>CM019173.2:31419104-32882407 GCA_009739505.2 Apolygus lucorum | reverse complement strand
TTGCAATTGCCAACTTTTTGTTTTATTGAATTACGTGGAACGAGTCGTCCCACAAAGACGATCTTTCTCCTGCACTTACTCAGATGATATAAGAACACAAACATCAACTTACCAAGCATACACGACAACTCGAAATTGGATTTCCTCCGAAGGTTTTGCCACTTTTCCGAGAGGTCAACCAAAGTATTGAAAAACGGAAATCCACCACAAACGTAAACAAAACCGTTCAAGAAGGTTTCTTCGGCACCGCGCGCTACTGGCACAAAATCTTCCCATCTGGGAAAAATAGGTGGAATCCTCTAATTACTACATTGGCCGCTAGGTAGCGTTATGATGTGAAAAGCTGAGCTGGACTCATCTCACCCCAGTGGCCGCATCTCACTCATTTTACGGTACCTGCTAGAGGTTCCATACACCATGAAACCGTAAAAACCGGCCGTAAAATAACATAAGATCCCACTCGATACACCCCCGTCTTGATGCATATTTATCGTAGACACTACAGTTCCTAAGATCCCATCTCAAAAACAAAATGAACACCTACACAGTCTTGAGACGAACGTAACACTCAACCTCCTATGTCGTAAACCAGACATGACGTCGTACATGTTAGCGAGCATCGCGAATGTTCCGAAACGAGTCGTTCCGAATGAACTGTTCACCTTGGAAGATGAAGGTATAATAAAACGCCGCACCGGAAAAAACTTGAGGATTTTTATCGTTCAGCTCGGACCAGGCTCCTCAGATAAGATAACGAAGGGCGTTTAGCCGAAGAAAATGTGCAAACGGTGGAACATATCTTTGATGGAGATTGTAAATATAGCGACTAATAAATTAGTGGTCTCGTCATGTTGTGGAATTGTCAAGATAGAGCTCTTTTAGTTCACAAGACTTGCAGGGACTATACTCCGTGTTTACGAAATTAGGATGGTGGTTGAAATGACGCCAGACGGCTGGTATAATCAAGTTCAAGGGCATGATGGGTAGGCCGGAGAATGGCGCACTGACCGCATGAGAAACGCCTGCAATCGCTGTGTATACCTTCTTGATGCAGAGTATCGGGAAGGAATCCCTTTTTTCCTTAGGGAGCGTCAACTTTAGAGACAAATAATTTTGATAATTTAGTAATATTAATATAAAAACAGCTGAATCAATAAAATTCAAAAATTATTTTTTCATAACTGACTTGAATTGCAATACTTTGTGTTCAAAAAAGAAACACGTAGTACTCGCAAGGACAATGGATTCAGCCCAAGCCAAGTGGAGCAGATCATGACACGAGTAAAGGAGTGGATGGAGAAACATAGCCTGGCACTAGCTACATCAAAAACAGAGGTAGTCATCTTCACCCGTAAGCGCATACCTACCATCATCCCAATGCGGATCGGAAACACTGAAATAACAACTAAACCAGCAGCCGATATCTAGGAGTCATGTTTGACACAAAAATCACTTTGGTGAACATTTAAAAAGGACTGCAGACAGGGCTGCACAAAAATCGACAGCTCTTTGTCACCTTATGAGAAACATAAATGGCCCTAGACCATGCAAGAGACGCTGATGATGACAGTGGTGGAGTCAATTCTCTTGTATGGAGCGGAGATGTGGGCGGATGCACTGAGCGTGGCGTATCTCCGACAGAGACTGATAGCTGTGCAGCGAAGAGGAGCTCTACGAATCGCCTGTGTTACCGAACAGTGTCAGAACCCGCTATCTTTGTCCTTACCAGTGTCATACCAGTTCAGCTGATGCTCAGAGAGAAAAAGAATTTTCGACAGAAGGGATGAAGAGACAGGTCCCGCATAGTCAAGGAAGAAGAAAGAGACTGCACGATGGTAAGCTGGCAAGAGATATGGACAAGAGAATATAGAGGACGTTGGACCGCACGGCTAGTGCCAAACATCCAGATATGGACGGACAGGAAGCATGGAGAATTAAACTTTTTCCTCCACAATTCTTCACAGGACATGGACTGTTTTATGCCTATCTACATAAAATGGGAAAGGTAACTGTCCAACATGTCCGCACTGCCAGAAGAGAGAAGATGATGATGCGCTAACACCTTTTTCAAATGCACCAAATGGGCGGCTGAAAGAAGCCAGCTGCTGTCAGAGCTGGGATGAACTCCTAAATTCCAACACCAGAAGCTGTCGTCAGCAAGATGCTGGAAGGTGAGAGAGCTGGAGTCTTGTGGCAGCGTACGTAGAGAGTATCCTGACAAGGAAGACATTGTAGAACAGAGAGAGACAGAGAAGGGGAACACCTGGTCCGACCCGCCATCCAGAACTAATGAAGTGTCCCAGGACTCAGCCTGAAGTAATGTGTTAAACAGTTCCAGGTGAGCATCCAACGTGGGAGAAAGGAGGTGTTTTAGTGGGTTTGAATCCCACATAACCTGAAGTCGCGGATCCTTCAAGGTATCTTACGAGATCCAACTCCACCTGTGGATCTTAAAGATTTTCTCACCTGCCTGCCGAAAAAAACGAAACACGAAGTAGGAATTAAATCATGAAGTAGGATAGGTAACTATCACATAATTATAATTAATAGGTCATTAGTATGTCTGATGGATCAATGTGCTCTATTGTTTTTACCCTACACATATTTATGTTGTACCTATAGCCGCTGTATGTTAGTCAATTCCTCGTCTCAGGCAAAAAACAGAATACCTACCTAGTTCAACTGTTTCTTCCGGTTTTGATGGCATCTCCACAAAATTCATCCTAGAGATTCTCCAGAAATAGCTCGATTTCGCTCTAGGGATGGCAACGATATATCGATATATGAAATATATCGATATACTACGTTTGATTTATCGATATATTTTTATCGATACAGAGAACCGATATTATCGGTCATATCGATATATTTACCGATATATCGCGACCTGTTTCAAGTAAGAATTTTTTTTTCTTTTAGTAGTAAAATTAAATATTGAAATGAATGGACGAGAAGAGACGCCTGTACTTGTAAAAAACATCAAGTAATTTATTCCAAATTTTGTAGGTACCTACTGATGGGTTGATTTCAGACTGTTGACTTCAGCTTAGGCATGATTGAGTACATAGTATTCACCTACAGTGGCGCTCAGGCTCAATTACTTGACTAATTACTTAAGCCCACTCCATCAATTACTTAAGCAAAAATTAATGGAGGCTCGTCCAGATTAAAACTACCTACTATACGAAGTGAAGCAGGGTTTCACAACAAATATTTCAATTTTGAAGGATCGTGATCGTCTACAGTACCTATACCCCTGTCAATTTATAAATTAATTTAACATTGCATTTAACATTCGCACTTGTTTCAGTTTTTAAACAATGAATTTTGATCATTCATACCCAGTAACTTTTGAAAAAAGGTTAATACATTTCACAGGGTTTCCAAATAGATTTTCCGATATGTTGAGTAGGTATATCGATAGTACTTCCTCCAAAATGATGTTAGTAACTTTTCAATTCACCTACCTACTTACTTCTTCAAGTTTTTCCGAGTAGATACTCCGATATGTCCATAAATGTCATCCTAAATTATTTTATATTGTTTTAGAACTATTAAATTCACCTACCTACTTTACATGTTTTTTTAGAGTAGATCTTCCGATACATCGAAAAATCGATATATTTTCTTCGATATATCGAAATATCGATATATTTTCTCCGATATATCGAAGGTATCGATATCTCGTTGACGATATATCATTTGATCGATGTATCGATATATTTCATTCGATATGCCATCCCTATTTCGCTCCAATTCGTAAGGTAGGTAGTTGGGGTTTACAATCCAACTCCATTGTCAGGAGCTTGACTCCGAAACTTCAATGTGTATTTTTTGTGAAAAATGAGGCCATCATTTTTGGAAAAATAAAGACATGAAACAGATGAATCATTGGGAATCTCTCAATAATTGTTTGAAGAGGAAAATGTGCAGTTATTTGTGAATTGGGCTACTAATTAAGTATACCTTCAGATAACTATAGTGATGGAGTTTTGATTACCTGTGATTCTCATTTCTTGTCAACCTATCTACAACCTAATTCGGCTTGAGCAATCAGAGTCAGTTTGAATCATTTATTAGAGTTGTGATTACATCACGTTTTTTCCCGGGATTCGTTTCGAACCTCCACCTTCACCTACTTGGATTACGACTGACGACCATAATTTGTGTCCATCTCGTTGTTGAAGGAGATTCCCTCCGAAATCCTCCCTCGAGAGGTGAAAGTCTTACGAAGGGATTTTGGGTTGTCTATTACGTGAGCTGGTATGTAACAAGGGATATGATCGATGGAAAAATCATCTTTCTGTGTGAGCTGATGGAAATTTTGTTCATTTAGTCCAGTCTGACTTCTTGTCCACAGTTTGCAATCAATGATTACATCAGCTTTCATTTGGCCTCATTCGATTACTTTGAAAATACTTGACATTCGATACCCTCGTTGAATTGATTATAAACTACCTCAAGGTTTAAGCACAATTTTCACAACAAATACCAAAATCACCAATCCAAAAATGGGTTTTAAATTTTTTTTTAATAGACTTGATCCTGAGAATTTTGACACCAGCCGTCTCTTCTTGGATAAGTAGATATTTTTCTATGATTTTTCAAAATGTTCGAATGTTTATGACGACACGCGCCTCCCAGCCCACTGTGACATCATAAACATTCGAAACTTTGAAAAATCATAGAAAAAGGTCTTCTCATGCTAGACGGTCGCGGTTGGTGTCAAAATTCTCTGAATGAGGTATAGTTTAGATTAAAAATAACAATAAACAGTTTTCCGACCCATGCCCACACCCCATTTGACCCACCAACCGTTTCCGAGTTCCAATTCTGATTCATCAAAATCAAAATCGACAAAAAAAAGTCCAAATTTGGAAGACATAAGAAATAGGCCGATTTAATGATTTTTTTTCGTCCATATTTTGTGGCCTAATGACATTTTTCTTTAAAATATACTGAATTGTTCGCAGGAGGTAGCTTAGGTAGGATTTACATAATGTCTTTACACTACAAATTATTGTCAATTCTCTGTCGGTTAATTAACTACGCTAGAAAGACCATTGATTTTTACATTAATTTTTCAAAACGATGGCATAGAGTTGATTGCTTTCCAAATAACCTTTCCAGCCATCGAACCCTGACTTTTGACTCATTAATATTAGTACCTAACATAATTGTGAGCAACGCACGGGTAATCGGCTAGTTTTATCAACTTAGCGTTGAACTCCAGTAATCATCTACAAAATCGGATTTCCATGAAAGCAAGTTCAAAATTGTTCAATCCGAAACTTTTGAAGCCTTTGCAATGCAGAAGCCTTATTTTTCCAAAATTGGCATTGCGGCAGTTTTTTTGTAAAATATTTGTTGGTTATCTGGCGTGTCTCGCTGGAGCAGATTATGAAATGGTGCAAGTTTTGTTTTATACAAAAAGTATTTTGGCGCGATTCTAATAGTCCAAAGTGGGAATTTTCTGTTTATGGAACTGATTTAAAGGTAGAAACCTAAATAAGAATTCTTGGTGAGAGTGGAATGTTTTTGGGAAATTCAGAGCTCAGTGAAAATTTCCTGAAGGAGTGATTGTGCAACTATTTTTCATTTATTGAAACATTAAAACAAAATAATTCGACGAAAAGAACACCGACTTGAGACCACCATTTGTTGCTTGTGCAATAAAGATTTACTCATTGCAGATATTGGAAGATAATTGGCCAAAAACCGTGGACAATGACGGAATATACGCTCGTGACCAACCAATAAGAAGACGAATTTCATGGATGGCATATAAACCAGACAAGCCCAGACGTACCTGACCTTTGCCATTTCTCACGAGCCCCGATGTGGCCCACTAAACTCCCTTTTCATTCAAGAGACCAGAAGACGATGGCTGGGGTTGCTCTGAGAAGTGAAAAATCGTATAGGTCTTTTTACAACCTTCGGAAGGCGAAGTATCCCGTGCACGGCCCGACCTCATTTGGAGCGGCCCATCAATTTCGAGTTCTGACGCCTCGAAAGGGTTAAGTGCTTCTACGGTAGATCTGTTCTTATGTACCTACCAGAGCCGAAGCCGAGAGGAGCCTTCATGAATAATATTGTTCCCACGGGGTTCTCGCTCGCCCCGCCCCTGGGGTGCGATTTTCAAAGCTTTGTGGTTCCGCCGAGAGTTGTGCGGTTGGTGATTGATTACTGGCGTCTTTGGTGGCCTCACAAGTTGATGAGGATGTTTTCTGCACTTATCTTCAAAGTCACTAGACATCCTTGTATTTCCAACGCGTTTTTACTCAACGCAAGTGATATTATTTTGCTGGCGATGACATCAATAGAGAATCTACGTTTCCTGGGAGACTGTTGAGTAATCACTGGAATCATTGGTGGCCTCACAAAATGAAGATTATTTCCTCACTTTCTTCCAAATCACAAAAAATATTTGTATTCCTCAGCGCTTGCGATGAGTTCAGTAGCGAACTAACGTGCACTTTAGATTCACAAGTCAATTCGCATCCATTCGATGCAGGTCCCACTTTCAACTGGAAAATCAACGTACTTGCGAGTCTTTGAAGTAAATCAATTCTCAACAACTCACTTTACTGGACCACTCTCTCATTCTTCAAACGAGTCTTTCATCCCATTCCAAACAACTCACCGAAAGTTGCTTACAGATGAAAGGCTACCTGGAATTCGTAAGGACCAAGTTGACGTGGATGGCCAGGAAGGAGTGCTGAAGAAGCATGGATCTTTTCTAACAAGATTACAACATAATAGCAACAACCGAGAACTCAACAATCACAATATCATTCAAGGATTTATACAGAAAAATTTGTGAAGAGTATCTTACTTCCGTAGAGTGCGAGATGAGAGTTGGGCCGAGCGAGTATAGGCGTGGAGCCATAGCGCTGACCGCAGTTGGAAAACCTCGAATTGGCGAGAGCTGAAGGTTTGTAGGCCACTGGACGAATCACAACTTTTCCCTGAAATCAGAAATGCAAATGAGTGACATAATTCTGCAGAATTCACATGAAATTGAATCAAGATAATGAGTTCTATTGTCAGTAATACAATTCTGCTTATGAGTTAGAGAACGAGCCTCTCCTTCCTGAAAACTTCTAGCGCTCGTTAGAGATTACGTACCAGAAGAAACCCTCACATATCTAGTAGGTAAGAGTAAAGTAAATATTTTTCTTTAAAAATCCACAATGAGTGGGAACTAGGTACTGTATGTGCCTGAGTCTGCCCAAAGAGCTTCTAGAAAATCCATTACGCATCCTGATAACATTATTCACCCATTGTCCAGTTTCTCCAGTCTAGGAAAACCGATATGATCTGAGCTTTTAGTTTTTTTTCTTCCTCCGAAGAACACAAATTGTAAATATAACCTCCACAATCGTGCACCTTGATTGTGTAAAATAACATTGAGAAAAACCACACTCCATCAAAGTTTAATTTGAAGTTTGAAACCATCCAAATGCGAGAAGGTAATTTCAACTACAAACTCCAGGCGTGTTGCTCTAATAACTGTCAGATGGAGATAGATACGCTCAGTTGCTCACGGAATTTAACAAATGGACGCCGCATGACTGCCTTTTGTATTGAGCAAAGTCACGAACTACCTGATAGGTCTTCTGGCTGGTTGCAGAAAGAACAAATAGCACCAATGCTGTGCATTTGCTCCAATTTGTGAGAAACCCATACTGAAATATGATAAACTAAAATCTTCTTAGATCCTGGATGGGTGAGCAATATAGCTTTCTCACTTATTGTTACATGGGGAATTGAATTAGGTGCAACTTTTTGATGAAAGTGGGAGCATAGTTGACTGAGAAGAGTACTGATTTTGACAACCACAAAATCCTTATTCATCAACAAAAACTCGATTCAAAGTACATTCGTTATTATGTCGGCAGTTTTTCGCTTTTGCAGATGTACAATGGCTCCTACTGACCAGCCATCATCTCTACTGACCAGTAATCATCATCATCCCAGCCCTCTAATATCCGCAAGATTAAGTGGAAAATCGGGCCATTTGTTGAGTTTGAGAAGAAGAATGCATCTTTCTTCTTCTCATGAGAAGTCCAGAATGATTTGACCAACCTTCGAGGGAAAAATTAATCAATAAACTGATAGTTTCAGAAGATATTGTTTTTTGACTACTTATAAGTATTGAAGCTGATTTGGAGCAGCAGAGTATCTTAAGTGGAAAATCTGGTCATTAGTTGAGTTTGAGAACAAGAATGCATCTTTCTTCTTCTCATGAAAAGTCCAGAATGATTTGACCAACCTTCGAGGGAAAAATTAATCAATAAACTGATAGTTTCAGAAGATATGATTTTTTGACTACTTATAAGTACTGAAGCTGATTTGGAGCAGCAGAGTATCCTGAATGCCTCAATTCTTGAACCTGAACTTCACGGTCATGTCGATAGTTCTCATATTATATTATTTTCGTGTTGTGTTGACAAATTTTTGCTTCTGTCCATTTGAAGTGGCATCCTGACTACAACTCAGTGTATTCTCCACAACGTTTTGAGGAAAATCTAGCCATTATTGATTTCTCACTTATTGGAGCACATGAATAATGTTGTTTGGAAGTGTTAGTTGTTAGAAGTCTTTATTAAAAATCATTCATTAGAATTCATCACTTACTGATGATTCCCCTTCCGAGGAACTAGTATCGTAAGAAGCGAATGTTTGAGTACTGAATTTGACAACAAAATTTTAGAAGTCCAAATTTGACCAACTCTCAATAGAAAAATGCACAGAATAAACTGATAATTATCAATAAGTGTTGTTTACTGCTGAAATAAAAGTGCCTTAGTGCTGATGAGGCAGCAGAGCCTGATTGCCTTGATTCTTGAACCTGAACTGAAGGCGATTGTGGGGCAGGTAAACACGCGCCCAAGGCCGCCCCGGCCTGGTCGACGAACCCATCCTCGTGTTTGGACCACTAAAATAAATTATGGAATACCGGGAACCGACTTTCCGACGTTTATGGGAGTTGACCCAGAAAGTTCCAGAGCGACAACTTGAAACAGAAACCGCCTGACTTCTTCAGGAAACTCCTCGAGTAGGATAAGAATGATATTGAAGAAAATTTTCGAAAAAAAAGAGATCCACAGTTTAAATTTATTCAACATGTCCACCTTTTACGTGAGCGATGTACCAACTTCATTTTTCAAGACAACTGATGAAATTTGTTTATTTGCCTTTTCTCCAAGCCGATTATTATAGTTTGAAGTTGTAGTGCGTGCTAAACTTCTGTAAACTGAACAAAAATGATGACTTGGATTGGACAGTTCTCCTGCTAAGATCAGTTTCCTGCCCTAAAATAGGTCTACTCCAACTTTCAACTCTTTTTGGACAAGTTACTCCTTCCGTGGACTAGGTTATACCTGGTCTTTACCTATTATGGTAATAAGTTGCCCACTTTGTTCTTTGAGTATCTGGTCTAGCGGAGACTGACCCAAACTTGATGCTGGTTTGAAGAGCTCGTAGATAGCCCGGGTTAATAATTTTGAATGCCTTTTCCATGGACGAATCTGAGACTCCACGTCTATGCCACCTAGGAGCTCAGAAAAAAGTAACCATTTTACAATTAACGTAGACCAGTTTGTCGGTTTCCCATCTGACTAAGGATTAGTCCAAAAATAATCACTAGCTGGAAAAAGAGCACTTCAGCCTGGTTTCGTTCACAATCCCGAATAATTACGTCATACTGATTTGAAAAGCTCTCGATTCAAGCCTAATCAATGTCGACCCACTACGAAATCGACCCTTTCCGATATCGTAGGTCCCACTCCTATCGTTAAACTTCGAAAAAAACCTTCTCGATCCCGTTCGAGGAACCTTTAAAAGGTGCAATAGCGTCGTGAAGGACCCTTTAAGTGACTAAAAGGTTAAGTGGTCATATTTCAAACTCAGGAGAGTCCCAGGCCATGAAGAGGAAGTGGGGTCAGGGCATCAATTGTGAGGTTAGGAGTCGTAATAGACTACTTTACTCCTTGTCCTGACTGTAACACCCACTACCTGGGATTGTCGTTTATTTCTGTTTCACAATAGACCTTCTCAAGAGGGTCGTTGTGACGCTCAAATACCTACGTCCTCCTTTCTAAAAGATCAGCCTGAATACTCACGTTACGTTAATTAGCCATTATGGGAGCAGCAAAGATGTGGGAAACATATCAAATACGGAAGTGGGTAAACTTGGCCAAAGATGGCGGCTGCACAGTTTGGACCAGTTTCCCCCTGGTAGGTAGAAGGCAATGGGGAAAGTGGTTCCAACAGAGTTTGGGCATCTATCAGATATCCCTATCATGGTTCAATGTAATGTTTTCGACCAATTTTTCTCCTTTGACCTGGCATCCATCTTTGGAATCCAGCGCCGACATTGGTCCATAAACTGCACCTGAGTTGATGATGGAGAAACTGGTCCAAAATGACAACTAATCGGATTGGACCAGTTTCTCCATCATCAACTCAGGACCAAGACCAGGACCTCTCTTCTGGACCAAGACTTCCACCTTTCCTGATAGTATTTACAAGCGCTTTCTCAGTTATCCTCTTATAGTTACTTCTGGTTGTGAAACGGACCTCCGACGTCATGTTTCGCACAATCGACCAAATTAATTGGACCAGGACTGGTGTTATTCAACTTGGAGGTTCTATTCATTTGCGAGACGGTTTGGGAGTGTACCAAACAAAGAGGGACGGAAACGCCAATGATTCGGATCGATGGACCAAACCGTTGTGCACCAACGGCCCTTTTTTTACACTGACGAAATCAATCGTTACTTACCTATTTTTTGAACTCAACAAGGTAGGTAACCAATAACATTTGAGCATTCCAAAGATGAAGTTCCTACTTAAGGCTCCATGTACAGGGTGTCTGCACTTGAGACTATTAACCCTCTATGGTTCGATTCTGCAACTAATTTTCAACAAAAAATTCCCCTAGTATCCCCTCGTGTTTTCGACCTTACATCACTAAAATCGCCATAACTCCCATAATGGGGTTGTTGCATGGGTCGGAATTTCGTGTTTTTGACTTCAGATTCGAATTTAGCGCACTTAAAAACGTAAATGGACCAGTTTTCAGTTCGAAATTCCATTTAGTTTAGCCGTATTTCAATAAAGAAGTACCATCCTTTTTAGTGTTGGCGGGCCACTCCTCTTATGTCATCCCTAAACGAGAATCTCACGATAGAGTGCGTTGAGATCACTGCAATCGAGGACAATTCGAGTCAGAAACATTGAAATATACTTGCAAAATGATGGTGATGATTAAAAAAAAACTTTGAAATATATTTTTCAGGCTTTTTATGTTTGAATTAATCGTTTAAATTGAAAATTTTGAAGCATAATTTTGGCTGTTTTTCTTTTTGTTGTGTTGGCGCTAAAACCTCACGTTACTTTTACGGTCATAGTTATCACGTTATCAGTTTTTTGGGTGGCCCTTTCTCGTAGTGCGGTCCGAGTTGTTACCATATTATAGTTTACACCAGTATTTACCATAATTTATTAGTTGATTGGTTTGGAAAAGATAATGTTCACTGTAAAGTTTCAAGAAGCTTTTAATAAACGCTTGCATACGAGTCTGCAACACATGTCTCCACTTTTTCCCGCTGCCTACCCAATAGGTAATCTGCTTTCGAATGTTGTTGATAGTTCTTTTAACTCAGGGGTATATCTCAGTTTCTTCCGTAAGTACAACGGTTTTGGCAGTATATCATTTATGCGTAAATGTAGGGCTTTCCAACGAATGGTGAACGATTTTTCTACGAACGCGAATGACGAAGATAAAGTTAGGTAGGAACGACTTTGCTGTAAGTAGAAATCATCAGAAAAACAACCGTAACTTTTTTTTCGTTTATGTGCCAAAGTATTGACATAAAATGTCAATATGCCAAAAAGGAGAGCCATCGACTAGAGTTTCGAGGTAGATTCCCTGGAAAATATTCCGTACATAAATATTGGCATGTTGTACGATTATTACGCCAATAACAACAAGTTCGTCAGCGCCGAAATAAAAGAAGCCAATAATGTGAGGTAAGTCGACACTTTTATAGTAAAAGGTCAGTTGTAACTGTGATTTCTTGTGTGTAGTACTTCTTCATCCAAATGGTTGCTCATTTATTGGAAGTTTCATTGTAGTGTCATTATCCTGTACAACGTAGTACCAATGAGTGTTAGTAAATTGTTAAATAAAACGATGTTGGTTATGTTCAACTAAGAAGAATCTAGCAAATTTGCGAGGTTGTGGCTCGAGTATCACCAGAACGACGCGTTTCCTCACAACCATGTACGATTTTAGTTACAGTAGAGGGAACGCCAGTAGGAAACAAAATCTTTGATGCAACATGTTTCGATTGCGCAGCTAGCAAAATTGAGTATGAAAGAACCACAAACGAACGTAAACAAACCTTGCGTGAGGGTAACAGTGGTGTAGGGGTCTCTTGGCCCCCTTCACACCCGTGACGTAGCCCCCACCCCGCAGTGTCCAAGCCGTGTGTAGGTTTTCCCGCCCGAATCCGAAATCCCGTTTTTTCGAAAAAATCTCTAAATTTTTAGGAAGCGTTTCCGGGAGTTTTATTTGCAGATACGTACTTCAATAGAGATTCTCTACACAGAAAAAATACAAGAAAATATCATGCAACTACCCCATTTACAATGTAAACTAAAAATAGACGTATCTTTGGACGGAGCGTTAATTTCCCATCTCCCTCTCTTCTTATCTTTCTCATCTCCCAGGTATTTGGATTATGTTTCGAATAGGTCCAGTATGCAAAAAATAGACCTCACACGAGAATTTCTCACTTTTTCGAAATTACAGTATTTTAAAATACGTTGATTTCTTTTTAAAAAATGGTAAAAACCCGCACATGTTACAGGAAAACGTTGCCCAAAATCTCAGCTTTTCAACGGTATAATCAAAAGATTTTTTAATATCGAATTTAGGGGAGAAATTTATGCTTGAATGGGGAAAAACGGGAATTGTTTAACTAAATAAGTGTATACTGCCTTCATCCAACCCCGGAGCCTCATACTGGAAAAATTGACGTTATGATGAGTTATGACCATTTTAGTCACGAAAAAACACGAAAAAAAACTTGAAAAGTGGAAATATCCACAAAACGTAGGGTGGAAGGAAATTGCGAGGATGAATTTTTGTTGGAAAAATAGTTGGAGAATCGATCTTAAGAGGGTAGTGGGCACGTTGTAGACTATTGTAAAATCAAATTCTACCTTTCCTCATTTGGTTTAGGTCTATGTTTAGGGGTCCTGTTCCTTATCCAACTAGAGATTGAAGGAGGGTAAACGGAAGTTTTTGCTTTCCAACTCTTGTTTACGTTCAGGCAAGAGATGAACGCGCTTCGCACATGTGCGTTCTTATTTCAAACCACTTAATCCCACAGCACCGCTCTACACTGGTGGCTTAGAACGCGATCAGTTCGACAGCTGCGCCTAATTTGGTTGCTATTAGTTATTCTAATGTTAGATTGTTAGTTTATCCGAGGTGGTGAACTGCAGAACTGGATCTTCCATTCGAATTCAATTTCCAGACACGAAAAACTAACTCTTGTATGAAGGATCCACGGGAAAAACCTTCCAAGTCCCAAAGATCAGATTTCTGGAAAAACTAATTTGAAGTGTCATGTCACTTTGAATAGTAATATAATTTACAAATACAATGTATGAGTTTAAAAACATGACGTACTAAAATAGAAAATTTTTTTATTTTTTCAAGTAATTTAATTGTAAAAGAAATATTTTTATTAATTTTAAAAAATTACACTAAATTTCACTACTAACGAAATTTATAGATAAATGGAACGGACAAGTTTTGTAGTTCATTACCTTATTTTATCAATAATTTAACCTCTTGAATCAATTAAGAATACGATAACTTTTGTCTAATAATTTGCTGCTTATTTTATTCGACTTAACAATGGACTTGAAATTGGCAATAATTCCCAAAGCAAAGAGGCATATTTTGTGCAACTATATTTCTGCTTTCTCTTGTATGCCTAATCCAACTTATGGTAATTAATAATTTTAATTAATCTAAGTACATACCTGAGTTAGAACGGCAGAAAGGCGGGGTGGCGTGTGTAGCAAGGCTGGTTCGGAAGCTGTTGTGTCAGGAGATCCCTCCTGGCTCTCGTTCCCGCTGTCCACTCGTGACATCTACAACAAATAATTTTTCATTATTAGATATTATTTTCTGTTAATTATTGACAATTTTTTCATTATTTATGTAAAAGTTTTGTAAAAGGCAATGCCCAAATTGTTAAATATTTGCTGTAATTCAGGCCAGCTTTTTACCAGCAGGGTTGGGTGAAATTCTCGAAAATTCAAAAATCATTTAAGATGTCGGCAACTAATTGGTATTGATTATAGGATGAATACATGAACTAGCAAACTAGGATTCCAGTATAGTAATTTGAACCGACCTCGATGTTTGGAACTCTTTCAAAACAAGTCAAATTGAGCAGAATTTGGGAAGTTTTGTAAAATTGACCAAGAGACCTGAGCTGTATCCCGAAGAATGATTTGGTTCTTGAAAGTCATCCGTCGCGATTTCTCCAGCCAAGGAGGGTGGGATGTATAATTCGAATCTAGCGGGTCAGGACTAACTGTCCAAGTCATCATCCAGACGAACTTCTCAGTGCGTATCTCGTCACGTTCGCAGGCGCCCGGTGGGCGGATGAGCTCGGAAAACACTATGATCATCGCTGTGATTATGCCAATACGACCCCCTCGACGATTAAACCCTGACGCGCAAGTCTTCAGACGCCCACCTCCAGACCGTGAGCGATCGTCTTAGCAATCGGACACGCCTGTCTCACGACGTACGGTTCTCGCTTCGAATGAAGGAGATAGATACTGACCAGGACTTGGAAACTATCGCGGTGGACATCGCCCATTATAAAATCCCCGATAGATAGATACGACCTACCTATGTAGCAGTGCACCTAAGATGAAAAGTAAAGAAGCCTTTCTGTTAGTCCCGTAATATTTCCAAAGGAAAGCAAGGACAGCATAGGACAGCATCCTACACTATATCCATGGCAAAAAACTATCCAAAGCAAGGCAGGGCTATTCCAAGATAGGCCTGCAGGATAGGCCGTGAAGGATAGGCCCTACATGAGACTTTGTCCAGCCCTTTGTATAGGATGAACAATGAAGAAACCATTATATTCATCAGTAACAAAGAGGAGCCTTCAAAGAAACCAATGCCAGCATACATCAGATACATGGCAGGATACCGTCCAAACCACCCAACAACCAAATTAGAAAAGCCAGAATACCTAGAGATGATTCTTGCAGAACAGGACCGTTTCTGGGGGCATTGGGTCTTCTACCATGAACTTGAATTTGCTTCATAGCTTGACGAACTTCCAGTGAGAATAAGAGCAACACGTCTTTACTGGATTATTAGATTACCCAACTGATGGGATTCCAGATCTGCTGCCCATACATTAGTATCTCCTGTAGTAATTTCAACTTAAATCTGTAGTAAATTCAACTTTTCATTCTGTTCCCAACTAACCAAGAAGTTTGTGAATAATTTAGTTTGAATGCAAGCAACTTTCTACTTCTTGATTGCTAACTACTTCATATTCGATTTCAATTCAATTCAACTTGTGGTCCATCTCCATGATATGACCAAAATACCATCAGTCGTTCGGTTTGAATAAAAGGAGGTGACCTCCTCCCAACCTCAAGGATTAAGTAAACAGTCGCCCTTCAATGTCTAAAATTGTTTACTCTCCAATCATAATAAAAACCCAATTATTGTCTCCAGGCAACTACACCTCTACAGTAAACAATCAGAGTTCTGTATCTGAGGACTACGATTTGGATCATTAAATTTCCTCGTGATTTATTTTACCATCTCTTCTTTGTGATCTTATCGTGGTCGTAGTATAGTTTCTCACAGAGAAAAGTGTGTCCAGGAGATAATCTTTATATTTTGTGTCGTTCTTTGCTATTAGATCGCAGAACAATAAGAACGGAAAAAATGTCCAAAAATATGAAGTTTGGTCATGCCATTCCGTGCATCAATCTGAAAGTTCCCAGGAAATGTACTGTCGCCAAACAGGACATGTGTTTCTATTGTTTTGAAGTGTTGTACAGGTAAGTTCAACACGTACAATCCGAATCACCATTATCCTAAAAACAGTAATTTATCTCTGCGCGGTACTTCATCAACATTTCTGTGTTTTGCAGGCACCTCCACGGTCTAACCTTGCCAAACGCCCCATTCTTTGCCAATGGCCAGTACCCGATATTTGTCACCTGGGAGATCGGGCGCGACCGCCGATTACGAGGTTGTCTGGGTAAGTAAATGGCACACTTATAGCAAGGATGAAGGACGCCATTTGTATAGCAGCCACTGCGGGATCCTCCAGAACTAAACAAACCCTGAGATTCATCTGGAGGACTGCATAGAAATAGAGAAGTTGTCAAAATCTTATATTAGCAGCACTTGACACTTCCATACTCATTTTTAGGACGTCCCACAGTAAGACTTGGGCGTCCTTATGCGATCGATCTGGGGTGAAGTTGGACAACACTCAACAGAAAAAAAAAATAACCACACAGTAATCCGTTTTAGACCATTCTGAATCCAAATCCGCGAAAAAAACCATAGGTGTATGTCTGTGTGTGTGTGTGTGTGTGTATGTGTGTATGTGTGTATGTGTGTGTGTAACAAAATCTTGTGTACTCTGCACAGGCCTTAGTTCTCAACCGATTTTCCTGGTTCTTTTTTTGTTCGTCGCGGAAAACTATCTAGTTGTGCACTACGTCGCCGGAATTTCGAATTTTGCCTTTTAAGGGGGAGAAAGGGGGGGGTTAATGCTTAAAAAACGTTCGTTTGCGTGCACAATCTTGTAAACTCTGCCCAGGCCTCAATTTCCAACCGATTTGCGTGTTTCTTTTTTTGTTTGACTCAAATAACTTCCGAGTTGTACATGATTTTACCAGAGTACCAAAATTCGCAAGGGGAGGGGGTGAGTGGGGGGATAATATTCACAAAATATCCGATTTTTCAATATTTCGGTTCCTTTACTGCTTACTAATTGTACCCAAGCTTTGAAATTGAGGAAAAATTCTCATTATACCTCCGGATTTTCATGAACTATTCTCTGTACCACCATGGAATTAATAGTGGTGCCAACATGGTGCCAGGACATGGTGCCATGATGCCATAAACCGCTTATTTCGTGTTTTTTTTGTGTTTCACCTTGAATACGGATGTGAACTTCGACGGACCGCCTACCAAAACTAACAGATGAAAGTTCAATGTTACGACGTATTTCCGCTTTGGTGCCAGACTGGCACCATTGTTGGCGTTGGGGTGGGGGTGGGGGGTAATTCCAATTCGCATGTTGGGTATCGTAGATCATGGATTTTAAAATGCTCTTCAGATTCGAGGCTCCCATGCCGCTAGAAGTGTTATGGTAGATAATGGTGGGGGGGGGGGGGGGTCAGTATTTCTTGCCTAAAGTAATAAATAAATTACATCGAGTGAAACAGTTTTATCACTTAACAACTGGTGAAACTGATCTAATGCTTATCCAATGGGACGTCCCCTGGAATGCATGCATTACTAAACAATATGTTTAAATTATCCTTTGATCTTTAGGTACTTTCAGTCCAGTAGAGCTGGAGAGCGGATTGCGTACTTATGCCGTAAAGAGCGCACTAAATGACACCCGTTTCTCACCGATTTCCCGCGGAGAGCTGAAGAGACTCCACGTTTCCGTCTCCGTCCTTCTACACTTTGAAGATGGACAAGACTACACTGACTGGACGGTCGGCGTCCACGGGATTCGTATTGAATTCGAGGATGGAAAAGGTTAGATAATTTTAAGGAAGCGTTTCTTTGGAAACAACTCTCCAGGTTTTCCAGACCATAATGGTTCCTTTCTAAACTCATACCAACTGCAACAATGCTAAGATTTTTTTATGTGGCCTCTGCAACATGGAAATTTAAGTGATTTCAAAGAGGCTGTGCACGAAATATGATTATCAGCGTTCTGGATGAACTGGAGAGTATTTGCCTTTATTGATCAGTTCAAATCACTTTCAATTTCTTTCCATACCTACTCAATTCTCGATAATGCCCACCCCATCTTGGATGTGCAGAATTTGATTTGATTTTTTTCGTCGCACTCTTGAAGTTTCCCAGTTATACGAGTTGGTCTACCAAATACTGTTGAAACTGTTCAGGTAACATGAAGTCTGCCACGTTTCTACCCGAAGTGGCTGCAGAAAGAGGATGGGATACCACGGAAACCATCGACCAACTTCTTCGCAAGGGTGGATTTCGAGGTCCGATCACCACACAAGTCAGGGAGTCCATTAGACTGACTCGTTACAAGACAGAGAAAATTCGCGCCTCTTACCAGGACTTTACAAGCCACAGTCGAGGGCGATCCAAAACACACAAGTAGTGTTGTGGGGCTCCTAGTGTGTTTGTGTCTACAGTCCCTTACAAATATATTTTGTTAGACTTGATGGACTTTGATGATTTCGTTTTAATCTTGTTCTGGACAACAATGAGTGAGGCACACGTAATGAACTTCAAAGCTCTAAGATATACAGGTAATAAGTAGGCTTAATGGTTCAAAAGTCGTCCACCCTCGCTGGGAGGAGGAAAAATTGCTAAGAGTCAGAGCCCTGCCTTTATCCGATTAGCTGTGCAGCTTTCTCTGGTTTTTAATGGCTGGAACCTAATATTAATATCGCGTCACCTTATCAAGGGAGAATGATCAGCTGAAGACCCGGACACAAAAAAACGCGAAAATATATTTATGGCTCGGCGAGAAATTTATTTCCAAGGCGGGGAACCCGTTGGATTGCAAATATGGACAGAACGGCTTGCAGGATAATGTTTCGGTTTCACGAAGGGTTTTAATGGAGGGATCTTCAGGGATGTAGATGACTGTCGCGGATGTAGTTGGGTTTTTAATGGATGGAAAATGTCGATTCGACTGAAGCAACATGTGTTTCTTGTGCTACTATTTTCTTGAGCCATTACGGTATCTCTGGTATAGAGGTAATTTAGTCTGGGGGAAGTCCTGAAGAGAGGATTCCCAATTCACTGTAACCATTATGACATCCCTCATTACAGTGTCTGAATTTCGGATTTATCGTGAAATGAGCCTTACTTAGAGGCATGGTTGTAGCGATAAGATCTATACAAGCTAACTTCTATCCTGTTCTATCGCTGAACTTTAGTCAACAGCTCACATCTCATCTTCCAATTTCAGAGCGATGAAGTTAGGTACACTAAACCACTGGAAGTTATTATGGAAGAAAATAGGATTAGATACATTATAGGATATAGGATAAAGTTAAATGCTCTTCATTCTGGTGCTTAGATATTCACTTTCAATGTCCATGCGAGGAAATCTTTCATGCCCATTCAACGATCCATGTTTGAGCTAATCTTGTTATAATCCAATATGATGCTAAATCGTGTAAATGTGGATATTATTATTGCCCAAGCTGTTTCGAAAAGAAGCTCCTTTTATCTTCCAGATACAAGATCCAACCAACCGAATTATTCGTCTTTGGAAAACGCTTTCCATCTTCTAATGGGGTCACCTTTAACCAGGTTCGTCTGGAGGCAATAAAAACGCCGTTTTTATTTCTTTACGATGACGCTTCCCCCTTTGGAAAGGGACGAGGTTCCTTTTGTTTCTTGACGAGTAATAACGGGACAGTTTTTAGGTTTTAGACCTCGTACACCGTACAGCCCTTTTCTTAAGATCCTGGAGCTCAGACCCTGACGACGTATGAAAAAATGTACGAAAATTAGTTACATCGTAAGAGTGTTTATTCTCAACATCAAGACAAGACAAGGTTTTTATTCAGTTTATTGAATTTTTTACAATTATTACTAGATCGCAGGAAGGTCGTTTGAACGCTTTAGAATGAACGGGAGGCATGAAGTTTAGGTTTTGTACCGCACGGAGGTAAACTTCTCTCCTCTTAAACACAGCCTCTCAGGGGACCAACGGAGTTGAATGAAAGAAATCCATGATGCATCAGCTGCTATAAATATTCTTCCCAGACCGATAAAATTTGGTACACATAAAAATGACCAAATTTATAGTAAGATTGGCAGGCAATAAAAAGTAATCCAGATCCTTTGACAATAAAGATTGATACACTCTGGTTATGGTTATTTATGCACCTACAAGATAACAATTATGAAGATGAAGACCTTTTTTCTTGCAACATCCTCCTTACACCTCCCATCAAACTCTCGTTAGTTATCTTGCACTCGGAGCACGTTGGTCAATTTAGCTCATGTTGAGAAGAGATCAAACTTCTCAACCATTAAATGGTATGGTCACCATCTTTCATAGGATCCATTTTGATTAATGGATCCTATATGATAATATATTCGATTTTATGGATGGAGACCCTTCTTCATGCAACGGATACGACAGGAAGATCAAACTTGAGTGCAAATAAGAGACAGGTATTGGGGCTAGAGGACTCTTGGCCACCCCTTGGCTATCTTAATACTGCCCTTGCCTTTGGTAGTCAGTACTCTACCAACCACATTCGGTTATATTCCATTGCTCCCCCTCTTGGAAACTCCATATACTCCCCCTTAATCTTGGTAACTCTTTTGCTACTATTATTCGTCCGGTCGTCAACGCAACAATTTTCGAAATAACAGACTATGTGCTCATGTTGTTCTCTGTGATGAGGCTTCACTGCCCACCCAACTTGGCAGATAGTTTTGGGAACGCATCGCAGCCTTAACACGACATCCATGTCAACATGAGAGCCCGTGCACCTCACAGGCTCGTTTAACTGCTACCTACAACCAGACCTGATTCGCGAACACAACTCATCCTCTCTCGAAAAGACCACCGAAGCGATTCGGCTTCACGACCTAATGAGATAAAACTTCTTCTCTGTCTAACGAGCTCTTTGTTACCGACATGTCAGGACATGCCGGAGGTCCCTGATTTATAATCCAGCTTACGACTGACCTGAGGAGATGGCGCAAAGAGTTCCTAAAGGATTTTCGCTCCAGAAACCTTTCCAGAGACCCGGTTCGGACCTTAAATCCTAATTTGGCCTTTTTCGGGAAGGCTGGAATAACTGTAGAGAAGCTGAGAGATGGTTTTGACCAGAGATGTTCTTAAGCCAGAATTTCTCTAACAACCCTTGAACTGTTCGTTTTGAAGTATACAATTCAAATATCTTGTGGATCCTTGGTGCCCAAAATGTACAGTTCAATTCCTGAATATGAAATTTGATGTCGATATAACCTCTAATCATCCACTTTCAAAGGTTAAAAGATGCTTCGATCCAAACTTCAGTGCTCAAAGATAAACAAGAGAGAAGTATTCTTCATATTTCACTGTGCCAATTTCACCTTCTCTATCACTTTATATGGTCCTTTTCAGGCACCGTAACGAATTTGGGCAAAGCTACAATACCAAATTTTGTAGAAAAAAAAAAAATACAAATAAAATAATGATAAAATAAATACGCCAAAATGTGTTAGGTAGTTATAAAGTTTTAATTCAGAAAATGTCAACTTACCTCATAATACCCTGGAAGTATTAGCCTCTAGACCTGAAATTTAGAAAAAAATCGTTATAAGAAGTTGAAAGCCAAAAAAATATCAAAATGTCAATATAATGCCAAAATTAACATAACAAGTTTGGTGGATCGTGTATTGGATTGGAGGCTCGCCAATAAGGAGGATGATTTTGAAGTATACATGAGATGTATATAACTGAGAAAAAATTCTAAAACGCGGCAAATTATTACATAATGGTTTATTATTTTTTAGCCTGCGTAGAACGCGGCTTTTCCAATAACAGTACCGCATGGTTACAAATCAGGTTTATTTTGACAAAAAGTTCCTACCAGCAAAACATCGTTATTCCTAAGTTGTGGGAAAGACCTTCGCAGTACCTCACAATTCTGTCACTTTCTCCAAGCGGTCAGAACCGAGGGTTAAATACTCAGTTTCACTGGGTGAATGTGTCTTGACGATGAACGTTTTCAAGTTCGGTGACCAAGTTTTATTCATTGGAGAATAGCTTCCTAACATCAGAAGAGAAAAATCCTTTGTTGTGGAAGCGATTCATCGGTGACATCTTTATGATTTGGCCACACGGTGAAAAACGCTGAAAATTGTTACACAAAGGTTTTTCTATACAGGGTGTCACCCTTTCGGGCGCACCACCGGGCAGCTACTAATTTGCAACAAAAAATGTCTGTTAGC
This sequence comes from Apolygus lucorum, assembly GCA_009739505.2. Classification (NCBI taxonomy): domain Eukaryota; kingdom Metazoa; phylum Arthropoda; class Insecta; order Hemiptera; family Miridae; genus Apolygus; species Apolygus lucorum. The sequence goes on along the minus strand of CM019173.2, from coordinate 32,860,140 downwards.
AATTTTTCGTTAGAGGCTTCGTTTTCGACTTATTTCACTTTTAAGATTTTTTTCGTGTTTCCGACCTTACATCACTAAAATGGCTAAAACTCCCTGAATTGATGGAGTAAATTCAACTTTGATTATATCAATGGAAAGAGCGTAAAATTTCCTATCTCCCTGATGGGGAATTCAATTGCAAATTTTAGGCTTACAGCATAGAAATTTCCTGTCTACGACGTTTCAAGAATCAAACTTTGAAAAAAGTCAAAATTTTCGAAACTACCAATTTTTTACTTTTGGCTTATTTTACACCCGTTTGTTTCAATTAAAATTTTCTAAAACCCCATCAGGGAAATAGGAAATTTGACGCTCTTTCCAATGATTTAATCAAAGTTGAATTTACTTCATCAATTAAGGTAGTTATAGCCATTTTAGTGATGTAAGGTCGAAAACACGAAAAAAATCTTAAAAGTGAACTAACTCGAAAACGAAGCCTCTGACGAAAAATTGCTAAGAGACTTTTTTTGTTGCAAATTAGTAGTAGAATCGAACCCTTCCCGGTGGTGCGCCCGAAAGGGTGACACCCTGTATAGATCCCTCGTCAGCAAAGAACATTGTTTTTTACAAGTTTATTTGGAAAAAAATAAACGCTTCACACTGAATTCGAAGAAATAGGGGGGTGTAGGAGCCTTCATTAGGAAATTTTATTACTATGGATGCAAAACTAAGTACAACTCGAAGAAACGAACAATTTCAACGGAGATTAAGCCTCTTATTCGATTCATACTCGTGTTTCTGGTTTATCATAAGTTCAACCTTCAAGTTCTCATTGGGTGCAGACGGTGTGACCTACAGACCTCTGCGTGGTCTAATTCGATTCTAAATTCAATAATATTTTAAATTTATTTAAAAACAATACCTTTATATCGACATTTTTTGAGGTAGGGGGTTTTAAAAATTTCACCCCTTATTTTACTACCACTAGAAGTGACTGAAATTAACCATTCTAGGATTCTAGATTTTAGATTCTAGATTGTAGGATTTTACGTAGGTAACTTGGAACATAAACCCACAAATTTTGAGGGGGGTTTAACTTTTTTTGCTTGGTCGATTCCAAAGGCTCATTATTGAAAATGTTAAACCAAAAGAACTTTGGTCATCTCTGGAAAATTTGAACTCATCCTGTCACATTCACGTGGTCTTACTCAAGGTTGTCAGCCCTCGTGTAGGTTGTCGTTCCCTGCTGCATCGGCATTTGTTTAGTTGCTCAATGTACCACCTGCAGCTTATTATTCGATATCAAAGCTAACGACCGCAAATCCGAGGTCCAGACCTGTGATTCCCCCACACTTTCCCGCCTTCGCCCGTCCCTAATGGGCCCGCGAGTTTATTGTGTTTGCATTTCTTGTCGTTGTTACCGACTACCTCCGCGCCGTATATTATGAGATGGCGGGCGACCACAAAGGCGAGTCCGGTTTTTGCGAGCCTCCATCCCTCCCTTCGTATTCTTCTTCAGGTTCACTCGAGGAACCTCCCAACACTCAGAAGTATCCGCGAAGATGAAGGAAAAGTTGTATTGATTCTCGCCGTTTGTTGCCATTGAGAGGCTCAAATCGAGAGGAACTTGCGACTACTACACTACGATTGGAATAGTTTCCACATCTTGGAAGAGGCTTTTCGTTAAAGCGTTTCTGTACTTGGGGAGGAAATTATTGCAAAAACTTGTCAGAAAAACTGATCCGATATTCTCAAAACGTAATTGTGCTTCCGAGACTACCACGACAGGTTTTCAATTTAAGAGATTCAAAAAAATCCATCAAAATTTTTCTTGTATCTTACGTTTTAGACCTTCCTTAAAAGTTTGGTACCATGTGTATCATACTAAACTTACAATAATATATACTATAACTTAACTTAGTTCGGTTTCGATGAAATTTTCAAGGTGCGTGCTGGATAGGGTGCTAGCAGGTCCATCAATTTTATCGCTGGACTGATTACCAGAAAACCATAGGTGGTATTTTAGAAATAATTACAAAATTTTTGATTCGATATTACTTATTATGCTGTCACATTTTGGTTTATTATTTTCAATTATGAACCTTTGGAATCGACCAAAAAAATTTTTAAACCCCCTCCCCTCCCCCCTCAAAATTTGTTGGTTTACGTTTCAAGGTACGTAGAATCCAAAAATCGAATAAAAATTGGCCGTCCGTCCGCCGTATGCCGTACGCGGCACTTTCCTCAGTTAGCATTGACCGATTTTGATGACATTTGGTATATGGGCTCCATTTAGGGTCTAGTTGTACCCCAGAGATTTTGGTTGATGTAAGTCACTTCTAAGGGCTGAAAAATAAGGGTTGAAATTTTGAAAACGCCCAAACTCAAAAAATTTTTATGTAAAGGTATTGTTTTCCCATCAATTTAAGAATGTTTATTGAATGTTTAGAATTTTTTGAGACCACTCGGAGCTCTGTAGGACAAACCGTTTGCTCGCTTTGAGAACGCTTTGACTTACGACAAATCAGAAACATGAGTGTGAATCGCAAAAGAGGCCTAATCTTCGTTCAAATGTTAGCTGACCGAAATGCGATCGGTTTTTCTTCATGATGGTTGGTGGTAACAATGGCAAAGCCATGTTCTTTGCAGACGAGTGATCTATAGAAGAATAATAAACCTTTGTGTAGTAATTTGCAGCGTTTTCAGGATTCATTTCGATCTATGAAATCTATCATACTCTTATAACGTTGGAATATTCACGATAAGTCGTTTTCATCTGTTGACACCATGTTTGAGGGCGGAAAGTAGTGTTACGAATCGAACTTTAGTTTCAACGATATATTGTGATATGTGGTTTCTTATGTGAATTTCAATGAGAATCAAATTACTCGAAATTTGGTCACCCCTGGTTTCTGAGCTAAAAAGTTTAATTTGGACGTAGAATAACGTACCGCAGTTACATATATCACTTTCAACCTAACTCAACTTTCTGAGTCTTGTAATGTATTCAGAGTTTTCCAACTATTTTTTCTCTTGCAACAACATCTACTCTGACGTTTGGCTGCCCCTGGACCCCCTAAAATTGTTGATTGTATCTTTAATCGCTCAATAATGAAAACAGGTTCGACCTTCAGTAACAGACACCTAAATCTGATAACCTCAGGTCAGAATAAGAAGATGAATAACTAAAAAAGTTAAAATATAAAAAGACTCCAAGAATGTCCTTATGTCGAAATTCTATAATAGAAAATTATGACTGAAAAACTCCCTAAGCTACCCGTTGCATTATACACCACTGCCTTGTAAATTCCAATGGGTTGTGCTTATAGGTCGGAAATACTGTTTATTGTTATTTTTGATCTAAACTAGACCTCATTCTGAGAATTTCTACACCAGCCGTTCTCTTTTTGAATGAATAGATCTTTTTCCATGATTTTTCAAAGTTTCGAATGTTTATGACGTCACAGTGGGCTGTGGGGTCCCGCCTAAACATTCGAAACTTTGAAAAATCATAGAAAAAGATCTACTCATTCAAAAAGAGAACGGCTGGTGTCAAAATTCTCAGGATAAAGTCTACTTTCTATTAAAAATTTAAAAAATCAGACGCACCCCCCATAGGTTTACGAAATTTACTCTGATTACACTGAACGATGCACCTTACTCATGGATCACATAAACGCTTATTATTTCGGTCCAAACAGGCGACTCTGTGCTACTAAATCCTTCCCTGTGATTGTGGAAATTGATCCATAGAAATTACAGCTGAATATGGAATCGAAGATGAAAGAAGGAACCAAAGTTGCTCAGGGAGCTCTAAAACGCAAAGTACCAACAGAAATTCCCATTTTGGGGAACCTCAATTTTTTGACCTGCTCTACACAAAGGTGTTTTGTCTTCGGTTGTGAAGAAGCAAAACCTCATAGTTCTCGAAAAAACGACCTGAAAGGACAAGACAACTAGCTGCCAAGGCTCTCGTGGAACCCATTTTTATTTCCCGTACAATCTGAGTAGGTTACTAACCGAAAGTCGAGCACTTTATTGTCCTTGGAAAGCGGAGGGGGCGCCGCGTCACGAATCTGTCCAACTCTGTCGCCAGCGGCATTGAGGATGAAATCGTGATGCGATCGTCCTCATCGCCGAAGGAAAATCCAGGTCGGAGCCGATCGTAATGAAAGTGGTAGCGTATACGCCTTTCAGTCTTGAATGGTGACGACCATTCCACGGAATTACTCTATTTTGTTTGTATTACTAGGTGATCCACTTTCGTTTGTGTATTCAAGTCATTAAATTTAGTAATAAATGAGTAGGTAAGTGCAATTTTAATGAAACCTTAGAATCTTTTGTTTCAAAATGGGAATCATTTGACTGGGGAAAGCTGTACAATCTTGGCATTCATGGGAATACATTTTATATCCTAGCTAACAGTTAGAGCCTCCTCCGCACAGTAGTCCAGATTTCAAATCTAGCTAGACAAAAATGAAAACCTGTTTGTTTTCGACCAGATTTCGTACCAAAAGATTTATTGGGGCCTAGATTCCTAATTTTGGGTCCACTTAGCGATAAAATTGAGCTCCCCATCAGTTCTGGACTTTTCAAAAGATTTTAATTAAAAAAAAAAAAAAAAATAGGCAATAAATTAATATTGCGGGTTTCACATACATCATTTCTTGGCTATATTTAAGATCCAACTTTCAATGAAAATACAATAGAATGTAGATAGTTTAGGAGTATTTCAAGTTCACGCCCCAGCTAATTAGCCTTTTTCCAAATTGCATAAGCATTTTACGTACCTACGCATACTGCGGTCATAAAATGAATGTGCATTTGAACGTCAACAAAGAGGAAGAGAGGGTGCTTTATAGAATAAGCAGGCAAATATTTAGGCACGAAGACAATATAATAATAATTTTCTTAGAGAGAATTGAACAAGCGCAGAAGCGTGTGAACTGCAGAAGCGTGTAGGCAAGACGAAAATATTGTAGAGAAGAAATTACTATTCTTTAGTAAAGAGAGAATATGTGAATAAGAGAAACATTGGTTGTCAACAGGTGGCAAAATCAACTTGTTGATGGGGTCATTACAACAATTGGACGAACTCCCTCAACAAATTTATTACTACTTAGGTACTAAGAGGGGGAACACTAGTAAGTGAAATTAGCTTTTTCAGAAATAACCTCCTGAGGCACTAAATAAAAGGAATTCAGGATTGAATAAATAAACAAAGAACAAACTTTGCTAGAATAAATAGGAACAAAAAAAAATTCTTCTTTAAGATTTTTTTCAGTCACGAAATCGAGGGGTTTCTACTCCTGGGCAGAGTACACTACATTTTGTCTCCCATACTCACACCTACACACACAGACGTACACCTATGGTTTTTTTCGTGGATTTGGATTCAGAATGGTCTAAAACGGATTAGTGTGTGGTTTTTTTTTTCTTCTGTTGAGTGTTGTCCAACTTTACCCCAGATTAATCGCATAGGGAAGCCCAAGTCTTACCGTGGGACCTTCCTAAAAAGCCCATGCCTCCATTACGTCCATTACGTGGTAACTTGTGCAAACTATTCTTGTTTTATAGGAGTCTTGGGGTGCATAAACACCCGTCTATGGTGTCAAAAGGAATGTTAAAAGGCAGAAAATCGTTAAAATTCGAGAGCTTATGAGGACTTTAAGAAAACACACTTTTCGAGATGCTGAAAATGGAATTAGACACTATTTACCACTAATTAAACGGAACATGAGGAATAAAGGGCTCAGGCGGCTTCAGCACTGTACACTCGTTCATTAATTCGTAGATGAATGCGGATTACATGGAAAAATACGGGGACTTGCAAATGTTTGAGGCCATAGAAGGTGAATGTTATGACTGATCGAGATAAGAGGGGTCTGTGATAGTTCAGACCTTCGTGAATGCATATTTGTACCTTGCATTCGGGTTCCTTCCAAGTCGAACATGATTTTGGTCCAGCTAGATTTGAATTCTGGACCACTGTGCTCCGCTTACCAATAGAAAACTTGTAACATTTATATTGGTTTAAAACCTTTGAAACGGAAAATTTTGAATTTAACTTGTGTGACGGAGCACCAGTTACTCTGTCACATGATTCGTGTAGGAGTAAAAAGAGGAGTAAAGGGCTAAGCACTTCTTGCAAGGTCCAGCAGCCTTTATATAAGCACTTCGCGAGGATCGGCACTCCCAAAAATAAATAAAAATATAGGTAGGAAGAATGAAGTATCTAAAAGAGGCTTATAGACACCATCATTTCAGTATGGTTTGCAATGTAAGAGTCGTTTCCTTCCTGCCATACCTATTTAAGGATCAGAATCACCAAGGTAAAGATGAACAATTTTACAAAATTTCAAAAATTTTCAAATAGGGTGTGACGGAGCACCAGTTACTCGGTCACCTGATTCGTGATTCGATGGAGCGATTGTTCCGCTCTATAGCTCTTCGATAGCCCTCCAGTCTAATTCCAGACACCGATCTGTAAGTACAATACTTTCATACTAGATCACTTCCCTTACCCTCGTGGTTCAAATCCGAAGATCTAACAGGTAAACTCTATTGATACTTCTTCCTCCCTCACATATAGATACAAGCCTCATTGATTTTAGGATAATATATCTATTTGTTTTTCCTAATTCAATTTGTATCTTTCATTCATCATCCCTAGTCCTAGGTTGATCTCCAACAAGGAATAGGTATTCAAATGAAACGTATAGTTCTCTAGGGGTAGAATACAGCAACGATGAAATTATTCTCATTAATTAATCAGATTTTTCAGATCCCCTAGAATATTACTGTTTCACTTGGAAGACCTGTAAGGAACTTTTATCGATGGAACGGTGATCGCTGTCTCCCTCGTATTGATGTTGTTGAACGAAGAACCGTCTTTAGTTTTGTATCAAGGAAGAGATGATGAACCGATGTAGATGAAATGACAATCCCGGATAAGAGATGATCCTGGGTTGATGACAAGGCAGGACCTTGAAACGAGACCTGGCGGACGGGAGCAGCTGACGCTGGGTAACGCGGTCGAGTTGAGTCATCCGCGGCGATTCCTTTTCCTAGCCGTCATAAAAACCCGACGCCTTCCCGGTACAGCAGGTCCTCAAGTCGTTGGAGAATAGAGTGAGTCACCAGACAGGCTGAGAACTATCGTTCGGATCTAGATCGGTTAATAACACAGGATTAGTCTGAGAAGTTGGGCGGAAAGAATAACTCCCTCAGTTCTTCACTTCTCCGAGTGCCATAGGTGTTGAACATCCATAGAAGACCAATGAAGAGTGTCTCCACTAAAGCTGTTCTGGATTTGCAACATCTTTCATCTTATAACTTTTTTTTCACTCTCCTAAAATTCCTACTTTTGGTTTATTATTTTCAATAATGAACCTTTGGAATCGACCAAGAAAAAAAAAAATTTAACACCCCCTTAAAATTTGATGGTTTACGTTTCAAGGTACGTAGAATCCAAAAATCGAATAAAAATTTGGCCGTCCGTCCGCCGAACGCGGCACTTTTGCCACTTAGCATTGACCGATTTTGATGAAATTTGGTATGTAGGCTCCATTTGGGGTCAAGTTGTGCCCCGAAGCTTTTGGTTGATGTAGGTCACTTCTAAGGGTTCCAAAATCAATTTTGAAATTTTGAAAACGCCGTAACTCAAAAAATTTCGAAATAAAGGTATTGTTTTTCCTTCAATTTAAGATTCTATAGAATTTTTAGAATTTTTTGAGACCACGCGGAGCTCTGTAGGACCAACCGTTCGCTCCCTACGAAAATTTAAGGGTTTAAATTGAAATATATATATATAAATCAAAACACGATTGTGAATCGCAAAAGAGGCCTAATCTCCGTTCAAATTAGAGCTGACCAGAATGCGATCTATGGTTGGTAATTTTGGTTTTTTTTTTGATTTTTTTTTCTTTTCTTCATATTGGATGGTTGGTGATTTTGTAGAAGAGTGATCTATATAGAAAAATAATAAACCATTGTGTAATAATTTGCAGCGTTTTTAACTTTTGAGATTTGGGTAAGGCAGGGGATCGTTTCTCAGGAATCGAGAAAACCGAAGAACGCTGCATTAACTGCATTAACTTTACTGCATCCCCAAGAGCCTATTATTTTGATGATTGAATGAATGAAAACATTTTCGTTTCTGATTAACTTCTCGTTCAACCCCAAATCCATTTTGAAGTGGAATAAACACAGACCTCTCCCTACTTTTCGCCCAGACCCAAAGTTTTCAAACGTTTTAGGTTAATTATTTTGGGGCTAACGTGGTCTTGACGACCTGACGAACTGTGGTACAAATTTTGACGGAATTTTTTTTAATTTGATGTTCGGATTTTACATAGTATTTAGAAACGTGAAACATCAATTTGTGGGGGTCAAACATTTTGGCATGGATATGTACCTATTTTGGCTGGGGTTCAAGGAATTTTTCGCGAAACCTTTTTTTACCACAAAAAATCAACCAGTAGGTTGATTTTTAAACAAAATCGTAGTTACAAAAAATTAAAAAATTAAATTTAATTTAAATTTAATTTAAATTTAATTAAAAAATTAAACAAAATCGTAGTTACATATCGGTAGCTATCATAGCGATTTTATAATTTCTTGCGTTCCAAAAAGCAAGCAAGGTTCTCTAAAATACTGCATATATTACGTACAATCAATTTTTTTTTTTTTTTTTTTAATAGAAAATTTTTTGTTTATTTATTGAAAAAGTGATAGGTACCTACACATCTTGTGTGTATTTTATTTCATCATTTTAATTTTCAAATTACACCAACAGCAATGGACATATCCATGATCTATTGTTTTTCCCTCTTTTTTATCCGATTTTATAAATAATTTACCTTCTCATTTAACGAGAACCAAGATAGATAATTTAATGCTTATTTGATTCTCACCAATCTCCGAGAACGGGCCGCATTTCATCCCTGCAACAAACAAATCAGGATTAATAAATGAATGTTTGTATTTTGAGTCGAACTTTCGTCTTCCAAATGTAGCTAACCAATGGTATGAACCCCTTCCACGAAAATCATTATCAAATGCATGCCAAAATGAATAATGAATAATCGTTGGAAATAATAAGGTATATGGTCCGCCAACGAATATTTCGGAAATATGTTACCTTTTGATAGTTTGATCCGGAAATGATATTTCCACACTTTTGGTTTCATTTCTTTCTACACCATTCAGGATTAAGTCTCTTGTCGAACAGTCTAGCCCCCACCCCCACCCTCTGAACAAAATCCTGGCTGAGGCATAAATGTATCAAAACGTACAACGGATCAAAATATCAAAAGGTAACATTTCTGACGGATCAAATGAATATGGTATGAATATGGTATGAAAATGACTAACTAAATATTCAATGTGTGCACAGGGTATCTCTCGCTATGTTCTACAACTAATTTCCAACAAAATGTGTGTCATAAAGTTTTTCTAACTATTGAAAACCTAAGTTTTTCCACAATTGTTTGGTCACGATTTTTTGCTTCCTCACTACCGAAGGTAGGGAAGCTTTATATTCGTGAAAGAAGTGAAAAAAAATGTCCTCCAAAATCAAAATTTCCACTTGGTTTTTGCGTTTTAGAGCTTCCCGAACAATTTTGGTTCCGTGTCTGTCTGTCTGTCGGTCTGTCTGTGGTCAATCCTTGTCCCGGGCAAAACTATACTAACCTGTGGTCTGATTTTAATGAAATTTTCAGGGATTGTGCGGGTTAGGTCCTAGACGGCCCCCTATCAATTTCAGCACCTTCGGACCAATAGGAGCGAGTGCGCATGCGCAAACGTGAATTTCCTGGAACCTCGGTTTCTCGGTTTCTAATGAACCGATTTTGCTCAAATTTGGAGGTTAGTTAGGGACCAACTTCTAAGAGACACCCTATAAGTTTCAATCAAATTGGTCAAACAATAGCCGCTGCGCATGCGCGAACTTTAAATTTATTGTTACAACCAAAACTCCGCAACTATTCAACCAATTTCGATGAAATTTTCAGGGATTGTGTGGGTTAGGTCCTAGACGGTGGACCGCTAAATAAAATTCCACGTTGAAAATACAAATATCATACTACTCGTGCCCACACTTACTTCCAGGATCCCGTGTAAATTGCTTCTTTTATTGTGTGATCAAATGTTGTGGTCTGCAGGTCAATTAATGTTGAAACCAAATTGACCCCTCATCACAGTCTCTTTTGCATCTTTCTTTCTGTCATCGAGTTAGTGGTCCACAGGTCAGTTTTGAGATGAAAATTGGCACTTCGCGTTTTTTGAATGCGCCGAACTAGGATTTTACAATGCGAATTGAACTATTGAGGTACCAAGTCGTCGACAATTCCATCACCAGAGTGAATTGTGCCATCGAAGGATTCAGCCCGGACTCCATTAACATATTTGGAGCGACATATGCCTGTACTGCCGTCATAGCACATGAGGGTCCGACCGTTTCAAGTGGACATTATACGGCCACCGTCAGGTGTCATGACGGCAGTTGGGTTCTCTGCAACGACTCCACAGTTCGGCCAACTTTATTCGATAATTCACTCCATAATGTCTACGTACTCCTCCTCAAAAGAATAGTATAACCTATGTTTGTGACATCAGTATTTCATTCATTTTACTTTAATCAATTTCAAGAATAGTCAATATTTTGGTATTCAATAACTCTTTGAATCATAATTTTTTCGCCAACTGATTCTATACGTCCATGTTACAATGAGTGAGGAAGCTATACTGCCCACCCATCTTGGCAGACGTTTTTTTCTTTTGTGTTCTCGACTTCTGGTCACTGAAAAGCCAAAACTCCTTAAATATGAAGAGTAAAACCAAATCCGAGTACACCGTTAGAAGGACCGTTATATTTCCCATTTACCAGCATCTAATAATGATTTTTTGGAATAAACTTGAGGGTAAAGCAAAAAAAAAAAGTTTTTAATCTTAAAAACTCTTCTCAAAAACTTTCTCAAAAGGTCATTATTAGCCCTTCAGTATGTAAGCCTAAATTTATTTATTTATTTATTGGCATATGAAAAAATATGTAAGAAAAGAAATACAAATACTTGTTGTAAATAAACATATGTTTTAAATGTTGTAAATTCAATAGTATAGTTATTTATTATTATTTTTTATTTGGAGGGAACCCTTTTTGAGAAAATTGAGTTTTTATGCGAAAAACGAATACATTTGGCACATTTTTGAGGCCCCCCCCCCCTCCACACAGGATGAAAAATTCCTGCATGACTGACGAAATTAGAAGGCAGATTTGAGTTATTTTTTACGCCGAATCGAATGGGGTATCGAAATTTTCTAAATTCTGACAGAACCAATTACAAATTTTATTGATATTAAACAATATTTAGGATTTCTCATCGGAGAAATGTGGACCCGACCCGAAAACAAATCCTGGCTACGAGGCTGCTTCATTCCGTAACTAAATCGAATTTCGATATCACGATCAGCTGTTCGTACAGACATCGAAGGGTGCGGAGCCCTAGAACTGAGTCAAGGACTCGGAAGCTACCCTGAGGGGGGACCGCCCACGACGCCGACTGGTAGAGGAAGGACACTCGGTGTCGATCCTAAGGAGTCAGCTAGCAAGTTCCACGCTCCAGGATCGGTATCGAATTGCTCGATAAGGACACGGTTAAGATGTCATTTGAGGGTTGTAATCAGTTCAAACTCAGATGCATATGTGACACAAAATTCAATTAGTCCATAATCTTCATGCTGTTTTTGGTTTATTGTTTTCAATAATGAACCATTGGAATTGGGTGAGAAAAATGTATCCTCTTCAAAATGTTATGGTTTAAGTTTCAAGGTCTGGGAAGCCAAATCTGAAAATCTGAAATGTGGGAAGTTATTCAAAGTAGTTTAGGAACAAATTGCATCACGTAGAAACTGTACCATGAAAAACAAAAAACTAAATTATCAAGGCTCCAATCAATGTCATCCCAACAAGGACTCGCCTCACAAGATGAGACGTATAATTTCATTGACTCCAGGAATGATGTTCTGAAACCAAAGGTCAGTAGTACTAAACTATCCTGTTACTCCGACCCTATCATTAAACCGGGCACTCGACAGAAAATTATTTTTTCCTTTCCGATGAATGAACGAGAGTCGTATGAGGTAAGAAAAAAACGGAATCTCACGATCTTCGGAGCCCTTAATGAAATCACGCACCCGGAGTTCCTTCAATTAAACTGCTTTTGCTCCCCTGGAAGATGAATGAGGCGTACTTCTGCAACCATTCCAGGGCAAGAAGTTATCGCACGTAGTATCTCGGGGTAAGGAATAACACCCTGAAACAAGTCTTTATGAGTCAGTGTTCCGTAAACTCCGTGTTTATGAGGGTGCCCACAATGAGAAGTTTCATTGCATCTTAGTTTTCTCATTATAAAACCGGTGGAGCGTTGCACGATTTGGCCGGATTTAGTACACGAGCGATGGAGCACAGAAGCACTATATTAAATATCTTATTATCGTCCTGAGTTTTGTCTATAAACCTTGTCATCAACTACATAATCTTTAGTTGACTCCATCTCTACAGCGTACGTTTGATGTATTCGCTGGACTCATCAGCACAAGGTCTGCTGTATAGAGAGTGTTGTCAGAAACGAAAAAAAAAGGATAGCTCAAGGATGATAAACAGGATAGAGCACTGTGTATAAATACAAAAAAGTAAAAAGCGGGTAGTTTCTGTTTCGGCTGGTTGGTGAGAAATCTTCAAGATCTAGTTGTCAGGGATCCATGTAAGATATCAGAAGGGGATTTTTATTTTCTCTTGAATATTTGGAATTCAAACCTCACTAAATATAACCTCCTTTCCCATGATAGTTTCAGCCTGGAACTGTTTCTCACATTACTTCGGGCTGAGTTTGGTTGCCTACTCTGGGTCATGTTTCTCCCGTCTGTTCTGATTGCTGGCGAGCGTGTTCATGTACCATCTTACCTTGCAGGATACTTCCCACAAATCTTGCCATCTTTTTCCAGGAGCCTTCTCCACTCAGCAAACTTTCAACCAGCTAATTCGGGGTCAACCATGTGGTTGTCATAACTTCGACCAGCTTGAGGTGACTCTTCTGTTCTAGCCATAATTACAGCAGCTATATAGTCTGCAAACAAGAATAGGTATCTGTTGGGATTTCTTGCTGGACGACATCATCATATGCCACTGGAAAGTGTAGACAACAGTAGGTTGGGTCGAAATTGTGTTCGACCAATCTTGACAGCAACAATCATGAGACCCTAACAGAGCTGTGACCTGACATGATAGTATCTCAGTTGCCAGTTCATCGCAATCGTATGAAGATATTTAGCAAGCTTATTCAAAAATTTGGACTTTTTGAGGCTTCAGTTTTCAATTGAATTGACTTGGTATTCTGTTTGGACGTTTAGAGTGGTCTTTAATCTCTTCTACACGACCTTCAATAGAAGTGTCTTCGCTGTGCAGGCATAACTGAATTCAAAACAGGACTCAGCACCACTAAGTGCAGTTAGGTCTACTATTTGGTTCGAGGCGGTCATAAACCTAATTTCAGTTGATTGAAAAGAAAGAACAGACATACGTTGCAGTATACTCATTTTTCATTCTCAACTGCCTGTGGCCGCTGGTTCGACAAGTTCTGAATAATCCCGGGCGATGCACCTCTCGATGATCCGTAATTTACAAACTCGCTGAAAGAAAAGTGAAGGCTTTCGAACCGCAGGTGGGTAATTACTTCGACAAAGTCTGCGAAAAGAAGAGCCCGCTTCTGGTCGGCGTTTCCCCGAGACAGATAACCATCGTTTGGAAGCCGAAATCCTTCGAATTAGTGGCTGGAAAACGTCCCGACAGATCATTTTCGAGTAATGGGAGAAGTGGGTGCCTGTTTATAATGAGAGGATCCCCCGGATAGACATGCTGGAGTACCTATCACGTGCATGTTACTATAGAGTACCGCATTTCATATTAATCTCAAGCCTTGCCGTTTGCACTCTTGCTGCAGGAGAATTTGATTTTCGATTATTCGCTAACACCGGGCAAATTGACCCCTTCATGAGGGTATACGTTTGTAACCCTAATAGGTATAATATTCGTCGATTGAAACTCAAAATGTGAGAGGATATTTTGGGTTTGGAGGACATTGTTTACCTCCTGCACGAATATGCAGCTTCCTTATCTTCGATAGTAGCGAACGAAATATTCACGATTTTTGGTGGTATCCAAAATCAAAATTACAGCTGGGTGAGGGGAGGATTAAGAAGGCTGGTCCTCATTTTATAGTTTACTCAAGTACTTTCGCCGGGTAGGCATCATCAGGAGCTTAACTGTCTAGTGGATGGGGGTTCACTTTTCCCTTGGTTACACATGGTATAAAACGAGGACCAGCCTTCTTAATCCTCCCCTCACCCAGCTGTAACTACAAAGTAATGGCTACCACTATATGTGCAAAATCAAAATACGTCTCTTTTTTGTCCGGGCAAAACAATTCAAAATCGTGGTAACAATTGTTGAAATGCTCAGGGTTTGGGACTCGAGACAGGCGAATGCAAAAAGTTCAATATCGTGTACGAATGAAATATTATATGGAATCATATAGAGACCATTACTCGTAATATCTGAAAATTTCATAAAAACTGAATGATTTCATACAGTTGTTTTCAAAATTATGATTTTGAGAGACTCGAATTTTAACTGACTCTCTAAACGAATACAGAGATGTTTTACCTTCTCAGTAAGGGAGTAATGTCTATTTAGAAATTATAGTCTCTGGACTGAGATAAAATATGCAGAACGTTCATCGTCCTTGTAACTTCTTTTCATATTGTTACTTATAGTCACGGTTTATGGCCAACTATTACGCCCACCGATGAGTCTTCACTCTGAACCCTGAAACCACACAACTTCTTCATGCTGGAGGGCGCTTGTGAAGGTGACTCGAAGACCGCAGACGGATCGGTTGAAAATGTCGCACGGAAACGACCTTTCATCGGGGTCCACCGCGAAAAAGAAACGAAAAACCGCGGACCGAGGAAAAACAATGGAGGTCTCTCAGGGCTCCGAAAACCTCCAGTTTTCCGAAGGTGAAACGACGTAACCTCGTGGATATACCACGATTATGTAGCAAACAGATTTTTGAGTTACGGAAGAGAAATGTGGAGGTAACAAGGGTACATTCATGAAGTAAACACACGAAACTAGACAGAAATACGCCTGTGAAGTCGGTAGTCACCTGTATTGTGAATAAGCGTTTACAAAATAGATCCAAAATCAACCCATCAATCTACAATATTATAGCTTTCAACTTTCCCAAAATGTTCGGAAAGTACAATAAAATACAGACAAATCGTTCCTTGTCTTTCCTCTTGAAAAGAAGAACGTCGGCTAGTTATAGTTTTTCAAATAGGAGCGGGGAGGGAAAATGCTCCAATCCCAGTAGCAGCCATTTTTGGACCAGTTTTGCCATTACCAAGACTGAATACGAGGAGTTCTTGTTCATAGGGTAGATCAGAAGCCCTGACCTCGGTATTACCTTTTCGATTTGAATTGAATGAACTCCCGGGATAAAAGCAGAAAGACTGGGCGGACGGAAGAGACCAACAACCCCAAGGTTTGCCTGGTCGTGCCTCAGAGGTCAAGTCTACCCTTCCACATGCGAGGAGAACCGATCTACATGATAATGTCCACCTTGCGAAGAGGACAATGGGCTCCCCTGGACCCTCTGGAAGTTCTTCCTTCTCCTTGCATACATTCAATAAGACGAGGGGGTCCTGCTAGGGTGAGCCTCAGACCTTTAACTCCTTGTTTAGTTAATACACCTTGCACCGCACAACGAGCTCAGCGACGATGGATGGTCTTATTGTCTTCAACGGGCTGTATATATTGATGAAAACTTGAGAAGTTTGTGCACAGAAAATTATGCGCGGAGACTGGAAAGTTAGAGCTTGCCTTTCCTGATTCGAGATGGTTCGAGTTGATTGTTAGTTACCTACATACTGGTAAAGACACGTTCTTTCAGTCAACAATTTGGAGGTTTTACTGCCAATAACTTCGCTTACCTACTACCGAAGTTTGATAACAACTACAACAGGGCTTTTTAAATGATTACATATGTTCAGTATTTACCCAAAGTGATAAAGGAAGAACTGAGTCACAACACCATGTATCGGTAAAATTTGATATCAAATACATAAAGAAAGTAGTGTGAGTCTTCGCACTAAGTTTGACTCTCTCCAAGGCGTCATCATCCGAAGTGTACGCACTTTACCATCTACCGTCTGGGAGAAATGAAACCATCCGAATGCAAATTGCGCCAATAACCCGACGAGCACGTTCGGCCGAAGCACAATAGGCCCCTCTGAGCTGCTATAATGACAATCATTGTCAACCCTGAGTGAAAACGACGAATCTAACCGCTAGGAGAAACCCATAATTCTCATAGCGCAATAGCTCCGTTTTACTACTTGAGATACCAATTACGCTGTTGGAAGACTTCCTTGTGAAACTGAAAAAGTCCGTCAAGTTGAGAGAAGTTTCCTCAGATATCAATGAGCAATGATGGAATGTGAATACCTGTATATTATGCTTAGAATTTTGACTTGCAAAAGGTGGTGTAAAAGATTTTATTGTTTTAAATGGTACAAGTTTTGGCAGCCAAAAACCGTCAAAATTTTATGATTTTTTTTCAGTTTTTTGCATAACACTCGAAAACGGTCCATAAATTGTAAATAAAACTCCTTTAGTAAATGCATTTTTATTTTTGAAAAAAAAACTCGGCGCTTTGCGCCTCGGCGGGGGGCTCCGCCCCCCTGCACCCCCCCGTTTATTTCTTTTTCCATACTCTGTATGAAATCATAGGAACACAGAATGTGTTTTTGCGATACTAGTCATCCGTTAAATAAAAAACAACAATAATAAATGTGGAGTTGACATTAACATGACAACCAATAAACATATCACCAGATGTTTTTTCTGTCGCTTTTTCGTGACGATTTTTTTTCGGTAGGTCATCGCAAAAACACATTCTGTGTTAAAACCAAAATTGGTCTTATAGACAGGTTTTTACAGGCAATCAAAAACACCCATTTTTTCCAAAAAAACAATAAAATCCACTAACTCCAAATTGGTTTAATTTTAAATTTCTAGTGTTTTCTGATCTACAACTAAAACTCTGAATGAGAAAGAGGATTTTATCTTTCCATTAAGAGCCACATCGCTTAAAAAAAGTAAATACCCTGTAGGTACATAGAAAGTTTTCGACCTGGGGAAATTTGAAAATGTTTTCCCCTACGTTTAACCCTTTACAAGTGACTGACAATATTCAAAAGCTTCTGGGCACAACAAGATCCTAGATATAGCCGATATGCCAAATTTGTAAGAAGATAGGTACTTTTTAAATTTTATTAATCGAGAACTAGTTTTTTAGGATTGGATCATTAAAAAGGTACTGAAGAATCGAGAAAGATATGATTTTAAGAGATCGATTTTTCTGTTGCTATTTTTGTTCTTTCTTCAAGCAATTATTTGGAGCAATACAGAAGCGTAGTTTGAAAAATAAAACTAGAAACCCACTCTACGGTTGATAACCTTGGGAAGTATTTAACGAAGTTTATAGTAATTATAGTTTATATTTTATGAACATGGTGAATCCTAATGGTTATTAGGGCGATAATAGGCTCGAGACTTCAAGGCGCGAGCCGACCCCCTCCGGGCCTAATCAATTTCAAGCCGCGTCCATCATCACCGGAACCTGGCGGATGGGGAATTAAACTTTCTCCGTTTTATTCCTTTTGTGGGGTTATTTCAGTCAATTTGTACTCGAGCTTGATGGGGATTTTCAACTTCGATCAAGAGTTGGAAAAAAATTCGCATTCAAGTGTCGCGGGGCAGGTTCACAACGACTAGACAAATATTGTTGAAAAATACTCGTACAACAAAACATTGGCTGGAAGAAAACATCGAACATTGCTGAAAATGGCGTATGCAATATGGAAAAATGGGGGTAAATAAAATATAAATCTCCAAAACGCTCAAGCATGAAAACTTTCAATATTCAAGTATTGTTTTTTTATTATTTAAAATTTTCAAGAATTTTGACACCACCCCAGAGCTTTGTGGGATCAACAGTTCGCTAATGAGGATAACTAGGTGAATATTTATTAAGTGAATAAATAAATACTGACTTTTTTTCATCAATTTAGAATACTGTTCAAGTTTTAGAAACGAACGAGACCATACAGAGCTGTTGATCAATGAATCATGGTTGAATGAGATTCGATTGTGACATTAATCGGGATTACTCGTGACCTGCCTACGAACCTACTGGAGGTAGGTTCTACCTCACCGCCATTCAAACTATCCTTTGTTACTTAGTTGGCCGTGCCCCTTGACTCGCCAAGGTACTGAGCAAAAAATAAAATATTTTTCGTTTATTGGAATAGGAGTACTCACTTGTACTCCCTCATCTACTAAAACCCGAATTTCGTAAAGAAGGCACCCACAACTTTGCGATAGATATTGCCACGAGGAGGGGGAGCCAAGCGTAAAAATATTTCGCTGGTAGGTACTTTCTATAAAAAGGTAGGCACTATTCAGGGCAAAGCTGAGTTCTTCGTAGACGGCTGATCTTTGCAGTTGTGTAATAATTTGCCGCGCTTATTGGTATGTTGTTAGGGATGGTAAATTGGTATGAACAGATTGGTAAATTGGGTGGAAAAGAGAAATATTATTAATGAAGGCCAAGCAGGGTTTAGACATGGTTACTCGACCGTTGACAACATTTTTACCCTACAAAGTATTGCTCAGTATCGTCTAGCAAAAAAACGCCAAAAATTATATGCTTTTTACGTTGATTTTTCAGTGGCATTCGATCGAATCGATAGAAACTCGCTCTTCTACAAACTGCAGCAAATAGGGATATCAACTAAAATGATTAGCTTCTTCAGACAGCTGTACAAGCAACCAGAGGCGAGAGTGATGCTAGATGGGTGTCTGTCAGATTGGTTCACTTCTCAAATAGGCCTGAGACAGGGCTGTGTGAGTTCCCCCTTCCTTTTCGACATTTTCTTGAATGATATTTGGAGTGATATGGGTGGAGGTGTCATAGTGGAGGCAATGAAAATAAAATTATTAGCCTTCGCCGACGATTTGGTACTCCTAGCTCCTGACCCAAAAACTTTACAGACAATGATATGGGACCTCACAAATTTCTGTGAGAAATGGAATTTCCAAATAAACCTGAGGAAATCAAAAATTATGGTTTTCAGAAATGGTGGAAGAATGGGAAAAGATGAGCGATGGTGGTTCCGTGGTGAGGAGATAGAGGTGGTGAACCAATACAAGTACCTAGGAGGGGGATCCAACAGTAAACACCTAGAAGAACGAAGAATGGCAGCAAACTGTGCTATAAATACCACGTGGAAGAAGCTGATGGATACAGATGGAGTTCCCATTAATAAAAAATATCAAGTATTTGACGCTGCAATACGAACAGTTCTAACATACGCAGCAGAATCATGGGGATATCAAAAATATGAAACATTGGAGAGAGTGCAGCATCGGTTCCTAAGGAGGCTCTTTGGTCTACCCAGGCATACACCTTTGTATATATTATATCTTGAAACGGGCAGGATGTCAATATACTCGGTCACATTGACCCTACACATCAATTATGTGACAAAGGTGTTGGCTCTACCAGACACTCGTCTTCCAAAGCGCATGGCAAA
Organism: Apolygus lucorum; assembly: GCA_009739505.2. Classification (NCBI taxonomy): domain Eukaryota; kingdom Metazoa; phylum Arthropoda; class Insecta; order Hemiptera; family Miridae; genus Apolygus; species Apolygus lucorum. Next base: position 32,840,442 of record CM019173.2, on the reverse strand, counting down.
AGCCATAATACAAATGAAGGTTTCATGGGCAAAATTTTGGACAGAAATGGCGGCGAAGCACAATGTTGAGATGAATCTGGAGACAAGTGATTTGAAGCAATTAAAATTGATATTAGAACGTATAAGAGATAAAATAATTTTTGCTGAAAGACAAGACTATATCTCAGGAGCCCAGGCATCGATCCATCATAGCCATTACATCGAGTTGCTTGGAGGGAACACCTTCGAAGAACCTTTGTACATGTTGAGCAACAAAATGTGGCACATACGCTGGTGCTTCAAGATGAGAGGTGGCGTTTTGTTTCTAAACAATGTACCATGGCGACAGGGACAAGCGCGGAGATGTGCCATGTGCAACAGTGGGGAAGAAGAGGATTTGTTTCACTTCATGGGCAGGTGCTCAGTGCTTCTCGAAATGAGAAAAAAATGGTTCGGGCACGTGCGATTGAGCAGGCTACAATGCTTGGAACTACTAAAAACAACTAACATCCTACAGCTGGCGGGATTCGCAAGAGAGGCGTGGCAATACCGCTGGTTTTTGATTCAGCAATTCAACTACTAATTTACAAAATTTAATCATTAATGTGAGAAATAATGAGTTAATTTGAAAGAAAACAAGAAAAAAATGTATGTATCTATAGGAATTTTCAGCGCCAACCCAGTGGACGGCCTAGGCCATCACTGTAATAAGATTTTATATTACTTTATCCATATCTCTGTGAAGAAGTCAAATAAATCTTTTTATATCTATATCTATATCTATATATCTATCTATTGTTAGGGATGATACAAGGAGTAATAGGACCAAGTTTGCAGCTTCTACAGACTTGGGTTAAATGAGTGGAGCTCAAATATCCACGAAATAATTTCGTGTCTAATTTAAATAATTTTAAATTTCTAATTATTAGACATTTTTCACTTTTTGTTTCATGACTTCAGAAACGCTACAAATTATTACACAATGGTTTATTATTTTTCTATATAGATCACTCGTCTGCAAAGAACACGGCTTTGCCGCTGTTACCACCACCCAACATGAAGAACCTTATTTTTCAACCCTTAGAACTGACCTACATCAACCAAAATCTTCGGGTCACAACTAGACCACAAATGGAGCCTGTATACCAAATTTCATCAAAATCGGTCAATGCTAAGTGGGGGAAGTGCCGCGTACGGCGTACGGACGGCCAAATTTGTATTCGGGTTTCTTCGTACCTTGAAACGTAAGCCAACAAATTTTGAGGGGGGATAAACTTTTTTTTTCTTGGTCGATTACAAAGGTTCATTATTGAAAATAATAAACCAAAAAATTGGACATGTTTCACTTTTTGTTTCATAACTTGAAAAATGTGCGTCCAACCGAAGAAGTCACAGTACATTCCTTTTAGTAGACAAGATTTGCAACCATTTGTGTGCAACAGCAGCTGTGTGAGTCCATTAAGTTCCGAGATATCCTAGAATCCCCCGAGTTTGGTATGTTGAATGTATAAATTAACTGAGCTAAAGTCTAGCGTTTACCCATGCAAGGTTCTAGTTCTACCTCTCGGAAAATGCAGTAAAAGGCCGATGAAAATTGAATGGTTCTCTCTCACCACAGTTTTCGATTTTGGGCTATAGTTCATTACTACATCAGTATTATCAATGAAAAAGCTGTGAATATTGTCAATAGGTCTTGTCACATCCTGTCATCCATGACATGAAAAACCTGAGGGCGAAGAGGAAGAAGAAGAAAGAAGGTTAAATGCGACCCCGTCCAACACTTCACCACTACCTTCCTCACGAGCTTTTCAAATATCAACAATAATATCAAAATTCAATTATCAAGCAGTCAAGTGTATGCTTCTACTTTCAAATATATTGTTATCGTGGATGTGAATGTTTTATTTATTCACATCCCAGCAGGTCTGTTTGAAAAATAATAAACCGCTATGTGATAATTTACGGCAGTTTAATACATTTCGGAATTCAAGGGGAAGAAAGGCTAACATAACAGTATCTTTTCCTCGAAGCTACAATTTCATCGTTGAAAAAACTGAATAGACACAGAGAGGAGTTCATTCAGAAGAACAAATGCAGTTGGATGCAGTAAGAATATTATGGACTTCTTTGCTATGCTAATGTCAGTACCTGAGACCTTCAGCGTTGAAATGTACCTAGTTGTCGACTTGGTAGAGATGAAAAAAAAAGATCTCAGACCGTTGGGGGAACGCTGATTCGTTAGATACTTTTTTAAACGGTTCCCACCGTTATCACGCGATATTTTCCATCGTATTTCAATCTGAGACCTTAGAAGGTAGGTGGGACTCCTCACGTGTACGTAGTTTGTTCCTAATCTAGAGTTAGTTCCTAACTGGTGTGAATTTCAACCAGGAGTTCCAGCAACATAATCGTTATTAGGCATGTGGACTATAGTAGCCGCTGCGCATGCGCGAACGTGAATTCCTTGTAACAGCCATAACTTCCACATTTTCTATCCGATTTCTATGACATTTTTAGGGATTATGCGGATTAGGTTTTGAATGAAAATCAAGGCCTTAAAATTGGCAGTAGACCCTGCGCATGCGCGAACGTAAAATCCTTGTAACAACCACAACACTTACATTTTTCATCCGAATTTTTCATGGGATTGTTCAGATTGGCGAGTAGATGGTCCCCTATGAGGGTAATACAAGGTACTTGGAGATTGATGTTTTGAGATTAACAACTTTGCATCGGATCATCTATACATTCGGTTATGGTTACGAGGAAGCTATGTGCCACACCCACTTGGCAGACTTTTTTTAAATTTAGCGAGCTATTGAAGAAGATACCTCTACAAGATGTCCTGGGCTTGTGAGCCTGGGATGCTTATGTTCGACTATAGATTTTTGAAGTTTTATGTGGAGGAGGAAGCAGTAAGGACCCAGTTCTCATTAACCATTCCTTTACTCAGGCTAGAGATAAACATGCCTGAGTAAAGGAATGATAAATGAGAACTGGGTCCTTACTGCGTCCTCCTCCACATAAAACTACAATATGACTACTGCAGGAGTACAGAGTAACTATAGATTTTGATGGATGTGCTCAAGGTAAAACGTGGTTTTACTGCAACTTCGATTCCACTCGATCTATTGGTCCGATTTTCTCGGATTTGGTGGCGTAGAATAGCTACAATTATTTCTCTGGCTTCAGAAAAAAACCACTTAAGTCGAAATTTTCACTTTTTCGTTTTTTTCTGATTTTGGAAGGTCTGGTCATAGCGCCCGATTTGGCTTATTCCCACACTCGAACTTCCTCCTTGAAACCTACAGAAAGCACTGTTCTTGATGACATAAGACATGTGGCACAAAAAAATTTGCAAAAACATATAAGTCCATTAAATAACCTCCAAACAGCTGTCAATTTTGAAAACTTGTTCTCGCTCTCAGCCAATGCCTGCCATTCGCCATTGTTCTCCAAACTATACTCGTTCTCTATGGATCTCACAAACCTTTCACTCGAGCAGGTGAATCCTAGAACATTAAAGATATTTACGTTCTTCGAGAAAACCAGAGCAACGATGCCCTACCATTTTGAGTGCCGAATTTTTAAATCCTTAGAAAATGACCTAAGATACCCAACATGTGAATCCCCCCCCCCCTTCATCATCTAATAGTGCCGGTATAAAACTACAGCAGTAAAGGTGGGTTCACAAGCGTCCGACTCAGCGACTTTTTCCGTCTGTTCTTGGCCAATCAGCGGGCAGAACGCAGAGTCGGACGTTTGTGAACCCACCTTTATACATCGTAAAGTTTAACTTTCATCGTTTAGTTCTGATAGGCAGTCCATAGAAGATCTCACCCTTATCTACTCAAGATGAAACACCCACGAAATAAGCGGCTTCTGGTGTCCTGACAGCATGGTAACTCCACTGATTTGATCCGGGGTGGCACAAAAAATAGTTTATGAAAACCCAGAGGTATATTGATTATATTCCCTGAATTTCAACGCTTGGGTTGAAATATTAAGCCTTAATGGGAACCGAAATATTTTAAAATCGTATATTTTATGGATGTTTTATGCCTGTAAAATTATGAAATTAGACTTGAATGGTTTTTCGCTGAAGCCAGTGATTTACATCGCCTACATAAAATCCCAACCGTACGTGTAAGGTCGCTGAATCATCAGTCTGGGAGACCCGGGTTCGATTCCAGGCCAGGAGTCAAAAATTAAATTTCGTTTAGCCTCGTCATTCATTCGATTTTTTGTTGTTCATTACTGTATTGTGTATGTGTAAAACTCCTGTTTTCTCTCTCGGTTAAATAACTTCGGTTATCCAAAACATATTGTTTAGTAATGCATGCATTCTAGGGGACGTCCCATTGGATAAGCATTAGATCAGTTTAACCAGTTGGTAAGCGATAAAACTGTTTCACTCGATGTAATTCATTTATTACTTTAGGGAAGAAATAGTGACACCCCCCCCTCGCCATTATCAACCATAACATTTCTAGCGGCGTGGGAAACTCGAATCTGAAGAGCATTTAATAATCCATGATCTACGATACCCAACATGCGAATTCGAGTTCACCCCCCCCCCCCCGCCAATGGTGCCAGTCTGGCACCAAAGCGGAAATACGTCGTAACATTGAACTTTCATCTATTAGTTTTAGTAGGCGGTCCATCAAGGTTCGCATCCGTGTTCGAGGTGAAACACACAAAAAAAAAAAAAAAAAAAAACACGAAATATGCGGTTTATGGTGTCCTGGCACCACTATTAGTTCCATGGTGGTACAGAGAATAATTCATGAAAATCGGAGGTATAATGAGAATTTTTCCTCAATTTCAAAGCTTGGATACAATTAGTAAGCAGTAAAGGAACCGAAATATTGAAAAATCGGATATTTTGTGAATATTATCCCCCCACTCACCCCCTCCCTTTGCGAATTTTGGTACTCTGGTAAAATCATGTACAACTCGGAAGTTATTTGAGTCAAACAAAAAAAGAAACACACAAATCGGTTGGAAAATGAGGCCTGGGCAGAGTTTACAAGATTAGGCCCAAAAACACACGGTTTTTAAGCATTAACCCCCCCTTTCCCCCCCTTAAAAAGCAAAATTCAAAATTCCGACGCCGTAGTGCACAACTAGATAGTATTCCGCGTCGATGAAAAAAAGAACCACGAAAATCAGTTGAGAACTAAGGCCTGTGCAGACGACACAAGATTATGCCCAAAAACGCACGTTTTTTGATCATTAACCCCCCCTTTCCCCCCCTTAAAAAGCAAAATTCGAAATTCCGGCGACGTAGTGCACAACTAGATAGTTTTCCGCATCGAACAAAAAAAAAACCACGAAAATCGGTTGAGAACTAAGGCCTGTGCAGACGACACAAGATTTTGTCACACACACACACACATACACACATACACACATACACACACACACACACACAGACATACACCTATGGTTTTTTTCGCGGATTTGGATTCAGAATGGTCTAAAACGGATTACTGTGTGGAAATTTTTTTTTTCTGTTGAGTGTTGTCCAACTTTACCTCAGATCGATCGCATAAGGACGCCCAAGTCTTACTGTGGGACGTCCTAAAAATGTACACTTCTTGTAATTAAATGCAGGAAGTCTCCTAGGTCCGATTGAATTGACTGCATATGCAATGTCTGTTTTTGTACTCACCGACAAGTGCAGTAGACTGCCAATCAATTGTTGGTATCGGGTTTTCTTTTCCTTACTCTTTCGAAATAATTTATTGCCTTTTGAGTTTCATCCCGGACTCTGGTTTTGAATTTTTTATACCGAAACTCTTGACATTGTTGGGGTATTTTCTCACTCATATAGCCCCTTGGTACCTCTCGCATATCCGTATCTATTACGAGTATTTCAACCTAGGAAGTGTGCTGGGCCCACAACCTGCTGTAAATGGGTGAGAATGCAAATTTTTAGAATGCAATATTTTTCCCGGTATTTTTCACAGTAAGAATTTCACAATACACCATACACAACAGGCGATTCATCAAACTAGGAGAATCTTTGTTGATGCAAATTATAAATAGGTAATATATGAGGGTACTTGTTTTGTTAAACAAATTACATTTGTCAAGTACAACTTGTTAATCTTTACCTTGAAGACAGAATTAGTCTGGCATTACCAGATCACAGTAATTCCATGAAAGGCTAAGAGTTCATTGCTCTACTTAGCTAGCAAATCGTCCTTGCCCCAGTTCACTACCGGCACAGAATTGATGATGATTTCTGCTCGTAGCATTTCTTGTCTCCGTCTGCCGTAAATCTCTTCAATTTCCCATTGTTTCTTCCCGCGGATGAAACGGTAGACAAAACTGTCGTAACAAATCCCATATTCGGCTTGTGCGAACTCCGATCGGATCGTGAGAAAAGGAAAATAACGACACCTTAGATTTCCCAAGGAGGAAGAGAAAAATCGTTTTATGCGCATTTCAATACGCGAATGGATCGCTTCTTCCCATGATGATTTGCCTTTCTACCAATAATGAGGTATAACGAGGTAAAGCTCATTTGTATAGGTCATATAAGGTGTTGCGTGCGTAACAGTGAAGTCACACGTACAGACCCAAGTACTAGGTAATACTTAACAACAACTAAGAAGTAAAGTAAAGTAAACAACCATTTCAGAATGGATTTTCGTACGACTGCCATTCCTTGCGTCGCGGACGTCATCAGCTGTCTTCTTAAGGGAAGATCAGAATTTGTTCTGATGATTTAGCTCATGGCTTCCCGTTGGCCTCACCGCCCTGGGTTGGGACGAGGGGGAACTGCGACCGACTTGCCCGAAAATATGCTCCCGAGGCAAGTCCCGAACTCACGGCCCCTGCAGCCGGTCCGAGTCTCGTCTCCAGAGACACATGCCGTAGCTTGCTCGGCCACAGCGCCGTCCTACTGAACAACAACTACATTCTAAAAAGAGACCTAGAAGTGAAGATCTCACTACACAAAGATATGGACATATAATATATATACTGGATTCCCAAACTGAAACTAGGATTGGTTTTTCGTTCAGCCGAGTGGGTTTGGTTCAGCCGTTAGGACGCAGATGGTTAAAGTTTTTGACGGCAAATTCTCGTTATCAGTCTTACAGAAGGCATTTATTCACGACCTTAAGAACACTTGTCGTATTCTCTGAGTTATGCGTGGTTGCTGGGACAAGTTCGGATTTTCCACAAAAACATAATTATTCGCTATCTTTCGCTCTACTATTGTTATTGCTCGTTGACAATGATTCATAAAAGTGTCGCAAATTTTCCAATCGATATAGTTGTAGCCGTGATTTAGAAAACTTGGTATAGTATACTATACATTGCTAGATACTGGACGACTGAGGTCTGCCCTGTTACTCTCAGCCGAATTGAGCTATTTGGTAATAGTGACTTAACTTCAGCCTTCCTGCTATATTTAGAAGAAGGTCTCCTAAATATATATCTCAAGGTTCCAAAACGTGGACTGATTTTCTCCGAGAGGTCCCAGAAACTGCTGAATTTGGCCTTCACTGCAGTACTTTCTCCCTGGATTCAGACCCTGGAAGTTCTGATGGTAAACACGATCCACTGCACACTTCGATATCGTTTGTAGAAGATTAGGGAAAAACAACGGATATCTTCCGCTCCCGCAAAACGGAAATGGAAGATACCAAACAAAACATGTGCCACTGTGAAGCACTGGGTCTGACTAGATACACAATCCTTGGAATTGATGTCCTATCTCCTGACTCTATTTCTAAGGTGGCCTACACCGATCTTCTCTGTTATGTTTGGTTTGATAGAAAGTATGGAGAAAGAGTTTTCGATAAACCCTTTCCAGTTGGCTCGAGTAGCCTGGAGCATTCCACAACAGGCATTATTAAAATTACAACTGACACTGCTTAGGACAAAACTGTGGATAGTATAGGAAAGTATGAGTTAGCAGAAAAACTGTACAAAACCACAAACAAACTGACCCACCATCTACCTCCCAATCGAGGTACATCTGGGGAGACGATCACCGCTGAAACATCTTTTTAATGGAAATCGGCAATCAAACTGCCAGGACCGATGGGCGGATCCTCAGCCTAGCGGTTCCTTGGCGGTTTCGGGTGGTCGGCCTTCTTCTAATCTTATTTAATCAGAAGAGAGCCGAGCATATTGTTAGCGGTAGATTTAGATTGGCATAGGCCCGTCCGAATTGGACGGGATGATTGCTCTGCCTCGGAGTCGCTCGTCGGGACCTCTTCCTGCTCCAATCAGCATCTTCGCTGATGGATTGAAACAGACGGCACTAACTTGGAAATTCCATGGAATGACCTCTCCAAACCTCATCGAGTGGTGAACTCAAACCTGAGTTATGAGCAAAGTGCTGAATTATTGCCCTTCAACAATAAAATAGTTGAAATTCTCCTACATTATCTTTACTTCAAAAGCTTCCATTGGTCGATTTTAAAAGCGAAATTACAGGGAAACCAATCTAAGCAATGTACAGATTACTGCGGTGCCGTAGGTTACCATTTATACAAGGAATAAGAACGACGAATCTTCAGCGATCGATTCTGCAACTAATTTGCAATAATTTCCGTCCGACTTTTTTTTACTCCACTGCAAATCAGACTTTTCTGAACTAAAAGATTGTTTTCGTATTTTTAACCTCTTATTACTAAAATTATCATAATTCCCTAAATTTACAAGAGAAACTCAAATATGTGAATGCCGTCGGAAAGTACGATAAATTGCCTTTCATTTTATACCATAACTTTTTCACCGAAGTCACAACAGTCCTCATTTTTTAGCCTAACTTTTGTCAAAATTTTCGCATATTTAAATTTTCTTGTGGATGGTCGAGGTAGGGGGGAGGCGGCGCAGTAGATAACGCCAAATTTCCACTCCAAATTGAATTTTCATCTACTTTCAGAAGTTGAAAATTACAAAACCACTTTTTTGATCTGACACGATTATGACCAGATCGGATTTAAGGTGTGTTTGGATTAAAGGTAGTGTTACGACTCACACAGTCCCCCATATCAATTCGTCAGGTGGGTTCTCGAGTCCTTGATCCCATTGCGTCGCCTCAACCTCCCACTTCTTTGATGGCAAAGCGCCCCAACGTCTGAACTTTCACCGTATTGTCTGCTAGAAATCAGCCTCTTGCAACTTGGGTAGAAACAATTCTATGAAGCTATGGAGGATCAGCCTGCATCACACTGCACTTACTGTGTTACAAAGTGTACCGTTGGTGAGGAATCAAACGACACCAATACAGCAAGAAAATTGAAGATGACGTACAAATAGGATCAACCAGTAGTTAAAGATGCTTCCTCTCTGCTGACGTTGAAGGATGGTAGCGTGGTTCTTTAGCCTCGTAGAATTCAGATGAGATAAATTTCAGATGGTACTGGATGGAGGGTTGCATTCCCGACAACGACAAAATGCCTACAAATAGCAGGTCGAAATAAAATAGGTAGCACGGAAATTGTACAATTCATGACGTCACTCGCCCTCCTCCATGCTACGAATTTTTTCATGTCCGCTACCTCTTCATCTGCCTTCTCTTCTCTTAGCTGACTGTGGTCTCTGGTGTCAGAAACTTTCTTTTTTATCGTTCTTCTTGAAGAAGCTCTCTATATTTATATTGCCTGTCTGTTGCGTTGTCTATCTTCATCCTTAACTATTCCCTATACGATGTTCTATTCAGTCAGATGGGTAACCATCTTGTAGCGTAATGAGTCTGCCTGTTTCTGTCAATCCAAGTCTGAGTTACTGCTGGTTGTCTGAGACTCCGCCGAGGATATTTAAAGTAGTGCCTAGTAATCAAGTACAAGCCGTTAAACTGTGCCTTATGGATTCTACCTCCCTCAAACCACATTACAAAACAAGATTTTGGAATCTTGAAAGAAACGATGACTAATCCTGAAGATTGAATACAAATCGTACTCCAGAGTAGACAGCACGGAAGAAGTTGAGGAAGCTCCAATGCAAAATCTGAGAAGAAATTTTGATTTTGGAAACTATAACGTTTTTCAACCTCCGGCAAGAATTCAAGAATAATTTTACCAATTTTAAAACTAACTTTGTGTCTTAATAACAAAGTACAGTTCTTTAGGAATAGCATTGCTTACTTGATTCAGGAAGGATAGTTCACCAAGACAATTTTACCTGAAACAAAAACGGAACAAGTGGTATAATTTAACGGTTTAAACCATTCTGAAAGCAATTAAATGCAAAGTTCACAATTATCTTCGATATGAAATCAGTAAGGTAGTAGGAACTTTGGAATCACTGTTCTGTTTAGTTATTTTACTAGGTTCTGGCTTCTCATAGTTTCACGTCTTTTTGATTGTAGTTGATGGTTGAGAGTCGTGAAAGCGACTAATAATATCAGGCAGCTGAGATTCAGAGAAAAGTAGGACGGTTTTTCTCTCTGCAACAATATGCCATAGCGGGGAAGAACCGTTGAATCGCTCGGAGACGGCCAAATAGACAAGAAAATTGTCCTCAGGGCATTTTTTCACGGGTCATTGGCCATGGCTGTGCCCCAATGAGGAGAACGCTATAGCCATTTTTCTTGATTAGAAGGTGACGCGTATCAGTCCGTGTACCAGGACCAGAAAAACTTCGGAAAGAACTTCATGTTGTTGACACCTCACAAGGAGATACCAACCTACTCAAAAGCTTCTAGGCGTAAAATTTGCCTTCCGAATGAAACTCCTGGTATACTTAGGTGACGAGAGGAGCTTCCAGAATTGGACAATATTACTTTCAGTTTGGTGGCTCTTTAGCCGATTAGAATCTATTCAAGAGCTTTAAAATTTACTCACCTCCTAAATAAGTAGTACCGGAAGAACTTAGTGGGTGAAAAATATTTTTTTATCCGAAAGTACCCATGTAGAGGATTGGACCTCACGAAAAACGAGTTTTGAATGAAAGGATAGAGAGAGGGAAATTCATAGTTATAACAATGAGACAACTGTGCGTCCCAGTGGTGAAACGACTTATGAAGGTCAAAGCAACTGTGGAGCGGCAGAGTAGCGCTTCTGGAAGGTACCCTCCCACATATGTATGACCACTTCTGGTGCGTTTGAGGCACTTCAATTCGAATACTCAATGTCGACAGAAACCTACAGTAGCGAAATAAGTATAAAATTACAGCAGTTGGCGAGGGCTTTACTGCCAGATAATTACCGATTACAATAGGAACAAATTCGTTTAATGAACTCTAGAAAGGATGACTTGATTACCTATCTAGTTAGATGGGGCCAAATGATTCCCTTTATATACTTATGATTATGTCTATTACTGTCAGTACGTTTTAAATGATATACTTAAATAATATGTTCACGGTCGTGACAGCCAGTTCAAGAGAGCCACTGAGTGGTAAAATGAGTGACTGACTTTTTGAAGCATAGGTTACTTTTTACAATTTAAAAAATAAATTTTTGTTATACAACTCGATGTACACCTTTCGCCAAAATTAGGCTGAGAACACTGCTGGCGGTGAAAGACTCACCCCGCTTCCAAGTGAAAACCTTTCCTTTAATCAGCTTCAGCCCAGGAAGTCAGATGCCGGGGAATGGACGTCTCCTGTCAGCACGCCGACAATGGGAATCACCCGATTGGTTCCATCATTGTCCGACGCGGTACAGCGAACTATACGAAGGGGCCGATCCTCTTTCATCAAAATCCCCCTAGAAAGAGAGCCGGGTGAAAAAAAAAATCACCAACAACTTCTTTCATAGGAGTTTCCTTCCTCATTTGCGTCCTATATTCTTACTCTGCGACATGACAAGAGCACATGACTTAGACGTAACATGATTATGGTTGTACCTACGCAATTTTCCCATCTGTTTAGGTAAATACCTGGATATCAAGTCTTATTGATTGTACACGTTTCAGTTCAAGGCCTGCCATGTTGCCCAGATTGGTCTTTCGACCCCTACAGACGTCTAGATCTACTGCTGTCACGTTAAGTACCTACAAAAGGCATGGCAGTGAGACTGTGACAGGAAATAGGACCCACCCAAAACGCAAACAATCTTTTGATTGGAAATTGTGATATTGGAGCAACAGTTAACTCAAAACGCTGTAAATTATTACACAATGGTTTATTATTTTTATATATATAAAAATATATAGTAGATCACTATAGTGATCTATAACTCGTCTGCAAAGCCACCAACCATCCAACATGAAGAAAAACATCGATCGCATTTCAGTCAGCTTTAATTTGTGACGATCCTACTTTTTTATAAGGGACAATCCAATTGGTTTGTTCCCGATTTGTTGGAGCTACGCCTTTAGGGATATCCGATTCATAGAGATATGAATCGATATTCTCTTCAGGCCGGCTGATTAATCTAATCACTGGTTTGAAGGGGTAGGGTCGTCACACCCTCCTCTGTCTCATATATGGGCAATTAGGTGTATTTCTCATTTATTGTACAGTTGGAAATTCAACCTATATTGTTACAAATTTGAACGGAGATTAGGCCTCTTTTGCGATTCACACTCGTGTTTCTGATTTATCGTAATTCCAACCCTTAAATTCTCGTTGGGAGCGAACGGTTTGTCCTACAGGGCTCCGCATGGTCTCAAAAAATTCTAAAAATTCTATAGAATCTTAAATTGAAGGAAAAACAATACTTTTATATCAAAATATTTTGAATTATGGCGTTTTCAAAATTTCAAAATTCATTTTTGAACCCTTAGAAGTGACCTACACCAAAATCTTCGGCGCACAACTAGACCCCAAATGGAGCCTACATATCAAATTTCATCAAAATCGGTCAATGCTAAGTGGGGAAAGTGCTGCGTACGGACGGCCAAATTTTTATTCGATTTTTGGATTCTACGTACCTTGAAACGTAATCCATCAAATTTTGGGGGGGTGTTAAAAAAAATTTTCTTGGTCGATTCCAAAGGTTCATTATTGAAAATAATAAACCAAAAAGACAGTTTACACGAAATCCTTAGTCACCAACATCATCAGCTACAGAAAAAGGACCATCTATGGTACCTCAGCTGATGTCCCAACAATTATTCATGACATGGTATCAGTCATGGCCATTGGTGTACTGATTGGTTAGCAGGATCCATGAAGTGTGCTTTGCTGCTGTACTTTAGTTAAATGATGAGAGCCTCCCAAAAAGGTATGGGTCACTCAGCTCCCCTAATACTATGATTGGATATGGATTTTTAGAGGTGTTGAATCCGAATTTTTGGTCTGAAATGTTAAAATTCCCATTTCCTGACTTCAAAAATGAAGCTCCAAAACTTCCATATTTATCACTGTATTACCTTAAGACCAATAAGAAAACATTTTATTATTTTAATTAAGAATATTTGGTTATTATTTAAGGTAATTCGACGCTAGTTGAATGAACTTTCAGAACACTTTTCTTGCAGGGAATTTTGTTTTCTTGTTGCAAACCTGCTATCATGAGACAAATGTCATTCTCCAAAAGGCCTGGAAGAGGGGAAAATTGATTAAAACAATTTGGAAAAGGGAAAATTAAGTTTTGTAAAATATCCTAATGCTCTATTAGAAGACACCAGTTCTGCTTTAAAAGACGACATGTGTCAGAAGTCGACAGTAGCTTTTGAGTCAGTAGTCAACGGGTTTCATAATGGCAGTTTTCAATTTTGTAGGCGTCCAACAGTAAGACTGGTTCTAAACTAAATAAACCATAAACAATAAAGATTCAAACAACATAAAGATACAGTGAAATTTCAGGTAATATCCCGCATATTTCCTCGGAAACTGTATTATTTTATATTAAGAAGACATCAAATAATAAGAAGCAACAAGGAAGAACCTCAAACCATATCCTTGTTCTAAGGTTTTGCCCACTTTTGGAGAGGGCGTCGACTACTAGAGCAGTGTCGACTACTGACGCATTACCTTGATCAACTTTTCCCATTCGCTACTCAAAGCGAACAAAACTTGATTGAAATAACGGCTCATACGGGTACACGTTCAAACCCAAATATTTCCAACTGTCCGACCAGCCAACCTTCATCCGGCCATCGTTCTATTTAACGGGGGTAGTAGAGGAAGAATGTATGTTCTACCCCATAACTATTAATACTACGACCTTTTGACCTTGACCCCTACCCCCCACCACCCCCCACCCTACCCCCCACCGCCCCCTCCCACCCCCTGACCCCTACCGCACCACCCCCTCCCACCCCCCCGTACTCCTCCCGACCCGTACTCCTCCCGCCCCCTACTCCTCATGACCCGTACTCCTCCCGCCCCGTACTCCTCCCGACCCGTACTCCTCCCGCCCCGTACTCCTCCCGACCCGTACTCCTCCCACCCCCTTATTCCTCCCCTCCCCCGTACTCCTCCCGCCCCTTACTCCTTCCGCCCCCTTCTCCCGCCCCCATACTCCTGCCGCCCCTTTACTCCTACCGCCTCTAACCTCTACCCCCCTTACGTCTTTCGCCCCTTACTCCTCACTCCCCCCCCCCCGACTCGTTCCTATCACTCCCCATACTCCCCCACACGTACCCCATATATCCCCCCATACTCCCACGTACTCCCCCAAATTTACCCCCACATATTCCCCCATACTCCCACGTACTCCCCCAAATTTACCCCCACATATTCCCCCATACTCGCCCAAACTTACCCCACATACTCCCCCATACTTACCCCTACCCACTACCCCACATACTCCCTCATACACTCACCCATACTTCCTAACACACTCACCCATACTCCCTCACACCTACCGCACATATTCCCCCATACATACCCCCACACACTCCCCCATATACCCCACACACTCCCCCTCACTCTCACCCCTCATTCTCACCCTAACTACCAATGCCATAAGGTAAAAACTATAATTTAAGCTAGGTTGAGAATGGAGCTTCATGATAGGTTAACTAGATGGCACTATGGTCGATCTATCCTACCTTGTAATCGTGTTTCAATCTCTATTGTAAGTTTCGAAGCAAGGTCAGCACAACTAAGAGAAATTTGTACTGAAATTTGTTGTCCTGAAAAGGACAGTTCAAAGGATCTAAGGTAAGTACAACTAATTTCTTTACCATTAAGATTCAATTAGTAACATTGTTCGACCCTCTTGGTCGTTGGAATTTCCAACTAAGCTCTATCACCGCGTCAAGGTGGGGTCAATCGATAGAGTTTTTGTTTTTTTAAATTAATTTATTCAACATGAATTAATATAATTTTATCAAACAATATACAATTTTTTTTAATAAACAATATTTGAACATGAACGATAAACATAATGTATTAGCCTAATAGTTTGAGTCATCATTTTTATTGTCTTTTTCCCTGCCGACCCTCTCTCCCGAAGGGATTTTCACCACAACCTTTGAGAGGGTTACTCGGCCTGTCCTCACTACTAGCACCATACAGGATTTACCGTTCGGATACTTGGACCAAAGACAATAAAGGATGTTACATCTCAACTTTATTTTTCTTCAAATTTTTATTACAATTTAAACAAAATTAACAAACAATATTCAAACATAAACGTAAACACAATTTTTTTAACATTTCAACTTTAACTATTAATTATGAAAAACATATTTACAAACAATCAGTTATCATCCAGTCAGCTATTGCTCTACATTTATGGAATGCACATAATGTTGGTGCCGAATTATGAAAAATACAATGCGATCCTATCGCTAAAGGTTCAAGTAATGTAGATATTTTGGGGCATCCAATACTTTCAACGTCAACTATTCGTAGGTTTCTTGGAACCAGCTGTTGAATGAAGTCAACCTTTTGCTTTCCTTTCACATATATGATATCATAATTAGAAGAGATGCGATGAAAAATATTTGATAGCTGGCTGTATTCCACATCTCCTTCATCCCACGGAATTCTATGTACGTGCTTTACGATCCAATTATTAGCTTTTCGAGCCTTTGGAACGTAAATGTACAATCCCTTGGGTGGTTTGAAAATCCAATGTTGTGCTGAGAAAACATTGTGATCACTCAACGATAACTCTTTAACGATATGCTTCATTTCATTGTTGAAGAACCAGTGGAGATCCAGAACAACCTCTCTCTTTGACGGCATGATGATGACTGAAGGACAATCGATTATGGTACTCCTTTTATATAGGCTTCACGTGACAAATGTCAGTGGTGAAGTGGTCCAGCTGCTGAGGTTCGATGATTCGCTAAATCTCCTTCAAGACGTAGGATTCATACCTACATGCAGTCTGACAACATTTTTATACCATTCGACGGAACTATATTGGTCAAAGGGTTGTACTCCACTGATCGGTCGTGAATGATGAGGCAATACGCTGTTGTGTCACCGGGAAATGCTACGCTCGCTTCAAATTCCAACATCACATCTATAGGTCCAGATTTGATGGATTCACTCTGTTTTGAACAATCCAAAACAACCAAAGTTCCTCTTTCCTTGAATTGGTTAAGTGAAAGTAATGGATGATTGTATTCAACCCCGTAGTAACTTTGTTGAAATGTGGCATACATTCGGTAGAGGACAGAAAATTGATTTCTTTCAAAGTTGATATTCAGATCATCGTATGGGTATGATTTTGAGTTCAAAAATAACTTAACATTGCTCAGATTACAATGGTCGAAACGGCATGACAGTTTCCTCACCGTGTTCTTTCTTCCAGTTTGAAAAGCTAATATTACGTATCTAGGTTTTTCAACTTGAGACGACGTCTTGACGTTCCATACATGCTTCTGGGTTGTCGGAAGTAGAGGGTACTCGTAGAGCTCCAAGCAGCGGAAATCCATTCGTATTGCCTTTTCCTTTTGAAGATGACGATGAAGTTCCAGTCGATGATGGTTGTCGAGTGTGAGGTAGGGTACACGCCAGGAGAGGTGAGTCAATTCGATTTTGGCCCGACCTGGTTCGGCTCCTGCAACTCCTTGTGCTAAGTAGCAATTTTCATCTCTTCTCGATCGTAGAAATATCAGTTCTTGCTTGACGTTGATAACTACTTTTTGATAAGATTCGAAGAATCCAAGTAGCATACTGAGGGGTAAACAGACGTTGAAATACCCTTCAGTTGATACGTTGAGAGTATCAGTCACTACCCAACCATAATTTTCAATCTCGTTCTCGGTGCCTTTCATGAACGATGTGTAGCCTTTCATCGATGATGTTATGCCGGGATTCCTCACTCGGTCGATTTCTGTGGTACATATTTCGTAGCGTATCTCATCAAAGAGAAACGGGAAGGCGTTGCTAGTCATTGACATAGTAGCTGGCGGCGGTGGTCCTGATCCATCTTCCTTCAAGAAACGTCCTTGTAGCTCCAGGAAACTTTGACTCGGTAGGGTGAAGAGGTCTTGATGCTGTATGGCGATTCGTATCTCCTGTCCATAGTCCAAGGATGAACCGTAGGGGTAGTGAGTATGGTACTCCACCCGTTCAACTCCTTCCTCCTCATTAGATAGGTGCTCTTCAACGTTCAACATGTTGACTCTTCGAGATCCAGTTGACAACTGACTGATTTCAGGGTGTGCAGCTCCTTATATACTATCTTCACTGAGCGAAATTCTCGGTATTGATCCAACTATTATGTCTCGAGTCGAATCCCAACCATTTTACATAAGCTCGACCCTCTCCATCTCGTCTCAGTACCTTCTCCACAAGATATACTCTTGGGTACTTGGTCAATTGTAGTTCTTCTTGATAAAATCCTCCGGCGACTTGTTTCTTCTCACTATCCTCCAGAATGTAGGTGGGTGGTACAGTCTTCTTCACTCGAATGATCTTGAATATTTCAGTTGACCACGAGGGAGTGTATCCCTTTTCAAATTCTGCTTTCCTCTTGGATATCCTCACGTAATCGTCAATCTTGAATTTTGGCTGTTGTTTCTTCCTCTTCTTCGGTGCGAATAAGGTCTTGAGTGCCAACTTCTCTTTTCGTTTTCCTTTGACATCTGCAGGTGCCATCTTAATCGAACTGTGTTTGGTCTTGTTATACAGTCCAACGATTTCTTCTATGACATTCACCCATTTGTAATGTCCCTGCATACTGAACTGTTTCCAAAGCATTGTCTTCAGAGTGCGAATCACTCGTTCCACTATTGATGCTTTCAGATTGGTGAAGGTAGAGTAGTGGTTGATGTTATGACTGTTCAGTAGCCCTCTCACAGTGGCATTATAGAATTCTTTTCCACGATCAGTTTGTAAATGACGTGGTAAACGTGGTGCTGACTTCTCGAATATCTGCTGGAATCCCATACTGGTTGCTGTGGCTGTCTTGGATTTGAGTGGAGCTATCCAAACGAATTTCGATAGGCAATCTATTACAACGAGTATATATCGGTTTCCTCCATTGATTCTCGAATACGGTTGAAGTTCCAGTAGATCTGCTTGCCATAAATCGTCTATTCCTTTCAGAATCACTCTTCTTCTTTTATAGTTCTTTCTGGCTGGTCGATGAAGCTCCTCAATGATTTTTCTCTTGACGTCTGTCATGTTTCGAGGCTTGACACTGAATGATGATGTATTCTCAGATACTGATGTTTATATAGGTTGAGAAAATCACGTTATATGCTGACCCTCCCATCCGAAGGGATTTCCACCTCAACCTCAAGGAGGGTTACTCAGCAAAAAATTAGAGATTTTCTTTTGATACCGTCTATTAAAAACAGGTCCTCACTACTAGTGCCTCATAGGACTTACCGTTCGGATACTTGGACCCAGACGATTATGAATTATTTTCAGATGAAGTACTGGGCTTCTTTCTTGGGTAGAATTTCCTAATAATAGCCCATTTCGGATGTTTCCGTTCAATGTTGAAATTCTCTGTTGAACTAAATCTTTTCTTATGTGCATTGGTCGCATCCAGTATCTTTTTATAGGATTGAAGATCATGGTCCCTGATCATTGTCTTGTCCGGATTTTTCATGAAGAGAAGTTCTAATAGTCCAAGGGTGCAATGGATTTGCATGTCTGTTCCTATTCGCATCACATCATCTCTGATAGTTACATAACTATCTCCCAATGTGAAGCGGTCAGATTCTCTGTGGTAGTGGATTCCATAAAGGTCATCGAATCCTGGTTCTCTATCAATTTTCTTCCTGACGTACTCTGATGCATAATGTCCATATGATGGCTCAACTGGTGATGACGATGCAAATGGTTCTTGAGGGGTTGGAATAACTCTCACGTCTTCTTGCGTTGTCGATCCAGTAGGTGGTTCCTCTTTAGGTGACATGATGTATGGTATCGCAGTAGAATCTGATGAGATATCGGTTTCTTCTACTTTCCTTCCGAATAAGTCAAAAATACGTCTTGGTCTGGTTCTTCTTCTCCTCCTGTTAATGTACTTCCATGGATCAATTGTAGATGACCCAGCTGTCTGCTCCAATTTCGGCTTCTTGGGTGATGGCGGATTCAGAATAGCTTCTCGAATGGGTTCAAACCTCTTCTTGAGATGTTCTTCTGTGTCCTCCCTGCTCCTCCTTATCTGGTTATACCTCGCTCTAATAGCTTTACGAACCTCAGCGATCTCTCGCTCAATAGATGTTACTCCTTCCATGGTTTGCAATAGACTAACTGATTTATCCTAATTCAGGGTATTATATAGGTATCGAAACCTAGCCTATATCTCCCACTGCTGACACCACACTCTTTGTCTATGACCAAAAACCCATACCTACTAGTTTCCCAACACCTTGAACAAATGTCTTTGAATTTGACGAATGACATATCCATGTTCACATGGTCCTCGTATATCTTTTTCATATTTAACGTGTCTTGTCTAAATACAACGATTAAATTGGCACAATCCCTGACCAAATGTTTAGGTATACGACAATAACTTTGGGCTAAATAAAAGCTATCTGTCTTACTATGTCGACCCATGCTGAAGAACATCCTAATCCTATCTTGTTTGTCGCAAGCTACGTCATCAAAAATCATTACGGAATTTGGTTTAGTTTGAGAGGGTAGTGGTACTTCATCACTATTTTCGTATTTGAAGAAGCCGATTTCTTTTAGGGGTTCCATGATTCTAGTCAATTGGACGTATTGAGGTTGGTGGAGGGTTCTACTAAAGAGATAGATGTTTTCAAATCTCAATCCCTGAGGAGAGTATAATAGATTGAGCATCAAATTTGTTTTGCCACCATTCGAAGTCGCACACATTATGCACCTTATACTATTGGGTAGCAGTGAGCTATGCCTTGTTCTATCGGAGGTATTCCCCTCTAACTTTGCCAAATTGTGGACTGGGAGACCGACACCTTGCTTCACCAACTGCATGTTGAATACTGAGGACGTTTGTGAGAGGACCAGCCCTTATATACTATTTGCAACCCACTATTACCACCACCACAACTTAAAAATTTCATCAACGCCCTCCCAAATTCTCATCACAAGTCCATTGCAATAACTTTCACCCCTCCCTTTTTGAGAGACAACGACCTGGTTGCGTACCCCGGGCCCACCCTCGCGTAATGGAACGAGTAAACCAAACATAGGTTATTACAAAACAAATATGAAGGATTGTGAATAAAATCAAAGTGGAAAATAAAAAGATAAAGAAAAAATAAAAGCAATCCTTTACATAGGTTCCGCTAACCATTGGTTGTTTTACTCGTTCCGCAACCCCCGGGAAATCCCGAAAGATTTCCAGCTACAGTGTGTAGCTTTGGTTGCTCCACTGGTACGCAACCAGGTCGTTGTCTCTCGTACACATTTACTTACCCACCCTTGTGTACATTCGATGATGAGAATTTATAACAGTGATGAAAATTTGATAACCTAAGACGGTGATGAAAATTTGATAACCTAAGACGGTGATGTAAATTTGATAACCTATGACGATGATAAAATTTGACAGGACCAGCCTGTTTAAAAATTTGATAACCTAAGACGATGATAAAATTTAAAAGGACCAGCCTATTTAAAAATTTGATAACCTAAGACGATTTTACAGGACCAGCCTGTTTAAAAATTTGGTATGGTGATAATTAAATAAAATTGGATCACTCAGGAGCCAGCCTGTAGTGTCCTAAAGCTAAGGTGGTGATGCCATCATCTAAAATATGTCTCTTATCGTCATTAGGGGACAGTGATATTTTATTGGTCACAATGGACTGTAAATTGTGATTTTTCGATCTAATACGACTACATATGTCTCTTTTAATTGACAATGATGACAAGCAATCAAGATAGTGGTCGACAGTGATTTTCTTTTCAACTACACATCTTTGCACCCCTTTTGCTCTCTTATATTCTTTTCCATCAATGATCATGGCATACATTTTTGGTCTCAAGCCAACAAATAAATTAATAGGTTTACCCTCTGCTTCGTCTTTGAACTTTCCCAGAACTTTTTTATTTATATTAGAGTAAAGTGGGTGATCTTGGGGGTAATTTGATGTATCTAAGTGATCGAGTAGATGATCTCTCATGTCTTTATACCAATCATTGGTTTTTATAGACATGATGAAGCTATCAGTGTCCATATATAAGAGATTAAGTGCATTTGGGTAAAGGGGTTTTAGGACATCATAAAAATAGTTATACATAATTGTTTTGGAAAGATCTAAAATTGCTTGGCCTACAAATATTGGACGATTGAATGTAAGGGTAGTTTTTCTCATTAAAATGCCGACTAGATTTTCATTAAAAATAGTTGAATCTACGAAATTAGACTTGGCAATTAGTTTCTCAGCCTGCTGATAGCTAGTTACAAGTCTAAAATCGATTCGATTTCTAATACATTCCATTGTTTTTCCATATACTGCGTTATTGTATAATTTGAACTGGTCTTTATCAAAATCGTTGGTGGCTTTCTTTCTTAACTCATTATTTAGTTCAATGTAGGGTTTTAACCAGTTTGACTGTCGGAATTTTAGTGCTCTGTTTATTTTTACCAATTTCATGCCATGATCTAATGCTTGTTTGAGAGCCATGTAGTGAACGACATAGTTTCTCCGACTACCAAGATGAGCCACCAACTTTCCACCAACACTTCCCAACTTCTCAGGAAGGAAGGGGAGATCATTATGGTGATCGTGTAACTCATCTGGGTAGTCGAGAGAAACATCAAGAAGATATCCGAATGGGTCGTCAGCACTGAGGGTTTCGAGTTTGATTGAATTTAGATCTTGTACAAATGAAAATTCTCCAATGGGTAGAGGCATGGTCATTGCAGTGGAATAGAGCGCGTTACAGTCTTGGTAGGCCAGAAACAAGTCCTCTTTATCAGGGTTGTAGCCCTCGATAAAGCGGTTATTTGCTTCGGCCATCCTTCCTGGAACTTGAACTAGTCCACCCCTAATGCCAGCCTCTACCATTAAAATTTGATTGTAGTCTGTTAGCAACTCAATTTTGACCTGAGTGCATTTGAGCATCGCATCCCAGGTCATCATTGGTGATGTGAAGTAGTGAGCAGGATCAAGGGAATGGGATTTGATTGTTATGTTTCTGAATGATTCAAATATTTCAGCAAGGAGGAGTACATCGATTTTCATGTAAAGATCGCTATACTCCCCCATGCTGGAACAATTGAATACTTCCCACACTTTCTGCGCATGCTCATATTCTACATTGGTTATACCACTATGTTTCAGTTGGCTATAAAATTCATTTATGGGAGGTAATTGGGTTTCATTATATTTCTCCCATGAGTTCATATACTCGTAGGGGAATACTCCTTTCCTTTTCACAAGATCTAATTCATTATTATTAAAAAATTTAGGTAAAATATTAAAATTAGTTAAAGATTTGGCAAGACCATCTAAACTGTTTGATAAAAATCGGAAACTATCTAAAAATCTCAATGATATTTTTTTATTTACTCTTTTGGAGAAAGTGATAAAATTTTCTGAAGTGGATGCTATGACATCAATTTGTTTTTTGTTGTAGCCTAATTTGGGAATTATGAAGTGGGCGTCAAATCCAGAGAGGTTGTGGAACAGGACGGGAAGGAAGGAGGGGGGTTGATATTGAATATTACAATTACGATGGGCAGCTCCCCGGTAAGTCCCTAGTATGTGACAATGATCACGAACTTTGGGATTTTCCGGGGAACTGAAGGCTTTATTGCACATGAAGCATGTTGTAGCACTATCATATTGATTTTTCTCTACTTGGGATAGAATTGGCATTTTTTTGTTAGAACTATATATTTTACTCACTTCTTCAGCAACATGATTTAAAAATTCCAACAGTTTTTCTACAACGTCTTCCCCTCGATATACGAACAAATCTTTCGGTATTCGATCACTGATGGATAAGAACTCCTCTTGAATATGGACATAAGCACATGCAGAAGTGGGGGTATGCTGATTGTAGGGGTGGGTGTAAGATGTATCTGGGTTTGGGAGGACAGTATGGATATCTTCACACATGGATTCAAAATCTGCGTATACTACATAGGGGACTCTCATGGATCTACCCACTTTCTCGAATTCCACGTAAGTTTTCTCAGGGATCTTTGGAAGGGCTGGTTTGTTTGAGTTGCATAGGTTTTCATGGGCTTTAATGTCACCAGAATTGTCCGTCTGCTTGTACCACAAACATCTTTTGCAGAGGTTAATCCTACTTACATGAGCAGTTATCTGTGCACGTACTAATTTATTAAAATCTTTAATGTATACATAATGGTTGTTTATAACCTCGCCACTACCTAATTTTTTCTCTAGTAATAATAAATCTCTATGGTCTTCTAGTTCCTGCTCAACAATTTTCTTGGGGTATACGTTATTGTTTTCATCCAATTTAAAAATGTTTATTGAGATATTATTGATTTTTTCAAATTTTTTGATGTCATACATTGTGGCAGGGAATCTAATACAGTCGAAATTATATCTATGATTGAGAGTTGTGTAGACTGAAACTCTTTCTGGATGTCTAGGTACACACTTGGCTAAAATTGAATATTTGAAACAAAAATTGTCCTCATTGATCACATTGATACATGCTTTTCTGCTTTTAATTTTTTCTGGGAGATCAATGAACATGCCACCTCTCAGTGGGGAGTACTTATTGATTTTAACTCGTAGACCATAAATTAATGCCAACTTCCAACCACTTTTTTTAACTTCCAACTCGGATAACTCTGTATTTAACTTTTCATTCATTGATCTTAGGATTGAATCTATTTGAGTGTTGTGCAATAATATATCATTCTTGACTTTTAAATTACAATCCATCTCTTCTCCAAGAGAGTTATTTACTAAAATATCAAGAACCAAGTTGAATTTAATCGCCCCATGATCACGAAGAGAGTTTTTGAGGATTTTAATCAATTTTGGTCTTATGTCGGAAAGGAATGAAGGCAGATCTAATGCAAAATTTGATTGTATAAAAAACGAAGCAATTCTATTTGTGAAAGCAGAGATGTAGGGAATGATCTGTTCATCATCAGGAGCATTAGCCAATATTTCTCTAACATTTGGGTCACCACCTTGTCTACCATTATCCACCTCTTGACCACAGTTGATGTTATGTGCTTCAAACAAATAAGCGTTCGAGAAGTTAGCCCCACATTTTTCACACACTAAGTTAACAGAACAGTCTATTTCATGATTGATCCTTTCTAAATTATTGGGGAAATACTGGCCACATTTAGTACAAAAATCTCGATTGTGTCTCACTGCTTCATGTTCTTCTCTTTCATCTCTAGTGGCAAAATCCAATCCACAATATCCACAAACATTGGCAAAGTAAGAGGAGAATAAGTCATCTGTGGGAGATATGTTCCTCTTTTTGGAAGGAGAGGGAGAAGATGAACCAGCATGAGTTTGTTCATGCCTCAGCCTCTCCTCCATTGAAGGAAAATAAATCCCACAGAATCCACACAAATTTGAGAACATTGACAACCTATCATCAATGTCAGATGCTGGCCTCTTAAAAATAATGGGTGGAGAAGTATTGGTGGTGGGGAATCTACTTTCTCCACATTGGGTTTCATGGGCTATCAGCGTGGTCAAACTGTCAAATGCCCTCCCACAAAAGGTACACAACTTTGATGTACTAGCCATCTCTAGCTTTAAAGTATTTGAACTAAAATATTTTTATGGAAATTTGTAATCAATTTAACTCAAATTGAGAAACGAGTAAATTATTGAATGAAAAAAAAAAAACTGGGAAAATTAATCCACAAACCTCAAGCAAAATAAAAGAATATGAAGAAGTAAATCCAAAACAAGGATAAGTGAATAATAACCAAACTTTCAATCAACGGACTGAAAAGAAAAAAAAAATCAGAAAATTACTAAACGAAAATTGTTTTAGAAAAACTAATAACCAAGACACAATTTTTTATTTTTTTTATTTTTTTTTTAATTTTTTAAATGAAACAGAGAAAAAACCTAATCAAGTGATTGAGGAAAAAGAAATAATAATAACGAAATTTTCAATCAACGGATTGAAAAGAAAAAAAAAACTTCAGAAAAGTAGCTATTAAACGAAAATTGTTTCAGAGAAACCAAAACAACGAAATAATACCGGAATTATTTACAAAATAGAAAAAAAAACAATCGAGTGATTGAGACAAAAAAAGAACTTATCAAGGTCAAACTTGAACAAAGAAAGAAAACACAAAACCAATCGAGTGATTGAGAAAAAAAAGAACGTATCAAGGTCAAACTTGAGTGAAAAAAAAACTTATCAAGGTCAAACTTGAACGAAAAAAGAAAACACAAAACCAATCAAGTGATTGAGAGAAAAAAAAATGACCTATGAAGGTCAAACTTGAACGAAAAAAAAAAACACAAAACCAATCAAGTGATTGAGAGAAAAAAAAAGGACCTATCAAGGTCAAACTTGAACGAAAAAATAAAACACAAAACCAATCAAGTGATTGAGGAAAAAAAAAGGACCTACCAAGGTCAAACTTGAACGAACAAAGAAGTTATCATGGTCAAACTTGAATGGAAAAAAAAAGGAAGTGTGGGTTTTTTTGGGGGAGAGGTAGACCTAATTTGCAAACCAGGAGGTAAACTAATGAGGTTACTCACTTATCCCAGAGGAGCAGGGGACGATAGCTGAAGAGCAGGTCTGGAGCTGAAGAGCAGGTCTGGAGCTAAAGAGCTGGTCTGGAGCTGAAGATGAGAGCTGGAGCTTGAAGAAGAGCACTGGAAAACTAGTGAACACTACAAAAGCACGAGCAAGAGTGGGAGGAGGAGAGGAGGAGCAGCTCCTTATATAGGGTGGGAATGGAGGGGGGTAGTTCCTTTGAGAAGGTATACAATTCGGTTAAGAAGGATAACCCTAAAAAATGCGTACTGAGAAGGAATACTTCATCACGGAGAAGTAATACATGAATAAAGTTTGATAGGGGGTGTTTGACTATAGGCATTGAGAAGGAATACAATTTCATTGAGAAGGTATAGAATTCTGTTTAGACGGATAAATTTAAAAATTACCTACCTACTGAGAAGGAATACTTAATTCACAGAGAAGTAATACAAGAAAAAAGTTTGAATTGGAGTGGAGTTTGACTCCAGGCATTGAGAAGTTATAGCATTTTGTTAAGAAGGATAAGCTCAAAAATTACCTACCTATTGAGAAGGAATACTTATTAACAGAGGAGTAATACAAGAAAAAAAAAGTTTGAATTGTTGGGGTTGTTGACTGAAGGTGCATTCAGAAGGAATACAATTTCATTGAGAAGTTATTGAATTCTATTAAGAAGGATAACCTTAAAAATTACCTACCTAATGAGAAGGAATACTTATTCACAGAGAAGTAATACAAGAAAAAAGTTTGAATTGGAGTGGAGTTTGACTCCAGGCATTGAGAAGGAATACAATTTCATTGAGAAGTTATAGAATTTTGTTAAGAAGGATAAGCTCAAAAATTACCTACCTATTGAGAAGGAATACTTATTCACAGAGAAGTAATACAAGAAAAAAAAGTTTTAATTGTTGGGGTTGTTGACTGAAGGTGCATTCAGAAGGAATACAATTTCATTGAGAAGTTATTGAATTCTATTAAGAAGGATAACCTTAAAAATTACCTACCTAATGAGAAGGAATACTTATTCACAGAGAAGTTATACACAAATTAATTTGACCTTGGGGGTGGTGGGTGGTGGGAGGGGGAAAGGGGGTGGTTGATCTTGGGTATATAAGGGGCTGCTCTTGGAGGCGGCTCTTCATTCTGCTCCTGCTCTTCAAGATGATCAACTCTCTCTCATCTCAACTCAACGCAGCCAACAACCAGAACAACGGAATCTGCCGTCTGTCAGACCTTCGCATTGGAGTTCCCTACGAAGTGCTCTCATTTCAAAGATTGCAAAGTCGGTTTGGTGACACTATCGTGGCTTCATTGATCCCCATTGGCTGTCTTCAAGAAGCTTCCATTAGAGTCTTCCTACCAAAACGGTTCAACGACGTACTCACCGAGGACGAAATTCAGAAGTACAACAACAAGGTCATCAGATCAGTCAACCTCATCTACAGAGGCCTTGTCAACAGACAGCACGACTTGCAATTTGTGTGAAAGGTAAGTTATCATTTACCGCATTCAAATTATGAGTTTCATCCATATTCAACTATCGTAAATATAAATGTTTCATCGGAACTTTTCAGATGGCTTCTTCCAGTAAGCAGTGTTCAATTTGTGGTGCCAACTTTGTCACAGTAAGAGCATGCCAGCTCCACGAATTATCCTGCACTCGGGCCTCTCCACAGGAAAGATCGCCCAGTCCTGCTTCTCCATCAATGTGGGTTACAAATAACGAATTCTCAACGCGATCCACTGATGAAGAGGAGTACTCTGACCCCATGAATAAGGTAGATTCAGTTTCATAGATACTTTCAAGTACCAATTTTAATTTTTACTGCTTACTTACATAATTTTTATGGTCATTTTCCAGACGTATGCTGTGATGCCATCTTCCAGAGAGTCGCCTCCCAGGAAGAAGATGAAAACTTACAGCCCATCTCCTACTCCCTCGTTTGAAGACTACTCTGTCGTCGAATACCCATACCTTTCTCCCTCATACCTTCTTCTGCATCTACTACCTCCATCTCCGTCCGTTGATAGATACTCACCAGTACCAGAAGACGACCAGCCGCTATTGAACAACAGCTTAGATTCAGGGTTTCTTTCGTGGTGTTCCCAATGTTTAACTGACCACGAACACTAATTTTTCTATTCTATTTCATTGTATCGTTTATTCTTGAATTAAAATTTTTCATCGGTCCTTTGGAGGACCAACAAGTTCAATTTATACAAGAGAAGGAAAGACTGAATAAAAATAATTATTAAAAAAAGTGTGTGATTTCGTAAAGAATAAGTTTTTTCATCGGTCCTTTTGAAGACCAACATGTTAAATTTACATAAAAGAAGAGCTTAGTTGGAAATTCCAACGACCAAGAGGGTCGAACAATGTTACTAATTGAATCTTAATGGTAAAGAAATTAGTTGTACTTACCTTAGATCCTTTGAACTGTCCTTTTCAGGACAACAAATTAGTACAATTTCTCTTAGTTGTACTGACCTTACTTTGAAACTTAAAATAGAGATTGAAACATGATTACAAGGTAGGATAGATCGACCATAGTGCCATCTAGTTAACCTATCATGAAGCTCCATTCTCAACCTAGCTTAAATTATAGTTTTTACCTTATGGCATTGGTAGTTAGGGTGAGAATGAGGGGTGAGAGTGAGGGGGAGTTTGTGGGGTATATGGGGGGAGTGTGTGGGGGTATGTATGGGGGAATATGTGCGGTAGGTGTGAGGGAGTATGGGTGAGTGTGTTAGGAAGTATGGGTGAGTGTATGAGGGAGTATGTGGGGTAGTGGGTAGGGGTAAGTATGGGGGAGTATGTGGGGTAAGTTTGGGCGAGTATGGGGGAATATGTGGAGGGTAAATTTGGGGGAGTACGTGGGAGTATGGGGGAATATGTGGGGGTAAATTTGGGGGAGTACGTGGGAGTATGGGGGGATATATGGGGGTAAATTTGGGGGAGTACGTGGGAGTATGGGGGGATATATGGTGTACGTGTGGGGGAGTATGGGGAGTGATAGGAACGAGTCGGGGGGGGGGGGGGAGTGAGGAGTAAGAGGCGAAAGGCGTAAGGGGGGTAGAGGTTAGAGGCGGTAGGAGTAAAGGGGCGGCAGGAGTATGGGGGCAGGAGAAGGGGGCGGAAGGAGTAAGGGGCGGGAGGAGTACGGGGGAGGGGAGGAATAAGGGGGCGGGAGGAGTACGGGGCGGGAGGAGTACGGGTCGGGAGGAGTACGGGGCGGGAGGAGTACAGGTCATGAGGAGTAGGGGGCGGGAGGAGTACGGGTCGAGAGGAGTACGGGGGGGTGGGAGGGGGCGGTGGCGGGAGGGGTCAGGAGGCGGGAGGGGGGGTGGGGTGGGGTCAGGGGGTGGGAGGGGGGGGTAGGGGTAAAGGTCAAAGGTCGTAGTATTAATAGTTATGGGGTAGAACATACATTCTTCCTCTACTGGGGGTCTTGCAATCAATCGGAATCACCAGCGATTATTAGCCTTATACGATGTCTTCAGGGGAAATGGTGGCATGTGCCAGACCCAACCTCTTCAGATGGAGTCGGTCTCTTAATTCACCTGGACACTCGTGGCAGGTAGACGTTTAGAATCCTCCTCAAACGGACAAAAAAAGTGAACCAGCTTCCCTCGGTTGGCTACTTTACGTCAGTGTAGGAATCCCAAGAACTTTATTGGTTCGGCCATGAATGGGGACGAGTTCAAGTGTTTCCACACTCTGATCTGATTAAGGAAATACGATGTAAATTGGTTAGATACCAGAAACAGCTACGAGTATTGCAATTCATTCACATCCTTATTAGAATTTTAAGGGAAACCAGGTTTTCTTTCATATACCTTCTAGAAAAGTCTAACGTAACAAATAGTATAATGAAGGGTATGCAAGAGTTTGGAAATTAAGTAAGAACTCAAAATAGATTGTCTTCGGCAGTACTAGTAAGAAAAATGAAATTGTAATTTCTAAAGTGATCTTTTGAGACACCTACAATCTACACCTCAATCAGATCTTCAAATCCTCGGTTTCTGCTGCTGTCTATCGTATATCTATTATGTAAAACGAGACCTTCTCTAGTCATTAACCTGGTAAAAGCGCCCCTATCCTATCCCTATCCTAAACCTTGGTCGATTCCGAAATGATCTTTCTAAATTCTGAACTGCAAATTAAAAAATCTGGTGTAGATCAAAAGTAGTTAGGGGATCTTACCATTAAAATATCTGGTCCAATTTCCTGGGGGTAGAATAAGCTGAACTTGAAAAAAAAAGAAAAAAAAAATTAGATCAAGAATTTTCTTAATTCCAGCTCATGTTCAGACGAACGGTTTCTAAATAACATAATGGAGCAGTATTTCTTACAAAATTTATAAGATTTTTTTGATTTTGACTTGCTTCTATCTCAATATTACATAATATATTCAGTGTAACAGGAATCGATTTGAAAAAAATACTATTGATTGATTGATTGAT
Organism: Apolygus lucorum; assembly: GCA_009739505.2. Taxonomy (NCBI): domain Eukaryota; kingdom Metazoa; phylum Arthropoda; class Insecta; order Hemiptera; family Miridae; genus Apolygus; species Apolygus lucorum. The sequence goes on along the minus strand of CM019173.2, from coordinate 32,810,042 downwards.
TGACTTCGTTTGTTAAACAATCTGCACATATTTAGGGCCATAAGGCCCTCTCTTCCAATACATACAGAAGACATAAGATAATTACATTAATTTGAGTCAGGTTTTACAAGAAATACAATGAAATAGATATTGAGTTAAAATGACAGTTGGAACTTAGGTACTTAACTGTTAATTAATCAATGAACGTACCTTGCTAAAAGGCTATCTTTTAGAATTTTTTTGAAAGTAGCTACAGACTGATCAGTGCAGAACAACATTTTATTCTCGTTATAAAATTTAATTCCTAACACTAAGAATGAAATTTAATTCCTAACACTATTCAGGGGTTTAAACCATGACAAGGTGGTTCTGTGAAGTTTCCCAGGAACCTCAAAGCCTTTCAAGATGGAGAGTACCCTCCTGTGGTTAACACATCCGTGACACTCCTCGGTCTAGTAAATAAGACGTTCAAATATCGTCTTTTGTTTACCAACCCTTTTTCTCCCTGTGGAACCGATTGACATGTCGTCCAGCGTCATGGTTCGTCTCTCGTAACGTCTAACGCCCAGACTGTTTGAGCAGGTCATGATCGAGTGATACGTGGTTGAAGACAATCGTACACCCTGTTGACGAGGAGGTCTAACCAGCGCATTCCGTCACGTCCTTGCTTCCAATCCGCGCTTTTCAACTCAACGGTTATGCCGCACCTGGTTCAAACGATTATACCTCCTCAGTTTTTCTTATGAAGTTGGCACTGGCAGAAGCACAATACGTATACTTATCCTTGAGGTTCTCCAAGGAAGCGTTTCAAGTCCAATTTTATAGCTACCTTATTATGTTCACAATGAGAGTATTTGTGATTGTGTGATACATTTTGCAAGTTTCAGTACAGCGATCTCTCTGACTTGACCTGGCAATGTCTCAATGAGTCTACAACAGCTACAGCTATCTATCTAAACATGATCTGTTTGAACTCATAGATTTCGGAGTATTGCCCGATTCCAGATATGCTGGGATGCCTCAAATTGTGCAGGACTCCTAACGGATCGTTTGAATCCTGCAGGATTGAAAGACTGCATCACGCAATGTGCAGCTTCTTAAGCCCCAGAAATGGTTCAAATCTTAAGATAAGAAGGATAAGACGACCCAGCCCAAACATTATCAAAAATAGCTGTCTCTGAGGATTGAACTCTCAACAACAAGAAAAAGAATGGTAACGGATTGGACGAACGGGAGAGAAAGAAGAACCGAATAAACGAATGTGTCGGAATTAAAAGCTGTCTGCGTTCTCCGGTCTCCCATTAAAAAAGTGATTGGACGAGCGACGGACGGGACGTCCCGCTGCGTCTGAGGGTAATGAAACCGTCCCAGAGATTACTGGAGGTGTTCGTGAGAAGAGACTGCAATAAAGTATCGGAGAAGAAAGAGGAAGGGGAAAAAAGAAAACAAAGAAAACAGACTGACGGAATGACAAGTCTCTCGTGGGAGGATGACTGAGATTCAAATTGAAATGCAGATGATTAGCGTGAATTGTTGTTTGCAGGTGCTGACGATGTATTCAAATTACGATGTGTGGTTTAAAAACTATAAATCGATTTTTCTTGGAGGTCAAGACAGTAGATATAAATTTAAAATTAAAGCGAAAAAAATTCAGTGGAAAATGCACCAACTGCATCTTTAGTATAATTTTCAAACGGTAATTTCTCAAACAAAAAGAAAAAACTGCAAATTGACATTTTATGTCTTTACTATGGCACATAAATGAAAAATCGTCACGCGGGGAGCGTTATGAGGGGAGCGTTACGCGGAAATTTCTGATAATTTTCACGTACAACCAATCGTTTCTAGGGAAAACTAACTTCCTCATTTTCCACCCCACAAAAATCGTTCACCACTCATTGGAATGCTCTCAATTTATTAAACATAAGATATAAACTGTCTCTCGTGGTTGCGTACTTGTACGAAAGCTGTATCCACCGTTTGTGTTTTGTTCTCCTGTAAAGTAGGCAATTTGTTTAAATTTTGCGATAATCTAATCTCATCTTTCTAAACGCATTAAAATACGCTGCAAATTATTTCTCGAAGGTTTGACTGTACTATATGTCTTTGTGTCTTCCAGGACAAAGTCACTGCACCTACAATGGCTTCAAGATAAAAGTGAACTCTAGGGTCCAGCCTCCGGGCGAGTGTGAGATAGTGAGATGCTTTGGTGATCGAACTGGAAAAAAAGTTGCGTTTATGAACGGTGAGAGGTAAGTATCTGTTGGATTAACCATAAACCCATTACCCGTGAACTTAGAAGTGAACTAATGTAATAAGATCACCGAGATAAATCACGCAAGCATCTTCAGGTACCATTTATTACACAAAGGTTTATTATTTTTCTATTTAGATCACTCGCCAGTGAAGAACACAGCAATGCCGACCCCCTCAACCATAGATATTACCTACTACATACCTAATTCACAATCAACTTTATTTTGAAGAAAATAATTTCTCTACAGTCGTCTCAATGAAATAGGGACTTGAGGTCCTCAAGTTAAGGATGCCTTAATTATTAAAAAATGTGATTACTGGTTGATAAGGACGCAAAATTGAGTACTTTTTACTTTTGAGTCTGATTTTGGTCAGACCGGAAGTTAGGCCTCTTTTGCGATTCACACTCGTTTTTCTGATCCATCATAAGTCCTACCCTTGGTCGGTTGTCCCCAGAGCGAACGGTTGGTCCTACAAAGCTCTGGGTGGTCTCATTCGATTGTAAAAATTCGATACAATTTGAAATTGATGAAAAAAAACCTTTATATCAAAATTGTTTGAGCTATTGCTTTTTGAAAATTTCAGCCCTTATTTTTCAACCCTTAGAAGTGACTGACATCAACCAAAAGCTTCAGGGAACAAGTAGACCCCAAATAGAGCACCCAAGAATTTCATCAAAATCGGTTCTTGGTAAATAAGGAAAGCGTATACGGCGGACGGTTGGCAAAATTTTAATCGATTTTCGGATTCTCCGTAGGTGCCTTGAAACGTAAACTAACAAATTTTGAGGTAGGGTTAAAATGTTTTTCTTGGTCGATTCCAAAATTCATTATTGAAGATATAACCAAAACCAGAAGCAGCAAAGTGGAACAACTAGCAGGTTAGAAGAGTACAAACAGAACCATATTCAGAATCCCCATGAAAATGGCCTTCCCTGAAAAATTACGGAGTAGACTAGGCAGGAAAAGTAGGTAGGTAACAACCTATTAGTCTTCCTGCCCAGCCTACTTATAAGGAAAAGCCTGAAACTTTTACTCGTACAATGTTGCCGTTGGACCAGGTTTTTGAGCAAGGATGGTAACAATTTATGAACAGGTTTCTCCTGGATCAGGGTGCTGACGAACTAGTATGGGAAAACACAAGGTAGTAGTTTCCCTACTTTATAAAAATTTGAGTCACTTTGGCGAAGGTACAGGCGGTTTTTTCCACAGGGACTGTTCACAATCATCAACTCGTAAGGAGATTTCACGAAAGTGCGGACGAAAACTATCACAAAAGAGCCGCCCGGTGAAGGGGGTGACTCTGATAGCTGCGGTGACTCGTTAGTTCTATTCAAAACGAACCGTATCTTTCAAACTGACGTGTGTGAACGCCCTTTTGGCTCTGAGCCCACTAGTACCCCCTCCTGCTCTCGTCTTAACCGGTGAAAGTGATTAATCTAATTATCTCCGGATAATACGTGTAGTTGCCGAAGTTTTTTCTTTGTCTCGCATTACGTCACGTGTTGCCCACGTGTTGGTACACATGCGTATGGATTTACCGTTAGGTAACAACCGAGTATTTTGAGAAACTCAAATCGTTTAGAAACGGAACGGGAAATCAAACTTTCTCATTTCAACGCTCCGGTAAGATCAGGAGATAATTCTATTCAGAAGTTATATCACGTCAAAATTTAATCCGGGATGTCGATAAGACCGCAACAAAAGGTTTTTTAAAAGGTTATCTAGTGGGTGTAGCACACAGTTTCCTCAAATGTACAGGATGTTCCAGTAACTCCGCTCCTTCCCCCACCCCATTATTTTCTCAAATTGTGGACGGAAAAAAATCAGCCCAATGCTATTCTTCATAATTTTTTGCGCAAAATTCAAATCAGGAAATCGTCAAAATCAAGGGTAATAAATCAATCCCAATGAAGTGTAAAATAATTGTAAAAAGTTTTTAATTGTAAAAGAAACCAGTAACTTTCACGTATCAAAAAATGTTTCAAGAATTTCCAGTCTTCCAAAAACGATACTTTGTCATTGTCTTTACCAGCCAACCGTATTTTCATTATTTCACAATCAAGTTTATTTCGAGGAAATGAAGAGTTGAGGCCTTCATTAGAGAATTTCATTACTGGTTGCTAAGGATGCAAAACTGAGTACAACAACTACGGGCGTTGGCGCATCGTTGTTTGGCGGTGGACTTTGGACCGACTTCTGCGGGGGTCGTGGGTTCAAGGCTCAGCGGCGGCAGCATGCGTTTTTAGGACGTCCCACAGTAAGACTTGGGCGTCCTTATGCGATCGATCTGGGGTGAAGTTGGACAACACTCAACAGAAAAAAAAATAACCACACAGTAATCCGTTTTAGACCATTCTGAATCCAAATCCGCGAAAAAAACCATAGGTGTATGTCTGTGTGTGTGTGTGTATGTGTGTGTGTATGTGTGTATGTGGGTGTGTAACAAAATCTTGTGTACTCTGCACAGGCCTTAGTTCTCAACCGATTTTCCTGGTTCTTTTGGTTTATTATTTTCAATAATGAACCTTTGGAATCGACCAAGAAAAAAAAAATTTTAACACCCCCTCAAAATTTGATGGTTTACGTTTCAAGGTACGTAGAATCCAAAAATCGAATAAAAATTTGGCCGTCCGTCCGCCGTACGCCGTACGCGGCACTTTTGCCACTTAGCATTGACCGATTTTGATGAAATTTGGTATGTAGGCTCCATTTGGGGTCTAGTTGTGCCCCGAAGCTTTTGGTTGAGGTAGGTCACTTCTAAGGGTTCCAAAATCAATTTTGAAATTTTGAAAACGCCCTAACTCAAAAACGTTTGATATAAAGGTATTGTTTTTCCTTCAATTTAAGATTCTATAGAATTTTTAGAATTTTTTGAGACAACGCGGAGCTCTGTAGGACAAACCGTTCGCTTCGTACGAAAATTTAAGTGTTTATTTTGAAATATATATTTATATAAATCAAAACACGAGTGTGAATCGCAAAAGAGGCCTAATCTCCGTTCAAATTAGAGCTGATCGAAATGTAATCGATATTTGGTGACTTTGATTTTAAAAAAAAATTTTTTTTGATTTTTTTTTTTTTTTTTTTTTTTTTTTTTTTTTCCTTCATATTGGATGGTTGATAATTTTGTAGACGAGTGATCTATATAGAAAAATAATAAACCATTGTGTAATAATTTGCAGCGTTTTTTGTTCGTCGCGGAAAACTATCTAGTTGTGCACTACGTCGCCGGAATTTCGAATTTTGCCTTTTAAGGAGGGGAAAGGGGGGGTTAATGCTCGAAAAACGTGCGTTTTTGGGCATAATCTTGTGTACTCTGCCCAGGCCTTAGTTCTCAAACGATTTTCCTGGTTCTTTTTTCGTTTGACGCGGAATACTATCTAGTTGTGCACTACGGCGCCGGAATTTTGAATTTTGCTTTTTAAGAGGGGGAAAGGGGGGGTTAATGCTTAAAAAACGTTCGTTTGCGTGCACAATCTTGTAAACTCTGCCCAGGCCTCAATTTCCAACCGATTTGCGTGTTTCTTTTTTTGTTTGACTCAAATAACTTCCGAGTTGTACATGATTTTACCAGAGTACCAAAATTCGCAAGGGGAGGTGGTGAGTAGGGGGATAATATTCACAAAATATCCGATTTTTCAATATTTCGGTTCCTTTACTGCTTACTAATTGTACCCAAGCTTTGAAATTGAGGAAAAATTCTCATTATACCTCCGGATTTTCATGAATTATTCTCTGTACTACCATGGAATTAATAGTGGTGCCAACATGGTGCCAGGACATGGTGCCATGATGCCATAAACCGCTTATTTCGTGTTTTTTTTTGTATTTCACCTTGAATACGGATGTGAACTTCGACGGACTGCCTACCAAAACTAACAGATGAAAGTTCAATGTTACGACGTATTTCCGCTTTGGTGCCAGACTGGCACCATTGTTGGCGTTGGGGTGGTGGTGGGGGGGGGGAACTCTAATTCGCATGTTGGGTATCGTAGATCATGGATTTTAAAATGCTCTTCAGATTCGAGGCTCCCATGCCGCTAGAAGTGTTATGGTAGATAATGGTGGGGGGGGGGGGGGTCAGTATTTCTTGCCTAAAGTAATAAATAAATTACATCGAGTGAAACAGTTTTATCACTTAACAACTGGTTAAACTGATCTAATGCTTATCCAATGGGACGTCCCCTGGAATGCATGCATTACTAAACAATATGTTTCGGTCCGGGGCTCTCATCGCCCCTCTCATCCCAACCCATGAGAGAAATCATCAGAGCAAATTCTAATCTTCCCTTTGGATGATGGCTGATGACGTCCGCGACGCCAGGAATGGCAGTCGCACAAAAATCCAACCTGAAAAGGTTGATTACTTTACTTTTCACTGAGTACAACTCGAAAAAACAATAACGATCGCATTTTGGTCAGCTAAAATTTCAACAGAGTTTAGGCCTTTTTTGCGATTCACACTCGTGTTTCTGATTTATCATAAGTGCAACCCTTAATCTCTCATGGGGAGCGAATGGTTGGTCCTACAAGGCTCCGCGTGGTATCTAACAATTCAATACTATCTTAAAATTTATGAGAAAATTTTTTATCAAAGTTTTGAGCTAGAGCGTTTGAAAATTTCAGCCCTTATTTTTCAACCCCGAGAAGTGATTGAGCTTCGAGGCACAACTAGACCCCAAATGGAGCCCATATACCAAATTTCACCAAAATCGGTCCATGGGAACTAAGGACTAAGTACCGCGTATGGCGTACGGACGGAAAATTTTTATTCGATTTTCGGATTCTACGTACCTTGAAACGTAAACCAACAAATTTTGAGGGGGGTTAAACAAATGATTTTCTTGGTCGATTCCAAAGGTGTATTATTGAAAATAATAAACAAAAAAATACAAATACCTGAGAGAGACGAACAATTTAACGCTCTTTCAAACAATGTTTTTTAAAAGTTGAATTTGTAAATTAAGTTAAAATTGTAATTTAAGGGTGTTATTACTGCTTTGATGTAATATCGAAAACACGTTTAAAAAACTCCAAAAGCAAGGGTTTTTCTGGAAAAGAAAATTGCAGGAAAATTTGAAAAATTGTAAGAAGAAGGTAAGAAATTGCAGAGGAGTTTAATGTTGGAAATAAGTTGTGGAATTGACCACTAGAGGGTTAACAGTCGTAAATGTGGATACTCTGTTTAGTAGATTTGAGAAGATCTCTCACTTTTCAAAAAACCCCAGCGGCCCAACTTCACTGAAGCCCAAAGTCAATCCGCCACCTTTCTCTCAGCCTCTCCCGCGTTGCACCTTCTCCATAGTCGTGTGTGGCTGAGTGCCTCGTCCTTGGATCGGGGTCATGTCGACCTCAGAACCGGTATAGCCTCTCCCCTTCCTCGAGGCACCTTCGATTCGGTACCCACGTATTGTTTATTTGGATTTGGACACGAAATATTGCATCCGGGCCCCTGAGGACCGGCTTGTATCCTAATTACGTGCTTTGAACGGTCCGCGTAAGAACTCAGAGGCTAATGGGATGTCGATTTTATTGGACAACGAATAACCAGCGGAGGTGGATTAGGTACTTTCGACCGCAGGGCACGATCATTTTGTGCAGAAACAGCCGTGTTTTTTGCAGGCGAGTGATCTATGTAGACAAATAATAAACATTAGTGTAATAATTAGCAGCGTTTTTACTTTTGGAATTAAACACGTGAATGGGTGTAGAGGTTATAAAAATAAGAAGAATGCAACAAGAAACGTGAAAATTGGAAGATTATTTCGTGAGAAAACTGAGGAAAACAAAGGAGAAGGATAGGGTGGCGGGTGGCGATGTTGCTCCTTCAGACGGAACGGGCAACCAAGCGCCGGTTTGTAAAAGATAAGACTAACCCGGAAAGAAAAAGGAACTCCTTAATTTCCCGTTTGTTCAAAAAAATTTCGATTAAATCAAGGTTAAAGAATCCAAATTTGACGCAATTCTCACCCAAACTGACATCAAACAGTGCCTAAATAAACATTTCTGAATTCGATTTCTATCGCAGATTATTTTAGGCCTTACACTCATGTGTCCTTGGAACCATCCATGGTCGATTCACGAGCCGATTTACTATGTGCTTTTCGATAATATGCAATAATTTTTCATTGTTAATAATAATATTATTAACTATACATCTTGAACTATACTATACATCTTGAATTATAATCAAAATATTATTTTGATTATAATTCAAGATGTATAGTATATTTTAAGTGGCCAAGAATCAAATACTCAAGCCTTCTCTATATCACATCTTTATGGTCATTTGTTTCTATTAGAGACTAAATTAACACTGAACAACAATTGACAATGGACGACATTGGTTCATGCTCTTGACTATTGAATATTTCCAGTGAGTAGGATCTCTGAAGATCTTGATTCAAAAGCCTCAAATCCGTCCCCCACGGGCACAGTACGCTCGTTATGCAAATTTCACTATACCCGATGGTTATCTTCATCTTATTTATATACCATTATAGGCAATTTTGCTGTATTTATTAAAACATCAAGTCATTCTGCAAGGTAGTAAATTTTTATATTCTTGTTCACAAGCCGATTAGCGGTGTTTTTGAGAGTTTTTTTCGTTCAAATCTTATCGAGATTCTGGTGTGGTTTCAGACGAAAAATCGTTGCTAAATGAAAAATGTAGAACAATAATATTAGGTATTTGGTATGTACTTTCAACTTTGCATACTCATCTCATAAAATCCAAGATCGTCCCTTTACGATACACCTTTTTTCTTATAGCAATTGAATCAAATTGAAAGGACGACTGAACTAACTGCCCATGAATTGATAAGTTAATAATGGGGAAACTTATTACTACAATTTTGTGAACATGCTGTAAACTTATTACTACAATTTTGTGAACATGCTGTGAACTTATTCTCGATGTTTAGAAGCAGATCAAACACATTTTTTACTTGTATTTCACGTTTGCAAGGATCAGATTGGTTGTTTTCAGTTGGTAAGGATTCGATAAAAGTGGACTTTTTGAAGAAACAAAGCCATTTCTTGTAATAAAATCGTGTTCAAAAAAGGTAGATTTTCAATTTATCCTTCACCTAAAGATTAGCCATACTACACACAAACCATACTTATGTACGCACTCTATGCCGAGTACACCAATATGACGACACCACAAATTTCGAGAGGTCAACTGGAACTGGAAGCGTTGATCTGATTTTCGTTTCTGGGTTAAAAGCTATCGCGTATTCGACACGCGGCCTATCGTCTGTTTTTTTCGTGTCCGGGATTAATAACAGGCTTCGGGACAGTCGTTTTTCATTTCCTTAGAAACGCTCTTTAAGTTATTCATCAAAGAAGACCGCAGATTTCTCACGAAACGAAGTGGTTAGTGTTGACGGATGAGATCGACACCGATTGTCGTCTGGAAACTGATGCTCAAGAAGGCGGATTGTTTTGTTCTACAGGCCCTGATGAAGAGGGAAGTAGTAAAAGGGAAGGTCTGAAATAGGTTTACGTTGATTAAATTTTTTTGATTCCTTGTGATCACAACTGAAACACGTGATGGGACAAGTTCCCTCCGTATTCAACAATAATTGTTGAATACGGAGGGAACTTGTCCCATCACGTGTGACTACAATTATTGTAGTCTTTTGTGTTGCGATGCTGAAGGAATGACATAAATAACCAGGACATAAAAACGAGGTTGGCGTGCCTAAGTGTTTCAACAATAAAAAATGACTCTTTCATGAGTGCATTTACTTGATCCTAGAAAGAACACTAGACAATTTCAAGGGTACTTGTAATAAGCAAATCGTGACAGCCATAAAAATGAATAAATATTAAACAGGATAAAAGGTACAAAATAAGCGTGTCGCTAGTACTAGATCAATATTCAAGTTTTTTTTCGTGTCCTTACATGATTACATCCTTACAATCAATATTTGAACTTCATGAATGGACTGAATCTAGTAGACTACAACATCTGCAAATGACTCGAATTTATAAAACTTTGAAGACGTGTGTTTCTTTGACTCACATAGGTCTATTAAATACTGGTATGGCCGCGGCTGGAGGGTGGGAGGGCCTACAGTATCCATCCGACCAGTCGTAAGGAGTTGGTGAGTGGACTTGCGCTGGTTGCTGGGTTGAAGATGCTGCAGGCTGGTGTGCTGGTATGGTCATGGCTGGAGTGTCTACAGTATCCATCCACCCAGTCGTAAGGAGTTGGTGTGTGGACTTGCGGTGGTTGCTGGGTGGAAGATGCTGCAGGCTGGTATGCTGATATGGTCATGGCTGGAGTGACTACAGCATCCATCCACTCATTCCCAAGGAGTTGTTGTGTGGACCAGCAGTGGTTGCTGGGTGGAGGATACTGCAGGCTGGCATGCCGGCGTGGCCCTGGCTGGTGGGTGGGAGGGCCTACAGCATCCAACCGCTCAGTCTCACGGAGTAGGTGTGTGGACTGGCGGTGGTTGCTGGGTGGAAGATGCTTCAGAATGGCATGCTGGTATGGTCGTGGCTGGAGGGTCTACTGCATCCATCCACTCATTCCCACAGAGTTGGTGTGTGGACTGGCAGTGGTTGCTGGGTGGAGGATGCTGAAGGCTGGCATGCCGGTGTGGCCCTGGCTGGAGAGTGGGAGGGCCTACAGCATCCAACCACTCAGTCGCACGGAGTTGATGTGTGGACTGGCAGTGGCTGCTGGGTGGAGGATGCTGCATGCTGGCATACCTCTAGTTTGTCTTCTTCATCTTCCTCAGCATTGTGGTTTTTGGGGTTAAATGCTTGCTAGTGTTGATGATAGCTGGATCGTTGATTTTGCCTTGTTTGTGATGCTTACTAGGTCGTTAATGATTATTTGAACCGTACTTGGTTAATAATGCTCCCTTGGTTGTTGATGCCTACTTGGCCTTTGATGTCTAGGATTTCTCTGTTATTGATCTCTTGGTCGATTTATGTTGTAGTGACATTCCTAGTTGTTTACTTCATTATTTCTCGCCCTTGACGCAAATTTTGTGTTGAGGCTTTCTCCCTCCACTTCTTGGTTTCCTTGGCTCCACTATTTTATGATGTTGACAACTATCTAGAGTTACGATTTCGTCTGTTTCAAGCCGCGCTGATACGCCGACCACAGAACACGCCCATAACAGAGCCATAATACTGAATGAACAACTCGAAGCACTGAAGTTACCTCACTACACCCAGTTCGTTCGGTGAAATTCAATGATACCGTCCTCTAATACACACCATTTCACGTTTGAATCATCGGATAAAAGACAGTCCCCCCTCGAAAAAAAACATTGTTCAGAAGTTGTCGTAATGCCCCTTTTATCCCGGAGGTAAACTGTTACAGAGCTGTTTCATTCAAACTCTTCAAATCCCTCGGTCAGCTATTGTACCGGTATCCAATTTTTATTTCAATCGACAAAAGCTTTTCCCAAGCCTCTCTCCTCCTTACAAAAGGGCTCCAACTCGTGCTTTTATGCCCCTATTTAGACTTTTACAAAGGCCTTGGGGACGACACTGGAGTCAGGTTCGATGAACTGAATTGACTGGCCTTTCTCTATGTTTATAAGCGGTTGCGGCATCAATACCTTGGGAAACGCTGAGTTCGCTCGATAAATCAACGACAAGACGGGGTCACATCGAATTGTCAAATTGAATGTCACTGAATGGAGGCAATCTTATTATAACTGATATCTCATTGTATAACCTCACCACTCACAACTAAAATGCAGGAATTTGCTACATAACAGAGCCACATGAACTTGGTATAGTTAATAGCTTCTTTTCGACTAAAGTTCGAAAATTGTCGGAACACGCCACACCATACTGGCTTCACACCTTCACAATCAAGTTTATTAGAAAGAACTAAACGCTTCACACTCGATTGGAAAAATAGAAAGCTTCATATTGAAATTTGATTACTGGTTACGCAGAAGGCAAAACTGTATACAAATCGAAGAAATGAACAGCGATCGCATTTTAGTCCGATAAAATTTGAATGGAGATTAGACCTCTTTTGCGATTCACACTCATGATTCTGTTTTATCGAAGGAAAACCTTCAAGTACTCGTAGGGACCGAATGGTTTGTCCTACAGAGCTCCGGGTGGTCTCAAAATTTTTTAAAAATTCAATACTATTTAAAATTGGTGAAAAAATGATACCTTTATTTCGAGAGTTTTCGAGCTAGGGCACTCTTGAAAATTTCAATCCTTAATTTTCACCCCTTAGAAGTGACCTACATCAACCAAAAGCTTCGCGGCACAACTAGACCCCAAATGGAGCCCACATACCAAATTTGAACCAAATCGGTCCAGTGTTGCTAAGAAAAGTGCCGCGTACGGCGGACGGCGGACGGACGGAAATTTTTTTTATTCGATTTTCGTATTCTACGTACCTTGAAACGTAAAACATCAAATTTTGAGGGGGGTTAAAATTTTTTTTTTTTGCTCGATTCCAAAGGCTTATTATTGAAAATAATTGCTCGAAAACTCTCGAAATAAAGGTACTGTTTTTTCACTGATTTGAAATAGTACTGAATTTTTATAATCGAATTAGACCACCCGAAGCTCTGTAGGGCAAACCGTTCGCTGCCTACGAGATTTTAAGAGTCGGACTTGCCATTCTTAAGAGTTCGTATCCCAGTTGATAAATAAAATAAATTAATGTCAAGATAATGAATCCTGGTTTATAAGTAACATGAATGAAAGCAATTGAGGAATTAACAATCGGTCAAATGGAATTTGAATTCTAAATTTACTTCCAGAAAAGGGGCTGCAATGGAAAAGTGAAGTAAACTTTACTCCTTAAGAAGGGGATGTAATGGAATCATGAAGTAAAAATTACTTCATCCAAAGGGGGTTGATTGGAAAGGAGAAGTAAATTTTACTTCATCCTTCGTACCTTATTGGAAAGGAAGTAATTTTTACGTGTAGGGTTTTGGTTTCTTGCCTGTAAAGGGCAAACGGAGATCAGCACGGTGTCGCAGGTTAAGCCGAACCTTCGAGGACATCTGAGGGCAGGCATAGATAGAACCCTGGCACCCCCTACCCTTTCTACCCTCGTCTACACTATTTTATAGGCTCGACACGTAAAATTTACGTCACCTTTCCATTTCAGGGTTAATAGCTTCTTTTCGACTATAGTTCGAAAATTGTCGGAATTATGCAAATTTGAGGGAGAAAAAACTTGGTACACCGTAAAGCTCCGCAGCGATCAGAGCATCTCTTGAACTGCTTAAAGCGAGATCACTTATCTCATCGCACGTGCTGGGGCAAGTGGCTGAAGAGGCGCACTCCAATTTGTAAGAGGCTTATTTTAATGATATATAATAAGTCCACCCTTTTCAGTGTACCGTATTTGTGCTGAGAACTCTTATACACTGAAATATTTACATAAACAAACTCCAAGCAGGCGTTCACGAATAGGCCCGGCACGAATCTGCAGTTCCTCAAGATAACCACGGCAGCTCTCGTTGAACTGCGAAATAGGAATAACACAAATGGCTCTGGAGAGAAGCAAAATAAACAGATAGCAAAACTTAGGGCGACACATTTCTGACTAGTCTGCTCAACATAAAATTACATGTTGCCAAAAACGCACAATGCGGACAATTTCATTTTTTATTATTATTCCACAAGGTTCAGCTAAGAAAATCTGCTGTCTACCTGCAGCCCCAACAGGTTCAATGACCCAGCAAGCTTACCATTCAGTGAGAGGTTCAGGCTCCTTGTGTACTATTTACTGATCAGTTTTCACACCAAAACCGTGGACTAGTTTTCTTATCAACTCATTAGATTAGTTATCTCCTTGGTAGATAAAGTGGTCAGCAAATAAGGCCCTGATCAGATGTACAATCCGTTGTACAATCCTGTAGACAACGGCGATTCTTGATTTTTGATCAATGAACAAGTCGTTAGACTCACTAATTGAAGGACGTAGGTTCGGATCTCGAAGCTAATATTTCGATTTTCATAACATTGCTGTAAAGATTTTTTGAAAATTCGCTCATTAACTCATGCTGCGTGAATGGATTTTTAAAACAACCATTTTCAAGAACATACTCATAAAAATCACAGACCGCACACCTCGGCAAAGCAGTGTTGGTGGTACCTTTGCCGGTGGCCCGTAACGGCCAGGTCCGGAGTTTCGAGCCTCAGAGCCCCAGGTAGATCTGGGACATGGAACCTGTTTCCGTGTTCTTTATCACCTCCTTCGACTCTGGTTCCTTCCCCGCGGCTCCTAGTTCGTGAAAGGAGTCGGCGAATACGACTGGGAGACGGAGATGTTAACTAAGTTATCGTGAGGTCGTGGCCCACCCGGGGGTTTTGCCTGAATGTTTTCCCTTATTAGCGGGACTCCGAAGCGAATGACACGTCCTCATTCTAATTTCTCGAAGCGCATCAGCATTAGAAATGGTGTTCAAACCCACAACTCGATCTTACAACTGTAAATAGAATTATGAATGGGAAACAACAGAATCACCATTATAATATACCTAATATTGTTAAGTAAAAAAAGTAAACAACCATTTCAGGTTGGATTTTTTCGTCTGACTGCCATTCCTGGCGTCACGGACGTCATCAGCTGTCAGAAGATCAGAATTTGTTCTTATGATTTCGCTCGTGGCTTCTCATTGCTTGGGACGAGGGTGGCGACTAGCCCCGGATGCACTAACTCATGACCCTGGCGGCGGAACTCGAACCCACGACCCCCGCAGAAGTCGGCTCGAACATCGCCACCAAAGAACGCGCACCGCAGCGACTATGGCCACACCTGAACCCAATAAATCTGCGAATTTGGGCATCCCCTTTTTTCAGGGGTCTCTATCCCTAATAACCATCTTGAAAGGTATTTCAAAGTTTTGATTTTCAATAAAAATATCATTGACTGTCACACAGTCATCTTACTCAATAATTCTGAAGTGGCTGACCTTGGTAGATAAATAGATATGATTATTTGACATCATTTTGTAGAATTTTACAATAAAAAGAAATGCATGAAAGGATGCGGTTGGTCTTCTGTATCCCAGCCGCAGCTGTCTTGCAGCCCCCAAGTCCCTCTAGATCTTCAGTACAGATCAGTCAGCCATCCAGTTTAGAGGTGAATAGTATTGAGAAATCATCCCGACAGTACCTACTCTTCTCACTCCCTACAGAAAATTAGGTAGGTTCTTAGGGATATTCAAGAGAATGGCTTGCTTCCTCCAGAACTGAATTTCGCACGCTTTACATTCTGCACCTAGATATAGATATACTCGCAACTGCGGGATCTCATTAGTAGGGATGGGACATCGAACGGAAAATATGACATCTCAAGGTAAAAAAACATCGATATTTTTCGCAAGGGAGAAATTTAATTTTCTCACAAGTCAACGAAATAGAATCAATGGAGAAAACCTATGGAAGCAGCTCTTCCTCCATTCTTAGAAGAATTTCTTCTAACGTGATTTTTCCTTACTGGATGACCTAATCCATTTTTTTTTCATTCGTGATAAGTTTTTCGGTTTTTTAAACACGTATTTTTTATTTCAATATCCCGTATCTTTACCATTTCAATAATTTTGTTTCAAGACTAAAGAGATTTTTTTCACTACTGTTTTTCCAGCAATTATGTTATTATATAAAATGATGAATGGAAAATAGGAGGTGTTCTTCTAAATCCAAGTTCCAAGTAAATTTAATGAAGTTACCTGTTTTCGAGTTTGGATTTTTTGTGGTTTCCTTGTAGTAAAAGTCCTTTCCAAGTACTTCTCGACATATCCATAACTTCGGGCCAAATCATCGATAAATCAAAGCATAAAATATATTTGTTGGTAATATCGATGTTAAAAACATTGATGATGCGAGCGAAACAACACTGAAAATCGAAAAAAAAACAACAACAATAGCCTTGGGGGTCCACCATGAGCTTCTGAAGATGAGTAGAACATGAATATGGACTCTTTACATCCTCAGAACATAACCCGTGCAATGTTAGCATACAGCCTTATCAGCGAATTTACAAGGAAAATGGAGCTATAGCGATGGCCTCAAAATTTTTAGAATGGACTTTTTCGAATAATTTCTTCACTAAAATCCGTTTTGGAACATTCTTAAACGATCCCTGAAGAGTGTAAAAAAAAAATTTATCTTAAAATTCGCTCATCAATTCATGCTGCATGAATGGACTTTTACGTCTATTTCAACAGTACTGACGTGTTGTTTTGAAGGGTTGAGGTCTTTGATCTCTTCGCGCGTAGCAGTGAAGTCGACCACCTCACGAACCTGACGGATGCCTCTAATTTTCGCGAAGTTCTACCTTCAAAACAACCAGGAATGAGAGAATCTTGTTTACAAGCAACTCATTTGAAAGAACGGGTCACGAAACCGCTCCAAGTCATACGCCCGAACGTGAGGTTTCCTTCACCGCTGGCGGTGTAGTGGTAGAGACAGGTAGGTCATCGAGTGCACTATTCGATTTAGGTTACTAGGAAAATATAGTCAAAATATTGAAGAAAATATTCATAAATCAGGGGTTCAGTTGAAACCCACCAAATAGACAAAGTAAGATTTGGAGAAAAGAGCAACTCTGGTTTACCCCTTATTGTGTTGGATCCTAGAGAAGTTATTGGGTCGGTGGAAGAATTGAGTGATTTCGTTACTATTTGTAGCTAATTTGAACTAGATGGTTTCTTTCCGCAAAACAGAACTCAACTAGACATCGGTATCTGAAAGATTTCTGTCAATTGAGCCGTTCATTAGGTACTGGATTCGCAGGACCCTCGACTTCTAATTAATTTCACAATAATCGCTTGAAATAGAATAATTGTAATTATTGATCAATTTGGTGGTTTTATTCGTTTCTAAAAACTGAACACTATCTTCAATTGATGAAAAATGAATGAAAATTGAGAATGAAAAAAATGAGAATTCCATGAAATTCATGGAATATTCATTAATTAGGTAATTTATCTTTACTAGCGAACGGTCGGTCTCACAAGCTCTGGTTAGTGACGAAAAATTCTAAAAAATATAATTAATTGATAGAAAATAATCAATTAATAAAAAATTAATGAAAAATATATCAGGAACTCCCTACCAATCAAAATTTAAAGATAGCTAAGAGGCAGAACTTCCAAAGCCTGATACAAGGCCTAAGAGCAAGAAGGACTGTCCTTCGACAAATTTTTTGGACTACCGAAACGACCAATACCTATATGGAGCCGGTATCCCAAGCATCCTCAAAATTGGTCCACCAGAACTGGGCAAAGTGCCGCAAACGGTGGACGGACGGAAACATTTTCATCCGACTTTTGGATTCTACATAGGAAGTTGCCTTTAAACGTGAATCACCAAATTTTGAGAGGGGTTTACAATTTTTTCCTAGCTCATTGAATCGAGGTTCAGTATTGAAAATAATAAACCCAAATTTGTCTATTTTTGGTTTATTTGGTCTATTGTATTGTTATCATACGTAGTATAAAGAGTTTAAAACATGCTCCATTTCATCGGCTCTCCAACGATATTCCATTTAAAAAATTAAGTGGGGGTGCTTAAATGCGAAAAACGCAATATTCCAGCGGAATTTGAGTGCTTTTTTTAATCTTATTTGAAGAAAAAAGTTGATTTTTGAGCGAGGTAAAAACGCTGCAAATCATTGCTCAAAGGTTTATTATTTTCTGTATAGATCATCCTTCTGTATAGATCACTGGTTCTCCATCAATAGCACCTACCACCATCTGTATTCTCCCTTGACCTTCCCTCTCAAATTTCAGCTCCTGCGTTCAATAGGATTGAAAATGGCTTCGGAGCTCACTCAGCTGATCAGTGATCAGAAGAGTGAAGAAGATCTCCTCGAATGCTGGAGACGCCTGGAAGAGCACTTCCATTCAATAGGATTGAAAATGGCTTTCGAGCTCACTCAGCTGATCAGTGATGTGAGGAGTGAAGAAGATCTCCTCGAATGCTGGAGACGCCTGGAAGAGCACTTCCATTCAATAGGATTGAAAATGGCTTCGGAGCTCACTCAGCTGATCAGTGATGTGAGGAGTGAAGAAGATCTCCTCGAATGCTGGAGACGCCTGGAAGAGCACTTCCATTCAATAGGATTGAAAATGGCTTTCGAGCTCACTCAGCTGATCAGTGATGTGAGGAGTGAAGAAGATCTCCTCGAATGCTGGAGACGCCTGGAAGAGCACCTCCATTCAATAGGATTGAAAATGGCTTTGGAGCTCACTCAGCTGATCAGTGATGTGAGGAGTGAAGAAGATCTCCTCGAATGCTGGAGACGCCTGGAAGAGCACTTCCATTCAATAGGATTGAAAATGGCTTTCGAGCTCACTCAGCTGATCAGTGATGTGAGGAGTGAAGAAGATCTCCTCGAATGCTGGAGACGCCTGGAAGAGCACCTCCATTCAATAGGATTGAAAATGGCTTTGGAGCTCACTCAGCTGATCAGTGATGTGAGGAGTGAAGAAGATATCCTCGAATGCTGGAGACGCCTGGAAGAGCACTTCCATTCAATAGCATTGAAAATGGCTTCGGAGCTCACTCAGCTGATCAGTGAGCAATGATTTGCAGCGTTTTTTACCTACAAACATTGTTTTACCTACCAATTTTTTTTTTACCTACCACACCTACCTATTGGTAGGTACTACCTACCACACTATAATGGCTTCACACCTTCACAATCAAGTTTATTAGAAAGAACTAAACGCTTCACACTCGATTCGAAAAATAGAAAGCTTGATATGGAAATTTGATTACTGGTTACGCAGAAGGAAAACTGTATACAAATCGAAGAAATGAACAGCGATCGCATTTTAGTCAGATAAAATTTGAACGGCGATTAGACCTCTTTTGCGATTCACACTCATGATTCTGTTTTATCGAAGGAAAACCTTCAAATACTCGTAGGGACCGAACGGTTTGTCCTACAGAGCTCCGGGTGGTCTCAAAATTTTTTAAAAATTCTGTACTATTTAAAATTGGTGAAAAAACGATACCTTTATTTCGAGAGTTTTCGAGCTAGAGCACTCTTGAAATTTTCAACCCTTAATTTTCACCCCTTAGAAGTGACCTACATCAACCAAAAGCTTCGCGGCACAACTAGACCCCAAATGGAGCCCATATACCAAATTTGAACCAAATCGGTCCAGTGTTGCTAAGAAAAGTGCCGCGTACGGCGGACGGCGGACGGCGGACGGCGTACGGCGTACGGCGTACGGCGGACGGACGGAAATTTTTTTATTCGATTTTCGGATTCTACGTACCTTGAAACGTAAAACATCAAATTTTGAGGGGGGGTTAAAATTTTTTTTTCTTGCTCGATTCCAAAGGCTTATTATTGAAAATAATAAACCAAAATTGCTACGTGGGAAAAGTTGTTGCAAATTAGTTTGCAGAATTGATTCATGGAGCTGATTGGTTTTGGGTCACTCAGTATTGCTGTCCAAAAACAAGAATTAGTACTTCCTACTTATCTTTGTATTCTGAGGGCCAAACCATTTTCACATTAAAATAAAATTGCATACATCACACGTTTCAATTGAGAAAGCCCTTGACATCACCACAGAGTAGATAAGAGCGCAGAGAGATACAACATGATCCTCGGCCGGCGCCTCTGACATCATTTATCCGTGGAAATATGAAAAGGACCCCCTTCAAGGACTCGTCTCCACATCCTCCTTCAGATAAGCGGAGAAGGATCTTCACCTCTCCATTTCCCAGAGCCCGCGCGAGCCGTTAATATGAAGACAGATCACGTTTTTAAACCTTCACGACTTTTTAAAAGGGTCTCTTGGGAAATTTTCACTCTTCACAATCGGAATTATCTCTCAGTTGAAGGACGAATTAGGAGGGTACCTATTAGAGCTGTACGTCAGTTACTTTGAGCACGTTTTGGTTCCTAATTAAATAAGTATTTACGATTTTGAAAAATTAGATTTTTGGAGGATCCTAACTTTGTTCACCAGCTGTACGAAAAACTGTGCAAATTACTCGTACTAAACAAATGTTCAAATTACATTCAAATTACTATTTTTCTGTATTCTAAATACCTATTTCACAATCAAGTTTATTTTGACGAAATAAACGTATCATACTGAATTCGAAGAAATAAGGAGTTTCCTGAGAAGTAGGAAATTTGAATACTGGTTGCTAATGACGCAGAACTGAGAACAATTCGCATTTTGGTGATTCATCATGAGTCTCACCCTGGAGTTCTCATAGGGACCGAACGGTGGTCTCATTCGATTCTAAAAATTCAATACTATTTTAAATTGATGAAAAAACAATACCTTTATATCACAATTTTTCGAACTAGGGCTTTTTGAAAATGGCAACTCTTAGAAGTGACTGACATCAACCAAAAGCTTCGGGGCACAACTAGAGCCCCGAAATAATAACAAATGGAGCCCATAAACCAAATTTCATCAAAATCGGTCCATAGTAACAAAAGGAAAGTGGCACGGCGGACGGACGGCAACATCTTTTATTCAATTTTTGGATTCTACGTAACAAATTTTGAGGGGGGAGTAACTTTGTTTTATCTAGGTCGATTCCATAGGTTCATTATTGTAAATAAACCAAAATGAAGGCATCAATCAAGAGGAACTTCTGACCAAAACCGTACCTTTAGTTCACGAAAAGACCGCAGGATGGGGAAAGCGAACAAAAGGCCATCAAGCCATTGATCATGCTGGAGCCAATGGATCCTGCCCACCAGGTTGCCTAATGCTTTATAATCGAATTTTGGACAGCAAAAGTGGGGCCATTCTATTGTATCGATTTCTTCTTCCGAACACATTCACGAATAACATCATTGTTTTGAATTGACAGATTACTGTAATATAAATAAGGTGTTTTCAGTTCTGAAACGCTACAGCTTTGCGATATGGAAGTTGTCAGTTTTCCACCATTGTATGCGGTTGTTTAAGAATGTTTCGACTTGATAGAAAATGTTACATAATGTAGATGTAAGATTCATCGTTCAACGCAATATAGTTGGCATAGTTCATCTTATTTAAATAAGTAATCGCAAGTTCAGACATCACGCTCGTGAGGGAATATTGATTTAAATTGAAGGGATATCCAAACATCGACATTCATTTCATTCGACCAGTCAATGATGGCAAACATGATTTATAGGTGCGAACCAAATGTAGGCGCTCCGAGAAGGTGTGCATGACACAATCCGGTTCATCCCACCAACCTAGAGGCTCTTCCATCATCCTCAGACATCTTGCTGGATTAAGACAGATGCTCCAGGAAGGGGTAACGAATCTCAAACCATTCACAACGGGCCTTCAGGATAGCTGCCTCGCAGATGAGCCCTTTCTCAGCTCCGACTAATTTATAGACTCTGGATGAGGCTCCGTTATAGGAAAGGGAGAGAAATGCCCGGAGGTGACAATCTTGTTTTTCAATTTGAGAAAGACGATACGGGCGGTACACGTGGACGGCCAGCCACCTGACCTCGCATACCTTAATGGACCCACCGCCTCGTTCCTTCCACTGGTTGGACACGGCCCATTTGATCCGCGATAGGCCACAATGCGCAGTTTCCTGAAGGAACACAATTTCCAATTCGGGTAGGTGCGTAATTGAGGCTCCATATCCGTTACAGACAGGAGGAAATTACTACAGAAGTGAAGATTTACCAAGGTTTGACGTCAAAACAATGAACTCAAACGAGTTTTGTTTGGAGACTCCCATTTCCATCGAAGTCCAATAATCCTCAAGATGATCGAATTTTACTCGGAGTATTGGTTTATTATTTTCAATAATAAGCCTTTGGAATCGAGCAAGAAAAAAAAAATTTTAACCCCCCTCAAAATTTGATGTTTTACGTTTCAAGGTACGTAGAATACGAAAATCGAATAAAAAAATTTCCGTCCGTCCGCCGTACGCCGTACGCCGTACGCCGTACGCCGTACGCGGCACTTTTCTTAGCAACACTGGACCGATTTGGTTCAAATTTGGTATATGGGCTCCGTTTGGGGTCTAGTTGTGCCGCGAAGCTTTTGGTTGATGTAGGTCACTTCTAAGGGGTGAAAATTAAGGGTTGAAATTTTCAAGAGTGCCCTAGCTCGAAAACTCTCGAAATAAAGGTATCGTTTTTTCACCAATTTTAAATAGTATTGAATTTTTAAAAATTTTTGAGACCACCCGGAGCTCTGTAGGACAAACCGTTCGGTCCCTACGAGTACTTGAAGGTTTTCCTTCGATAAAACAGAATCATGAGTGTGAATCGCAAAAGAGGTCTAATCTCCATTCAAAGTTTATCGGACTAAAATGCGATCGCTGTTCATTTCTTCGATTTGTATACAGTTTTGCCTTCTGCGTAACCAGTAATCAAATTTCCATATGAAGCTTTCTATTTTTCCAATCGAGTGTGAAGCGTTTAGTTCTCTCTAATAAACTTGATTGTGAAGGTGTGAAGCCAGTATGGTGTGGTAGGTAGTACCTAGCTGGTAGGTAAAAAAAGTTGGTAGGTAAAAAAAATGTTGGTGGGTAAAAAACGCTGCAAATCATTGCTCAAAGGCTTCTTCACTCCTCAGATTACCGATCAGCTGAGTGAGCTCCGAAGCCATTTTCAATCCTATTGAATGGAAGTGCTCTTCCAGGCGTCTCCAGCATTCGAGGAAATCTTCTTCACTCCTCAGATCACTGATCAGCTGAGTGAGCTCCAAAGCCATTTTCAATCCTATTGAATGGAAGTGCTCTTCCAGGCGTCTCCAGCATTCGAGGAAATCTTCTTCACTCCTCAAATCACTGATCAGCTGAGTGAGCTCCAAAGCCATTTTCAATCCTATTGAATGGAAGTGCTCTTCCAGGCGTCTTCAGCATTCGAGGAGATCTTCTTCACTCCTCAGATCACTGATCAGCTGAGTGAGCTCCAAAGCCAATTTCAATCCTATTGAATGGAAGTGCTCTTCCAGGCGTCTTCAGCATTCGAGGAGATCTTCTTCACTCCTCAGATCACTGATCAGCTGAGTGAGCTCCGAAGCCAATTTCAATCCTATTGAATGGAAGTGCTCTTCCAGGCGTCTCCAGCATTCGAGGAGATCTTCTTCACTCCTCAGATCACTGATCAGCTGAGTGAGCTCCGAAGCCAATTTCAATCCTATTGAATGGAAGTACTCTTCCAGGCGTCTTCAGCATTCGAGGAGATCTTCTTCACTCTTCAGATCACTGATCAGCTGAGTGAGCTCCGAAGTCGTTTTCAATCCTATTGAACGCAGGAAGCTGAAATTTGAGAGGGAAGGTCAAGGGAGAATGCAGATGGTGGTAGGTGCTGTTGATGGAGAACCAGTGATCTATACAGAAGGGTGATCTATACAGAAAATAATAAACCTTTGAGCAATGATTTGCAGCGTTTTTTTACATAGCATCATGGATTCCACTAGTAAATAATAGGTAAATTCATCGGATATTAGTTTACATTACGATTCCAACCTTGAGAATTTCTTGGAACATCCATTCCTCACTGCAGAAACGCATTGTCTTGTGCTACAGACAATTACTGAGCAAATATTATGATAATTCGCCAAAACTTACTATTTTTGTTCGTCATCTGAACTCATTAAAGCAATCCTTGTGCCGAGTTCATGTTAACTAGAGAATTTCACTGAGAGTATCTTTACATTGGAACATCGATTCCACTTCTCGTATAGGTATGTAAATTGATCTCCTCATAACAAGAAAGTATAGCAGGGCGCTGATTATGGGGGGCTATGATTCATTCCGGCTCTGAGATTTCCTTGAAGCATCTATTCCAGACAGCAGGAACGCATAGTCTCCTGCTACTGACACTAACTGAGAAAATATGATGCTTGACCAAAACTTATAATCCTTGGTATTCTGACTTCATTACGCAACTCATAAGAGCAAGCCTTGTGTCAAGTTCATGTGTACTAGAGAATCTCCTTCAGAGACAACTGGGAAACTGGTCTTCGCACAAAGACTGGTTCACATCTCAAAACCCAAAGAACTGGCAATCCAGAAAAACATTTTTTTAAACATTTGGTTCTGTTTCAGAATCACAGTTGACGACAAGAAGGTTCTGCTGCATTCCTGATTGAGTCATTCACTGCGCGTTTGAAATTCAAGGTAGTAAAATTGTACATAAAACGTGACAGCAATGAAATGTTGACCAATTATTGACCAGCGAATGAAAAGTAAGAGAGAATATGGCATTGAACTTGGCGAGGTATGATTCATCCAAGCGATGTCTTAAGCTCCATGCTCTGGCTCACACTGTACAAAAACGCATTGCTACTGCTGCGAACAGTTATGAACCAAGTATCGTACTTTGCCAACAGTTACTATCCATGGTCTACCGACTTCCTCATCTCAACTCATAAAAGCCAGCCCGAGTCCCAAGTTCAAGTTTGCCGAAGAAGCTCATCTACACCCAGTTCGCGGTCCAGTTCTTGCGGTCATTCTGCTCGCCTAATGAACCACGCGCTCCCGCCTGAGCTGGTCGTTCGTGGTCTGAAGAGGGGGGTTATTAACTCGATGAGTTGCGCAACGATACGATGAGGTCAAGCTTGCCAGACTAGATGACGCCGAGACATGGGGGAATCCTGAACGATAATTGACTCCTGGATTTCGAGTTTTTTAATGGATTTTTGCGGGGAAAACACGTTAGGTATAATTTGGCTCCAAACAATGCTCTCGATACCTTGGAGCGTGTCTCAATGATAACCGTGCGGCTGTTCAAATAAACCACAAATAATCCATGAATGGATGTTATACGAAGCGTTTGTCAAATACATAAATTAGACTGTCTAGGATACGTTAATTTCTAGCAGTTCGCTTCATTTCATTGTGGATTTACGACGAAGTTGGGCTGTCCGAATCCACACTAAGTTACAGGCATCAGGCATTGCTCTATAGAAGTACGAGGAGTGGTGAGGGGGGTTGGGAACAACTTTGCAGTGCCAAAAGCCAATTGCAATAAATGATATTCCAGATCAATGCAATGGCATGCAAAAAACGGAATGAGGAAACTAATGAATTTAATTGGAAAACTATGCTATTTCAGAATTCAACATCATCTTTCCTTCTCGATGGTGCAATCAATCTCAACTTATGAGAAATAATACAAAGAACTCACTCTATTGTTTACTTGGAGGGATTGTGTTCTTTTATAGTATATCGAGTTGTAGGGACTCGAAATCATTGGGAAGCTATCTTATCCGTGATTTCACTGTGACTCAGTGAAAAAGTATCGAATCTCCAGTGCGAGAATACAAGGAAGCATGAAACGCTCGAGAGACATCGAAAATCATCTGGAAGGAACCGGAATGGTAATTAGCGTTCGGAAGGTGGGCGGAAAGGTTGAGTTAGAGGCGATATGACGTCACGCAAGAAGTTATCGAGGTAGTTTATTGGGCCGTCTTGGAACCAGAGGCCTTTCCGTTCCATTCATTGTATTCTGATCCCGTTCAATACCATCAGCGAAGATTGTGGCAGAGTTGATAAAGGGTAAAAATTTCATCAAATTCAAAGTGGTAGCGAGGTGAATAAATAATTGCTATAATACATTATTGTATATGTCAGGATCTTGAATCTAGCTGGGATTGGTCCTTAAGAAGGAAATTGTGGTTCTGAACTTGCTAGGCTCAAAACACTTATGGCTTGGCCTAAATGGAGGTTGAACCAATTACTACTGCGCATAATTTGATTTTTCCAAGAATAAATATTTTCTTTGATATCAACCTTTGTGGAGAAGTGGAAATCCATATACGAAGCATTTGAGATGCACAGCCAAGTTCCTATAGGCTGACAAATTAAGGAAGAGTCTGGAAGTCTTAGGAACCATCAACATCAAAGTAATGTATCAAGACAACAGATATTGATAAAAAATTCGGAGTACAGGAAGTATACACGAATGAGCTGGTAAGATAAAAAGGTTGTTCCTCAAAGGAAGGAGATTGTTCCTTTCCAGCTGGTCGTTCACGTGAGGTTAATTTGCGAGAAACGAGCTCAAGAATCTGTAAGGTGGTCCAAGGTACTTAACGCCAGTGGAAACTCAAGTGACTGATTGCAAAGCCTCAGCATAACGAATAGGATTACCAAAGATCAGCAGCAACGGCTTAGCATTGAGAATCGGGAAGTTACAGGTTCCTTGTTTCTCATGGTGTAAAATGATTACTCATCCAATGATAAGTCCATATGATTAGATAAGTCACTTCAGATAGATCCATATCTTCAGGTAGTTCTAATTGTTACTAATACTAGAACCATTTTTCTATGTCAATGTGCGCTAAAACAACGCAGAGGGGCAATGTTGAACTTTCAAACGATGCATGAGTTAGTCACTCCTATCGTCCCCTCGTTGTAATGATGAAAAATAATACGGCCATCAGCACTCCCGAAGCTTAATGCCTCGTATATTTGCATACAAACACCATCCAGGAAATATTTCGATGAGGGTATTATGGGCTAGCCTGGTTGGTACCGCCGCTCCAGGTCATGGATCCTTATCATATCCTGGCATCTCCCGACCCAAGATGGGGGTCTTTCCGCTCCATCCTGGACCCCACGCGCCCCTAGAGGCCATCCTCTAGGCGACTGCGGGTATTCGTAAGACCGATTGTGATTCTTCTTCTACCTATTTAACCTCCAGGCCCGTTGGTCATTACCGTTTAGTGCTGCAGGAACAGGTTGTACTCCTCATTTTGCACTGTTTTTATCTGTTTGTAGGATTTACGATAGTGGGCAGTCCTTGAACTTAATGTGCTTTACAAATGATTGGGCAGCTTGCTCTAAATGATTACGGATAAGTGAGTAAATGAAGTTACTATAACTTGTAATGCTCTATCTTGTAACATTAAAGAAGTAACTGTTCCTGGATTCTTGTGGGTTATTATTATAATTATACTGATTTGTAATTGGGAACGTTTGAAAAAAAATTGGACGAGTTTCGGTGGACATCATACAAGATTGAGGGCCCGAGAAGCTGTGATAACACAAACTCACATGCTGCACTGAACTATGCAAATCTAGACGCATCAATCATTCTATCTATTCAATAGTGTTGCTGCTAGTTAGTTTCGAAGCATCAGCTGATCCATTCTCATCATAAATTATGATACTGAAACCAGATAAAAATCAGATGTCTTATAGACCTATCTTACTGTTGTGATCAGCGACCTCTTCGCATTTCTGTCCATTCGCTTCCTTAGCTCAGTGGTAACGAGCTCCGACTCAGAAGTGTAAATATAGTTTAGTCGGACGATAGGAGATCGATCCCCGGTCGAGGGAAGTTAATTTTTGATGATTCAACATTGTGGCGCACTCGGTAGGACCATGTTGTGATCAGCGACCTCTTCGCATTTCTGTCCATTCACTTCCTTAGCTCAGTGGTAAGGAGCTCCGACTCAGAAGTGTAAATATAGTTTAGTCGGACAATAGGAGATCAATCCCCGGTCGAGTGAAGTTAATTTTTGATGATTCAACATTGTGGCGCAGTCAGTAGGACACGAATAGTCTCCTCAGCATTTCTCAGAGAAACATTAATTCATTAAGATTAGGTCATCAAAACAACTCTCTCTGAAGACACGAGTCGAGCCACTGCCTATTTGGACAAACGTTGAGGTCAGAAGATCCCCCGCCCCGTCAATAAGGAACAATAACAAAAACTCTGAAGCCAGTCAAAAATAGCGCGTTCTCACTGGGTTGGAAAACGTCAGCCAAAGATGCCTCTCACCTCCCTGACTAGGTAACGGAGTACCTAAGATTTCCCAATGGGTGGGGGGGGGGGGAGATGCTGCGATCAGCTACCTCTTCGCATTTCTGTCCATTCGCTTCCTTAGCTCAGTGGTAACGAGCTCCGACTCAGAAGTGTAAATATAGTTTAGTCGGACGATAGGAGATCGATCCCCAGTCAAGGGAAGTTAATTTTTGTTGATTCAATATCACTACTTTCAGTTTTCTCAAAGCTGTTTAAGAAGCTTCTCTGGAAGAGACTTGTTAGAATTATAGAAGACAGGAACTTCATTTCTCCTCATCAGTTCGGTTTGAGAGCCAAGCATTCCACCATTTAGCAGGTCCACACGGTAACTGGTGTAATTGAGGATGCGCTAGAAAAAAGTCTGCAGCGCAGTTTTTCTTGACGTGTCACAAGCTTTAGATAAAATTTGGCACAAAGGGCTGATCCACAAACCATCGAGGGAGGTGATTCACAGGGTAGCGTCTTGAGACCTCTACTTGATGTATAAATGTGACGACCTAGACACTGATGGAACATGCATAGCAATATTTTCAGATGGTCTGAAAGAGATGCCTACCCTTAGGAAAGAGAAAATGGGCGTGAAATGTCACGTTTCATTAGGTGTAATAACCGTCCTCAAGTCACCTCGTTTACTCAACCAAACGACACCTTAGCCAAACGAGATCCTTTTCGTCACTCGTTTTTCGACATGGAAGCCCCGAAGGTAGGTGACTCGCTGAAAAGTGAATGATCCGACACTTTCCATCTTTTGCGAGCATTGAATGAAACGTAATAACTATTTTGAAAAGAAAAAAAATGCACACGAATGGAGACGGTAGTGGTTAACATAATAGCTGTCAGGGCCCGTCGTTTCGTACGGGGTTGACGCAGCGTTTTTAAACCGAAAAACCTTCGACATAGGGGCGGAATTCATAGTCATTACTTAAGTCTGAGTGCACCCTCAAATGCATCGATAAGGGTTGGCGGGCACTCATTTGTATTCATAGACAAGATTTGAGGGCGCCCTGAGGGAGCACTCAGTGCGAATTCTAAGGGCGCACTCAACGGTATTTATAAACCAAACTCAGCGTTGAGTTGAGGCCCACCCTCGACTCAATGGTGCAAAATCCTGAGTGCTGGCCAGAGGTACCTTAAGTGCCCCTCAGCCACAGTTATTATCAGATTTTCCTACTGAAAATAGTGTACAGCAAGTCAACTACCTATCTATTCTGTTTGTCTAATAAAAATAAGGCGATTAAACAAGTTTTTCCGTCAAAAATATTCAATGAAGATCATCGCAAACTTGAATTTCCTTGTAACATAACAGTCTTTTCAATATTTTCTCCCCGAACTCGGTGAAATCTTCCGAGATTGTGAGTTTCTTTCTTGAAGTTGTCAAACATTCTCAATACTCATTCTTGATTTACGATCTAGTAAAATGATAAAGTAGAAAATACTTGTAGAAAATTATAATATAATTATGGGTTGGTAATAAAGTACAAGTTGAATAAAAAAACATCCATATAGGTACGAGTTTATTTCGGGCTTTATATTGTTTCACACAAGTGAATAAATAAGTAGGTAGGTAAAGGTTTTGAAGGGTTTCAAACGTCATAAATATTCGTATATTTGCTTGTGGATAAACCTTCTTCATTCGGCCGGGAGAAGTCAATTTGTCTGAAACAATCAATGGGTTGATTATGTTAGATGATGCCTAAGAACACTCATAAAAAGGATACCAAAATATCTTTTTATGTTTATTACTTTGAATAGTGGTTCTTTCTTTTGTATCGTACCTACATATAGGTACATACTTTTACTGCTAATTTAAGGAAATCATATTTTCTTACCTTCTTCAGAGCAATATAGTCGAATCCGATGGCAGCAAATTCATTCCAACTGATGAAATTGTGGAGATAGAAATCAAGTTAAAAACCCCCGAAAAAATGTCAGCACCCTCATATAATTGAGCAGACTTCAATTTGATTGATTCACCACTGCTAATAACTCAAAACTAATGGTTACTTGTAGGAAATCGGACAAAATAGAGAAATTAACATGCACATCCACAGTAACGAAAATGCAATAAGAAGCTTTTACTTTACTCATTACTGTTATAACCACAGAGAACCGGCGACAAGGTTATAACTCACGATCAGTGCAGAATACGAGAGGGAAATTTCCCCGTGCTTTTTACCCAAAATATCCTTGAAACGGGGAAATATCCCCACCAAGGCTGCCAACTTAAGGTGAAAATGAGTTGAGTAGCCCCTGAGCGTCCCCTCAGGCTCAGCGTGCACTCAGGCGACCACAACACTTAAGTGGGCCGTTTCAATCAACTATAAATACGGACTGTTGAGTCGAGGCCGACCCTCAACTCAGATAATTGAGTGCGCGCTCACACTCAAGCCTATGTCTATGAATTCCGCCCCTAGAGGTTGAGATCATTCTGAGGTCGCTCCATTATATCAAGTGGCAAGCAGCGAACCCAATGGTTAACTAATCAGAGGGCCAGATCTTTTTTTTTCCTTTCACCCCTCCTCACGGAGTAGGTAGTTAGAAAGTTCCGTGCTCCCGAACTCCTTATCGATTCGAAGTCTTATCGACTTCGGAAGGTACATCACGAACTTCGACTAGGTCTATTAGGAGAAAAAAATTTCGATGGGCCCCCGGATGCTGGAGGATTAAAGATCTAGAGGAGTACAAAATTTACAAACGTCCAGGAGTCAAGACAGAACTTTTCTAGTGGTGTTTTTGGTATGTTCTGATAAGGGCGCTCAAGATCAATACCAATGCGTCAAAAGCTTCACTTGGCAGTGGGAATCCGAGAGGCTCTTAGCTAATTCTTTTATTGGCATTGTACAATGAAATACATTTAGCCCTAACTATTTTATAAATATGACCTTGTAGATGTCAACTTCTTCACTTGGCAAGAGCGAGTACACGTTTAGTGACTGCAGTATTATGATTTCGACATTTGACCTAATTTTCTAATGAAGGACCGTTGACGAGATCACGCCTGGACAGACCAAGATACGTTCGAAACTTTTATCCTCTGAAAATTTAGGATAAGTGGGAACAATTCGATGTGGAATAATTGTGAGTAGGTACAGGATGTTTCCAATAGAAACTTGAATGAAATTCGGACACCAAACATTCTCATTGGACCGTACCAATATGAAAGGGTGGAAACTTTCACTTACCTTGGCTCTACTGTACATGAATGCAATGATTGCCCAACCGAAATCAATGCTAGAATTCTTTCTGCCAACCGGTGCTACTTTGGACTGTTGCCACCCCTCAAGTCTCAAGCCCTCTCCAGAAAAACTAAAATAACGCTGTACAAAGTACTGCTTCGCTCTGTACTAACCTATGGGTCAGAAACATGGGTGATGACAAACCAGTCTGAGAGTGTGCTCAGGGTTTTTGAGAGGAAGATCCTTCGGAGAATCCTGGGCCCACTGTTTGACCATGGACAATGGAGACGCCGAAAAAATGAAGAACTGTACCAGCTGTACGAAGATTACGATGTAGTAAAGTTCGTGAAGCTGGGACGGTTGAGATGGGCTGGACATGTTCTCCGAATGGATGACGTCGACCCATGCAAACAGCTGCTGCTCTCCAGACCAAATGGTACAAGAAGGAGAGGAAGACCGAGGCAGAGATGGAGTGACAACTTAGAGGAGGACACAGCACGACTTGGGTGCTATGAATGGATGACAACGGCACAGGATCGGACAAGCTGGAGAGGTGTCTTAGTGGAGGCCAAAGCTCACCCTGGGTTGTAGTGCCAATTAGTTAGTTAGTTTATGTACAGGATGAACACACCGTGACCACTTCTCAGTCTAGTGACGGTTATATAGACAATTTTGGTGAATGTCACTAATGCACTGAAACCAGTTCTACTCGGATGGAGGAAACAAAATGGCCTTGTATTCGCGGTCAGTAGAGTATTGTGCGTCTTGTGCACGCCATTTGTGCAAATCTGGTAGATTGAAGTGCTGTGGAGATTTGGTTACCAATTTTGCCTCTTCATCTGACACAACGTTCCCTAATAGGCTCTTAGTTATGGTACCGTACGGAGGGAAGAGTCGGTGGTTCTGGCAACGGGCTGTCGAATTGCGATTGTCAAATTAGCAAAGTCCCAGATGACCCCAAATCACATTTTTATGAAAATTCATAGTCAGCTGGTTCGGTTTATATGGAAGAAGGCTCACGTTGAAATGGTGGTGGACGAGATTGCTGATTCATTGTACAACTCAGCTCAAATGAGAATCTTGAACATGAGCCAACCATAAACTGATAAGTACGTACTCGCATATTAACAGTCAAAGTCGCACTGAAAATAAATTAATATACAATGGTACAGTGTTCAGTACCGTCTAATGAACCCCCGAGTGTCTGAGAAGCCTTGGTTCTCAAACTTTCAACTTACTAGATTAGACAGACTAATAAAATTCAAATACAAAATGTCACATAGAAGATGAAAATCGAATAGGTTGAACCACGAGGGCATCGAAGATGCAAATAAGACGTCTTAAGGGGATGCAAAATGCAGGAGACCTCCACTAGTTAGAAAGTTGTTTATGATCTCACGAGACGAATGAAAATTGAGAGACGCCGCGATAAGAAATATCGATGTGATCCATCTCAGTCCAACTGACATATGACCTCGGCACCAATAACATTCTGGTTGAAGTGTTGAAGATACGTATTTCTTCTTTTATACACTACGCTCCGAGATAAGATAATACTATCATCACGATTCCATCTATGTCCACTGAGTTATGATAGTTTCATGAAGGGCTCCAATGTTTTGGTCGTTCATGGGATTCAACTTGAGAACTTCATCTTATAAGGATGAAATACATAATTTTTCATCAGAATTCAGGCTGGTGATAAAATGAGGACATTACACCGTTTTTATTGTATAAAATGTGAAGAATGGGGCTGCTTGGCTTGTTCTGAAAAGGGCATCTAACAGGCTGTCTGAAAAGTGGAGAAGAGATGTCTGAGATCAGCGGCTTTCTGAAAGTTAAAGTTCAGATTGCAGTGTTAAGGGCTGTATCCATGAGACTAAGGGGCACCAGGAAAAAAATAAGAAGTCTTGGGACAGAAGACGGAGCAATCCTGCCACTCCTTCGAGACTAAATGACGAGAGAAGCCAAGGAACTCTAGGATACAGTACTCGTCCAACGACTCCGAAAATCGGCTAACTTCAAGATCCACTCCGCCCAAATCATAAATAAATTATCATGTATTGTAATGGAAAACCTGTGATATTTACAGTCAAATAACGAACCTTTGTATACCTAAAAAAAAAAAAAAAAATGGGGCTGCTTGGTGGTATCCAAGTGGTCTGCAATCTCCTTTCCTCTCTAACACCTGCGTGGCATAGGACCACTTAGGATGTTTACTTCTCCAACTGGGAACTGTTGTTACTCGTATGTGATTCTTTGTAGCCACAGGTGCCGAAATAAGTCCAAATTGTACTAAACCACCGATTGAATCGCTTCACAAAGAAAGGGAACAGGTTTGGGAAATCAAAAAGTACTGTACACAGTCCATAATTTTTAAATAATATGAGTGGAATGGTCATAAATTTCGTAAAACGTGCTGCAGCGGAGTTTCCATAGAGTTTTGAACAAATACAAACAATTAGGACGTTAAGTGGACGTAGATACTTGTACGTAGGAATCAATATATAAATTGGTTAAGTAATCAGCAGGATTATCTTCCTTGGATCTGACCTTCTATTCCTCACATAGTGAGTTTACCACCCGTGATTCCTTTGAGAAGAATAACGACGGGAAAAGCAGCATGAAGAAGAAACTGACACTCGAGCAGTTGTGTAAAGTTTCTTCTTCGCTTCTCGGTGAGATGAATCATGTTGACAAAAGATGAGAGAATAATGAATGGGTAACGCAAGTAGTAAAATCAAGGCTGGAACGGCTATCGTGTCTCGTGTGTCTTTGGCTCGAATGTAACCACTACCTACCAGCAAGATATAAACATAAATCACAAATGGTTAGCTTTTTCTTTTTTCATCTTTCATCCGGTTGAAAATTTCACGTTTAATTGTTTCGTGATCACAGGAAACCACAGATGGAACAAATACGAGTAGGTAACTATTGACTTTTAAACATTTTGGAAATAATTAAAAATTTTGAGTTTAGTTTTGGTGTTTTCACTTAAAGGAAGTTGATAAACTCAGGGTTTTCCCGGACAAAACGTTAAAAGTAAACTCAGGGAACCTTGTTTAAGTCACGTTCGAGAACAAAATGTGTTTTTACTAATGGAAACATGTGAGTTGGTATACGATCTCGATGCCCTATAACAATGGTTTTCAAAATTGTTATGGGTTTCTCTCTCTCTCCATCATTTCTCCTCTAAAATTCCCAAAAACAAGTTATTTGTGTTGTTATTCTGACAGCTCTAACTAAGCGAGGCTTGATCAGGGATTTACCAATGGTGTGGGGCTTACTTTCCTTTGGGATTTTACGAGCAACCTCAACTGGGAGCTTACGAGCAAAGGAAGCTTCAACGAGTTTTTCTTCATACCGTTTGAACCCTCCAGTAGCTTCACGTTATTCAAGCAGGTGTTTCGCTACGAAAAACTTCGCTAATATAGCACGATACTCAGTCATGAGCCAGACTGGTTACATCGCGTCATTACTGAACACAGGATGGCGTAGAGACTCTGAGACCTCTTGATACCTTGAGAGTGACAAAAAAATTCATAATCGGCGTACTTTTCTTTATATTCCCTGGTTTTTTGACCCGACGATTTTGACAAGGTCCCAAAAATTTTAATACTGACGAACTGAATAGACTACGCGAAACTTCAAACGAAGAGAATGAATAACTGAACTGAACTGTAGGATTGTTTCCTAAACAGCACACCGATACCAAACTCTGACAGTGTCAGATATCTAGGGCTCACTCTGGACTCCAAACTTACTTGGGCCCATCACATCCAAGGCCTGGTAACCAGATGCCGCAACAGAAGTCTGCAACTGAAGCTCCTCATGAACGGTCAATCAGTTCTGCCACTCCATTCCAAACGCCTTCTCTATATCTCGCTCATCCGTCCGATTTGGCAATATGCGTGTAGGCTATGGGGATCCGCAGCCAAAACCCATATACAAAAGGTGCAAACGATCCAAAACAGAGTCATGAGACTAACCACTGGGGCCCCATGGTTCGTCCGAAACTCAGTGCTGCATTCTGAACTGATATCGCTATGGTTCCTGAAGTCATCAAGGAATTTTATTTACGATTAACAACCTCGATGACCAATCATACAAACGGCTTGATACACAGCATCGTCGAACGCCCTCCACCACTACCACCTGAACGGAGAATCAGGAAAAAACGACCACAAGACCTACTAACAACGCTTGACTGAAGTGGGAAATAAAGATGAATAAAATATAATAACATAAAATAACTAACAACATAATCCTCGGACTGGAGGATGGAGCAGCAATTTGGCTCCCACAAGACTAACTCCTCCACATTTACGCTCGCTTGCTCGCACGCTCGCACGCTCGCAAAAACAAAAAACCCTTTGGCATAAATCAATTTCAATTTTCGGCAAACTTTTGGCATACCAACTTGAACTTTTGGCAACTCATTTTGAACTTTCGGCAGAACCATTACGTTTCGACAACTACTGGAGTCCTTGTCCACCTTCATTCCCTCTACAATGTTCAATAAAGTGTTTTTTTCTCTCTCTTCTCACAACATAATAACTATAATAATTTATAACTAACAACATACTTACCTGTAACTATTTCGCTAATCTTACAAACGAACTATTAAATAGATTCTCTCTGAAATAGATCTCTCTGATTATTTTTCGTATTTAGTACTTAAAGTTATAATAAGACAATAGAATAAATTTTATTCTATTGTCTTATTATAACTTTAAGTACTAAATACGAAAAATAATCAGAGCACGAAATTCTGGTTAGTAGGTCGATTGATGAATCGCACCTAACCTCAAGTGTCACATTAATTAGGGCTTTGTCTAACTGTATTCATCGGTATTCCTAACTGTACTATTTCCTTTAAATAATAAAGTTAAAAAAAAGGATTGTTTAATTGAGCAAGCCCAGTGGTCAAATATCAATCGATGGTATGTCACATACACAAATACACATACTACTGATAACACTGGATAGCGTGTTTAAATTCGATTCTCAATAAACTACATCCGAATTGAAGTCAATGCGCCCCAATTTGGAAACTACTGCTCTAGAGCTTCAATACCTAACACACTGTTCATCACTATACACACTTGTCAACTTGTCAAGGTAACAACCTCAAGTTATTTTTGATGGATTGGGAACAAACCAAGGATTCCTGGGAGGTCGATAGTCATCAAGGGATGATTCATTCAATACCTGGCCAGAGGAATGCAAAGGGTGGCAGACAGACGAGACAGGGGCGTGGAAGACATTCCTACCATATGGTTACCAACGATAAACCTGCCATCTCCATGAGCTTAGTTAAGAATTTTGTTCATAAAACGCCTTGTACATCCCTTATGATAAAAATCGTGAAGTGCAATCCCGAATTAACACAATATACAGAACATAAATTATCGACAAATTTGATACTTAATGTTTGTAAAAACAAATTGAGCTATACCTGATATGAGAATGAAGTTTATCCAATAAACCAAATTCCTCGATTAAATCTGAAACAAAAAAGATGCAAAATTAATCAAAATTTCCAATTTACAAAAGAAAATGACTATTTATGTAGGTGAAAATACACCACTATCCAAACATCCTTTCACCTATTATTTTATTTCATAATTATCATGGTTTGCCCATATCTTGGTGTACTTTTGAATACGTGGAATGAACTCAGTACAAAACTTCGCGACAAATTTTGAAAAAAATAGTCGATTCAATATAGCGTTTCCGACCAGTACGAGGTAGATGATGCAAACTTGGTCGTGAATCACTAGATAGATACATCATTCGTTGCACATAATAATATTATTATAATGCACATATAATATTATTATATTGCACATATTAATATATATATTGTCGAGGGAGTTGGTAAATCAGTCCAAAAACATCAGCTTGGATAACACCAAAGATTTTTCAAAAAAAACCTTTCAAAGCAGGAAATTGGGGAAAAAAACCATTTAAATTGTGCGTCTATTTTTACTAACTCCCAAAATTCATGAATTTTGCGTTACATATAGATGATTATTTTAATGTAAGGAAATGCTGATTTACGCTAAAAATACTGGAATACAGCTACGTAACACCCCAACCCTATTGCAACGATTGAATCACGCCCAAACTGCTGAACCACAGAAGAGTGGACACTATACAAAGCGTGTACTGTAATACCTTTTTGGAATGAGGGTTCGAGTTATGAGCAATCCCATCTCAAATGATGACTATGATTTGTTAGATAGTACCTAGGTAGTATAATATAGGATTATACCATTTCATTGCAGGCGTTTC
Organism: Apolygus lucorum; assembly: GCA_009739505.2. Lineage (NCBI taxonomy): Eukaryota > Metazoa > Arthropoda > Insecta > Hemiptera > Miridae > Apolygus > Apolygus lucorum. The sequence continues at coordinate 32,772,612 of CM019173.2, read as the reverse complement.
CAGTACAGAATGTCCAAGTCCAAATCTATCCAAACTTCAAGAACTAATATTCTACGTTTAATTTGCAACATTTCCAAAACCCTCATACAATAGGTACAACTTTTTTTTTTGACATTTTCATGTCTTTCATATGGCACATAAAAAAAAAACGCTGCAAATCATTGCTCAAAGGTTTATTATTTTCTGTATAGATCACCCTTCTGTATAGATCACTGGTTCTCCATCAATAGCACCTACCACCATCTGTATTCTCCCTTGACCTTCCCTCTCAAATTTCAGCTTCCTGCGTTCAATAGGATTGAAAATGACTTCGGAGCTCACTCAGCTGATCAGTGATGTGAGGAGTGAAGAAGATCTCCTCGAATGCTGAAGACGCCTGGAAGAGCACTTCCATTCAATAGAATTGAAAATGGCTTCGGAGCTCACTCAGCTGATCAGTGATCTGAGGAGTGAAGAAGATCTCCTCGAATGCTGCAGACGCCTGGAAGAGCACTTCCATTCAATAGGATTGAAAATGGCTTTGGAGCTCACTCAGCTGATCAGTGATCTGAGGTGTGAAGAAGATCTCCTCGAATGCTGGAGACGCCTGGAAGAGCACTTCCATTCAATAGGATTGAAAATGGCTTTGGAGCTCACTCAGCTGATCAGCGATCTGAGGAGTGAAGAAGATCTCCTCGAACGCTGGAGACGCCTGGAAGAGCACTTCCATTCAATAGGATTGAAAATGCCTTCGGAGCTCACTCAGCTGATCAGTGATCTGAAGAGTGAAGAAGTCTTTGAGCAATGATTTGCAGCGTTTTTTACCCATCAACATTTTTTTTACCTACCAACTTTTTTTTACCTACCAGCTATTGGTGGGTACTACCTACCACACCATACTGGCTTCACACCTTCACAATCAAGTTTATTAGAAAGAACTAAACGCTTCACACTCGATTCGAAAAATACAAAGCTTGATATGGAAATTTGATTACTGGTTACGCAGAAGGCAAAACTGTATACAAATCGAAGAAATGAACAGCGATTGCATTTTAGTCCGATAAAATTTGAATGGAGATTAGACCTCTTTTGCGATTCACACTCATGATTCTGTTTTATCGAAGGAAAACCTTCAAGTACTCGTAGGGACCGAACGGTTTGTCCTACAGAGCTCCGGGTGGTCTCAAAATTTTTTAAAAATTCAATACTATTTAAAATTGGTGAAAAAACGATACCTTTATTTCGAGAGTTTTCGAGCAAGGGCACTCTTGAAAATTTCAACCCTTAATTTTCACCCCTTAGAAGTGACCTACATCAACCAAAAGCTTCGCGGCACAACTAGACCCCAAATGGAGCCCATATACCAAATTTGAACCAAATCGGTCCAGTGTTGCTAAGAAAAGTGCCGCGTACGGCGGACGGACGGAAATTTTTTTATTCGATTTTCGTATTCTACTTACCTTGAAACGTAAAACATCAAATTTTGAGGGGGGGTTAAAATTTTTTTTTTCTTGCTCGATTCCAAAGGCTTATTATTGAAAATAATAAACCAAAATCGTCACGAAATTTGTTGCGACGAAATTTGCTAACGAAATTTGTCCCGTCGCCACAATGATGATTATGACCATCAGAAGTGAAGTTGTTAGGTACTTTACAGGTAGGTACTTTACAGTTAGGTAGGTACTTTACAGTTTGATATTACCAGATCAGCTGAGTCGAAAATTGAGCTCCCAGATCAGCTGAGTCGAAAATCGAGCTCCCAGATCAGCTGAGTCGAAAATCGAGCTCCCAGATCAGCTGAGTCGAAAATCGAGCTCCCAGATCAGCTGAGTCGAAAATCGAGCTCGATTTAGTAGTTTATGAGAGGTATGTAGTTCATGTGTCGGGAGGGGAGGGGGGGGGGCATGAAAATGTTTCAATGTGTTGCAGACTCGTATGCAAGCGTTTTTTCGAAATTTCAAGTACCTACAGGTAGTTAGATGCTGCCATTAAGGGAGTCTGAGTCGGTCGCCGTTCGTTTCTCGTTCCTGGATAGTTTTTTTTACTTTCTAACTTTTAAGTTTTTCGTGTTTTTGATTTTGATTACTAAAAATAGCCGATTACACGTGAATTCAAATAGAAGATACCAATGGAAAGATCACTAAATTTCCTTTCTTCTCACTACCGGATACACAGCCAACCTGATACACCCCAAAGTCCTGAAAATGTGTCGAACCACACCCCTCGGTTTCGCTCAACAACTTCAGTTTATCCGCGTTTAAACGCCGTTTTCTCAAAAAATTACGCGAATAAAAATTAATGTGGACAGAGCGTTAGAAGGTTGTTGAACTGGAGATGTTTTTTACGAAGAGAGGAACGTTTGGGAAAAGATGAAAACAGCGGTTGAAATACAGAAAGTTCAACAAAAAAATTTGAACTTGATACAACTTAACTTAGGCGTAATTTTTCATACTGAGCACGCTTTAAAAAATTTGATTGCATAAAGTGCAGTAAAAAATTGAACGTTCTTTCTGTCAGTATCCCAAAATTTAATTTTTTTAAATTTGAAATCTAAAAGAATATTTAAGGACATAGAAGAACATAGAAAACACGATTTTTTGGTTTTTTAAGTCGGGTTAGATGGGGGTTTTGGAAAAAATGTTGCAGCAGTAAATTTGTTGCAATTTAGTCGTAGAACCAGTCCTTGATCATTATTTCTTGGACAACCATAACCATCTTAAATTCAATTTAGGGATTGGACGAGAATCCTACATCGAGCATCTGAAAGATCCTGTTCCCTTCTTGTCATTCACAATATTCCAGATCCCTTCACCGCCTATATACGTCTCAACATCATCTTTTGGAGCGGCAGCCTTTGAAAAGTCTTCTCTCGGGAAGATTCGTACGTTTTTAATTAAACTGGATCGCCTCCCGAAAAAAAACCTGCCACTTGCTTCTGCCAACGGTTTGTCGGTATATTTCCGTTATTTAATTTCATTGACAAAAAACCGCAAGAGACCGCGTCAGATCTTATTTTGAAAATCGCCTTTCGGATTAGGTACATATATTTTTTATACTTTTTTCTGAACGACTTGATGATCCGTTTAGGTTGAAAATAATGGGAAAGTTTTGACATTTGGCTCGGAGGTAGAAGCGTCAAAGGAAGGCCGAGATCCTTGCGTATGAAATTGCCTTTCATCCGTGGCCTCGAAATTATTATGTATTCGAAACACCTTGAGACCCACGGCGCGTTTTAAATTTACATTTTTTCGTACAGTTTGAATAATAATTTTGCAATTATCTACAACAGAAGAATACTTCACGTATATTTTAAAATTATCAACTTCGTGAAATCTGATCAACGTGAAAAATCTGGAGGGAATTCGACGTCTTCCGGGGGAGATTCAAGGTTACGGTGGACGTCCAATTGATATGATTTTCAGTAACAGAGAGAACTTGGCCCTTCTATGCAAGTTGCGCGAATTTCATACTGTGCGCTCTTGAGAATTGATTGGAGACAGAAAAAAATGAAGGCATGAAATATATGTTTGGAAATTTATTAATGGACGATGGGAGGGCCAAAAGTTCATTCTACACGAGAATAACCGTATCGTACCGGGGATCGTTCTAGCAGAAGCCAAAATGAAAATGAAGCATCAAATCAAATCAAAAGAATTTTTATTTGTAAAGAGCCTTCGCAGAAAATACAAACGTCACGTTGTATTAGTTATAATTGAACGTTATTAAATAATTTAATAATACAATTAATAATACAATTATTGTATTAGCAGTAAAACTAAATAAAACATTAAAAAATACAAAGATGAAATCTAAGTCAGGAAAAATTTTTTTTTTATTAAAATTGAAAGTTTTGACATATAAAAATTTTAAAAAAAATCAATAAATTTTCATCGATAGTTGACGTCGAAAAAATGTTCCACGCTATACAGTTTCATTCGTTGTCGTTGCCATTCGCAAGGTTATTCCTGACTATTTCCTCCCCTCGCCTATACAGTTTCTCTGTCAACCAAAACACGCTTCATGACCGACTTGAATGGAAGCTCTCTCGTCGCTGGATTCAGGTGGTTGAAGAGTCGACATCCAATTTGGTATGGGCTCGTATTAATTGACGTAGTCAACCTAGCTTGAGAAGGACAGAGATTGGTGTTCCTTGTAAAATAATTATGCTTATCCAAACCTCTGCGGAGGATATTTAAGTTAGTCTTTGCAAATATGAGGCACTGGAAAACGTACAGGCTAGGGAGAGTCAGGATTCCGAGCTCGCGAAAATGCCCCTTAAAGCTCTCACTCCAACCCAGCTTTCGCATTGTACGTACAGCCTTTTTTTGGATTTTGAATATGCTGTCAGTGTGATGAGTTTCTCTATAAGACCACCATAATCGATTGCCAAAACAAGCATGGTATACCATGAGCAAAACCTCAGGTGAAATAGAATGAGCAAGTCGTCGAAGCAAAAAGTTGCTGCTGGCCAGCTTACAAGACAGCATGCATCTGTGGCTTTGCCAGGATAGTCGGTTGTCGACCAATAATCACAGAACGCTTACCGAATTATCGTGACGACCATTCAATTTGAACTTTAGGTATTGGGTTTTTCCAGCATCCATAAAGAGAGCATTAGCCGAGCACCATTCTCTGGCAATTGATTTAGAGCGTACTAAACTACTCTGGAGTGTCTCATCAGTCGAACCAGCAGAAACCAACGAAATGTCATCGGCAAACAAAACCATGAGACTACAATCTAGTGGCTGGTAAGCGAGATCGTTCACGAACAGACAGGGTCCCAGAATTGAACCTTGCTTTATTCCACATGGTGCTGCCACTTTCTCCGAAGTTACACCATTAAAAGATGCCACCTGGACCCAGCCTCTTAAATACGAGTAGCTCTCAAAGAATCCGATCGTCGCTTCACCAAAACCATAGAAATCCAGCTTCAGTAAGAGGAGATTTGGGAAACCAGATCGAAAGCCTTGGAAAGGTCATAGAGCCTCAACTCCACATGCTCCCTCCCCTCCAGGAAGTCCAACGTAGATGTGATCAAAGAAACAGCTGCGTCACACTTACTTCTACCTTTCATGAATCCGTATTGCTGGCCAATAATCTTCTTCTCATGCTGACCAAAAGGATGAAGAGATGAGGGGATGTAAAAAAATATGGAAACGGCAACAGCGTTGCTACGGACGAGACTAACTTTCAGGATTTTAGTTGTGATTTCGCCATATTGGTTCTGAATAAAAATTGTACTTAAAAAACATACAATCAGAGCTATTGAACGTGAATAAATGGTCATCCTGGAATATAGGCCCAAAGGTCACACAATGAACCACACTACAGAATGTATACTTTTACGATCTAACGGATTCATCTCCGCTTCTCTCCATATTTTCTGCTATTACCGACCTGTATCGATTTCATCGTAGAAAACGTGCACAAATTTCAATTTTCATCGTGTGCATCTTCTTCATGAGAGTGATCATTACAAGCCCAAGAAGGTCAACTTTTATAAAACTGCCTTTTTTTCGTTCATCAGGGAACCGCAATAAAATTTTACATTGAGTATAACGTTTCTTGAACAATTTTATTGCATTGTAAATAATATTGACTGACACTCAAGAAGAACGTTATTCAGTTGGAAGGTTGGAAAGGGGAAACGCTAGGAATTCATATTCAATTATTCAAAAAAATAATGTTTTTAGTACCTATGGAGAATTGTTTTCAGCTGAGGAAATTTCAAATTTCTTTTGGTTTCTGAAAAAAGATGATTGCATGGAGGTGGTGTTCACAGTTCGCACACCTATATTTAGAAAATTAATTGACTAGGTTGGTCAATTAATCATTACAAATCATATTTTCAACTGGATAAGTACCTAAAGGCGTAATGTCTCATTTGTTTTGCATAACAGCGGCCGACTAACCTCTCAACCTTGTAGCGAGGACTCAGAAAAGTCAGGGCCATCAACTGATATAAGAATCCGTCTCGATCCGATTTCTCTCAGACCTGCTGAAATGCCACAGACCTCTTAACCCTGAAACCCTAGCAAGAAGATTAAAAAAAAAAAAAAGTTAATGGAGCGAATTTTGACTTTCTTCACAAAATACGGGAACGACTTTTAATATTCTAACTTCATTAAATACCACGGAATTTCCTTTAGACTTTCACGAAGCCATTGGTGATTAGCATGTCTAGCCGGATATTCACAAGGCTGGCAAGGGAGTCTAGTAGTGAAAATCCTTCAACATAATAGAGAACAAGTTTCCAATCGTTTTGCCGGTTGATTAAAACCATCAACATGAACGTGAAAATCATTCGTTCTATAATGCAATCAATAATTTTTACCCCAACTTATGTTCATGTTACCCTGAGCGCAGATGCTATACTCCCCACCCATCTTCACAATGATTTATAGGTAAGTTGAGTTGTAGGGGAAGATGTGGATCCACATTCGCTCAAAATTGAAACCAAAAATGAAATAAAGCACTTGTTTCTGAGGAATTTTTGTGAAGGATAATAAATTGTAACTTAAATGAAAAAAGCTTCAGTATACTGAAATTTGTGTTCAATCAATGTCCCTAACTTCCCCATGGAGTGTCCCAAACCTTTCCGAACTACTACATAAAATGAGACAGGCACAACGTTATTTGTATTGATGACTGACCAAAAAACAATATTGCTAGTTATCAACAATGGGAGATGCCGCTGAACCGAAAAAAACTGACAGAAACTTCAAAAAATACCCATAGAAAAGAAGATAGGAGGAGCAAAACACTCAAGTTGGTGGCTGAAAAACAAGGGGTGGATTCTCTTAAACATAATCTTCCAGAGATGGCATTAACTGAAGTGTCACCAACCCATATGACCTTGTAATAGTTACCTTTCTCTCTTTTCTACTGGTTTGGTAGAAAGAAAGGGTTTCCCAAACCTCCACTGCCCCGAACCTTCATATCTTCCCCTTCATATTTATAACCAAAAATAACTTAAAGAAGAGTGATGACAAAATTGTCAACAAAACGGCAGACGGACGGAAAATTCTTTATTCGATTTTCGGATTCTACGTACCTACCTACCTTGAAACGTAAAACATCAAATTTTGAGGGGGGGGGGGGTTAAAATGTTTTCTTGCTCAATTCCAATGGTTCATTATTGAAATTAGGTAATAAACCAAAATTACCTGACGAACTTCAAAACACAAGTACCATTACATGTCACAACAGCCGGTTTCCACAATCTCCGACCAATATTTCCATCGGAACATTCTGGGTCACGGTATAGAAAAACAACTTTCCTCGATTTCCGCCCACAGCGGCACCAGCCAACGAGAAAGTCGTAGGGACATCAAGTCGGTTCCAGACGTCGTAAATTTCCCACGTGAAATTCCTACACGTCAGTGCCCACAACCCTCCGTGGGCTTGAAACCACAATACTGGGACGTATCAACAACGTTTATTGCTTCTCATTGTGTAAATAATATTCTAATGGTCCATTTCGTCGGTGCAACGACATGACATAACTTAAACATATTGTTTAGTAATGCATGCATTCCAGGGGACGTCCCATTGGATAAGCATTAGATCAGTTTAACCAGTTGTTAAGTGATAAAACTGTTTCACTCGATGTAATAATGTAAGCATCAGGTCAATTAATTCCAGTTGGTAAGCGAAAAAATTGTTCACCCGATGTAATTTATTTAGTATTATAGGCAAGAAATAGTGGTCCTCCCCCCCCCTTCACCCTTATCCACCATATCATTTCTAGCGGCGTGGGAGCCTCAAATTTGAAGAGCATTTCAAAAACCATGATCTACGACACCAAACATGCGAATTCGAGTTCAACCCCCCCCCCCCCCCTCCCACCATCACCAATGGTGCCAGTCCGGCACCAAAGCGGCAATACTTCGTAACGTTGAACTTTCATCTATCTGTTTTGGTACGTAGTCCGTCGAAATTCATTTCCGTAATCAAGGTGAAACACAAAAAAAATTAAAAAAACCCATGAAATATGCGGTTTATGGTGTCCTGGTACCACGGTGGCACCACTATTAGTTCCATGGCGGTACAGAGAATAATTCATGAAAATCCGGAGGTATAATGAGAATTTTTCCTCAATTTCAAAGCTTGGGTACAATTAGTAAGCAGTAAAGGAACCGAAATATTGAAAAATCAGATATTTTGTGAATATTATCCCCCCACTCAACCCCTCCCCTTGCGAATTTTGGTACTCTGGTAAAATCATGTACAACTCGGAAGTTATTTGAGTCAAACAAAAAAAGAAACACGCAAATCGGTTGGAAATTGAGGCCTGGGCAGAGTTTACAAGATTATGCACGCAAACGCATGTTTTTTAAGCATTAACCCCCCTTTCCCCCTCTTAAAAAGCAAAATCCAAAATTCTGGCGCCGTAGTGCACAACTAGATAGTATTCCGCGTCAAACGAAAAAAGAACCGCGAAAATCGTTTGAGAACTAAGGCCTGGGCAGAGTACACAAGATTATGCCCAAAAACGCACGTTTTTTGAGTATTAACCCCCCCCCTTTCCTCCCCTTAAAAGGCAAATTTCGAAATTCCGGCGACGTAGTGCACAACTAGATAGTTTTTCGCGACGAACAAAAAAAGAACCAGGAAAATCGGTTGAGAACTAAGGCCTGTGCAGAGTACACAAGATTTTGTTACACACACACATACACACACACACACAGACATACACCTATGGTTTTTTTTTCGCGGATTTGGATTCAGAATGGTCTAAAACGGATTACTGTGTGGTTATTTTTTTTTCTGTTGAGTGTTGTCCAACTTCACCCCAGATCGATCGCATAAGGACGCCCAAGTCTTACTGTGGGACGTCCTAAAAATCTCTTGGGGACTGATGAACTTACCCATCGTATCCAAGCTTGCAGACTTGCAATGCATATCCGCTCATTCTAACACAACGTTCCGCTTTTCACATCCCTTCATCACTAGAAAAATCCCGTTTTTTTGCACTATTTACATTCACTGATTCAAGTGAATCAGCTACAATCAGCTACAATGTTTTCCTTGAAATTGAAAGCGTTCAAACTCCAGGGAAGGATTTAATCACTGTTATCTGCAGAGAGAAGTAATGACTTCTTCTCCCCGGATACCTTCTTCTTGTACGCTTCATGGAGGTTGAGGAGCGCGATAGGTATGACTATCCATGTCTATCATTTGTCATGGATAAAAAATATTTTGACGCTTGTCCTTTTCGTATTGTAATTTATTGAAATATTGAATATTCTGATATAATGTTTTCGATAATCTGCAGAGAAAGGCCTTTCAATTTATAAGCAAGCCACAAGTGTCAGCCTCTTTGGTCAACCATGCAACCTTCAAAAGCTTCGCTTTGGCAGACATCTTGGCCATTCCTACTTCTGTTTTTATATTCTGCGTGTCCGCTTCAGCGAACGTTTCTAATAAAATCTAAATTTCAACTTCTGGCCATATGATTTTCTAAATCCATTTTCGATATGTTTTTAAATGTGACATGTGAGTCCGAATTATTGAAAAGAAATAAATTACTCGCTTTTGAAGTTTCTTACGGAAAAGTTTTGTATTTTCTCGTAGAGATAATTTTTGAAAGTAAGTGCTTTGATAAAACTGTAAAGTGTTGTCTTGGTCAGTTTAGATTAGAACTGTCTATAGTATCGGACTTTATATAAGTGGTGCCGAAACCCGGGATAGACCAGTATGGAAGGAATGAAATTGAGAAGTTTCAAAATTTTGCAAGCCGGCAGGAATGGAGACTTGACGGATAGACAAGATGGTGATAGGATCTCCTCAGTTAGCAGCAGCTATACGACCTCCAGCCAGAAAAGTTTAATGAGCAAGATCGAAAAGCTGAGAGCCCTTGATAAGCTTCAAGAAGAAAAACAGCTACAACTTTTGCAAGAAATGCAAGCCCGACGGGAAAAATTGCTGATGGAAATTGAAACTCGAAGTCAAGGAGGTTCTCGTCACTCGTCCAGGCGTTCTGATCGAAAACCTCATGTGGAGGACAAGGCAGGCTGAATTTGAACAGAGTCCAGGTGCAAGCTCTAGTTGAACCTCACCTGAAAATAAAACCTAATTCGACCGTTATACAGCCTAAAGAAAACCACGTCACGGAACCGCAGAATCCTCATTGTCAACGTGAACCCCACGAAGTTGGAGCAAGGAATGTTGGAGAAGAATTTAGCGGGGAATTTCCTCATGTTTATGAAGAAAAATGACATGGACGACTTCGTGGATTGTTTACCTTTTGAGGAGGAAGCTAAAAGATTGGGACAAGATATTATCAATGTGCAGGCTCGAGGAGGATTTGTCTTGTGTAATTGGGTGAACGATTCAGCATCGTTATGTGAGATCATGCCACATGAACTACGTGATGCGTCCAGATCAGCTACATGCAAAATCCTTGGAATGACTTGGATTCATGAAGATGGCAATTTTGTTCATTCGCAACAGACGATCGCCACAGCTCGCAAGAGTCAAGAGGAGCAAGAGCCTTCAGAGAGGGAGGTTTTGCGGATGGTGATGTCTCTATTAGACCCTCTAGGGATGGCGGCTCATGCTACAATACGTAGAAGAAGAATATTTCAGGATATGTGGAAAAAGAAATTACCTTGGGATGAGAGAGGCCATAGTGAACTCTACCAAAGATGGGGTGAATGGTTAGAACGACTTGACGTGGTTCCACGAACGAAATGGAAACGTGCGAAGCAGGATCCCAAGACACCAGGATTGAGATGATCATCGACTCCAAGCACTAGAGAGGAGAGTGAGAGAGAGAAAAGTATTGCTACGGCTAACGGAGGAAGAATGACAGCCGTCAGCGTGGGGGAGGATGTCCGCTTCAGCGAACGTTTCTAATAAAATCTAAATTTCAACTTCTGGCCATATGATTTTCTAAATCCATTTTCGATATGTTTTTAAATGTGACATGTGAGTCCGAATTATTGAAAAGAAATAAATTACTCGCTTTTGAAGTTTCTTACGGAAAAGTTTTGTATTTTCTCGTAGAGATAATTTTTGAAAGTAAGTGCTTTGATAAAACTGTAAAGTGTTGTCTTGGTCAGTTTAGATTAGAACTGTCTATAGTATCGGACTTTATACTGCGATTTCCCGAAAAAAAGTCCACCACCCTGTTCCTGACAAATCTTGAAGGTAAGGAACAAAAATGTATATCTAATACTTTCTAATATGTTTTAAAGTCTAATTGTAGTCTGGAAGACTATCCGCGCCATAAATGCGAGAGGCCCCGAATGAATACATGTTCGAACGGATTTAAGACCTTGGAAAAGTGGAAGACCCTGCACCGGCAAGACCGCCGTGAGAGGGTTAACTCGAAATAAAAAGTGTATAAACGAAGAAAAAAAGAGAGGAAAGAAAAAGTCGAAGATGAACTGGAAGTTGGAAGAAGATATTGGCGGGAAAGGTCGAGGCGGGGAAGACGTTACGACTGGATTCTGGGACTACCTGGACCGGACCGTCGCGCCATTCACACATCTCAAGGACTTGAGCTCTGCCCCGTTGGATCCTGCTTTCCCACCGCCACGAGTGCAGAAAAATGTTATGTAAATTAACAAGCGGGGAAGCAGTTTTTCAACTAGGCAGGTTCGAGATGGGGAATTACTCGCCGGGAGGCGGTGTACTTTTTGAATGATAAATTTTCCAAAAGTCATTTTTGCTGTAAAATAACGTTGTGTATGGATTTGGTACCGCGCTTTACATTGGACAGGCTCTAGATCTGCTTACCTGGATAATTAATCGCCCAACTTAGATTCCATTATAAAGGGTCTTTGATAATATATTATACGAAAAGTTTTTTTTTTTTTTTTTAAATTTGTTTTATTTCCATTAGGGTACAGAACATTTTAAATTGGTACATAAAATAAATTGGAAAACTTAATATTCCCATAAGAGCTGCATTAGCTCGTGTTGGGAAATGAGTTGCTGTAAGCTCCTGATTAGTGAATCAAAATTATCAAAATTAAGCTCCTGATTTATTGTTATAAATAAATTTCCTACTATGTCCTAATCCATTTATATAATAGAAAGTAAAATAACATCCACTTCTCTATAGTTTACTAAGGTAGATATTTTTTAAAGTAATAATTTTTGTTTTCTTGGTCAACAATAGTCTTTTCCTTTCTTCATGATTTAACTTATTAAAACATATTATACCTTTATATATATAATTCAGTTGTGCTAACGTAGTTCGGTAGAGAGGTACATTTATAACACATGACTCCTTTGATCTCGTATAAAGTTCATGGTCAGGAGGTGCTAAAGCATTTTCTCGCAGCATTTGCGATATGCAACTAACGTCCATCATACAAGAGAATGGCAATATTTTCATCTTTCTGAAGAGGGGCAGAGAAGGCGCTCGGTATCCAGAATGAGTCATTATATGGATAATAGTTTTTTGTGTTGAATTTATGGTCCTGTAAGCTGTGGGATATCCACCACTCCAGGTTGGAAGGCAATAGAGCAATATAGATGAGACCAGTGCATCATAAATCATCCGTAGGCCGTTCGTGTCAACTATAACTCTTAATTTGGCAAAGACGTATATTAACTTTCTCAATTTATTATTTGTTTCCTTTATTTGCCGATCCCATTTTAACTTTTCATCAATGAAAATTCCCAAATATTTCGCATGTTGCACTTTTTCAATTTTTCCGCACTGTGTACACTGATTATAGTCTTTGCACTCTGGATTGTGTAGTCTCAAAGTATTTTGGGCTGGCTGCGTTTTCGACATCAATGAAAAAGTAATAAAGTTTGTATTTTTGATGTTTAATGTTAATTTGTTGTCTATTAACCATGAATTAATGACTTGGAGGCTCTTTTCAGCCAGACAGAATGATTCGCTCCATGATTGCGTTGAGGTATACAAAGCGGTGTCGTCCGCAAACATAATCATAGATCCTGGAATGTCTAGTTTGGCCAAATCATTAATATATAATGTGAACAACACAGGCCCAAGAACAGTACCCTGCGGAACGCCATACTTTCCCAACCTGATCTCTTCACTTATAATATTGTTAACTTTAACACACTGTACCCTATTTAATAAATAACTTTTGAACCATCGTATGGCCAGCTCATCAAAACCATTTTGCCGCAGTTTTTGGAAAAGTATGTCATGAGAAACTGTCTCGAAGGCTTTCGTCAAGTCTAGCAGCACAACTACTGGCTTTAGTTCTTTATCAAGATCACCGACCACCTTCCCGGCCAATAGACATGTCGCATCTGAGGTACTTCGTCCTTTTCTAAAGCCGTACTGCTCCTCCATCAATATATTATTTGTATCCAGAAATGAACACACCTGGCTTTTAACTATTTTTTCAATTAATTTAGCCAACGAGTTTACCAATGATATAGGTCTATAATTTTCACATAATGTACGATCACCTTTCTTAAATATAGGGGTTACCAATGTTTCCTTCAGGTTTTCAGGGAACATCCCAGTACTGAGACTTAAATTTAGAATTATATTTATAGGGATTGCTAGACTCATCTTGTATTTTTTATAAATTTCAGCAGTAATACCATCATTTCCTGGACAGGAGTTAGCTTTTAACTGTTCAATTGCTTTAATCACATCATCTTCCGTGGTGGGCTTTAAATTGAATTGGTTTTCCTGTGTTACATTTATATCTTTGAAACGATAGATGCTTTTCACCGAGGGTGCAATATTTTCTGCCAATTTTTCACCGTTCCTCGCAAAGACATTATTAAGTATATTAGCACACACTATTGGCTCCTTAACACAATCTATTTGCTGACCATCATGCACTAATGTTTTCACTTCACTTCGAGTTTTTCTTTCTCCACCAATTATGCTATTTATAACATTCCATGACTTTTGACTGTTTCCCTTTGATCTCTCAAAATTCCGTTTATGGTAGTTTATTTCTGCAGTCCTTATTAGGTTTTTTAATTTTCTTTGATACTCTTTGAAATAATACTTCAACTCAACATTAAAGGGTTGTTTTTTTGATACTTTGTATAATTTTTCTTTTTTTCGTATCGAAGCAAGCAAACCCCTTGTAACCCATGGTTTTAGTGGTGTGTCTTTGGAACTTGTTTTCATAAGGTTTTCGGAAGAACTGTCAATGTGCAAATTCAAAATTTCCACAAAGCATTTGCTCGCTTCGTCAGCACTTTTTGCATTTTTTACTGGTTCCCAAGGTTCTGCGGTCAAAAGTTTATCTAGTTTATCGTGATTAATTTTTTTAACAGAGATTAGATCTAATCTTTTCTTAGACATGGTTTCTCTGGGAGACTTATCTTCCCATTTTAACATGACACCAAAATGATCCGAGATTTTATTATGAATTATTGCCGAAGAAATACCCACCATATCCCCCTCAAAGTTGCAGAAAATATGATCCAGGCATGACCCACCTCCCTCGTTGTTAGGTCTAGTCACCCCATTTATACAAGACAGAAATTTATTTTGTGCCATAATGTTCAAGTACACTTCTTTCCCTAGATCATAGTTATCATCTATTATATCAAAGTTAATATCTCCAATAACAAACCCTGGACCCATTTTTTTAATAACAATTTCGAGGTCGGTCAAAAATTTAAGTTCTTCTCGTGGTGATAAACCATGGGATCTATATAGTGGGAGAATTGACAGAATTTGTGCTTTGTACTTTATTTTCAAGAACAAGATACTACAGCCGTAAACAATTGGCTCCTCAACACTCACTAATTCAATACCCGTTTTCATAAAGACCACAGTACCACTGTTTTGATTAAAGTTCCTAGTTGTAAAGAAATGATCATATCCTTCGATGTTGTAGCGAAAAAAATTGTCTGTCTGCAGCCAGCACTCACTCAACACTACGACATCAGGTTTCTTTCTGAGCAAGGAGAGCTCCGCAATCAAAAAATTAAAATTTTTTGCAATACTTCTTATGTTTACATGAAACAAAAACAAACCATCAGTCGTCAAAAATAAATTATCAGCTTCCAAAATAGACCTCAATTCTTTCGTCTCTATTTGAAACGCATTTTCAATGTCAACTAACCAGTCCATGCATGTTTACTGAGAGTAGGTACCTATAATAATTGTCATATACTTGTACTTTATAAACGACTTTCAGGGAGACGAACTGGGTCGGGCTGATTGACGAGTTTCTTCACCGATGAGTTTCTGAGTGTCCATGTTTTCAATCTGTTTTTGATCAATTATAAGAACTGGGCGAGTGGTTATATTGTCATCCTTTTTTATATAGATTCTGCCTTCCGAGGTCCACGCAAAATTATACTCATAAGCTTTC
This sequence comes from Apolygus lucorum, assembly GCA_009739505.2. NCBI lineage: Eukaryota > Metazoa > Arthropoda > Insecta > Hemiptera > Miridae > Apolygus > Apolygus lucorum. The sequence continues at coordinate 32,757,346 of CM019173.2, read as the reverse complement.
GCAAATCGTCTCGCGAGCCAGAACAATTTACTATTCTCTGCAGTAAGTCGATCGCTTACAAAAATTCTGGATTCGCTAAAAGCTGAGTGCAGGTTCCTTGCAGTCATATCCCTATGCATCCTATAATTTCTGGTCCAAAGTCTCTTAATGCTGATATTTGCAAACTTCACGATTAGATGTCCATGCTTTGCATCAACGTTTCGTTTGACCATGCGAATCCTGTATGCCGAGACTATATCACTTTCTATGAAAGGTATCTGCAATTTCTCTCCAAGAACTTTGACAATTTCCATTATATTTTCGTTTTTTGTTTCCGGGATACCTGCAATTTGGATCGTTGCGGCCAGATTCGATTGTTCCAGCGCGTTCATTTTTCTGCGTAGTTCTGTAGTTTCACTCTTCAACTTTTCATTTTCCAGCATGACGACTTGATTCGACTTTTTTATTTCTTCCATGTCACTTTTGACCTCAGTGAAACTCCTTTTCATGTCCTCATAATTTGCGTTGAAGAATTCCATGGAGGTTTCAATTACTTTAAGTTTTTCCCCAAAGGTATCAAACTTTTTCATAAGCGCGTTAATGTTTCTGTTTAGTTTTTCCATGTTCTCATTTGATGATTCTTGTTCCTCATCACATGAACTTTCATTGTCACTAGAAACATCATCATCCTTATTATCCACGCATCTGTCACATTTCCATTTCAGTTTCAGGTCCAGTTCCTGTTTAATTTAAAAGAATGTACTGCTTTCTGTAAGAATGTCTTGTAGTTGGATAAAAGTGGAATCTCCGGGCCACTCTTTGTTGCTCTGCCTACCTACAAGCCCTACAGATCCGCCTACCTGGCTAAATACATCCAAAACTCCTACCTACGACAATAATTCAATACCCGCAGATAAAGTAGAGTCAAAACTTAATACAGCTATTGGGGTCAGGGGCGTCAGGTGATAATATTTGTCAGGCAAACAGCTTGGCCAGTCATAGAGGAATAAACTGGAATGAAAAACGCTGCAAATTATTATACAAAGGTTCATTATTTTTCTGTATAGATCAAGCGTCAGCAAAGAACACAACTTTGCCATTGTCACCACCTACCAACCATGTTTTCGCATCATAAATGAGTCCACTCCATTCGATGAAATAAAGAATTCCTTCGTTTAGAAATTTGATCACTGGTTGCTAAGGAAGCAAAACCGAGTACAACCCAAAGAAACGATCAGCAATCGCATTTTGGTTACCTAGCTAAAATTTGAATGGTGATCAGGCCACTTTAGCGATTCATACTCGTTTTTCTGATTCAACCCTCACGTGCTCATAGGGAACGAACAGTTTGTCCTTCAAAGCTCTGAGTGGTTTCATTCGATTCTAAAAATTCAATGGTAGGTACCTATCTAAAAACTTGTGATTAAACTATACCTTCATATCGAGAGTTTTTGAGCTAGGGCGTTTTCAAAACCAGTCAGATAGACAGCCGCCATTTGCGGCTGTGAAAAAAACAACCTGCTTTCCTCCCTTGAGATAATGTGGGTCGATGGATATTTTATGTTTTGCCATGCCGGGGCTTTTAAGTATCCATGGCTCATCTTCCAAGTTTCTCTGCTCACAAAACAGTTCCTTGACTGTTTGCCATGGCTGGTGATGTGGTAGTGGGGGTATGGTAATGCATGACACCGCGATGACCCCCCGTCACCCCGCCGATCATCGCCTCTCACTCTAAACAGTCCCAAAAAATTAATTTTTTTTTGAACTGCTTGCCTTGCATCGCCGGGCCCCGCGCTAGTTCTTGTATCATACGCTATCCATCGTAGTTACCAACCTTTTCAACTCTCTGGTGTGTTGCGGGCTAGTATCCAAGACAAAATACGTACTTATTCCATTCTCCTATTTAATCTAACTTCCTTGATAATAATGAAATAGTCCCTAAATATTATAAAAGTTTTCCAGAAGTGGCTTATTACTACTTGAAAAAATGGAAATATAGGAGAATCTCAACAAAAATTTATTTATTTATTTTGCATATTTGTAGTAAAGCAAACAGTGTTTGCTATGTTTGCCTGGAGGAGACGCCACTGGGTGGGACGGCAATGCTGCCAAATTCGAGAAGATATTCAACTACTGCATGCTTTCTCTGTATGAATAGACAAGTTGTAGAATTTATTTAACTCAATGTGGAGTGATTTTTATGTTCAAGTATCGATTCAATTTTCGATGAAAATTAACTTCTATAATAGGTACCTACAATAAATTTGATAGTTCTTGATTGGAGTCAACTTGTGGATGTGTTGAATGTTACGCAACTCGTTGCAACACAATCATTTTTGCAATAAAATAAATTAATTGAATTGTAAAATAACAAAATTAATTGACTGAAAAAGTCGAGAAAGAAGGTCGAAATTATCGAAACTACTTGGTTTACTCGAGAGACAAGGGCTTGTTTTTACCTTCAATTGACTGAAAAACTCTTTAAAGTCATGAAACCTGCAAGAGACCCCAAGTTCGAATAACGGTATGCATCGGGTTATTTTGGTCGATGAACGTTCAATTTCTCCCGTGACGCTACGTCGTCGTACACACCAAGTCAAACATCATTTCTCACCATCAACCGCGGCGCGATTCACTTCGGGCAAAAAGGAGGTAAGTCGTGACGGCCGTAAATGTATAAGTAGGTGTACCGATGGAAGATGTGGACTTTTTGATAGGTCGGGGGGGCCCGCCAAGTCGAAAAAGTGGGCCAAAGCTGTTAGTAGAGAGCGAGCTCTGCAGAGAAGGTCGATTTGTCGGGAAGAACAACATGACCTCGGAACAAAACATGAAAACCGCAAATGCGTAGTCGTGAAACTGACGGGAGAGGTCTGGTTTTCTAAATAGGGCAGGGGTAAAATAGAAAGACTGAGTAATAATATGGCCGATTTCCCGTGGTTTGGTAACTTCGACAACTTATCAAGGGCGGTTTTGAAGGATGTGATTAGGCAAAGATGAGGCCATAAACTTTACAAACTAGGAAAAATTCTTAGAGGCGGAAATCAAATAAAAACGTACTTGAAAGTTCGTGCAACCAATTATTAAAACAATCGACCTAATACTGGTACTTAGAACGCTACAGAGCATCAATTACTTAACCATAATTGGACGATGGTGTCACCAGTGTCACCGGAAATATCTCAGGAACTCCACAGATGTCCCAAGGTGTCACTGGAGTACCCAAAATTAAATTTAATGAACAGCGGAATTTTTGAGGGCTATTGGTAGTCTCAAAATAGAGTTATGACAAAAATTTCCAAAGAAATCGATGAAAACATTTTCAAGATTTTTGTGATTAACATCATTTTGGTTTATTATTTTCAATGAAAAAAATGGTTTAACCCCCCAAAATTTGCTGGTTTACGTTTCAAAGTACGTATGTAGAATCCGAAAATTTAATAAAAACTCTTCCGTCCGTCCGCCATACACGGCACTTTCCTTAGTTACCATGGACCGATTTTGATGAAATTTGGTAATATGGGCTCCATTTGGGGTCTAGTTGTGCAAAATGTTGAAAAAAATGACGTTGAAAACCATGTAGCTCAAAAAATTTTGATATAAAGGTATTGTTTTTTCATCAATTTAAAATAGTATTGAATTTTTAGAATCGAATGAGACCATCCAGAGCTCAGAAACACGAGTGTGAATCGCAAAAGAGGCCTAATCTCCGTTCAAATTTTAGCTGACCATGCGATCGTTGTTCGTTTCTTCGAATTTTGGTTCAAAAAATTCAAAAAGGTTTCGAAATGGTTCAATTAATTAATTAAAATTAATGGACAGAGCTGAATTTTTTGAACCATTTCTATACTACTATAGTAGTCTACTATACTACTTCTACTATACTTCTTCTATACTACTATACTACTATAGTAGTCTGGTGACACCTTGAGAGAGCGCTGGAATTCCTAAGATGTTTTCGGTGACACTAGTGACACCATGGTCCAATTAGGGACGTAGGATTGTAAAATTTAATTTTTTGTATTTTTGGTTTATTATTTTCAATAATAAGCCTTTGGAATCGAGCAAGAAAAAAAAAAGTTTAACCCCCCCTCAAAATTTGATGTTTTACGTTTCAAGGTACGTAGAATACGAAAATCGAATAAAAAAATTTCCGTCCGTCCGCCGTACGCCGTACGCCGTACGCGGCACTTTTCTTAGCAACACTGGACCGATTTGGTTCAAATTTGGTATATGGGCTCCATTTGGGGTCTAGTTGTGCCGCGAAGCTTTTGGTTGATGTAGGTCACTTCTAAGGGGTGAAAATTAAGGGTTGAAATTTTCAAGAGTGCCCTAGCTCGAAAACTCTCGAAATAAAGGTATCGTTTTTTCACCAATTTTAAATAGTATTGAATTTTTTAAAATTTTTAAGACCACCCGGAGCTCTGTAGGCCAAACCGTTCGGTCCCTACGAGTACTTGAAGGTTTTCCTTCGATAAAACAGAATCATGAGTGTGAATCGCAAAAGAGGTCTAATCTCCATTCAAATTTTATCGGACTAAAACGCGATCGCTGTTCATTTCTTCGATTTGTATACAGTTTTGGCTTCTGCGTTACCAGTAATCAAATTTCCATAAGAAGCATTCTATTTTTCCAATCGAGTGTGAAGCGTTTAGTTCTTTCTAATAAACTTGATTGTGAAGGTGTGAAGCCATTATAGTGTGGTAGGTAGTACCCACCAATAGCTGGTAGGTAAAAAAAAGTTGGTAGGTAAAAAAAATGTTGGTGGGTAAAAAACGCTGCAAATCATTGCTCAAAGGCTTCTTCACTCTTCAGATCACTGATCAGCTGAGTGAGCTCCGCAGCCATTTTCAATCCTATTGAATGGAAGTGCTCTTCCAGGCGTCTCCAGCATTCGAGGAGATCTTCTTCAATCCACAGATCACTGATCAGCTGAGTGAGCTCCAAAACCATTCTCAATCCTATTGAATGGAAGTGCTCTTCCAGGCGTCTCCAGCATTCGAGGAGATCTTCTTCACTCTTCAGATCACTGATCAGCTGAGTGAGCTCTGAAGCCATTTTCAATCCTATTGAACGCAGGAAGCTGAAATTTGAGAGGGAAGGTCAAGGGAGAATACAGATGGTGGTAGGTGCTATTGATGGAGAACCAGTGATCTATACAGAAGGGTGATCTATACAGAAAATAATAAACCTTTGAGCAATGATTTGCAGCGTTTTTAATGAAATAATGCCATTTTCAATTGATATCATGAGGGTCAATGCCCAAAGCTCTTGATCTCAGACTGTCCAATGTCCCCTTTGATTTTAATTGTCTAGCAACAATAGGTATTAAGGTACTTTTACAGTTATAAAGTCCATGTGCTATGTAGTAGCACATTATAGACACACAGAAATTGAAATCATATTTCTTTTATATTTATAAAGAAACATAACTACGAAAAACAAAACAAAGCCTTTTTAAAAAGTAATTTTTGTACCATTTTGCCGTGATGCAGGAGGGAACAAAATTCACAAAACATGATTCCCTCTAATCTGAATGACCCTACGTTTTTCATATCTAATTATCAATAAATAAATACCGTTTCCTTTATACAACCCAAAAATTCCTCAATCGTAAAACTTTCCAGTTTTCGAAATTAAACCGTTTCAATAGAAATGGGGGTTTTGAAATATTCATTTCATTTTTCCTGTGGTGTCCGTTTCCCGCAACTCTCTCTTATAACAGGCTAATGGTCGCTTGCATCTCGGTTTGAGGTGGGAAGTTGTTGATTGGAATGAACTTCGAAAGTTAGCCACCGTTTATAATGGCCTGGTTTGACTTCCGCGAGTATTGTTATGCGACTACTAAAGATAGTAAAGAAATAGTGGCTAGAGTGATTTTCAGAAACTGATTCAGGCACATCAGGTATCTGACATTTTCTCCTAGAAAAAATCTTGACTTGGAGGGTGTCGATTTAGCTGTGTGAATGCTCATTGATGATGTCTTCTTCCCTCTTCGTCTTAGAGCATTGAAATTTGCTACTTAATTTCCTATTTGGGGCCCAATAGAAGTGACTAGGAGGAACACAAGATCCGATCTGTCCGCTTGGAGAGTGAAGTTTCTTTCTTAATTCATTTCTATTGTGAAAATAAGTTAATAAATAGGAAACACAAGATTTAAACTTACCAGACTGAAACCTGATGGACTTCAAAAATCCGACTTTTTCCTGTTTACCTTTCTTACTTACTCCTTCTTATCTAATTTCTCTTGAGTAGGTTCTAAAATCAAGTAAAATTTTCTCGTCGTAAATTCATTCAATTTATTCAAGGTTTCAAAAGTTAGAACACAGTCAGAAATAATGAGTCTCAACATCACTCGAGTGGGATTTCTAAACTCATTTCTGTCTATCCAGGACAGTGGTTGTGAACCTTTTTGCACAACGGAGCCATATCCTGAGTTCACATCGACCTATGAAGCTTGCGGAGCCGTGCAATAATACATATACTATATATTATGTTCATAGGCAGGAGAAATGGGGGTAGTCATTTGAGGATTTTTTCCGACATTGAATACAAAACTTTTGTTTTTGACTTTTGTTGTGTTTTCTGCAATTCGCGGATATCTTTCTTTCTATCCGGATGGCGGATAGCTTTCTTTCTTCTTTTGAGTGATTCTTTCGAATTGAACCATGTCACTCGTTAGGGCTACCTCTCCAGAAATGGATTGGTGGCCCTAGGAGCCCCCGTGGTGGGTGGGTCTGGGGTTCGCTGTGCAGGCGGTGGCAGTTTTGCACCTGTTGTTCTTTTGTTATATCATAATAGATTTACCTTTATGCCATGTTAACAGTGTTGATATTGTTTCAATCACTATTCTTTGTTAGACATTATTTATTGTCTTTATGTTAAAGTGTACAAATAATTTATGAGTCAACGTTGTGAAATCGGTTCGTGTTGCTTCTTTACCATTATCATAATTGTTATTCACCATTAATTTGTTCTTTCTTGACGACTGTAATACCAGTTGGTTTTTTACAATAAAAAAGGGTGATTGATTGATTGAAGATGTTTGATTTCAGGAATCACCAACTAGGTACTCACGCATAGATTTCGCATGTTTTCTGTAAAAATGTTTCGGCAAGTTAGACTCCTTGTTGCGTGTAAATTCATCGTAACCAATTAGGCAAGTTGGAAAGCCATTTGAATTCTGGAACACTGCTTAACCCTGATTGGACCATGGTGTCAATAGTGTCACCGAAAACATCTCAGGAACTTCACAGATATCTCTAAGTGTCACTGGAGTAACCAACATTAAATTGTGATTTTAAATCCATTGGACAGCAGAATTTTTTGTGGACTATTACTATAGACGGAAGACTTCCAATGGTCCAACAAAAATAGAGTTATTAAAAATTTCCAAGGAAATGGACGAAACAGTTTTCAAAATTTTTGTCATAACATCATTTTTTGACTTTTAATAACTGACAAAAAACGGTTAAAAAATTCATCTCTGTCCATTAATTTTTATCTAGTTTATCTAGTGACATCTTGGGAGAGCTGTAAAATTCCCAAGGTGTTTCAGTGACATTAGTGGCACCACGGTCCAATTAGGGTTTAAATTACGATACTTGCCGTCTGCCTTTTGCATTTTCTTATTTTCTGAAGCGATGCTCAAGATATAAAGGGTTTAAAAAAGAAAGAAATGTAAATTTTCAACTTATTTATGTAAAGCAGAGCAGAAGGCTTACCTAAAACGTCTGCCAAGTTGGGTGGGCAGTATAGCTTCCTCACTCATTATAACATGGACGTATAGAATCAGTTGGCGAAAAAATTATGATTCAAAGAGTTATTGAATACCAAAATATTGGCGATAATATGCGGGATAGGGTTGCAGGTATTAATGTTTATAATAGTGTTGTAAATAGTTGTGGTATATAAACCACTGAAATAAAAGAACGAAAGAGTGTAGGTATAAAATAAAACTACGGAGTTATGACGATAATGATTATTATTATTCAATACTAAAACTATAATAGGTGTACGTATTAGGATTATGGGTATTAATTTGTTATATACTCGTAATTTGAGTTTTGTTTAAAATTAAACGTAGAATTTTATTATTTTATTTAGCGGTCCACCGTCTAGGACCTAACCCACACAATCCCTGAAAATTTCATCGAAATTGGTTGAATAGTTGCGGAGTTTTGGTTGTAACAATAAATTTAAAGTTTGCGCATGCGCAGCGGCTATTGCTCGACCAATTTGATTGAAACCTATAGGGTGTCTCTTAGAAGTTAGTCCCTAACTAACCTCCAAATTTGAGCAAAATCGGTTGATTAGAAACCGAGAAACCGAGGTTCCAGGAAATTCACGTTTGCGCATGCGCACTCGCTCCTATTGGTCCGAAGGTGCTGAAATTGATAGGGGACCGTCTAGGACCTAACCCGCACAATCCCTGAAAATTTCATCAAAATCGGACCACAGGTTAGTATAGTTTTGCCCGGGACAAGGATTGACTACAGACAGACCGACAGACCGACAGACAGACAGATACGGAACCAAAATTGTTCGGGAAGCTCTAAAACGCAAAAAGCAAGTGGAAATTTTGATTTTGGAGGACATTTTTTTTTTTTCACTTCTTTCACGAATACAAAGCTTCCCTACCTTCGGTAGTGAGGAAGCAAAACTTCTAGGGCCTACCAACATAATGGCATAAGGCATAAAAACAATATGGAATTAGCCTCAATTTTTTTTTTCGAAATTGAGTTCTCTGTTATGGAAGAAAACCATGGTGCGTTGCTCGAAAAAGCATCCAAATAATTTAGAGAATTTAACGAAAATGGAAAATTACAACAACGCGATCGCATTCGCGCCAAATTTCGAAAACGAAAAATAAGTGGATTTAATTTATGATGCAATCAGACTTACATATTTTGTCATGGATATGTCTTTAGGCTGGGGGTCAAGGAATTTTTCGCGACACTTCTTTTGGTCACAAAAATACAACGCGATACCAGTAGACAAAATTATATCTACATATCGGTAGCTGCGATAATATTACGTGCAATCGGAGAGTTTTTTTGTTGTTTATTCATAGAAACAAAGGAGATATCCATTATAAGGGAGAAATTTCATTTGATTCAAACTTTCACCAATGCTACTTTTTCACTACTTGTAATGATCCGATTTCGATCACACTTTTCATATTACTTTATTAATTTCCATTTGATGAATCCAAATTTTGATTATTTTCTAGAAGTTTCATTTTAATTCTACCGCGGCGTCCTGGTGGAGCCAGAACCAAAGCTACTTGGAGCCATAGGTTGACCCCTATCTAGGAAATAGGTGGCATAAGGCCACTTAGTTTTGTCAAAAACGTGCTTATCGTCAAAAGGCATTATTAACTTCCAGTTTAAGGCGATGAATCGTACATAGAATTCAACATTCGTACTTGAAGTTTTCGTGTTCTGAGTTTTAGAAAGCTGTTTCTTATGCCACACTGGGAAGGGGGGGCACAGAGGAAGTGGGGCCCCCGGGTCACGACCCCCCTGCACCCCTTTCACCTTGCTCTCATGCCTGTTATTCTTATCCCAGTGGTCTGTACTCTGTAGGTCAAGCATTCCTGTTCCTTCCTACTTCCTCGCCATTGAAGTACAACTTCCCGATTTTGCTTTTAAAGAGGTACCTACTCAAAACATTGAATACCTATGTGTACTTTCAATAATATGCGAATGAACTAACGATGTTACCACGCTCTTGTTAGTTCAGTCAATGAACGAGCAGATGATAAGAGAGGATTTTCTTTCAAACGGACTCTACTTTGAATTTTTAGTGGGAAATTGAAAAAACCTAATTTCATGGCGAAGGAAGTTGTCTAAGGTTCCCAAATTTTCCAAATAGTTTGTTCATAGAACTTTTGATTGTAAGACCGAATTTCGAAAATTTGGCATGCGTTTTGAGGGAGACACGGCCATTTCTTATTTGGATATAAGCCCTTTTGATGAAAAACGATTGATATGAGCCACATTGAAAAAAAGAACTTTTGGATGTGTCAAGAAAAATCTCATTTTCATTTTCTTTTATTGGTTTACCCATTATTTTCAGTCGAGCGGGAAAAAATATTCTAATCACCCTCAAAATTTTATGGTATACGTTTCAAAGTATGTAGAATCCGAAAACCGATTTTAAAAAAGGTGTTAATTGAAAACAATGAGAGCCTTTTTGTTGGCAAACCCGATTTTTAGCAAGCTTTTAAAACGGGATTTTAGGAAGGAATTCATTCATTCTCGTGAGGTGATAGGCCTTATCCTAAAGATTCAAAATCCGTGAAAAAAAAACAAAAAGTGTGAAAAATGGACATAAGCCCGTTTGAAAGAAAACTCTTCAAGTAGCATGGAGAGCGGTTATTCGACTCTAGAGGTGCGTTTGGTAAAGTAGGAGGTAAATATCCCAAAAAGTCCTGAATTCTACGAGAATAACCAGCAGCAAAAAATCTCAATAACTGTCAAATGTATGAATTTTTTCAGTTATTGACATTTTCATGTCTTTGCTTTGGCACATGAACTGAAAAATCGTCACGAAAAATCTTGCTCACGCGACCAATAAACAAAATAGACTCACTGTGTTGCGTAGAGAACAATCAACTGTTTTCTTATTTTGGTGCTTGGGTACATGAACTAACAACCTTACTTCACTACCTTGTTATGTAGTGGTTGACATTTTGTTTTGGTTTATTAGTTTCAACCATTTCACAGTAATAAATACAATAAGAAAACACACATGAAAATGTCCCAATGTGTTGCAGACTCGTATGCAAGCATTTCGAATCAATTTCAGTTATTTTCCAATAATTCAATAGGCCGGTTTAAATATGTATCCTGGCAAAATGGGGCTAAAAGAGATATTCTACCATTCCATAACAACTAATTATAAAGTATCTATTATTACCTTACGCTTTCGATCGAAAAAGTCAGTTTGTCGAGTTATTAGACTGACCCCTTTTGAATGATGAAGGGTACCTCAATTTGATCTTAATCTCTACTTTATGTAAGGGCGAAACCCAAGGGGGTGAATTATGATAACGAAGGCAGTAGGATAGGTTTGGATTTTTTTTTTTTTTTTTAACGGCTTCGAGTTCAATTTACTCGTACCTTTTCGGAAAGGCTTCCACTGGAAACCCTCAAGGCATAAACAACATTCTGGACTGCTAATAGCTAGACCCGAAGGGTAATTATGTTTCCATTGAGAAACCTCCCCAGTGAGATAGCGTAGTCGACGAGAATGTGATGAAGATGGCTGTGGAACGGCGTTCGAAGATAAACGAATCATTCCTTCTTGGTGCAGCTGATTTAATTGGAACTTGGAAGCTGTGGGAGAACTGTATTCACCTTTGTAGGAAAATAGTCGTGACCAGTTGTATTTCTTACCTACTCATAAGTTTATAATTATTAAGAAACTTTATGATATTGTTTACCTTTCAACATCAATTAGGTATCATCATTAACATCATCAAAGTAAGGTCGATTTCACTATCACATACTTGCAACATCCCTTTGTTTCCCTCAGGAAGCAAAATGGGGATTTTTACGTAAAATTTGGTAAGCCCATTATACGCTCAAGCAAACCATGCAGAGACGCAAAAACTGTTTTATGCCGTCGCGTTGAACAAATTTGGGGTATTGCGAAGTATTCTCCTCTCAGAAAATCATCATTCATCGTCCTTCATTGATAATAACAGTTCACCTCGTGGCTGAAAGTTGCATACATCTATGAAAATATCAGTTTCCAGGTCGTACCTAATTAACTACTGTTCCTGAAACCCAACTCGAACTTTAAAATTTTGAATCAAAGTATATAATATCGTCGCTCCTCCGCCAAAACCACCAATGTTCAGAACCATCCTCCGCCAAAACCGCGAATCGTAAAATACTAGTTTTGGGCTAGAAGCTTTTCGAAGTTCACGACGAAATTTTGTGGTCCCTGGTTGAAGAATTTTCTTTTATTGTGGTGTTTCCACGACCTAAAGGTAGTGCAGATTAACTGAGGAATAGGTGGAATGGTATGAAAACAAGTACGATCTACTTATGGAACCTCTTAGTACAGAAAGACAGATTCGTGATTTTGGCGTAGTAAGTTCCTAAATGAGTTAATCGGTATCAGGGAGCCACACTCACAATTAAAATTGCTCATTTACATTTTTTTAATAGGCAAAGGAACCACAAAAACAGAGAACACAGAAAAAAATGAAATACATCATGGTCGAAGTGGTTGAAAATGATAAAATCGTCGAAATTAGCCATCAGTCTGAGCCATCACTCTCTTCCTCGTCGGGCTGTGGGAGCGCATCTCTGGTCGTCGACGTAAGTTTCAAGTTCCTATAAAAATCGTGGTACTGTTGGGGGATGGCCAGATCTGTACACATGTTTATGAGCTCTCTGTATTTGTTTGACGCAATAGGAAGCTCCTGCTTGTAAGCATGTTGAGGTGAGTTGGTCTGGCGCTGCCGTATTGGAAGGGTCTTCGAGGTCGATCTCTTTGCTCTGGGCTCTGAAGTTGGTGATGTCAGTGCCACTTCAATGTAGTCGCCACGATAGCTGGTCTTGTAACGTCCGGTGTTCAGGGGTCCATCATTTGAATCGGCTTTACTGAATTCGATCGAACAGAGCTGCCTCCAAGGACACGTGTTTTTGAGGGTTTCTGCGAGAGGTTTAAAATCCATAAAATCTTGAAAGGTCATTTTGTTGACGGTTGATTCTGGCACCTCTTATAAATTTGGGCCCACCCTTCAGGTACGTAAACGGGGACGTGTTTGGATTTTTTTCTATTTTAGCGTGAATAGAATCGCACTCCATCTCACTGTGCCCTAGTTCAAAAAAGAGTGCCTTATTGACTTCAAATTTTGGATTTTTGGCAAACGAAAATGCACATCGCAGCGATTACCGTATTTTTGTTCTGCCCTCCACAAGAGTCGGACATCATCCGAACGGAGATTATCTTTTCAAGGATTTAAAAACCTTCATTCGTATAATGCAGTGAGCAAGCGATTAGACGAAATTGGGAAAAACGAGGCAATTGGATGAGAAGAACTATTAGGTAGATAAAATTATTGCATGGGTCAACAAGTGTAGGTTTTCATGATTTCACGAAACAATTAATTGTTTCCATAGTTACTCCGCCAAACACGCGAATTGGCAGATTCGTGGAGACGCGGAGGAGAAAATCGTAATTTAGCTGATTCGCGAAAAATGAACCATGTGGGAAAACACCTTCCAGTGGGGTTAGAGGAATGAAATTACTAGGGTAGGTAACCACTCACCAAAGTGGCCTATTGTGATGCTCAGTTCGATTTTCGATTTTTTGTCGATTCGCGGTTTTGGCGGAGGATGGTTCTGAAGATTCGTGGTTTTGGCGGAGGAGCGACGCCTATATATTATATAAGTGAATTCTCTTTCCATTATGACCCTGGCTCAAATACTTTTGACGTAAAGATATTGTGTGTTCATCAATTAAATGTAATATTGAATTGTTATGTTCGAATGAGTCCACTCAGAGCTTCTACTTTGGACTTGAAGAGTGACGGAAGAGCGACTTTTCCCCGTCCTCAGAATAGAGTTTCTTTCTTCTTCTTCTCTAGTAATTTCTCGTAATTGTTCGATTTTAACAAAATTTTCGATGGTGATTTCCTGGATGCTTGTTGGAGTTTGCTTCCATAACGGTTACAAGGGAAATGAGCAGACGTGATCCAAAACGCTGCAAATTATTACACAATGGTTTATTATTTTTCTATATAGATCACTCGTCTACAAAATCACCAACCATCCAATATGAAGGAAAAAAAAAAATCAGAATCACCAACTATCGATTACTTTTCGATCAGCTCTAATTTGAACGGAGATTAGGCCTCTTTTGCGATTCACACTCGTGTTTTGATTTATATATATATATTTCAAAATAAACCCTTAAATTTTCGTAGGGAGCGAACGGTTTGTCCTACAGAGCTCCGCGTGGTCTCAAAAAATTCTAAAAATTCTATAGAATCTTAAATTGAAGGAAAAACAATACCTTTATATCGAAATTTTTTGAGTTAGGGCGTTTTCAAAATTTCAAAATTGATTTTGGAACCCTTAGAAGTGACCTACCTCAACCAAAAGCTTCGGGGCACAACTAGACCCCAAATGGAGCCTACATACCAAATTTAATCAAAATCGGTCATTGCTAAGTGGCAAAAGTGCCGCGTACAGCGTACGGCGTACGGCGTACGGCGGACGGCGGACGGACGGCAAAATTTTTATTCGATTTTTGGATTCTACGTACCTGGAAACGGAAACCATCAAATTTTGAGGGGGTGTTAAAATTTTTTTTTTCTTGGTCGATTCCAAAGGTTCATTATTGAAAATAATAAACCAAAAGGCACCTTCGTGTTTGTTCGGGCACTCTTGGGGCCTCGACCCTCCGGACTGGTACCCGACTGGAGAGGGGGAACGGCAAAAGCTGACCCCTGGGGGTCACCCTGACGTCAGTTCCCACGCTACGCCCTGATGGAGGTCCACCTCCAGCCCCATCCGCGAGTCTTTGCAATCTCTTCTTCGTAATAAGGACTGCCTTGCATGCCCTCTCAACCTCCATCTAGTTGTCGAGAGCTCTACTTCCCGACCTAGTGGGCCGTTTGCCTTTCGCGAGGTCTCTAGGTCTTATTGGGAAACAAATCTAAGGGCTTACGACTCAGCTCTAACGAAGTATACAGGGTGTATCAGATGGTGACTTCAGGAGATGATTTGACAGCTAATATGCAACAAAGCAGGTCCTATAAATTTGTTCACGTGATTTCAACCTTGTATACGTTGAAACTACCATAATTAATCCAGCAAGTTTAAATCTGAGGATAAATACTGTTGGAAAGACCATAAATTTTTCTCCTTCCTGATGTCAAACCAAAATTTGACGATGGGATATATTTGGTGAAAAAACTGGCTGATTTCTACAACAAGAAATTCCAATTCTTTAAACTGACTTTATTTGTCCTACTTCTTGGTTGTTCTTTCCGTAATCCTACAGCAAAAGCTGGACCAAGCAAGAGCTAAGAGCTTTCCGACGGTATAGTCAGAAAATGTTTAAATTTAGGTATGAACATTTAGATATGAACAATTTAGATAACTTGTCTCCGTTACTCTGTGGGTATAAAAGAGGAGGAGCAGTGGCGCAGCAGGACGTTTGCGAACTAGAGCGCTTTGAAAACATTTCCCCCAACTTTTTCCCCCTTACAAATGACTCACAGTATCCTAAACCTTCGGGGCACAACTACACCCCAAATGAAGCCAATATACTAAATTTCATCAAAAATCTGTGAGAAAAATAAAACCATCAAATTTCGAGGGGGAGGGGGGTTATATTTTTTCTTGCTCCATTTCAAAGGTTTTTTTTATTGAAAGTAATCAACCAAAATTACAATTTTGGTTTAAAATTTTGGAGTAGGCTCTTTGATGCTGCAGGGTCTTCAATTAACGAATCCAAAATATTTTTCACCATACTTCCTTGTTACAAAGCAAAATACTTGCACGATATTTTTGCTTCCGTATCAACCTAGATTCCTCCAAAATTTACATTTTCCTCTTTCATTTGATTGGACAATTTTGGCCTAAATGCGGAGTTTACAAAAACATCATTTAAAATCAAACGTTTTCCTTCATCTCTTTTTTTTTCATTTTTCCTTGACAACTTTGGCCTTAAATGCGTGTAATTGATAGAAAATGACCTGGCGGATAATTTGGAAATGGCCCTTTTGGAACAACAAATAAATCCTTCAAAATCAAAATTGTCCTCTCTCATTTTACATGAAAAATTTGCACTAAAATTAAGAAAATGTACAAAATGGCTTTCCATGTCGGTCGTTTTCCAGAAGGTGGAATTGAGGATGAGCCGGTAAGAGACCACGCCGAAGAGATGGAAGATTCATTTAGCACCTCTCGCCTCGCAGCCACCACAGACTCAGTCCTGTTCCTACAGCCTTAGTTCATTCACTCCCTTCCTTCTTCTTTTTCTTCTTCGTTTTTCATTTGTAAGTCCTCCTTCTCCATGTTTTCTCCTCCTTTCCTTAATTAATATCATCCCAAGCCGTGATTTATAATCTCATCCCCCTCTCGACTCTGATTAATTATGTGGGTATCATCCTCCCTCCGCTTAACTTTTTCGAGTTATCTCTGTGAAAGGTTTTTTTTCTTCTGAAACTCAACCTGATTTTAGAAACTTGTTTTGTAAGAAGTTCATAAACACGATCTGCTTCGATTTTTTCAAAGCAGGGTCTACTTACCGTTCTAACTTTAGGCTCCTTTTTGGAAATACTTGTATTTGTATTGAGCTTCCACGGAAAGATTACTTTGACGTCACACCACAGACTCGCCTCTCCGTTGGCCATTCCTTTTTTGTTCTCGCTACCATTCTATAAAGATTCAAAACCCTATTTTTCACCTCTTCTAACTCTTTTCTGGGAGTCTTCTACTATTTGGATCTACAAATTATCGAGTGCACCGGCATTAACCCTAATTGGACCATGGTATCACTACTGTCACCGAAAACATCTCAGGAATTCCACAGCTGTTCCAAAGTGTCACCGGAGTAACCAAAATTCAACGGACAGCAGAATAGATTGAGGGCCACTGGAAGTCACAATATAGATTTAAGACAAAAATTTCAAAGAAAATCGATGAAAAAATCTCGAAATTTTTCCATAACATAATTTTTTAACTTCTAAATCTCACAAAAAATGGGTAAAAAAAATTCAACTCTGACCATTAGTTTTGGAACAGATGTGGAAAAATTAATTGTGTGTGCACTGTTTTCGGTGACATTAATGACACCATGGTCCAATTAGGGTTAATAATCCAAACTTCAGGAAATAACTTTTCATGAATCGTGGATTTTAATTTTTTTAAAGTATAAATCGAGACATTGACCGATCAGAGGGCACTGATTTCACAATTTTCCGATTGGGAGGATTTTGGAAAGAGGATAGAGGTGGTGGAAATACATGCTGTCATTACCGTCGATTTCCTAAGAAAACGAACTAGACTGGTACCCATTATTGCAAAAAGAAAATGTAAAGTTCAAATTTTATTTAATATTATACTCGTCTTCCAGACTACTGTTGAAGATGTATTTTGAGGAAATGTACCTAATTTCAGAAAATTTTTTCTTTAGGTGCTTGACTTGTTCCTGGACCATATGAAGCTACATTAGTTAATCAATTATCATCAGAATTTGATGATATTATCAACAATTAACAATAATGATAACCTCCAGTCGGACCAATATGAATTGCACTGCAATTGCAACTAAATTAGAATGAATTTCTCACGATCCAATCACCTGATTTCGCTCATATTTGGAGGGTACTTTGGAGCTGACCCGAAGATAGTCCCACATTTTATCACGATTTCTTCAATTTGAGTCACTGCGGGCTGGTGAAAACCCGATCAAACAATCGAAAAATCATCAACATTTTCTAGGCGGTTCGTTAATTTCTGGGAAAACGTAACTCATCATTGATATTTTGGGCGATTTCCAAGGTCAATACGATATTTTCTTGAGTGTTAATCTACAGTTCAGAATTTAGTTGGATCGATGTGAGGAAAATTCATTAAAATGTTGAACCCACTGCAATTCATCTTAATTTTTTTCCGCAAAAACCAGCTGTAAATCGTCTATTAGGAGACCAAATATTTATATGAGGCATCACAGATTAAAACCGCCTGTTTTTAAACGAGATTTGTTCTCAGTAGGCGCCACGGGCAAGGTACCTACCTTATTTCGCTCACAAACGAAGGTAATTAGCAACAATATGGGTTCGAGGTTGAAGCAAAGGACAGCTCCTAGCCTTCGGAGGTAACCTCATAAAGGATACCATCGCAAAACCGATTCTCTATTCATTGTAATACTCAGGGGTGATCTTCAGGGTTATCAAGGGATGAGGGACGGTCCGAAAAAATTCCAATCATACTAGGTACGTTGGTACTTTAATACATTTTTAGGTACCTACCTTCCTTTGGACATTGATAACAGGCCATTTACATATGAAATTTGGATCTGATTCCATCTTTTTCTCACCAAATTGGTTTTTTTTACAATTTCTTAAAAAATGTTCAACAAATTTCCATTTTTAAAATATTTGACTCTTTTGAGTAGGTATTTGAAACATTCTAGCCCAAGTAACCATATTTCTTGAAATTACAGACTTTTTGTATCATGTCATTTCAAAGCTACCTACCGATTGCCCATGCAGTTAGGAGTGGAACAGTATTAATTATCATTATGCAAACATATCTACACGTACATAATAATTTCAGTATAATAGAACAGCAGAATCAGTTTCGGAATATTTTTAAATGAATTTTTCCACAGAAATGGCAATATTTTTAGAGAGTTGCATAGATATTTCAAAATGACCTCATCAAAATGAAAACGTCATACGTTCGTCGTTATCTAGATCACGAAGTTCACGTTTTCGATCAAATTTATAGGGGTTCATCAAGAGGTTAGCAAAATCATCCAAAGTGGATGTGGCACATAGCTTCTTCGTTATCAACAAGAAGTTCTTTATCGGGTTGACATTCCTATAAGCCATTCAAGGTTTTTGCACCACCTATCTGATCTACCTTCAAAATTTATAGAGGACAATCAAATGATCAGCCCCAAGCTACCCTTAACGTTTGAATGCGAATCGGTCAGCTGGGGGTTAGTAATTTTTTTTAAACGTTTAATCATGAAATGAGTCTACTATTGATGTAAAAAGGCTGAAAAAGGGCAAAATTCGTGAAAAAAATCTGTAAAATGTACAAATACACAAGAACGACAAGAAACTTGCAGAAGAGGAAATGAAACCTACAAGTGGAAATTTTGATTTTGAAGGAGGGAAGAAAGCTGGAAAATGACAAATCGTGAAAAAGTCCTTCATTCTATCGAGCAATAATCACGGAATGGGTAACTAAAAATTGAAATTAATTGAAGCTAATTTAATGACTTATTAAGATTAGCATAATGGCGGAATACGATATGTAGAAGAGAAAATGGAAAACATGATAGAAGGATAGAACTTCACATTTACTGTGTAGTTCGAAGTTGATAATTGCAAAGTTTAAGCGGAAAATTCTGAATCGGAATCTGAAATCAAAAATTGGTACCAAAATGATGTATCTTGTTTCAAAATTCTGCACATAATCACAGAGCACTTTGAACCGTTTAGTGAATCATCGAGAGCAGTTAGATCTGGACGTAATTTTGGGCAGTTTCAAAATCACTTTTACGAGCCAAACGCGTTATAGGTACGCACTGTGTTATACTACCTTCTTATTAGGTTATCTGATGGCTGATTTCAAGTGAATAAGCCTCACCTACCGCAAAATGGTAAATTCCGGTTATTAGATGATCGGTGGTTCGGTTGATGAATAGCTCGGCTAAACTACCGCTAATTTTCACTCAACCGCGAGAGTTCTGAGTTGACCCTCGGCTGTAGCAATTTTGCAACTTTTGATGACGTCACCAGGCGGCTCAAGATGGCAATTGAAACTGCACCTTAGGTATCAAGAAATATCTAAGCATCTAGCATTAACCGTTAACGTGCAGATACTAACGGTTGAATGCAACAGTTGATTTTTTTAAATGTCCTTTATGCTTCCTCACAATCAAAGTAGGTAAAGGAAGCTTTATATTCCAGCAACAAATCAAGAAAATTTAGGTTCTCCAAAATTAAAAATTTCTCATATTTTCCTTATAGGTACGTTTTAGCGCTTTTATGATCAATTTTTTCTCCCATGGGAGGAAGAAGATGAGGAATAGAATAATTCTATTCAATTGTTCAATTTTTTCAACAATTTTTCAATTGTTCTATTCAATTATTCAATAATTCTTCAATTATTGAAGGAGACCAGAAGTAGGAGCAGCCATTTGGCACAAAAAAAAGGCTCACCCTGAAGTAATACTGTACAAGTGGTCCCGGGGTGAGTCCTAAGCAGAGGGAGTGGGGTTTTAGTTGGTAGCCCCAATTCATGGGGAGTCCAACACTGTTGGGGTGACTTCCCCTTCGCTCTTAAAAAGTTTCCCCACTTCCGTAACAAAAAAAAAAAAAAATCAATTTTTCCCACGTCCGACGGTTGATCGGTCTGAGTCAATTCCTTGTTCAGGACGAAAATATCAACATGATCGAGAAGACCATGTTTCGTATGAAGGTGTAATACAATAATCATTTCAACGGCTACTTCTTTAGTTCCATGATATTCCAAGAGTTGGAGCTACTCTGCACCCAACTTGACACACGTTTTCTCATTTTAGATAATTTGGAACTTAGTCCATTGGTATTCTGAATGAATTTTTATTCCTATGATATATTTATGTTTCGTTTGTTTCAGTAAGATTTGAGACAAACATTCTAGTCCCTCCAGTTGTAGCAATTTTGAGACTGAAAATAGGCATGGAGCCCTAAGAGTGAAAAAAATCCAATATTGGATGGTATCGGAAAAATGTCCACACCATAACAAAAAAACGCATTTGTAAAAAAATTGTCAAAACTAAAGGTGAGTAATAATGTAAATTTAAATGAAGAGATCAATATGGCTGACGTTTGAGAGGTTGAGCAATGTAAAATGACATTATATTCAAGTTAGTACCTTTGTTCACTTATTAGAACCCCAAGGAACCCAAAAATGAAAAAAAAAAAGGGTTGAGCCTATAGGGCACTTGTGGGTCTGAAGAGGATATTATACAAACCTTCAAATCGGTAGACATTTTGGTGGTAAATTGGAACATGAGTGGGTAGATTTGTCTTCAAGTACCAATAATGAAATGCGTTTCAGGTACGTTACAATTACAAGCACCTACTAGTGTTGTAGAAGATAGGTATGATCAATATGAGGGCTAACTGATACAATTTCGAAAAGTAAAACTATCCGAAGAGTTTCTGATTGCTTCACTCACTCAAAAACCCCTTTAGTTGGGAAAATCTTGACAACAGTTTCAAGGGATATTTGAGGAAGCATTAATATGGTCTTAAACGAACCTTCCTGACGAAATGTGAGGGTTCAAGTGTAGAGAATACTGCATTTTCAATTCCTTCTCCAAAGAGGTTTTTTTTTAACAAAATATGTGTAGGAATTACTTATTTAAGTAATAATCAAATAAATGTATACCGACGCAGTATATACATGGAGGACAAGTTTAGGTATTGCTAATTAAACAATTAGGACTTACCTTGTGTTGAACGATGAAATCCGGAAAATTTGAAGAAAAAAATTGGAAAAAACAATACGCGATGGGAGTGAGTCTGCCGGTTCACACTGATCTGGGGAGAGGAAACGGAGCCAACGGAGGTGCAGAGCTGACTGAAGAGCCCGCGAGTTGAACCCCGCGACGGTGGCGGTCCCTGGCGAGCGATCTCGTCAGGATTTGAGGATCCAGCATCGAACAAGTGATGAGCTCGAGATTACTTTCGTTACCTACCGGAAGAAATGCAAAAATCCGTCAGGACAGAAAAATGGTCTAGGACCCCTGGTTTATCTTGTGAAGGGAGGTCTTCACTCTTAAAATTTTGGTTTATTATTTTCAATAATGAAACTACCAATGAAGGAGTCCACCAAGAAAAACTAAATTGTAACTCCTCCTCAAAATTTGTTGGTTTACATCTCAAGGTACGTAGAATCCAAAAGTCCGTCCGCCGTACGTGTCATTTTCCTTAGTTCCCATGGACCGATTTTGATGAAATTTGGTAATATGAGCTCCAATTGGGGTCTAGTTGTGCCCGAAGCTTTAGGTCAATGTCGGTCACTTCTAAGGGTTGAAATTTTAAAACCCCCCTAGCTCAAAAAATTTTGATGTAAAGGTAATGTTTTTTCATTAATTTAATATAGTATTGAATTTTTAGAATCGAATGAGACCACCCAGAGCTCAGAAACACGAGTCTGAATCGCAAAAGAGGCCTAATCTCCGTTCAATTTTAACAGTCCAACATGCGATCGCTGTAGATGCATGGTTGGTGGGTAGTGACAATGGCCAAGCCGAGTTCTTATCAGACTAGTGATCTTTATAGAAAAGTAGTAAACCTTTGTGTAATAATATGCAGCGTTTTTCATGAAGAGTCTGTGAATTTTTTTTTCGATGTTCGGATTTGAAATTAGAATGTTAACAATATTGATCAGTCGCAATGGGATCAAGATTTATGTATCGTAAAACGAGGTGACTATGAGACATAGAGAGTGACTATGGTATAACCACAAATTTCTAATTCAAAATTATGAACCGACCTGAAAAACCGCGGGAAAAACAGCGTTCAATTTTTACAGGAGTGGAGATCGATTAATCCAAATCGATCCAGAAAATACCAACAATAATAATCTATAATACAGAATAATTATATTCACCTAGAAGGGGTGGCCAAGAAGTCGAAGGAGTGATGAGGTAGACAAGGACGCGCGCCGATTGGGAGAACGAAATTGTAGAGAAGTTTCAGAGCATCGGGATCGATGGAAGGACTTAGTTCGTCAAGCCAAGGGCCTTAGAGCTGTAGAGTAAGAAAGTTAGAATAATATTAATAATAAACAATGGTGTACACAGTATAAGCACGTGTACCTATGCTGTACGATTGTAATATTTTGGCTCTCTCTCCCCCCTCCCCTCTGTCCAAAGTTGTTATCGCGAAAGCGAAATTTATTTATTTATTTCAACAGACTAAATTATTACGTTCAGATTCCAAACTTAGGATTGTCAAGGAAACATTGAGGCCATTGGAAAAGTCAGAAATGCTCGCAGTCACCTTCTCCAGGCTTGAAAGAAGGGCCTTAATTACCTGAATAATTTCTGGAGTGTATGGAGAAGGGAATATCTCCTGAATCTAAGAGAGAGAGATCAGCGACAATTACATCAGCCTAAAGGGTCTGTGAAGATTTCTGTCAACGACGGAGACATTGTGCAAATTGGATCTGACACTCCCAGAGGAAACTGGAAACTGGCAAGGATCATCTAAAAGATACCGAGAATGGACGGGTTCGAAACGCCTTAATTACACTAGCCAATGGTCAGAAGATCCGAAGGCCGGTCAATCGTTTGTACCCTCTGGAAGTTCAAAAAGAATGCAACTGCGGGAAGGAGGCTTAGTTCTTCGTCTCGAGAATGTCGCAAAAGCGAAATTTATTTATTTATTTCGACTGAATAAATAATTACCTTCAGATTCCAATCTTAGAAACTTATTGGCAATCAAAATTATTAGGTTCAGACATGTGACTATTTAATATGTTATTTTTCTTGAATAAAAGTTCATTGTTCGTAGGAGATTCACGGAAACCAAATTCTTACAATAGGTAGTAGTATTGCATTTTAGAATAATAATTTTATTCATGTTAAAGGATTGTCGCATATTAGCATAATAATAGAATAGCATGTAACTGCGGCCAAGTGCGCCATATGGCAAGTGCGCTCATCTCTTATTTCTCCAGCTTGGAAACCCATAAAAACTTTCTAGTGATTCATTTTTATTACATCAGGTATTCGTTTCATATTTTGAAATCTTCTGCAGCTGTGTGAGTGAAATTATGGATCATTTTCCAAACCTCTACCTTCTAACTCAGTTTCACAGTTCAAAGTAGGCCACGTAAAATTGGTTTTATGGATTATTTTCCCACCTTATTCCATATTTTTTCGTTAGTAGCCGTTTCTTCACTAGTTTCTGTCTTCAATTCGTTCTTTGTAGGAAAAGAAAAGTCATAATTACGTTTTTAATTGCGATAGCGTACTTGCCCTGCAGTTTTGAGACCACTAGGGCAAGAGCGATATCAAGAATGCGGACAAGTGCGCGCAGCTTGATTTTCAGAGACGTAGAAAGATAAAATTCTCGAAGTTAGACCCATCTCATGAATTTCATCCTAGGAGTCCAGCGTGGTCTGTTCCTTATCTTACGATTTATTCCGTAAAAAAAAAATAAATAAATAAAAAAATTTTCTCAGCTTGGAAAAATATTGCCACGTTCACCCCGTAGGATTGAGTGATGCTTTACCTACCCTAACTCTTTCTTCGTCTGACTGTTCTTCGTCGAGACAAAACTAATTTTTCGGGCAAAACAATACGAATTTTTTTTGTAGTTTTAAGGGAATATTCAGGAAAGTGAAGTCCCTAGACAGACCGATGAGTTTCATGGATTTCGTTGAGTTCTCATTAGTCCAAGATCACTTAAATTTCGATTTTTTTTGGGTTTAGGCAATAAGACAAATTTTTTACTTTGAAATTCATTGCATATAGATCAGTAGGAGCCAAAGTCTTGGGGAAGAAGTAGAAAAATGTCGAGTTCCCTGTCCCGGGCAAAACAATATGATGAACCGATTGTGATGGAGTCACCTCAGAATTGACTGTTAAAGTTGTACCTTGCAAAAAGTGGAGAGCACTTGCCTGTAGTTACCCCACATGAAATCTCAATAAAAATGTTTTCTACTTCTTCTATTCCAAATCTCTTCTCTATGCAAAATCTCGTGCTTGGTGGATAAGAGAAGAAGTGAAAATTAAATTATTAGTAAAAGCGCACTTACCCGTAGTCACCCCAACTTTGTAATGAGTCCGCAAGATTATACAACATTTGTCGAAGCCTCAAAAACAGTTTAAGGTGTTGTAACCAGAAAATGTCAGCAGATCGGAAGATTACTAAGTACTGTTATAGAGATCGAATTTTCAAATAAGGGTAGTAAAGAAGAAAATTCAGGAGCAATTTTACCGTGAATCCGGTTGGTCTCATTCGATCACATAAGCCACCTCCATTTTGAACTCCACATTAGGAAGAGATTCTCACTGATCAGCTTTGTCTTCTTTGTCGAGGACAGAGCCGATGTCTCGTAAGCTACTTAGCTTCCCTTGAACGCTCGGGCGGGATCCCTCATTTATGAAATTTACGACCCCCCCCCCCCTCCCTGGAGAAAGACTTGAAAAAAAGACAAGACCAAAATGGTGGAGAAAAAGTCGAAATGTTAAAAGGTTTGCGGCGGTAGAGATTATTTCGAAAGAAATTCCTTGATCCTCTCAAAATACCTGTGGGATTATAATATCACGGAGGTAAATGGACATTCCATTATAAGATCCGCTATATGGTAAAATAGCAACATCTTTAGCGTGGATAAAAACGGAATGACCTGTCTTTGGCTTATATTGTGCAGGTAACCTTCAAGAAGAATGTGTTCAGGTCATGAGTTATTGTCTAGTAAAGGAAAGCACTTTGCAATCATGACACAGGCCTACAGATCAAGTACCGAAAGTAGGTTCAAACCTCTCTGCAGGAGCTGCACTAACCAACAAGTAACCTCTAGGTACCTTTTGCTTTAGTAGGTTCGGTAGCCCTTAAAAGTTTTCTTCTTCTAATGATTTTTTGAACGTCTTTATGGTGTAATAAAAAATAATTATATAATCGGATTCGGCGTTGAACTTCTTTGATAACTAGATCTATTTCTTTCGAAAAATCAAGTGTAAAACGATTTTGTAAAAATACCTTATACGAGCCAATCACCGACCAAAATGTCTGCCAAGTGAGTGTGGCACATAGCAAAGATGATGCGAAGCTAGTCTCAAAAGATCAATCTCTATGTACCTTGCACTACCCTCATAAGGGACCATCTATACGCCAATCCGAACAATCCTTGAAAATTTCATCAAATTCGAGTGAAAAATGTAGAAGTTACAGATGTTGCAAGGTTTTATGTTTGCGCATGCACAGAGGCTCCCTGAAATCCCTGAAAATTTGATCAAAATTGGTCAACACCTGCGTAAGTATAGTTTTGCCCGTTGCAAGGATTTCACGACAGAATTGGCTCCACGAATGCTTGCTCGAGGATCATTGACCTTGACAGAGCCTGTTGACAAGCTGAGAAAGCCTACAGCTATGCTCAGGGCTGTGTTCCTGGAAACCCTGCATCTATGGTACCCACAAGAGGATTGGCTGCACATCTATACAAACTGCTCATCCAGAGATGCAAGATCCAATAAAGGGGCCGGGGTATACTGCACACTCTTTGAAACCTCACACCCTGTAGGAAAGCTCTCCAGCAACTTTGAGGGGGAGGTCTGTGCAGTGAAGCTTGCTGTGGAGCATCTGCTTGTGCGGGGCGATCGCCAAGTCGTGATTTTTGTCGACTCACAAGGTGCCATTCAGTCGCTCACAAGCAGCGTTTCGACTGATGTCGCCCTGGTCCTCGAGTGCCGTCTTGCCATTGAGAAGTTGTTGATGAGGGGCTCCCAACTGGTGCTGCAGTGGGTTCCCTCACATTGCCAAATAGAGGGAAATGAAAAAGCAGATGCGTTGTCCAAAAAAGGGTCACTCTTGCCGCAGCCAGATGCTTCTCTCCCTTACAGCACAGCCAAACGCCTGGTCGATGCCAAGATACAGTCAATAGCTCGAGAAGGCAGAATAGCATGAGAGAGCAGCAGCTGGAAAGCAATTGCCACCCTACTGAATAATCCCATACCTAAAACACTGGCCAGAAGGCAAAGTGTGGCTTGTTTCAGGATTCAGACTGGGCATGACTTCCTGGCCAGGGGCGTCGCGTGATAATATTCGTCAGGCAAACAGCTAGGCTGCAAATTATTGCACAAAGGTTCATTTTTTCTGTATTGATCACGTGCCAGCAAAGAACTCAGCTTTGTCATTGTCACCACCTACCAACCATGTTTTACCTTCACAATCAAGTTTATTTGGAAGAATTAAACGCATCACACAACACTGGAAGAAATAAAGAATTCCTTCGTTTAGAAATTTGATTACTAGTTGCTAAGGAAGCAAAACCGAGTACATCCGAAAGAAATGTTCGGCGAACGCATTTTGGTTAACTAAAATTTGAAAGGCGATCACGCCTCTTTTGCGATTCATACTCGTTTTTCTAACTTCTCGTAGGGAGCGAACAGTTTGTCCTACAAAGCTATGGGTAGTCTCATTCGATTCCGAAAATTCGATGGTACAATCTTAAATTTCTGATAAAACAATACCTTCATATCGAGAGTATTCGAGAGAGGGTGCCTTCGGAAGTTTCAGCCCTTCCGTTTCACCGCTTAGAAGTGACTTACATCAACCAAAAGCTTTGCGGCACAACTAGACCCCAAATGGAGCCCACATACCAAATTTCATCATAATCGGTCCATGATAATTAAGGAAAGATCCGCGGACGGACGGATTTTTTTTTTTTATATTCGATTTTCAAAATCTACACGTACTTACCTACCACAAACGTAAACCATCAAATTTGAGGGTGGTCAAACTTTTTTCTTGAAAATAATTAACCAAAAAGGGAGACTCTGACCTAGACCTAATAAGATGTGAAACCTTCATTCTACAATATTTTGCAATTATTTCCAAGTGTCTATCAACAAGAAAAACGATTAGGTACAGTGAAATACAGTAAAATCGGGAACGGGACACCAGTCAACGTCATACAGCTGATATTTGCGGCGGCGAAAAAACGAACTGCTTTCCTTCTTTGAGATAATGTGGGTGGATGGATATGTTAATGTGGATATGTTATGGATATGTGGGCTAATCTCTCTGCATTCAAGGTCACGAAACAGTTTTCCGACTGTTTGCAACAGCTGATAGTGAGGTAGTGGGGGTATAGCAATACTGGACCCCGCGCTGACCCCCCGCCACCCGCCGATCGTCGCCTCTCACTCTAAACAGTCCCGAAAAATTCATTTTTTTGAACTGCTTGCCTTGCATCCAGCGATGCAAGGAGGACCAGCCCCCGCGCTAGTTCGCTTATCATCCGCAATCATCTACATTACCGACCTCTCCAAGTCTCTGGTGTGTTGCGGGCTAGTATCCAAGGCAAAATACGTATTTTCTTATTCCATTCTCTTATTTAATCTAAATTCCTTGATAATAATGAAATAGTCCCTAAATATTATAAAAGTTTTCCAAAATCGGCTAAATATTACTTACAAAAAATGGAAATATAGGAGAATCTCAACAAAAATTAATTAATTTATTTTGCATATTTGTAGTAAGGCAAACAGTGTTTGCTATGTTTGCCTGGAGGAGACGCCACTGCTTCCAATTGGCCATCGGTGTCTATGACAGTCCAATCTGTACACTTTGCCACATCGAAGATATGACATCCCAGCATTTAGACACATGTCCTGCACTGCAGGACATAAGAGAACAGATTGGAGACGACGAAACCATCTGGTATAGGAAAGCAAATATGTATTGGGCTGCGCGTGAACGAATGGCCGCAGAGCCATACGGCGTAATTAGAAAGAAAAAAAGACAGACACAGACAGTTCAACTGGCACGGAACCAAAGTTGACCAGGAAGGTGTAAACGTAAAACGCGAATGGAAATTTTGATTTTGAAGAAAAATAATTTTCATGCTTGAAAAGTGAAAACAATGCAAAACTACTCGGAAGCAAAATTTAGATGGTAAGGACAGGTAAGACGCAACATCTAATTTGTCTTGAAAATGCCACTTTTTACAAAAATTACACTTTGAAGCTTCCCCTATCTTGAAAATGCGGATTTCGATTCAGGAACCCTCAATTTTCGATTAGATCGTATTTTCTCAGAAAGGACTTATTACCTCCTGGGAATTTAGGAAAACCCTGTAGCGTCTCTTCAGACGGAAATCTTCCACAGTTGACTTGTGCAGCGCAGCCATCTATGATCACGAACTAACAACAAACTCAGGTGACGCGATCATGAATTCATGAGGAACCGAGGTGGACCCCCACGCTCCCGGATCTCCGAGTGTAATGAACTGTGGGCGAGCCTTTTTTCCGTTCGCGTAAGACTCGTTTATGCGAAATATTGACCGAATAAAATCACAAACTAGTGGATACGACTGATCAAAATAAAGGAAAGTCGGGTAGTACCTTCTAATTTCTAATAGACATAAAATTTCGTAGTGATGAGTAACAAAACTTGGAGAAATATGTGAAATTTGAGTTTTTGACCTCGAGAACCCTGTGTTTACTGAGGGAGAGCCATATTTCCTCTAAATTAAAATTTTTTATCGATGTTGTTCCATTCTGGCTAGTAAACGCTGCAAATTATTACACAAAGATTTATTTTTCTATATAGAACACTCCTCTGCAAAGAACACGGCTGTGCCATTGTCACCACCTACCAACCCTAGGTACTACCACATACCTACTCCACAATCAAGTTTATTTGAAAGAAATAAACGCTTCACACTCAGTTCGAAGACACAGGGAGTTGTGGGTGCCTTCATGAGGAAATTTGATTAGTGGTTGCTAAGGACGCAAAACTGAGTACAACTCGAAAACGCTGCAAATCATTGCCCAAAGGTTTATTATTTTCTGTATAGATCACCCTTCCGTATAGATCACTGGTTCTCCATCAATAGCACCTACCGCCATCTGTATTCTCCCTTGACCTTCCCTCTCAAATTTCAGCTTCCTGCGTTCAATAGGATTGAAAATGGCTTTGGAGCTCACTCAGCTGATCAGTGATCTGAAGAGTGAAGAAGATCTCCTCGAATGCTGGAGACGCCTGGAAGAGCACTTAGATTCAATAGGATTGAAAATGGCTTCGGAGGTCATTCAGCTGATCTGTGATCTGAAGAGTGAAGAAGATCTTCTCGAATGCTGGAGACGCCTGGAAGAGCACTGATCAGCTGAGTGAGCTCCGAAGCCATTTTCAATCCTATTGAACGCAGGAAGCTGAAATTTGAGAGGGAAGGTCAAGGGAGAATACAGATGGTGGTAGGTGCTATTGATGGAGAACCAGTGATCTATACAGAAGGGTGATCTGTACAGAAAATAATAAACCTTTGAGCAATGATTTTGCAGCGTTTTTTACCTACCTACATTTTTTTTACCTACCAACTATTGGTAGGTACTACCTACCACACCATACTGGCGTCACACCTTCACAATCAAGTTTATTAGAAAAAACTAAACGCTTCACACTCGATGCGAAAAATAAAAAGCTTCATATGGAAATTTGATTACTGGTTACGCAGAAGGCAAAACTGTATACAAATCAAAGAAATGAACAGCGATCGCATTTTAGTCAGATAAAATTTGAACGGAGATTAGACCTCTTTTGCGATTCACACTCACGATTCTGTTTTATCGAAGGAAAACCTTCAAGTACTCGTAGGGACCGAACGGTTTGTCCTACAGAGCTCCGGGTGGTCTCAAAAATTTTTAAAAATTCAATACTATTTAAAATTGGTGAAAAAACGATACGGGTCATTTCAAAATTTGGGGTTATTTTGTCCTCGAACTTTTCCATAAATTATTGTTGAAGTTTTTATGTTTTTTCTCCCGTAAACGTCCTTTGTTTTGGCCACTGAGGCAGATCCTGAAGTGGGCGCACACTTTATCAAGTAGTTTCAAATTTATAGAATTTTGAATTTTTTTCCATAATTTCGACTTTGTAGGGAGAGAGAAAACCAAGTGTGAGTTCAACTCATGAAACCTTTTTATTCCTTCAAAATACGAGAATCTTAGTTTAGGAGTCTCTTTTACTTATCGCAATCACAGTCCGAAGCTATAATCTAGGAACATCAGAATTATCAGATTCTTCAAGTCTTTCAATCAGTCTAATCTTTCGTAAAATGTGGGTTAATGAAAAGTCAGAATTATATGACCCAGCGGTGTAAATAGTTCAGGTAACTCTTAAAAATGTAAACGGCTTTGAAAAAAAAAAAACTTCTCTCCCTGCAATTCCATCTCTCTTCCTACAAACCAGCCTCTTCCCAGAAGTTGTAGGTAGAGAGGTTGTAGGGAGAGAGGTTGTAGGGAGAGAGATTTGTGAGGTTATCACTCTCTACTGGCCTAACCATTATTGATTCTGAAAGTTTGAAAAAATACATAACACTATGGCATTCATAATTGTAATTTGAGTTTAATTAAACTTAGTTGAACACTTAACCTGATGAGTGAGGTGGTTGTAGGGAGAGAGAAAGTATTTACCTACTCTCAAAGCTTCAACACTTCACAACATAACCCACACAACTGGGAGCTTGGAAATTCAACAAACTTCAGTAGCTTCGGAAGCCATCTTGCAGCAGTGTTCACTTTTGTTTTTCATGACACAAAATAATCGTTTTCCAGGAGTGGGCAGGCATTTCAAAAAAATTGTAGGGAGAGAGAATAAAACCTTGTGACAGCATCAAAACATAGCAAAAACCCTTCCGATTCATGGAATTTTCGTTCGTTTCTAATTTATTCCTGAAGAGGAGAGTATCCTGGACCAATAACGTTTTTTACTTAAATTAAAATATGAATA
This sequence comes from Apolygus lucorum, assembly GCA_009739505.2. Taxonomy (NCBI): domain Eukaryota; kingdom Metazoa; phylum Arthropoda; class Insecta; order Hemiptera; family Miridae; genus Apolygus; species Apolygus lucorum. Next base: position 32,726,142 of record CM019173.2, on the reverse strand, counting down.
TAGAGTTCTCCAAAAATTTTCAAAGTTCCCAACATACCCTCCGTGACAGGTGTAGGGAGAGAAAAATTGGGATCATTAATGATTTTTAATTATCCGAGTTAATTGATTAGTGAAATTCATTCTATGTGATCTTTGTAGACACCAACCTGCTGTATCTCCCTGAAAAAATTCTGAATTTCCAAGACAAATAGAGTGTTCACAAAAGCTGCGTGACAAGAAATAACCCCAAATTTTGAAATGACCCATACCTACCTTTATTTCGAGAGTTTTCGAGCTAGGGCACTCTTGAAATTTTCAACCCTTAATTTTCACCCCTTAGAAGTGACCTACATCTACCAAAAGCTTCGCGGCACAACTAGACCCCAAATGGAGCCCATATACCAAATCGGTCCAGTGTTGCTAAGAAAAGTGCCGCGGACGGACGGACGGAAATTTTTTTATTCGATTTTCGTATTCTACGTATCTTGAAACGTAAAACATCAAATTTTGAGGGGGGTTAAAATTTTTTTTCTTGCTCGATTCCAAAGGCTTATTATTGAAAATAATAAACCAAAATGAACAGCGATCGCATTTTGGTCAGCTAAAATTTGAATGGAGAGCCTCTTTTGAGATTCACACTCGTGTTTCTGATTTATGGTAAGTGCAACGCTTCAGTTCCCTTAGGGAGTTAATTATGGGTATCTACTAATTATGGGTAAACAGTAATTGAGGGAAATATTAACCCAGAACGATCAAACGGCAACCGACTGATACTCCCTTAAGAATCTAGTTTAGTTTGTTCTGCAAGGCACATCTGCCTTACAAATTGCCTACCGTCGTGCTTTGACAGGCGCTTCAACCGCTTCAGTCAAATCCGTTGAAATACCTTTTACCTAAATGTACCTCAAAAAACACCTTCACCCAATTTACAAACAAGCCGTATGAGAAAAGTCGAAGAAAAATATAAAGATACAATTTAAAAAAAATACGTTGAGGTACAATAAGGTTTTATGAATATTGCAAATGCAATTTAAATTATTATTATTTCTATCCCGAATGTTTGAAGGCCTTTATGAGAAAAATATATTTCTTTTAAAACCCATTATTTATTCTTTATAAAACATCAAATTTTTACTCGTCAAAAATAATAATTGTGGAAATAATAACTGGATTTTCGATATCGTTCGCAAGTTTGAGGGAAAAGGAAAACTGTCAAGAAATGTGAAGGATTGGCCCTAACTGTTTCTATCAGAAGTAAGTTTTCCAAAATTACGTTCGATCTTGTTTATTTTGATGAATTGTTCTATCATGGAGTCAATCGATCGATCGACAAATTATTATTCTCCGATCGTAGGTTTCCACATTTATCTTCCAATCAGATGGTCTCAATCGATTGAGTCTTGAAAACCCGAACGATGTGGTCTACCATTTATTCAATTATTTTCTTTCTCTCTCATGTTATTCATTCTATAAATCATGTTTTTTCTCTTTCTCAAAAAAAATTTTTTTTTCTTTTTCATGTTATTTTCTTTTAGTAAAATAGACTGTTTCCAAAATTATTAGGAATAGGTCATTATTAGGGTAGAGGATGGTCTCATAATACCGGAGGAGTCTATCGAGCTATACTTGAACGAATTGACAAATATTTACTGGTTATTTCTTCTTGTTATATTATTATATCGTTACCACAAAGCCAAAACCGCCTAAGTGCCATTTTGGCTTATTTCACCTAAATTCATTTTTGGAGTCAGTTTATGATATTCTACACTACGCTAGTGTCACAACCCCCTATTCCAAACAGGTTAGCTACAATGTAGGAGGTTAGCAACACCTATCTCCAGAAATGAAAAATCTCACTAAGACAAAATCGCGTATGTGCGCTCGAGTGCCACATAAGCGATTTTGGCATTGCGAGTATTGGCTGGGCACAATTTCGCCTATGTGTAACCTTGACCATTACAGTTTATTGTCTATTCCTTCGCAACATCATCAGTAGTTATAATTGGTTATATTCCTTCTCAGCCTACGACGTATAATATTGGTTTTTTTGTGCCAAAAAAGACCAATGCAGAAGGTGCTTAGTTTTCAAAGGCATGAGCTTGGAAGAGAAGGCGACCCATCAGGAGGAGTACAGTAGACATTTAGAGAAAAAGGAAGCAGCTCGACGAGAGAGGGATATAGATGAAGATCTGGCTCGAAATGATTCGTCCTATTTGTGCATCAATTTCGATTTAGAGGCTGTCCTTAACGTCCTGAAGGGAGAGACTGGTCAGATCTTTCATCTACGGAAACTGGCGGTTTACAATTTCACCCTGTTTAACCTGAATTCTCATGACGGGGATTGTTATTTGTGGGACGAAAGCCAGGGGAGACGGGGGGCAAATGAGATAGCATTATGCCTCTTAATGTACCTCAGAAATAAGTGCACTCCCCAAGTTTCCATCATCCACATGATGTCCGACTCGTGTTTTGGACAAAACAAGAATTCATTCGTGTTGGCGATGTGCATCCATCTTCTGAAAAAGACGCCAACCTTAACCCATTAGTGACCAGGTGCTCCATACGGTACCAGCAGTTCGTTCTCTGTATTTTGTGTTGTGATCAAACCCTTTTGGACTTTGTCACCTACAAGTTGTGTTTATCTCGAACTGGGAGGGTCTACCTGCCACTAGAAACCTTCAGTTAGTGAACGGTGGCTGTGCGGTTTACATCAGTGGAGTTTAAAAATGTGCGATTTCATTGACCTGGAGGAGCTGCGCTGTTTATTGAGGTTCGTACCATAATAATATACTTTTTGTCTTTATTCCTCTTTATTTTTTGTTTAGATAAGTACGAAAGTGGAACATTTGGTGTTTTATTGAATGTTCGGTATTATAAATGGGTTAAATCGAGTGGTAAAGTGAGGTGGTACCATATGGGTCCACTGGGCATTGTACGACATTTTTTTCATCTAGTTCGCAGATATCAGTGGGTGTATTTTGAACTCGACTGATTCTCATTTTCATTTCACTTTACAGAGGGGATATCACTGTTTAAGATGCTGTAGACATTCTTACTGGGTCTGCTGTGAATGTTGACGATCTGGGAGCTTCTGGGCAAGTTGATATTTATATTGAACCCCCTGAACCAGCTTTACAGTCACCTGAAGATTCGGAAAATCGGCTTCCCAAAGAAAAAATGCCAGCTACTCATAATACCAGAAGCGTGTCGAAAGGTTCTGTAAAGTCTAATTATAAACTGAGGGCTACGAAGCGTGTTTTACCTATTGGAAAACGGTTGAAAAATGTTGAAATCAGGAGGAAAATGAAGAAAGTAAAATTCCCGTCCAAAGCAGAATGGTCAAAAAAAGGAAGAGGGGAAATAGCACACGCAATCGAATGGACTGACGGTCTGCTTTTTATTCGATGGAAGGATAATGGTGTAGTATCGGTTGGATCAACTCACTTCGGGGTGAGTAAGACTGCAGGAGTGAGAAGGTACTCTCCAGAGCAAAAAAAGAATGTCACCGTGCAAATGCCTCGAGCCATTTCTAAATACAACGCTAGTATGGGAGGCACCGATCAAATGGATCAGAATATTAGCTATTACAGAATAGGTATACGCAGCAAAAAATGGTGGTGGTCCCTGTTCACGTGGCCAATTGATGCAGCAATCCAAAACGCGTGGATTCTTTCCAAGAAAACTACAAAAATGTCCCAAATTCAGTTCCGAAGACAAATTGCACAAACCTACCTTACTCGATATGCGACTGCTAGAAAACACCCAGGACCAACAAGTAGATACATCTCCAGCTCCCGAGTAATAGAAGATATTCGTTTTGATCATCAGGATCATTATGTTATGAGTACCCCAGAAAATTCAAGAAGAAGATGCGCTGCAGCCAATTGTACTTCGCGGGTGCGTACTATTTGCAGTAAATGTAAAGTGGGCCTGTGCATCGACTGTTTTATTTTGTTCCACAACAAATTTTAAATCCATAAAAAGTTAATTTTGTTACTAGTTTATACCATTTTCATAGGAATTTTCACTATCCTTGATCATAAAACTCAATAAAAAGAACGTTTTCTTTTGTATCATGGAAAACTTTGATTTAGGAGACTGTTTTTTGAAACTTGACTTTTCAGTCGATTTTAGTAAAATGTATCCTACATTTGTCATTTTTCATACTTTTTGTATGGTGTTTTCAAATATTTTTCAAGATTAATAGTGAATTCTAAAGATTATAGCCAATAAATCATCAATAACTACTGAGCGTAATCTGCGGTGTCATTTTTTATTTTTTTCTTCACTTTGCGGTGGTGTGCCCAGCGGCTCCATATGGGCACACCCAATTTCACCCAATTTACAATAAGAGGAATTTTTTTAAATATTTTTCCCATGTTTTAGACCCTAATGTGGCACTCTGTGTGAAGTTTCATGAAAAAAATCCGAAAAAAAAGATACGGGCACTAATGGGTTAAAAATAGTTAGACACAGCTTTTTCGAAGTAGGACACACTGAAATGGAGTGTGATTCGATCCATTCAAAAATAGAAAAAAAGAGCAAAAAAGTCCCTGTTTATGTACCCGAAGGCAGGGCTCAGATCATTAGAGGTGCCCGAGCACATCCATCTCCTTATCGGGTCCACAACCTCACTTTCGACGATTTTCTGCAATTCCCTTGTTCTCAATTCGAAATACCTTGGAGAAAAGTCTGCAGCTACCAAGTCACAAAAGATGAACGGGGAAAGGTGGAAGTAAAGTACAAAATAGATCATGCTGAGGAATTAGCGAAGGAAAAGCGTACAAGAGGAAAGCAAAGTGCGGACAGATTGCCAGAGCGACATTTGAGCGAAAATTCAGATAGTGATTATGAGTGATTTTGAAAAATAATGGGGGGTGCGCCTTGATTTTTTTTAGATTTTTAATCGAAAGTAGACTACATACTGAGAATTTTGGCACCAACTGCGACCTTCTAGCGTGAGTAGGTAGATCTGTTTCTATGATTTTTCAAAGTTTCGACCGTTTATGACGTCACGCGCCCCTCTCGCCTGGGCGGGACCCCCCAGCCCACTGTGACGTCATAAACGGTCGAAACTTTAAAAATTCATTGGAAAAGATGTACACACGCTAGAAGGTCGCGGTTGGTGCCAAAATTCTCGGAATGAGGTCTACCTTAGAATAAAAATAACAATAAACAGTTTTTCCTACCCAGGCGCACACCCTATTGTTCACCTAACATTATTTTATATTTTACACATATAAAATATTTATATTTATATTTTACATTAAAAACTTGCATCAGTAATTTGGTACCTATTGTCCTTTTCTATGAATAATGAACTGCATTATTTTTATTTTCAGGGACTTTTTCCATGAGTTTTCTTTCTTAGAGTTTGGCGTCATGCTTCTCTCAACGAGTAATGACACCCAAAATCAATTTTAGTGTTTTCGAAGTTCAACGTATGTTGAAAATAATTCATTATCGACGGGAACTTCTAGCACAAAAGTGTCATTTTAACCAAAATGCACAAGGTCAAAACCGCCTATGTGCCCTACCCCCTCCCCTATTGATACGAAATAGTTATTTGACATGTGGTGTATTACAGGTGATAGCTAACGTTGTAATAATAAATGAATGGCGGCTTCGAATTCATTTGTCGATTTACACTGAAGCATCAAAACTTCAAATGGGGTTTTCTCAAAACTTGGAAAATTCACTTAGGTGATTTTGGCTTTGTGGTAGGTAACGATATGTATTACTGATATTGGAGACTCTTCTACTTTGTTGAACTTATTCCTAATATTGAAAAAATATCGAAATTATTGCGATAATTTAGGCAAAGTAATGTTGTAGCAAAGGAATCGTGCGCTACTTTATTTTAAATCATGAAGTGAAGGCAATCCTAGTCATAAATCATAGTGATACTCTACGAAAGTAGAGCTCCCCTTATGAGTAGGTAGTATTCAAAATTCAGCTTAACAGGTCATCGTTTATTGCCTGAACATATGTAAAATAATCGTAATATACATTTTAAGTTGAAGTATTCACGCTTCGTAGATAAGTATCTGAAGATACATGAGCACCGTAAAGATGAACCAACTCTGATAGGTTATTCAGACGTTTTCAATCCTCTTCACTGTTAGACAGGAAATTCAGTCGGGCTGAATTTTAAAATGACGTCGCCAAGAAGCAATCAGCAAATCAACGGCAGTCCGGGGGTTTTGAACATCAACTGTTGATCTCACAGTAGATTTGCTCTTCGATGCTGTCACGAACTCGCCTGTACTCGGGGTCTATCATGCCTCCGTTCGTAGGCTTCTTGACGTACCTGCAATCAATGATAACAGGTATAAAAGGTTAGTTATAGAAAACAACTTGTGCCTTATGATAAGTGTAATTAAATAATTTTCATTGCAAATTAATTATAGAAAGAAAGCTCATAGTTATTTAAACTGGAGTGCTTTATAATCCTGCAAAGTCGATACAAAATAATGTTCATATAGTGGGTGTCCCATAAGTTATACACCAAACTTTGGAAGTACTTTCTAAAACTAATTTGGAACAACAAATACCTCCTGGAGTTTTTTTTAAAGCCCTTAAAATCCGACTTTTTTTTACTTAAAATTTTTTTTTCGTGTTTTCGACCTTACACCATTAAAACGGTCATAACTCCCTTAAAGTACACTCAAAAATTTGAAAAATAGGATAACGTTGGAAAAAGTGTAAAATTGGCCAGTCGAGAAAAACTGAACACTTGAGTAGTATTTCTACCTCAAACTTAAAAACGCTGCAAATCATTGCTCAAAGGTTTATTATTTTCTGTATAGATCACCCTTCTGTATAGATCACTGGTTCTCCATCAATAGCACCTACCACCATCTGTATTCTTCCTTGACCTTCCCTCTCAAATTTCAGCTTCCTGCGTTCAATAGGATATTGAAAATGGCTTCGGAGCCCACTCAGCTGATCAGTGATCTGAGGAGTGAAGAAGATCTCCTCGAATGCTGGAGACGCCTGGAAGAGCACTTCCATTCAATAGGATTGAAAATGGCTTTCGAGCTCACTCAGCTGATCAGTGATGTGAGGAGTGAAGAAGATCTCCTCGAATGCTGGAGACGCCTGGAAGAGCACTTCCATTCAATAGGATTGAAAATGGCTTTGGAGCTTACTCAGCTGATCAGTGATCTGCGGAGTGAAGAAGATCTCCTCGAATGCTGGAGACGCCTGGAAGAGCATTTCCATTCAATAGGAGTAAAAATGGCTTTGGAGCTCACTCAGCTGATCAGTGATCTGAGGAATGAAGAAGATCTCCTCGAATGCTGGAGACGCCTGGAAGAGCATTTCCATTCAATAGGAGTAAAAATGGCTTTGGAGCTCACTCAGCTGATCAGTGATCTGAGGAGTGAAGAAGATCTCCTCGAATGCTGGAGACGCCTGGAAGAGCACTTCCATTCAATAGGATTGAAAATGGCTTTGGAGCTCACTCAGCTGATCAGTGATCTGAGGAGTGAAGAAGATCTCCTCGAATGCTGGAGACGCCTGGAAGAGCACTTCCATTCAATAGGATTGAAAATGGCTTTGGAGCTCACTCAGCTGATCAGTGATCTGAGGAGTGAAGAAGATCTCCTCGAATGCTGGAGACGCCTGGAAGAGCAATTCCATTCAATAGGATTGAAAATGGCTTCGGAGCTCACTCAGCTGATCAGTGATCGGAGGAGTGAAAAAGATCTCCTCGAATGCTGGAGACGCCTGGAAGAGCACTTCCATTCAATAGGATTGAAAATGGCTTTGGAGCTCACTCAGCTGATCAGTGATCTGAGGAGTGAAGAAGATCTCCTCGAATGCTGGAGACGCCTGGAAGAGCACTTCCATTCAATAGGATTGAAAATGGCTTTGGAGCTCACTCAGCTGATCAGTGATCTGAGGAGTGAAGAAGATCTCCTCGAATGCTGGAGACGCCTGGAAGAGCACTTCCATTCAATAGGATTGAAAATGGCTTTGGAGCTCACTCAGCTGATCAGTGATCTGAGGAGTGAAGAAGATCTCCTCGAATGCTGGAGACGCCTGGAAGAGCAATTCCATTCAATAGGATTGAAAATGGCTTCGGAGCTCACTCAGCTGATCAGTGATCGGAGGAGTGAAAAAGATCTCCTCGAATGCTGGAGACGCCTGGAAGAGCACTTCCATTCAATAGGATTGAAAATGGCTTTGGAGCTCACTCAGCTGATCAGTGATCTGAGGAGTGAAGAAGATCTCCTCGAATGCTGGAGACGCCTGGAAGAGCACTTCCATTCACTAGGATTGAAAATGGCTTCGGAGCTCACTCAGCTGATCAGTGATCTGAGGACTGAAGAAGATCTCCTCGAATGCTGGAGACGCCTGGAAGAGCACTTCCATTCAATAGGATTGAAAATGGCTTTGGAGCTCACTCAGCTGATCAGTGATCTGAGGACTGAAGAAGATCTCCTCGAATGCTGGAGACGCCTGGAAGAGCACTTCCATTCACTAGGATTGAAAATGGCTTTGGAGCTCACTCAGCTGATCAGTGATCTGAGGAGTGAAGAAGATCTCCTCGAATGCTGGAGACGCCTGGAAGAGCACTTCCATTCAATAGGATTGAAAATGGCTTCGGAGCTCACTCAGCTGATCAGTGATCTGAAGAGTGAAGAAGCCTTTGAGCAATGATTTGCACCGTTTTTTACCCACCAACATTTTTTTTACCTACCAACTTTTTTTTACCTACCAGCTAGGTACTACCTACCACACCATACTGGCTTCACACCTTCACAATCAAGTTTATTAGAAAGAACTAAACGCTTCACACTCGATTGGAAAAATGGAAAGCTTCATATGGAAATTTGATTACTGGTTGCGCAGAAGGCAAAACTGTATACAAATCGAAGAAATGAACAGCGATCGCATTTTAGTCCGATAAAATTTGAATGGAGATTAGACCTCTTTTGCGATTCACACTCATGATTCTGTTTTATCGAAGGAAAACCTTCAAGTACTCGTAGGGACCGAACGGTTTGTCCTACAGAGCTCCGGGTGGTCCCAAAAATTTTTAAAAATTCAATACTATTTAAAATTGGTGAAAAAACGATACCTTTATTTCGAGAGTTTTCGAGCTAGGGCACTCTTGAAAATTTCAACCCTTATTTTTCACCCCTTAGAAGTGACCTACATCAACCAAAAGCTTCGCGGCACAACTAGACCCCAAATGGAGCCCATATACCAAATTTGAACCAAATCGGTCCAGTGTTGCTAAGAAAAGTGCCGCGTACGGCGTACGGCGTACGGCGGACGGACGGAAATTTTTTTATTCGATTTTCGTATTCTACGTACCTTGAAACGTAAAACATCAAATTTTGAGGGGGGGTTAAAATTTTTTTTTATTGCTCGATTCCAAAGGCTTATTATTGAAAATAATAAACCAAAATTTGTCAATTTCAGTTTTTTTTTAAATTTTGATGATTTTTTCTCATTGAAACAAGGTATTTGCCAGAGGAGCTCGAAGGCTTTAAAACTGCTCTAGTTCATCAGCGTTCCAACGTTATAATCAAAAAATATTTTACATACGAATTTAAGGGAGAAATTTCTGTTTGAACGCGGAAAAACGTGCATTTTTCCAACGAAATCGACGGTTGAACGGGGAGACTTTACTTCGTCTTCACCGCCGCAGTTCCTCCAAAGCACCGAGTCTCCCCGTCGATTTCGTTGAAAAAAAAAAAAAAAAATGTACGTTTTTCCGCGTTCAAACATAAATTTCTCCCTAAAATTTGATTGTAAAATATGTTTTGATTATATCGTTGGAAAGCTGATGAAATGGAGTTTTTTATGATTTTTATGCTCTCTGGCAAATACCTTATTTAAATGAGGAAAAATCATCAAAATTTTCACACAAAAAACCAGAAATTGAGAAAATTTGTAAGTTTGAGGTGAAAAGACTATTATAGCGTTCAGTTTTTCTCGACTGGTCAACGGCTCGTCTATTGAGAAATTTTACGCTCTTTCCAACGGTATCCTTATTTTTTTAAATTTTTTAGTGTAATTTAAGGAGTTATAACCGTTTTAATGGTGTAAGGTCGACAACACGAAAAAAATCTTAAAAGTAAAAAAAAATCGGATTTTAAGGGGGTTAATAAATAAAAAATCCAGGAGGCATTTTTTTGGCAAATTATTTGTAAAAACTACTCCCGAAGTTTGGTGGATAACTTATGGGACACCCTGTATTTCGGATAACAGTACCTACCTCAGTACTTGTCCAGTCAGTTTCATTTCCGACACCCACTCGTCCGATCGATTCTGGCACATTTTGAAGGCTTCTAGAACTCTTTCTGATCCCAAAATTTCTTCAGTCGAGTATCTGAAAGACATTAATGAAAGCAAAAATGAAATAATGATAACACATTAATAGATAAACTCGAAACCAATTTTCAGCTTGCAAAGCAAGGGGACGGAGGTCTTATATGATTTTAAGATCAGAGATGGCATTAGCATCGCCGAAACATTCTTCCATAAGGTAATCTACATTTGAGAGACAATTTTTTCCAAACTAACTATGCAAATTGTAACGGTTTCACCATTAACAATTTATGATAATTTCGTCTATATATTTTATCAAACAACGCTACAAATTATTACACAAAGGTTTATTATTTGGTTTATTTTTCTGTATAGATCACTCGTCTGGAAAGATCACAGCTTTGCCATTGTCACTATTTTTTACATACCTTTTTTAAAATTAACACCCCTCAAAGAAGTGCCCTTCCTTCTAAAATAATGAAAAATTGAAAAAAAAAAATTTCTTGGTCGATTCCAATGGTTCATTATTGAAAATAATAAATCAAAATCGCAGAACCAACAGCCAGGCAAAGTAAGACTCAAATCCATTGGATTGGGTAAAACCCCAGATAGGGGTAGTGGGGAAACCCTATATAAATCAATGCGAAGAAATAGGAAGTTGCGAGTGCCTTCATTAGGAAATTTGATTACTGGTTGCTAAGGACGCAAAACTGAGTACATCTCAAAGAAACGAACAACGACCCCGTTTTGGTCAGCTAAAATTTCAACGAAGATTATTTTCGTATTCGACCAACCCTTAACTATTCGTAAGGAGCGAACGGTTGGTCCTACAGAGCTCTGGGTGGTCTCATTCGATTCTGAAAATTCAATACTATAGGTTTTCCAAGTCAGATTGAGAATTTCCCAAATCGAATTGAGAATTTTCCAAACCAAATTTAGAATCTTTCAAATCAAATTGAGAACTTTCAAAATCAAATTGAGAATTTTTCAAATCAAATTGAGAACTCGGAATTTTTTGACACAGGTATATTTTGTAGAAGAGACGAAAAAGATGAGTAATGAAAGATGGAAAGGATTAATTTATTTTTTCAAGTTCATATTAAAATTATGAAAATTATGAAGTAACTGTAAATTCAAACTCATCCTTAAAAAAATTGAAGATGAAATTAAAGAACGGCACTTTTAGTTAAGTGGAATTCCAGCAGCTGCCTTTGGAAGTTGAACCATCATATCCATGACCCAATTTGAGCAGTCGGTGGTTCTGATAGTTCCGACACCGTCAGATATGACATCTGACAGGATGACCTATATGTGGGTACCAAGTTAAGGCCTAAACGGCTGGACGGAATAAAAAAAAAATTGTTTTTAATTGTTCAGCAACTTTTGGATTGTGTTATACTAACGGATAATCACTGTTCGTAGTTTCGTTGTTAGAAATGGAAAATTCTCAATTTGATTTGGAAAATTCTCAATTTGATTTGGAAAATTCTCAATTTGATTTGAAAAATTCTCAATTTGATTTGGAAAATTCTCAATTTGATTTGGAAAATTCTCAATTTGATTTGGAAAGTTCTCATATTGATTTGGAAGATTCTAAATTTGATTTGGAAAATTCTCAATCTGACTTGGAAAACCTATATTTTAAATTGAAAAAATAATACCTTAATATAAAATTTTTTGAGCTATTGCGTTTTGAAAATTTCAGACCTTATTTGTCAACCCTTAGAAGTGACTGACATCAAACAAAAACTACGGGGCACAACTAGACCTCAAATGGAGCAAATAAAAATCGGTCCATAGGAACAAAGAAAAGAAGAATATGTTCGTCATAACATCATTTTTTGATTTTTGGATTCTACGTAGGTACCTCTTGAAACGTAAACCAAAAAATTTTGAAGGCAGGTAAAAAAAAAAAAAAATCTTGGTCGATTCCAAAGGTTCATTATTGAAAATAATAAACCAAAAGCCTACAACCCTCTAAGGTAACCAATGTTCAACCGCTAACTGCTCCAGGTGTTAGTTGGCTATTGGTTTTCAAACTAAAACTAAAAACGCTCTTTACATTATCTCTACCTAAGGTCAGATTCGTCTTGACGAAAAAGCACAATTTATTCAAAATTCACTATTCCTTACTTAGTAGGAAACCGTAAACGCTTTCGATCCTAAGAAACTCGTAACACATGTTTTCGAAATAAATTAACTTAACAAACAACCATAATAGATCATTTTTAAAAAATTGATTTTTTCAAGTTTTAATTAGATAGGTATTTATTGAAGTAGGGTTGCGATTCAGAAATTTAAATACATCGATAAAAAAATTGATCAACCCTTGATGAGCATTAAATTTTGCGTAAATTGACTATCAATATTGCTAAACTAGCATTGAAAATTTGATAAGTTAATAGGAACAATAGCTTCAAAAAAAAATTAAGTAGTTTTAAGAAACAGAAGGCATTGTTAGTGTAGGGCATACATCCACTTTGACAAGTTGTCAATAACAATAGCAAATATTTGTCAAATAATCACAATATAATTCGGCCTGAATCTAAATATGAGTTGATTCCAACACTGCCCTGTGAAGGAAGAACGACTCAACTCTAAATTTTCGAAATCACAGCAATCAGCTTCGAAGTTTTTCTGGAAAACTCGCCATAAATTCACTCCAGATCACTCCCGTGACCCCACTTTTTTTCAGACCTCATAATATGAGATCTGAAAAAAAATGGGGTCAACATATTATGTTGTTCAACTCAATCGACTGGTACAATTATTCCTCTTTACACACGTACCTTCAATCGATTCTTGTCATTTGAGTCAAATATCGACAACCATACGAGACGCGTCAACCCGATCTTAAAGCCAACAATGTGGAGGAAAAACGACTCAACGGCGTTTTCTGCCAGTTGAGTCTTTTATTCTCCACAAATAAATAGCAAATCTAGCTAGTTAGGGTCTTTTAATCGAGGAGTTGAGATGTTTTTCCTAAAAAACATGGAGTTGAGACGTTTTTGCTTAAAATTAGGCAATTTTCAAATTACAACCCTAACGATTTCAACCCCTTCCGGGGTGAATTTGAAAATTTTGACTTTTTTCATCGGAAAGGTGGGGGGGGGGGATTAGAGGGGATACGCAAAAACCCCATTTCCGACCATTTTCGAGTTGAGTCGTTCTTCCTTCACACGGCAGAACAATACTTCCTTACTAAAATGGGGTGAGAATGTGCTAGTCAATGTTTGTTGCATCCTAGCGCCGAGCGATGGAATTCTAAATCGCAGATCGTATTTCAGATCAATTTCTGGTATCATTTGATTATAAAAATCCAATAATATTTTTAAAAGAAGAAAATCACTCTTTTGTATTGATATTTTGCAACCTGAACTGCAATATTCCCCGGCTTCGACGGAATCAGAGCTGAAATCCTAAAATCCAACAAAAGCGTACTATGCAAACCTCTGTGTAAAATAATTGGTATGAGTCTCGAACAGGGAAAATTCCCGGAAACATTCAAGCTGGCCATTGTCACACCTGTATTTAAATCGGGTGATCGGAGCATGTGCAAAAACTACCGTCCCATAAGCCTGGTGTCTTGTGTAGCAAAAATTATAGAGAAAGTTGTTAAGGAGCAACTGATTGAATTTATAGAGGATAATCATATATTAACCAACGTCCAGTTTGGCTTTCGGAGTAATCGCAGCACCCAGGATGCTACCTGTTATCTGCACGACCTGATTTCAGAGGATCTGGACTGTGGAAAAAAACCAATGGCCATATTTTTAGATCAGGCTAAGGCTTTTGATTCAATTTCTCACGAGATACTGTTCAAGAAGATGGAGAAATATGGAATTGGTGACCAGGTACTAAATTGGTTTAAAAGCTATCTGAAGGACCGGAGACAAATGGTCAGCTTGAATGGAACGAGAAGTGAGGAAGTCAAACTCGATTCTTATTCTGTTCCTCAAGGTACTGTGCTCGGGCCTGTCACATTTATAATGTACGTAAATGATATATCAGAACTGAAGCTGCCTGGTCAGGTACTCCTTTTTGCAGATGACACTGTTTTTTACTGTTCCACTGACTCGTGGGAATCTACGCATAAGCTGGCTGAATTTGGGATGAACATCTTGCATAAGTGGATGCTACGGAATAAGCTGACGTTGAATATAGAAAAAACTACAGTTGTCCCATTCACCCTTGACTATCGTAACCCCCCACAGTTGACTCCCATCACCATCCACGATGCAGAGTGCAATATTCGAAACTGTACTGCCTGTAAGTCTGTGACTGTCAGCAACTCCGCTAAATATCTGGGCATAATTTACGATTCCAATATGAAGTTCCAGCAACAAATACTGAGCACCAACATGAAACTTAGAAAATTATTATATGTTTTTTCGAAGCTCACGCCCATACTGGAACGAAAGATGTTGAGACAGGTCTATTTTGCCCTGGTGGAATCGGTGATGTCCTACTGCCTCCCCGTCTGGAGTAGTACGTACGGAACGGTTTTGGACCCAATAGTAAAAACGCAGAAAGCGATAATTAGGAAAATATTGAAGAAAAGTAGACTTGAACATACTGCTCAACTCTTCCAAAATCTACAGATCCTTCCATTCGATAAGCTGATTGCACTGAAAAATATAAGGCAAATAATAAGAGCAAAGCACTACAACCTTCCATCGCATACAGCTAACACAAGGTTTAGTAATAATTATTACATTGGGTATCCATGCATCCGCACAACTTTTGCCCAAAAATCTTATAGGTATAGCGGGCTTCTGGCGTTCAACAATTTGCCCAACTCACTTAGAAAGAATCTATTGTACAATAAGTTTACCCGAGTTGTTAAAGACCAGCTCAGAGAGTGCTTACTGCACACGTAATAAAATAAATAAATAAATAACAATAGTAGGATTATTAAAATTAAAAAAAAAAAAAAATTACATTAATACTTGTTATAACATAATTATAATTATCATAACATATGTATCTAATTCATAATTCTTATTTTATATCTTCTATCAGCCGATCTCAACTCATCTTCCGCCACGAGCACCTTGCTCATATGGAAGATTAATTTCTTTTGAAAGCCTAACTTGTAATAGTGATCATAAAACCTAAGGTGTTAGAGGTGTAAAACACCTCCTAAGTTACTAACCACATGATGTATTTTGTAATAACTGTTGGAAATAAACCATTTAAAAAAAAAAAAAAAAATAGTCCAGTCCAAAGGACGGCTACGGTTGTTAGTGTTCAATAAGTTTGGCACTAGAAGTAATTGTATCCTTTCAGATTTGCCTTTTGGTACGTTGTGCAGTGTGCACCGTATCTGCTCGAAAATTCACTCACAATCAACTCGAAAATGTTACCTTTTATGAGGAGGTGCGACGAGGAGGCGTAGAGACGTTACGTCCAGTTCAAGGAGTCGCGGTGGTGAATCGACGGTGCAGGCAAAAATGACCTCATCAGTTCGGCACGCCTCCAGCACCATCGAACCTGCACACAAAAACAAGTATAAAAGCTATCGACTACTAAACCTAGGTGAGTGAGAAATTTTGCGACGATTCTCGATGCCTCTCGTATACTTATAGGCTTAGCTGGTGTAACATAAACTTGATACGTTATAGAGCAATGGATTCTACATAAACTGATATGTTGTGGATTCTTCTTCTTTGGTAGCGTTATAGCCCGGGGTGGGCCCTAGCCTGTCCAACAATAATTCTCCATTCTTCTCGTCTCTTGGCCAACATTCTCCAACATCTATGCCCCGTGCGCGCCACATCCTCCTCGACTTCGTCAGTCCATCGAAGCCTCGGTCTTCCACGAGCCCTTCTACCTCCTGGATGTCCATCGAATATTCTTTTGACGGGATTACCATCGTCCATTCGAACGGCGTGTCCTGCCCATCTGAGGCGACCTAGCTTGACAAACTTTACGACATCTATATCATTGTATAGGTCGTACATCTCGTCATTTCTTCTTCTTCTCCAGACCCCACTCTCACAAACAGCTCCAAAAATCTTTCTGAGGAGTCTTATTTCGAAAGTTCTGAGAAGAGTCTCTCCTTGTCTCCCCATAGTCCATGCCTCTGAGCCATAAGTTAATACTGTGCGGATCAGGGTCCTATACAGCAAACATTTTACTTGGGGAGTGAGGAGCTTTGAGCGGAGGTGTTTTATCAGGCCCCAATAGCAGCGGTTTGCAGCTGCCAGCCTAGCCCTGATTTCGAGAGTGGGGTTCCCATCAGCGGATAAGAGGGATTCCAAGTAGACAAAGCTGTCTTCGACTTCGAAGCGAAAATCTCCGATAGTTACCCGGGAACCCAATCTACAGACGGTCTTTTCCTCGTTGATGCACAGCCCCATATCGTCCGCACTCTTGACCAAAGAGGCAAACGCTCTCTTCATATCACCTTCTGTGCGGGCTATTATGTCTATGTCATCAGCATAGGCTAGGATTTGCACTGACTTGAAGAAGATTGTTCCCCTAGTTTGTATTCCAGCATCTCTAACAACTTTTTCAACTGCCAGATTGAAAAGCAGGCACGAAGGTGCGTCTCCTTGCCTTAAACCAGATAGAGTTGACAAACTTGGGGTTTGTGAGTTATGGACCCTGATAGTGCATGCTGAGTGACTTAGGGTCAATTCCACCATTCTCACGAGCTTATTCGGAATCTCAAACGCCCTCACATCACTGTATAGCCTCTCTCGCTTTATTGTGTCATACGCTGAGCGGAAATCTACAAACAGATGGTGGAGGGGGACCTTAAACTCGCGGCACTTCTCAATTATTTGACGAATGCTAAACATTTGGTCAATCGTGGATCTTGTGGATTAGGTATCAAATTTTGTACCGAATGAGACCTTATTCAGCTGTAACATGATTTCTGGCCTAACATGGACATGGGAGAAGTGGTGCAAAGTAATGTTCTGAATCCTTATGGGGTCATCAATGACGCATACTTGCTAGGAATACTTACCAGTTAACTTACTAGTTTCTGTACTAATTTCCCTGGTTCTTCAGGAACTAGTAGATGGTCAGGATTAGTTTCTCTACTTGGTTCTTAAGGTACTAGTAGATTGTATAGACTTGCATGGACAGCTGTTCACAACATCAGTTTGGAGCACTTTCGAGTTTGAGCATGGCTGCTAGGCAGTTTGGACTGCCAATTTAGACTACTTCTGAACCTGGGAACTCACTTCGTCGAGTTTACAGTTTAGTAATACCAGTACATTAAGCTGTTCTGGTCATATCCTTACCTTGCTGTTTGTTGCCATCTATGACGCACACCCGCACTGGTAAAGGAAACGTTCTGAGCAGCTTCTCCAACTGGTAGACTCGTCTGACTTCGTCTCTAGGAGTTGCCGTGTCCACGGCGTAGAATTCCCCGCTCGTGCTGAGTTTTATGTACACGGCCTGCAACAAGTGGTGATATGTATCTAGACACCATCATCATAGGTAGTTTGGGAGACATGTGAGTGAGGTTGGACAAGCAGGAAGCTAATAAGCAAGGTTTTCTTTCGTTCATAATTTTAGAAAATGTAGGACCCAACGTCTTGGAGACCACTCAAAGTTATTGTAAGGAATTGTCAGAGAACTCAGATCATCTGTGAGGGCTATAACGCGGACTTTTATTCTCTAGATTTAGATGCACAGTCTTTTGAAGACCATTGTAAGGAAGCAAAGGAAGTTAGACGCGTTTTATGAGCAAAGGAGCTTATCTCCAGTTCATGGAGACCACTGGAAGTGATTGCTATAGGAAGTCAGATCAGCTGGATGAGCGATAAAATAAAAATTGTTAGAGTGATCTGGCTTCTCACTCCTGCAATTCAGTATTTTGCTTCTTGGAGACCACTGGAAGTGACTGCAGAAATGTATAATCAGCTTTGTGAGAGACGTTGGAACACCTAATTTCTTAGAGAACTAAAATTTGATTCACAGCTTCTTGAGAGATCAGAAGAAAGTGAAGGAATTCATTTGGTGTGCGATCAATGAATTCAACTTCTTATCTGTTCAACTTAGACTACTGAAATTCGGCACTCAAACTTTCCACTCAGACCACTAAAAGTCTGATCATCTGTGCGAACGATGAAGCAGACTTTTCTTTCAATCTCCAACGAGGACAATGCAACTTGTAGAGATTTTTCTACCACACGAAACAAATCATACAAACACCAAACAATCCACTCCCTGCTCTTCGCGGATGACCAGATCATCATGGCTCAGGATCGGAATGATTGCGGTGTTTATGCTCAAGAAGCTCAATAAGGCATTCCGGGCTGCGGGGCTTACAATCAATGTCGGTAAAACAGAATATTTGGTTGTAGGCGGAGACGGTTACGACATAGAGGTGCCTAGACTGGGAACTGTGAAATCCGTCGAACAGTTCAAGTATCTGGGTTCAATCGTCGATAGGTCCGGCACGAGTGGAGCTGATATCGACCGTCGTATCCAACTTGCTAGGGCAGCGACTCGATCCATGAATGGGATCCTCTGGAGTCGGGAAGTACATCTACGCACAGAAAAGTTGATTTTAAACGCCATCGTGGAAAGTATCCTGACTTATGGAGGGGAGGGGTGGTCCCTCACACAGAGGAATCGTCAAAGGTTGGCTGCTGTGTAGATGGACGGGTTGCGACGGAGCTGCAGGGTGTCCCGATTGGAGAGGATCCGTAATGAAACCATTGGGGAAACAATCGATCAGCCAGAAACTGTAGTTGCACGTCTGGAAAGAAAACCCCTGAAATGGTATGGGCACCTCAGGCGCATGCCTGAGTCGAGATGGCCGAAGAAGATGTTGAGCTGGTCGCCGAGGGGGCGTCGAAAGAAAGGCCGTCCTAGAGTTACATGGAGAGGAGGAGTTTTTGGCTCTATGCGAAGGCTATCTTTGGACGACGACCAGTGGCAAGATAGAAGATCTTGGAGTTGTAATGGAGTCAACTACGGAATAGTTTATGGTTGTTAAACGTAACCAACAGGTGTAGTTTCATAACACTTGTAAAATATATTATTCTATGATCTGGATTGTACCAAGTCATTTCAGGAGTCAGGCGATAAGGGGTTACCCCTGACAAGAGGAAAGGCCTTCAAAAGTAAAAAAGTACAAAACCACGGTTCAGCCTATCGAGCCAAGAATCAGTTTTTTAAATAGCTACCTACTTACACGTTTAATGAATTTATTCTTAGATAAGGTGGCCTAGCGGGTTGACCGTGATAACATCAACATTGCATCACCTGCGATTCAACACTTGAAGTTTCGAAGGAAGGTGAAAATTCGGAGGAATGTTGAAAGCGAAAACGAGAAGCGAGAAATTCCAGGGAAGATTTCGAAGACGAGAACAATGGAATGAGCCCTCGGGAATCATGGGATTGAATCTCGTGCAGCGTAGGTCTTTTATTTCAGCGCATTGCGGCCTTGTATGAGAGACAATAATTGTAATCTGGACGGCTTGAGAAGCTCGTAGGTAGATCCTCTGGTTCGTCTGAGGTCTCTGAATGAATCCCACCTCCTCCAACCATCTTGAAAATCATTACTCAACGATTATAACCTCAACAGAATACATCAAAATTATATTCAACCTTTCAGATCACGCTTACAATCATTCTTGACCGATTTGATCAACACGAACCTGATTGTTGTCTGTTAAACACTCGGCATAGTGTGTGGTCGTCTCTGAGCTTCTGTTGTTGGGCCACGACATTCTCTTGTTCTTCGTTTCATTCACGTCTTTATAGACAGCCATAAGTCGCAACGTCTGACCACCTGTGACCCTCGTTTTCACAAAATGCTGCTTTGTCCCGTCTGAAAATACACAAATAAAGTAAAATTTGAGTCAATTAGTGGGCACTACACTATAAAAAGAACTCTTTAACTGGTAAAAAGATCAGGAAACCCTAAAACTATAGTCCCTCGAGTTATTGAGCGGTAAGTCTTATATTCCAAATGGGGGAATAACGGTTTTACTTTGGTACAATTAATAGATTGATTTTCAAGTTTAAAGACCTCTTCTCTTTCATTTACAGAACATGCTTGGTTCCGCGTCTGCCTATCTACAGTCAATTTGTTGTCCCTAGCTCATGGTACAATTTTTGTCCACGCTTATATAGTTTGCAGATGGAAAGAATGCGGATGGCTTAGTGAGGTGTCCTTGTGTATTACAGTCCCGAAAACATCCTCCTTCTTCTACCTGCCACTCAAGCCAGGGAAAATGAGACCGAGGGTTGTTGACTACCGACCAATGATGAAGAGGAAGGATTGATTTATTACAGACCGCGTACTTTAAGGCAGTGGTTCCCAATTCTATACAGGGTGTCTAGTATTGAGATCGACCAAACTTCAAGGATCGATCGTACAACTAATTTAAGTAAGAAAATGTTTCAAAGCTGAAAAACTGAAATATTGCCGCTGGAATCATGAAAATCGAACAACAATTGCCACAAAAAAAAAAAAAAAAAAAAAAAAAAAAAAAAAAGGAAAAACCGTAAATTTAGTTATGTTTTCCCATAAAATGTAGCTAAATTTTAAATTTTCGAGGATTTCAGAAATTCATCAGTGCAAGGGCCTTGGGAATTGAAAAACTGAAAGATTGTTGGCAATTATTGTTCGATTTTGATGACTCTAGCGGCTATATTTCAGTTTTTCAATTCCCTAGGGTCGTGCATTATTAAATTTCTAAAATCCTTTAAAATTTCAAATTTAGGTACAACTTTCTAAGGTTTTGCCCCTTAAATTTCGCGAATTACTGACCCAGAACGAGAAACGAACGGCGACCGACTGAAATCCCACTTGTTTTTCCAAGTTATTTTCAATTTCAAATTTTTTTTTCGTGTTTTTGACCATGTCATTAAAATTACCAGAACTACCTTAATTTATCGTAAACAAGTAAAAATAAGGGCAAAAGGACATCAAATTTCCCATTTTTCTAGTGCCTACAAAAAATTATTTCCAGTAAAGGACGGTGCTTCTTTCAAATTTTACAGGCGAATGAAGAGTAAACCTGAAGGGCAAGTGATCTCACAATCGAGAAGAAATTCTTTCCTAACAATTAGCAGAGTGGAGGATAATAGAGATAACTCATTCGACTCGAGTTGGTCGTTGCTCCAAATTACAAAGGTCTGAGATACGGAGGCTCGGCTCTTTCCCCAGCCTGACTACCTAAGATTTTGGAACAGGTAGTAGTCAATGTTAGCAGGTATACCCTTTGAAAAATTGGCCAGCCGCATTCTTTCTATCTGCAAACAGTACTTGAATGAAAGGTAGAAAAGGCTAGAGAGGACAGCCTTCTAGTGTGATTCTGAGATAAGATATCGTCGGTGAAGCGGCAACATGCAATAACTCAATTTTTTACCATAATGAGTTATACATCAATCTTGATTCAAAATTTCCCGCCGGATCCATTGGTGAAGTCAGATTGTCGAAAAATTTATTTTTTTTCGGCGTTATTCACAATATTGCCAACATGAAACAATTCATTTTGAAAAGCAACGTGATAACTCAGCGGTTTTGAATGAGAAAAGCTTATGATCATGGTCGAGCCGGTAAGTTTCCTTGTTTTTGCAAACAATTTGCAATCATACGCCTTTGTTTTTTGCTTGATGATTGTACACTAGGTTATCCTCAATTAGAAACGTTAAAAATCTCTTTGGAAGCATCAGTAATTGTTATTAAATCGCCGCTTGAAAACCACAAAGACAGTTCCATTGAATTATAGCATGTTGAAAATATCGGGCTTTTTGAGTTATAGCAAGTTGTATCCATTATTTTCCATTGTGAAGAAGGTGCCTAGATATGTATTACTTGCAATCATCTTTTATTATAGTCCACCTTTTCTTAGGAAAGTGACTCGGACAACGGCGCGAATTCTGCGACGAACAGCAGTGATTCTTCAATATTCGATCAGTATGATTAATGACTCTCAAAACGTGGTCTCTTTTTAGGACGTCCCATGACTTGGGCGTCCTTAATGCGATTAATCTGGGGTGAAGGAGGTCAAAACTCAACAGAAAAAAATAACTACGTACTTTTAGTTAGTTTTAGACCATTCTGAATCCAAATTCGCGAAAAAAAATAGGTGAATGATGTCTGTGTGTGAGACAAAATCTTATGTACTCTGCCCAGGCCTCAGTTTTTGATCGATTTTCGTGTTTCTTTTTATTTTGACTCAGATAACTTCCGAGTTGCACACTATTTCACCAGAGTATCGAAATTAGCATGGGGAGGGGGCTAGTGGGGGATAATATTCACAAAATATCAGATTTTTCAATATTTCGGTTCCTTTATAGCTTACTAATTGTATCCAAGCTTTGAAATCGAGGAAAAATTCTCATTATACCTCCGGATTTTCATGAATTTATTCCCTGTACCACCATGGAACCAATAGTGGTGCCACCATGGTGCCAGGACACCAGAAACCAAGTATTTCGTGGTTTTCTCTGTGTTTCACCTTAAATACGGATTTAAACTTCGACGAACTGCCTACCAAAACGTTCAAATCAAATTTCAAAGGTTTAAATTGACCTAAGGCTTATCCAATGGTGTCTTCAGGAATGCATCCATTACTAAACACTATGTTTAAGAACTTTCTTCTTTATCTTGTTTGTCAATGTGGCGATCCAAATCCAAGAAATTTTCGTTCCTTACTCTATTACTTAAACTTGTTAGTGACTCATTCGGCTTCCTTTGCATACATTTTTACCTACCTCCTACCTTATTATAATGTTGTCAGGACGAATCTGTCTGCGATCCAAGTTCTATTCAAAGGGGATATTGCTGATAGTTATTCTTTTAAGGGGACCAACAAGTCGATTCCGCGCTGCGGGCAGCTTTTTATTTTTTTCGCAATATTTTCGCCATGAGTCGCCCGATTTTGATGAAATTTTCAGAGATTGGTCCTCTAATAATCGTGGTAGATTGGTGAAAATTTTAAATCAATCGGGTTTACCAGAACGAAGTTGTAGCCCGATTATAATAATCTGCAAACCTCATTTTTTCATCAAAATGTTCCTTTTTCTCTTGAACCACTCAAGCTACAGGTCTGAAACTATTACAGCATACTCAGTAGGTACAGTGTGCAAGATATGGCAAGCAACTCCCTTAAAAACTCCCTAGAAAAAAAATTTCAAGAATTTTCAATTATAACACATATTTTGAAAAACGAGCCTTTCTGGTGAACTTTCATGATTTAATATCGCAGAATGTCTTGCAGTATTTGTAGATCACAACTATGATAACATGGTCTGAAAATTTGGTTGCATTCGGACGAGTAGTTTCCTGGAAAAAGGAACATGAGTGCTCAAAAATGAGATTTTACGGGAGAGCGGTTTGAATCGAAAAAACGCGGCAGTCAGATCGCGGCAGTCAGATTCCGGCAATTGGATTGGCCGTTTCTCAGCCAATAAAACTGCATTTTCATTCTCGATAGTAAGAACCGATATGTCGAACCAGAAACATCGACTGGCCACCTCAAATCTTCGAATATAATAACAAAGAACAAGCTAACCTTTTCTCGTCGCGCTCTGGGGCTAACATATTGCTCGAGGCCATCTGACGCGCTAGGTTCCAAGCACTATTAGAAACACTTCTAGTCATCATATTTGGATAATTTTTTTTTGAAATCTTAAGAATCAAGTATATTATTGAAAAACAGGGAAAAAAAATTTTGACCCTCCCGACCAAAAATCGACTTGTTGGTCCCCTTAATAATGATATATTTTTGGTGGGCACACTCAAAATTGGCGTTTTGTAGGTGACCAAATTTCGATTGGAATCAAGTTCTGATCTTTTTCATTTTTATCTGTTTTTGATTTTATTTGGTCCTCTGGTTTGAAAATATTTTTACTGAACCAGCAGAAAAAAAAATAAATAAAAAAATAATAAAAAATAAATAAATAAATAAAATTAAAAAAAATTTAAAAAAAATAATTAAAAATTATAATAATAAATAAATAAAAATAAAAAATAAATAATTAAATAATAAAAAATAAATAAAATAAAATAAAAATAATAATAATAATAAATAATAATAATTTATATAATAATAATAATAAAATATATTATATTATTTATTTATAATAATAATAATTACCTATTATTTATATAATTATTTAAATAATTTTTTGTTTTTTTTTGTTTAGCAGAAATAGTAATTTCTGCTAAACAAACAATATGACACATCGGAAAAATGTTGAATTAAAAAAAATTGTAAACTAGGTACTTATGTAGGTACCTACCCAATGAACAAAAAATATTATAAATGAAAAAGTAACCCTGAAAACGTTCACTACTGCAATGATAAATTACTATAACTAAATATCCTCATTGGCAACATGCGATAACTCTTGCTCGAAGGGGACTGTAACTAGCTATAACTCAGAGTGAAATGAGATAACATGCTATAACTAAGCTATTAACTTTTTAATTAATTGAAAATATATGGTAAAATCAGTCAGAACTGATGAAATGGGTCTAATTGTTGATGAAATTGTCAAACGTTTTTGTTTCGAGGAAGTACTGTTGAATTTAGACAGTTTTTTGTGTCTCCTGAAAACTTGGGAAAATTGAGATGTAGCATGTTGCCGCTTCACCGACGATATGGAGCTGACCGACGATATTAGCTTTTCACATACTGTGAAACGCTTTTTTCAATAGAACACGCATATTTGGAATAAGTAGGTAAATAATGGCCTAGATAATCGAGTTTTGATTGTGTATTGAGCAATAGACTAAATTTTGTTAACTTTGTTGTCTGTGTGTATGACAATTCTTCCAGGCTTCAATAATCACCCTTCTAGTCCGCTTGACTATATTGTTTGTAATTGCAATATCTTACTTTTCACCTTATAGCGGGATTTAGGATATAAACACTCCATGTCCACTCACCGAGTCTTCTCGCGTGGTTCTGTTTGTAGGCGACGATGTCTGTCAAAGTCAAAAACGTCGTTACTTGGGAGTTCACGAGTTTTTGAACTGTAGGGTAGCAGACGGCTTTGATCTGACCTCTTTCTGTCACTAGAGAAAACCATCCTGAAAACCGCCAAATTTCAAAATCATGATACGTTCAATATGAATTGGACACTCAGCAACATAATTGAGAAAAAGTATGGATTTACTAAAGATTTATTTATTTATGGGCGCACTAAAGATTAAAAACGTCTATAAGAGAGTGTGGCTCATATTTTCTTCGTATCAACCATGAAATATGAACCTATCTGGAGAAACTGCTTGCATTTTCAAGGTTCAACGACCTAGAAAACCGCCAATCATCTCTCATTCTCTCTGTTATCTGACGCCACTTTGTTTTTGTTCCCTGGTGTAACCGCTTATTAGGAAATAATAGGCAGGAATTAGGTACCTTTGTAGTCTGTGGGTATGACAATGTTGCGGCCGTCCAAATCGGCTTCAGTCCGCGTGACTGTGTAATGTTTGTATAACAAGATGAGATCGATCACAGTCTGTTCGCACCTGCAACATAAATTGAGTTTTGTCATTTTGTCATTACTAATCATAGAAACTACACAGTTGAATATTTTTTAGAAACGAGGCGACGCAGAGATTCAAAATATGGCAGAATTACTTTTTTACCCCTACCTACAGTAGGCTATGTGAGTTACGCTGAAAATAATACTTCAACCTGCATCGTTCACTGAACACTTGTTGAGAAGAAGACAACAGAGATTCAAAATCTGGTAGAATTACATTTCTTACCCTCACCCTAACCTTACAGTGAGTTTGGTGAACTTACAAAAAACCACCCTAATAGCGAAGTGAGTAATTTTTGGAATTTCAAAATTAAAAATTTTTATTACTATATTATACCAACAATTACCGTGACTCTTTTACTCATAGTAACTAATCACTATAGAAAGTAGAAAGAAAAATCTCAACCTCCACAAAAAATATCATGTTTAGTACTACCTAACTATTTGAATAATAACAAAATTCAATTTAATGTCACATCCGAAGGTAAGGACGCTGGCTAACCCCCTGTATAGCGTTGTAAAACCCACCCTGCATAATACTATTAAAAATTGAATTTATCCTCCGTTCCTAACGACTTTCTGAGCTCTTCAGAACTTTCATAGAAAAAATATTCTTCAGTAAATTCGTTAAATATACCTGCCTTTAAGTAACTCCAGTACTCTTTACAGATTTGGATCCCCAGTAAAATCGTAGACTTAAGAATATGAATGAATATGAATATGAAATACACTCCTGCTCAAAATTAGAGCACCACCATCCATTTTTTCGTTTGTCTCTTTCCTTCTTCCCTTATAAATTTTGTATCTTGGACTGGCCACCAAGGAGCCTAGACATGAATCCGATAGAGCATGTTTGGGACGTGCTGAAAAGAAGAATAAGAGCCAAAGATCCACCATTTGACAATCTCCAGCAGCTGAAACAGCAGCGAAAGAGGAGTGGGACAATATCCCCCAGGAGGATACCCAAAACTTGATTTTAAGACATGGGTCGAAAGCTTCAAGCCCTCATCCGAGCTAGAGGGGGTAATACCAAGTATTGAAAAGTTAAACTGGCATAATTCGAACCTTTTTTTTTCACATTTTCAATTTTTATCGTTTTACCACAAGAAGCAAATGTTTTCTTTAACTTATTAAAAACATCTTTTTTTCTCAAATTTGTGCCTTTTTTGGTTACCTTTTTCTTTCTGTGTTTGCTAACAATGTGTGCAAATGGATGAAAACTTTGCAAGGGAAAGAAGAAGGGGATAAATGAAGAAATAGATGGTGGTGCTCTAATTTTGAGCAGGAGTATATAATTTGATGAAAAAATGTAGTTTTTAATGAACATAATATGTTGAACTAGTATGAATTGTACTAGTATGAACATAGTAGTACATAATATGTACTACTATGTTCATACTATTACATAATATTATTATGTACTACTGTGAGATCGAGCTAGACAAACTAAAGGTCTCAACCGCAGAGGTTCACCAGGTAGGGCGCACACCAGACAGTGAGGAGGTAGGGAGGGAGGTCACGAAACCGTAGAAGTTACGCTTATAATGGGATTCACAACGGCGCGTGCGCAGTAGCGATGATCTGATCACCATGAAGTTGAAGCTATTGATAGGATTGTGTCCCGAACACAAAATCAGTCAGTCTTCATCATTAATTAATTCATTTAGACCTGGTATTAATTATCATCTTAGGAAGCGAACGGTTGTCCTACTGAGCTCTGAGTGGTCTCATACGATTTTGCTTCCGAGTCTACCAAGGTAACGGAAGCTTTGTTTTCACTTTTCAAGGACGAAAGAAAAAGTTCTCCAAAATCAAAATTTTCACTCGCGTTTTGCGTTTTAGACCTTTCTGAACAATTTTGGTTCCGTGTCTGTCTGTCTGTGTGTGTGTCTGTCTGTCTGTGTGTCTGTCATGAATTCCTTGTAACGCGCATAACTATACGAAGTTATTGTCAGATTTC
This sequence comes from Apolygus lucorum, assembly GCA_009739505.2. Classification (NCBI taxonomy): domain Eukaryota; kingdom Metazoa; phylum Arthropoda; class Insecta; order Hemiptera; family Miridae; genus Apolygus; species Apolygus lucorum. Next base: position 32,698,442 of record CM019173.2, on the reverse strand, counting down.
TATTAAATTTTCAGGGATTGTGCGGGTTGGTGTGTAGACGGTCCCCTATGAAAATCATCACTCCCGGACTGATAGTAGCCGCTGCGCATGCGCAAACGTGAATTTCCTTTTAACGGCCATGACTTCCACATTTTCTCCCCAATTTCGATGAAATTTTCAATGAAATTTTCAGGGATTGTGCGGGTTGGTGTGTAGACGGTCCCCTATGAAAATCATCACTCCCGGACTGATAGTAGCCGCTGAGCATGCGCAAACGTGAATTTCCTTGTAACGGCCATAACTTCTACATTTTCCATCCGATTTCAATGAAATTTTCCAGGATGTTACAGATTATCTTGTTTTGATGTTCTGATGTTTTGAGATTAACTACTATTCATCGGATCATCTATATAATCGGGTTATGGATACGAGGAAGCTATGTGCCACACCCACTTGGCAGACTTTTTTTAGGACGTCCCGCAGTAAGACTTGGGCGTCCTTATGCGATCGATCTGGGGTAAAGTTGGACAACACTCAACAGAAAAAAATAACCACACAGTAATCCGTTTTAGACCATTCTGAAACCAAATCCGCGAAAAAAACATAGGTGTATGTCTGTGTGTGTGTGTGTATGTGTGTGTGTGTGTGTGTGTGTGTGTGTGTGTGTGTGTGTGTGTGTGTGTGTGTGTGTGTGTGTGTGTGTGTGTGTGTGTAACAAAATCTTGTGTACTCTGCACAGGCCTTAGTTCTCAAACGATTTTCGTGGTTCTTTTTTCGTTTGACGCGGAATACTATCTAGTTGTGCACTACGGCGCCGGAATTTTGGATTTTGCTTTTTAAGAGGGGGAAAGGGGGGGTTAATGCTTAAAAAACGTGCCCAGGCCTCAATTTCCAACCGATTTGCGTGTTTCTTTTATTGTTTGACTCAAATAACTTCCGAGTTGTACATGATTTTACCAGAGTACCAAAATTCGCAAGGGGAGGGGGTGAGTGGGGGATAATATTCACAAAATATCCGATTTTTCAATATTTCGGTTCCTTTACTGCTTACTAATTGTACCCAACCTTTGAAATTGAGGAAAAATTCTCATTATACCTCCGGATTTTCATGAATTATTCTTTGTACCACCATGGAACTAATAGTGGTGCCACCATGGTGCCAGGACATGGTGCCATGATGCCATAAACCGCTTATTTCGTGTTTTTTTTTCGTGTTTCACCTTGAATACGGATGTGAACTTCGACGGACTATCTACCAAAACTAACAGATGAAAGTTCAATGTTGACGTATTTCCGCTTTGGTGCTAGACAGGCACCATTGTTGGCGTTGGAGAGGTGGGGGGGGGGGGGGGGGTGAACTCGAATTCGCATGTTGGGTGTCGTAGATCATGGATTTTAAAATGCTCTTCAGATTCGAGGCTCCCATGCCGCTAGAAATGTTAAGGTGGATAATGGTGGGGGGGGGGGTCAGTATTTCATGCCTAAAGTAATAAATAAATTACATCGAGTGAAACAGTTTTATCACTTAACAACTGGTTAAACTGATCTGATGCTTATCCAATGGGACGTCCCCTGGAATGCATGCATTACTAAACAATATGTTTAATTAAGGAAAAACTAATACCCTCATACTGAAAGTCTTCGAATTAGGGCGGTTCGAACATTTCAACCGCCGTTTTTCACCCCTTAGAAGTGACTGACACTAATCAAAAGCTTCGGGTTACAACTAGATCTCAAATACAGCAGATATACCAAATTTCATTAAATTCGGTCGATGGGAACTGGGTAAAGTACAGTATTCGGCGGAACAATGTAAATTTTTAAATCGATTCTATAATCTTACGTAGGTATTTCAAAACTTGAACGAAATTAATTTTACCCCCCTTAATTTTGAGGGTGGCAAACATTTGTTTTTCTTGCTTAATTCCAATGAAGCATTATTGACAATAATAAACCAAAATGGAAAAATATCCGAAGTATGTTCTGAAGTGAACAGGGGCTATCATTTTTTTTTCAAATTATTTTATATACTTACATATACATTTTTAGAGAGAGAGGGAAAATCACTTATTGAACAGTATAGGAGTTCTGAGAACGATTGAAATTTATTGGGAACCATCCCGAGGTCTTTCTCGCACAAACCATCGAAATTTCATAAAAATCCTACTGTTGTAAAAAGAATAAATAGATATATTGCCTTTTTGATGTAAAAAGCCTCACACTCACACATCAGAATAAAAACATAGATTAATTGATACATATAACTTAATACTACTTGCCTTACTTCCGCTTTGCCTTTAATCCACAATTTCAAGATTCCGTTTTAAGGTAGTGTTGTTCTAGCAACTGAAATTATAATTCACATGCAACTCTTTGGGTTGTAACCGTGACACAAACCATTCTACCCACATGTAAATATTTTGGTTCCCCGAGAACAATGCAACGAGGTATAAGTGGAGACCTCCTGTCTCATCCGGTATACAAATAGTTGAGTTCTGGCGAGAACTCAAAAACTCGCTTACTTTACAAAAAATATTGAATTATTTTTCATAACATAAACCATTATTGTATACAATTTTGAAATTTTTTGCAATGAAAAGACTTATTTTACTACATCTAAAATTTGGGAATTGAATAAGACAATCCAGAGGTTTCTAGGACCGTTTGCTTCCTTCGAGGACGTGAAGAGTTGGACAACAAATAAGTCAGAAATATGAACGTGAATCGCAAATCACTTTTTTTGAAGTATGATTGTGTAATGAATCATACACAATCATACTTCAAAAAAAGTGATACAGAAAATTTGCATAGATCAAATTCAAAATTTAAAAACAACACGAAACATGAAAAATAACAGATTAGATCCTAAAATCAAAACTGTTTTAGGTAGGTACCGACTGACTAATTTAACTAAATATTCCATTATGATATCAAATCATTCAAAATTTCTTGCAAAGTAATCCTAATTAGACCTTATCTTCAATAAACATCGCAGGTGATTGTAGGGTACGTGGGGCAAAGCCCTACAACGACTCTTCAAATAGTTTACATTTGATTTCAGGCTTTTCTCGAGGTGTTAGTGAGATTCTGAGATTAAAGATTGCAGCACCTACGTGACCAGAATTCGTTTACCTCTCGTTTGAGAACGGTACGAGATAATGTGATTTATTCAGCAAACGGATTAATCTTTAAGTAGAATTGTGCGTAATTGGTTCAAAAACATTTGCACATTTTGGTTTATTATTTTCAATAATAAACCTTTGGAATTGACCAAGAGAAAAATTGGTTTAGCACCCATTGACCGACTTTGATGAAATTTCGTATGTAGGCTCCACTTGGGGTCTAATTGTGCTCCGAAGATTTTGGTTAATGTAAGTCTTCTAAGGGTCGAAAAATGAATTTTGAAATTTTGAAAACGCCCTAACTTAAAACATATTGTTTAGTAATGCATGCATTCCAGGGGACGTCGCATTGGATAAGCATTAGATCAGTTTAACCAGTTGTAAGGTGATAAAACTGTTTCACTCGATGTAATTTATTTATTACTTTAGGCAAGAAATACTGACACCCCCCCCCCACCATTATCCACCATAACAATTCTAGCAGCATGGGAGCCTCGAATCTGAAGAGCATTTTAAAATCCATGATCTACGATACCCAACATGCGAATTCGAGTTCACCCCCCCCCCCCGCCCGAAGCCAACAATGGTGCCAGTCTGGCACCAAAGCGGAAATACGTCGTAACATTGAACTTTCATCTGTTAGTTTTGGTAGACAGTCTGTCGAAGTTCACATCCGCATTCAAGGTGAAACACAAAAAAAAAAACACGAAATAAGCGGTTTATGGCATCATGGCACCATGTCCTGGCACCATAGTGGCACCACTATTAGTTCCATGGTGGTACAGAGAATAATTCATGAAAATAAGGAGGTATAATGAGAATTTTTCCTCAATTTCAAAGCTTGGGTACAATTAGTAAGCAGTAAAGGAACCGAAATATTGAAAAATTGGATATTTTGTGAATATTATCCCCCCACCCATCCCCTCCTCTTGCAAATTTTGGTACTCTGGTAAAATCATGTACAACTCGGAAGTTATTTGAGTCAAACAAAAAAAGAAACACGCAAATCGGTTGGAAATTGAGGCCTGGGCAGAGTTTACAAGATTCTGCACGCAAACGCACGTTTTTTAAGCATTAACCCCCCCCCCCCCCTTTCCCCCTCTTAAAAAGCAAAATCCAAAATTCCGGCGCCGTAGTGCACAACTACATAGTATTTCGCGTCAAACGAAAAAAGAACCACGAAAATCGTTTGAGAACTAAGGTCTGGGCAGAGTACACAAGATTATGCCCAAAAACGCACGTTTTTCGAGCATTTACCCCCCCTTTCCTCCCCTTAAAAGGCAAAATTCGAAATTCCGGCGACGTAGTGCACAACTAGATAGTTTTCCGCGACGAACAAAAAAAGAACCAGGAAAATCGGTTGAGAACTAAGGCCTGTGCAGAGTACACAAGATTTTGTTACACACACACACACACAGACATTCACCTATGGTTTTTTTCGCGGATTTGGATTAAGAATGGTCTAAAACGGATTACTGTGTGGTTTTTTTTTTTCTGTTGAGTGTTGTCCAACTTTACCCCAGATCGATCGCATAAGGACGCCCAAGTCTTACTGTGGGACGTCCTAAAAATGTTGATATAAAGGTATTGTTTTTCCATCAATTTAAGATAGTAGGGAATTTTTAGAATTTTTTGAGACCACGCGGAGCCCTGTAGGACAAACCGTTCGTTCCCTACGAGAATTTAAGCGTTGGACGTACGATAAATCAGAAACACGAGTGTGAATCGCTGATGTTTTTCCTCATGTTGGATGGTTGGTGGCTTTGCAGACGAGTGATCTATATAGAAAAATAATAAACCATTGTGTAATAATTTGCAGCGTTTTTTGCTCAATGTTCCACAAAAATTTTTTTCAATTTTCCAACATTTTTCAAAAAATAGCCTTGAAGCACCAGACACGGTAAAAATCCGTTTCAGAATTTTTAACTTGATCATAGCCGTTCTCAAATGAGAAGAAAACGAAAATTTCTACATCTTGGTACTGCCACATAGTGACTGATTCCACAACTTGTTCCATTCTGGCTTTAGAACTGGCCATCAGGGATGGATGTCACGAGAGGTTCTGTTATCTAATCCATGGCCCCTGGGATTTGTTGAAAAATTAAATTGAGTATACTTCAATATAGTGAAGCTCCAAACGTATCAATTATTATTCAATGAATCAACACACTAACTAAAATATTATTTTCTGGGTTATCTTCTGCCTAACTCAACTACATCTTACTGATAATGATAAGCTATTCCCTAACAGCCCAAATAGGGCAAAGTTCTACAGGCACGTGTTGATATGTTTACTTGGCGTACTAAATTTTCTAGTTACCTAAAATAATCCTCTTGCAGGTTTTTGTTCAATAAAATGAGGCAAAAGCAATGCATTTTTTTTTTTGTCAAAATTTTTGAATGATTGGAGGTAGGTAACAAAGAAGATCCCCAAACGAAGATCCAAGCGAGTAATATTTTGGAAAATCTGCTCCTGAGTGGTCACAATGGCCAAAAATACCTCTGGTGTTTGGATTCCAATACGTAACAATAAATTACAGTAACTTACCCGTGTTGGTCAATGGAGACGAGTCGGACCACTTTAGGAAGACTAGTTTTGTCCAAAAACCGTCTCAAGGGAACAGCCACAGATCCTACAACAATCAGGAAACAAATGATTTAACACAATGTCTTATGGGAAAACAAGACAGAGAGAATCCTCCTATTTTCGAGTTGTTCGGGCGTTTTTAGAATGGGTCGAAAATGTCAAAAATAGAACCACCAGGCGATAATGGACTACATACGTAGGTGCACAGGGTAGGTGCCCACATTTTATCAAGGATCGTCGACTGATTTCCTACAAGTCGTTCGCCGAGGAATGGTTCGGCGTTTCTCTCGCACAACGCACAACTGTCGTCCCTTTCTGCCTTTCTGGAGTCCTCTTGATTTCAAATTGAAACTAAATAAAAGATACCATCTTGATTTGAGAAATTTTGAGCGGTAAGGAACTAATAAATCGTTTTTCAAAGAAATTCGCGTCGTAATTCGCATAAGCTGAAGCGATGAAATTCATTAGGGACTATTTACAGAAAAGCACCCATATTTCTTGGAAATTCTAATATCGTATAATGTATGGTTTAGGCCTAAAATATGGTTTTGCCTCGGAAACAGATCTGCAGACTCACTGCAATAGAAGCAAAGTTGATCAGGAATAAGCTTTTAAACACAAAATGCGAGTAAAAAAGTGAAGACATAAATTGTCAAAAAGTTGATTGATGAGGACTTTTTGACATTTTATGTCTTGACATGGCACATGTAGTCGAAAAGCGTTACTTTTTTGATTTCTGATGATTTTCACGTACAACCAAGCCATTTATGGGGAATTGGAACTTCTTTAGTTTTAAAAGGACAGTAATTGTTCACCATTCGTTTTAAAGCTTTCGATTTCACACAGATTTCTTTCGTAGTTGTTCTTGGAATTTATGTCGTCATTTTATATTTGTTAATGTTATTAATGGATGTACAAGGAATGCCACTTGTTTTATTTAACCTTGGATACAATGTTAAACAAAAATCGTAGGGAGCGAACGGTTTGTCCTACAGAGCTCCACGCGGTCTCTAAAAATTCTAAAAATTCAATACTATCATAAATTTGGGAAAAAACAATACCTTTATTTCGAGCTAGGGCACTCTTGACAATTTCAACCCTTAATTTTCACCCCTTAGAAGTGACTGACATCGTCCAAAAGCTTCGCGGCACAACTAGACCCCAAATGGAGCCCATATACCAAATTTCATCAAAATCGGTCCATGGTTGCTAAGAAAAGTGCCGCGTACGAAGGACGGACGGAAAATTTTTTATTCGATTTTCGGATTCTACGTATCTTGAAACCAACAAATTTTGAGGGGGTGGGGGTGGGGGGGGTTAACCAAAAAATTTCTTGGTCGATTCCAAAGGTTCATTATTGTAAATAATAAACCAATTGGTGGTGGGAACTTAAAATGATCCAATGTGTAGCAGGCTAGTATGCAAGCGTTTATAGAATGAGGAATTTCACCGTTTCGGAATTTTCTAATTTTGACCCCAAAATCGGATTCAGCACCTCGGAAAACCCCCTAAAGCAAACTTTCAGCCCGAACTTCCTAATTTACGAATAAACAAAACAGTGTAGAAAATACGAATGTTTAAAAAAACCGGGAAAATGACGTCATGCTGGAATAGTTCATTTATGGCCGCTTGAAGCGCTGAGATCGAGAAATCCATAGTCCCCAGATGCAAAATTTCACAAAACAGTAAAGTTCGAAATCGAAAAACTGAAGAAAAAAATAGAAAAAGCAAGATGGGGAAAATTAGGTTTCCCCTGTTTTTGTTTGATAACTTTTCTCTTAGAAAACACAATTTTGTCGTCCCAATGGGCAACACTGGAAGAAGACGGCGATCCGAACAGCCCAATCAGCGAGCGTTCCCGCTTCACGTCCGTTTTCCCGGTTAGTTTTGAAATGAAAAATTTTGATTGTCTCCCAAAAATAACAGGAGACTTATTTTCCGAAATCAGCCCGATTTTCATCTATCCCACACCATTAACTATTCAGGAAAAATGCAAACAGAAATTGGTGAAATTCCTCATTCTTGTTTAGAAATAAAACATCCAAAAAGTCCATCCATGCAGTATGCGTTTTAGATTGATTCTGGATAACCGTACTTTTGGATAGTACTCGTAATGTTTCCTTCCTATTTCTACCATTTCCGTTTTCACTTTTTGCTATCTTTGGTAGTGAGGAGGCAAAACTGTACTTCACATTGTTGAAAATAGTTTTTTATGCTGCGCGAAGCAAAAATCCAATTATTGCTGATTCGCGCCTTCAATTTAGCCTCGCGATGCTGACTCGCCCTGAATTCTAGCAGCTGCACCGTCTTGTGAGTAACTTGACTTCCCGCAGGGCCGTCGACGTACAGTCAGCTCGCGGGTTCCCGCGAGATCTTCGAGGCCGACTGTACCTTTCCGCGGAAGGAGGTTCACCTTGACTTCCCACCCAAAGGTCTTCGGACCCTCCTCGTTCTCTTCCAGTCCCCACCTCCAGAGACTCAGATGCAGAAATCATGCAATATAGGCGAATGAGCGAATTATTGAAAAATCATAATCGTGTATCCATGATCAGCTTCCTCAAGAAAGGGGAGAAATATTCGAGCAACAGGTCAGAAAACGCTTGCCAGGAGGGTGTGGCACATAGCTTTCTCATAGAGATGTTCCAAAGGTTAGTAGATGATCTCTAAACATCAATCTCCAAGTCCCTAATGATACCCTCCAAATTTGATGATCACATGACGATGAAATTCATGGAAGACCATCTACACCCCAACAAGAAAGGGGAAAAATATTCGTACAGCAGGTCAGAAAACGTCTGACAAGGGGGTGTGGCACATTGCTTCCTCGTGGAGACGATCCGAAGCTTAGCAGATGATCTCTAAACATCATTCTCCAAGTACCAACCGATACCCCCCAAATTTTATGATCGCATGACGATGAAATCCCTAGAAGACCATTATACACCCCAACTCGCAAATATCCCTGAAAATGTCATCAAATCTAGTTGGAAAATGTAGTTATGATTTTTAGAAGGGCTTCACGTTTGCATACTCGCAGAGGCAATCACGATCACCATGAATATGATGTAGGATCATCAACGCCTTCACCCGCACAATCCCTGAAAATTTCATCAAAATCCAGTATATATATACTCCAGAAGTTGTATAGTTTTGCCGGCACAATTTTTGGATACACATACCTTCTGACTGACACACGATCAACCAAAACTGTTCATAAAAAATGGAAATTTCAATTTTGCAGGGCTTATTTTATCCTTTAAAAATGAAAACAACGCTTCTGCTATCTTTGGTAGACTCGAAAGCAAAAATTATGTCCTTTGTGACCAAAATTGGTCATTTTTAGCGTATTTTTGAGATAATTCAGTACGCGGCGCTTTTCTTAGCAACCATGGACCGATTTGGTATATGGGCTCCATTTAGGGTCTAGTTGTGCCGCAAAGCTTTTGGTTGATGTCAGTTACTTCTAGAGGGTGAAAACTAAGTGTTGCCATTTTCAAAAGCGTCTCAGCTCGAAAACTCTCGAAATAAAAGTACTGGTTTTTTCACGAATTTAAGATAGAGTTGAACTTTTAGAATTTATAGAGACCACATGGAGCTCTGTAGGACAAATCGTTCGCTTCCTACGAGAACTTAAGGGTTTTACGTACGATAAATCAGAATAGCGAGTGTGAATCACCAAAGAGGCCTAATCTCCTTTGAAATTTTAACTATCCAAAATAATGAGATCGCTGTTCGTTTCTTCGAGTCATTTTGTATTCAGTTTTGCTTCCTTAGCAACCAGTAATCAAATTTCCATCCCTATTTCTTCTAATGTGAGGAGGTGTGAGGATTTCATTTCTGCCAAATAGTAGGTAGCAGTAGGTACCTATGATTCCTACTGCCTAGGAGGACCTATGGTTCTCCCCATTATATCATTATATTTGATTTATTTATTTATTTGTATTTATATTTATTGTTATTTATGTGAGGAGGTGTGAGGATTTCATTTCTGCCGAATAGCAGGTAGGTAGTAGGTACCTATGATTTCTACTGCCTAGGAGGACCTACGGTTCTCCCCATTATATCATTATATTTGGTTTATTTATTTATTTTTATTTATGGCGTGCCCCCTGCCTTTCAGGGTAGTTTCATTTGAAAAAAAAAGATGTAAAAAATAGTGTCAATGGCAGGGCTGTGATCTTTTCTGACGTTTTAATCGACTTCCTTTTTGGAACATTCTAAGATGACAAGTTGATTAATGAATGGTTCAGGGTGGTGAACCAGTCTTGTCTTGGTGTGTAGGACTCCCGGTAGAACCCCTTGATATGTGGGTCATTTTCCCAGAAAGGGTCAATCGTTGTCCAGAAAAGATTCCGAATGTCCATTTATGATTTGGGCGTAAAAAAAAAAATTCTCCATAACGTCGGCCTAGATGTGATACCTCGTAAGTGAAAAACCCTAACTTTTCAGGAGAAGCAAAAAACTGTTTACTCGGGTATATTACGACATTTTCTTTGGTATCCTTGGTTATTAAAACTCGTGAGGGCCCATTGAGTATAAGTATCAGGGTTTGGGACAATTATTTCATCTCTTGATCGAAAAACTGCATTTACGAGTTCTCACTTACTGAATTGAAAATTTTCTTTCAACTTACAAGGTATCACTACTTCTCTTTCAAACACCATCCGAGCACCATAAGTACACCAGACGATTTTATCACACTATTAAGTAGTTTTTTTCCAAATTAGTGGAGAAGAGGATCTTAGAATACAAAAAAAGGAACCTTAGAGGAATCTCAATGCATTTATTATAAAATTTATAATGTTTGGTAACATGAAATAAAAACATTCTTAATGTAGGTAAATTATTAGACAAATCAGTAGGTTCCTTGAAAAAATATTGAACCCTTGATCCAATCTGACAATTATTATTTTCAATAATAAGCCTTTGGAATCGAGCAAAAAAAAAAAAAACAAATTTTAACCCCTCCTCAAAATTTGATGTTTAATGTTTCAAGGTACGTAGAATCCGAAAGTCCAATAAAAGAATTTTCCATCCGTACGCCGTACGCGCACTTGTCTCAGCAACACTGGACCGATTTGGTTCAAATTTCGTATATGGGCTCCATTTGGGGTCTAGTTGTGCCGCGAAGCTTTTGGTTGATGTAGGTCACTTCTAAGGGGTGAAAATTAAGGGTTGAAATTTTCAAGAGTGCCCTAGCTCGAAAACTCTCGAAATAAACGTATCGCTTTTTTACCCTCTAAAATTTAAAATTGGTAGGAGCTCCGGGTGGTCTCAAAAATTTTTTTAATTTCAATACTATTCAATAGTATGACTAAAATGCGATCGCTGTTCATTTCTTCGATTTGTATTCTGTTTTGCTTTCTGAGCAACCAGTAATCAAATTTCCATATGAAGCTTTCTATTTTTCGAATCGAGTGTGAAGCGTTTAGTTCTTTCTAATAAACTTGATTGTGAAGGTGTGAAGGCATTATGGTGTGGTAGGTAGTAGCTACCAATGGTTCGTAGGTAAGAAATAGGTAAAAAAATGTTGGTAGGTTGAAAAAAAAACGCTGCAAATCATTGCCCCCCCCCCACCCTTCTGTATAGATCCCTCCCTAACAACCGTAGGTACCTACCACCTACTAGGGCATTTTTGAAAATTTCAACCCTTCATTTCCATTTGGTTGGTGGTAGGGTTTGAAATGTTCAAAAATGCCCTAGTAGGTAGTAGGTACCTACGGTTGGTAGGGAGGGATCTATACAGAAGGGTGATCTATACAGAAAATAATAATCCTTTGAGCAATGATTTGCAGCGTTTTTGGACTGTAAATGCGGTAAATTGAAATCAAATCAAGAAAGGGATATCACCACGCGATTCAGCATAGAAAATCAGTGCTAAGTAATATTATGCCACACTTAAAGTCAACCTTCATCTCAATTTTGGCACAATTCCTTGGTTAGGCATTATTGAGCACTCGCTGAGCGGGTTGCGCGCATCAAAAAAAGTTGTCGTAGTAAAATATTCATAAAATTTGTCGTATAATCTGAATATGCAATAAAAAAATGGTGGTTTTTATCTGAAAAAACGAAGTTGATCTAGGGTGCGCATTGTTTTGTCATTTTTGAATTATACGCAGAAAATTATGAAGAATAGCGTTGGTCCAATTTTTTTCTCGATAAATATGTAATTTTTGGACAATTTTCAGTTTTCAAAAGTGTATCGGAATCAGAAATTTTTGCTCGATTCCAAATATTACCAATCAATACCTGAGCTGGTTACACCAAAATGGACTAGACATGCTAGATCATTTAAAAAGTCTATGATTCACTACTAAATGCAATAAAATACAATAATTTTGCCTTGAACTGAGAGGAGCGGCGATCCATGTTGTAAACAGAAGGAATAATGGCGATAGCACTGCTTAGTTACGAGGAAACACAAGTTTGGCGGGACACTTCCATTTACGTGGAAACACTTGGGCGCTCTCTCTTGGTACTTGCGAGGTATCACTAGTTCCTCCAGTTCGCTAAACAGATACGAGGTAGAGCCAAAATCGCTTTTGAGAGGTAATACGATTTTTTACACTTACGAGCTCTCACTATATCAACGCGGCTTGTTTTTCTGAATCCAACGATACCAAAACCTAAAAAACGCATTTTTGTCACTTACGAGGTATCACATCTAGGCCGACGATAAACTATCAACTTCGTTCTACGTCGGGCAATCAATAAAATATGCTCTTGTTCACGCTAAAATATAGAAATTAAAGTTTAAACAGGTAAATGTCTACTAATCTGCCATGTCCGGACCCCTAGGTAGTAAATTTTGCTTGAACACTGTGAATCACCGATCAAAGCAGCGGCCTGAATTTGTAGGGATTCTTTATTGCATATACCTATCTAGACATGAAAAAATGGATTTTCAGATTTTTTCAGACGCAAACAAAGTGAGCATGAGGATAAAATGTGCTTGTCCGGAGGTTTCTGTCTTTAATCTGCCTTTCTTGTGTTTTCGTATTTAGGCGGCTTATTATCGTTTCCCTCGGTTTCACTACCACTGTAAGAGGTAAGGATACACGTCAGGTTATTAAAGAAAGCGGCTGGAATCGTTTTTATTTTATGCGGAAGTGTGCACAGGTGGTTTCAGTTGCAGAAACGTGGTGTCACAGTCACTGTCTGTCTTTAATCTGCCCTCTGTAAAACGGCAAGAAATCGATATTATTTTTTCTTTTTGGTCTCTGGTTCTAGTTTCTACCGAGCTGGTTCCAGCGATATGGTTTCACTTCAGCAGAACAGCACCTGAACGCGGGAAAAGCTGAAAACCCTAAGTGCCACCCAGGAACCTGTGTCTTTCATCTGCCGGTGATGGTGGCAGATAGAAGACCTTTTGGACAGATAAAATACTTTTTTCAAGTTGATAACGATTTAATTTGAATTTTCCGTTGTAAAAACTTTACATTTTTCGACCTCAAAACTGTATTCAGCAACCTTGAAAATCCCCTGGTACCAAGTTTTGGCTCGAAAAACCGACAAGTTCAGCTTCAACATGTTCGAAAACAAGACCTGGTTACTTACGGAGGTTTCTAGATCGCTATAAGAAAATCCGAGTTCCTCGTTGGTTTAAAATAAAAACATTTTAGATTGGTCATTAATCTTCAGCCCTAGGCTAAAATTACCACCACCTGTGCGAGTGGGGGGATAATATTCATGAAATATCCGATTTGCAATATTTTGGTCCCTTAATAGCTTATTGATTTTACCCAATTTTGTTTGTTTGTTTGAAATTATAGGATAATGGTGAGAGGGGAGGGGGGAAGAGACCACCATTTCTTGCCTAAAGTACAAAATAAATTACATCGAGTGAAACAGTTTTTTCGCTTACCAACTGTTTAAATTGACCAAATGCTTATTAATTATTTAATTATGCTTTATTGGATTATTTTGGAATTAAAGTTTTATTTAAAATTAAATCGAGTTGCTCACTTAAAACTTAGTTTTGTTATTTTATTTTCTCATTTTTAGAATATTTGAATTATGTTTTTTGAACAAAATTATGCATTATTGATGTTTGCATCAAATTTTGAAGGGGGAAAGTTTGGATGAAACATGATCACGTCTTTAATCTGTCCATGAATTACTGCGATTTGGGCACGACAGTCTTTCATTTGCCATGGGTGTCTTTCATCTGCCGATAGGTTTTCGTCTTTAATTATTTATTAAATATTAAGCGTCCCACTGTGTGTTCTTCCGTCGAAATTCAATCAGTATGGTGTGAGGTTAATCCCTGATTTTTGCCAGAACTTAAGTCGAACTTTAAGTTTTCTGAAATCATGGGATACCGATTGTCCCTTTCTAGGAAAATGACCCATGTAGGAGCTTCAGTAGAGAGTGTTGGACCTCCAGTAGGATCCCTATAAGGGAATGAAGGACCCTCAAAAGGCATCCTGTCCCATATAATCAAAATGTAAAAGGGCTTTCCCGAAAAGAAAACAATTTCACACACATCGCTATATATATGTTATTTCTCTCACGAATTTCTTATAATATTTAATCAGTTAAAATCACCTCAAAACGGTAAATATATGGCTGGTAAATCTGTGGCATTTCACACATCAGTTTCTACAGCATTAAAGGAACTTTATCTTATTATAACATCAAATCTGTAATGAAGTTATCGTAACTTGAAGTTAGTCAGGGGCGGCCGAGATAGCAGTTACGTCACTTCGGTGACCTTATGACCCCATTCCGAAACTGCCGCACAGTTTACAGTATGTCGAGAAAACGAAGCCATTTTGGGAGGGCAGTATAAATTTCTCATTTCACATTGATTCACGCGTTGATGTGACCAGTTTGGGCAGGCTTGGTTCCGTCGGGTGATCATGAAACTCATTGAGGAAGTCCTTGGTACAATCGGCTCAGTCCTCGAAAATGTCATGAACATTTGTCAAATACCATATCCAAGTTTTTTCATTGACAACACATTTCAAGTTTTCTTCTGAGCAAAGGCTTTTCTCAGCCATATCAATTCACTCAAATTTTGATCGCGTGAAATCTGGGTTCAAATAAGTGGGAGTTTTTTCGACAATAAAAGTCCATTGTCGTTTCCAATCAATTTTATTCGTGGAGAGCTTTCGACAAACCTCAAGAGGACAAGATTTCTGTGTAGATCAAATGTAGCCACTTGTACTCTGCACTGAAATCTTGTCCTCTTGCTATTGGATTGACAATGATAACCAGAGGGTTGTCAAAAAACTCTCACTTATTTGAATAAAAGAAAAAGTCTAGAACCACAACATATTATCGATATCTGGGTAGCAGGAGATCCATGTTTGTTACAAAATACTCGTATTGGTCCAATTAGTTTAAATAATTGCAGGTGGAATGTATTGGTCTCGACAAAAATACTCTACAACCCTGGAACATACCTTCTAGAGCCCACATACAAGGCAAGCGTAACAACAACCGAATCATCCGTTTAAACTATGAGAGCCCTATAGTTAACTACCAAAAAAATTATTTGTTCTCTGTAGCACACCAATATCCGGTGTCTCCATTCCGCCACAAATAGAGCAAATATTTTTTACCTACAGATATTATAGAGATCTGAAATCTCCCACACAAACATTATTGGTATTTGTTATTTCATTATTTTTGCTTCCGAGTCTACCAAGGTAGCGGAAGCTTTGTTTTCACTTTTCAAGGACGAAAAAAAAAGTTCTCCAAAATCAAAATTTTCACTCGCGTTTTGCGTTTTAGACCTTTCTGAACAATTTTGGTTGTGTGTCTGTCTGTCTGTGTGTCTGTCATGAATTCCTTGTAACGCGCTTAACTATACGAAGTTATTGTCCGATTTCTATCAAATTTTCAGGGATTGTGCGGGTTGGTGTGTAGACGGTCCCCTATGAAAATCATCATCCTGGGACTGATAGAAGCGACTGCGCATGCGCAAACGTGCATTTACTTTTAACAGCCATAACTTCTACATTTTCCATCCGATTTCAATGAAATTTTCAGGGATATTACAAATTATTATTTAAATGGTCCACTATGAAAATCATCACCTTCGGGCTGATAGTAGCCACTGCGCATGCGCAAACGTGAATTTCCTTGTAACGGCCATAACTTCCACATTTTCTACCCGATTTCGATGACATTTTCAGGGATTACGTGGATTAGGTTGTAGATGGTCCCCAATGAAAATCAAGGCCTTAAAATTTACAGTAGCCTCTGCGCATGCGCAAACGTGAATTCCTTGTAACAGCCATAACTTCCACATTTTCTACCCGATTTCGATGACATTTTCAGGGATTACGTGGATTAGGTTGTAGATGGTCCCCAATGAAAATCAAGGCCTTAAAATTTATAGAAGCCTCTGCGCATGCGCATACGTAAAATCCTTGTAACAGCCATAACATTCACATTTTTCATCCGAATTTGATGAAATTTTCCAGGATTGTCCAGATTAGCGCGTAGGTGGTCCCCTATGAGAATAGTGAAAGGTACTTAGAGATTAGTGTTTTGAGATTAACTACTATGCATCGGATCATCTATATAATCGGGTTATGGATACGAGGAAGCTATGTGCCACTCCCACTTGGAAGATGTTTTTTTTTATTTATAAAACCCTTATCCGGCCAATATGGGCATATGCCCTACCAATATGGGGAACATGCTCTCCCTCTCAATTCCGTCGGATACGAGGAAGCTATGTGCTACACCCACTTGGCAGACGTTTTGTAATTATGCTTTGAGATGTAGGGAATGTAGAACCCGCAGTAGTGAATGTAGGATCCCAATAATGAATGTTTTGCAATGGCGACGATCGTGGTATAATTTGCCTCCTGTTACCTAACGATGATGCCACTAAAATACTTTGACCCTTCACAATCGCTTCACTTTCTCAGAAATATGGATTTTATCGATTAAACGGTCAATTTCTAGCTAATCCGCTTCAAAGCTATATTGACTCGTATTACCTACCTCTAATTTACGCTCACTAGTGAACAAAAGAGCAATATTGTCGTTGCGCGGTTCACCTCATAGATATTGAATAAGTAGGCAGGCAAGGAATTTTCTCATCAAATAATTACCTTTCTTTCAATTATTCAGATTGCGTTCCTCAATTGTTTGAATGTCTCATTCTAAATAATACCATTTATTTATTTTGCATCTCTTCATTCAATCTCAAGTGTCTAACTTGAGTTTGGTTGGTGTTTCTCCTCATAGATTTACATAACAGTATGTACATGAAATAGCTTGCCCATAATAACAGTATGTACATGAAATAGCTTGCCCATATTATGTACAATGAACAAGTCTACATTTTGTCACTTTCTCTGTGAGTTTGATCTTTCGAAAACAAATGAAATGAGTCGAACTGGGATCTGTATTGATAAATTAGGATATAAGCCGTCAAAATTGTTCAATTCTACCGATTCAAGGTGACATATAATATATGTTTTCATATTATGGATAAGTATTGGGAATTCCTAAACAATAAAAACCTGATCGAATTGATGATCTAATTACGTATTATGTTTATGTTATCACAAAATTTGTGATAATATTATTTAATTATTTTTATAATATTATAATATTATAATAATATATATAATAATAATTATAATAATAATTAATAATATAATAATTATTAATTATTATATATTATTATTATTAATTATATTAATTATATTAATTAATATTATTAATTATTAATATAATAATTATAATAATAATAATTTTTATAATATTATAATATTATAATAATATATATAATAATAATTATAATAATAATAATAATTATAATAATTATAATAATATTATAATATTATAATTTTATAATATTATAATATTATTATTATAATATTATTATTATTTAATAATATTAGTTCATTGGGATGAAGATAGACTAAACTTGAGTTCATATCACAATGTTTCGTAATATGGTGTATTATTGCGCTTGGTCGGAACAAACTCACTTTAAGAGATCGTGAACTGGATCCGTACCACATGTTCTTGAAGCGGAATTGCAGTTGAATGGCTTTTCACCAGAGCGTCGATAATAACCAATATTGGAAACACTAATTGTTGACTCTCAGTTGCGTGGTAACAAAAGGTACCTGTTCACCCACAATGAAGTTGTTGCCAATTACCAGTGAAGGTATTGTTTTCAATTTGCGGAATTATGATGACATAGTGAAGGTATGTACCGGAAATGGTTCGTCTAAATGTTCAACTGGGTTCAACTCTCTGCACAAAGATATTGATTCAAACAGAATTCAACCAAGAAAAAATAAATTACCAGCTTAATTAGGAACCGTTATTAATCAAAATTATTGGAGCTAAAAAAATCAGCAGGTTGGTCAAGCTTTGGAACTGGGTTCTTGACACAGTTAAGGAACGCACAGTATTAAGAGAATTAATTTTGGGTGACATAAGGAAGGTATTCAGCAGTTCCTAACCAGTAAAACCGGTCAGAATTGATTTTAAGTCCTATACATTATTGTAAATTTTTAGCTGGTTCCAAACATGGTGGTGTTGGAGCTGATTTGTCGAAAAATAGTAGGTACTCCTTTTCATCAAAATCTGAAAAATGTCCAGTTGGGAACATTAATAGGTGGTTAAATTGTAGGCTAAAAATATGTACCTACCCATAGTGAAGGTATTGTTATAATAAAATGAAGGGATAAAAGACATCAACTAATAAGAAACAAGTACAACAATTTTATCAATTTCGAGAAGGAAACAAAATAGGGTTAAATCCATCTAAATGTAGATGGCATAACAGGGGGCAGTTATTATAAATACAAATAATTGGAGCTCAACATGAAAGCACTGACACTGTTAAGGAATGCATCAAGGGATATAGATCACCGATTTTGGGTGACATAATGGAGGTATTAGGTTGAATCGGTATAAAAAGCTGCCTGAAGTTATTAACTTGATTGTGATGGTTACCACATCTTATTACTGATAGTCTGAATCTTATTTAATAATAAAATTAAAAACAGAATTTTAATTATTGTAGGACACAATAAAGGTCCTATCTACCTACGACAGATGATATAATTTCAACACCCAGATATGTTTTGACCCATAATGAAGGTATAGTCAAATAGTTCATAGTCCTTCAACTAGGTAGGTATCTACACAAAAATATTGGTTTGAGCAGAATTTTTTGTCAACCAAGAAAGGACGACTCTTGAGTCGTGCTCCCAAAGTTTAGATCTTTCAAAAACTAATTTATAGGGCCGAACTAGAAGCCGTCGAGTTGTGCAACCAGTCGTGGAATGCCGTTGTGTCGATTTTGGGTGACATCGCGAAGGTATTGGGCGATTGTAAAACTATAAAAAATCCTGATTGATTGGATTTAATGAGCATTCCACACTCTACAAGACATTTTGAGAAGGTTTCAAATGTCTAGATTCTCATCAAAACATCAAAAATAACCAATTTGGGGTGGAGTGAAAAAATTCCTAACTACAATGGATGGTGTTGTTTCCACTCACAGATGACATAATGAAGGTATACAGGAAGTAAAGGAATGTCCTTCAACTAGGTACCTATCCAAACATATTGGTAAGAGGAAATTGTGTAGTTGACCAAGAAAAACTGAGTCTTAATTAACGTTCCCAAAGTTTAAATTTGGGATCAATTATTTAAAAATAGATTGACACGGCCGAACTGTGAACCGTTACAGTAAATACACATGGTTTGTGCTCATAGGTCTATAGGTAGGTCAAATTTTGTTAATAGGCATTTGACACTGTTAAGGAATGCCGTCTCACCGATTTTGGGTGACATAACGCAGGTATTGGGCGGTCCTGATGAGCCAACGAGAAAGGATTTTCGGTTCACACTGAGCACCTCAACACAAGGAATACGTTCATAATCGTCGACGGCCTAGCGGACACTGACGCAAGGACCTGTTGATCGCAAACTGGTTGCCATGGAAGAAGGGGTCGACTGGGGTCTATGACTGGCCGCTCACTCGTGGAGGGGCAGAGACTCGCGACGGATCTCAACTCGCAAGGGGAAGAAGGCGAGTTAGGATTATGGATACTTTTCATCTTTTATCCATGCGGGAATAGGTGTTCTAGTCTCACTAGTACGCATAAGCAGGTAATTGTACGGCATTCATACTTAATTATTTAAAACAGGAGCCTAAAACCTCAATGGATTCATGTTTTTGTACTCTTTTTGTACACACACTCATCACAAGGTCTTTGAACCAAAATCATTATTCAGACTGCCATACAAAGCGAGATTCAAATGAGAACTGAAGAATTGAAGAATCCATTTTGGTTTATGACTTTCAATGAATCTTTGGAATTGAGAAAGAAAAGTGCGATTGTGACATTATACAGCGATTCCAGAACAAAGTACTGCGGTCATGTGTTGATGTGTATCGGTATTCAACCAATGAGGACATCCATGAGGACTTTAAAGTTTCCACAATAAACGAAGTCATCAAAACACAAGCAGTAGCCCATCATCAGAGGCTACAAGGTCATATTAACGAGGAGGCTGTCAAGTTGCTGGATGTTGATGTGCTCAGGCGGCTGATAAAACGAAGACCTCGCGATCTATAGCAGTAAGAAGTTATTTTTTGATAAGTGTTTTCACGAAGTCGCTTAACCCTGTACTTGGCAAAAGTATCCCTATGGCGGTTCTTTCAAATTTTCCCCCCTAAAGTATACTTTAGGCCCTCTAAAGACATGCTAAATTGAAAAAGCTTCTAAAATGTTGAAATTCCAACAGATTTTCTACACTTGTGGTATAGTAAGTACCTACTTATATATCTAAAACTTCCACCGATGGATGAGATTGTTATTGAATAAAATGTATTACAATATCTTGTGGTTGTGGACTTTTTCTTTTTCCAAATAAATGGGGTTTTTTGACAAAGAGAGTCCTTTTTTCGGTTTCCAATCACTTTATTGCTGGAGAGCTCTCAACAATCCTCTGGTTGTCATTTTCAATCCATCAGCAAGAGGATGAGTTTTCTGTGAAGTAGTAGGCATGAAATTAAAAGAAAAAATAATGGGGAAAAAGAATCCATAAAATGAAATAATGGAAGAATCGCTAGTTATACTAGCTGGGTATGCTTATTATATCTTCTCAATTGCTGCTCATACCAATGAGATAAAATAATAAATAAAACTAAGCAGCCTGAATCAAAGATGTAACGCGTTTATTATCAAAAAATTTGGTAGTTTCCATTTGGGGATTTGTTTCAATTTTTCCCTACAGTAAGGTTCCTTGACCCTCTAAAAACATGATAAAACTGAAAAAAAGCTTCCATACTGTTAAAATTCGGACACAAAACATGTATGGTATATTAGACGTTGCGAAGTATAGGGTTAATGAGTGTTGTGCAGCGCGCTTCTGCGAATGTTTTGCTTCAAAATACACAAAATACCCGTAAAATGAAGTAGGCATATAACTATGTACCACTCTCCCATATCACTCACTCACATTCATTGCCATGGTAATGTTGGTAATAAGTTGAATCACTTGGTGCAATACATATCTGAATGGACGTCCTCAAACCACTCATCAACTCCGGAAAATGTTCCTAATAGTAACGTAGCGTAAAAGTTTGGAAAAATAATGGAAAACCCGTGTTTTTTGCAGACTGTGAACTCTACAGAACAATAATAAACCGACGTGTATTAATTTGCATTTTTTTGCGTTGTGGCATGTATGTGATGGTGTTCGACAACTCGATGTTGAATAAATTGCGATCTGAAGCTTCGGTATTTCAATATGCAGATGGTAAAATGAATGGAACCCTCGAAATAAAATTAAATTTACAGGTCAAGAGGGTTTTGTACGGTGCTTTGAAACGTTTTTGGTAATCTCATCGTTGAATCGGTGGAACATCAATTTTCTGGAATATTAAGGGCGCTCCTGACTTCATTTGAGGACGTGTACTTTCCTCTCCAATTTCGGAGGGGGGAGGAAAGTGAATATAGGATGGAAGGGTCAGGATCAGGATCGACCCTTTTGGAAATTGGGTCAGGAATATCCCTTTGGGGAGAGCACTGGGAATTCAGGGAAGGGGTGATAACGGGGAGGGATGGGTGTGAAGGGGAGGGGGGGGGGGGTTGCCGCATCGGGTTCCGGGAGTTCCCGAAGGAAGAATCTTCGCTATGGTTGTAAAGAGGGGGAAGGATTTTCCCGCAGGATCGTTATAGCGAGAAAGAGAGATGTACGACTCGACTATTTATTCAAAATTCTATAAATTAATTCATTTAAATATTTCTTTCACTAAAACGTCAACAACATAACAAGTTATTGTATCGTATTGATATTTCAGGACTGATTCGGGATCTCTGATGAACAGCTCGGTGCATCTGATTTGAGAATCTAGTGAAGATACATACTTCCAGAATCAATACTCTATATTTTTCGCAGTGTTGAAAAATCCATTTTTTGTTGTTTCTAAGAGCGACCTGCACAATTAACTATCCATCACAGTAAGTTAGTAATATCCATATTTGTATCTAAGAAACTTGATCAGAGCACTCATAGATACATCATGTCCCAGGACCAACGGGACCAATCGGTAACCTTGTGATCACCGAAATCCAAGTTAAGGTCAGTCAGTCTGGGTTGGAGACCGCTCGAGGTCTTGATTATTTTTTGGATACGAGGGTTATGGATACGAGGAAGCTATGTGCCACACCCACTTGGCAGACGTTTTTTGGGTTGGGATCGTTGGTGAACTTCGTACCACTTGAGTAGCCATGAACAAAATCATGAGAACCAATTTTGATCTTCCGTTTGGAAGAGAGCAGAAGACGTCAACAACGCCATGAATGGCAGTTGGGCGAAAAATCAAACTGAGATGGTTGTTTACGTTTTCTATACAACCTTGTCTCAGGCAAAGCTACAAGAAATTGTAGTTGGGACTGTAGAAGATGTTGGATTTTATGAGGGGTAGTTTTGAGACCGTCCCTTGTGAATTTCGCAAACATCTTATCAATAGCAACCTGTGCACGCTAAAACGAGATTTTCATGGTAGATAAGTCAAAGAAGAGAAGGTGAAGAGTAGGGAGTAGTGAGTGAGGCATTGAAAGATCAGAGTAGTGAGTGAGGCAGGTAAGGGAGCAGAAAAAACTGAATGAGGCAGGTAAGAATGAAGAGAGTAGTGAGTGAGGCAGGTAAGAAAGCAGAGAGTAGTGAGTGAGGCAGGTAAGAGACCAGAAAGTGGTGAGTGAGGCAGGTAAGAGAGCAGAGATTGGTGAGTGAGGCAGGTAAGGGAGTAGAGTAGTGAGTGAGGCAGGTAAGAGAGCAGGGAGTGGTGAGTGAGGCAGGTAAGAGAGCAGGGAGTGGTGAGTGAGGCAGGTAAGGGAGTAAAGAGTAGTGAGTGAGACAGGTAAGGGAGTAGAGAGTAGTGAGTGAGACAGGTAAGAGAATGGTGATGAGGCAGGTAAGGGGGTAAAGTGTAGTGAGTGAGACAGGTAACAGAGTAGTGAGTGAGGCAGGTAATGAAACAGAGAACAGTGAGTGATGCAGCTAAGAATGAAGAGAGTAGTGAGTGAGGCAGGTAAAGGAGCAGTGAGAGGAAGCGAGGTTGATGAAATAGTTGAGGAGCAGTGAAGAGTAAGGTAGTGATTGAGGTAGGCTAGATGGCAGTGAGGTAGGCTAGATGGCAGTGAGGTACGATATGAGACCGTGAGTAGTGAGTGAGGCAGTTAAGAGAGCAGAGAGTAGTGAGTGAGGCAGGTAAGAGAGCAGAAAGTGGTGAGTGAGGCAGGTAAGAGAGTAGAGAGTGGTGAGTGAGGCAGGTAAGAGAGCAAAAAGTGGTGAGTGAGGCAGGTAAGAGAGTAGAGAGTGGTGAGTGAGGCAGGTAATGGAACATAGAGTATTGAGTGAGGCAGGTAATGGAACATAGAGTAGTGAGTGAGGCAAGTAAGAATGAAGAGAGAAGTGAGTGAGGTAGGTAAAATATCGGAGTATTGAGTGAGGCAGGTGAGGGAACAGAGAGTATTGAGTGAGGCAGGTAAGGGAGTAGAAAGCAGTGAGTGAGGGAGGTGAGGGAACAGAGAGTATTGAGTGAGGTAGGTAAGAGAGCAGAGGGTAGTGAGTGGGGCAGGTAATGGAATATAGAGTAGTGAGTGAGGCAGGTAAGAATGAAGAGAGAAGTGAGTGAGGTAGGTAAAATATCGGAGTAGTGAGTGAGGCAGGTAAGCGAGTAGAAAGCAGTGAGTGAGGGAGGTGAGGGAACAGAGTGTATTGAGTGAGGTAGGTAAGAGAGCAGAGGGTAGTGAGTGGGGCAGGTAATGGAACATAGAGTAGTGAGTGAGGCAGGTAAGAATGAAGAGAGAAGTGAGTGAGGTAGGTAAAATATCGGAATAGTGAGTGAGGCAGGTAAGCGAGTAGAAAGCAGTGAGTGAGGCAGGTGAGGGAACAGAGAGTATTGAGTGAGGCAGGTAAGGGAGTAGAAAGCAGTGAGTGAGGGAGGTGAGGGAACAGAGAGTATTGAGTGAGGTAGGTAAGAGAGCAGAGGGTAGTGAGTGGGGCAGGTAATGGAATATAGAGTAGTGAGTGAGGCAGGTAAGAATGAAGAGAGAAGTGAGTGAGGCAGGTAAAAGATCAGAGTATTGAGTGAGGCAGGTAAGGGAGTAGAAAGCAGTAAGTGAGGGAGGTGAGGGAACAGAGAGTATTGAGTGAGGTAGGTAAGAGAGCAGAGGGTAGTGAGTGGGGCAGGTAATGGATATAGAGTAGTGAGTGAGGCAGGTAAGAATGAAGAGAGAAGTGAGTGAGGCAGGTGAGGGAACAGAGAGTATTGAGTGAGGCAGGTAAAGGAGTAGAAAGCAGTGAGTGAGGAAGGTAAGGGAACAGTGATGAGTAAGCGAGGTAGGTTAGGAGGTAGATGTAATAGTTAAGGGGCAGTGAAGAGTGAGGTAGGCTAGTTGGCAGTGAGGTATGAATGGGGACACTGAGGAGTGAGTGAGGCAGGTAAGGGAGCAGAAGGCGGAGTAATATTCAAGGTATCGAATTTCCTTCCAACAAAACAGACAACCCGCTTCCCGAGAGGCCTTCAAGGGGCGCCCGCGTTTCCACGAAAATTAATGAACGAGAAGCGGGCGGAGAAAGAGAAAGCGAACGCGATGATAAAGGAAAAGAGGAAGGCGGATTAATAAACCAAAAGAAAATCAAGATGGCTCGACCTTCTCGTGATAAACCGAGACAAGGGGAAGGTTATTGGCAGACAGCCTTCCGAAAGGTAATTGGGCTTTCTGGCTGAGGGTAATTTGAAGGGTCGCCCGGAGACGGCGTCTTTATTACACAAGTGCCACGTAGAAAAAAAGAACAGAAGGGAAATGGACGCCAAAGGCGAGGGAAAAGGGGGACATTTCAGTGGTAAGTTTTATTGAGTTTGGGTGAGTTGTGGGGATCCCCCGCTTTGCCATCCACGAGGACAAATCGGCAGTTTGTTTTCTCCTCCTCTTCCGACCTTTGGGGTATAAAACGAGAAAGAGGAAGTGAAGGGGGCACGCGAGTACCGTGTCAAATCAAGTGAATGATTGATGCGGCTGACCAGCCCTTTTATTGGCCGCTGAAGTCTGTTATTGGAACTCCGCGGCTCCTAAAAGCCGTTAGCGGCTCTCAACTACCGGTTAGCGGCCCCTAACCACCAGCCAGAGGTTACGTCTCGTTTATAACCCAATAAAATTCACAAGCTCACCTCAAAACCATTTCAAATTCGAATTTTTACATTTTCAACCTGAATGTAACTGTGAGTAGGTAACTGAAATTTCATTTACTCATTTTTTGAAGATTTATTGCAAATGATACGTTGTGGGGTTTTTGAGATTTCTGCAAAGTTGGATGGGTTGAAAAAGCCATTAGCTGCTTCCATACATAAATAAATAAATTGACTTGCAATACAGTTATTTCTTGGATACATAGAAGAGAGTACTCTTGATTAGGATGCTCAAGAATTTGACTTAACAGTGTCTGTAGAACCTCCATCAAAGAAGTCAAAAGATTGATCAGTAGGAAATTCGAGAGAACTATGCTGCCGTCCTTAGCAAGAAGGGTGTATCTCGGATTTTGGCGATTTTCAGGTTTTTGCATATCTAGACTCTTTGGAGTCTTCTGCACCTTATGATACCTCATTCATGTACCTATGGGTGCGAAAAGGTACACCAAAACGCTAGTGAAAAAGGGCTTATCTCTGAAATTTCTTGAAATCCTTAGGCGATTAGGCGTATGTCGTTTTTCCTAAGCCTAAAAGGCGGATATCATTCCGAATACCTTTCTCTACTAAGCAAGAAAGCCGCATCTCCTGAGATACGGCTTTTTTGCTTAGCAAAAATTCGAAATATGTTCTTGGCAACCAAAATGCTTAGCGGAAAAGCCGGATCTCGTAGGGTGCTCGCTTATTAATGATAAGTCACCAAACAAATTGGGCTGGAGGCTCGTCACCGAACTTTTCCATAAGATTAAATTTAACAATCTGCGTAAAAAAAGAAGTAGTGTAGAAAAAAACTAACGAATCATGTTAAAAACCCCGGCTAAAATCTGCCAGGAAACCGCTTGAAGTGCTTGGAATGCTTAACAAAAGAGGCGTATATCTCGAATATCACCCTAATTTACTAAGTGGAAAAGGCGTATCTCCTCTAAATTAGTTATGACGTGAATTCCCATGAAAAAAAGGCCGTAGTAAGTTGGAGAATGATTGGACCTACCGTATGATGTCCCGAAAATGGGGTAAAAGTATAATTAACTGGACGCGAAACTTAAAAACCGAAAAGTGCTTAAACTGAAAATCTTGATTTTTGGAGATGCGCCCTTCTTGCTAAGGACGGCAGTATGTTGGCATGAGATTTGAACCACAGGAACACCGAACCCGAATACCAAACGACTCCAGAACTATCATCAAGGCCTCTTGGGAAGCTTGTATAATGCTATAATGCTCTTGCAAGGTCGAGGAAGCAGGTCAATTCCAACTGTACCTGTGATGAAACTGGTGTGCTGAAATACGGCAGTCTGTACAGCGATATTGCACTGAAAGATGAAAGATGAAACTGCACTGCTATGCTGAAGTATGGCTGTATCTATGTAGCGTTCTTTGAAGAGATCATTATTGTTCAGAAAGCTTGAGAGTCGGTTGAGGCATTATTTCAACCACAGGAACGCCGAACTCCAAATACCAAACGATTCCAGAACTATCATCAATGCCTCTTGGGAAGCTTGTAAAATGCTCTTGCAAGGTCGACGAAGCAAGTCAATTCCAACTGTACCTGTGATGAATCTGGTGTGCTGAAATATGGCTGTCTGCACAGCGTTCTTCACGAAAACTATGCTAGCAATAATTGAAGAGATCCCTATTGTTCAGCAAGCTCAAGAGTCGGTTGAGGTATGATTTGAACCACTGGAACGCCGAACTCGAAATACCAAGCGATTCTAGAAGTATGTATCATGAATGCCTCTTGGGAAGCTTGTAAAATGCTCTTGCAAGGTAGACGAAGCAGGACAATTCCAAATGTACCTGTGATGATACTGGTTTGCCGAAATATGGCTGTCTGCACAGCGTTCTTCGCGAAAACTATGCTAGCAATAATTGAAGAGATCCCTATTGTCCAGCAAACTTAAGAGTCGGTTGAGGTATGATTTGAACCACAGGAACGCCGAACTCGAAAGACCAAGCTTATCGAACGCTCTTGCAAGGTCCATCACAAGAGGCCAATTCAAACTGTCCTAGTGATGATGTCAGCTTCGGATTAGCTGAATTTTCATAATTCTAATTTTCGACAACTTCAACTACCACATCAGATGATCGGGAAAAATCATATTCAAGACAGGTGAAAATCGACCGAGGTGACATGTAACGTGGCAGATAGAAAACTCCGGGCAGTCGTTTAAAATTAATCATAGCAGTCAATTAGCAGTCAGTCAAAATCTCAAGTGATAATTTGTATAATATAGGTCTTCCTCAAAAGTTTAATAATTGTTTTGTTCATCATTAAATAGTAGTTAATCGTAGAAGTTAGTAGACTTGATTAGGAGTTTTCACGACATCTGGCGCACAACGCAGGGCAAAGAATTAGTAGATTTAGGTCGACAAAACCCTATTCAAGAAGATGAACCTGCTGAGAAGAAAACGAGAAGAGGCCCGGATCGCATTCAACCGACAGGCGGAAGCTCTTGGATTGCTGCTGGATGCAGAACGACGAGACATCGCAAGGATCAAGATCGGCTGGAACATCCTGGAACCAACTTGGGAAGCTCTGAGGGCACAGGACAACGAGATGCTAGAGCAAATGTACCTTGAGGACATAATTGTCGAGGAAATAGATGGTGAGGTTGTGAGTACAGAAGCCCTCATAAGTTTAAAATTAATTATACCAGTCATTGTAATATTCTCAATTACTATTAATTCGATTATTTTAATTAAAATTAAAATTTAATTCTATTATTCTCAATTATAATTTCTATAATATAAGTTTTCCTCAAAAGTTTAATAATTGTTTTGTTCATCATTAATAGTAGAAGTTAGTAGACTTGAGTAGGAGTTTTCACGACAGATGAAACTACTAGGCTGAAATATGGCTGTATTTATGTAGCGTTCTTTGAAGAGATCATTATTGTTCAGAAAGCTTGAGAGTCGGTTGAGGTATGATTTGAACCACAGTAACGCCGAACTACAAATACCAAACGATTCCACAACTATCATCAATGCCTCTTGGGAAGCTTGTAAAATGCTCTTGCAAGGTCGACGAAGCAGGTCAATTCAAACTGTACCTGTGATGAAACTACAATGCTGGAATATGGCTGTCTGTACAGCGTTCTTCGCAAAAACTATGCTGGCTATAATTGAAGAGATCCCTATTGTTCAAGAAGCTTGAGAGTCGGTTGAGGTTTTATTTCAACCACAGGAACGCCGAACCCCAAATACCAAACGACTCCAGAACTATCATCAATGCCTCTTGGGAAGCTTGTAAAATGCTCTTGCAAGGTCGACGAAGCAGGTCAATTCCAACTGTACCTGTGATGAAACTGGTGTGCTGAAATATGGCTGTCTGTACAGCGATATTGCACTGAAAGATGAAAGATGAAACTGCACTGCTATGCTGAAGTATGGCTGGATCTATGTAGCGTTCTTTGAAGAGATCTTTATTGTTCAGAAAGCATTAGAGTCGGTTGAGGTATTATTTCAACCACAGGAAAGCCGAACTCCAAATATCAAACGATTCCAGAACTATCATCCCCTTGGGAAGCTTGTAAAATGCTCTTGCAAGGTAGACGAAGCAGGTCAATTCCAACTGTACCTGTGATGAAACTGGTTTGCTGGAATATGGCTGTCTGTACAGCGTTCTTCGCGAAAACTATGCTAGCAATAATTGAAGAGATCCCTATTGTTCACGAAGCTTGAGAGTCGGTTGAGGTATGATTTCAACCACAGGAACGCCGAACTCCAAATACCAAACGATTCCAGAACTATCATCAATGCCTCTTGGGAAGCTTGTCAAACGCTCTTGCAAGCTCCATCACAAGAGGCCAATTCAAACTGTCCTAGTGAAGAAACTGCTATGCTGAAATATGGTTGTATCTATGTAGCGTTCTTTGAAGAGATCATTATTGTTCAGAAAGCTTGAGAGTCGGTTGAGGTATGACTTCAACCACAGGAATGCCGAACTCCAAATACCAAACGATTCCAGAACTATCATCAATGCCTCTTGGGAAGCTTGTCAAACGCTCTTGCTAGCTCTATCACAAGAGGCCAATTCAAACTGTCCCAGTCATGAAACTACTAGGCTGCAATATGGCTGTATGTATGTAGCGTTCTTTAAAGAGATCATTATTGTTCAGAAAGCTTGCAAGTCGGTTGAGGTATGATTTGAACCACAGTAACGCCGAACTCGAAATACCAAGCGATTCCATAACTATCATGCCTCATGGAAAGCTTATCAAATGTTGTTGCATGGACGAAGCAGGTCAATTCCAACTGTACCAGTCGCTATGCTGAAATACAGATATCTGTGGAGCGTTCTTTGTGAAAACTATGCTTGAAGAGCTGAGTTCAGGAAGCTCACATTCAAAATTGTAATCCACGACTTGTCATTCAAACGCCCAGGAAAGGAACTCAAAATCTCGAAAGCCCTCGAAAGTTCACTCCCTATTTATATTACGTCGCATGACTGACCCTTACTTTGCATAATATATGAATGGACAAAAGCTCGTTTTACTATAGAAATCCCCCCCCCCCGTTTCACCCCTCAAAAATCACCCCCTCCAAAAACCCCCTTTTCCCCCTCTCATCCATCCCCCCTAGAAATCGATCCTCATTCAAGCCCGACCCACACCGACTTCAGTCTCCTTCTGTGAAGCCGACGAACCAGCTGCCACAATTTCAACTCTCCTCGGATTTTCAACGTCGAAACACTCACTGTAAAATTAATTGACGACATCCAAAATAAAAATATCGGACATTAAAGTATTTTTTTCGTTTTGAAAAGCGTGAATTTCGCGTATATTTTGAAGACCTTTCAAATTTTGAAGAAATTCAACAACAAAACACAAGGTACGTTTATTGTGATCACAAATGTTTAAATTTACACAGTAACATGAAATTTACACTTATAATTTTGAGAATTTTCCAGATCATATTCATTCAAATTATTGTATTTGGATGCATACTTTAAAATTTGTAGATATATAAGAAAATTGTATTGTTGGCTAACTAGTGATTACTTCTCTTACAATAATTGTAATAAATTAGCTGATTAATAAGAAATAGTAAAGTAATGTTATGCAACTTAGATTACTTATTGTTTAAAATATTGCAAGCATAACTTAGGTTGATCAGTAAGAAGGGGCTTAGAAATAGTGAGAAGTTTATGACACGAAGCACCAAATCAGGTGAGAAATATCAATTATTCATTAAAATAGATATTTTAAATTTCTTTCATATTAAGATTCATATTTCTTTCATATTGAAAAAATTCAACACTGAAAGACAATGTAAGAACGTGAGATTTAAAATTCACATAATAATTACGGAAAATTTAAAAATGATTTTTACGCAACTTAAGGATTCACTCGATAAGCAAAATGAGCTATTCTCCAGTTATAAATATGTTTACCACATGATAATTAATTTTGGATAATCGATTTCGGAATGGTCTATTTGCGGTTTCCAACCTTTTTTCAATGATTGGCTAAATTAAAATTTCCAATTGAAATGCATTTTTAAGTTTTTATACAATACAGGGTGAGGAAAATGGTGTTTGAATGTAAAAATGCGTATTATTTCAGAGGGAACTGAGGATTTTTGTTACCTGATATACTGGGTGACCGAAACCAAACAGCAATACTTCAGGAATCGATTTTAAAACTATTTTGCAACAACTTTTCCCTCTTAGCACATTTTTTACTCCGCTAAATGTACAACTTTTTTCCTTTTGAATGAAAAAACATTAAATTTTTGCATTCAAACGCCATTTTCCCCTCAAATTTTAAAGTGAACCTAAAAGTTTCTAGCGGCATGCGGGCCTCGAATTTTAACAGCAATTTAGAATCCATGATTTATGATACCCAACATGCGAATTTGAGTTCACCCCCCCCCCCTTCCCTGATACAACGTTGCCCATGCGAATTTCTAAACTCTGGTGACGTAATGTGCAACTGGG
The DNA here is from genome assembly GCA_009739505.2 of Apolygus lucorum. NCBI lineage: Eukaryota > Metazoa > Arthropoda > Insecta > Hemiptera > Miridae > Apolygus > Apolygus lucorum. The sequence goes on along the minus strand of CM019173.2, from coordinate 32,667,123 downwards.
AAGGGTTTTGAGTCGAACAGATAAATGAAACATGGTTGAGGATTGAGGAGTAGGTAGCGAACTCAAAGTACTGCCAGACTGAGCCTTATTTTCACTAAATAACCCCTCGTTCCACACCACACAATTTTCGTCAACGAGCTGCACAACTAGATAAATTTCTGAGTCGAACAAAAAAAGAACCACGCAAATCGGTGGGAATATGAAGCCTTGGCTGAGTACACAAAATTATACTCTAAAATGCATGTTTTGGTTTATTATTCACAATAATGAACCTTTGGAATCGACCAAGAAACAATTTTTTTAGCCCCCACTCAAAATTTGTTGGTTTACGTTTCAAGGTACGTGGAATCCGAAAATCGAATAAAAATTTGTCCGTCCGTCCGCCGTACGTGGTACTTTCCTCACTTAACTTTGACCGATTTTGATGAAATTTGGTAGGGTAAAACCACCAATAGTCGGCACTGTTAAGCCCGATCTTCAACTTCAAAACGCAGTTATAAATCAGTTTTGAGTGCTAATCCATTATTTTTTTTTTCTTTACGTAGATAAACATCTGTACTTCATTTAAAAAAATACTAGGAAACTTCATAACAACTTTTGAATCGAGTTGTTAGGCAATTCTACACAAACAACAGATTTCCTAGTAGCCGGCACCCATTTTGCCATCAATCGGCACGGCTTTTAACCAATAGTGGGCACCAGTCCACCATTGATGGGCACTGCTCTCTACTATAAGGTTGGCACCTGCCAACTGCCAATTCAACGCTGTCATACTAATAGTTGGAACAGGTTTAGATTCTGGTGAGGGATAGAAAAAAACGTAAAATGGTAACGAAAGGTAAAATAACGTTGTTATTTAAATCACTCTTTAAGGTTAACTTTGAGTTACCGAGGTACCGACCTACTGTGCAGTGAAATACCAGGTTTTCCTCGACAAAATTTGGTGTTGAACACTCTAATTATTTTGACATATCACATAAATCAAGTCCCAAACGATAGAGGTGAACGGATGAGACAAGAAATATCACAAAAGTTTGAATAGGTATAAAAGGAAATCAAACGTTGGTTTCAAACTATAAAGTTAAAATTTAATATTTTATATTAAATGCCAAGTGGGTGTGGCACATAGCTTCCTCGTATCCATAACCCGATTATACAGATGATCCGATGCATTGAAGTTAATCTCAAAACACCAATCTCTAAGTACCTTTCACTACCCTCATAGGTCTACATACACGCTTATCTGGACAATCCTAGAAAATTTCATCAAATTCGGATGAAAAATTTAAGTTTATGGCTGTTACAAGGATTTTACGTTTGCGCATGCGCAGAGGCTACTGTAAATTATAAGGCCTTGATTTTCATTGGGGACCATCACTACCTAATTCGCGTAATCCCTGAAAATTTCATCAAAATCGGGTAGAAAATGTGGACATTATGGCTGTTACAAGGAATTCACGTTTGCTCATGCGCAGAGGCTACTATCAGTCCGAAGGTGGTGATTTTCATAGGGGACCATCTAAATACTAATCTGTAACATTCCTGAAAATTGCATTGAAATCGGATGGAAAATGTAGAAGTTATGGCCGTTACAAGGAATTCACGTTTGTGCATGCGCAGTCGCTTCTATCAGTCCGGGGATGATGTTTTCATAGGGGACCGTCTACACACCAACCGCACAATCTCTGAACATTTCATAGAAATCGGACAATAACTTCGTATAGTTATGCCCGTTACAAGGAATTCATGACAGACAGACACGGAACCCATATTGTTCAGAAAGGTCTAAAACGCAAAACGCGAGTGAAAATTTTGATTTTGGAGATCTTTTTTTCATCCTTGAAAAGTGAAAACAAAACTTCCGCTACCTTGGTAGACTCGGAAGCAATTTAAGTCTCAGCACCCTCCCCCCTTCACCCCATCAGGTAGTAGGTAGGTAACCCCCCCCCTTACTCACCTCAGCAAAAAATACCTAGCGATCACCTCCAGTGTTAATACCGGGCACTGCCGACTATTGAGTACTGGGCATGCTGATTACTGGGTTCTACCCTAGTCGGCATGCCAGTTATTGAATGATCGGCACTGCCCATTATTAGTTTTATGGTGTGCCGAAATCTGGATAGAGCTACGGGATAACAATTTAATCTTTAGAAATTATGTTTGGTTACGAAAATTGATCAATTCAGATCAAAAGACTTCATGATGACAAATGCAAGCCGAAATCCAAAGGTGGGCACCCCACGCCAATTATTGAAATTGAGGTTAATTTTTATCCAGAACTGGGCACATCTACGATCCCCAATATAATTCGATAAAACGTATCAAAAAATAATGCAAATGAAAGCTTTAAGGCTGGAGAATGCAACAGAATCGGAAAAAAGTACGAAAGAATCACTTACCAGCGAGCAGTACCCAAAACAGCACTGTCAGTCCTTAAGAAAAAAATAGCGGGAGGTCTGTTACGAGGACGCGCAATGGGTACTGTCAAAAAATGTTTTTCCATCTGATTTTACTCCTGCTCACGGCCCACAAACAAGCTGACGAGCTTCGTATTCAGTTGTAGCCCCTGAAAATATTTTTTTAAGCCTCCTAGGTCACTCCCAAGTCTTATTCTTGACCAGAATGTGTTGAGAGTGCCGACTATTAGGGGGGGTGCTGGTTATTGGTGGTTTTACCCTATATGGGCTCCGTTTGGGGTCTAGTTGTGCCCCGAAGCTCCTGGTTGATGTCAGTCACTTCTAAGGGTCAAAATGTTGAAAATGCCCAAACTCGAAAAATCTCGATATAAAGGTATTGTTTTTCCATCAATTTAAGATAGTATTGAATTTTTAGAATTTTTAGAGACCACGCGGAGCCCTGTAGGACAAACCGTTCGCTCCCTACGTGAACTTAAGGGTTGAACTTACGATAAATCAGAAATACGAGCGTGAATTGCAAAAGAGGCCTAATCTCCGTTCAAATTTTAGCTGACCGAAATGCGATCGATGTTTTTCTTCATGTTGGTTGGTGGTAACAATGGCAAAGCCGTGTTCTTTGCAGACTACTGATCTATTTAGAAAAATAATAAACCTTTGTGTAACAACTTGCAGCGTTTTTAGTTTCAATCACCCCTTCCCCCTTCAAAGGCAAAATTCAAAATTTTGGCGCTCGTAGTGCTTAACTTGATAGAATTTGGCGTCGAACTGAAACAGAACTATGCAAATCGGTTGAAATTGGCCTGGGCAAAGTACACAAGATTTTGTCACAAACACACACGGACACACTTAGGATTTAGAATGCCTTAAGACGGATTTCTATGTGATTATTTTATTCTCCGTTGAGTGAAGTCCTCCTTCACCCCAGATTATGTGCGTAGGGTCTTCCAAATCTTACCTTGGGATGTCCTAAAAATTGGTTACCGTTGAAAAGCATTTTACACTTTTAAGGGCCTCTGAAGAAGACCAGATTAGCCGGAAAAAATCACCAAGAGGTTTGAAAAAACAGAAATTGGCAAACTTTTGGGTTCGAGGTAGATAGAAGTTTCCTTCTGTAGAGTTTTTCTGAACTGGTCAAGGGCTTTTCATATGGGAGATTAAACGCTCTTTCCAACGGTGTTGGAATCCTCCTCCTCAGCACTTCTTACCAGACTTCCGTCAGTTCTAGAGAGCCCATGGTCCTGTTTGACCTGAAAACCCCTCTCAAGGCGAAAGAATCATCTTCTCTACCACGTCGACTTCTCCAATGTTCTCTAAGGGAACCATCAGTTTTCCAGACAGAATCCAAGTCACGTTTTCTCAAGGGTACGACTTACCACGGGACTTCATTCCAAGTTCCACATCCGCATAGTCTCCAACACATCTTCCTTATCATCCTCCCAGTCAGCAAAATGAATGGACGACGCTTCTGGAGCGTTATGGTATTTCTTCAACATTCATCAAGAAAATATCGCGTATTTTCATCCTTATTTACTCTAACTTGATTCTCCTTGATTAATTCCATCGAAATATCAACTCTAGGTCTACTGGGTTTTACTCAATCATAATATTTAGGTCATCCTGTTGTTGAGTTGGGAAATTAAAGAATGAAACTAAAGAAACTATTGCAAAAAGTTTCAAGCAAATATAAATTTTTATTCAGCAAATGGTATGCAAATTAGAACAGCCGATCTAAATTTTTATGAGTCGAAATGTTACGAAGGGAAAATTCAGTGTAAACGAAAACATAGTCAGGGTGATGGGGTTTTCAATAATTATTGCCTCACTAATAGTTTCATTGCGATCTCCCCTCCACAAAAAAACTTATAAATTTCTACGGAAATTGACTAACCAGGCGTTTTTTTCCTAAATATAAAATTGATACTTTTTTCCCTGAAGGAAGAAGTTTGTTTGACTTCGCACTCCGATATAAACGTAAACATTAAACAAAAAGAGAGTAAACATTGGTGGGAGGAGGGCTGGTGTAACAAAGAACCGGTTTTTATCTCGAAATAAACCCCCTTTTTATCTAGAAGTTTCTTTGATTCCCGGTCGGTCGGTTTTTCTGAGGAAACTATAATGATTATGCCGTGACGAACGAAAATAGTCCGAAGTTAAGTCCTACGCAGGGATCTTGTGTTCTTGAGAGAACTACTACCTTGGTGCTTACGTCACACTTTCTCTCCGAAACGATGCAGATTATTATTATGTCGACTTTGAGGATTAGGGTCCACCGGAAAACTGCTCCTCTTCCACCACTTTTATTTGTTTTATTTTATTTGATTGGCATGTATAAGTAGTGTTTCTGAGTTTTAGGACGTCCCACAGAAAGACTTGGGCGCCCTTAAGCGATAAATCTGGGGTGAAGGAGGACAACACAAAACGGAGAAAAAATAACCACTTAGATGGATCAGGACAGTCATGCTGTCTGATCATTTTGATCATTTATAAGAAAGATTGGTACCAAAATTTAAAAAAATGCAAGGTGTTAAAAAACCGTTATTTTCTATTTTTGTATTTTTTTTTATTATTTTAATTTTTTTATTTTTATTTTATTTTTTTGTAAAGAACGAGGCTTTTTTATTAATACTACCTACTAGCAATAACATCGCTATCAGAAAGTTGTGGGTGCCTTGATTGCGAAATTTGATTCTTGATCTAAAGGCGCAAAACTGAGTTCAGGAAACTTCTTTCAAAGAAAAGAACAATGTTCACGCTGGGTCAGCTAAAATTTGTAGAATATTGGGCCTATTTTACTCAACTATTAGGGAACATCTGCACTAAGCCTTTCCTCAAGACATCTGCTTTATCCAAAAAGTAGGTTCTAAAAAATTTATAAAAAATTCAATACTATTTAAAATTGGTGAAAAAACTATAGGCTATACTATACTATACTATACCTACCTTTATTTCGATAGTTTTCGAGCTGGGGCACTCTTGAAAATTTCAACCCTTAATTTTCACCCCTTAGAAGTGCCTGACATCAACCAAAAGCTTCGCGGCACAACTAGACCCTAAATGGAGCCTACATACCAAATTTGAACCAAATCGGTCCAGTGTTGCTAAGAAAAGTGCCGCGTACGGCGTACGGACGGAAAATGTTTTATTGGATTTTCGGATTCTACGTACTTTGAACGTAAAACATCTAATTTTGAGGGGGGTTAATGTTTTTTTTCTTGCTCAATTCCAAAGGCTTATTATTGAAAATAATAAACCAGAAGAGGGGAAATAAAAGAAAAACGAAAAAAGATCTCACCTTGCTAGGTGGGATTTCCGAAGCAATAATATTTTATAATAAATAGGTGGAGGGGTAATAGAGGTGTAGGAGGGATAGGGATTTGAGATATGGGTCTTTCAACCTACTGTTCTAGTTGAAAAGACGGCGCGGAAGTCCGGACGCAAATCAGAGGGTTAAATTACCTACCTACCAAACAGTAGACGATACTTTTAAAAGAAGAACTTCGATAGGCGGTGGCTCGAGCGTAAAAAATTCGATTTTACCAAGAATTCACCCCGATTCCGAATCACAATTTTTGAAGGGCGAGAGAAGGGATTTTTGTATTTTGGAAGAGATGGTTTTTGTATTAAGAGTGAGAGATCGAAGATAGAGCTGACTACAATCAACCTTGAACGATAGGCGTTGAAGCGGGGACAGCTAAAAGGATCAGTCGACCAATCAATCACACCTTCAACAGGACAACAATAACAACAACAAAATGTAAATAACTGGTTCATCCAACGCTCAATCTGAACTTATGCAGGCAGTCTCTGAAGATTATCATCACACTCACAAGTGATTAGGATCCAAGTCCACCAAATTAACACTCCGATGGTCGCGCTGGGATCTGAGAGATCCACTGACGGACTTTGGTCTGTTCCCAGCCAACCCTTCAATGAAGGGGGCTCCCTCTCCCAGTACCTTCTTTTCTTGAGTTGCTTTTGGACTCTGTGTGATCATGGAAGTCAGCCGGTCCTCCCGTGTGGTGCAATCTTCATTAAGATCTGATAGATCCACATGGCCGAGCATGTAACTTTTTCTAATTTCCCTTTTTTCTCTTTCTTGTAGTAATTTTAAACATTGCATGAAACTATTTCGTTCGCTATAATGTTTTTGCCATTCTACATTAAATGAAAATAAATAAATAATGAAAGTCTGAAAATACCTATATGCTAGTTTGTACAAACGATTTGTACTATTGTTACTTATAAGTTACCGCCTTTTGTATTTTTCATATATACAAAAAAAAAAAATCAATAATTCAATAATTGTGATGAGTTTTACTAACCTTCCATACAACACGATGATGGATTTTGTTATATTCATAATTTGATCTAAGTAACGATTACCTATTCATTTAATTCCTATTCTATTCAGGTAGGTACCTGTTTTTTGTAAGGATGCAACTTTTTTGCCATGTATTCTATTGTATGCATACATTATATTGTGTACCTGACTGCTATTCACAGTCATATTTTTCAGTCATTAGTTTTTTCCAAGAAATACACCTTTCTAGTAAACTATCATTTTCACCAGAAAATAGGTCAATTCTACTTTACTACGTTTTCTAGCTCCTAAAATATAAAAATGGGGGTCATTTTCATTGAAAAACTCCATCACTTCCAGATGGATCTCACAGGACCAGCGCGACCATCTAAGTAACTTTTGGGGCGCGACCTTCGGAGTGTTAATGACTGTTCGTTAACAGCTGTTTGTTTTCAGCTTCCACTGAAGCCATCGTGGAATGCATCATATTTCCATGTTGTCAAATTCTCACAGAAAGACCGTGGCGTTTATGTTTGGAAGTTTCCGTGATTTACGAATCTGCCTTTTATACCCACAAAAATTGGCAGAGTTGATGGGAGGACGCTGTGAGTAGGCAACGTAACGCAAGACCGGTCGGTCGTGCGTTTCTAGTATCCTGGTGCGCCGCCCAGAGTGCGAGACGACCCCAAACCCCATTCGAAAATTGGAGAGAAAATTCTCAGACTACTTGTGTTTGTCTTCTGAATTCATCAGTATATTCCGTCTTGCCGAAAGATTGTAGCAAATTTTCAAGAAAAAATTTTGATATTTCAATAACACGTTTTCAATAAGGAAAATTTTCACAAATTTCCCCAGGCAAACACGATGTGGAACACTTTGTTTAACACTTCCTTTGTTTAACAGGAATCATCCAGCAGTTCAAAAAAACTATTTCCCGTCAATTGTATTTGTATATTTCTCCTTGAAACTATCTAAATATAACTCGTATTTCAAAAATCGAAATATTCGACAAATATTCAAAAAGCCAAAAATATGCTGTTCAGTTACACAAAAATATATGAAATTCAATTGCATTTAAATTGTTGGAATCAACTCAAAACCCCTCAAAACAAACTTTTCAGAGCCTGAAAATTGAATATTCAAAAATATGTAAAATCTCGTCTCTAGAAATAACTTGTAATCCGCTGACAGGTTGAGATAGAACTGACTTCAACTCTGTCCTTTCTGATGACAAAGTTCGTCGTGACGTTTCCAAGCAAGTTCCGACAGATTCCATCTCCTCTCCCCGCCTGGACTTCTTCCCCTTCGGCCCTCTTCTTCCACCGTCGTCTGACAGCCATCAGACTCAGCGCCCATTGAGCTCAAATGATGCGTCAAACTACATCTCGATGACGAAATGGAATCGAAAACTTCCTTTCGAAGCGGGTGCCAACTTACATTTTACCACGGGGTGGTAAAATTGACGGGGACGCCTCGATTTTTCAGGAAATAATTAGTCAATTCGATCGAAAAAAAAATTCTTAGTTCGATGGGCAGACAAGTTTCATCGTAACATGAACTTAGATTCATGTTTATGTGTCACTCAAATACATGAGGTCGAGGAAAATGCGAAAATAAACTTCTAACTTGTTGAACTTTGAATCAAACGATATCGTAAATTTCCTATTGTAGTTTCGATCAAGTCTTTATCATACCAAGAATGGAGGTTACTCACGTCTGACGAATTGATTTTTGTAGAAAAAGTATTTTCAATCCAACTTGACCATTTACTGTAGTATAATAACGCTGCAAATTATTACAAAGTAGTTTATTATTTTTCTGTAAAGATCACCAATTCGTCCAATCTACGGAGTACCGGATACAGGAACCTCCCTATAATGGCCCAAAGAGGCCTTTCAAAGGACAGCGGAGGACGTCGGAAGATTTGGAGCTATTGTAGATAAAATGAGTACGTAGAGAAAGGGGAGGGGAAAATAAAACATCATTTCCAGATATAAATATTAATTAAAAAATATGAGGATCCACAGCTGGAGAGAACAGTGTTAATTACCTAATTAACACTGTTCTCTCCAAGTGTGCATCGTCAAAGCTTTTACATAATATTGATGGATGGAAATGACGTTTTAAATCCCCCCCCCCCTTTTTTCCAATTTTTCATTTTACCTGCAATAGCTCCAAATCCTCATTTTCCAACAGTTATGGGTTTAACTACGTGGTTGTTGATTGGCGCTGATGTGATGTTCACTCGTAACACATCCTTCGAGCCCTGAGAAAGGTGATAAATTTACCGAAAGATCGGCAAAGGAAGAGTTTCATTCCTGAGGACCTCCCCACCCAAAATTGACGACAAAATTCATGGAACATTAACTCGTAATAAACTAATTAATTATCCTCATTGGGCGATCGGTTGATCCCACAGAGCTCTGAGGGTGTTAGAAATTCTTTAAAATTTTGGAAATTTCATACAATGAAAAACAATACCTGTATAAAATGTTTCTGGCTGGGCGTTTTGAGCTCGTTTTTCCCCACTTTTTACCCCTCAGAAGTGACGGATAGTAACCAAAACCTTCGGGGCACCGAAAATACCCAGTTAAGTTGAATAACTAAATAAATTACCCTGTTTTATAGTTACAATAAAAACGAGTTTTCGAGCATACGAGCCGAATAAAGAAACCGCTTGTTGCGGAGGTCATAGGGTCAATTTATTCATCACCCTCGGAACTTGTTTTCTTAATAAATGACCTACATATCGATTTTTAAGGCTTCGCAAATGTTTCTTCGCTTCTTCGCTTTAACCGACACTCCCTATAATTTATAATTACATAAAGTGAAATACATAATTTGCCGAATCGTCCAAGTAGGACAAGTTGCGAAGAACAAACAATCACTATCAATAAATTGTTGCAACTTTTATGAAATGTTTTCAAAATTTAAGCATTTGGTTGAGTTCCAAACCAGCTAACTATCGAAATTGATGTTTAAGTAAACATCTCCACTGATTTTTTTTTTCGTACCTAACTGGATTTTCAAGATCGTGTCACTCGTTACCTGAGTTGATGATCAGCAATATGATTGAGAATTCGTTCATCACGAGAAAAATCTATAAATTATTAAGAGAAATTGGTGCTGTTAGCTAAATTCATAAGGGACCGTTTCAAGGCTGCTCCGCGTCAACCCTAAAACGCTGCAAATCATTGCTCAAAGGTTTATTATTTTCTGTATAGATCACCCTTCTGTATAGATCACTGGTTCTCCATCAATAGCACCTACCACCATCAGATGGATACAGATTCTGTATTCTCCCTTGCCCTTCCCTCTCAAATTTCAGCTTCCTGCGTTCAATAGGATTGAAAATGGCTTCGGAGCTCACTCAGCTGATCAGTGCTCTTCCAGGCGTCTCCAGCATTCGAGAAGATCTTCTTCACTCTTCAGATCACTGATCAGCTGAGTGTGCTTTGAGCAATGGATTCGGAGCTCACTCAGCTGATCAGAGATCTGAGGAGTGAAGAAGATCTCCTCGAATGCTGGAGACGCCTGGAAGAGCACTTCCATTCAATAGGACTGAAAATGGCTTTGGAGCTCACTCAGCTGAACAGTGATCTGAGGAGTGAAGAAGATCTCCTCGAATGCTGGAGACGCCTGGAAGAGCACTTCCATTCAATAGGACTGAAAATGGCTTTGGAGCTCACTCAGCTGAACAGTGATCTGAGGAGTGAAGAAGATCTCCTCGAATGCTGGAGACGCCTGGAAGAGCACTTCCATTCAATAGGATTGAAAATGGCTTTGGAGCTCACTCTGCTGATCAGTGATCTGAGGAGTGAAGAAGATCTCCTCGAATGCTGGAGACGCCTGGAAGAACACTTCCATTCAATAGGATTGAAAATGGCTTCGGAGCTCACTCAGCTGATCAGTGATCTGAAGAGTGAAGAAGCCTTTGAGCAATGATTTGCAGCGTTTTTTACCCACCAACATTTTTTTTACCTACCAGCCAGGTACTACCTACCACACCATACTGGCTTCACACCTTCACAATCAAGTTTATTAGAAAGAACTAAACGCTTCACACTCGATTGGAAAAATAGAAAGCTTCGTATGGAAATTTGATTACTGGTTACGCAGAAGGCAAAACTGTATACAAATCGAAGAAATGAACAGCGATCGCATTTTAGTCCGATAAAATTTGAATGGAGATTAGACCTCTTTTGCGATTCACACTCATGATTCTGTTTTATCGAAGGAAAACCTTCAAGTACTCGTAGGGACCGAACGGTTTGTCCTACAGAGCTCCGGGTGGTCTCAAAAATTTTTAAAAATTCAATACTATTTAAAATTGGTGAAAAAACGATACCTTTATTTCGAGAGTTTTCGAGCTAGGGCACTCTTGAAAATTTCAACCCTTAATTTTCACCCCTTAGAAGTGACCTACATCAACCAAAAGCTTCGCGGCACAACTAGACCCCAAATGGAGCCCATATACCAAATTTGAACCAAATCGGTCCAGTGTTGCTAAGAAAAGTGCCGCGTACGGCGGACGGCGGACGGCGTACGGCGTACGGCGGACGGACGGAAATTTTTTTATTCGATTTTCGTATTCTACGTACCTTGAAACGTAAAACATCAAATTTTGAGGGGGGGTAAAAATTTTTTTTTCTTGCTCGATTCCAAAGGCTTATTATTGAAAATAATAAACCAAAATTCAATCCAAATCGGGATTGAATATTGGATCAATATTCAATAGTTATTGACTCGTTACTACGATGATTAATTAATAGTGATCTTCAACTTCATTATCGGGACACAAAGAGCCGTCCGATCCACGGAGTAGACATTAAAATCCCCGTAAACCTTGATAACGACCCTGATAACGACAGTTGCTAACTCGAAGCCCGAACCAGGGGCTTCGGATGGCGTTTAGAGTAGGTACCTAAACTTGACGGGGAATCATGAGCTATGCTTCGCCGAATAATTCCCAAGTTTGTGATGAAGGTGAGGGCTTACGGGGGGATTTAGGCTTGGGCTGTTTGATTAAGTAGTTCTCTTTAATCCATGTATATGGAACAAAGCCCATTCTTGCAGCACGAGTGACTGAGCGAATTTTCAAAGAAATTATTTAACCAAGTTCTAGCCTTATTTCGAACAGTGATAAAAAAATAAAAATTTCCGATTCTACCAAGGTAATGGATGCTTTATTTTCACTTTTCAATGTTGAAAAAAAAAGTTCTCCAAAATCAAAATTTCCACTCGAGTTCCAGGCCTTCCTGAACAACTTTGGTTCCGTGCCTGCCTGTCTGTCATGAAATCCTTGTAACGGGTCAAAGTACACGAAGTTATTGTCCGATATCAATGAAATTTTCAGGGATCGTGCGGGTTGGCGTGTAGATGGTCCCCTATGAAAATCATCGTCCAGAACTGACAGCAGTCAGTGCGCATGCGCACACGTGAATTTATTGTAACAGGCATAACTTCCACATTTCTGACCTGAAGTGAGATGAAATACTTAGTGATTATCCGGATTTGAGAGTTGGTCATGAAAATATATAGTAGCCTATGCGCATGCGCAAACGTAAAATAGTTTTAACAGCCATAACTTCTACCTACATTTCAATCCGATTTTGATGAAATTTTCAGGAATTGTACGAATTGGCGTTTAGATGGTCCACTTTGAAAATCATGGCCCCCAAATTGACAGTATCCTTTGCGCTTGAGCAAACGTAAAATCTTTGAAACTGCCATTACATCTACATTTTTCATATGAATTTGATGACGTTTTTCAGGATTGTTCAGATTAGCATGTAGATGGTCCCCTATGAAAATCATCACCTCCGGACTGATAACTGTCACTTCCCATAACTTCTACATTTCTGTTCTGATTTAGATTAAATTTTCAGTGATTATGCGGATGTATTGGGTGTTGATGGTCCCTTATGAAAATCATGGCCCCCAGACGGATAGTAGCCTTTGCGCACGCGTAAACATAAAATCCTTGTAACAGCCATAACTTCTACATTTTCCATCCGATTTCGGAGAAATATTCAGAGATTGTGAAGGTTGCAGTGTAGAGTTCCCTATAAGGGCCGTCCAAAGTAGAGATTGATGTTTCGAAATTAACTCCTATGCATCGGGTCATCTATAAAATCGATAAAAGTTATGGATACGAAGAAGCTATGAGCCACACCCTTTTGGCAGATGTTTTTTCCTTCATATGTTGGATTTTTTTTATCGGAAAGGTCTATTCAAAAATTGCTCAGTGCGCAATTGTGCTCAATTTCAAAAAAGCAGGACAGATTCTGATAAATTTTTGAACTTCGCTCATTACCCTCTCAAATGAAATACCCGACATAAGATCCGATTTTTACCCGTGCGTTGCCCGGGAAATAACTTGTGTTGACAGTCAAACGGCTCAACCTTTAACCTCCAAATTGTGTGTAATGAACAACCTTTAAACGGACCGATTTTGATGGTCATTTTTTGAAATATGCTCAGAGAAATACAAAACATCAGAATCAATTTTAGCAAATTTTCGAAGAAAATGAAGCTATTACACCTCAAAATTGTTTTCAAGAAAATCACTTTCAATTTTGGACGTGATGGACGTTCATTTTAAAAGTCACTTATTGTTTCTGATGAGCTCATCGTGCAAATCATAATAAACTGTAAGATCCGCCGATGTTTTGGTCCTGAATGGGCGTATTTCGAAGTACACTAAAAAACTCTGTCCTTTTCGGTTGCCAAATTTCCCTTAACCAACTCGCAATCTTACATTTTCTTCCACTTTTCACCTGAAAACAGTCTTCCATCAACGTTTTTTTCCCCACTCTCTTTCTTCTAAACTTTTAAATTCTCCTTTCTCACGCAAATGGGGTCGAGGGGTGTTTCTTGTGGACCAACCACTCTGCTTAATATGACGCTCCAACCCTCGGAAGAGAGAAAAAGACCAGGGTCGCACGCACCCCCTAATTTTACTTGTTATTTCCCAACTTGCCACCCACACTTTTTTTCTCTCGCAGAAAAACACAACGAACCACACAACGATAATCCCCGAATAATACGATTATACTCTTTCGAATTTTTCAGAAAAACAACGATATACCTCCGGTGGTAAACTCGGAAACAAAAAGTCCCAATTATCAAAAAAAAAAAAAAAAAAAAAATTGTAACCGACTGAGCGATTTTTGATCCATAATTTTTCACCTTATCATGTAAATAACTCTTTAGACAATTTCGCTCTCATCCCGAATATACCATTAATTAATACATTCAATTCTAGCCTTTACTACCAAAATCCTCCACAAAATACTACACCAGCTCATAATGGTTCCCTAAAAGCGATTTTAGGCCTTTTTTTTTGACAATTTCCAATTTCTAGAGGAGTAATATTATTAAAACGGCATCTTATTTCTGGTATCTTTGGAACTCTCTGAGAAAAATTAACAAAATTTTCTTACTATAAATTTTAAGGTTATCGCAATAGCAGTTTTAAGTTTAAAAAATCTAATCGTAAAATGTGGGCTGGATAGAGAGAAGAATGAATTTAAAAAGTAAAGCCCTAGTTAGTGATATTGGATAATGGATGTAAAATTCTCCTTTCCCATCATTACCTAGTAACAGTTTTGTTACGTCACCAAAAAAAAAATATATATATTTTTGGAAAAAAAATTTATATCATAACAAAACTACGACCATAATATGGTCGTAGTTTTGTCATGATATAAATTTTTTATGATATATTATAATATAATATATTATATAATATTATCATCATATTATGATGATATTATCATCATGAAAATACTTCATCAACCCACTCAACTTGGAAGAAGAAGAAGAACCCACTCAACTTAAATGGCTTCTATTGTAGTTGATTAGTTCGCTACCTTGTTGAAAATGAAGGAAATCTAATAAACTCGAGACGCGGAGCAAGAACCCGAAGAATTGAAATGAAACGAGAAATAAGGAGGAACTTGATAAAAGATGGGATTGTAAAGGAATTCGCGGTACGTCGTAGGGAAAATACAAAAAAAAAAAACGGGAAACATAAAATAGTGTTATGGCTGGTAGAATAAGGAGGGGGTTAGAATGTTGGGAAAGGAGAGATGGTCGTATTTCTTCCTTAATATTGGCTTTTTCTGCCTTGCAGCATCCGATCATCACTCTTTCACTGTCACTTTGTCGTCTAATAATCCGCATTTCATCCTCCAGTTCCGTCTTATTTCAACGTATAAGGGTCATATTGAGGCATAGTGCTTTTTATTACGATAAAATTTTGCTTCCTCTCTGACCGAAAAAATAGTGGAAAAGAAAGCTTCGTATTCACGCATCAAATCTAAAATATTTGCATCATCCAAAATCAAAATTTCCAGTCGCATTTTGAGTTTTACAGCTTTTTGAACAACTTTTTTTTCGTGTATGTATGTCTGTGGTCACTTCTTGTTCCGACGACAACTTCTCGGAATCAAGGTCCAATTTCGATGATATTTTCAAGACGGGCCCCTATAAATTTGAAGTGTATTTGAGATTTAAAAAAAATTGTTATAAGAACTTAATAGTGGGAGGTCATTATAGAGTGCGATTGATACTTATACGCTCAAAATTGTCCATCCCCACGATTGCACCAAAATTAAGTTATGGAGAACCCCAAGAAACATGTGTTTCTTCATTATTTTTTGATGCTGAATCACTTGGTGGTATTAATTTTTTAATTTGACTAGAATGTTTCAAAATGGCGGCCGAAAATGTGGTTGTTTTAGTGAAAATTTGCTCTTTTTCCATCCTTAGGGATGGAAGAGCAATTAGACGTTAATTAGTTGAAACATGGTCGTCCTGTCAGGTTTTTGAGCGAACTCTGTTTTTACATTGGTCCCCATATCATTTTCTTGTGTTTTGTCAACGTAATCTCCAACGACTTCTTAATCGTGTTGCTGTTCGTCAACTCAGGTAATCAGTAACATGATCGTAAAACTACCGTTTCATATGGGATTTTGTTGATACAGCTCGGTAGTGCAATAATCCAGTTTTACACCGGATAATTCAATATATTCAAGTTATTCCACGAGAGGAAGGTATTCTGTCTATCCAATTTGTAGTCGTTTTTGACTTGACCCATAAATATCGCTTTCGTGTATTCACTGGTGGGTAAAGAAAGTATTTTGGTTTATTATTGGTTTATTATTTTCAATAATAAGCCTTTGGAATCGAGCAAGAAAAAAAATGTTTAACCCCCCCTCAAAATTTGATGTTTTACGTTTCAAGGTACGTAGAATACGAAAATCGAATAAAAAAATGTCCGTCCGTACGCGGCACTTTTCTTAGCAACACTGGACCGATTTGGTTCAAATTTGGTATGTGGGCTCCATTTGGGGTCTAGTTGTGCCGTGAAGCTTTTGGTTGATGAAGGTCACTTCTAAGGGATGAAAATTAAGGGTTGAGATTTTCAAGAGTGCCCTAGCTCGAAAACTCTCGAAATAAAGGTATCATTTTTTCACCAATTTTATAATAGTATTGAATTTTTAAAAATTTTTGAGACCACCCGGAGCTCTGTAGGACAAACCGTTCGGTCCCTACGAGTACTTGAAGGTTTTCCTTCGATAAAACAGAATCATGAGAGTGAATCGCAAAAGAGGTCTAATCTCCATTCAAATTGTATCGGACTAAAATGCGATCGCTGTTCATTTCTATATGAACTGGTTTGCCTTCTGCGTAACCAGTAATCAAATTTCCATATGAAGCTTTCTATTTTTCCAATCGAGTGTGAAGCGTTTAGTTCTTTCTAATAAACTTGATTGTGAGGGTGTGATGCCAGTATGGTGTGGTAGGTAGTACCTAGCTGGTAGGTAAAAAAAAGTTGGTAGGTAAAAAAAAATGTTGGTGGGTAAAAAACGCTGCAAATCATTGCTCAAAGGCTTCTTCACTCCTCAGATCACTGATCAGCTGAGTGAGCTCCGAAGCCATTTTCAATCCTATTGAATGGAAGTGCTCTTCCAGGCGTCTCCAGTATTCGAGGAGATCTTCTTCACTCTTCAGATCACTGATCAGCTGAGTGATCTCCGAAGCCATTTTCAATCCTATTGAACGCAGGAAGCTGAAATTTGAGAGGGAAGGTCAAGGGAGAATACAGATGGTGGTAGGTGCTATTGATGGAGAACCAGTGATCTATACAGAAGGGTGATGTATACAGAAAATAATAAACCTTTGAGCAATGATTTGCAGCGTTTTCTCCTAAACTTATCAAATGCCACCTCGAGAATGTTAATTTATTATTAACAATTATTATTAATTAATATATTCTAATAATAGATATAAATAACTAAAACACAAAAGCACGCCCTTTGAAGTTCGAACACCATTATATTTCAGACCGACGTTCAAAGGGCGCGACCACATAGGAAACACGGACTTAAATATTCAGTCCCCCAACGCGCTTTATATTCGTTTTCTATTTTCAACCGCAGGAATTTCTCTGAAGACAAAAGAAACCGCTTTTTTCATCCTTTATTACGACCATAATCCCCACCCCACCCTCGTCGATCACTCTTTGAACTGAAATGGTAATGAAATCGTGTTGTTTTCCGTCCCCTTTGTTGTGTATTCGAACGTTGCTTAAGGTTGGGGTCGATGTCGTGGTTATAACCGTACCTACAAAGGTACCTGCTCGCTTACAGTAGTAGGTATGATGACCACATATATCTACTTTCATAAACCTACTCAGAAGGTGAAAACAAAAGTATTACGATAGGCAAGAAATTGACTTTGCTGTGGACGACAAATGAAAACCAAGAACTGGTAGCTCAACAAATTTTCGACGTATCAAAATAGCCAATTTATAGAACTGTCCAACTTATCAAAATATTCAAACATACTCGTAAGTACCAAAAATCCAAATATTCAACGTGTGAGACTGTCCAACGAATGTAAATATCCAAAATATTCAACGTATCAAAACATCCAACGGACCTAAAGATACAAAATATCCAACGTGTCAAGATGTCCAACGTGTCAAAATGTCCAACGTATCAAAATGTCCAATGTATCAAAATGTCCAATGTATTAAAATGTCCAATGTATCAAAATGTCCAATGTATCAAAATGTCAAATGTATCAAAATGTCCAATGTATCAAAATGTCAAATGTATCAAAATGTCCAATGTATCAAAATGTCCAATGAATCAAAATGTCCAATGTATCAAAACGTCCAACGTATCAAAATGTCCAATGTATCAAAATGTCCAATGTATCAAAATGTCCAATGTATCAAAATGTCCAATGTACCAAAATGTCCAATGTATCAAAATGTCCAATGTATCAAAATGTCCAATGTACCAAAATTTAAATGTCCAATGTATGAAAAGGTCCAATATACCAAAATGTCCAATGTGTCAAAATGCCCAACGTAACAAAATGTCCAACGTATCAAAATGTCCAATGTATCAAAATGTCCAATGTACCAAAATGTCCAATGTATCAAAACGTCCAACGGATCAAAATGTTCAATGTATCAAAATGTCCAATGTGTCAAAATAACCAACGTAACAAAATGTCCAATGTATTAACATATCCAATGTATCAAAATGTCCAATGTACCAAAATTTCCAATGTATCAAAACGTCCAACGTATCAAAATGTCCAATGTATCAAAATGTCCAATGCACCAAAATTTAAATGTCCAATGCACCAAAATTTAAATGTCCAATGTATGAAAAGGTCCAACATATCAAAATGTCCAATGTGTCAAAATGCCCAAAGTAACAAAATGTCCAATGTATCAAAATGTCCAATTTTTTTTTTTTAATTTTTTACTCATAGAAAACCAAGGTGAGCACAACTAGTGATATAGATATTCACTAACATCGTTCGAAACAATTAATTGAGAATAATAAAACTGCTGGATTGGAAACGGAATATTATTCTTACGAAGTTGTTGCTTCTTGTTTGACCGCTCAAGTTCTGCTCGACCAATATTGAATTCCTGGATCAAGAACCATCTATAACGCAGGCAGTAGGATACCAATTTCTCAGATCCTGGGTTGGGCAACATGTTCAAGCATTTGGTCTTGCAGATGAATCCTTTTCCCAGTCATTTGAACCGATGTATGAGTTCTCTATTTTCATGGCCTCCTGGAGAGCTCTCGAACTCGATCCATTGGAACCACTTTTCGCATATTGGAAATCTTAGTTATTTATACTGAATAAATGAAAATATAAAAATAAGGTATTTTTCTGAGATGTGGGAGAAAAAAAATCAACTATGCAAAGAACGGCAAACCTTCCCTCTGTTCTGGCAATATGGAAATGAAAAAATGAGGTGAAACCGGAGAGAATAGCGAAATCTTTCTCCGCTGCCACGAATTGTGTACTATGTGTTCTGGCCAAGGCCGACTGACTTTAGGGCACGTGTACGTGTTCAGGCCTTCCTAAAAGTTGCCAGGGAAAAAACGAACAGGTACCGGTGGTGGGGGGGGGGGGGGAGGGACAGGGTAGAATAATTCATAGAGAAGTTATTCCTCCAGTTGGATTTTTCGGGTATTCCTTCTCAGTGGGAGGAGGTTATAGGAAAAGGGGCGCTAAAGCTGCTTTCTATTCTCCAACACCTCGCGAAAAAAAAGACCTAGAAAAAAACGTAATGCGTCATTACTAAAACATGAGGTCGAAGGGTTGAAGGGAAGAAGCTTTTGTTAGCCTGTTTTCTTTTCTGGTTTGTTTCTGAAGGTTTGAAGCTTCTTTCTGAGAGAAGCCGACCGACTTAAAACAATGGGAAAGAGTGTCATTTTGTGAGAAAGAAAAAGAATAAGGAGAAGGAAGACGAAGTGGAATAAGAGGAAAATCCAATTTACGTCTTTCCTGTTACAAGAGACACGGGAAAGTGATCGGATCATTCCAATCTATTAAATGGGGCTCTATTTTTCCCTGCTCCGGTTTCATTCGACCACTTTGTCCTTATTAGCTCTTTCGCTGTGGGATTGAGAGGCGAGTGGTAGGTAATTACATTATTACTTACGTAGGGATATGGAGGTGAACTGTGTGATTTATTTCAAAGTGGGTCAGACCTCTCTCTTGTATTGTTGTCCCTGTATTGGCTGGAGTGACACTCAGGTTAGTCATTTTAGGAAATATATCAGGGGAGGATCTGAATCAAAGGTTTACGTGTCAAGGCAGCATTCGTGGTCAATTTTGCTGAATGTTGCTGATCTGGGAGCGAAATCACGTGGGTGGATTCTGTTCTTCATCTTTTAGTGCCAATCTTCATCATTGAAGGTCATATCCTTCATCATCATCTGTGCATATCTCTCGCGATCAATGCGAGAAAGATCTGCACGGTTGATTCTCGTTTAGTTATGAAAGAACGCAATCTTCCTTCCGACTCCCCTACGTCTACTGATCTTTCCCATCGTGATTGTCTGCAAAAGAATACACTTAGGACTCAGTTTAACGCACCCTAAGTAAGCCTTTCGTCTCTTCAGTCACCAACAGCTCAAGAGGTGGTTAGTTTGTTCTGTCGAGAGAAAGGGGAGATTAAAGAAACCTGACCTTTCTAATCCTTTCACTTCCCCTTCACCCTGATTTGCTGGTCATATGATATATAATGGGGTTCTTTTCATGTTTTCTTGTTAACTATGCTGACAAAATGCTCTAAAAGATGTTGAAGATCATCGACATTGTCTTTGTTGAAGATCACTTATTGGAGAGAGATCAGGAAGGTCGCTACGGGTCACTTATGTCGCTACGTTGGTGATATAAGTAGCCTAGTAGTATAATCAGCCGAGTATTTACCACTTGGGTAAAACACTAGTTGGTATTCAAATTTGATACATTATTATCTATTCAAACATCAAGACTTCCTATTAGATAACGCTGTTCGGAAGTTATTGGTCTCGTGTCGATGCTGTTTGCATTTTTAGGGAACTTTGGTACTGTGTCCTGTTATTTAGGTAGTCAGTGAAGCGCCTGAGGGGTTTTTTTGATCCTGGATGAGTTGTCTTCAATCAACTTGTTTGCTATCAACATTTTCAAATATCTGATTATGTTCATGAATTCATTTTTAGGACGTCCCACAGTAAGACTTGTGCGTTCTTATGCGATTAATCTGGGGTACAGTTGGACAACACTAAAAAAAAAAAAAAAAAAAAAAAAAACACTAATCCGTTTAAGACCATTCTGAATCCAAATTCGCGAAAAATACCATAGGTGAATGTCTGTCTGTCAGTGTGTATGTGTGTGAAAAAATCTTGTGTCCTCTGCCCAGTCCTTAGTTTTCAACCGAATTTTCTTGGATTTTTTGTTCGACGCGGGAATTTACCTAGTTGTGCACTACGTCTCCGGAATTATGAATTTTACCTTTAAAGGGGGAGTAGGGGGGGTTAATGCTTAAAAAACGAGTTTTCGGACATAATCTTGTTTACTCTTCCCAGACCTCAATTTCCAACCGATTTACTTGTTTCTGTTTTTGTTCGACTCAGAACTTCCGGGTTGCACTTTATTTCACCAGTGTCAAAATTAGCTTGGGAAGGGGATGAGTCGGAGGATATTCACAAAACATAAGATTTTTCAATATTTCATTTCCATTATGACTTACTAATTGTACCCAAGCTTTGAAATTGACGGTAAATTATCAATGTACCTCTGGATTTTCACGAATTATTCTTTGTGGCACCATGGAACAAATTAGTGGTGCCACCTTGGTGCCAGGACGCCAAAACTAACAGATTAAAGTTCAACGATACGACGTATGACCTCTTTGGTGCCAGACTGGCAACTGGGAGGGGGCAAACTATGGGTAAAAATCGCATGTTGGGTATCGTAGATTGTGGATTTTGAAACGCTGTTCAAATTCGAGGCTCCCTGCCTCTAGAAATGTTATAGTGTCTAAGGGCAGGGGAAGGAAGGTAAACAAAAACGCAAGTGTTATCGCCTACCAACTGGTTTGAATTGACCTAATTCTTGTCCAATGAGACGTCTCCTAGAATGCATGCATTACTAAACAATATTATGTTTTCGGCTACCGTCACGGATCGGTTCTCGATGAAATAATTGAGCTTTACTCAAAGAAGCCTCAAGTTTCCCATCGCAATTGATCGAAGAAGGGCAACTTTGACTGAAACCCGAAAATTTCATGAAATTTCGGGTTGTTATTCACGCGACAATTAACTGACAGAGGGATAACAAGGATCCAATGAGTTTCAACTTGTCTGCAAGCATTGTGTACCTGCAGAATCAGTTGATTAGAGGACTGCTGCACATGAAGTGCTTCCGAGGCGGCGAACAGTATTAAGTGAGATTAGGGATCACGGAAGGATTATACTGAGGGCAGGGTCAGCAATTGCACGGTATAATCCTCTCCTTCCCAAGCAGACCATCACGTATTCCGCTCACATCGAACTGCCCTTTAGCAAATTCGAGGGTTGAATGGAAAACAAAGTAGGAACTCGATTGAAAACCGCAAGTACGTTCCGTCCACACGTAGGGTACACTTTACAGCAAAGGAAGTGGATGTGGTACATAGCTTCCTGGTTTCCATAAGTCGATTGTATAGATCAGGGGTCTCCAAAGTTTCCAGCCTTAGGGCCATACTGATTACTCGAGTAAGTTCCGAGGGCCAAAACCATATTATCATTGTTGCCGGTGGTAAAAAGTGAAATAGTCTACTGACGAAAAAAAAAGTCCGAAAAAGTACGCAACATTTAAAAAAGGCTGCAAATCGGAGTAAAGTCCGCAAAACGGCAACACTGCATATTATTAATTTTCCTGTCATTATCTGTAATTTCTAGATTAGTCGTAGAGTACGAGCCATGAGGAGTAACTTTGAGTGCTTTGAAAATAAATTTTGATACTCGTTTCTCTGACTTTGATGCCATTGCGAATCAAATTAAGATTTTTCAGAATCCTTTTGATACTGACATTGAAACCCTAGCCCCGCAACTTCAAATAGAAATGATTGATCTACAGTGCAGTGATATAATTAAGAACAAATATCAAAACTCATCTTTGTTGGAATTTTATAAGAGTCTTCCACTGACACAATTTAATAATTGTCATAAATTTTCTCTCGGGCTGTTTTCTGTTTTTGGTACTACTTATTTGTGTGAGAAGACCTTCTCCAAAATGAAGTACAAAAAAAAGTTTACAGATCTAAATTAACTGATGAGCATCTTAAATCTCTTTTATCACAACTACAAACTATTGTCAGTGGAAGATCTCAATTACATAAATCTCATTAATATTTCATAATATGACATATTATGTCATTATGCTTGTTATAAGTTATGTTTTATTTAAAATGTATAAAATGTTAGTTGGATTAATTTCAATAATTTGTTAGTTATTATATACTGAAGTTAAATTTTCTGCATATTATACATGTCTTTACTCATTACAATTCTGTGTTTCTTTATCCAACTTATCACAAAAACAATAACAATAAGCCTACAACAACGTTATGAGTAGTTAGCCCATGACCATATCAATGTAGATGTCATATTAATAATTATTCAACATAAAATTACAATACTTCAGTAAACTAAATTTAATTTGCTATAAGAAATATGTTCTCTAAAAGGAGTTTTCAAGTATGCTAGCTCTCTGCGGGCCGGACAAAATCTGACCGCGGGCCGGATGTGGCCCTCGGGCCGTAGTTTGGAGACCCCTGGTACAGATGATCCGAAGCATTCTAGCTAATCTCAAAATATTAATCTCTAAGTGCACTCTCTCTTGCACTACCATCATAGGGGACCATCGTCAACACGCACAATCTCTGAATATCGTTGGAAAATGTAGGAGTTATGGCTGTTACAAGGAATTCACGTTTGCGCATACTCACAAAATACTATAATTTTGAGGGGCACGATTTTCATAGTGGACCATCTCCAACCCAACTCATATAATTCCTGAAAATTTCATCAAAATCAGTTGGGAAATGTGAATTATGGCTGTTACAAGGATTTCAAGTTTGCGCATGCGCAGTGACTACTATAAGTCCGGAGGTGATGTTTTGGTTTATTATTTTCAATAATAAGCCTTTGGAATCGAGCAAGAAAAAAAATTTTTTAACCCCCCCTCAAAATTTGATGTTTTACGTTTCAAGGTACGTAGAATACGAAAATCGAATAAAAAAATTTCCGTCCGTCCGCCGTACGCCGTACGCGGCACTTTTCTTAGCAACACTGGACCGATTTGGTTCAAATTTGGTATATGGGATCCATTTGGGGTCTAGTTGTGCCGCGAAGCTTTTGGTTGATGTAGGTCACTTCTAAGGGGTGAAAATTAAGGGTTGAAATTTTCAAGAGTGCCCTAGCTCGAAAACTCTCGAAATAAAGGTATCGTTTTTTCACCAATTTTAAATAGTACAGAATTTTTAAAAATTTTTGAGACCACCCGGAGCTCTGTAGGACAAACCGTTCGGTCCCTACGAGTATTTGAAGGTTTTCCTTCGATAAAACAGAATCATGAGTGTGAATCGCAAAAGAGGTCTAATCTCCATTCAAATTTTATCGGACTAAAATGCGATCGCTGTTCATTTCTTCGATTTGTATACAGTTTTGCCTTCTGCGTAACCAGTAATCAAATTTCCATATCAAGCTTCTATTTTTCGAATCGAGTGTGAAGCGTTTAGTTCTTTCTAATAAACTTGATTGTGAAGGTGTGAAGCCATTATAGTGTGGTAGGTAGTACCTACCAATAGTTGGTAGGTAAAAAAAATTTGGTAGGTAAAACAATGTTTGTAGGTAAAAAACGCTGCAAATCATTGCTCACTGATCAGATCACTGATCAGCTGAGTGAGCTCCGAAGCCATTTTCAATCCTATTGAATGGAGGTGCTCTTCCAGGCGTCTCCAGCATTCGAGGATATCTTCTTCACTCTTCAGATCACTGATCAGCTGAGTGAGCTCCGAAGCCATTTTCAATCCTATTGAACGCAGGAGCTGAAATTTGAGAGGGAAGGTCAAGGGAGAATACAGATGGTGGTAGGTGCTATTGATGGAGAACCAGTGATCTATACAGAAGGATGATCTATACACAAAATAATAAACCTTTGAGCAATGATTTGCAGCGTTTTCATACGGGATCATTTACTCGGTAACTCGAACAATCCCTGAAAATTTCATCGAAATCGGATGAGAAATGTAGAAGTTATAGCTGAGGCAAGGATTTCATGACAGACACACACAGACAGACAGACAGACACGGAACCAAATTGTTCAGGAAGGTCTGAAACGAACTTATGATGCCTGGACGGGACCCCCCAGCCGACTGTGACGACATAAGAATTTGAAACTTTGAGAAATCATAGAGAAAGATCTACTCACGCTAGAAGGTCGCGGTTGGTGTCAAAATTCTCAGAATGAGGTCAACTTTACTAAGGCATTTTTGAAAATTTCAACAACAACCACCAACCAAATGAAAATGAAGGGTTGAATTTTTCAAAAATTCCCTGGTAGGTATCTACGGTTGGCAGGGAGAGATCTATACAGAAGGCCGATCTATACAGAAAATAATAAACCTTTGGGCAATGATTTGCAGCGTTTTTCGAGTTGTACTCAGTTTTGCGCCCTTAGCAACCAGTAATCGAATTTCTTAATAATTAGGGTATACTACTAATTCCTAATAATCCTTGTTTCTTCGCTTAGTGTGAGACGTTTATTTCTTCCAAATAAACTTGATTGAAGTACCTACACATAGTACTACCTACGTACTAGTATGTGGTAGGTAGGCAACATCTAAAGATCATTGACAATGGCAAAGCCGTGTTCTTTGCAGACGAGTGATCTATGTAAAAAATAATAAACCTTATGTAATAATTTGCACCGTTTTTTCACTAAAAGACTGTTACCTCTCGATGCATAAAGTCGATTCATGCACTTACATATTTTATATAACTGAATTCATATTTTTGAAAAGATTATCCGAGCCCACTAACGGTCTCTAGTTTGTCTAGCCTAGTGGCCTCTAGTCAACAGGTGTCAGTTAAATTACGAATATATTGACCTCATAGTCAATTATGTACAGAAAAGAGACTAAACACTTCGTTGACCTCAAGTAATCTTTGTTTTCAATGAAAAAAACCCCATGTGAGTCAAAATTACTCACTACTCGTAACAAGCGCTTACCAAACAAGGCAAGTGTTCCCGGGTTAAGTTCCAATAACTGAGGAAATCACCAAATTTGGTACTTTATTTTCCATTATTCGACTAGTAAATTTTCCCGGGCGCGGGGGTGGTCGAATATTGGGAACAGGGTACGGGATGTGGAACAGGGTACACCGAAGCGGGTTTTACAAGGGAGGGTAAACCTATTGATCGCCCACCTTCTCCACCCCCTCCCACCGTCCGTTTTGGTACTCCGCCCACTTTTGAGGCCGCCCCGGCGGAGGTTCCGCAATGCTACCCCCCCCCCCCCCCCCCCATACAGCTATGAACCTCGCGGATTCGAATCGAGCCGGAAATTCCGGAAAACATCGCGAAGGGTTTTTCTCGGATCCAATTTCCTCGATTGACGCTTCCGAATGCAGTTTCGATGTTCGCCGTCGGGATGAAACTTCGGTGAAACCTTCACCTAACGATTTCCTCGTTCTTAACGATTTCTACCCCCCAATTACGGCTCGTACCTCGACGGGAACCCCCCAATATTACGTTCTGACCACATTTTGATTACCTAATTACCATTGATTACTCGATATTGTTTATATTTTAATAATAATTCATCATTTTCCTGTAAAATTAATCGTTTTGGTTTATTATTTTCAATAATAAGCCTTTGGAATCGAGCAAGAAAAAAAAAATTTTAACCCCCCCTAAAAATTTGATGTTTTACGTTTCAAGGTACGTAGAATACGAAAATCGAATAAAAAAATTTCCGTCCGTACGCCGTACGCCGTACGCGGCACTTTTCTTAGTTACCATGGACCGATTTCGATGAAATTTGGTATATGGGCTCCATTTGGGGTCTAGTTGTGCGCCGAAGCTTTTGGTTGATGTAGGTCACTTCTAAGGGGTGAAAATTAAGGGTTGAAATTTTCAAGAGTGCCCTAGCTCGAAAACTCTCGAAATAAAGGTATCGTTTTTTCACTAATTTTAAATAGTACTGAATTTTTAAAAATTTTTGAGACCACCCGGAGCTCTGTAGGGCAAACCGTTCGGTCCCTACGAGTACTTGAAGCTTTTCCTTCGATAAAACAGAATCATGAGTGTGAATCGCAAAAGAGGTCTAATCTCCGTTGAAATTTTTTCTGATTAAAATGCGATCGCTGTTCATTTCTTCGATTTGTATACAGTTTTGCCTTCTGCGTAACCAACCAGTAATCAAATTTCCATAATCAAAAGTCAATGGAGAATACTGAAGGCGCCTGAGTGGTCACTGATCAGCTGAGTGAGCTCCAAGGCCATTTCCTCTCCTGTTCAACGCAGGAACCTGAAATTTGAGAGGGCGGGTCAATTGAGAATGCTGAAGGAGCCTGAGTGGTCACTGATCAGCTGAGTGAGCTCCAAGGCCATTTCCTCTCCTGTTGAACGCAGGAACCTGAAATTTGAGAGGGCGGGTCAATTGAGAATGCTGAAGGCGCCTGAGTGGTCACTGATCAGCTGAGTTAGCTCCAAGGCCATTTCCTCTCCTGTTGAACGCAGGAACCTGAAATTTGAGAGGGCGGGTCAATGGAGAATGCTGAAGGCGCATGAGTGGTCACTGATCAGCTGAGTGAGCTCCAAAGCCATATCCTCTCCTGTTGAACGCAGGAACCTGAAATTTGAGAGGGCGGGTCAATGGAGAATGCTGAAGGCGCATGAGTGGTCACTGATCAGCTGAGTGAGCTCCAAGGCCATTTTCTCTCCTGTTGAACGCAGGAAGCTGAAATTTTAGAGGGCGGGTCAATGGAGAATGCTGGAGGTGCCTGAGTGGTCACTGATCAGCTGAGTGAGCTCCAAGGCCATTTCCTCTCCTGTTGAACGCAGGAACCTGAAATTTGAGAGGCAGGGTCAAAGGAGAATGCTGAAGGCACCTGAGTGGTCACTGATCAGCTGAGTGAGCTCCAAGGCCATTTCCTCTCCTGTTGAACGCAGGAACCTGAAATTTGAGAGGACGGGTCAATGGAGAATGCTGAAGGCGCCTGAGTGGTCACTGATTAGCTGAGTGAGCTCCAAGGCCATTTCCTCTCCTGTTGAACGCAGGAAGCTGAAATTTTAGAGGGCGGGTCAATGGAGATTGCTGAAGGTGCCTGAGTGGTCACTGATCAGCTGAGTGAGCTCCAAGGCCATTTTCTCTCCTGTTGAACGCAGGAACCTGAAATTTGAGAGGCAGGGTCAATGGAGATTGCTGAAGGCGCCTGAGTGGTAACTGATCAGCTGAGTGAGCTCCAAGGCCATTTCCTCTCCTGTTGGACGCAGGAACCTGAAATTTGAGAGGGCGGGTCAATGGA
Organism: Apolygus lucorum; assembly: GCA_009739505.2. Lineage (NCBI taxonomy): Eukaryota > Metazoa > Arthropoda > Insecta > Hemiptera > Miridae > Apolygus > Apolygus lucorum. The sequence continues at coordinate 32,639,013 of CM019173.2, read as the reverse complement.
GAATGCTGAAGGCGCATGAGTGGTCACTGATCAGCTGAGTGAGCTCCAAGGCCATTTTCTCTTCTGTTGAACGCAGGAAGCTGAAATTTGAGAGGGCGGGTCAATGGAGAATACAGATGGTGGTAGGTGCTATTGATGGAGAACCAGTGATCTATACAGAAGGGTGATCTATACAGAAAATAATAAACCTTTGAGCAATGATTTGCAGCGTTTTTTGAACACCTTTCAAATTTGTACAACCAAATTTTGTACGCCACGTGTAAACCATCATTATAAAAACAGTTCATTAACTATAAATTAATTAAAACAACAAAAACCAACTTAACATAAATAGTTTTAAAATTAGAGAAGAACGATGTTGTTTTTTAAGTTTTTTGGGTCGTTTTGGAGAAGTGCAAATCCGAATCCAGTTTCAATGTTTGTTTTTTTTTGTCTCCGGAGTCTCTTTGGCTCCTGTAGATAGGGCACCATTTTTGGACCAGTTTCCACGCTAGGCTTAGCACGAACAGTTTAAAATTATATGAGAAGCAGGGCCAATCAGAGTAGCCGCCATTTTTAAACCAGTTTCCCCTTTGTTTTCACAAGGCCAGTTTCCTCCTAGAGAAGTAACTGGTCAGAGTAGCCGCCATTTTTATACCAGTTGATTTTACACGTCCAGTTTCCTCCTAGATGAGTAATAGGTAAAATCAGAGTAGCCGCCATTGTTAGACCAGTTTCCCCTTTGGTTTCTTAAGGCCAGTTTCCTCTTAGAGAAGTAACTGGTAAAATCAGAGTAGTCGCCATTGTTAAACCAGTTTCCCCTTTGGTTTCTTAAGGCCAGTTTCCTCCTAGAGGAGAAACTGGTCCATCCTTTGGCTTCTTAAGGCCAGTTTCCTCTTAGAGAAGTAACTGGTCCAATCAGAATAGCCGCCATTTTTATACCAGTTTCTTCATTTGATCTCACAAAGCCAGTTTCCTCCTAGAGAAGCAACTGGTCCAATCAGAGCCTCCATTTTTAGACCCGTTTTTCCATAAAGAAAATATTTGTCCACTCATTGTGGCTGCAATTATTAGACCAGTTTTTACTTCTTAAGTATAAAACTGGTCCAGTTCTAGTAGCTTCCATCTTTGGACCAGTTTCTCTACCAATGAGCCTAATCAACAAACTGACCAAAAACAATACTGGACAATAACCGCACAACCCTTCCAATGAAGAAACTGGCCAAATTGCCCGCCATTTTTAGACCAGTTTATACTAACCAAGTTTCCTCTATAGAGGAGGGATAGGTCCAATCAGGCGCCCTTTTTAGATTAATTTATTCTTTTGTTTTCTTCCTGCAGATGTAACTGGCATTCAGGGCTGGCGACATTTTTAGATGGGTTCTTCACTATAGAACATAAATTGGTTCACTCATTGTTAAAATAGAATAGAATAGAATAGAATAGGTTTTTATTGTAGAGACATATAAAATGCATTACAATCGTCATTATCAAACACTAAATCTAAATAAAAGCATGTAAAAACCTAATAAAACTAACTATCACAGACCGGCATATAAGTCACACTAACAATACACATCAATCAACAGCATAAAAAAATTAAAAAAATAGCAAAGCAGCAAAATAACAGAGTAAAGCAATAATCAACAGGGCAACATAAATTCTTCAACACTGTACAACTCTTTTCCAATCAGGAAGTCTTTCAGGCTCTTTTTGAAGGGGCGTCCTTGGAGAGTCCGAATGTCAGCGGGTAACCTGTTGTAGAGCCTGGATCCAATCTGTACTGGATGTGTATCAAGAGAGGCAGTTAGGCGAACTCGAGGAGGGCATAAGTCGAAACCAGTTTCCCCCTAGTGGAGAAACTGGTTCAATCAGAGTAGCCGCCATTTTGATACCAGTTTCCTTAGTTGAATTCGCAAGAATGGGGTCAAATGAGTGTGAAGGAACTGACACTAACTACTTTTCCATTCGACCCATTACCTTTGTAACAGGTAAACTTATCCATTTAGAGCATTCACTATTAGAACAATTTCCCCACAACCTGTTTGAATGAGGCTACAGGATGAAACTCGTCTAAAAATGGCGGCTACTCTGATTGGACTAGTTCCTCCTCAAAGTGGAAACTGGAAGTTTGAACCTGAATGAAGGAACTGTTATGAAAATGGCGGAGGTAAACATCCGTTTAGAGCATCCATTATTAGAACAGTTTCCCCACTTCCCGTTTGAATGAGGCTACAGGATGAACAGGTCCGAAGCTTTCCTTTGGAACACATTTTCAGTTCCTCACGCCGGAACACACACCAGTTCTTCCTCAAAGTGGAAACTGGAAGTGTGAGCCTGAATGAAGAAACTGTTTTAAAAATGGCGGAGGTAAACATCCGTTTAGAGCATCCGTTATTAGAACAGTTTCCCCACTTCCTGTTTGAATGAGGCCAAGGATGAACAGGTCCAAAGCTTTCCTTTGGAACACATATTCTAATGGCAGCGTTGACCCGTTTTCCTAGTAGAGAAACTGATCTAATTTGGCCATTAAGAGCTCACGAGTGTCTTACGAACAAGTCTAATGTGCCTTGAAGAAGAAGCTAGTACAAACATCATTCACACCTTTTATTCCAATTTCCTTCTGTCTGGGAAACTGGTATAATCCGGATTTCCTCGTTGTATTGAAACAGTTTAGCAACTCACCTCCGTTACGGGAAACCCATCACTTCACCGTTATAGGAAAATCTCGCTGATGACATTTCGTGTTGACCCGGAAAGGTTCGACGAAGGGCCTCGTTTCCTCTCGGGGGGTCGTTCATCAATGGAGATTTTTCGAGTTGACGGATGGGATGATGAGACCCCCGTTACCGTTGCTAGTCCAAGGGAAGGGTGAAATCGTTCAGAGTCGTCTTTCATCACAGTATTTTAGTACGGGGGTGACAACGAAGGGGGTTTTGAAAGGTATTCGGTCGGTGGTGTTATTGGTAGGAACTCTCTAAGGGTTATTGGAAGGTGCGAGGAGGAAAGGGGGTTACTGGGAGGGTGAGAGGGTTAAGAGATGAATTCCCTACAGACTAATCAAATATACAGTTCCCACCCCGCCTCGCTCATCACCGCCCCAAAGGTAGTTCTACTCACACATACACATACATACGTACACACTCTGTCCTGGATCCATCGAATTAGACTTTGCGGTATAATACGGTGATAACAGGACGGGAAACAACATAACGCAGAACATGAGAATTCATTAGTGAATCGCTCTGAGCAGACACTTCTGGAAGCCAGTGAGGAAACTTGTCGAAAAGCTACAGCAGCTACTCTAATAAGACCAGTTTTCCCATTAGGAGGAAACAAGTTTCGGAAGGAAAATCTCGTTCATTCCATTACTCTCATCCAACCGGAATTCTAGACATGAGAGGAAAGTGGTCTAAAAATGGCGGTGACTCTAATAAGACCAGTTTCTCCACTACGAGGAAAGGAGTTTCTGAAAGAAAAACTCGTTCATTATGTTACCCTCATCCAACCGGAATTCTAGACATGAGAGGAAAGTGGCCTAAAAATGGCGGTGACTCTAATGAAACCAGTTTCCCCACTCGGGGGAAGCCAGTTTCGGAAGAAAACATTCATTCATTCAAATTCATTCTGTTGCGCTCATTCAACCGGAATTCGTAGACATGAGAGGAAAGTGGTCTAAAAATGGCGTTGGCTCTAATAAGACCAGTTTTTGCACAAGGAGGAAGCTAGTTTTGAAAGGAAACAATCATTCATTCCAGTTCATTCTGTTGCGCTCATTCAACTGGAATTCGTAGACATAAGAGGAAAGTGGCCTAAAAATGGCGACGACTCTAATGAGACCAGTTTCCCCACTACGAGGGAGCCCGTTTCGGAAGAAAACATTATTCATTCTGTTGCGCTCATTCAACCGGAATTCGTAGACATGAGAAGAAAGTGATCTAAAAATGGCGGCGACTATAATAAGACCAGTTTCCCCACTAGGAGGAAGGAAGTTTCTGAAGGAAAAACTCGTCCATTCTGTTACCCTCATTCAACCGGAATTTTTAGACATGAGAGGAAAGTGGTCTAAAAATGGCGGTGACTCTAATAAGACCAGTTTCTCCACTACGAGGAAAGGAGTTTCTGAAAGAAAAACTCGTTCATTATGTTACCCTCATCCAACCGGAATTCTAGACATGAGAGGAAAGTGGCCTAAAAATGGCGGTGACTCTAATGAAACCAGTTTCCCCACTCGGGGGAAGCCAGTTTCGGAAGAAAACATTCATTCATTCAAATTCATTCTGTTGCGCTCATTCAACCGGAATTCGTAGACATGAGAGGAAAGTGGTCTAAAAATGGCGTTGGTTCTAATAAGACCAGTTTTTGCACAAGGAGGAAGCTAGTTTTGAAAGGAAACAATCATTCATTCCAGTTCATTCTGTTGCGCTCATTCAACTGGAATTCGTAGACATAAGAGGAAAGTGGCCTAAAAATGGCGACGACTCTAATGAGACCAGTTTCCCCACTACGAGGGAGCCCGTTTCGGAAGAAAACATTATTCATTCTGTTGCGCTCATTCAACCGGAATTCGTAGACATGAGAAGAAAGTGATCTAAAAATTGCGGCGACTATAATAAGACCAGTTTCCCCACTAGGAGGAAGGAAGTTTCTGAAGGAAAAACTCGTCCATTCTGTTACCCTCATTCAACCGGAATTTTTAGACATGAGAGGAAAGTGGTCTAAAAATGGCGGTGACTCTAACAAGACCAGTTTCTCCACTACGAGGAAAGGAGTTTCTGAAAGAAAAACTCGTTCATTATGTTACCCTCATTCAACCGTAATTCGTAGACATGAGAGGAAAGTGGTCTAAAAATGGCGACGACTCTAATAAGACCAATTTTCCCACTAGGAGGAAGCTAGTTTCGGAATGAAACATTCATTCATTCCAGTTCATTCTGTTACGCTCATTCAACCAGAATTTGTTGACATGAGAGAAAACTGGCCAAAAAATGGCGGCGACTCCAATTGAATAAATTCTTCCACGAAAGGGAACTGGGTTAATAAGGCTTTAAGAAAACTGGTCAAATAATATATACATATATGAACCAGCTTATTCCCTTGGCCTGAATTTTTACATGCACGCGAGGAAACTGGTACAAAAATGGCCGCTACTCTAATAAGATCAGTTTCTCCATTAGCAGAAATTGGATCAGTAGCGCTTTTTGGAAAGCTGTCAAGTAAAGCTGTCAGTTTGTTCCTTGGTTCGCATTTCATCGCAAATGCTCGTGAATACAAGTGAGGAAACTGGTCTGAAAATGGCGACTACTCAAATGAGACCAGTTGCCTCACCAGGAGGAAAATCAATAGGGATTTGAGAAAAGTGGTCAAATAACGTATAAACCAGTTAATTTCGTTACGCTCATTTATCAGATACTCGTAGATGCAGGTGAGGAAACTGCAGTTTAAAAATGGCGGCTGCTCCCGTTAGATTATTCTTTTTTATGTTTCCATTGAAAATTACTATTGAAACATAATAATATTCGGAATCACCTTAAGCTTTTCTATGAGAATTATACATCAGTAGGAAATGAAAAGTGTCGCGGTTTGAAATAAAATGCAAAACAGCCTCCAAAAACGAGATTTTAGAGGTTTTGGTGGAAAATGTTATTTTCAACTTATTTTTCCTACATTCTAGGTAGGGACTTACATTATGAATCGAGATATAATCGCATTTATGAAGATGCTATGAAGTAATTCAAAAATGGCTCCAAATCTGCTGAAATATAGTTTCTTTCTCTCGGTGCATTCGGCGAGTTATTTGTAGGAACCAATGAGGAAACTGATGAGAAAATTACGCCTACTGATGTGGAGTAGTTTCTCCATCTGGAACCCAATAGGGAATGTGGTCTGATCGATTCCAGGTGCTACAGACTTCTACAACGATATTCATAAAGAAATTGTTTAAAAGTTGGAGAGCGCTGCAATAGTCATAAATTCTCAAGGAACTTTCTAAAATCATTTAAAACTGCCCAAGATGCTGAAAAGTGCTGGAGAAGATCAAGTGCTTGTTTAAAGATTCGCTCGATAATTTATTCATACTGCTCTAGCAGGTCTTTTTGCCTCTTAAATATCCACCTCCACTCCCTTCTCTCTCTACAGCGTTCTGCAAGGACGACGAGAACAATGGAGTGCAAAACAGAAGAGGGTTCGAGGGGGAGGATGAAACCTTTAAGAGCTTAACCGAGGCGTTTCATTTTTCTGGTGAGAGGGTTTTTAAGAGAGGCTTTTCCACGCTCGAAGAGGGTAATGACGTCATTTTCAAGTGAAAGAAGGAGTACGTGGTAGGAGGGAGTAAGGGTTAAAAAAAAGGTGTTGACCTTAATTGAAAAGTGGCACTTAGAATATTGAGAAATGACCCTTGACTGGTATTTAATTCGGAGAAGAGTTGCTGATAGACCCCTACAAGACTAGTTGAGATCACGTCGATATTTAAACTGACCTTAAACATTCGTTGTCGATGATCTTCAACATCTTTTTGGCGCATATGAAAAGAACTCAAAAATGTTCAACGTATCTTATTGGAGAATCCGTCGTAACCAGCAAATCTGGGTGAAGAAGAGTGAAAGGATCAGAAAGGTCGATATTAAATGAATGGGGTTAGTTCCGCTAGTTATAAGGATACAATTATTATCTACGTACCAGCAAATCGAGTACAGGAGGCGAGCGCTTTCGATGTAAGGACATCATCTTCAGTCCGTCGAGAAGGTACTAAAGATTTCAACACCAGAGGCTGTTGTCAGCAGGATGCTGGAAGGTGAAAGGAGCTGGACATCTGTGGAAGAGAACACAGAGAGCATCCTGACAAGGAAGATACTATTAGAACGAGAAAAAGAGAGGAGGTAGAATCTGGTCCGCCACCTCACCCAGAACTGATCAAACACCCTAGGACTCAGCCCGAAGTAATGTGTTGAACGGTTTCGGGCTGAGTTACAACGTGGGAGAAAATAAGGTGTTTTTTTAGTGGGTTTGAATCCTACTTAACCTGAAGAGGCGGACCCTTCCAGGTTGTATCATACGAGATTCAACTCCACTTATGGATCTTAAAAATTATCTCACCTGCCTGCCGGAAAAAAACTTCTTCACTCATAATTCAAGACACATAGTCCCTTGAGGACAGTTGAACGTGATGGGGAGGAAGGCAGATCAGTTCTGTGAGCGAAATACTCGTATGTACGTTACATCGAGATTAGATCGAGAATCAGTTGACTACGCTAACAATCGTTAGAGGAAACGTTTGCCAAGTGGGTACATGACTGGCGACCTCTCATTCAGAGAGGTTCAAAGACATTCAGACCAAACTGTCGAATCTGTGCAACACTCACGAAAAGGTCAGAAAAAGGTCACCAAGGAATGAGAGTAAAACCTCAAGTAGATGAAGCTTGAAGAGAAAGACGTTGGAAAGGTGTCGTTTGTGTACTTTGGGAGCGTTATCACGGAGGATGGTAGCAGTGGCGATGGTGTCAAGGATTAAAAAAGGAGCATTCGTCTAATTATATTCAGTTTGAATATGGAAACAATTATTATCTACGTACCGTATTGGAGAATCCGTCGTAACCAGCAAGTCGAGTACAGGAGGCGAGCGCTTTCGATGTAAAGACATCATCTTCAGGCCGACGAGAGAGTACTAAAGTTTGTCAGTCCGTCGTTCTATTTATATTGTCTGGGTGAAAGGAGGTGAAAGGATTAGAAAGGAAAGGGGGACCTCCTAGTAACGAGACCAAGTGGTGAAAGGTTGTTTGTCTGTCATGTCAAGTGAAAGGGAGAGATAAAACTAATCCTATTAGCTAATTGTAAATTCACCACATGGTGACCACGTGGTGACCACGTGGTCTTCTATTCTAAACTATGAATATATAAGAGAGAAGAACACTTTATTGAACATTGTAGAGGGAATGAAGGTGGACAAGGACTCCAGTAGTTGTCGAAACGTAATGGATCTGCCGAAAGTTCAATATGAGTTGCCAAAAGTTCAAATTGGTATGCCAAAAGTTTGCCGAAAATTGAAATTGATTTATGCCAAAGGGTTTTTTGTTTTTGCGAGCGTGCGAGCGTGCGAGCAAGCGAGCGTAAATGTGGAGGAGTTAGTCTTGTGGTAGCCAAATTGCTGCTCCATCCTCCAGTCCGAGTCCTCGGACTTGTTTCCTTGGGCCTCTTAGCCTCATGGAAACCGCTCGATGGACGGAGAATTGAGTTTTCACTCGCGTCCACATCATTACTTGAGCGTAGGATTTGGACCACTTGTTGGCAAGGCGTAAGGAGGCATTCTTGAGAAAAGCGTCATACTCTTTATGCAATGCTCCATCGCATGAAATTACGAGTGGCGTGAAAGAACCTCTCAGATCTTCGGCTATTCTGTCATATTTTGCATGTTTGGCTTGGGCAGCATGGCGAGAGATGGTTGGCCAGTCCATGGAAGTGTAAGAGACTGCGTCAGCGTTTATAACGCGGGTATCAAAAAACGCAGGTCTCTCACGGTCCCACACACCATGAACCTTCATGTCTGCCACCAGGCCGGGGCTGCCATCAGCACTTTCACGAAGAACTGGTTCTGTGACAACACCATTCCATGCGAGGCTTGCTATTTTGGCGCATTCGTCCCGAACCAGGTCGTGTCCCTGTTTGATCAGGCCGCCCTTCATACAATTGAGGGCGTGGTTCATGTCCATGGGACTCCCGCATCCGTCGCACCATACTGGCAACCCTCTTGGTTCCCAACCGTACCGAATGGCTAGTGCGTCACGGAATTGGGAAGACGACAAGTCGAAGTTGTCTGCTGCAAGTGGGACGACGCTGAGCCATTGTGATGCCTCCCCAGTCCTCCGAATGGTCCTCTGTTGCCTACTGGGTAGTGATGTCAAAAGCTGCTCGCTGGCTGCAAGCTCAGTGGTTTTTCGCTGTGTTGCCACTTCTCGCAAATTTGACACCACACCCTCTTCGTACTGGGCAACATCCAAAGTTCTGCCACTCCTTATGGCATCAGAGAGTGGCGCTGTGGCTTCTCTGGATGTCTCGTATGCCATTGAAGCCGATTTGACGGGATTTTCAAGAGCTAGGCCTCCCAGCTTTGTTGGGTATTCGAGAAGCTCTTGTAAAATTCCTGCCTCTCGCCCAAGGATGGCAGGAGCCAGCTTGTTTCGAATTGTGTCACGCAAATTAACGTACTCCTCTTCAAATCCGCCCACCACTCGCTGCATATAGGCCCATTCCCGCTGGAGAGCTTTGGTGAAGGCTGTGTGGGCTGCTTGTGGACTCTGCTTTGCTGCCTCGGACATCTTTGAAACACTCTCGATCCAACCACTTATCTTTGATTGAACGAATTGACGTTTTGCTTGAGTGGGCCCCACAACACCTCCTAGGAATCTTTGTGAATACACCACTTGTATATTCAGACCTGCGAACTCGGAATTGGCTGCTTCCTCCATACCCGGTTTGATGATAAGGAAGTTCTTGCGAGGTTCCGGGTAGTACCCCCATTTGGGGCCCTCTTCTTGGAGGAGTGAGAGCCACCGGCGGATACTTGTTAAGCTTCCTACACAGGCCGCACCATCTGCATACCAATTTTGGATGCAATCTGTTCCTGTCAGGTGTTGTTTCAACTTTTGTGCGAGTGGTAGTGTACCTACAGCATACATCATCATACCGAGTGGGTCACCCTGTGTAGTACCCTCTCGGCTCAATAGATGTGAGTTGCTATTGCGAAATAAGGTCAGTGGATAACCTCTGTAGGTATTGAAGAGGAATCTTGCACAGCGTGGCCACAAAATCCTGGAGTTCCACAACGCGAGAGGTCGACTTACTGAATTGAAAGCGTTAGTGGCGTCAATGAGCAACAGTCCAGATTGTTCATTCTCATCGAACTCTTCAGACAAAGCATGGACTGCTTCTTCTACGCCAGACTTAATCCCAGCGCCTAGTTGGTCGCTGCCACATGCCTCTCGAAGGTCAATTCCTGTGATCATGGCCATTGTTTTAGCACATATACGTTGGAGCACTTCCCCTATTCCAATCGGACGGACTCCTGGCTTTTTATCAAGTGCTATCCCCCGTCGTGCCAACAGAGCTTTTATCTTGTTCCATTCAACAACACCATTTGCAAGGCATCGGGTTAAACCTGCAACTGTTTCTCTTAATCGGGTGCTGTGAGCTCCATATCTAAGTAGCGTTGAACGCCACTGTTCTGCATCAGTCCCGCTAGGACCAGCACTACCATTGAGTCAATGTGCTGTCACTGCAATGTGTCGCTCAGTGACGTCAACGTCACTCATAGATGGCATTGTCTCAGCATCCAAGAACATCTCTGGGCCCGGAACTGACTGAGGGGGATGTTTACTCTCAAGAACCTCGAGTACTGTTTGGCCACTTGTTGTCACAGACTCCGGTTGTAATACTCCTCCACTTCCAGCACGATCTGTGATCCATCTGGTCGCTTCCCGCAACCTTCCACTGTGGACTAATCGTGTGAACACCCGTATCTTGTGATCCTGGTCTGGTTGCCTCGAACGCGTTCGCAGTCCCCTGTCGCAGCGCTCTGCTTCCTGTACCAGTCCGTCGATCCTTCCTTCGACCCATTCGTCCAGCCGTTTGCTTATCAGCCTTCTTATGTCTGGTCCCGAGCTTGTCATTTTGTCTCTCTGCAAAACTGTAGCACAGAATACAAATATCCGTTCAGAGGTTTCATTTCCAATTACCACGAGCTGTATTTCCTCTGATAGTAGAGAGACAAATCTACGCCCAATGGCTCCTTGGGGTAAAGTGAACTGTTTCCCCTGCAAGGCCATGGCTCGCCGCCAACGTTCTGACCAAATTGAACTCCCATTGCCCTCTGTGTTCAGGAGAGGGGCTCCAAAACCAAGAATGAACTTTTCTTGGATAAAGCTTGGGACACTCGTTTCACTTGAGTCATCGTGTGTGACCTCATGATCTGCTGGGATTGGGCCTGTGGACTGGTTCCTTGACCGACAGTGACGTTGATGATTCAACAGTCCTCGTCTTCGGAAAAATTCCGAGCAGTAAGGACATGGAACCAATTCGGAAGTTGCTTGCGAATCTCCTGGCATCATCCCATGGTTTCGAGCAACGTGAAAACAATAACAATCCAAAAATTGTTTTCTTCCGAAATCGAATATCAAATTGCAGAACTTGATGAAAATCGGATCCTGCTTGCTATTAAATTGGAAGGCGAACGAATCAAAACGAAGCTTACCCTTCCACCGGTAGTTTGTGCACGTTTTCGGTCAAGAATTCAAAGGTTTTTCAGTCGTTTTCGATGAAAAAAAACGTAGAGCTCGTGAAATGAGATGCGTTACTTTGGTTTCCTATATTATAAACTAGCTTACATATCTAACTTATTGCTAAAATTATTAACTTATATCTATATCTATTTCTAACTTAATTTTTTTTTCAAATTTTTATTTTTGGTTAGTTGATTATTTTTATTTTGACATTTTCATGTCTTTCATATGGCACATAAAAAAACGTCTGCCAAGTTGGGTGGGCAGTATAGCTTCCTCACTCATTGTAACATGGACGTATAGAATCAGTTGGCGAAAACTCGCCCCTTCGCCCCCTGCACCCCCGGATGATTTCCGCTTAGAGCCTAATGGCTAAAATGTGACATACCTTGAAGAGGTTTTTGCTCCCTATCCCTCTTTATCTTTCTTCCACTGTAATATTTAAGCTCACTCAGCTGATCAGTGACCACTCAGGCACCTTTAGCATTCTCCATTGACCCGCCCTCTCAAATTTCAGCTTCCTGCGTTCAACAGGAGAGAAAATGGCCTTGGAGCTCACTCAGCTGATCTGTGATCACTCAGGCGCCTTCAGCATTCTCCATTGACCCGCCCTCTCAAATTTCAGGTTCCTGCGTTCAACAGGAGAGGAAATGGCCTTGCAGCTCACTCAGCTGATCAGTGACCACTCAGGCACCTTCAGCATTCTCCATTGACGCTGCCTCTCAAATTTCAGGTTCCTGCGTTCAACAGGAGAGGAAATGGCCTTGGAGCTCACTCAGCTGATCAGTGACCACTCAGGAACCTTCAGCATTCTCCATTGACCCTGCCTCTCAAATTTCAGCTTCCTGCGTTCAACAGGAGAGAAAATGGCCTTGGATCTCACTCAGCTGATCAGTGATCACTCAGGCGCCTTCAGCATTCTCCATTGACCCGCCCTCTCAAATTTCAGGTTCCTGCGTTCAACAGGAGAGGATGTCAAGCATATTTGTCGTCAAGCATATGATAAATCATAGCGCTACTTTCCTGTCGCTTTTTCCTCTCGCTTTTTACTGTCGATTTTTCCTGTCGAAATTCACGTTTGCGCATGCGCACTCGCTCCTATTGGTCCGAAGGTGCTGAAATTTATAGGGGACCGTCTAGGACCTAATCCGCACAATCCCTGAAAATTTCATCAAAATCGGACCACAGGTTAGTATAGTTTTGCCCGGGACAAGGATTGACCACAGACAGACAGACAGACCGACAGACCGACAGACAGACAGACACGGAACCAAAATTGTTCGGGAAGCTCTAAAACGCAAAAAGCAAGTGGAAATTTTGATTTCGGAGGACATTTTTTTTTTTCACTTCTTTCACGAATACAAAGCTTCCCTACCTTCGGTAGTGAGGAAGCAAAAAAAATCGTCACGAAATTAATTGCTAACGAAATTTGCTAACGAAAATTGCTAACGAAATTTGTCCCAAGTCGCCACAATGATGATTATGACCATCAGAAATGAAGTTGTTAGGTACTTTACAGGTAGGTACTTTACAGTTAGGTAGGTACTTTACAGTTTGATATTACCAGATCAGCTGAGTCGAAAATTGAGCTCCCAGATCAGCTGAGCCAAAAATCGAGCTCCCAGATCAGCTGAGTCGAAAATCGAGCTCCCAGATCAGCTGAGTCGAAAATCGAGCTCCCAGATCAGCTGAGTCGAAAATCGAGCTGCCAGATCAGCTGAGGCGAAAATCGAGCTGCCAGATCAGCTGAGGCGAAAATCGAGCTCCCAGCTTTCATACTTTTCTCATCACCGCCCTTTACTCAGTGTTACCGCGAAAGATGAAGTTGAACCAATGGAAGAATAAAACAATGTTATTTTTGTAAAATAAATAAATATATTTTTCTTTTTTGTTTTTCTGTGTTTATGGGAGGTATGTAGTTCATGTGTCGGGAGAGGAGGGGGGGGGGGGACATGAAAATGTTTCAATGTGTTGCAGACTCGTATGCAAGCGTTTTAATAAAGTTTCCTGTCGCTTTTTTTAGTTTTACTATACTACTACTACTATACTACCAAATTTGCCAGATTTTGAAAAATTTATTGTTTGAAATTATGATATCCTAGGTCGTTTGGTTGTCTGGAATTTAGTGGAGTCGTGAGGGTGCTGTTTGCGTTTGTAAGGAGATATGGTAGTGTGTTCTGTTCGTTGTCTTTTGTTGTTCAGGTTGTCAGTAAATCCGTCTGAGAGTGTTTTTCGTTTTTGAATGAGTTTGTCCAGTGGTTTGAATATAGTGTCTGAGGTAGTGTCAAGCAGGTTTTTGTTTGTTATACGTCCGTCAAATTTACGTAGTTTGTATATTTCCATGTTTTCAAGTATGTTCGGTCGTCGTCCTTTCTGTTGTGGGTGGAGGAGTTTCATGCAGTTTTTTATGTCGGATAATTCATGTCCATGGTCGTATACATGGTTTACGTAGTTGGAGCGTCTAGTGTTGAGTCGAAAATATCTGATGGAAACGTTGCCAATCGGACAACCTAGAAACCCTAGAAAACTTCTTATTATGCTAATTTGGTAATCTGAGACCATGAAAATCGAAGATCTTAGGCAGTAACTGGTAAAGACCAAATCGCAAAAGAAGTCCTCCGTGGCAACGGGTCAGTCATATCCTTAGGTAAACCGGTGCCATAAAGGAAAATGCACTGGACTGGAACCACCAAGGGCGACGCAGAGAGGTGAAAAGGTTGGCACAGCGCAGAGATGAATGGAAACTGTTTACTGACGCCCTATGCTCCACAAAGAGTTCAAGGATTCAAGTCAACTTAAGTCAAGTGGATGATGTTAATTGAAGTTGATGTCAAAAATCTTAAGCTTCCTCAAATAGAATTATGAACATCGCGATCAAATTTCACATTTTCTAATCGTAAAAACTAGATCACGATCAACGATATTGAGGTAGGAAAAATTGGTTTTATTCAAAACATCATTCTCACGATGTTGGTATTTACCCAATTTTGACGTTGCTTCCAAAGCTGATGAATTTTGCGTAGATCTGATCTGACGAGATGAAGATAATTATTCCAAAAAATTAATAGAAACGATAAATTCAAAGTGTTCATGTTAATGTTGTATATTTAAAAAAAGAATACTGCTCACCCAACTGGACAGTTGTTTTTACCACTTTTCGGAAATTTCGTTGCAAACTGATTCAACCAAAATGAGGTCAACGGATTTTTGACCACTCAGAGAATCTCATTTGAACAGAGAAGACGTTACCTAATGGCTTGATTCTGCAGTTTTAACAGCGAGTCCTAACTGGGCGAAAATAGACCTTTGCAGCTTTACTTGACCCTTACAATCCGTCCCTGTTGAAATTACGCCAAAGGGAATTATAGTACACCCAGGAGGAGAATTTTGCGTGAACACATTCCCTTTGGTGTTACTTCAAAGGGAAATATAAGATCTGATTCTGTTCCTCTCCATTTGCCAGAACCAGCCAAGCTATAAATTATGCTAAGACCCAACTCGGAAATATCCAAGGAAATAGGAAGGAGGGAAGGAAATAAGGTACTCGAAAGGCCTAAATAGATCGTAGAAACTCCCAACGGCTGTATCCCCCATTTTTCAACCTTGACAGTAACGCTTCAAGTTTTAATAGGACATCCACCTTCTTAGTACGTACCATTTCAGACTTGCTGTTCCCAAGTCGACGCACTGTCTCCTCACTACCGCTGGTAGGGCATCTTTGTATTCGAGGTGCAGCAGGCCAAAACAACTTCTTATAATGTGACTGTACTTATCACCCATCTACAAATAACACATTTGTTTTAATATTCATAGGAACTCCTATATGTTATTTTTATTAGTCCAGAAGGTACCTTTCTGTTCAAATTATAGTTTCTGTACAATAATAGTAACAAACAACCTCATCCCTCCAAGTTCACAATTGAGTCAATTTCGGTCGAAATATTTTGATTGAGTTTATTTTAGTTTCACATTCAAGTTTATTTCGGTTAAAAATACTTTGAATAATTTTACTTTAGTTTTGTTCGATTGAGTTTATTTTGGTGGAAATGATTCCAATTGATTCCATTTTCTATTTTCAAATTGAGTTTATTTTTATTGAAATAATTTTTATTGGTTCTATTTTTTTTTCAAATTGCATTTATTTTTATTGAAATAATTTTCATTGATTTTATTTCTGTTTTTTAAATTAAGTTTACATAGGTTTAAATCATTTTGATTGAAATAATTTTGCTTGAATTAATTTAGGTTTAAATGATTTTAGTTGAGTTTTCCACTAAACAAAAATAATTAATAATCAATAATTTAAAAAAAAACGTCTGCCAAGTGGGTGTGGCACATAGCTTCCTCGTATCCATAACCCGATTGTATAGATGATCCGATGCATAGTAGTTAATCTCAAAACACCAATCTCTAAGTACCTTTCACTACCCTCATAGGGGACCATCTACACGCTAATCTGGACAATCCCAGAAACTTTCATCAAATTCGGATGAAAAATTAAGTGAGTAGATGTATGTGACTGGATCAAAAAAATTCTTAGCCTCGGCTGGGATTCGAACCCGCGATCCCTGGAGCACAAATCAAGACTCTGTCCTCTGAGCTATTGAAGCCTTGTCATGTATAGGATTTGAGATTCTCACTGGAGACCATCCCTCTATGAATGAATCCCTCTATGAAAAACAATTCTCTATGATTTTCATAGGGGACCATCTAACCACTACTCTGTAACATCCCTGAAAATTTCATTGAAATCGGATGGAAAATGTAGAAGTTATGGACGTTACAAGGAAATTCACGTTTGCGCATGCGCAGTGGCTACTATCAGTCCGAAGGTGATGATTTTCATAGGGGACCATCTAGATACTAATCTGTAACATCCCTGAAAATTTCATTGAAATCGGATGGAAAATGTAGAAGTTATGGCCGTTACAAGGAATTCACGTTTGCGCATGCGCAGTCGCTTGTATCAGTCCGAGGATGATGATTTTCATAGGGGACCGTCTACACACCAACCCGCACAATCCCTGAAAATTTCCTCGAAATCGGACAATAACTTCGTATAGTTATGCGCGTTACAAGGAATTTATGACAGACGGACAGACACACAGACACACGGACACACAGACAGACAGACACGGAACCAAAATTGTTCAAAAAGGTCTAAAACGCAAAACGCGAGTGAAAATTTTGATTTTGGAGAACTTTTTTTTTTCGTCCTTGAAAAGTGAAAACAAAGCTTCCGCTACCTTGGTAGACTCGGAAGCAAAAACGCTGCAAATCATTGCTCAAAGGTTTATTATTTTCTGTATAGATCACCCTTCTGTATAGATCACTGGTTCTCCATCAACAGCACCTACCACCATCTGTATTCTCCCTTGACCTTCCCTCTCAAATTTCAGCTTCCTGCGTTCAGTAGGATTGAAAATGGCTTTGGAGCTCACTCAGCTGAACAGTGATCTGAGGTGTGAAGAAGATCTCCTCGAATGCTGGAGACGCCTGGAGGAGCACTTCCATTCAATAGGATTGAAAATGGCTTCGGAGCTCACTCAGCTGATCAGTGATCTGAGGAGTGAAGAAGATCTCCTCGAATACTGGAGACGCCTGGAAGAGCACTTCCATTCAATAGGATTGAAAATGGCTTTGGAGCTCACTCAGCTGATCAGTGATCTGAAGAGTGAAGAAGATCTCCTCGAATGCTGGAGACGCCTGGAAGAGCACTTCCATTCAATAGGATTGAAAATGGCTTTGGAGCTCACTCAGCTGATCAGTGATCTGAAGAGTGAAGAAGATCTCCTCGAATGCTGGAGACGCCTGGAAGAGCACTTCCATTCAATAGGATTGAAAATGGCTTTGGAGCTCACTCAGCTGATCAGTGATCTGAAGAGTGAAGAAGATCTCCTCGAATGCTGGAGACGCCTGGAAGAGCACTTCCATTCAATAGGATTGAAAATGGCTTTGGAGCTCACTCAGCTGATCATTGATCTGAAGAGTGAAGAAGATCTCCTCGAATGCTGGAGACGCCTGGAAGAGCACTTCCATTCAATAGGAGTAAAAATGGCTTTGGAGCTCACTCAGCTGATCAGTGATCTGAAGAGTGAAGAAGCCTTTGAGCAATGATTTGCAGCGTTTTTTACCCACCAACATTTTTTTACCTACCAACTTTTTTTTACCTACCAGCTAGGTACTACCTACCACACCATACTGGCTTCACACCTTCACAATCAAGTTTATTAGAAAGAACTCAACGCTTCCAACTCGATTGGAAAACGCTGCAAATCATTGCTCAAAGGTTTATTATTTTCTGTATAGATCACCCTTCTGTATAGATCACTGGTTCTCCATCAATAGCACCTACCACCATCTGTATTCTCCCTTGACCTTCCCTCTCAAATTTCAGCTTCCTGCGTTCAATAGGATTGAAGATGGCTTCGGAGCTCACTCAGCTGATCAGTGATCTGAAGAGTGAAGAAGATCTCCTCGAATGCTGCAGACGCCTGGAAGAGCAGTTCCATTCAATAGGAGTAAAAATGGTTTTGGAGCTCACTCAGCTGATCAGTGATCTGAAGAGTGAAGAAGATCTTCTCGAATGCTGGAGACGCCTGGAAGAGCATTTCCATTCAATAGGAGTAAAAATGGTTTTGGAGCTCACTCAGCTGATCAGTGATCTGAAGATTGAAGAAGATCTTCTCGAATGCTGGAGAAGCCTGGAAGAGCACTTCCATTCAATAGGAGTAAAAATGGCTTTGGAGCTCACTCAGCTGATCATTGATCTGAAGAGTGAAGAAGATCTCCTCGAATGCTGGAGACGCCTGGAAGAGCACTTCCATTCAATAGGATTGAAAATGGCTTCGGAGCTCACTCAGCTGATCAGTGATCTGAAGAGTGAAGAAGCCTTTGAGCAATGATTTGCAGCGTTTTTTACCCACCAATATTTTTTTTACCTACCAACTTTTTGTTACCTACCAGCTAGGTACTACCTACCACACCATACTGGCTTCACACCTTCACAATCAAGTTTATTAGAAAGAACTAAACGCTTCACACTCGATTGGAAAAATAGAAAGCTTCATTTGGAAATTTGATTACTGGTTACGCAGAAGGCAAAACTGTATACAAATCGAAGAAATGAACAGCGATCGCATTTTAGTCCGATAAAATTTGAATGGAGATTAGACCTCTTTTGCGATTCACACTCATGATTCTGTTTTATCGAAGGAAAACCTTCAAGTACTCGTAGGGACCGAACGGTTTGTCCTACAGAGCTCCGGGTGGTCTCAAAAATTTTTAAAAATTCAATACTATTTAAAATTGGTGAAAAAACGATGCCTTTATTTCGAGAGTTTTCGAGCTAGGGCACTCTTGAAAATTTCAACCCTTAATTTTCACCCCTTAGAAGTGACCTACATCAACCAAAAGCTTCGCGGCACAACTAGACCCCAAATGGAGCCCATATACCAAATTTGAACCATATCGGTCCAGTGTTGCTAAGAAAAGTGCCGCGTACGGCGTACGGCGTACGGCGTACGGCGTACGGCGGACGGACGGAAATTTTTTTATTCGATTTTCGTATTCTACGTACCTTGAAACGTAAAACATCAAATTTTGAGGGGGGGTTAAAATTTTTTTTTTCTTGCTCGATTCCAAAGGCTTATTATTGAAAATAATAAACCAAAATAGAAAGCTTCACATGGAAATTTGATTACTGGTTACGCAGAAGGCAAAACTGTATACAAATCGAAAAAATGAACAGCGATCGCAAAATTTGAATGGAGATTAGACCTCTTTTGCGATTCACACTCATGATTCTGTTTTATCGAAGGAAAACCTTCAAGTACTCGTAGGGACCGAACGGTTTGTCCTACAGAGCTCCGGGTGGTCTCAAAATTTTTAAAAAATTCTGTACTATTTAAAATTGGTGAAAAAACGATACCTTTATTTCGAGAGTTTTCGAGCTAGGGCACTCATGAAAATTTCAACCCTTAATTTTCACCCCTTAGAAGTGACCTACATCAACCAAAAGCTTCGCGGCACAACTAGACCCCAAATGGAGCCCATATACCAAATTTGAACCAAATCGGTCCAGTGTTGCTAAGAAAAGTGCCGCGTACGGCGTACGGCGTACGGCGTACGGCGGACGGACGGAAATTTTTTTATTCGATTTTCGTATTCTACGTACCTTGAAACGTAAAACATCAAATTTTGAGGGGGGGTTAAAAATTTTTTTTTTCTTGCTCGATTCCAAAGGCTTATTATTGAAAATAATAAACCAAAATATTGAGTTTATTTTGGTTGAAATACATATTTATCTGCAAGCTATGTAGATTTCAACTCCTAACGAAATGTCTTTTGGGTTGGTGCGGATCAGCCTAGAGACGGTTCCCTACGAATTTCATCGTCAGACAACTCTGACGTCCACCAACAATTTGTCACCATCTCTGCTTTCTATCAAATCTAGTGAGTAGTTTGGGGAGATGGTTCCCCATCGATTTCATCACAATTCGATCAGTAGAAGTCACGGTATTATGCTGAAGACGCGATACAGAGAGATCAATTTATTTTTCAGAGAGTTAATTTTATCAGTTATGAAAACTGTCAACAAATGTAGGAAAATTGGTGACGTAATTCGTATTAAGTAATTTTCCATATTCCTACGCTCTTATCTGAAATATATTCGACTGCTTTCCAACCCTAATAGAAAATTGTTTTCGACTACTTTTCCGAGAGCTGATCATTGAAATGAGATCTCCATAGTCAGCCTAATATTTCGTTTTCAACCAACTTCATTTGAATTCAGTAATTTCATCTAGTAAAAGTCGCGTTATGAGAATGAAGACAGGTTCCATGAAGACCCCCAATCCCATATTAAGGACATAACTATAAAAATTCAGAGTGCGATGAATTTTACATGGCCAAGCCTCTAAAGAAACCCCTATCCTGAATCCTGAATTATTTATTTATTTATTTTTACTGTTGCAGGATGAGCATCGAATCGACGGACGCGGAAAAAGCGGCGAAAAAGCTCAACATTGAAAAAGCCTCGAATTTCATGAGGCAGTACAGGTGAGTCCTGAGGACCATTTGGAAATTTCGAAATTGTATACTAAAATTGCCAGAGAAAATTGTGTTGACCAATGCATTATTCGAATCGCGTGCTGTAGATTTCTATTCTTTTATTACAAACCACGTTCTTGATTTTTTAAGGTATGAAGGTAAAATAACCTAGAGAAATGATTATCATAATTTAATAATAACTACCTACCTATGTTCCAAATTCGATAAATAAAACTCAGTTCGCTTTTTAAATATAGAAATTTAATTAAAATTTGACTTTTACGAAAAATTATGTATGTACCTATGATTTTTTCGTTTTAAATCATTTTTCCCAAAGGACTTGGGGCTTGGGAGCCTAAAGCCTAAGGGCTGTAAGAACAAAAAACTGAATATAGCAATATTTATTGTCCTTTTCTTGTTTAATCGCTCATATCCTTTCAATCTATCCTTACAATAACCAGGAGTTGTAGTGAATACCTAGAGAGTTTTAAATGTTACATATTTACTAAATATATGCGTCATTTCTAATTTAGGGACCCCGAATCGAGAGAGCTCAAAAAACTGTCTGCCCACCAGTTCATGGAGGTCTGGGGTCACTACGACAAGGACGGTGAGTATAAAACATTCGTAGGCGTAAATACGGCAAAATAATTGTTTTCGTGAAATTTAGTGGGTGATAATTTGCGCCCTACACCAAGCGGCGCAACTAAATTGCCGCTGGAATCATTGAAATCAAACAATAATTTCTAGAGAAAAATGGGAAAAACTTAAGTAAATAAACGGTTTTTCACATTTTTTTCTGACAATTATTGTTCGATTTCGATGATTCCAGCGGCAATCTTTTAGTTTTTTTATTCCCTAGACTGCTGCACTAATGAATTCCAAACATACTTGAAATTTTCAAATTTAGATACAATTTTTTAAGTTTTAGCGCCTGTAATTTAGGGAAATAGTAACCCGGAACGACGAACAAACGGCGACTGACTAAGACTTAAGTCCCTACACCAAGTTGAGTCAGTCAACTACAGGAAAATATCTATACTTGAAAATTTGGGTTTTGAAAGACCGCTCTTGGAGCCCAACAATGTTTGTTTCGACAGGATTCTGATGAATTTTTCACTGATTTACTGCAAAAGGTGATGAACCTACTGCAGCGCAGACCACCTCAAAATCTTCTCACCTTTTTGTAGATGAGTGGTTAAAAAAATTGTTTTACTTTGAAATATAGATGATTTTTTTTAAAACATAAATGACTTTTACTGAAGAGTTTTACCTTCCATGAACCTCTTTTCTGGTTAAAACTTTTCCTTTCTTTCTGGAGAATCTCGAGGTTTCTTAAATTGTTTTTTCGTTTTCGTAGCAATAACCAAAACTATATACGAAATTGTGATCCGTTCTCTATGAAATACGCACAAAATTGAAGGATGTGGCGTGAAGTATGGCTTATCCATTCATACAGGTTTTGTACTGTTTATGCAGGTAATGGCTACATCGAAGGGACTGAACTTGACGGCTTCCTGAAAGAATTTGTTTCGTCGGCGAATGCGGAAAACGTTGGGCCTGAAGTAAGTATAGAAAATGTAGAACTAAACAAATCAGTACTGCAGAACTAATAGGTACTGATCTAAAAAAAAATAAGTACAAAGAAAATATACAAAGAAAATTTTTTAAATAAAATATGTACACAAAAAAAAATTAATAAAAAATAGATGAAAATATAGAAGTAAAAAAATTTAAATAAAATAAGTACAAAAAATAAATAAATAAAATTTTTTGATGAAATAAAGTAAATAAAAAGATAATTAATGAATAATAAAATAAACATAATATAAAATATATTATTAAAATATTAGTTATTATATAATTTATTATTATTTTATTGAAATAATTTTTTTTTAATTATAAATAAATTTTATTCTAAATAGAGAGCTGATTTGTTCAAATAGGTACCATAGTATTGACACGAGTATTCTATCAATTATTGTTGTTGTGTTTCAGGCGGTATCAGATGCGATGTTGGAAGAACTGAAAGCATGTTTTCTGGAGGCCTACGACGACAACAATGACGGAAAAATTGATATACGAGAGGTGAGATGAAATAAAAGTTAACCAAAAGCCATCAAAATCAAAATTAAAAATCCCAAAAATTGTTCTGTCGCGTTGGGATGTTATGTACTAAGCACTCATACAACCTGTTTTAGTTTTAACCAAGGAAAGTTGGACGTAATACAGCTTTGATAAATTTTGCAATTAATTACTAATGAAAATTTTGAAATTGAGTGTTCATTAGATTATACGTCGGCAGCAAGTAGGTAACTGACAGAGATTAAGGAAGAATTATTTATTTATGTTTCTATGACAGATATTTAGGAAAAATCATTTTTTTATAACATTGGTGTCTTTTATCATTTATATTAAAAATAATAAAAAGTTAAGTTTTTATTTTTTTAATTAATTTTTAAAAAATTATTTATATGTTCTTTGACCATTTTTAAAAGCAACGTGGTGGCAGATTCCAGAACTTATTCAGGTCGAATTGGCCTTAAATAAAACAGGGTAATTATAACAAACAATTATTTTGAATTTTGAGGAAAAAAAAACCTTTTTTTTCTGTTAGTTGGCGCAATTATTACCGATGGAAGAAAACTTCCTCCTTCTCTTCAGGTTCGACAACCCACTTGAGTCCAGCGTCGAATTCATGAAAGTAAGTGAACTTCCATAATACAAAGTATTAAAGAATGTGTTCATTTTATGTAAAAAGATCCTCTGAAAACGTTTCAAAATTGAAGATTCTGATTGGTGTCATCATTGTCCACAGATATGGCGGGAATACGATTCAGATGGCAGCGGATACATAGAAGCTGACGAACTAAAGGTGAGGCAATATTTTTTTAATAGAAATTACCTATTATTAATAGGTTGGTTTTTATTTTCACTACCCAAGATATAGTGAAAATGGTTAAATACTCATTCTCGAGAGTCTCAAGAGTACATTTTGCCACTGAACCAATTTTCCAGTATCTCAAATAAATCTAGATGAAAAGTTCAATTTCTAATTGAAATATCTTGCTGAGTACCTACTAAAAAATTCTAGTTAATTAAATTTTCTTAATTTTGGCGCCGCTAAATAGAGGTGAATTTCACTTTTAAACTCAGATTCTTTTTGACAACTTGTGGAAGTCAAATCGACTCCGTGTTATCATTAGTTGAATTCAAATTAATTCAAACAAATCCTTTGACCATTACTGGATTGAGTTATTTAAAAAAAAAAAAAAAAAATCCTAATATTTTCCATATTCTCAGAATTTTCTCCGTGATCTTCTCAAAGAAGCGAAAATCAACGACGTCTCCGAAGACAAACTGATCGAATACACGGATACCATGGTGAGTGTTCAAAAACTCGTATACCCAAAGTGTTTTTAATGTTAATTCGAACTAACTGAAAATTCAAACGGTTTTCAGCTTCAAGTTTTCGACGCCAACAAAGATGGTCGTCTTCAACTCTCCGAAATGGCCAAGTAAGATTACCTACATTATCCTGCCAGATTTGTTAGATGAATTAATTTTTATTTTCTCGACGTATTCTGATACTAGTTAATGAATTATTCCAAATCCAGGTACTGCAGTTAGAAGTGTTATAATGAATCTAGGTACAGTTGAAAATGTTATAAAATCCAGGTACAGTTAAGAATGTCATACCAAAAACTCGATAAGTACGATCTCGTATCAAATGTAGTTTTAGTTTAGGATGTTATAGAAAAGTCCGGAATCGATCTAATTATGATTCTGTCGCATATTATAAATATGTTTTTTGAAGAGGATAAGTAGGTTTTAAAGTGATTTCTCAGACATCTTTTAACAAATTAGCCAATGAAAAAAAAGCTATAAAAATTTTGCAACCCGATCAAGTTTAGTAAAGTTGTTGATGGAAATTTAGTATTCTATAGCAATAAAACTTTATGAAATAGGTACAAAATTACTGAAGTAGTTAGATAGGTACTTGTGAATTTAACCTGTGAATTTTTGATAGATAAAAATTATAACAATTTTCTTTTGCGCAAAGGCAAATTTTAGTGATAATAAACTCCCAATGTGTTTCGTAATTGTATGTTGTTCCTAAATTATTCGTTATCATTCGTTATCATGCTTATTTTATGCTTATTTTTTTTGCTTGCTTTAATTATTCGTTATCATGCTTATTTTGTATTGGATCTTACAGGTTGCTTCCAGTCAAGGAGAATTTCTTAACAAGACAGGTCTTCAAGGTAAATACTCGCAGATTCAATTTTTTAACAAGTTGAATTATTCCATCAACAATTAATGGTGTAAACAATTTTTTGCATAAACCCAAGTCCCTGAATTTACTGGATAGAAGTGTACATTTAGAGGCGAATGAACCTTCACTCATGTACAGTAGGTTCACTTGTACATTCTGCAACTGCTTTGACAAAATAGGAGGAACACACGTGACACAGGCTTGAGGACTTACGTGGTACCATATTATTAATTGGAACTTTCTCACTTCTAACAGCACATCTTGTTAATTCTTCCACCAAGTCTATCATTTCTCTCCTTTTTCAAATCCTTAATGACCAATGCTTTCAGTTTTTTGACGAAAAGAAAACATTTAATTACGTTGTTTGATTAATAAAACAATGGATAGAGTTTTATCCCATTTATTTAGTGTTCGAATCAACCTCGTAATTGTGGCATACTGTAAAAAAAGAATATATATATGTATATATATGGAGTGGAGATGCTAATACGGCTCTTTCCAAGCTAAGCTTCTCACTATACTCCCTAGATGCTGTAACCAAATCTTTTATTCAAGTATGAACGACTATGGTTGTATGAAAACACAATACAAAATAATATTTATGTTTTTTATCCTGCGAAATCCACCATTTGATACTTCTTTTGTTTTATTATTTTCAATAATGAACCTTTGGAATCGACCAAGAAAAAAAAAATTTTAACATCCCCTCAAAATTTGATGGTTTACGTTTCAAGGTACGTAGAATCCAAAAATCGAATAAAAATTTGGCCGTCCGCCCGCCGTACGCCGTTCGCGGCACTTTTGCCACTTAGCATTGACCGATTTTGATGAAATTTGGTATGTAGGCTCTATTTGGGGTCTAGTTGTGCCCCGAAGCTTTTGGTTCATGTAGGTCACTTCTAAGGGTTCCAAAATCAATTTTGAAAACGCCCTAACTCAAAAAATTTCGATATAAAGGTATTGTTTTTCCTTCAATTTAGGATTCTATAGAATTTTTAGAATTTTTTGATACCACGTGGAGCTTTGTACGACAAACCGTTCGCTCCCTACGAAAATTTAAGGGTTTAAATTGAAATATATATATATAAATCAAAACACGAGTGTGAATCGCAAAAGAGGCCTAATCTAGAGTTCAAATTAGTGCTGACCGAAATGCTTGGTGATGGTTGGTGATTTGGATTTTTTTGATTTTTTTTTTATATATATATATTTTTTTTTGATTTTTTTTTTTTTTTTTTTTTTCATATTGGATGGTTGGTGATTTTGTAGACGAGTGATCTATATAGAAAAATAATAAACCATTGTGTAATAATTTTCAGCGTTTTTAAAAGCACAGTTACCCATTTTAAATAGGTAGGTATACACTCTTTTTTTTAATCGAGTGTACATCTAACTATGACAATCATACCAGTAAATTTGAACCTTGGTCACCAATAAATCAATGGTTTTGGTACTTGAACGTTCAAAAAGTCTCAAATTCAACTAAATTCAAGCCTTTAGGTCCTTTCTATAGGTACCTACGAGTATTTTCCATAGTTCTGTTGCTCGTAGTTATTAGCAGTCCTAGCCGTAATGCACCCCTATATTCTATTGTATGGAAACTATTCTAGTATTTGGAAAGGATCAGCCACGTTTTAAACTTTAAAAAATATTTCTGTGAATTATTCGAATTCCTAACTTGTAATCTATCCTCCCCAACGAGCCAAGCTACGAGCTCGAACATACTAACTTACCCCATCTACCCACAATGCTGGAATCGTGCTCAAGAAACTCTTTATTTTTTGGAAATTATAATCCCACATTTTTGATTTTTGTACCATACGTAAAACATATGGGATTTTAGGAACCTCAAGTTTAAAGTATGAAAATTATATTTTAAATAAGTGGAAAGTAGGACGCATATACCTACTTTTATACTGATGCCGCTTTATACCTTCCTTTATGCTAAGGTTCTTTCCTACTACCTATGTAAACCTACCATCAGTGAATACCCACTCATCAGCTTTTTTCTAGAGTTCTAGCATCACTACTAGATAAGAAACGAAGGACACCCAAACTCATTTAACATTTATATCCAGGATCTTTACTGTAACCAATAATCAAAGATGGATATTTTACCAGAAAGTCATGGCTGAATTCCTTTTTCTTTCAACTTCAACGCTTGATCGAGTTTTTTTTACACATTTAAAACAATAAGCTGGGTTTGCATTACAAAATGTATACATTTTCACATCAACGAATTAGCCAAATTTTTGGATGAGATGAACAATAGAACGAAGTAACTGAGAAGAAACTCATGGACGAGAAAATCGAGCATTGGAGAAAAACTTCCGATTCACAAACATAGTTAAGAGATACTTGGCCAGTCATCGCAGTAGGTAATTTGAAGATGTATACCTTTTACATGTACAGTGCCTGTGATTATAACCACTTGGCCCAAAAAATCGTGTTTTGGAATTCGACATTCATGCAAGTACCAAACGACAAGGATTGAACAACCGAAACCATTTTAACTACACAAATTTCATCGGACTCAACCACTAGTAGTAATTACCACAACTATCCTGATTTTAGGACAAATCCCGCACATTGGCAAACATATTTTAGGAAGTTTACCTAGCTTTGAAAAAAAGCTGTTATTTTGACTAAACACGAATGTAGCAAGTAAATAGGTAGGGAATTGTAGTTTTTTCTAACTTTTAAAAATTGAATTTATTGTGTTGTTTGTGTACTTACCCTGTTTTCACCGGTCACTACCCTTCCCTATCTCTGCACTTCTATATTTCACTTTCACAACTTCTGTGTTAGGTAAAATACGTGTTAGTATTTGATAACTTCTGTATGCTGTTATTTTATGTTGATGTACTACTTCTGTGTGTCTATTTATTCTTCTTTCTGTTTTTCTCTTCCCTCTTCAACCTTCTTCACCTTTAACCTCTTAAAAATATCACCACTTTCACGACAAAACTCACAAAAACACCACAAAACAAATAGGAGCTAACGACTGAAGTAAGTGGAAATTTTGAAAATGGTATTTGAGAAATTATTTTATAGAAACGATCGATGAACGTATTTGTAGAGACAAGGTTACCTACATAGCCAATGAAATGCGTCATCTCAATGATGTGACTAGAATTGCCAATTTTCCCTTTCCTATCAGATACCTAGTTGAATCACAAGTGTAAATATGACATTACATGTAAATTCTACAACAACGTAGCACACTGTGAAATTTCAGCGTTCACATTGATCTTTTTCAAAGATTGAGAGTCTTATCCGAGAAAGGTGCAATATTATATATGTACAGTATATTTTATCAATGGTCATTCATTCATGATTCATGATGATCAATTCAATGAGTATCGCATAAAAATACGTCATACATAATAAATATAGCTGCATTCAATGCAGCCCAAAGAATTCGCTGTAATTTCACAATGTGACGCATTTTTAGTTGAAAACGCTTTTATGAAAGCTGCGTAGAAAAGCTCCGTCACACCAGTTTTTTTTAGGTACATATTTATGAAAATACAAACCGTCTAAATCTATTTGAAAGTAGAAAATCTATTTTTAAATGAAACTTACTATTTAAACCCTCACTATTTGACATGAACAATTCAAAGTTTTTCGAATCAATTAACGATTAAAAATGCATGTTTTTGATTCGTTTATTTAGAGGGTGGTCAAATCAAGACGTACCAAAAGAATTCGACTTTTTATAGAAAATTTCACGCTAATTACAAAATCATGTACCATTTGAAAATGTACCATTGAAGAATACAGATAATTTTTTTTTTTTTTTTTACAAAACTCAGATGTTTATTCAGTTTGACAGAAAATAAGGAGAAAAAGAACGGAAAATCTTGATTTTCTTTAGTGTTCTTTCATGAAACTATCGAAAAAGTACTCTGGCTTTGGTAAATCTCGTTTAAGGATTAATTGGCATTTCACCCGCAATTTAATTTTCTTGAACGTTTAATTAGACGAGCTCTTCAAATGAAGTATAGTTTTAGGTGTTTTGGCACGAAAATTGTAGGAAAAAATTATAGAGAGAAATAACAGTTTAACCCATTCCCGGCCACTGATGCGTTTTCGCATTGACTTTTTTTATTTTTTTTAATATTGAAAGTAGTGGTAATTCTTCGACGTTCGAGAGCTCGATGCGATTTTGGAAATTGTTCGTTGAAAAGGAGGCCTTTGGGCCGAAAGCTTGATTACGATGCTCAAATTCGATTCTGGGCGTTGAGCGTTCTGGGCCACGAGTCGAAACGGATTCCGGTCCAAAAGATAGATTTTTACATGTTACCAACAACAATGAATTGGATAAATCACATCGATTTGGAAGAATGAGACCTCTTAAATCCCATTAAAATGTAAAAATCATAAAAGTTGGAGTGTTTTCGCTCTCAATTGGTGACCAAATTATGCCTTATTTCGACCACCATCCTGTAATACAGTTCATCCTCCTCCTCTCACTACTCTGTTATTTCTACCCTTGGCTTGAAATGGGTTAAACTTTAATTCAAAGATGAAAAGTTCAGTGTCTATATTCTTGATCAGCGTGGATTTTCCAAAACTTTCAATAGGTGCGGTTTGAAACCACCCTGTGAGAACAATGAATGACGAACCGAAAATCAGAGAACTCCTTCGCACTAGACTTGTACTACCTACCCCTATAGTTAGTGCACGTTGCATGTATCTCGATTGTCTTGTTTTGCTTTGATGCTGCCTTGCTCTCCAACTTCGGTCGCCTTAAAGTTCTTCTGCTGAGTTCAGTGGCGGCTGTTGGATGTTATTCGCGGATATCAAAGCTCTCCTGACGACTTTTTGATAAAACTTCAGTTCAGTTTGATCGAATGATACGCAGTGCTTTGAAGCACTTCAGTTTTAAAGTTCTTTTTTTCTGTAGTTAAGGATTCTTCTAGATCCAGCAAAATGCTCATAATATTTGCATTTAATTCACGAATCATTTCTAAGAAGAACGTTCATACTTAATTTGGAAACTCTTGATCACTTTCACCTTGATCATTAAACGAGACATACAGACAAATTATATAATTTATGGGGGATTTCAATACGTTTTTTATGCTTCAAAATTTCAGTTCTGAGGTAGAGCTTTCCAAAAAGGTCAAAAATGACCAAATTGAAGAAAAAATCAGTGTAAATGAATTGAAGTCACAGTTGAAGTCACCGTCAAGCTCCTTGTCGATTAGTTTTTATCCGCTTCCTCTCTTAACCTATTAACGCCCAGTGTTGCCATATGGCTAGATAGAGGGCCTTTCCGTTTGGAGGCCGCTGGGCACCTTCCTGAGTCATTGAGAAGTCCTTTATCCTGGAGATCTTTTTCTCGGGATCTTTCTGATCATATTGATGTATAATTCACTTAATTCTCTATCTCCAGCCATGAGGGCGAGGCACATAGCACGAAATTTCATCTACAAATTCAATGGGAAAATGACCTGATTGGATGTCATCAAAACTACCGATTTTACTACCAAATATGCGGTAATAAGCTGCCAAGTGTTAGTTGCATTGGATGCTCACAAAGCACGATGCGTCACCTTCAAATTGATTGATTCTTGGCCTGGCTAGAGGTTGTAAGAAATAACAAGTATCCTACCAAATACTCATGTTTTCATCACCAGGGCTATGATACTTTATCTAATCTTTTAGTGGTATTTTTTGACTAATTATGAATGATACAATGAGTTGATGAAATACACTCAATATTGCACGTATTTCTCGTCCAATATTCCAAAAGATTTCCTAGTAGATCCGGTAGATCATGATACAACATACTAAAAGTTTTTGAAAAATAAAGATCAGTTCTTGTGGCTCCCAGCGTTGCGATGTGGCAACGTAAACCCATGAAATTCGACCAGGGGATTTTTGAAATTATTTTTCCCTTGTTCTAAAGACTATTTGGAGTCGGAATATCGGATCTATTTTCAAAATATACAGAAAAAAAAGTTTCGGGCGTTAATGGGTTAATGTCTTTTGATCAATTCGAATTTCGGAACTGAAAGTTTGCCTTCGGGCGCTTTTCAAGATGCTGAATCCGATTCTGGGGTCAATAACAGCAAACTATGATCCGCAAAACTACCGAATGACCACCATTTCTTACAATTTTCAAAAAGTCCATTCATTTCCATGAACAAATCCGAAACATTTATGGATTTATTACTGTATGTGCCCCCTTTACTTGTCTCCATCAGCCGTCATTGACTAAGTTATAACTTATGAGATAAGAACTTCATCAATAACAACGATTTATTGAATAATTTTTCAACTAAAACAAAAATTCAGAAAAATTGGTAGGGTTAAGCTCTAAGAGCCAATTATTGATTTCTTCTAATAAATTACATTAAAACATTATAGTTAAGATTTTGATTTCTCTTAACCACAATGACCAAAAAAAGAAAGTTGAGTCAATTTTTTCACAAAATATCCAAGTCGAAGTTTGTTATTACTAAGTGCGGTAGTAAACCAGGGATAAAAAGAGATTTCTTATTAATACTAACAAACAAACAAAACAAAGAACAAATAAAATTTAATAAGATCTGACGTTTTTTCCAACTATTAATATGAGAATAAAACAAATAAAATAACATTACGGTGAAAATTTTGTTAAATTTTAGAAATTTTCTTTTTACTTATTTTATTCACTGTTGACATGGTTATGACTACCAAAGTTTAATTATTTGATTTTCGTAAAAAATGGTATTAAAAAAATTAAATGTATTAAAACATTGTACGTAATAAAATTTATTAGTTATATTTCTGATGCTACCTTTTGCTTTTGTTGCATTGGCTGCGAAAATAGGGGGCGACCAAGCTAACGAAAGACGATATTGAGAAGGTGTTCGCCCTATATGACCGAGTAAGTTTTGGAAATACGATTATTTCCAACTTTTAAGAATTTAAAATAATTTAATGATACATATTCTGAGTTTAAAAATAGTTTTATTATAAATATTTTGAGTTTAGATATACAATTATTTCCTACTTTTAAGAATATAGGAAGAAGAAATCAGATCTTTACTATCATTTTATAAGATTGAATAAATTATAGCTTATGATTTTCAACTATAAATAGTTCATCGCGAGAGAATCTTTAAAACTTTATCTTTCTCGAAATTGATATGTTTGGAGATGTGAGGATGAATTCATCAAAAATCGTCTCCCAAGCTGGATGGACAGTAAAGCTTCCTCACAAAGAACAACATGAACTCATAGAATCGATTGGTTCGAAATTATTGCGTAAATTAGAGTGTATTGATACATGAATTCTTTGATATGAAACATGAAATTCACGTTCAAGTTGCTGATTTCATACATGTTTTTAAACAACAACACGATGAAGATTCTCTACCACCCTCCAAATTGGAGCAAAATTAGTACCTACTACTAAAATTATTTAAAAAAACAGAAAAAAACTGGGTTTTTGTTGAAAAGACTGATAAAAAGACACGGGATAAAAATTGTACGAGGATATTGATTTTGAAGAACTCATATGAACTTTCTTTACGAATACAATGTTTTTCCGTCTTCGATAGTTAGAAAGCAAAAATATAATAACTCGTATAATACTCCATTACAATGAGTGTTTGGTAAAAAAATAAAAATAAAAAAAATGCATATTTGATTTTGTTATTGCGTGGAAAGACTTTAAAGTGCCACCATTCGATTCGGTGTTGAAATTGCAACCAAAACCGTACTTACCTACTCTTGATACTGTAGTAGTTATTACCTAATTTAGGCATTCCCATTGCAAATGCTCAAGTCGAATCAAGACGTCGTCGTATTTATAAACAAATCAATTTCAATTTATTTGAATCAGACATGTCATATCTTATGTCAATAGGATAACAATGGAACCATCGAAAATGAGGAGCTGAGAGGATTTCTGAAGGATCTACTCGAGCTAGTCAAAAAGGTGAGTCACTTGGAATACTCCGGTGGAAAGTAAAGAGACTAGTTCGGATGAAAACTCGAAATATCTCGTAATTACGCGTTTTCGTGAGGTTTGGAAAATCTGAGGTTCACCGGAACGTATTTGGAACTTGAGAAAGTTTCCCTACAGCTCAGGAAACCTTACAGGGAAAGTTCCCCTAATTTATTCATTCCTCATTATTCCGACTTCAAATTTGGAATCGTAAAATGGAAGATAAGTTATGAAGACAAACCAACTGTTAATAGCTTTCTAAACACAACGTAAATATATTACCTATTTGGTTACAAATTGGTACATTTATTGTTCATATTAGGTCGCAAAACATACGATGTAATTTGATGGGTAAATGAAACAGTAAATAGATAGAGCGAGTATAGAGAGATACCTACCAGAGAGAGTTGAAGAGATGAAGCTCTTACATATTAAGTAAACCAAACAGGTCAACCATACTGCAGGAGTCGATTCTACAACAAATTTGCAACAAAAAAATGTTTCAGTAATTTTTTTTAACCCCTTGTTTTTTCATGTTTTTTTTCAATTTTAACATGTATTTTTTCGTGATTTTGATCTTACTTTACTAAATTGGTCATAACTCTCTTAATTTGCTCTGTAATAAATAAATTTCCTATCCGTTTGATGCCTTACCTTCCTTCGAGTCAAGGTTTAAGGCATCAAAAAGCCCTTTGAAAAGGAAATTTTACCTAATTTGGAAAACATCGAGTTTTTTCAATCGGAAATTAAACTCTGCCACACTCTCAGTTTTACAACGGTCTGCTCATATTAATTTTTAAAATGGAACTTATCACAAAAATTTGTGATGAACAGCGAGACCTCCCGTAAAACCTTGCATAGTCTTAGACCGTAGGAAAGCTTAGATTTTGGCGCAGTTTTTGTTGTTCTTGTATCTTGTAGACATGTTGGTTCTCATAGTTTAGTTTCCGATTGAAAAAACTTTAGATTTCCCAAATTAGGTAAAATTTCCTTTTCAGAGGGTTTTTTTGTGGCTCAAATCTTGAATCAAAGAAAAGCTCAGGCATCTCTGATGGGAAATTTAATGCTGTTCCCAACGGTATCCTCAAATTTTAATTCACACAACAAATAAATCACGAAAAAATCTTAAAATTGAAGAAAAAACGAGGTGTTAAAAGAATATTGTTATGAGACATTTTTTGTTGCAAATTAGTTGTACAATCGATTTCTTCTGTATGGCAGACCTGTTTGGCTTACACCCTGTATATCGTATTTTATCTATCTTATAATTTTATTATGTTTTAAATACACAAATAAATCATACTGTAAAGGGGAGGTTGCCCTGGACATCACTTTGGAAGGTGGGGGTGGAAGAGATGGATGAAAAGAGAAAGCGGGTGGTGACACCGCGGCTCACTCCCGCCGACAATCGTGGAGCAATTCTCTCATTAATTTTGTTATGGCTTCAGGATTACGACGCTCAGGACTTGGCGGAGTTCGAAGAGACGATCCTCCGAGGCGTCGACTACAACCAAGACGGCAAAATCAACCGAAAAGAGCTCACGATGATACTTCTAGCCCTCGCCAAACACACAACGGAAGGAGAAGAATAAACAGAATAAATTTTTAACATCCATGTGATGAAAACATGTAAAACACGGAGTGTAGGTACTTGTATATATTAGCTCCTACGTAAGTTGGCTCCTACCTCGCCACTTGTTATAATTGTTATTGTAGGTATGTACCTATTTGAAAACAATATTTCAGTCTGTGAGTACGAGAACAGCACAAATCTCAGGCCAAATTTTAAGGATCCAGCTTCTAAATCAATAAATTAATCTAACAAAATGTAACCTATGTTTACTCATTGTTATTTATGTACCCACTTTGGTACCTTTTTAATCCAATTACTGCTACAAATTTAAAATAAAGGATATTAAAATTGAATTTTCAACTCTATAAGATGGGATACATGAGCTATTTTTATTCAGACAACCCCTTGTGATAAATTCGAATTTTAAATGTATCTCCAAGAGCTATTCGAAATGAAATTAAATATTGACGAATTCTGGTTGTCAGCATCTTCTAAGATTAAGGAACATAGGAAAGGGGAAGAATCAGTCATTCAGCCTACTAATGTCGTTTGATTGTGCCCTTATGTGTTCAAGCCCAAACTGAGCTTTTCAATCCAATTCTACAAAACCCAAAAATCAGCAATAAAAAATAAATTTTGAAACATCAGTAAATTGAAAAAAAATTTGAAACCGAAAATTAATCAACATTTCTTAAAAATTGGTTAAAAGAATTATTTTTGAATGAAAGTTTAACACTTTGATTACAATTTTTAAAACCTAGAAATCAAAATGAAATTCAAATTTAAAAACGTAAGGAAAATGTTTCGCAAAACAAGGGGAAAATCTTCGCGAAAAGGGCTGATTGAGTCGTCCTGGTACTCACGGATTGATTTATTGTGAGTTTATATGTAGATATTGAACCTCTATAATTCAAAAACTAGTATAATAGAAATTAAAGTTCATTTACTCGCGCAGTGGTATTGCAATGCTCAGATGATCATATCCGTACTCACCAGTAAGTACCAACCCTCCTAAGTATTAGATGAACGGCGTTATGCAATAATGACCTACCAAAGCGAAATCGTCATAATTTTTGAAAAATCAAGCTGAAAAGGTACCCATTATCGAGGTATCAGTATTTTATTGCAAATTTAAAAGAAAATTGAAAAAAAGATTCTGTAATGAAAAAAATATTTAAAAATGCTCTAAATTTAATTTATAAGAATTATGAAATGAAGAATTGAACCATAACGTTACGTTTTTGGACTCGTTCTGAGGGATGAATCATTACAAGCGTACGTAATATCAAGTCAGTAAGTATACGAATTTGAAAATTACAGATAAATCTGATACACAACTGTTTAGAAAATCAAAAGAAAAGCAAAACCCCTCCATTAAATGTATCATTCACACTTAGACGCATCTGGATAAGTGAGAAATCGGTCCAAAAATGGCGGTTACTTACCAGATTTTGGTCTAATGAGCCTAAATTAGGAAACCAACTCAAAAACCTTTGAATCACTTTCCCCATGGAACTTTAAACCTTTTCCCTTCGCTGTGGAAGACAAAGAAATTTCCAATTTTTGAGCATTTTCTCTGGAATCAGCTCCACTAGTCCTTTTTGACCCAAAAAACGAACAAGCAGCAACAAGTAGCTTTCAAAACTACTATTTCTTAATAAAATCACGCCTTACGGTCGTTATTGAAAAGCGCCGTCCATCAAAAGCGCCTTCCCATTTTTATTTTTTTTTTTGTAATATTCGGGCGCTAGCATGCGGTTTGTTTGAACTATGAATCACAAATAAGCATTTCCTTCGCTTCAATATAATATCTTTAAACAATTTTTGATAAAATTCATCATAGTCTCAATGTTGTAAAAGTGGTAAGAAAAAATACAAATTCACAGATTAGCTGGATGCATAGAATATTTTATGATATTGTAAATATGAGTAAAGATACTCAAAATAGTCCATGTTTCACCGAGGGAAATAATATAATATCGAAAAATTGCCTACAATTTGAGAGTTGGAGTCAAATTTTGACACGACGTTGAAAACTGAAACACAACAAAATCAATGAAACATTCGCATCGTATAAGATAGAATTTTGAGAGTAAAAGTGCAAAATTATGTGGGTTGAATAAATTTTAATTTGAAAAATTCAATTTTAAATAGATTGCTCGAAAAAAGCAATATATCTGAGTATGAATCCGTATCTTGATGTGAGATTGTAAAATCGTTAATGGGATGTTTGTATTGACCTCAATTGTTAGGTACTAGTTCTACTGGACGTAGAAATGAAGATAATTAGAACATCCCCGCAATACCAAAGTAAAGTAAGTAAAAAGTAAATAACCATTCCAGGTTGGATTTTCGTACGTTTTATTCCTGGCGTCGCGGACGTCATCAGCTGTCTTCCAAAGGGATCCCAGCAATATTAAGAAGTTCTAATAAACGATTACCAACTTAATCCTTGTCAACCGAATTGGAGAAAACCCGAAGAATTGGAGACTAAATTAAACAAATTTTTGAGAATTAAAATTATTTGAAAAATGAGAATTGTACACACTTTTCTTCTAAATTGCGATTTAGTAGTTAATCTAGAAAAAAACAATTTTAGATGGGCAGCATTTGTGATTTCAAGGCGATATCTGGTGAAATTTGATCAGGTTGGTAACTTATTACGGTCTCTTCTGATAGTATACTCCAGACAACTCGGTCCAGCTCTTTCTTCTTCTTCTTCTTGTAGTGCCATCTCCATTACTGAAGGTTGGCGATCATCTCCGCAGATCTCTCACGGTCCTGCGCCAGGTGAAACAGGTCTGCGGCTCGGTCGATTCCTGTCCAGCTACGTATATTTGACCACCACAAGGCCCGCTTCCTTCCAACTCCTCTACTTCCGCTGATTTTCCCCATCATAATGGTTTGCAAAAACCCATATTTGGGCCCACGCATTACATACCCCAAGTAGGAAACGTTGCGCCTTTTTATTGTTGTCAGCAGTTCGCGCATTAGAGAGTTTTGCTGAAGGATGGACTCATTGCGGAGTCAAGCGGTCCAGAGGATTCTCAGCACACGCCGGATCAGCCACATTTCAAAAGCCTCCGGCCGGTTAATGTCCTTAACTTTTAGAGTCCAAGTCTCCACTCCATACAGGAGAATAGACCATATGTAGCACTTCACTACACGCCAACGCAACGCGAAACTCAAATCCCGGCGACACAATATACTCCGCATGTTATTGAAGGCACCCCGAGCTATCTCAATCCGACCACGCAGCTCCCCTTCAAGTGACCATGTCTCCGACACCCACTGGCCCAAGTACTTGAACCGAGCAACCTGCTCGATAAGTCGTCCGTCGACTGACAGTCGAATACCATCATTCACTACCTCGGATATAACCATCGACTTCGTTTTTGCTACGTTAATAGCCAGGCCATATTTCCTGCAGGCAATAGCCACCCTGTCTAATAAAGCCAGCTCTTTGAGTAGAGAATACTCCTCTGTCCAAAATCTTTCCAGAGATCACATGGTTCCCACATGGTCAGCCAGTACGAGACGTCCTGTAAGAACCAGAGATCCTGGAAGAGGCTGTAGACTTTCCCGAGATCTCCTCCACATCCTCCATCACTCACAGGATCAAAATGGCAAAGACTGTCGGCCATAATGTACAAAATGGCCGTATAAGTGTTTTATAATCTCATTTTTGTCGTCCTTGATATAAGGCGGCCCTTCATCAAAGAAAGTAACATCTTTCAGAGCAAATTATCCTTCTGTTGACCCAATCTGCTGTGCTACTATCCTCATTTCGAAGGACCCAAGATACACAAAAGTTGATACTTCCTCAAGCGTGTAATCTCCAACTGAGATTTCTCCTGGTGTGCTATTCGGTGAGAAAGATCTACAAAAAGCAAAACGTTTTTAAACAAATAAATCTCAACCAACAAACGAGATTTTGCACTTTTATTGTCCATTTTGTCATAATCAAAATTAACCTATTGATTTGGCTTGTACAGTGCTGGCAAAATATGATAATTCCGAACAAAATTCCATGTTTTTTGTAATTTTTTACACTTTTTGAAAAACATACGTCTGTTCCAAAAGTTATTATTACTAAATGACGAATTAGATGTAATACTTTCAAAAAATATGGAAAATTCAAGTTTACGATACGTGTACTACCAGATTTTGCGTCTAATAAAACCAACGGATATACAAAATGGTAAAGAGGTGTTTCCCATGACTGTTAACCACCTTTTGAAAGGGGCAGAAAATTCTATGCATATTTTTCTCAAGATGACAGTGGTTTGAAAAATCAATTGTCAATTTTCAATTCGAGGACCTCAAGATAAGTTTATTACAGACAAAGAGCTGTACAAGTCGAATCAACCAGATAATTCTGACATGCGAAAACCTGATTGTCTCTAATTCTTTTTCAGTCAACGTAGTTCTGAAATTCACAAAAATCTAGATAAGGCCATTTAAAAATGGCGTTACAAACAAATTAAAAATGCATTACATTGTATCGGTAACAAGAAGGAATATATTTGCTTAACAAAACATAATAGGCAAATTTCGTCTGAAAATGACTTGTGAAAGGTCAGGGGAAAAGCGTAGTAAGTCTCGTCTTTTCGAAATCAATATATTGGTATTACTCGATTCATGGTGACAAATAGGATCATTCAGTGGTTTCAAGATGGGAAAAAATCACACTAATCCGACCATATTAGCGTTTGAAGTTTTACTATAAGTGGAAAGAACCGAGCATGTGTACAGCGCAAGGGGGAAGAAATAAGTCTACCTGCCAGGGAGCTTCTATCAGTGATATGTTCTGTGATTCCCAGTATAGTTCCCCACGTGTCCCACCTGTGTTTCTTCGTTAATGAATTCAAATAATGATTCTGATGATGTGTGAAGCTACGAAGTAAAAGAAGACTGGAAGAATGATCGCAGTAAATGAATAACTAACTGCACCACAAAGATATAATGAAATCTGCAATATAATTAAGACCTAATTTTACCTCAATTTCACCACAGGTTTCTTCTGTATCACCTGACTTACTTGGTTTTTTCCTCCCAGAAATTTTGTTTTGGGGGCAATTCGTCAATCTTTTACAAATTTGGTCATCTTAATAAGCTCAGAGCTTATTGTGGCAAGTATTTTACTCTTGCAGTTTATTATGACGCCAATTTCCTTAAACTAATAAAAGAGGTGTTATACAGATTTACAGATTTGAAACATTAAATTGCCTCTTTCTCATCTTCAAGACAAAATGACTTACTACACTCTTTCATGACCGTTCTGTAATAAGCTAAAATAAATAAGTATACCTATGATATTTATGTACCTATTTATATATTCCCTCACGCATAGT
Source organism: Apolygus lucorum (assembly GCA_009739505.2). NCBI lineage: Eukaryota > Metazoa > Arthropoda > Insecta > Hemiptera > Miridae > Apolygus > Apolygus lucorum. The sequence goes on along the minus strand of CM019173.2, from coordinate 32,599,565 downwards.
TGTTGTAAAATTGTCATTTTTAATACAAAAAAAAACGTAGTGTCGCATTTACAAAGAAAAAAAATTGTACTGAAATAGCATTGAAATATACCTATTATTCAATAGCTGCTAGGTATAGCATTTATGGTTAAAAATACACTCGTGACACTTAATTACATCTCATAAATTAAGTTTAAAGCATTTATTTTGGAGAAAAAAAAAAGTTTTTGTCAAACGGTACTGATTGTGATTTTTTAGTGAAGATGACGATTTTGAGAAAAAATAAACACCACAGAGTAATTTAAATTTTTTAATGTTATCTATTTGTATCTTGTGAATTTTATGTAAAAAAATAATAATAAAATAAACGTAAATACGTATGAAAGATTTAGCATGCAATTTTCGCCATATCACAGAAGAGTATGTTATTGTACCTACGTGATTTAATTGGGTACTTGATATAGTTGCACTTTTGGAGTAAAGTTTAAAATTAAGAAAATTTATAAGGAGGGGATGAGGGGGTCAAAATAGTACAGGTTTGACTTTGCATGTAATTACATTTTTCTGAAAGCTTTATTATTCCGCTTCTAATTGGGAACTAGGGTCAGTGAATAAACGTATCATATCTCTTGATTCGAACTATCTGAGTGATTAAATACTATAATACACACAATGGCTGTTATAAATAAAAACACACTGCAAATGATTGCACATCAGTTTATTATTTTTGCATGTACACCCAACCCAGCGTAAATAAAGGTAAATAAATGTAGTATTTCCATACAATTTGATGAGTTGGGGATTGTCGTTTTCCCCGTGTAAGATCTTATATAATCGTGTTACGGATTCAAGGAAGCTATGTGCTACTCTCACTAGGCAGAATCTTTTCAGGTAAAATTATATTTTGAACCCGAATTATTACCCACCTAATTTATGAGCCTATTTGGACTCTCTTTTAGAGGGCTTAGTTTTCAACTCAGCTGATTTGTGACCAGGGAGGCCTGTGTACAATCAATATACCTAAGACTCCTCACCTATGTTGATGGTATCCATGAAGTTTCGATTGATATAAGCAATTTCCCAAAGCTCCTGACAAACCTCAATGCGATGCACCTTTTGATCCTCTGTCGTGGAATTACCTTTTACCAGTTTCTTGGTCAAAATCTCCTGACGCGATCCAAATGAAATGTGATTCCTCTGCCATCTCACGAATCGTCAAACGAAGAATGGAGCACTCAAAGGCATTGTCTTTGGCCACTTGAGAGTTTTCAGTTGATTGAGGGCCATAAGCTCTCTTAAGAATTTCAACTCTCACAAATCGTCAAACGACGATTGGTGCACTCAAAGGCGTTCACTTTGGCCACTTGAGAGTCTTCCGTTGAGGGCCTGAAGCTCCCTCAAAAATTTCAAAAGTTTCCATAGACGATATTTTTTTTTTAACCTGATTTATTATTGCAACTGAATATTAAATACAATCCATCCAGCAAAATTACATATCATTTTTACACTCCTTGAGAGCCTGTTTACAGTAAAACTTCAACACTGAGCTATAACTGCACTTTAACAGCACTAACTAAGTCCAGTGGTTTTTTTCGCTTGAGTCGCCGGAGTTCATCTTCGTTGTCCAAAACGTAGAGCATTTCCAGGTTCTCATGATTGTGGAGGCGCTGTTCGTGCCTACTTGAGTACCTTGCAATAATTTCTTGGACTGTTTCCATCCTCAAGTCTCGATGAATATCGTAGTTCCTCATGTACCAAGGTACACGCACTATACTTCTCAGTATTTTATTTTGGGAGGTTTGGATTTTGTTAATGTTTGATTTTTTGGCACAGTCCCATATCTGAATTCCATAGGTCCAGATAGGGCGAAGGATCTGCTTATAAATAAGCAGTTTATTGTGGAGAGAGAGACGAGAATCCTTTCCCATCAATCAATTTGATTTTAATTTCCTCTTTTTTCTTTTCTATATGTTTTTTCCAGTTTAATTTGGAGTCGAAGGTCACAAACGACGAATGGAGCACTGAAAGGCGTTCACTTTGACCACTTGAGAGTCTTCCGTTGAGGTTGAGGGCCTTAAGCTCTCTCAAAAATTTCAAAAGTTGCCATAGAAGATATGTCCACTTTTTCTCAAACGCTCCTCCTTTGCGTACATCACAATAAACACTGGAAACTATTTGCGTTATACCAAGATAGATAGGTAGAATTTGGCAAGAAAAAAGGCATTAAGGGCTTTATAGGATTGGCGAATGAGCACGAAAGAGAAAAGATTAAGAAGAAAGGAACTGGAAGACCCGATTCATAAAAAAAAACGGTACCTATTTGAACGCAAGAACAATTTTTTGAAAAATACAAATTGATAGAAAATGTATGTGTCAAAATTCTTACTGGTAACGTTCATGTACCTATTCATTGAAGAACTGTGCGGATCTCGACAAAACATCAGTATAAACCAAACTTATATTTTGAACTAATCTTTATATTTTTTTATGGTACTTATTTAGACAATTTACAGGGTGCAGGCCTGAGATATGAGTATGAAAATTACCGAATGACTTCAATTACTGGAGTGAATTAATATCAACATAAAACAAACAAAAAATACCTCGAACTACACAGCTTTATATAACAAATTTGACGTAATCGAGAAAAATTAAAACTTTAAATTTTCATGTCTGAATGAACTGAAAATTTAAAAAATTTTAAATTAAAATTAAGGAAGTTTAAAAATTAGCACGATTATGAGGGTGTATGCAAAAGAGAAGAAAACAAGACGATTGTTTGAGCAAATAATTAAGAAATATAGTGGTTTTAGATAGAGTAGTCTCGCTACCAGCACTATTTTGACCCTGTCTGTAAGGTAGTCGTCAAAGAAGGATTTTACTACTTGAAAGTTGGCATCTTCGAAAAAATTTGTAGGTAGAAACAAGCTAGGTATAAATGCACATTGAGCTCAACGAGGTTAGCGTATCTAATATAAAATTTATGAACCTACCATAAAACCATTTTAAAAAACCACGAAACAAAACTAATGTTTAAAAAATTTAAAGTAATTCAACTTTGCCGTTAAAATGTTTGATTAAGATACATTTGAAAAATACTTATAAATATTTGTACATTGTATACCTTCAACAGGTACATCGATGCATATAAATAGCTATGATGCAAAGTCCCTCGCTCCCTTACCGGAGTATAATTTGAGAAGTTGTTTTCAACAGAATTCAACTCATAAAACGTGTTTCAATTTTCCGAAATTTATTTTCTGAACAGTGTCTTTTCATATCAACCTTCATAAACGGTTCATGTTTCTTTTACTCAACACCATACAAACAGGTACTTTTTTACATGTTTAAATAAATTATTCTGTCCGAAACAAATCTAAACACTTTTGTCTTGTACTTTTTTAACATGGAAGAAATTACGGTGCAAAAAGGCTCTGACATTTTGGTATGCTAACCAGCAATAGACTGAAAAAAGTGAGACCTAGTAATCTCATTCGCCCCAAAAAAAAATCGCAGGTCTGAATCTGAATGCTGTCTGCTGATATTGCATCGATATGAGCTTTTTCTTGCTAAGGAAATTTTATTAAAATATTTGTATAAACGTTGTAGGTATTAGACATGTTTAGTGTATCAGAACGAAGAATTTTTCTCAAGTGTTACAAAAGTATTACCTCAATTATTGATAAATTAAACTGAATTGGTAAGTTACCTCCTCAAGTAATGTAATAACATTTTGCAGGTAAAGTGTGGAATCAAGGCACTGTATCACAGTCCTGGTATTGTCATGAAGAATTGATATGTACGTAGGTACCAATTCCAGCACTATGTGAAAATATTACTCCATTTTCATTTCGAAACATCAAGTAAAAAATTAAGTTTGCTATAAAATACTGAAGCAATTAAGCGTATAATTTTGAAAGTAGTTACTTCATACACGAAAGGGTTATTTATTTTATTGACATCTCGTCAATGATACATCTCAAGGTATCTAAAACGTTCCAACTTCCACATTTATCCACATTCCAAAATTGAAGAACCATACGGATTTTGGAAACCTTACTCATGAAATTTATTTTCCATAACTTATTGTACAACAAAGCGCCTACCTACTATTTCAATATCAACTGGTTTGTAGAACGAAGAGAAAATTTTCAATCACTTAACAAGGACGTAATGCATGCACTATCAATGCAATTTTCAGTTAATACTTATAGTATTAGTTCTTACTGTAAAACATCTACTATTAAATAATATTATTCATTAATGATCGTTCAGCCAACTATTCATTGAAGATTTTGTTCACTGTTAGTAATATTGTGATTTTTCGATTCCCTTAAAACATAATAAATTTGATGATATTGTTGATGAAAGGAGTCTCTTCGTTTACTTTTACTTTTGTCTCCCTTCTACCTATAATTTCGTCTCACTCTCTCATGTAAATGTAAATGTATAATAAAAGCACTTTTCTCCTAAAACAGTAGTTCTCAGATAATGCCGACTTTTTTTATTTTTTTTTTTTTATTTACATATTTATTGGCTTCGAACAGTTATTCATACAACTGAACTAAGTACAGTTATAAAACAAATAAATTTTAAATTTAGTTTAAATGTGTAGGTACAAACAAAATAATTAAATTTCTAATTCCACTTCACACACAAAATTATAAATTGAGGAGTAGACGTTCATGTCACTGGTTCCTACGATAGTGTCGAGGTTAAACGGGTGCGTAACACATTTTGGTTTATTATTTTCAATAATAAGCCTTTGGAATCGAGCAAGAAAAAAAAAATTTTAACCCCCCCTCAAAATTTGATGTTTTACGTTTCAAGGTACGTAGAATCCGAAAATCGAATAAAAAAATTTCCGTCCGTCCGCCGTACGCCGTACGCGGCACTTTTCTTAGCAACACTGGACCGATTTGGTTCAAATTTGGTATATGGGCTCCATTTGGGGTCTAGTTGTGCCGCGAAGCTTTTGGTTGATGTAGGTCACTTCTAAGGGGTGAAAATTAAGGGTTGAAAATTTCAAGAGTGCCCTAGCTCGAAAACTCTCGAAATAAAGGTATCGTTTTTTCACCAATTTTAAATAGTACAGAATTTTTAAAAATTTTTGAGACCACCCGGAGCTCTGTAGGACAAACCGTTCGGTCCCTACGAGTATTTGAAGGTTTTCCTTCGATAAAACAGAATCATGAGTGTGAATCGCAAAAGAGGTCTAATCGCCGTTCAAATTTTATCTGACTAAAATGCGATCGCTGTTCATTTCTTCGATTTGTATACAGTTTTGCCTTCTGCGTAACCAGTAATCAAATTTCCATATCAAGCTTTCTATTTTTCGAATCGAGTGTGAAGCGTTTAGTTCTTTCTAATAAACTTGATTGTGAAGGTGTGAAGCCATTATAGTGTGGTAGGTAGTACCTACCAATAGGTAGGTGTGGAAGGTAAAAAAAATTGGTAGGTAAAACAATGTTTGTAGGTAAAAAACGCTGCAAATCATTGCTCACTGATCAGCTGAGTGAGCTCCGAAGCCATTTTCATTGCTATTGAATGGAAGTGCTCTTCCAGGCGTCTCCAGCATTCGAGGATATCTTCTTCACTCCTCACATCACTGATCAGCTGAGTGAGCTCCAAAGCCATTTTCAATCCTATTGAATGGAGGTGCTCTTCCAGGCGTCTCCAGCATTCGAGGAGATCTTATTCACTCCTCACATCACTGATCAGCTGAGTGAGCTCGAAAGCCATTTTCAATCCTATTGAATGGAAGTGCTCTTCCAGGCGTCTCCAGCATTCGAGGAGATCTTCTTCACTCTTCTGATCACTGATCAGCTGAGTGAGCTCCGAAGCCATTTTCAATCCTATTGAACGCAGGAGCTGAAATTTGAGAGGGAAGGTCAAGGGAGAATACAGATGGTGGTAGGTGCTATTGATGGAGAACCAGTGATCTATACAGAAGGATGATCTATACAGAAAATAATAAACCTTTGAGCAATGATTTGCAGCGTTTTTGGATTGCTATCAAGAGCCGAGAGCATTGGGCACTCCAATACCAGGTGCTGCATAGGTTCCTCTGATCCCGAACATTTGCGACACAGTGGGGAAACAGATGCATCAATCATGTTCAAATACTTATTTGTTCTACTGTGCCCTGTTCTCATTCTGGCGATAATTCTGTAGAATGATCGTGTCTTTACATCAGACACCTCGTCAAACCAAGGGATTTGCTTTGGAATGGGGAAGAGAGATTTGTATCTGGAGCAAGCTGGGTAAATTTCAAATTCGTCTTTCCATTTTCTCTGAGTCCACTGTAAGCTTGGGTTTACTGTTGAATTGAAGATTCTCGAGTGAACCCTTTTAAAACCGAGCCAAATAAAGGTTGAGAGGCTATATTGACATAAGCTAAGGTAATTGAATTTAATGTGAATATTGAAACTGAATATTGAAATAATTAATAATTACCTGGTAGACAGCTGTAGCGGCTCGGAGGTAGCTGAAGGCTCTTAAAATCAAAATAAGACCTGAAGGGTTTAATACTAGTAATCTCTGAAAATATTAAGGTCTGAAGGACTGAAGTTGTTTTCCTGAAGGGAATTGTTAGTGCACGAAAAGTGAAACTTTGCACGGTGAACTACGCACGCATGAAAATGATGCGTCGCACTAAAATGGTATGATCACACGTAAAACCTGTCTGTTACGGAATTTAGGTAGTTAAATGAGAAATGCAATTTTACAAGCTATTAGGAACTCTTTTAATGAAAATAAATGGTAAAGTGATTCTACGTTAAGATTCTTGTGAGAAAAAATACAAGGTACAAAATAAAAGGTTCTACATGAAATTAGTGCGTTTTCAATCTCTTTCCTCTCCTTCTTACACACGACTTTACAAATGACTTTGCAAATGACTCTACTTGATTTTACACAATTTAACGTCTTACTCGACTGACTGACTGATATTACTAAATTGTTCATTTACTTGACTTGACTCGTTATTCCTACACAATTGAACGCAACTACATTGGCCAATGTATAGATTAGTTTTTTACACTCACAGCGGTGGGGCCCGAAGGAAATCCAAAGGTGGTGCGATGAGAAGATGGTCCAGACGGATGTCACTAAGTCTTACCGTTGGATTCAAAGGGGAAAACTCGTATATCAGACTCGTGGGTAACAAGGCTTTCTCGGCGGAATGATATCGAGGGGGGTTCCAACACTACTTACTTATATTCGTATCTAGACTTAAGCGAAGGGCGTGGATTTGACAGCTTCAAGGACTGGGACGGATATGGCCGCTCCACGGGGTGACTAGCTCATTTCTTTGTTGGAGCCCCCACCCTCCGTCAACAGGTGTCCAGGCAGGGATTCGTGGTGACTTGTGATTGGCGGACGGTGACGTCAGGCCGACGTGAGCGCTTCTGGTGGTGGGCGCCTAAGATGGTGGTGGCGCCCTGGAGCGGGGACGGTACTATGCCCACTCCACGCCGCCGGCCCTTGATGGAGGAAGGGAGCGTAGGTGGTGGTTGCTCCGCCTCATCACTGCTGGGTTAAGTCAGTGAGCGGAGGCTCACACCACGTTTTCCGATTTGTCTCAGGTCGATGGAAGGATATAGTTGGGATGGCGGAGGTTCTGGGAGTAAGGCTGTACGCTTTGCTTCTATATCCGCAACTTCATTAGGTACCTCTCACACTGGTATGCCCTTTTACCCAGCAGAGGCCCACCCTTCTTCCGTTGCTCCTGGCTTCATGTATTTGAAGGATAATTTCGGCTTCTATCTTTGTAAGCCGAGATGAAACTCAGAGATGAGATAGTTTCACGATTACACTTTGCGAGTCTGTTAAAACGAGGACCCCCGAGGAGCTGCTCTCTAAGTTGTTGGCGTAGATTAGGGCTTCCAGGATTGCTAAGAATTCCGCTGAATATATGGATGATTTGCCCCATAAACTGAAACCACGTGTCACGTTATTTGAAGAATCGTAGAAAGCACACCCAGCCCCACCGTTATTAAGGGACTCATCGGTGTAGATGGTCACAAAATTTGGCCACCTTCTGGATATGTATTCTTCAATACGCTGCGATGTAGCTTGTGGGATCATATACACTGAATTCGGAAGTGTGAGGACTGTTAATGGAATCATATAGTACAAGTAGGGGATGGTGAATGCGTAAGGCTTATCTGAAGTTGCTATCCATTGGAACTTGTCGCTCAACTCCATGTAACTCTCACAAATCAGCGGGGAAGGCTTTTTCGTCCAGTATCTTTCAGTGAGGTTGTAAATCGCTAGCATCCGTATCCCATCCATCACGCGGTCTTCCTTAGTGAAACTCCTCAGAAAAACCCGGTCAGCAAGCATCTTTCGTCTAAGGGTCAATGGAGGTTCTCCTGACTCCGACTTCAAATTTGAATTTAGAGTTAAAGGAACTACCTACAAGTTCACTACAATCAAAGAAAAATACGATTTCGTAACTTTAATTTTTTTGTTTTTTTTGTTTTCTTTTATCAAGTTCCAGAAGGAAATTTTATTCCTCTTTTTCAGGAGGTACCTACCTACTTCAAGAGGGAGGTGGCTTCCAATATTTTCCAAAAAGATACTTCGGGACCAGGGAAACAATTCGCAAAGAATAAAATCATGAACAAGAACTATATGTTTGGATACAGAGTACGAACAAAGCAAAAATATGTACTTCCTTCTCCACTAATTGTGGCAGTTTATGATAGAGTTTATCATAACAGGTTCTAACCAATCATGGAAGGCACGAAATTCACGTGCAAGTAACTTTAGGCACAGTGAGTCAATATGAAGATTTCCTTATGGATAAATGTTCGAATATTAGACTTAACAAAAAGCAAAAATAGGTAGTAGGAGGTATTTGGGCGATGAAAAAAAATACTCCACTGTAGAGGCCTCCTTATGTCATTCTTCCCACAAATTCTAACACTCATGAATAGTTATAGTTAGGTATTTGAACGAGCTTATGCAACTTACTTACGTTTGTTGTTCGCTAGTTCATGAAAGAGGTGGGTCTGACAGCAAGATCTCTGAAGTCGTTGTTTTTCCCGTGTTTTCTCACACAATAGATAATTGAAGTATCAAAGTAGCCAACAAACTCTCGATTTTGGCTTGTAAGTGGATAAAATGCTGTAAAAAGCTTAAAACTCGGCCTTTCAAAAAGATACTTCAGGACAGTTGAGAAGAGCGCGCGAAAACTTCCAGAACTCAGCGCTGCAGTCATGGAGAACGGAGAATACGTGAACTATCTATCATTCCATCTTCACGATTGACCTCGTCGTCCGTTTTACCCCCTTGGTTCAATCCCGACAACCCATATAAGGACATGAATTGTGTCATAAGCCCATATTAGGGCATGCGTCGTTAGCCCTTATCAACAGGTGTCACCCCAGCGGGAAATACGATTGGGTATGAAAATGTCAGCCTTCTCCTGAATGACTTGCGCCTCATAATTTCTTTATGGTAGATACCAAACTAGGTACTACATAAGATAGAAAGGAACAATACTACTTTTAAGAAACACCTGAAATCGTTTTCAAATCAGTTAAAAATAATAAATATACCTACATACATTTATTATCTTACTCCTGATGTAAATTGGAATTTTTTGAAAAAAAAAGTCAACAGTTTGTTATAAATTATTTCCAGGCATTAAACACCATTTTGATGACACCAAATTCAAGTTAACCCTAGGATGGCACACCTATTTTTCGCTTACATAAACGGCACACTGGGGTCAATTCTGACCCCAAAATTCTGACACCCTCTAATTTAAATTTAAGACAGAAATTTAAATTTATTTTTAGGTTGTAAAAATCTATTGATAGCCTGTTTGTTGAAATATATACAAACAAAAAAACAGTTTAAACCAGGAACAAATTTCGGTTTTGAATATAGTTTCGTAAAAAATCAATAAAAATATGGAAATAAATGAAATTTTCTAAAATTTGAAATTATATTTTGTTGGAGGGTTTTTTAAATAGATTCCGCTATCAGCATTCCAAGTTGACAATGTTTGGAATCAAATATAAAAAAAAAATCATTTAATTCTATGGAATAGTTTCGATAATAGATCAGCTCTAAGATGGCCCTTTTTTGAGTTTGACTGACGACTTTCACCAGCACTTTTATTTCTCTGCTTTTCAAAAAAATTGTATTATCACTCCTGTATTATTGTGAATTTTTATACCTAGTATACTTGCTTTGGCTCAAAGTAGGGGCTTCTCACGGTAAATGGAAAAACAAGAAATTTAGAAACCAATATACGTATGTATAAATCTTGGCACACCTATTTTTCGCATACACAAACGGCACACTGGGGTCAGATGTGGGTCAGTTAACTGCACGAACTCTAGCGAGTGACTGACCTTAACCACTGACAAAGGGGCTCAGAAGGAGTTCCAACTTTATTTACAAAATATCCCTGTTCGAAGAAAATTTTTTTTATAGATACACGGCCAATTGTAAATCGTGGGGTCACGAATGACCCCGGTGTGTCATCCTAGGGTTAATAACTATTTTAATTGCTCACAATTTGTTACCACAGCTATTTTAATTATTATAATTTGATTTACTACTTTAAAGACGGGTAGTACCTACTTATCAATTATTCGGGCTCTACACAGAGAAGTTATTCGAATATTTTTAAAAAGCCATTCGTGCAGCATGAGTAACTAAGTGAGTGAATTTTCTGTATACTTCAAAAACGTCAAAAAAATACTCTCCTTGTCATCCCAAACTCTTTGAGTACCTACTCGTAAATTATTGTTCTTTTTCTCTACTTACCTATACCATACTGTTGTAGCTATACACAGGGTAGGTTTGTAAAATGTTAGAAGTCCATATTTATGCTCTACTCGTCTACACGAGCAATACCTAGTTAAATGTAATATTTTGAGTACCTACAACGAATATAATATGCAAATTTTCATTTTATTTATTGTATTTTGTGCTGATTCCGAATATACCATAGTATTCCTAAGATTGAAACGGTACTGTTCACAAAAACCCTAAAACACTTTTTGAAATGTTGACTCATCAGAGTTGTCCAAATTCCTGGCTAATTAACTAGTTTTACGTTCATTACCAACATTTTTAACACGAACATTTTTTGCTGAAATCAGTTTTGGAATGTTCCAAAACGTTAAGTAAGTTTATTGCAATGGCCTATTTTTCCAAACTTTGCAAAAACATGAGAAAATTATTTGTTAAAAGTTTATTACAAGTTTGTTACAAAGTTTATTTCAAGTTTATTACAAAGTTTATTATAAGTTTGTTGCCAAGTTTATTACAAGTTTGTTACAACGTTTATTACAAAGTTTATTGCAATGGCCTATTTTTTCCAAACTTTGCAAAAACATGAGAAAATTATCGATTTGTTAAATAACATTTTTATAAATTTTTAAGTTACTTACCAAGGTAATTAATTCATTCATGTTTCAACATTCGTTATTAATATTATTCATGGTATTTTTGCAAGGGATTTTCTCTTAAAAATATCGATGTTTTTCTGTGTTACCTACCATCGATTATCGTTGCTCCCAGTTCAAACGAGTTCAATCCCCTCGAGCCGGAGCTCCGGGATTCGTCCGCCTGGAGCGCTGCCATCGTCAATGATTATCAACTCAAACCTCCCGAGTGACCACTCAACTCTCTTATCAGTCTCTCAGTGCTCTGTGCGTCGCCAGCCCATATTTGTATAAACTCTCGGCTCTGTTCGCATTCTTTTTTATGGTGTAGTGTTTAGAATTAACTTTCCCCACGTCGACGTCTCATCTTGGAAACTCTATCCTTCAAACTATGTCCTATTCTTCCAGTAAGTACTCGCTAAAATTGTCCACGAATTCACCTCTGCTGTAACAGGATCTGAGTCATAACCTCAACCTTCCCGTGATGCTCCGATGAGCCGGCTTGTTGAAAGCTTATTTTTCTCAGAAAATAGAATTCATTAACTCAAAAATTAACTGAACCGTTACCATGCTCAACCACGGGCAACTGGGCTGATTCTCTGAACCACTCGGAAATTGTCCAATGCACGTTTCTTGAACGATAAAGTGAAAAGAAGTCGTAATTGGATATTTATTTCGTTCTATTTTTGAATTTCCGGATCTAGATTTAGACTGTTAAGAGACTGTTTTTGTGTGTATATTTTAAAAATATAAGAGATGCAAATTATTTTCCACTAGGTAGCCTCCACAATGTGGTTTCAAGTGGTGCAATGCAAGATGCAACTTGCTGATAAGAAGTCCGTAAAATAATCCTACCATATAGTCCGGGCAACGAAGGGTTTGAGGTAGAAAAAAATAGAACCCAAACCAAAATTGGCACAGATGTAGGGGTGGGTATCCTTATTAACATACTAAAAGTCCTGGAGGGTGGGGCACGAGCTCGAGGGGAGGGGGGTCACTGAAGGTCCCATTTTGGGGTTTTTCGTAAATATCTCGAAAACGGTGCATTTCTCGATAAAGCATGTCCTATAGTAAATTAAAGCTTATGAAATTCTCCACAACTTTAATTCTATACGTTTTATCGAAATTCCGAACCGTTACCGAGTTGTATGCATCCAAAAATGGAGGAATTTTCAAAATTCGGTTTTTAGGTCACGTTTTCTGGATAACTTTGTTGAATTTCGTCCAAACGGTTGATCTGAGAAAAAATGTCTCTTAGAAAAAGTTGTAGAGCATTAAATTTCCTTGAAGAATATGTGGTTTATTGCCAATTTATCATTTACCAATCAAAATTACGCCAATTTCAAAATTTTGCCAATTTGTGTCATTTTTACTCAAATGTTGCCATTCCCCTTTTTATGTGCCCTCGAACTTCAATCGTCCTTCTTTCTGTCATCTGTCGTCATTTAATGCTATATATACCACGAATTAACAACCCAGAATTACATATCAACAGATCGGGGGGGGGGGGGGGTTATATGAAAATATGATGTAGAAAAAAACGAAAAAGTTTTTTTATTAACTAAGTATTAAAGTAAGGTATTTACAAAATAACATGATCGTTAGGTAAGGTCAAAGTACATCAAAAATCGTCTTCTTCGTCACTCATGAAGGTTGCTTCAGTGGGGGCGGCGTTGGTGCAGGTGCCATGGCACCCGCCACAGGCGACCGAGCAGGCAATGCCAATCCTGGTGGTCACTGGATGGAGTCCATCCTCCTGCATGGCCCATCCGAAGCTAGTTGGTGGTTAACTGTTGCGCAGCCACTGTTGGACCAGCAAAAGAAATAACAAAATATTTGCTAGCAAAGCAATTAATACAGTAAGGAAGTGAGATATTGGTATATAAGATGCAATGAATGATCTACCTGTAGATAAACACGTAGGGAGTAGTGATGCTTTGGTTGGTGGCAGGGACGTCAAATTGGGGTTTGGCCTGACGGAGGCTTTCAGGAAGGCCTGGTGTCGCAGTTGGTTGAGGTTATTGAGTTGGGGAGGAGCCTTGAACATATTGAGGAAGAGGACCTCGCCAGCTCTCTTAATCTCTTGTAGTGTAGAGGAGGGGTTGTAAAAACAAGGAGCATCTTCACCTATGACGCTGAGGTTGTCAGTGAAGGTTTTTACAGCTGTCCATTTAATCTTCCCATAAAGTTCTGATGTTGTATGACAGCCTCAGAAATTGTGAAGGAGGAGGATATTTTGAGCAAATGGGAGCTGCTGCAGCCTGTGAATACAATATACTTTTGAGGGGACATTCCCTCGGCCTGGCTTCATGAACAATACTCCTACGCATACCTCTACGCATATGTGTGTCTGCTTCTAATTCATGAGCGAAAAGCATCTCTGCATTGTGGAGCTCACTTTCATTCATATTCCACTCGTAATAGAGGAGACTTGGTCACGCCATTCGTCAGACTGTCAACGTCGATGGCTTCGAATCCCCTTCAGGTTGGAGTTCGCCTGTACAATAGTCTGCCTCTCGTCACTCGAAATTTACCGTCTGCCTCATTCAAGAAAGTTATCAAGAAAATGTTACTGGATGCGGAGCTTTACTCCTTAAATGAATATTATAGTCTAATTACTGTTTAGTTACATACGCAGCAGAGGAATATTATATATCTAGTACTCTTGCTTGCAAAGATTGTTATATTCTTCACCTTCATTTATATAGTTTTAATTCTTACTGTGATAATAGATTGCCTGTGATACTATACCTTATCTGTGGTATTAGGAATGTCTGCGATTGTGTATATGTATTTTTGTGTGTCTAATGTTTCTCTCGCACTCTTTGTTCCTTAAAATCCAATCACATAAGTTCCTATATCATAATAAGTTCCTATTTCACTATTAGTTCCTAGCAATCTTTTTCTCCTTTATTAACTTCCTATTTGTTGTTCCATTATTTATTTAACATGTTACCTAATGTAAGTAAATTCATTGACAATTGTAATACCACTTGTGGTTTCTACAAATAAATTCATTCATTCATTCAATAGTTTTCCTTGGTTGGGGGGCGTCAAGGCTACTAGTAGCACTATGAGGTCTATATCTTCCCCAATCACAGTTAGCCTCACGTTTTCAGCTGCTCTATTAATTCCACACTTGGCAATTTGTGTCGGCATCCCCTGGGGCAACCATCGTTAGGATGTTGGGTGCTGACATCCTCCTTTTTAAGAACTCAATGAGTCTTGAATTGTTTTTGTCGTTGGCAAGGAAGTGCTCCTGTTAGATGGTGATGGTGGTTGTCTCCGCCGATATAAATTTTCAAGAGACAACCACCATTTTATCAGCAATTTATGGGAAGAGCAAAATGACAGCTGTAAAAACCTGCATTGACAACCCCAGCGTCATAGGTGAAGTTGCTCCTTGTTTTTACAACCCCTCCTCTACACCACAAGAGATTGAGAGAGCTGGCGAAGTCCTCTTACTCAATATGTTCAAGGCTCCTCCCCAACTCAATAACCTCAACCAACTGCGACACCAGGCCTTCCTGAAAGCCTCCGTCAGGCCAAACCCCAATTTGACGTCCCTGCCACCAACCAAAGCATCAGCACTACAGCACTCCCTACGTGTTTATCTACAGGTAGATCATTCATTGCATCTTATATACCAATAACTCACTTCCTTACTGTATTAATTGCTTTGCTAACAAATATTTTGGTATTTCTTTGCTGGTCCAACAGTGGCTGGGTAACAGTTTACCACCAACCAACTAGCTTCGGATGGGCCATGCAGGAGGATGGACTCCATCCAGTGACCACCAACGCCCCAGTAGCACCCGAAGAAGTTCTGAATTCCATGTTTTGTCGGTGCACAACCGGATGTGGAACTCGCTGCGGTTGTCGGAAAACAGGCATTGCCTGCTCGGTCGCCTGTGGCGGGTGCCATGGCACCTGCACCAACGCCGCCCCCACTGAAGCAACCTTCATGAGTGACGAAGAAGACGATTTTTGATGTACTTTGACCTTACCTAACGATCATGTTATTTTGTAAATACCTTACTTTAATACTTAGTTAATAAAAAAACTTTTTCGTTTTTTTCTACATCATATTTTCATATAACCCCCCCCCCCCCCCCCGATCTGTTGATATGTAATTCTGGGTTGTTAATTCGTGGTATATATAGCATTAAATGACGACAGATGACAGAAAGAAGGACGATTGAAGTTCGAGGGCACATAAAAAGGGGAATGGCAACATTTGAGTAAAAATGACACAAATTGGCAAAATTTTTAAATTGGCGTAATTTTGATTGGTAAATGATAAATTGGCAATAAACCACATATTCTTCAAGGAAATTTAATGCTCTACAACTTTTTCTAAGAGACATTTTTTCTCAGATCAACCGTTTGGACGAAATTCAACAAAGTTATCCAGAAAACGTGACCTAAAAACCGAATTTTGAAAATTCCTCCATTTTTGGATGCATACAACTCGGTAACGGTTCGGAATTTCGATAAAACGTATAGAATTAAAGTTGTGGAGAATTTCATAAGCTTTAATTTACTATAGGACATGCTTTATCGAGAAATGCACCGTTTTCGAGATATTTACGAAAAACCCCAAAATGGGACCTTCAGTGACCCCCCTCCCCTCGAGCTCGTGCCCCACCCTCCAGGACTTTTAGTATGTTAATAAGGATACCCACCCCTACATCTGTGCCAATTTTGGTTTGGGTTCTATTTTTTTCTACCTCAGGCCCTTTTTTGGTCTTCGTTGCCCGGACTAATATTATTTAGGTGTAGGATGGGTGTCAACAGGAACGGAAGCCGAGTAAACAGCTTCTCGAATGATTAGATTGGGTGGATCTAGAAATAAACCCTGTTGAAACTTGTTATAATTGGCTTCATATTCATCAAAACACGAATTTCTCGTCCATAAACCCTTAATATGAGACGTTTTGTTGAGCATTATACCGATGAATGTGTAGGTTTTATGTATTTGTGCCTTCATTGAAAGTATTTTATAATTTATTATCTATTGGAATCGCCCAGTTTCGGCTGCTTATTGATCACCATAAACTCGTTAATATTTACAATTTATTTCTAGACTCAAAAATGCATCATGTTAGCAGTTTGAGCATTCTCTATTAAAATTGACGTTTTAACATGGAACATGTTTTAGCCGTGAGCTAACTGGCCAAAATGGCCTCAAAATTGCGCTACGATCCCTCTGGCAATTAGTGAAAATTTAAATGTGTCATGCCTCTCTTCACCTGACAAATTGCATTTGAAAAAAAATTACAAATAAATTGTTTAGTTGTTAAAACAAATTTAAAAGATAAATTTAGGGAAAGGAAATTCTCAAAACAATATTATCTGAGGTAACAGATGGAACATAAAAATTCTTTGATCAAAAGTTAAGAGGTTGAGAAGCGATAGTAAGCTAAAGTAGTGAGATTGTTTACAAAACCCCATAATAATAACTCAATATCTCTTCTTAACCTCGATCAAAGAGATAATATCATGTCTCTAAGCTTTCTAACCATCGTGAAGCATGCATCTACTGAACTTTGGACTTGGGTACCTATTATTTATAAGTCCAATTTTGACGATAAAATTATGAAAATACAAAAATAGTAAAATAAAAACTTTTTAACAAAAAAACGGACCGACCTCAAAACTGATGATGGCATCCCACTAAAAAGGAAAAAATAATAACGACAACTTATTCAGTTAGGTTGGTAGGTAGGTACGCAGTGAAGTCGCCGCCGTGCCCATCTGCAGAAACAAACATACACAAGTAGATTCCACTTCCATCTGGTTAGTATTACCTACAACATGGGTCGATAGTGCAATACAAAACATGAATGAGAGTGGGTACCTATCATTGAGGTAATGCATGTGTTCCAAAACGATTAGGTAGTACGTCACTGCTGTCGTATGAAGGAGGATGAGAGAGTGACAATAAGTGTGAATCCCCGTACGAAATGTTGGGATTCGAACAAACCATCTCTTGATTAGATAGTATCTAATAGTTATTTATCTAATTATACATGATCAATCTTTGATTACATAATATCTAATTAATCTTATATTCCATGTATGGCATATTGAATGTAGAATTGTCTAGATCATGATGTGGGTTTGTGATATGGGTTCATACTCAAATGAACCAGTTAGTGTTACAACATGCGTCGATAGTGCAATACAAAACAGGAGTAGGGGTAGGTAAGTAAGTAAACAACCTTCTCATGTTCAATTTTTATCCAACTGCCATTTTTGGTGACGCAGACGTCTTCAGCTGTTATCAAAGGAAATATTCTTACTGAGATTCACACTTATTGTCTCTCTCTCATCCTCCTTCATACGACAGCTGTGACGTACTACCTAATCGTTTTGGAACACATGCATTACCTCAATGATAGGTACCCACTCTCATTCATGTTTTGTATTGCACTATCGACCCATGTTGTAGGTAATACTAACCAGATGGAAGTGGAATCTACTTGTGTATGTTTGTTTCTGCAGATGGGCACGGCGGCGACTTCACTGCGTACCTACCTACCAACCTAACTGAATAAGTTGTCGTTATTATTTTTTCCTTTTTAGTGGGATGCCATCATCAGTTTTGAGGTCGGTCCGTTTTTTTGTTAAAAAGTTTTTATTTTACTATTTTTGTATTTTCATAATTTTTTATTTTTTACTTTTTAGTGGTTTTTTTAAATTTATTTTTAAAATTCAATATTTTAAATCATTTGATTTAATCTTTAACTTATTAATTTTTCGACTTTAATTATTTTAATTTTACATAACTTACCTACTACCAAGTACTTTTGTTTAAGTTTTTAAATCATTCGTTTTAATTTTTAACTCATTAATTTTTTCGACTTTTATTATATAATTTTTTTTTAATTTTACATAATTTACCTTCTACCAAGTACGTTTGTTTAAAGTCGGTATTCTTTGAGTTACCGACCGTTAACCTTTTTTCGACATTTTTCGCTATTTTTCTTTTTTAAATCTTTTACTTGTATTTTTTAATCACTAATGGTTTTTTTAATGTGGAATTAATTATTACTTTTTGACGTTTTTTTATGAAGGTAGTAGGTAACATTATTGTTTAATTTTTACATTTTATTTTAGTACCTATACCTACAGTATTATTGTTTAAAGTAGTCATTAGTGAGTCCAAAAAATTATTAAACATATTGTTTAGTAATGCATGCATTCCAGGGGACGTCCCATTGGATAAGCATTAAGTCAATTAGAACCTGTTGGTGAGCGAAAAAACACGCATTATTATTTCCCTTCCTCCTGCACCAAACTGTTTCACTCAACGTAAGTAAAATGGGGGCGATGATGTCCGTAGAGGAGTATCTACTCTCAAATCCGCGCAATCCCAGAAAATACCATCGAAATCAGATGGAAAATGTAGAAAGTATAGCTCTTACAGGGAATTCACGTTTGCGCATGCGCAGTGGCTATTATCAGTTCCTTGGCAATGCTTTTCATCGGGGACCATCTATATGCCAATTTGCATGATCTCTGAGAATTTTATTGAAATCGGATGGAAAATGTGGAAATGATGGCTGCTATAAGGAAATTATCGTTTGCACATGCGCAGCGGCTATCAGTCCGGGGGCGATGATTTTCATAGGGGACCATCTACACGCCAACTCGTACAATCTCTGAAAATTTCATCGGAATCGAACTTGAACTTCATATTTTAGCCCGCTGCAACATGTTTTGGATGATGAGAAGGCTATGTGCTAGACCCACTTGGTAGTCTACCGAAATTTGATGGTTATCGGAAACCCCCTCAAAAAGCATCTCATTTTTTGTGAAGCTTAGAATCGGACCTTAAATTGTAATGTACCTACACAAACATGTACAAAAATGTACAATGAGTCGGGAAACTCGTCTTTCAATGAAATGTTAAAGTTATTTTCAAAATTGAGTTCAATATCATTTTTTGAAATTAAAATTTTGCTTCATAATCAAGTTTATCTTGAAGAAATGAGCGTCTCACTCTTAATGGGGAGGATGGTCCCCAATGAATGAGAGGGTGGTCCCCCTTGAATTTGTTGAGGGGCGGCAGGCGTCCGAGAATATGCCGGAGGTGATGGGCGGGTGGGCGGGGGGGGTGACGAGCGGGTGGGTGGCTTCGACGAGTCGGGCGGGGGGGGAGAGGATGCGGAACAATCTTCCGAAAAAACACGTTTTTTGAACTATTTTCACAAAATTTCGATACTTTTAACAAAGCAAAATGAAATCTGATTAAAACGGGACCACTATGGATACTTGTAGAACACTTTTCGAAAAGAATCAGGCAGATTGGTGGCCGAATAAGAAACTGCTAGTGGTACAAACATACAGAAAAAAAAAAAAAAAAAATCGTCGTCCCATGACACACCGAACTGTATACCTCCTTCCTTCGGCGCGGCTTCGCCGCGCATGAAGTCGGTCAAAAATGGGTGCCCGATTGAGTTTTATTGTTATTTTCCACCTGCTATTTCAGTGGGCGGTTGTACTAAAGTTTTTGACTACCTAGAGTAAAAGTTTTGTACAGCCCCCCCCCCCCCCCCGTTTTATAATACTTTAAAAAGCCAAAGTAAGAAAAATTTAGGTAATTGGTTCTCCGTTGAAAGATTATTAATCAGCGGGGATTGACGTTTTCAAAATCACTCATTAAATTTCTGTAATAGTGAGGTGTATGAGGAGAAATCTTAGTTTGAAAGTAGGGGGTAGTACTAAAGAATACCCGAAAACGCTAAAGTCCAGATGATGCGAAAATGCAATATAAGGTTTGTTTGGACAGGCAGTCCTGAACGGTTCAGAACTGACCACGCCCCTTTTGAGGCGTATGGACAGCGCCAGAACCAGTTCGGGATTTTTAGTTCGGTGTATGGACAGCCAGTCCAGGACTGTTTCGAACTGGTTCTGACGGTTCGAGATTTTTTTCAGAACCACTAGTCCAGAACTTCTTCTTCTTCTTCTTTTTTTAGTCCCCTCTCCATGGATTTCTCACTTGGCCTTCTGACTTTCTTGAGGTAACAACAAAGTTGTGTCTGATAAGAGCTAGGCTGTGATTTTTTCGGACAAGAAGATTACCAAATATTCATCAAATTGAGCACCATCATTGCAATTGTTCCATAGTTCCTTCAAAATACATTATTATACAAAATTTGTTAATTTTACTTGTTTTCTCATAATTTTTTTTCTTCATTTTTTGGTTTTTATTTGTTGTTGAGAAAACTGTGATTGCTACAGGTATTTATTTATTGGTATCGTGAGCAAGTTTTCGTGACGATTTTTCAGTTTATGTGCCAAAGCAAAGGCATGAAAATGTCAAAAGTGCCAAAATTAGCGCCAGATTTTCGGGGTTGCAAGTTTGGGATCATATCAACATAATCAAATCGTAGATCGCGTTTGCAATGTTCAATGTAATTGAATATCCGCACTGCGTTGGAGAATCCATGAGATTTTAACAGTGCATTTTTTGTTCTTCTATGAGAAAGTGCACTTCACGACGAGCGATCAAAAACTGAGAGGTAACACACAATTGTGATAGAAATTTAATCCAGATTATACTGGTGTGTAACTACTGGTGTAGTCTACTTAGTTCCATTGGAAAGTTCATAACAACTTCTCATTTCTTGTAATTGTGATTGATTTTTTCAATTCCACCATTGATAAAGCAGATGGTTTCATCTTGTTTTTGCTATAATTCATGCAGGTCTAGTAAGCAATTTGCTGTGAGTTGTCCTTATCTCACCTGTGAACCTTCAGCCCAATTTCCTTCGATTTTATTATGATGAATGGATTCAAGAATACCTACATATTTTGAGCAACATACTTAAAGAACCAAATATGCTCTTTTGGCGGTAGTTTATTTCGTAAAAAAAAAACAGGGAAAAAAGCCTGGGTAGGTAGGCTACTTATGCAATATCAGAACAACTACAAATTTCATGTACTTTTTTGATAGATGATTAAAATGCAATGAAGTAAATGCGAAAAAAAAACAAATCCTGTGTTATCCTGATTTGATATTGACAAGAAATCAGCAGAAAGTCAAGTTTGCTGACTTGTTCTTCTTTCATTTTAGCTGTCGCGACGAAGGACATGACGGACAGGTGTCAGTTGTAGTTCTGAATTGGTTCTAAACGCGTATGGACAGCTAGTGAGTTCCGAACGGTTCTCATCCCCTCCCCAGTCAGTTCTGTCTCGGACTAGTTCGATCCCGAACTGGTTCTGGACTGACTGTCCAAACAAACCTATAGTAAATCTTATAACGAGGAAACCTGAATCCAACTTTCCACCCCTCAACCTATCTACCGCATAGAAGAAAGGCCAAACAAACACAATGATTTGAGTCTTTGTATTGGTGTATGTCGTCCGTATACCTGGTAAACCATGTAAGTCGAGTTTATCAAATTTTACAGGGGACTCTAAAAACTAAATAATTAAGATTTCATTCCACATGCAATAAGTTTTTTCGTTCCATTCCTTAAAACAGGTGGTAACAGTAGTATTTCAAAGAGCCTGAGACTAATTTCATCAAAATTTACTTTAACGAACGAAAAAATGGACTTACATGCTTTTACCCAGCCTTTGACACCCGACTTACATGGTTTTCAATTTGATTGTTATGAAAATATACCCAGCTTGGGTTATTTAATTATTAGGAATATTATTAAAAAATTTTCTCCAGGTTTCAAGGTTACACAAAATACCCAAATCGATGCAAAAGGAAAATATTTAAACGAAAATTCATAGGCGTTGACTAATACGCAGTCCAACTTTAAGGCTCCTTGAGTCAAAATGACAGTCTTCAGTCTTAATATTACTAGAGTTGAGCAACAAATTATTATACTACCAATTCCTCAATTACCATTTCTTAAATTAAAACCATTACTTATAGGAACACTTTACCTATCACAACCGTAACTAGGTAGGTATGCATTGAATTTATGTGTTAGGTAACTTGGTACTTTTGTTTCATTAAAACAAGGGATGAGTTAGGTATGGGTTAGGGACGGGTTAGAGATGAACTGTATATGGGTTGAGGATGAGATAGGGGTTAGGGATAGGTTGGAGATAAGCTAGGGACGGATTAGGGATGGGCTGGGTATAAGTTAGGGGTTGGGATAGGTCAGGGCTGGGTTGGGGATGGGTTAGGGATTGGTCAGAGATGGATTTCCTTAATTATTATCTCATTATTATCTCTTGTATCATTAATTTTACAAGTTTCCTGTAAAACATAAGCAGACCAACAGCACACTACTAATCTCTTTTTGTTATTTCTAACATCAGCATTACAGCTAGGTCAAACAGCCAAGAAATCAATCAATTCATCTAAAATTATCCTCCTAAATAATGTAAAAATAATTTAGAAACAATGCGGAATAACACGTAGGTAGGTCGTGATCTTAAGGTTGGCCACAGCATGGAAAATCACGTGTCTGCAGAACACAAGGAGTGGAGTTTATTGCTGAAATTGAGACTTATTAAAAGGTTTCTATTTATGATCACTTTCTCCGAACTCCATTAATGATTTTGTAAACTTTTCCATGAAAAAAAACTGACTATCTTTGATGGAGACTTGCCACCAGCGTGAGCTCCTCACTTTTATGAAGGCATACACAGGACTTACATGGTTTTCCGGCGAAAAAATAGGTTACCGACTTACACGTTTTTTCTATGCCTTCTGGGTAAAAAGCTCTTCTTCAGATTGGAAAACGGCTTCACTAAATTGATCAAGCGACCCTAATTTACCTAGAGAGCTCAAAACCTGATTTTCGCAAAAATACCGACTTACGTGGTTTACCAGGTATATGGACGATGTGCTCTGGTGCTTCTACTTATTTCTGAAATCCTTTCTTTCGTAACCCTTTCTATTTACATTTTCCATGTCTACTTATCCTATCAATCTTCTGACAATTGCATTTTCTTCCGAGAAAGATGCCTTTCAAAAGTGCAGCCTGGATAGCTCAAAGGTACACACCTCGCGCCTCACCTGCTAATTTTTCGTAATTAACCGTTCAATCAGACCGTAAAGTTAGGGAGTTCAAGTTGGATCCGCCGACTCTTCTATCTCTCCACCTATCTAGTTATAGAGAAAATACTATCCTGTGGGGCTCAGATAAGCCTTCGATGCACTAATTTCCTTGGTGATTACAGTCTTTCTCCCTTTTATTGTAGTTTCGGATGTCCTTTGCCTGCACGTGTGTGAAATCAGACATAATTCCCAGCCATAGATTTCAGGCGCGTCTAGACCATCGAACTAAAACACCTGGAACGCCGTCTCAGCGTTGAGCGTGCGGTCCGGCTAGCCGAGGGGTTCCCCCACCCCGTGGGGTGTACCCATGCGCCTACTCCCATCCAAAAGCACTGGGCATTTTCTCTCCCGCTCATCGGGAAAAAGTTGACCCGTTTTTTTTCAGATACCTTTCATAGCATCGGGAAATACTATTTTTCACATTACATATTAATGAAGAACGTCAGTGAGGGTCTTATTTCGCTCTTATCACTCGGTCCCTGCGTTGTTGGTTCTGCGACACCGAACCTTCCCAATTGGTCCTAAAGTCTCAAGTTTTGAGAATGTAGGTTGTACCTATCCACTGTACTCTAAGAATGTACTGTGTACTTGTGTACTACCTACTGTCAGTATAGTATAGGTACTTAACTCATAATAGAATAAATAAATGCAGTGGGTCATTTTCAAAACCTCTTTGTGAACGAGTTTTTTTTTTTTTTTTTACAAGTTAAACTCCGTAAGTGAGGTTATTTATCCAGAGGCTTTATAAGTGAGAATCATGCCCATAGTCGGACTTCGATTTCGGGGGCAGAGGGGGCAAATTTGTACGGTAGAATAACCAAAATTATGTTCAATATTGATGGATTTTTAATAATTATTGTTTGAGCGACACCACTCCCCCGAAATTCCAGCAACCTAGTACGCAACTATGTGTGACATATCGTACCATTTTGAAACGTTGGATAGGAGAAAACTCCGGTTGAAAATCCTAAATCATGGTCAATAATAATAAAACTTGCAACACATTGAACGTTTTAATTCGTTGGAAATTTTTATGCGTCGGATTTTTTGAGACCACTGAAATTTTGATACGTACCTACATTAGACATTTCGATACGTTGGACATTTTGATTTCGGTGCATAAAATGTTGATACATTAGACGTTTTCTCCCCTCTCTCTTAACTACTATCAGTTACTCCTTATCAAGCGTGAAGTTATGACCACCAAGTATTCAGTTCTAGTAAGTTTTAAACTTGTAAATAAAAGTTTGTTCAGTTATGTAGAAGTGTCTTTTAGCCACCTCTAGATACAGCAAAAGGCTTTTGACAAATTAGACATTTTGACATTCATACGTTGAATATTTTGATACTTTGGACATTATGATGCGTAGAAAATTTTGATACTTTGGACATTTTGACACATTTTTTTTCTTTTTTTGTTTTTGACACATTGGAAATGTTGATCCAATTACGTTGAACATTTTGATACTTTGGGCATTTTGGTATCGACGTTGAATATTTTGATAAGTTGAACATTTTGATACGTTAAATATTCTGATTCGTTGGACATTTTGATACGTTGAATATTCTGATTCGTCGAGTATTTTGAAACTTTGGATATATTTTGAAAAATTGGAAATTTTACTACTAAACAGTATTTAACAAAAATTATATCAACATGAGAAGAAATCATGAGCAACATAACACATTCTTTGCCGGTAAACCCCCTACTTTCATCTGTTTCTTAATCAATTTATCGGTTTCATTTTCATGAAATTGGATTTTTATATTAAATTTTCGGAGTTCAACAGAATTCTATCTCAGATGTTTCAAGGCCTGCCAAAATTTGAAGCGTATTTTGACTTTGTCACAAACAATGAATGTGAACATTGCAATGTAAACACGGCACGCGACAGGTTCACAACCCCCACGGAGTGGGGGTAGGCCGAACGAGGCCCGACCGCCCTATCCCCGCCTGCCTAGATAGCATTCCAGGTGTTTTAGTTCGATGGTCTAGACTTACCCGCTACACATCACGGGTCCCGCAGTTACTTCTCAAATCCTTCCAGAAATCAATCTATTCAACAATTTCCTTAAAACTGTGACATAACTGAAGCTATTTAATATTTAACAACTATTTTCATACGTATTGATTGAGTCATGCATCTGAGTAGGTAGTTATGGCTATACAATAGAATTGAAGAATTAAACATATTGTTTCGTACAATATTTTGACATTCTACGTCATTACTTTGGCACATAGATTTGAAAAGCACATAAAATAGAACGCGAGACCGACAAACAAATTTGGTAACTAGACTGCAAGAATTATTAGTGTGGAAAACCCGGGTTCGATTCCAAGCCGTTAAATCAACAATTTTAGCATGGAACATGCTTTAGCCATCACCTAACTGGTTTTGTGGAGGAAAAATCACCAGCTAAGTTTGTGGCTGGCAACTGCTTGAGCTCTCAGGAGCTGCCAGCCACAAACTTAGCTGATGATTCTTCCTCCATAAAACCATCAAAGGTTAAAACTACGATCATGATCTTTCCAGAACTATAAAGTTACTTGTATTTAATACAATTTGTTGTGTTTTGGATGCTTCCGTATTGTTATCGAACGTCATCTTTCATTTCATTGCAGAATACATCTATGCTACTCTTCCCAGGACCCAGCGAGGAATCCCCATCGTGTTAGGTGGAGACCCCAAAGGCAACAATTTCCTCTACACAAATGGAAACAGCGTCATCATTCGCAACATCCATGTAAGACCCATCATTACTCCTGAAATGAAAGCAAATTTAAATATAAACAATTTCACTTGTTGTTTGTATTTTTGATTTTGACTTCAAAATTAATGTTGTGCCAGATTTAAAAAAAGTGCAGTTAATTCTAGAATGTTACAAATACTAGCCGGTACCTGTCAAGGAGGCAACTCCTGCTAGGGGCGCTGGTGGTGAAAGTAGTTTCTCATACGTCCAATAGAGTGCTCTGATTAAAATTATTATGGAGTGATTGCATCAAGTTTTTACGAGTTAAGAAGTACTATTCACTGTCACGAGAGCTCAACGCTACCCCTCCCCGCAGCCCTGATAACGGTTACTCCAACGTATTTTTCCGATGTGTTTCTCGTTGCTAACTTAGGTTTTCTCGTCTTTCAGTATGATAGTGGTTCGTCTCTTGAAGTTTCATTTTCTCGTCTTTCTGTTCATCTACAGTGGTTCGTCTCTAGTTTGCTTTTCATTTGTTCAAAACATGAAGTACTGTTAAAAGATGTCAATTCTGATAACTTGAGACCATCAGTAGGTACGCCCCTGCAGAAATGCAGTGATAAGAGTGGTGCAGATGATAGATGATGATATTGTAGTGTAATTACAGTCCCTGGACATTATGTTTTGTTGGCATTTACTCGTAGTTAGTTGTTTATACAGGGTGTCTACACTTTCGATGGGCATAACTTCAGGGTTCGATTCTACAAGGTATTTCCAACAAAAAATGTCTCTTAGCAATTTTCTTTTAACCCACTCAAAATTCTATTTTTTTCACTTTAAAGTTTTTCTTCGCTTTTTCGACCTTACGGCACTGATATGGTCATAACTCCCTTAAATCTCCTAAAAATTCAAATCTGACTACACCGTTAGAAAGAGCGTTAAATTACCAAGCTACCTAAAGCAAAATTAAAATTTTTTAGCAATGAAATAGTTTCAAAACATATTGTTTAGTAATGCATGCATTCCAGGGGACGTCCCATTGAATAAGTATTAGATCAGTTTAAGCAGTTGGTAAGCGATAAAACTGTTTCACTCGATGTTAAATTCATTTATTTTATTTTTTTATTTTTTATTTTATTTTTATTTTTCATTTATTAATTAAATTTATTTATTCATTTATTACTTTAGACAAGACATAGTGACCCCCCCACTTCACCCTTATCCACCATAACATTTCTAGCGGCGTGGTAGCCTCGAATCTGAAGAGCATTTTAAAATCCATGATCTAGGATACCCAACATGCGAATTCGAGTTCAACCCCCCCCCCCCTTCAACTCACCAATGGTGCCAGTCTGACACCAAAGCGGAAATACGTCTTAACATTGAAGTTTCATCTATTAGTTTTAATAGGCAGTCCGTCGAAGATCGTTGGAAAGGTGACAATTTGAGCATGTTTTCTCCGAAGAGCGCCCATCGAAATGGGCAGGGATTTGAGTGAAAACGTTGGTCGAAGAAAGTCAAGTTTCAAAAAAAAAATTTAAGTTCGCTTTTTGACTTGATTTTTTAATACTATTTCATTGCTAAAAAATTTTGATTTTGCTTTAGGTAGCTTGGTAATTTAACGCTCTTTCTAACGGTGTAGTCAGATTTGAATTTTCAGGAGATTTAAGGGAGTTATGACCATATCAGTGCCGTAAGGTCGAAAACGCGAAGAAAAACTTTGAAGTGAAAAAACGTCTGCCAAGTGGGTGTGGCACATAGCTTCCTCGTATCCATAACCCGATTGTATAGATGATCCGATGCCTAGTAGTTAATCTCAAAACACCAATCTCTAAGTACCTTTCACTACCCTCATAGGAAACCATCTGTCGCTACAGCGAGAGTATAATACACAATATAATATAATTAAAATACAGTAGTTTGTAAGGAAGGACGAACCCAGGAGAAGGAGGGGCTTCCTAGAGGTACGGTGGTGGGGGAAGACGCACTGAGGGACGCGGGACGGGCAGGCCGACGTTGTTGTTCTCTTGGAGGCAACCAGTAGGTCGATTCTCTAACTCGTTATGGGATAATAGCGACAACGAAGTGTCGTTATGATAACAATAACGATTAATAGCGACGATCGCGATTCTGCAGACGCGAAATAGCGACAACTGTCGCTCAGTCGTCGCTATTTCGGCCGAAAAGTGTCGTTACCATCTCTGCGGCTCGAAACCCCCCCGGTATGGATTACGACAACCGTCTTTATGAAAAAGTAGCTTAAAACGCTCTTTAATTCCTAACCTATTCGAAGTCATATTTCAGTTTCCGAGTTGCTCTGTTCATTTCCGTATTGTGGGTTATTAGTTTTGTTAATCAAATCATTTTGAGAATAAAATTTATACATTCGTACATAATTTCTGGTGAATATTTAAAAAATAATATCCGACCCTCATAATGAGCAGTTTATTCGCCGTTTTAATTTGTGTCACTTGATTTTTTTCTACAATTGTATTAAACAAAAATCGTAGTATTTATATTATTTCAAGCTGTTAATTCGTACAGAAATTCATGCACTCAGTTGATCATAGTAAAGGGAGTATTTTCAATGGAATTGAGTTTTTGACAAACTATCAACAGCATTTTTTATAGTATAAATGTTGATATTATCAACATTGAATGATGATAAAAATAATTATACTGTCATTTTCGGAAATTGGTAGGTAAGTACATACAATTAAAATAGTTAGCTTATAAAATAGGTAGATTCTATTTGAATTTGTAACTATTTTATTAAATGTGTGCCTGCATAAAAACTTCCTAAAATGAAGAAAACCCCTAAAATTGATAATTTTTTGCTAAAATAATTGTGATGATAATGCTCTTTTTATACCAACTTACCTGCTATTACCTGAGAAAATATTTACCACGAATTTACGATTGTTTATATCCGTAATCGACGTCGACGGTAGGAGAGAATATGACGTGGTAGATGAAAATTGTAACATAAAATTGAATCAAAGAAATTTGAATGTGAAGGTAGATGAATAAATTACGTCATGAATCTTACGTTTTATTGAATACAATAATATTATGTTCATTCAGTCTTATAACATACATGAAACTTTACATGAGTAAAACAGCGATTCATAAATTTTGAAGTGATATTAGGTTTTTTTTTACCCTTGAGAGTGAAATACATCTATTTTGTTCTGAAAAGACACCGAGAACTCCGAAATTTTCGTGAGTAGGGGTTAGGTACTTGTTTCCCGGAATCTGTAACAATAATGTATATCGCACACAATTAGGCAGTTAGCTATGGTCTTCTCACTCAAAGTAGTTGAAGGTACCAATAAGTATGGATGTGTGAGTATGTATAAACGATAAATAACAAGACGATTCTTACCTTGTAGTAAGATGGACGGGCAGTTGATTATTCGAAGCATCGTGGACGGACGAAATTCATACCAATGTGACTGATGAATCCGATTTATGAAAAGTAATTCTTTCCATTTATCATTATTCCATGATACAAAAGCACGAATCACGAGAAAAACTCCGTTTTTAAGCGTCATTCCTTTGTATATTCATCACGGCAAAAATATGAATCCGACATTTTGCAAACTGCAGTGATCTTCTACCCGTGATAACAATTGGAAACTATTATCAATACGTCTTCCCATTGGCTAAAAATCATGCGTTGCTACCTTTTGCTCGCTCTAGACCGAAATATTGTCGGATCACATAGCGACGTCGTTATTTTGAAATGCAACGACCAAACTTCGCTATGCCCGATTAGAGAATTCCAATGTCGTTATCGACCTGTCGTTGCACGGGAAGGATACCGAATCCGACGCGATAACGTCAACCAAATAGCGAGTTACAGAATCGACCTGCAGGGAAGGTATCTGTGAGTAACTACACGTTATACTTATTCGATCGATCGATTATACCTATACCTTCTGTGTCAACAAGCTCTCCCCTTGTCTTATACTCTATACCATACACACAATACCTTATAAGACATGTTCTAGCTTATACAGAAGCCTATAACACACTATATACCTATACATTTATACTGCAACACACATATGCTATACATGTACTCTACACTTACACTATACATCTAAACCTTCATACTGTGGCATTATACTATACCTATACTGTTGTGCAAGTGGTGTAAAACTTATACTTCCCATATGACCATGGCGGATGGCATATACTATATACCTACATCTAACCCACACTGTGGTGTGGTTTATACAATACACATATTATACATATATGCTATACATGTACTGTACACTTATACTATACACATATACGTGTATGGTATATATGTCTGTAGTGTAGTATGTATGTATGGTATGTGTATACACATATACTATACACTATACCTTTATACTGTGGTTTATACTATACCTAGTATACTGTTGTGCAAGAGGCGTACAACTTATACTTCCCATAATATGACCATGGCGGTCGGCATACTATACAGCTGGTTATGGGCAGCTATACATCTAAACCACACTGCGGTGTGGTTTATACTATACCTAGTATACTGTTGTGCAAGAGGCGTACAACTTATACTTCCCATAATATGACCATGGCGGTCGGCATACTATACAGCTGGTTATGGGCAGCTATACATCTAAACCACACTGCGGTGTGGTTTATACTATACCTAGTACACTGTTGTGCAAGAGGCGTACAACTTATATTTCCCATAATATGACCATGGCGGTCGGCATACTATACAGCTGGTTATGGGCAGCTATGCATCTGAACCACACTGCGGTGTGGTTTATACAATACACATACTATACTGGGCGCCTTATATACCTATACATACTTATACAGAGGTCAGGGGACGGATAAGGGGTCGTTGGGGAGTCCGTCATACACAAAAAGCCCAAAGGGGGAGAGCTTGGATCTATGTTGACATTTACAATACATGTGATACCTATTTATACCATTTACATATATGTGGCAAAACATACATCGATTACATGAAATATTATGTATTTATGATATTAATTCGTACGGCATACGGCCGTGACGACACCATCTACACGCTAATCAGGACAATCCTAGAAAATTTCATCAAATTCGGATGAAAAATTAAGTAAGTAGGTGTATGTGATTGGATCAAAAAATACATAGCCTCGTTTGGGTTTCGAACCCGCGACCTTAAGAGCTTAAATCAAGATTCTATCCTCTGAGCTACCGATGACCTGCAATTAATGGGATTTGAGATTCTCACAGGAGACCATCCCTCTATGAATGAATCCCTCTATGAAAAACAATTCTCTGTGATTTTCATAGGGGACCATCTAAACACTACTCTGTAACATCCCTGAAAATTTCATTGAAATCGGATGGAAAATGTAGAAATTTGGCCGTTACAAGGAAATTCACGTTTGCGCGTGCGCAATGGCTACTATCAGTCCGAAGGTGGTGATTTTCATGAAGATCATCTAAATACTAATCTGTAACATCCCTGAAAATTTCATCGAAATCGTGTGGAAAATGTGGAAGTTATGGCTGTTACAAGGAAATTCACGTTTGCGCATGCGCAGTTCCTTCTATCAGTCCGGGGACGATGATTTTCATAGGGGACCATCTAAAACCTAATCCACATAATCCCTGAAAATTTCATTGAAATCGGATGGAAAATGTAGAAGTTATGGCCGTTACAAGGAATTCACGTTTGCGCATGCGCAGTCGCTTCTATCAGTCCGGGGATGATGATTTTCATAGGGGACCGTCTACACACCGACCCGCACAATCCCTGAAAATTTCATAGAAATCGGACAATAACTTCGTATAGTTATGCGCGTTACAAGGAAATCATGACAGACGGACAGACACACAGACACGGAACCAAAATTGTTCAGAAAGGCCTAAAACGCAAAACGCGAGTGGAAATTTTGATTTTGGAGAACTTTTTTTTTTTCGTCCTTGAAAAGTGAAAACAAAGCTTCCGCTACCTTGGTAGACTCGGAAGCAAAATAGAATTTTGAGTGGGTTAAAAGAAAATTGCTAAGAGACATTTTTTGTTTGAAATACCTTGTAGAATCGAACCCTGAAGTTATGCCCATCGAAAGTGTAGACACCCTGTATTTAAAAAGTTGTTGGTGTTTTTGATCTTGAAAAAAAATTACACTCGTCATATTTTGTGCCAATCAGTGGTTTCCTTGTACTATATATTTGTTTTTCATTTTATGGTAGGTATGTACATTCCTAACGTTACTCCTTTTCTCCTGATATCTTTTTTCTATAACTATATGATAGTTATAGAGGACAGGGCGTCCAAAATCGTACTCCACAAGTAATATTGATGAGGCGCAATTTTTAAAAACCGCGGGAATGAGCAAGAGTGACAAAGCTGTGCTCTAGGGGACTATATCTTTTCCTTTCGCCACCTAAAGGTTGTGCTGGAAGCGGGGGGCGATTTTTCGTTACGTTTTTTAACGTTGACTGAGCTTTCCTCCTACCTTCTTCCATGTTTTTCCATTCGATATCAATATTTTCCTTTCGATATTCGATTATATCGAAAGAAAAATATCGATACAAATATTGAAACAAATTATCGATATCAATAAATATCGAAAGTGTCGAATTGTCACTATAGGTCGTGCACAAGAATATTGCCTTCCGACCCTGCACTCTGACGGAGAAAGTGGAACTAATTTTTAACACGAAATTCCCTTTTTTTTTGTTTTTACCCTGTCCACTGGCAGCACTGTCTCCCTGTAATCGTTTTAGCGGATTTTTGTAGAAAATCAGTTTGTCATTAAATTGAATATTGTTCGAACCAAAAGCGACCAAAAAACGTAATTTTTTTCCTTCGTTATAAAAAAAATGATAGGTACTGTGATAAAAGCCATACGTCCAAATTTACTTACTTTTTACCTTTGTACGATTATCAAAGTTGTTCAATATTCTGCCTTTGAAAATATTTTGAAGGTAGGTAGGAATAAAATGAAAGATTGGAAACAAATGTTATTTTATTATTTACTTAAGTAGGTACAAGTTACAATATTTTTCAACTTAAATAATTAATCAGAAAAATCCGAGTCCTCCTCGGAACTGCTATCGCTGTCAGAAGTCCCCCCAACGTTAATGATGAAACTATCGATCTCCGATTCGACTAAATGATCTTTTTGACGGTAGTCTGCCTCACATTTTTTCACATGTCCACAAACATTTACCCACTTTTCTTTCGAATACTCGGAGAAAAGTTTTTTCAGGTATACTTCTTTTTGGCCCAGTGGAGTGCCAACTGATTCCCGCGCGAGTTTTCCCTTGATATCACCCCACACCAGTTCGATTGGATTCAAATCGGGATGGTATGGCGGGAGGTGGAGGGTATGATGGCCTGCGTCTCTAATAATTTCGTCGACCTTGAAAGTCTGTCCGACAGACGAATTTTTTACCAGAAGTAGGAGCTCGGCTTTGGTAAATTGTTCGTTGAATTGCACATTATTCCTTCTCAACCACGAAACGACATCTGCCTTCAGAGTAGAACTGTTGGGTCTTTTGTTTGTCTGCACACAATGGTATTTCGCGTTGTCCATCACCACGACCGAATCCGCTGGTAAATTCGGGAGGAACTTTTGCGTGAGCCACTTGGAGAAATTTTCAAAATTCATTGATGAATGAGTCTCCAGATCTTGATGACGCCTTGAAGATGAGCAATGCGTTTG
Organism: Apolygus lucorum; assembly: GCA_009739505.2. Taxonomy (NCBI): domain Eukaryota; kingdom Metazoa; phylum Arthropoda; class Insecta; order Hemiptera; family Miridae; genus Apolygus; species Apolygus lucorum. The sequence goes on along the minus strand of CM019173.2, from coordinate 32,565,759 downwards.
GTACGAACCCTTTTTCACCACCGTCGTGAACGATGATCAATCGGACGCCGTGTGACGCTTGAACGTAGGTTTCGTCGAGGTAAACAATGTTTTTCCCTTCAATGCGGTAGGTATTGATCGTTCGTAGGTACCTCGCTCGCCAAGCTGCAATTTCAGGTCGTTCGATCAAAACTTTTCGGTTGGATTGACATTTCTTCCATTTGAAACCGCTAGTGGCCAGTCGTTTCCGAAGGTAACTCCTACTACAGTAGAGAACTTCATCACTCGCCAGTGCTGCGCAAAGTGTTTTTAAAGTAGGGCACTCTTTCCGAACAGTGTAAAATTCACGTATTTTGTTTCGTATTGCTGCATCGGTGAATTCATCAGCAGCGATGACCTTCTTGTGCGGTTTGGACTTGGTTGGCGTAACAAACAAAGGTCCCGTGCAATCTGATGCAGTTCGGTTTCCAGCTTCCTTCATGATGTAGCCGACGGTTCTAGCCGAAACGCCTGTCGCTTCACTAGTGACTTCGCGGACGTTGTATTTCGCGTTATCATCGTTCTTCTTCGTTGTGAAATACTTGAACACATTGTACACGATTTCTCGCGCCTGGCTTCTCAGAGCCTTGCCTCTTGCGATCGCAGGTTTGGGGTTTGACATTCCTGACGATAAAGGTTGACTGTCCATCGCGAGATTTATGCGACACACGGAAATTGACGGGTTTGTGGGATTGTGATGATACTCACAGTTAAAAAGAAAGGGTTATTACGACGATATAAGTAGGCTGGTGTAACTAGAAGAACAAGCAACCACGAAGCACGAACACGATGTAAACAAAACAGGGACGAAAATCTATTATCGATGTATAAAAATATCGATATTTGGCCTCCGATTATCGATGTTTTTTTTCGATATAAAGTCTCCCAATATTTAGTGCATCTAATTTTTGTCGAATACGATTGTGTCCACGTCTACTATGGCTCAGTCCATGGTAATAAATGGGAAAGAAAGATTAACCTTCTTGGATTCATGTCCGTGCTAAGAAGAAGGGGTGTCCGATACATCGATGTTACCGATTATCGATATTATGTCACCAATGTTGCCAACCTAAAACGCTATCGCCTGTCCTGACATGGCTGCCAATGTAACAGAGTAAAATTATCGTTCTCGCATCCCGCCAACAGGCTGCCATCCCTCTGCTTCTCCCATCCTCCGTCAGAGTGCAGGGTCGGAAGGCAATATTCTTGTGCACGACCTATAGTTGCATCTCCCCTTGCATCGTTTCTGCATTTTACGGTTGATGAAAGGGAGTCTTCCACACAACTTTCGACCAGCTGTTGGTATGGAGGATCTCGTAGGAACAATTTGTAGAATTACCATGAAAAAGTCCATATGTTTAAAAGCCGTCCTATTCTCAACCTTTGGGCTTATGTACTGCAAAAACTTAATATATTTGATGATTTGGTACTAATTTGTTACTTCCAACTACCTTCCGAATTCGACTATTGTGACGCCTATTCTCTCTCCTAACAGTGTAATAAGTACCACATAATGTATAGAAATAGAGGTGAAAGGTTTATTTTAAGGTTTTTTCCCTATCGAAAGAATTCAAATTAACCCCCCTCTATTCTAGGATCCTGCTATTTCCGACATCTACACCGAGCATTCGTGCCCCGTCAACGTCGCCAAATATTCCCCGAGCGGTTTCTACATAGCTTCGGGAGGTGAGTCACGGTTCGATTAATTTATTACTAATGGGGATGAATTCTTGGTGGGGACTCCGTGAATGAGGAATTTCACCATGTCGGAATTTCCTATTTTTGACCCCAAAATCGGATTCAGCACCTCTAAAAACCCCCTAAGGCAAACTTTCAGCCCGAACTTCCTGATTTACGAATAAACAAAACAGTGTAGAAAATATGAATGTTTAAAAAAAACCGGGAAAATGACGTCATGCTGGAATAGTTCATTTATGGCCGCTTGAAGCGCTGAGATCGAGAAATCCATAGTCTCCAGATGCAAAATTTCATGAAACAGTAAAGTTCGAAATCAAAAAACTGAAGAAAAAAATATAAAAAGCGAGATGGGGAAAATTAGGTTTCCTCTGTTTTTGTTTGATAACTTTTCTCTTAGAAAACACGATTTCGTCGTCCCAATGGGCAACACTGGGAGGAGACGGCGATCTGAACAGCCCAATCAGCGAGCGTTCCCGCTGCACGTCCGTTTTCCCGGTTAGTTTTGAAATTAAAAATTTTGATTGTCTCCCAAAAATAACAGGAGACTTATTTTCCGAAATCAGCCCGATTTTCATCTATCCCACACCATTAACTATTCAGGAAAAATGCAAACAGAAATCGGTGAAATTCCTAATTATGCAACCTCTTGGAGACATTTTCTCTTTACTTTCGACAACGAATGGCCTGATTCGTGCAAGTTGACAGATCTTCTCCTGTGGTTCAATTTGAATTTTATAAATATCCTACGTTTCAGATCAATCTGGGAAGATCCGCATTTGGGATACTGTGAACAAAGAGCATCTCTTGAAAAATGAGTTTCAACCCATCGCTGGTCCCATCAAGGATATCTCCTGGTCGCCTGATAACCAAAGGATGGTGGCCGTCGGTGAAGGACGCGAGAGGTAATGGATGGGGCTCCATCTGTCATGTTTTCTTAAGCTCGTTGACGGTTTTTTCCAGTCAAGTTTCAACACATTTGGCTTCTGATCGAAGATGGGAAGCTTAGTGTTAGTGCAGCAGGAAACGAAAAATTTGGATCCTCTAAAATCAAAATGTTGCTCTTTTAACCCCATCAGACCCCATGGGTTGTATACTAACCATAACTTTGCAGGCTTCTCTATCCTTTGCAAAACGGTTGAGAAAGCTCGCAAATGTGTTTGTGTCTTCAGACGCAATTCAGGGAAGACGAGTTAGGGGTTAGGGATAGGTCAGATATAGGTTTGGGATGGGTTGAACCAATCATCTCGATGGTTCACTTGTGCCTAAATAAGAGTCAAAATTGCCCCGGCCAGGTCCGCTCAGTATAAACCAGTATTTTCGACGGACTGTGAAAATAAGTATAGCTTAGTTCAGTACTTAGTTTATTTAGTTTTCAGTAGTTTCTACTCCTTGATTTGTGATTTGGAATTTTTCCCAGATCATGATTTTTAGTGCCTCTCTTATGTGGGCTATGAATGTCGATTTTTTCAAGCTGAAAGTTAAATTAATAAATAATTCATTTCAATCAAATGTTTATTATTCACTCACAAGAATATTTTGTGATTGATGGAACCTCTCAAATTTTGGGGTATTATGCAACCCACTTTATTACTCAATGACCCAATAAAAATAAAAATCAGAAAAAAAAATCATGAATCATCCCTAGGCTTAATCAGTTTCAATCACCAAAATAATTATATCTTGGCCATATTTAAAAGGGGACCGGAGGGGTTAATGTCTAATTTACGAGTAGTTACTACACTGTTCACCATGTCATCATAAAGTTGTCTTTCCACCATGAAGTTATCCGTAATGATCGTCGATTCATATTGCAGGTTCGGGCATGTCTTCATGTCTGAAACAGGTACGTCTGTGGGGGAGATTGCAGGTCAGTCGAAGCCCATCAATTCGTGCGACTTCCGCCCCAGCAGGCCTTTCAGGATCATCACGGGGTCCGAGGACAACACAATCGGAGTCTTCGAGGGTCCGCCTTTCAAGTTCGTCATGACCAAAAAAGTACGATAATAAATTGGTAGAAATTAAAGTTGAATGAGTGAATGAGGTTCACCCGCGAGTTTAGTTTATATTTTTGAATTGAAGTAGATTCGAATCCAAGAATGTTGACAGGAACGTGCGCCATTGAACCCTTTGCTCATATTGTACATCATACATACCCTACTCATATATGACATCACCAGTGTACTTGGAAAAATCATTTAATAAAAAACTACTTTGTAGAAAAGCGTAATTAGAGAGTTCCTAAAGATGATTTTGGCATAACGGCAAAGCTAACAGCGTCCGTAGATCACCTTCTGCGCATGCGCAGAAAATTACGGCGATCAAATAACGTCCGAGCAAATAACGGCGAACGTTCTGGCCGCTAACTTACGGTCATCCTGCTAACGTCCATGTGACTAACGGGCTGCCGTTAGAGCAGAGTGAACCAGACATGCCAGTAATAGTTTTGCAACCACCAACATCAATTTCAAAACAAAGCCTCACCTCACCTCACGTCTTCAAATGGTCATCATCATCGTGCACCCCTGTGAGTGCGTGAAGTAAACACGACCTACGGAAGGCTGCTGTAGGTTTCCGGCAGATTGGCCTTTCGATTTGAAATTTATACTGATATGTTCCTCAAGGAATGAAAAACGTCCCCACAAAGTTTCTTCAAATGCCCTAGCTGAGAGGCTCTGTAATTACCCTTATCACAGGCATAGGGTTTCTCCCTGGTGTGAGTCCTCATGTGACTCTTCAAATGCCCTAGGTGAGAGGCTCTGTAATCACACTTGTCACAGGCAGTAAGAACAGCCGAGTAAGAACAAGTGACCACGAATCGGTTTAGTTTGGCAGCAGTGAGCTTAGGAAACTACAGAATCTGTGTTTGGACTGCTGACCAAGTGGGTGTGGTACATAGCTTCCTCGTATCCATCACATGGAAGTATAGATGGTTCGATGCTTAGTAGATTATCAATCTAGGCAGATTACTATCAATCCGAGGGCGATTTTGAAAAAAAAAAAAATCGAAAAATAAATACTTTAATTATTTTTTGAACAAACACTTTGACAAGATGTACTTTAAATAGCGAACAACGAACTTGAAAAACTAAGGCAGTCAACAATAGAGAACTGAGGATCTAACGGCGAAGCCAGAAATTCCTGTCCCTTTAACTTTCGCGTCACTTTTGTCATCGCCGTAAAATTGTTCAACATCGCTAACGTTCATCTAGGGTTTGCATCCGATTTGACTCGCCCTAGACAGATTCATAACGGCGATGCCTGTAACGTTCACCTGTTAACCAAGATGCAGGAACTCTCTAATGGTGTCATCCTTTTTTTGAAACGTGATTAAGTGATTCTTATGCAGTTTTATTTTTCTTCAGGATCACGCCAGGTTCGTGCAAGCTGTGAGATACTCCCCGAATGGTGAGCTCTTTGCGTCCGCAGGTTTCGACGGCAAAGTGTTCCTGTACGACGGCAAAACTGCCGATCTCATTTCGGAAATTGGAAGCCCTGCTCATAAGGGAGGAGTGTACGGAGTACGTTCTTTCGATATATTCTTTGTCTTGTAGCAAACGTGGCGCTAGACGTTGTTATTTATTAGATACGGGCGGTATTTAACGTAACAGTTGAGAAAATCGCTCTAGATTGCATTCTGAAAATTTAGAAAACATCATTTTCTTATAAAATCACAATAAGTTGGTCATTAACCTTTAATAATTCAACTGGGAATTACCTACAATTTCTTCCTCTTCTTCTTCAAAAATGTTTATCTCGGGAATGAGAACTAAATAAACCACACTGGTTGAGAACTAAAACGTTTGTATTAAATGATTCAAACAGAAAAATAGAGCGCAGAGTTAACTTGGAAGGCACGTTTCTAGGTATGGCCAAGGCATCGGGACCGCGGAGGAGTATAATTCGCCACAGCCGTCTTGATCTGCCCTGTGCGTTCGTGTTCTATGTTGTTCTTAATTATGATTAAATATGATCGTCCTTGGTCTACTAGTTCATTAACTCTTACAGATCTAATACTGGCCTATTAGTTCTGAATGCAATAACCCATTGAAAGTACGAGATGATCTAATTTGGTTCATTCTTAGGGAACTACTTTGTTGGTAAAAAGGGACTACTTTCTCTTTGGACCAACTGCCCACTTTGGGCGGGAAGGTCCAAACAAAGAACTTATTTCTCCCAGCTTTCAAATGGTATTTTGCTCTAACCACATCAGACCTTCAATCAATAGTTAATAAACATTAAAGTCTGAAAAAACTGAATTTTTTTATAGTTGAAGAAAAACAATAAGAGTACCTATTTCCATCTATTATAACAACTTTCACAAATTATATCATATCCGATAAATGAAGTCCAATCAATTTTAGTAAATTTATGAATATTTGGTATTATTTTTGTACTAATCAGCTGACTGACCTTCAGGTGATGTAAATTGTGTTTGTCTTCAAATGGAAGTAGTTCTATTTACTTCTTGCTAATATTAATAGAGAGTTCCTAGTGGGTTTAGATACAGCGTGCCGTATTACACACATTAGAGAGTTCCTAGTGGTTTTTGATATGGCGTGACGTATTACACACACACTCTCAATCCGGCGCCGAATTGTGATAAGAACACGCCGTATCCGATACGGCACCGTATTGTTAGTCGAATACGTCACTAGGAGGCAATCTGGCGCGCCATATTGAAAACATGGTGGACGATCCGGTTCTGGCGCGCCAGATCTAACCCGAACCAAACCCACTAGGAACTCTCTACTCTCTCAATCCGGCGCTGTATTGTGATAAGAGCGCGCCGTATCCGATACGGTGCCGTATTATTATGGTCAAATACGTCACTAGGAGGCAATCCGGCGCGCCATATTGAAAACATGGTGGACGATCCGGTTCTGGCGCGCCAGATCTAACCCGAACCAAACCCACTAGGAACTCTCTACTCTCTCAATCTGGCGCCGTATTGTGATAAGAACGCGCTGTATCCGATACGGTGCCTTATTATTACGGTCAAATACGTCACTAGGAGGCAATCCAGCGCGCTGTATTGAAAACATGGCGGACGATCTGGTTCCGGCGCGCCGGATTGACCCTACTAGGAACTCTCTGTTGTTTCTCTCCTTTGCTGTTATTGAAGTAAATTGTGCTTGTATGGTTGTTTCCTACCTCCTCAGGTTTTCGTCCTCAAGTTTAGTTGAGTATTCTTTCTGTCCTCTTAGCGTAGGTAGTTCTGTCATTGCAAATAACATGATTTATGTTTTCAGGTGGCCTGGAAACCCGACGGCTCGCAGATTCTGACTGCTTCGGGCGACAAGACCTGCAAATTATGGGACGTGGAAACCAAGACCGTCGTCAGCGAATTCAACATGGGCAATGCCGTTGAAGATCAGCAAGTGTCTTGTCTGTGGCAGGGGCAGTACCTCCTGTCTGCTGGCCTCAGTGGTTTCATTTCTTATTTGGATGTCAACAATCCTGATAAGCCCATCCGTGTTATCAAGGTAAACATGTTCGTGTTTTACGATTTGGAGAAGTCCATCAAACATTCTACGTCAACTGATTGGTGTCAACTGGAATTCAACTCCTTTAATAAAAGCTCTGCAAAGAAGGAGTTGAATTCCAATTGACCCCATTCCGAACCAGTTGACGTAGTGTGTTTTGTTGGGTTGATCTACCTACATAATTTGCCAATCAAACATGTGCAATACCAACAATACTGTTGGACAGAGGTTTCATGATCTTAAATGGAGAATGTAGAATTGCTAGAAGCCGAGCTTTGCAAACACGGTGGCTTTTCCATTTCTGCCTGTTCTTTGGGACACGAGGGCTTCCTTGCCCCTATTATGGTCAGATACATATTTACTATTAGTTATATTTTTATATTTTAAAGATGCGTGCTCATCAAGTACCCATCTTTGCAAAAAGAAGCATCAAATCCCCCTTCAATTTTATGAGTAAATTAAACCATTTCCGGCCACTGATGTGATTTCGCATCGTCATATTTATGATTTTTTTTAATATTGAAAATAGTGGTAAATCTTTGCAGGAGAATTTTTTCACGTTCACGCTGTTCCTTAACTTTTTAGAACAAGTTTTCTTGGATGTACGGGAGCTCAATGAAATTTCGGAAATTTTTTGAAAAGGAGGCCTCTTGGGCGAAGGCATGAGTATGGTGGCTCAAATTCGATTCTGGACGAGTGAGCTTTCTGAGCCAGGAGTTGAAACAGATTCCGGTTGATAAATAGACTTTTACATCCTACCAAAACAATGAACTGGATAAATCATATCGATTTGAAAAACTGAGGCCTCTCAAATCTCATTAAAAAGTAAATTTCATAAAATATCGAGTATTTTTGCTCTCGATTGGGGAGCAAATGATGCTTTATTTCGGCTGGCATTCTGTAAAACAGTTCATCCTCCTCTCCTCATTATTCAGTTATTTCTACCCTTGGCATGAAATGGGTTAATATGGATAAGTCTGAAGAATGAAGCTCCGCCTCTGCCATGAGCGTCTGGGGACAGCTGCATCTTCTGTTCGCCGAGACCCACTTGATCTCCATTTGTCGCTTGAATTGTTTAATTTCTTTATCAAGTTTTGGAATTTGTCCTTGATAATATGATTACAGGTAGTTGTTGTTGGTCATTCTCTCTAACCGAGCTACATTATGAAGTCACCTTTACTTGTTCATAAAATCTCTGCCAAACATGGATGATTTGGTGGTACTTGCCGATACAATTTAAATGCTTTGGTTTCGTCTGTAGAAATATCCTGTACATATAGTTTCAATGTGTGGCCTTTTCGATCAATAAAATTCCCTCTGCAAAATCGAACTTATTTTGGCAATAATTATTGAACTTTGTACTGAGTACAGACCGATGTTTGAACAGATTTGATCTTGATGTGGAAGGTTCCAACTGCATGCTCCATTTCGGCTGGTCACGGTTCTAGCTGCTGAATGGTACCGATAGGTTCTGGACACAAAGATCTTTGTTCCCTGCTCTTAAGACAGAGCTTCGAAACAAAGTTGATAACTGAATTGTTGGATTTCGTTTCAGGGACACAACAAGCCTATCACCGTCCTAGCACTGAGCCCAGACCGTTCAACGATCTACACAGGCTCGCACGATGGTTACATTACTGGATGGAATGCCAAAAATGGTGAGTTTGTACATGTCAACTACATGAAATCAGAAACTAGAAATGAGCCATTCAATAAAATTAGTATGTGATATACGAATCAAAACACATTTTTCCAGTGATTCGAGAATAGGTGCTGGACATGGACTTCGGTTTGAGCATTTTGATTGATTGGGATTGGGTTTAGTTGAAATGTTGGAGAGATAGCAACAACTATATGATACAGCCTTGTACCAACGAGTCTGCAGGCCCACTTTCACCAAAAGTTGTTCAAATCGCGTTTAACTAAACGCCTTTATAGTTAATCTGGAGGAATAAACTTGAAACTTGAATGTCGAGAAGAACGAATGAAAGTTGGACATTATGACGTACTGGGGCAATAGAAACGTTGAATAACAACCACTCATGCGCTTGCTATCAGTAGATTACCGCCTTTTGTATCGTTATCAGTGTCAGTTTTTCGAACCTTGGTTTTTTTTTGCTGATTCCTGTGATTTGTTTCGAGTTTTCCGGATTCCTTTGTTTTATTTTGCTGATTATTTTCATCACCTACCCATTGAGTTATTACACATCATCACTTTGAGCCGCAACGAGCACAATAACTCCAGTATTTCTCCAGACTCAAGTACCTTCCTTGATGTATCCTAGTGAAACACAGTGACCGCCGCCTTGTTCTGAACGGTAGGAATGTACTTCGATCATTTGAATGATTACCGATGGAAACTTATTTGTCCGACGGGAACTCGAGGCGAGTATCAATCTAGTCGAGCACTTGGACGACTGGGGGCTTGGAAAGGCGGAGACTCAGTAACGTACATAATCTCGGAATGTGGAATCTGATCCAGGATTGGACTCGGTCGTCGTCATCGTCAGACGAGTCAAAAATAATTCAAAATGCAAAAATAATTCGCAATTTCATTACGAAAACAATCACAAATCAGTGCCCAGCCATATTGAATTGGTAGTTGAACGAGGTAAGCTAGTTTATTCGGCCGACTTTCGACCGTTTAAACTCGAACCCCCCGAGATGGAGTTTAAACTCGTAAATCGCTCTGGTGAAAGACGATTATTACCAAACGTCGATTATCTCTAGTCTCTTTTGGTTTAAACTCGTTTCGAATGTTTGGTGAAAGTGGGCCATAGACTGTGATCCTCGATTACGTTTATTACCAAATATTTGACAAATCCCTTGTATACGATTGACAATCCCTTGTAGTGACTTCACGACCATGTTACTTTTGATCTTCTTAAACCAAATTGTAACTTAATAACCACGCAGCAACATTTCTGTAGTGGGAACCCACTACACAGACAGATACCAAAAGTCAAGTATTGACTATCACTTCTGAAGATTCACAATCATGTTTTGGTCTCTTGCAAGAAACCAGTCAGAAACACGATAAACGATGTCCAATTACTTCTAAACTAGAAAACTAGAGGCGAATCACATGGAGTAGGATGTGCGGTGCTCGTAGACTCTGGTGTTCACAAATTTTCTCTTCCTGGGCAAACTTCCATCTTTACTGCAGAGCTTTTTGCCATAAATAAAGCCCTGTCTTTGGTATCCACTGACAATAACTCCAATGTCGTAATCTGCTCAGATTCTCTCAGTGCAATCCAAGTCATTAGGAAAGGCGTTGATTCCCACCCACTAGTGAAGGATGTACTTGTCAAAGTGAGCCGACTGATGGATCTTGGGTCTTCTGTTATACTCTGCTGGGTACCAGGACACATAGGAATCGCCGGAAATGAAATTGCTGATCGAAATGCAAAAATTGCAACTGAAGAGCCCACTTCCACATTTCTGTATGTATGCGCGGACTACCAATGTTCAATAAAAAGAGAAGTATGGAACAGTTGGAGAACCGAATGGCAGAACATGAGTCACCAAAAGCTATGGGCTGTGAAGAAGGCTGTGAAGAATTGGTCGTCGTCGTGTCGTACGAAGAAGCTCTCGGATGGTACTTTGCTTAACCGACGCCGGGAGGAAGTGGTCCTCACTCGCCTCCGGATAGGACATACCCGTCCAACGCATGGCCACCTCATGGAACGAGAAGCAACACCTCCCCCCAACTGCTAAATTTTTTTTTTTTTTTTCGAATTAACTCCCCTCAAGACAAAATGTCTTTGGTGACGGAGGGGGCACGCCATAAATTTAAAATAAATAAATAAATCAAATATAATGGGGAGAACGCCCAGGACTCACCCGACGCCGGCCCTAGGGATAAGGGAAGATGAGGAAGGTGGGGGTGGGAGAGAAGGATGAAGGGAAGTGCCTCTATAAAACGACCACCAGTTCACCAGTTCAGTTCTGTATATGCCCTCTGACTGTAACTCACTTGCTGACTGATTGCCAAATTTTTAACAACCTCCCACCCGAAACTCCGAAGAATTTAGAAGAGCTCCTGGGCAACAATTCACCTTGGTTGGACGTTATTTTCGATAAATTGAGAACTTTATCACTATTCTATAAACTTTAATAGCTTTTGTTTTTCTCACTTTCTCAATTGTTGATCAATAATTTGTTGTAACCATTTAATTTGGCGCCAATGACCACTTAAAGGTTGCATGTGCCTTAATAAATAAAAAAAAAAGCGAATCACTTCCACGTTTCTGACCAAATGAACTGTTCTAAACTCTCGCAAGAAACTCTAGGAGATTCAGTTTTTTTGCATGACTTACCAGGATGTCTAGGGAGAATTCAAGTTCGCCTCTGGAGAATTAAATGAGAGGTGTGGGGTGATGATAGTCTCGAGAACCTACCTACCTGGTTACAACATGAATATATGTAGGTTTTCATGTTTGTAGCTTTTAGAGGCATTTCAGTCTTTTTTTATTAAGGGACGGGGCAAGCCTTAACCCTTAACGCGCCAGGTGCTTCCAAATCCTCCCTCGCGCCAGGTGAGTATGGTATACTCACCCATCACGATTTCCATAATTTCAAGCGTTTAAACCAATTTTCACGCCTCGTGTTTTAATCGTTTGACTAACATTCAATAAATTGTATACAGGCATAAATGAAAACGCAAAACCAGCATATAGCATACTCTACTTGTATATAACTTGTACTTAACTCATTATTTTCGTGGAAATAGACAACGTTCTACTCAACTCCGTTTTCATTCACCATTGCTGGAGTAGGAATAAAACATATCTTGGCGAAAAAAATATTGAAGAATTCACAGCCTTGGTTAATGTTTGTAAACTCAAAGAGAAGACTAGTGTTATTTCAAACTGCAAGACTAGAAAACGAAAAAAAAAAAAAATTTCGGAAAAAAGTTTTTTTTTCAGTTTCGAAAGTTGCTGTACCTAGTACCTACCAGTCTTTATAACGTATAGTTTATAGGGAGTTATCTTGTTCCCTGTAAACAATGTTTTTTTTTCTTGAGGTCTTCTCTAAGGTTCCCCTATAATTTTATATGACTCTTAGGTGCCACGTGAGTATGCCATACTCACTATTTATACACCGCTCAGGTGCCAGGTGAGTGTGGCATACTCATCAGGTTTCAGAAAAATGATACTTGAGGTGCGCAGGGTCCATGCAGGGAGGTGGATCTAGCGGCAGTTGACGCAGTACTAATCCCCCCCAATTTACATTGGGTCCTCAATCACGACTGTGGCGCAGGGCCGCCACCACAGCAGATCAAAAATCCTTAGTGAGTGTGACATACTCACATGGCGCGTTAAGGGTTAAGTCCCTTACAAGTGGACCATATTTGATCAATTGTGACGATAGACCATATTTTATTTGGTAGATACTAAATTAAGGAAATATTCGACGATTTTTGCAGGAGAGAACGATAGGATTGAAGGCGCTGGTCACGGCAATCAGATCAATGGAATGAAATGCGACGATTCCAGCGATCTCATGTATACTTGTGGAATCGATGATTCGTTGAAGCAAATAAACACAACTACCAAGAACTACACTGGTGTTGACGTCAAGCTCGGCTCCCAGCCGCGTGGGATGGACCTCAAAGGTTCCATCATTGTTGCCGCTACCGTGAAAGAGGTGAGTTGATAGTTGATATTGTGAGAGTTTTTGCTGCCGAACTTGGACGGGTCCTGTAAGGAGGAGACTAGCGCGAGCAATGACGTCACAGTTGAAGGAGGAGGCCCAGGTAACTGTGGCCTTGGCGGGGGGGGGGGGGAGGTCTAGAAATGGGGGACTGCTAAGGATAAGGAACCCTTTTATCGTCGCCCACTGTTGACGGGGGCAATTCTAAGGGCCCTCGCGGATTCCGAGCTTTGTGAAGAGGTTCCACAGGCCCTGGTAGTGGCGTGCAAAACTCTCTAATAGAGAGTTTTTGGTGCCAAAATCTCACGGGTCCCATTAGGAGGAGACTAGCGCGAGCAACAGAGGATGCTACCCAGTTGAAGGAGGAAGCCCGTTAACTTTGGACAGTGGGGGAATGGAGGTGCTCGTCATGGTGGGCCTGTAGTAACAGGTGACTGTCTGGGGGCACCCTTTCATCGTCGCCTGCTGATTGTCACCCGCAAACTCCGTGCTTTGTGAAGAGGTTCCACGGGCCCGTTAGTGGTTGCCAAAAACTCTCTAATGTGTGAAAATAACCCGTTGTTGGAGAAGACTAGCTCACAATATGCAATGTAAGTTTTGCAAGTAGAATGATGAAAATGATAGATTTTTAGGAATAAGAAAAAGTATACGATATTCGCAGCAAATATCAATCGGAAATTATTAAATAAGAAAACATGACATATGTCCAAATCATATGTTCATACGTGCAAAAGCCATGTGTCCCTGTGGAGTGGCCACAACGTCCTCTGGCCCAAAAAGTGCGTAGGATGTGCCAAGTTGCCCAGCATAGACTTGGTATCTTGAAGTAAGTTTGTTTTCTGGCTGCATTTGGAGCGCAATGGATACTTCTTATCACTCTGGAGCCCACCAACCTGCAGGCCGCCAAAAATAAGACCGGCCTACATTGTCCCATCGACAGCATGGCCGTAAAATTTCACCCGTTTTTCCTATTTAAACATTTTTGACATGGATATGTCTTAGTTCTGGGGGCCATTCCAAAATTTTCGACACACAAAACAATGCAACGTTTTTAACATGTTTAATGTTTTAGGGCTGGGGGTCATTCTGTGAATTCCGACACGCAAATCTGCAACGCTTATTTTTCTTAGTTACCACGGACCGATTTCTTAGTTACCACGTTATATCGGCTCCATTTGGGGTCTAGTTGTACCAAGATGGTCACTGATCAGCTGAGTGAGCTCCAAGGCCATTTTCTCTCCTGTTGAACGCAGGAAGCTGAAATTTGAGAAGCAGGGTCAATGGCGAATGCTGAAGGCGCCTGAGTGGTCACTGATCAGCTGAGTGATCGGCAATCTAATTTCTCCCTTGCGAGGGAAAAACATTAAACATGATTTAATGTTTTTCCCTCGCAAGGGAGAAATTGAACAGAGAGTTTTTCCTGTCGCTTTTTACTGTCGATTTTTCCTGTCGAAATTCACGTTTGCGCATGCGCACTCGCTCCTATTGGTCCAAAGGTGCTGAAATTTATAGGGGACCGTCTAGGACCTAACCCGCACAATTCCTGAAAATTTCATCAAAATCGGACTACAGGTTAGTATAGTTTTGCCCGGGACAAGGATTGACCACAGACAGACCGACAGACAGACAGACAGACACGGAACCAAAATTGTTCGGGAAGCTCTAAAACGCAAAAAGCAAGTGGAAATTTTGATTTTGGAGGACATTTTGGTTTATTATTTTTTTCTGATGCTGTTGAACGCAGGATGCTGAAATTTTAGAGGCAGGGTCAATCGATACATACTTTTATACATCATCAAAGTTGATGATCAGCTGAGTGAGCTCCAAGGCCATTTCCTCTCCTGTTGAACGCAGGAACCTGAAATTTGAGAGGGCGGGACAATGGAGAATGCTGAAGGCACCTGAGTGGTCACTGATCAGCTGAGTGAGCTCATCATTTAAATTGCCATCATAAAACATATCCATGTATCTGCATGCAGTGTAGATACTCTTTATGTCAGTTTTTCCATTGACATTGTCCCATTGACAGCATGACTGGAGCACTTTCTTCCATGGATACTTCCAACGAGTAAGGTCGTTCGTACCTACAAAATTAGTACTGGTATCAAAGTAAATGGGGAAAGGTCGCCCCCAGCGCCCGATGAACCTCCTAAGGCACGTAAGGAATGAATCAGCCAGTAGAGCAGGTTCCTTCTCACTTGGGACGTCAATGACACACAGACCAAGATCTTTTCGAGCTGGCTTACTCGCTGGGGGCGGTTAGCAACGTGATTGTGCGCTCTAGGTTGACAATCCCGGGCTCATTGAGCTGATGTCGCCTGTTGGCAGCAAAAACTCTCTGTTGACATGCTCTTACATCTTGCAGCATTCTTTCTTCGACCTATATTGTTCCCAGAGCTCTCAAGGTCCTATCGGCCTGTTCCTCCAGGGTCAAGTGTGTGGCTAAGTTCAGCTCTTGTGAACTCCGCAATCTTTCACCCTAGTTATGGCAAATTTGGGTTTCCAGGATTTAGCTTAAACATAGCTCTAATTTTGGTTAACGTCTCAATAAATCTCCAATGAGCTCACCAAGTTTACGGTTTTCAGGTGATCGTACTCGATGGCAACCGAAGAGTCAGCAGTTTACCAGTGAACTACGAGCCGTCTTCCGTGGCAATCAATAGTCAGCAACCTTTCGTCGCTGTGGGAGGCGCCATGGACAACAAGGTATTTATTAAGTCCCATAAAATTTCACCCATTTTTCCTATTTACAATTTTTTTCCATCAAGGACATAGGAAATTTTACGCTCTTTCCAACGGTGTAATCAGATTTCAATTTGCATGAAAATTCGGGAAGTTATAGCCGTTTTACTGAGAAAAGGTCGAAAACCCGAAAAAATGTCAAAGTGAAATAAAACCCAAAAACGAAGCCTCTAAAAAAAAATTACTACGCATTTTTTGCTGGAAATGAGCTCTAGAATCGATTCCTGATTCCTGGCCTGTGGCTGTCACGAAATGTAACAACCTGTATGTTTACCTCGGGAATGAGAACTAAATAAACCACACTGGTTGAGAACTAAAACTTGTATTGAACAGAACTATTAATTAATTTGAATGGAAAATAGAGCGCAGAGTTAACTTGTTAGGTTGTCGTACGTTCTAGGAATGTTCTAGGCATCGGGGTCGTGGAGGGGCACGTACGCCGCGGCCGTCTCGATCTGCCCTGTGCTTTCATGTTCTATGTTGTTCTTATTTATGATTAAATATGATCGTCCTTGGTCTACTAGTTCATTAACTCTTACAGATCTAATACTGGCCTATTAGTTCTGAATGCAATAACCCATTGAATGTACGAGATCAAGGGCATTGGACTACAAGGTAGGGGTCGCGAAAAGGGAAACTGGGGAATCCCCAGGGACGTGACGTCACTCGGTAACCATATTTCCAGTCTTCCAATTCATATTCCAGTCTTTCAGTGGTCAAGTTCGCTATATTCCGTTCCGTTTTAGTACGTTGTCGAGTTCGTTCTATTCTGTTTTGTTTTTCATTTCTTTTTCAATCCTTTTTTCAATCGCCGGTTTCCCGGCGGCCCAAGAATGGTTATTTGTGCCATTTTTGGTTGCAGAAACCATCAAAGAAATCAAGAAGAACGCGGGATTCAACTGCTCCGGTTTCCGAAGGAGAAAGTTCTTCAAGAAAAATGGATTTTCTTTGCAAAAGGGCTGATACTTTTTCAGTATCAAATGCCCGGGTTTGCTCTAAACACTTCGTTGAAAGTGACTATGAACGGGATTTGAAAAGTGAGCTACTGAACATAACACCTAAACGGAAAAAAATTAAGCCTGATGCAGTACCTCATTTATTTTTACCGATCGCTACAACTACCTTTTCTTCGTCTGGTCAGGATAAAGACGAGTGTATGTCAGATCATGGTCGCCGAAAAAGAGCGGAAAAACGAGATCATCGACGACAAGCTGATGAATTGTTGAAAATTTCGGTCTTCCATTCTGATCGAAACTCTTATGGTAATTTAGAAATAGAACCCGAAAGTGAAGCCGGATCACCCCTTGACGCTATAGTTGAACGGCCTCAGGAGGAGTTATTTTTGTTGGCTGAAAATAAGAGTTTACGAGAGGAAAATGAGTTGCTTCGGCAGCGAATGGGCGAATTCATTTTGAAAGGACACTAAATAGAACAAATTGAACTTGAAAACGAGTTCGAAGAAAAATTTGATGAATATCCTGACAAAAAAAAAAAAAAACGAAGAACTACTCGAAATGCTAGCGGGATATCTGATATACCGGTTCAAAAAGAAACAACCGGAAAAATCAGCCCTTTATGGAAGTTATTCGAAAGATGTGCCAACATCCTCCAAAAAAAACGTGGGTGGGAACCTTATCTAGGGGTTGGCTTATCCGACCAAATGAGAGCTTCATGAAGGACGTAAAGGCAATGGAGGAGGAGTTCATTAAATACCATGGAAAAGGAATCAACAAAAATGCAAACATTTTCTCAACTTTGAAAACTCGCATCCAGGAGTCAAACCCTCAAATAGACGATTATTTGGTTCTGTGTAATGTCAGAACACGAACGTTCATCAGAATGAAGAATTTAAATAGACAAGCTCGGGAGAAAAAACTCTTCAAATAACAATCCTCCAGTGGAAACCGCCAGAATTCCAAGAAGATGAAAAAAATTATCACTTAAAAAAAAGAAGAAATTACTATAGTCTGTCCTCAATGAAAAAAATACGTAGGTGTCGGTGACTGGCGGCGGGGAGTGAACTAAAGAGCGGGAAAATTTCCCTGTTTGTACCATTTTTCTAGACTTTTTCTCCCTGCGAACGTCACTACTGTTCACACCAGTATTCCCGCTGTATCTAAATTTAAAGACCCAGGAATGATAGCAAACTGCCGATTTTAATAGTTTTAATTACGTAATTCCTATCTTAAAACGAATTCCAACTATAATTCTCACCAAATTGTACTACTTATGACTAAACTTACCTTGGATTCCATAGGTTAGAGAAAGGATTAAAATGGGTGAACGAGAATGAATATTCATATAATATTCGTTTATTATATAATACATAACGTTCATATAATATTCGCAACAACGAAACGTAAAAAAATTAAAAAACTATTCGTCGTCGGACGAGTAAAAGTCACTCTCGTCAGATGAACCATCAGGCGAGCTCCCGGCCAGACTTATTATCATTTGGTCCACACGATCGTCGAGTATGTGGTCGTTCGTCATATACTTTATTTCAGTGTTCATGACGTGCTCACATACCTTTTTCCACTTATCGGCGGTGTACGCGTCGAACAGCCGACGGAGGTGTTCTTCCTTGACACCGAGTGGAGTTCCGACGGAGGTTCGAGCGAGTTCTCCCTTGAGGTCACCCCACACCATTTCAATCGGGTTGAGATCCGGATGATAGGGGGGCAGGTGAAGGACATCGTGTCCAGCTTCATTTATTATTTCGTCGATCCGGTAGGTTTTCGGCACATCTGCTTGCTTGACTTTACATATGAGCTGGGCCTTCGTTTCGGATTCGTCGAATTGTATTCCGTTGTTGCGTAGCCAGGTAGCTACGTCGTTCTTGAGGGAGGCGGCAGAGGGTTTTCTGTTTGTTTGGACGTTGTGGTAGGCCGCGTTGTCCAGGACAATTACCGAGTGCGAAGGAAGGTTGGGTAGGAACTTCTCCTTCAGCCACTTCGAGAAATTGTCAAAGTTCATAGACGTGTGGTAGTCCCCACTCCTGGAAGACGCCTTGAAAATCAGTAGGGCGTTCGACACAAAGCCCAACTCACCCCCGCCGTGGACAATAATCAATCGATTACCTTTTCCGATTCGAGATAACGCACCTCGCTCTTCGGGCGACTGCCAGCAATTCTGCGCGTGGTGTGATTCATTCACGTAAGTTTCGTCAAGGTACACAACATATCGTCCTTGAGCCCGGAATTCTTTCATTGCGTCTAAATACCTCAACCTCCAGTTAACAATTTCGGGACGTTCCACGAGGATCTTCCTACTTGACTGGCATTTCTTCCAGTTGAACCCCAATTTGTGTAGCCTTTTGTTAAGGAAGTTCCTGCCGCAGTCAATCACTTCGTCTTCTCTCAGAGCTACAACCAATGAGCGAAGAGTTGGCAACTGCTTCTTCACGATGTAGAACTCCGAAATTTTGTGTCGGATGGCTGCTTCCGAGAATTCGTCACACTCCAATGTGGGAGGACGCCCTCTCGGCTTTTTTGGGGTTATGAAGGCAGGCGATCCCGTTTCCTGCAAGGCTTTGTTTCCCTCTGCAATCACCTTATTCACTGTGGACAACGAAACCGACGTCGCTTTGGCCGTTTCCTCGCGAACGATCACATTCTTCCCTAAAATACCACCGTCTTTCAATCCTTTCACGTACTGGTACACGCTGAATATGATCGCTCTAGCCTGAGACCGCACAGCTTTCCCACTTTTCCCCGAACTTGTGGACGCTGGAGTAAGCGATTTTTTTTTTTTTTTTTTTTTTTTTACGGAAGTGGGGAAACTCTTTAAGAGCGAAGGGGAAGTTCACCCCAACAGTGTTGGACTCCCCATGAATTAGGGCTACCAACTAAAACCCCACTCCCTCTGCTTAGGACTCACCCCGGGACCACTTGTACAGTATTACTTCAGGGTGAGCCCTTTTTTTGTGCCAAATGGCTGCTCCTACTTCTGGTCTCCTTCAATTGTATTCCTCATCTTCTTCCTCCCATCTTCCATCCAGCTTTTTTGCTTTGAGGACTGATGTGACGAATACTGCCATTGCGTCCCAGCTCGACTTGTTCTTAATCATCTCATGTATGATTGTCTGTGGACGCAATGTTCCAATGACCTCCTCAGCACACCCCCTCATACCCTCCCATTGAGGACATGTGAAGAAGGTGTGGCAGACATCATCCTCCTCTATCCCACAGTATCTGCACTCTGGGTCAGTGACTTTCCCGATCTTTACTAGGAAGGAGCGGAAGTATCCATGCCCTGAGAGGAATTGAGTCAGGTAATAGTTCACCTCTCCGTGTTTTCTCTCCAACCAAGACTTTAGATCGTCGATTATGAGGGCTGTCCACCTTCCACGGGTTTCACAGACAAGGTCTGCTTGCCACCTACGGATGGTCTCCTCCCGCTCTTCCCTCTTTACTATGGTAGTTGTCTCTGCCTTCCTCATTCTTATTCTTTTGCGCTCCAGTGCCTGGTGGTATATTGGGATAGTTCCCGCTATCACTTGTGATGCTGGACCTGAGACAGTTCTAAATGCACTACTGATTCTCAGAGCTCCTCTCCTCTGTACAGCTTCCATACGTGCCCGGTACTTTTGGTACCTAAGGGAGTCTGCCCACACTTCTGCTCCATACAGCATAATTGAATCTGCAGTTCGCATAAGGAGTCTCCTCTTAGCGGGTGATGGGCCCCCTAGATTTGCCATCAGTCGGCTCAGCTTATTTACAATACCTGCAGCCTTATCTGCTGCTCCACTGATGTGCCTCCAGAAGCTTAGTTTCCCGTCCAGCATCACACCAAGGTAGCGAATGGCTGGAGAGGTGATGATTTCCTGTCCATCCACATTCATAGGTATAGATCTCTCAATTCTCGCTGTGGTTAGCAGTACAATTTCCGTTTTTTGGATCGCCAGTGACAGTGTGTGTGCTTCCATCCACTCCATCACTCTGCGCATTGCCTGATTCAGCTTAAACTGGAGGTGTTCCATCCTTCGAGCTCTTATCACCACCACCAAGTCATCAGCGTAGCCAATCAGTGTAATTCCTTCGGGCATCTCTACCCGAAGAATCCCATCATAGTTGATGTTCCACAGATCGGCTCCCAAGACTGAACCTTGTGCCGCTCCCGAGGTAATTCTTCTCTTTTTCATGCCCTCTTTTGTATCATAAATCAGCCAACGGTCAGCTAGGTAGTTCTGCAGGACTCGTAAGAGGTATGATGGAACATGAAACTGAACCATCAAAGCTTCCAAGATGTCTTTCCATCTGGCAGAATTGAAAGCATTTCTGACATCGAGGGTAACCGCCATGCACATGTCCCTGGTCTTGTGGTTCCCCAGCTGAGTTTCCTTTGCTATTCCTACCACTCTGCTAACAGCATCAATGGTGGATCTGCCAGGTCTAAATCCAAATTGCCTCGGTGACAGGCCTCCAGCTTCAGCAATGGCAGTCAGCATCCTTCTTTTCAACAACTTCTCATACAGCTTTCCTGCTGTGTCTAATAGGCACAGAGGCCTGTGTGCTGAAGCTGTACTGGAATCTCCTTTGCCTTTCCCAATCAGTACGAGTCTTGCTAACTTCCATCGCTCTGGGAATATACCTTCTTTGAGACATGTATTGTACATGTCTAACATAATTTCTGGATGTGTATCTGCTATTGCTTTCAATATTTCCACAGGGATTCTATCTGGGCCTGGGGCTTTTTTATTGCGCATTGACTTCACCGCTTGTGCCAATTCTTCTAGAGTGAAGAGAGATATATCACCTGATATTGCAATCGGTGGTCTCTCCTCTATCTCATGATCAGGAAAGAGTTCTGATACAATTCTGTCCTTTACTGCTGTTGACATCTCCGTGGATGTATCCACTCCCTTGAGCTTTTTTAGCACAATCTTGTATCCAAGTCCCCAAGGATCGTTGTCTACATCGTCACATAACTCTCTCCACTTTTTAGCTTTGCTCCTGGCTATGGCAATCTTCAGAGTCCGTCTTGCCATCCTGTATTGGTCTTTTCTCAGTTGGAACTCCAAGGAGTCCCTTCTAGTTCTTTGAGATAGTCTTCTGAGCCGTAAACATGTCCTCCTAAGTTCAGCAATATTCTGGTTCCACCAGTAGACAGGGCGGCGGTTATTCATACATCTCTTCTTAGGCATAGAGCTCTCACAAGCCTTGGTCAGCAAATCCATGGTTGCAGTCACCAACAGGACAGCAAGGGACCCTTCAGTTGCCCTCTGTTTTATCTTCTCCAGGGTTCCCTTGCCCAACTGAATCATTGCACCAAATATGTCCCTGTCCAATCTTTCAACATTCCATTGGTGCTGGGAGATTGTCGGTTGTATGGGTATATTCCCTCCTATCTCAAACTGGATGTACTGATGGTCGCTGGCAGAGTAATCCTCCAATACTCTCCACTCAGTAATTCGTGCTGTGAGGTTCTCTGAGGCCATAGTGATATCAGGTATGGTTCCCCTACATCCTGCTCTACGAAAGGTTGGTACATTTCCGTCATTTATGACTACTAGTCCAAGTCTTGACACCATATCCATGACTTTATGCCCTTTATTATCTGGAGCTGGTTCCCCCCATTCCACTGCCTTTGCATTGAAGTCACCTGCTATTAGCACCTCTCCATTTGCATTTCTAGCCTCCTCTTCAATGCAGGCCAACTTTGCTTCATAGTCAGAGGTTGGGTCTGTTGGTGATAGGTAGCAGCTGATGTATGTAATGCCCCTGCTCTTGATCCAGCAATACCCCAGGCCAGCACCATTGGCTTCCACCTGCACTGCCACTCGGTTTACCACCCATATCGCAGCAGTACGAGATGTGTCTTCGAACCAGTTCTGTGCATTGTTTCCATAGGTGTACTGCTCACTCACAAGTATTATGTCTGCATTTCTTTCATTAGCAATCTTCTCTCTCATACTGTCTGCTGTCTTGCTCCTGTGTAAATTGATTTGAAGGAATTTCATGCTTTTCCTTTAATTCTCATGTCCAAGGCCCTCCGAAAGGCAGTACAACCTTTCCTTCCAGACATGTGGTTGTCTGCTACGCCTAGTGTTGTGCACAATGGGCACTTTGCTTCATTCTTGCATTCTGTTCCCTTATGTCCCTCTCCTCCACATTTGAAACAAGTTCCTGTTCTGTCTGGGCCCTTGCATGTCCTGGCAAAGTGGCCGTAATCCATGCATTTGAAACAGCGCAGGACCTCTACCCTTCTCCGGATATGGCAGTTTATCCAGCCGATCCTTATTCTCCCTTTCTCTATTAGTTCCTCAGCATTCTTTCCTGGTAGAGAAACAATAGCCAATCTCAGTTGTCTAGTGTTTGGGTTTGTGATGTTGACCATCACGTCCCCGTCACCAATTCCGCCCAGTGAGGCTTTAATTGCTCCTTTAACCTCCTCCGCTGTTGTGAGAGGGTCTAGATCTCGGATCTCTATTGATGCTCGTGGCTTGAGGTCTTTTACTAAGCCCTCCCCCACTGCATTTTCAACCGCTTTCTTGAAGGCATCTGAGATTGTGCTTGTTGGCTCCACCTCCAGCTTCTCCTTATCTTCCGGATCTCCGTGTTCATCTCTGCCGGATTCACCTTGTCTTTCAATTTTTGTAAGACCTCGGCATACGAGATCTGGTCTGACACCTTGATGACAAGGGCCTGGGATCTCTTCAGATTCCGTTGCATGTCCCTCTTGACTGCCTCTTTTCGCTTCCTTCTCCCATCCTGTTCGGCACGACGCTTTTCTTCAGATTCTTTCCGCTTTTTGTCTGCTTCTTTCTTTTGAGCCTCTACCTCTGCTTGCTGCTTAATTCTCCTTATACGGTCAGCATCTCGTCTTGCCTCCCGAGCTGCCTTCCTTTGGGCCTCCTTGGCCAGATCCTGTCTTCCTTTCCGGGACTTGACCTTCTCAAATGGTACGCCTGCAGTGTCTGAGTCACTGACCACATGGCTGGATGTTTCAGTCTCCATGCAATCTTCTTCAGAGTTGCTGAGGTCAGTCTCATCCTCCTTCCGCCTTTTCCTACTGCCATGACTCCTCTCCTTGGAAGGAGACCATTTGGTCAGTTTATCCACTTCTGCTTTCAGTCTTTTCTGAACTGAAGTCCTTCTTTTCTCCTGTGTTACTAGGGCATCACACATCTCCTCCATTGTGTTCAGCCCATCTTTAACGATCTGACTGATGTTGGGCTGCTTCTTTGTGGCTGCCAACATTGCAGTCAGGGTTTCCTTCATGCATTTCAGGTATTTGAGATCTTCCTGTCCCATTTCATCAAGCTCTGTCAGCGAAGTACTCCAACCTGTTGCTGCCTCCTGTTTCGTTACTTTTGGTAAGGTTTTGTTGATAGTGTTAAAAGAAGAATTCAAGCTGGAGTAAGCGATAGTTCCATCACAGTTCAACCGATTAAAAATATCAATTAAAAATAGCAAGAAAATAATCGTACACGACACTGTTGTAGAGAAATATCGAGGAAGCACAAGAGTTGAGATAACAGCTTTACGAAAATGGCGAACCAGTGCGGCCAACACAACAGCAGAACTTTCTCTTTTTTGCCCTGAGCTCAGCTGTAGTTCACTCCCCGCCGCCAGTCACCGACACCTACGTATTTTTTTCATTGAGGACAGACTATAGTTATATACTTATACTAGTTATAGTTATACATACTTTCAAAAGTTATATCCATTCTAATCAATTTTTAATGTCATAATGTAAGCATAAAATAAATAAAACTGATTTTTGAAAAACTTTGGAGTTGAATGAAACCCTTCGAAGTAAAAGAAGTACTTCGAATTAGAAGTAAAAGAGAAAATACTGTTGTGTAGCATAGGGAAAGAAGGGCCTTTAGCGGGCGGGTGGTTACCGAGCTACGTCATCACCTCAAGCGTCGCGGCTCGTGACCCCTACCTTGTAGTCTAACATCCTTGAACGAGATGATCTAATATGGTTCATTCTTAGGGAACTACTTTGTCGGTAAACGGAACTACTTTCTCTTTGGAACAATCGGCCAATTTGGCGCTCAATTTGGGCGGGAAGGTCCAAACACTGTATATGCGTGATATAAAATATTCCATACTTTTGTAGGTTCACGTGTACAATTTGAACGGCACGTCGTTGAGTGAAAAGTGCGTCTGCGAACATCTTGGTCCTGTCACTGACTGCGCGTTTTCACCGGATGGCAACTACCTCGTCGCCAGCGATGCCAACCGGAAGGTCATCTGTTACAAAGTGCCCGAATTTGAGGTTCGTATTTTCTCTTCAACATTCACTTCAACGGTAGGAAATGTCAAATTCTCGTTGTCAGCTGTATACTTAATCCCAGTTGGCGTTATGTCGACACATTAGTGGTCGCCAGCGGTACTCTGTACCACATTTTACACGTAACAATATGTATTGTAACTATCAAAGAGAAAGGGAATTTTTCTTGGGGAGTCCATTAATTGTCTTGCAACAATGGAATGGCCGCACCATCCTCCAATTCGAGTGGCAGCAATCTTCTTCGGGCACCTCGTATCCGAAGGGACACCGCTCGAATTATGGCGAATTGGATTTTAGTATTAGATGAATGGGCTTTGTTCCGCTAGTTATAAGAATACAATTATTATCTACGTACCGTATTGGAGAATCCGTCGTAACCAGCCAATGTCAAGTCTCCCTTTCACTTGACATGACAGACATACAACCTTTCACCACGTGGTCTCGTTACTAAGTGGCCCCCTTGGCGTACGGCACGAGTGTCCCTAGAAAATTGAAAGTGGGGCCCGCGGTCATTAGTGGAATGGTAGGAGTGTCCCCGCCTCAGCGAGAGTCCCCACTGCGTGAATGGTACGAGTGGCCCTGAGCCTGATCGAACTTGAGCGTGATTTGTGATGACTGTTGTTAAGGTGATGACAGTATGACCGCTACTGTAGTAACACTACATTCCACCCAACTAAGAGAAATCATTGCTCCTGCAATGATATAATAGAACGTTTTTCAAAGCTGCAACTTTTTCATTTCCATCATCTTCATACAAAATAGTCTTTGGTATGTTATTCATTACAATAACTTTTTTAACCAAATATGGTCCGTTGACTATAGGCATTTTATTATTGTACCCTTGTTGGACTAAGATGTAGCTCCCTGCTTCCAACTTTGGAATAGTCTTGGCATGACGAGAATCAAAGGCTCTCTTCATGTTTGTGCGATAGGCTTCTTGTCTTTCCGGGGTCCATGGAGTTTCTTCTATGAGGTTTGTGGGTATTCCATAGTTCTCATCAGCTGGAAAATGGACAGTATATCCAAAAGCTTTGCGGTGTGGAGAACATCCTATACCTGAGGAATATGACCTATTAAGATGATTTGTTGCCGCTTCCAAGCATGGTTTCCATCCACCTTTGAAATGTGGATAGAGATTCAGAAAAATCTTCAGATCACGTATTCTCCTCTCCACGAGTCCTATCTTCTTCACCTTACTGAGATGAGGAAACTTCTTCAGGTATGCTATGACGGCTTGAGAGTTCTGTTTCATCGACTTGGCATAACAATACCTGCTATTTTCATCAACTATCACAAGAAATGACTTGGTTGTTCTATTAAGGTCGGACTTTTTACAAATTTCAGCGAAGTCTATGTGAAGGGTTTCGAAAGGGTTGTCTGAGTGTTTTGGAATGAGCATGACGTCAGGTTTCGGTCTAAACTTGAATTTAGCAATTTGACAGTCATGGCAGCTTTTTATATAGTTTAGTATGTCAGTTTTCATTTTTGGCCAAACAAATCTTTTTTTTAATTTTCTTGTATGTCTTGAGGAATCCGTCGTGTCCCTGCATCTAAATCCGCAGATATGAACAGAACGACAAACGCATGTGAGGCTTTTCACTCGTCACTGAAAAAAAACTTCACCAGCTGTTACCCCAACATTTTTGTGTTCACTGACGTTCTGCTTTTATACCAATGTGACGTGTACGCGAAACTGGTCACCGACACTGCACCAACCCCATCTTCCAAGACAAAAAAGAAAACAAATTGGTTACGTTCCCTGATCACCAAATATGACGAACAACGATGCAACCGGTATCAGTTTATTAAAATGGCTAGTGCCAAGCTGTCACAAATCTTTGGCCAGGCAACCAGTGCCCAGTGATTTCGAGGATACCGGATCGTGATACCAAACAATTGTGACTATTGACCTATGTATATTTGTACATTTATTTATTTTATTGTATTTATTTATCTAACTAATATAACTGCATGCAATGAATGCGGGGACACTCATACCACCCGGGGCCACTCGTGCCTATCATTCGTGGGGACACTCGTTCCTAGGTGAGCGCAGGCTGGGGACACTCCTACCATTCCCCGCCCCCTTTCCTTTCTAATCCTTTCACCTCCATTTCACCCAGACTATATAAATAGAACGACTGACTGACAAACTTTAGTACTCTCTCGACGGCCTGAAGATGATGTCTTTACATCGAAAGCGCTGGCCTCCTGTACTCGATTTGCTGGTTACGACGGATTCTCCAATACGGAAGAAGAAGAAGAAGAAGAAGAAAGAGTTTATTTTACGAGCAAAAGAAAATGTTTACATGTGTAAATAATAAATAAACATTACGGCATTGGCCGAAACCGTCTGCCGGAAGTCAGGGCCGCGCACAATTATGTTTAAATGATAGAAAATAATGACAAAATAAACTTAATGTAAAATTAGAAATAGCTAAGTGGGTAAAAAAATAATACAATAAATCAAAAATTAAATTCTCTCACAAGGAGTGACCTGTAAAGCCAGGCTCGCCCACAAAACACCTCCAAATTAGACCAATTGGGACCATTCAAAATCCCTATTGCCTCATCCCGCGACAACATCCTCCGTCCGAATGCCGGCTGCCGAAACTCACTGAGAATTGGGCATCGGCAGAGAAAATGGAAGACATCTTCCCGCTCATGAAGGTTGCACATTGAGCACTCTTCGGGCCTGTCGGATGCATATGGCTTTGCATTCAAGCTCAACGACTCGGCCCGAATCTTGAAAGCCCAACGCGCCACGTGCAAAGGAGTGTTGGAATTCCTGACCAAGCTGCAGCATTTCACCTCTGTGTTGAGCTCCCGGTACAGTGTAAAAAATTCCGAGGATTCAGCTCGTCCATGGAATGCTGCTCGCTGTCGCTCAGTGACTTCTGTGATGAGACGCTCCATATCTGAAGACAGTATACGCGGATCGAACGACGACAGGCTATCTGGAATGTTATACTCGAATTATGGCGAATTGGATTTTAGTATTAGATGAATGGGCTTTGTTCCGCTAGTTATAAGAATACAATTATTATCTACGTACCGTATTGGAGAATCCGTCGTAACCAGCCAATGTCAAGTCTCCCTTTCACTTGACATGACAGACATACAACCTTTCACCACGTGGTCTCGTTACTAAGTGGCCCCCTTTCCTTTCTAATCCTTTCACCTCCATTTCACCCAGACTATATAAATAGAACGACTGACTGACAAACTTTAGTACTCTCTCGACGGCCTGAAGATGATGTCTTTACATCGAAAGCGCTCGCCTCCTGTACTCGACTTGCTGGTTACGACGGATTCTCCAATACGGTACGTAGATAATAATTGAATTGGATTTTAGTTTTCATCCACCCAACCACTTCTGAAAACGGCGTTTTCCACTTCATCTCCAGTACGTGGGATGCCCGTCTCATGAATGTCAAGAACTCCTTCTCCATGGCCCCATCGCACGAGCAAACCAGCGGTGTGAATGACCCCCGGTAGTCTTCGGTGGCTCGGTCATACTTCGAGTGCTTCGCATGGGCAGCTATTCGAGCGGTCGTTTCCCAGTCTTGGGAGAGGTAGGAGGCAGCGTCGGCATGGGTGGTTTGCGTTTGGGACGATTTGAGGAAAACGCAATGTGTTTGGGACGATTTCGGTACTGCGATTGGGACGGTGCCTTGATGAAGACGACAATGCGATTGGGACAGGCGCAGCACGCGATCGGAGCCCTTTTGGGAATGCGTTTGGGACAGCAGTTTATAAAATGATAAAAGCAGCAATAAACATAAATAAATGGAATAAAAGTGGGTTCCGTCCGACTCACCAACGCAGGAAGCACAACATTTTCCCTCTCATTTTTTGCAGACTTGGGACTGCCAGTTGCGGTATGATTAAAAATGTTGTCAATGGAAGAACATCGAGCTCGTCAGAGGATGAAATTGAAATTGCGAGATCAGGGCGCAGGAGCAAATTTATGGGCGACGTTATTTAGGTACTCAAGAGCCCCTATGTCACCACTGTCGTACTTCATCCACATATTCTGCAGGAATTCTCTCTTCTTCCGTTCTTCGTTTCGCAGACCGTTTGGCTGGTTTTTTAGCGATAAATTGCTTCCCTCATAACTTTCATATGTTTGTGGCTCAAATTATCGGTCAAACCTGTAGAGGTAGTTTGAATACTTGTTCGAATCAGCTTATTTGGGCGACAATGCAGATCTTCACTCGCTTTTCGTTTCACAGCACTCCGCACGACCTCTGTCGCCACTTTGTCATCACTCAAGGGATCATGGTTGTGCACACCATTGACACTGACAACTTTTTTCAACCCCACATCCAAGTTTATTACGATATACCTACGTGACGGCAGGAGCAAGATATGAAACGCGACTGAGCATTATCACTAGGTACCGTCCCAAACAAATCGCCCTGGATTCAAGGATCAGCTCGGGGTCTCGTCCTAAACACATTCCGGATTGTGCCCGCTCGCCGTCCCAACCACATTGCCGATTTCGGGGTCGTTTTTCTTCGATCGTCCCAAATGCATTACACCCGTCGGCATTCACTATGCGGTTATCAAAAAACGCTGGTCTCCCACTCTCCCAGACCCCATTAACCATAATGTCTCCTATCAGGGCTGGTTGGCTACCGTTTGCCTCTCGCATGATTGGTTCGGTCACTGCCCCTCCCCATGCAAGATTGGCAATTCCTGCTACTACATCCCTCAAATCATAGTGTCCTCTTTTCACCATTCCACCCTTTTTGCAATTGAATGCGTGGGAGACATCAAACGCTGCTCCACAGCCGTCGCAGCACGTTGGGAGGGCTTGAGGGATATGGGCATATCGTAGGGCGATTGCGTCCCTGAACTGAGTGGCTGACCTGAGTACCGCACATTCATTTTCCATAATTTCTCACTATTTTTGGGTATCAAAGTCCAAGTTCAATGATTAGGACGGATACAAAAGGTAGATAATATTATGTCAAATAATAAAGATAGCTAAAAACTGTAAAAATTCAAATTTATTAATCACATCAAAAATGTGGTATGTGATTCATAATTAAAATTAGAAATATTATGAATATATGAAACTTAACCAAAACTTGTAATAAAAAAAACAGCTGCCAAGTTGGTGTGGCACCCTCGTATCAATAACCCGACTGTATAGATTATCTACGGTGGTTGATCGTTCAACCACAATGAAACCTGGAGAGGTTTCATTCGATTCTAAAAATTGCCTAGTTTGAATTGATCGAAAAACTATACCTTTATAGTAATAGTTTTCGATGTAGGAGTGAATAATAACTAAGAACATCGTGGCACAACTTCAATTCAATTCAACATAGTTTTTTATTGTTATCGTACAATCTAGTACACAACAAGGAAGGGTATAATCTAATTAATTAACGTAGGTACATTATATCAAGAAGTATAAAAGAAACGCATTACTGGTAAATAAAATGACGTGAAATAGGAACTTAGGTGATCGGATTGTCCTGGAACAGAGGTATGTGTGGAGCACCACTGCACCGGCCAGGGTGTCCCGACTGGCCATGACCCACCCACCATGGCGGCCACTCTGAGTGCCACCATGCGCCGTGGCTGATATCAGTCCGGGGGCCATGATTTTCATAAGGGGCCATCTCAACCCTAATCCGCATAAATCCCTGAAAATTTCACCGAAATCGGTTGAAAAAAGTAGAAGTTATGGCTGTTACAAGGAATTGAGGAATTTACCGCCCTGCTTCGGACAGGTACCGCATAACGTCCACTAGTGGGTTAAAATTTGCCGAAATCACCAATAAAAATTATTCGCCAGGAGTCGTAGATAAAACACCAGTAGTCGAGATTGAGATTTTAAATTATTGGACTACTTGTGATTTTAGTCTAATTCTAAGTAGTTAACTTCATCTGAGTCATTTGCGTTGCGATATTACAATTACTTGAGATTGCGTTGCCTTAATAACCAGAAATAATATGTATTTTAATAGAATACTATTTGTACTTGTTTGCTCTAGTAGTGCTGTTGAGTTTACAGTCAGCTGACCCTTGTATTTTCACATGTATATTTTCGTGTATTCACCCCCATGTAATTTTGTGTTGTGCTGTCCTGTTGGAAATTTAGATGGT
This sequence comes from Apolygus lucorum, assembly GCA_009739505.2. NCBI lineage: Eukaryota > Metazoa > Arthropoda > Insecta > Hemiptera > Miridae > Apolygus > Apolygus lucorum. The sequence continues at coordinate 32,534,797 of CM019173.2, read as the reverse complement.
ACGTATATTGTAGTCCTATGAGATGTATATTTATATTTGTAAAGAAACTAATGTTGTAGTTCTTCACTAAGATTGCTTTTCTTAATATTTAACTACTGTGTTACGATTGAAAGAAAGCGGCCGGCCGATTACCCGAAGGGTATACCTCAGGGGCGGCTACTGATAGGAGCATAGGCGCATGTGCACCCCCAGCCAATTAAAAAAGAAAAAAAAATTCAAAGTTCGTCCCTCTTCGTTTCAAGAGTAAGTTGGCTAGTGACAGAAGACTCGATCGTAGGCACTGTGCTAGTTGAATCTACGCGCGAAAACTGGCGGGAGCTCCCTCTTCTCTGACCAATCACACCCGTTTGGAGCATCACCTTTCCTTTGCACCATTTCTGGGGAGGGTGACGTCATTCGAGGGAGGCAGGCACGTGAGATTGACCAACCAGAGAGCAGGACATTTTGTCGTCTTGAGCAGCATTGGTTCGTTGCTCCCCCGTCAGAGAGCTCTGCAATCCGGATTTCCTTGTAGAGTAATAAGTAAACAAACAAACTAATGGGACTCCCCCCTCTCGTTATTGCCTATCACGGAATTCCTTGGCAACCTAAATAGAGCATCCGTCCATCCATAAACAAACAAACCTGATAAGGGAATTCCGTTTTACGTTTTCGGTTTACTACCGTTTGTGAGAAGGAACCTCTCACATAAGCATAACACAAAACCAGGTCAGAGCTGACCTGGGAGAAAAAGACGAGGGCACGACGAAAGAGGAAAAAAAGGGGGCAGTCAGGAAATTGGATCGTCAAAGCGAGAAGCTACCTCGCTCCCTGCAGCCCTCCTTTTAAACGACACCCGGAAAAGTTGCTGCCCTGTGCCTGCTGCTGCCGCTGCCTTGCCCTGCCCTGCCGTGCCAGCCGAAACCTTCGTCACCCCCATTGGTGGATATCGTGCAGGTCAGTGGCAGAATAATTAAAGATAACTGTGGTCCGCGCAACCCAATCAACCCTCGGCGGTCGCGGACGTTGATTTGTGGGAGTTTAGGTAGGTAGTCAATAAATAACTAACTATAGACAATAAATAACTTTTATTCATATCTGCATATCTGTTCCACGTCACCTACTTCCCACTTTGCAGCTAGGTGCAGCGACAAAAGGTAGGAATTGACTTACCCTTCTGATTAGGAGGGGGAAGTCAGATAAACCCTTACATTATTGGAGAAAAAGGAGGGCTGCAGGGAGCGAGGTAGCTTCTCGCTTTGACGATCCAATTTCCCGACTGCCCCCTTTTTTTTCCTCTTTCGTCGTGCCCTCGTCTTTTTCTCCCAGGTCAGCTCTGACCTGGTTTTGTGTTATGCTTATGTGAGAGGTTCCTTCTCACACCGTTTCAGTAGGTACACACCGTTTTGTTCAAAGTATTGTGAGTACTTAGAGTGTTGTAGGTACGATGAGTAGTTTACATTAAAGTAAAGTAAACTATTTGCGTTTGTCGATTGTGGAAAAGTGCGACATTCGAGAAACTGGCAGCCCTTTGCTGTCTCTATCTAGACTCCAGCAGACGTTGAAATTTGCCGTGCAGATTTCATAAACCGTGCAGATTCGTACCGTAAGTTTTAATGTCGACTATTATAAGAAGGTAGATTGGCTTTCTGGGTGTGAAGTGACTAACTGACAATTTCGCCTACTTTGTTCTCCAACCGAAATGAGGCTCGAGTTAATGACGGCATAAGTGATCTCCCATTTAGCCAAAAAATTGAAAAACGCATTGGCTGTCTCCCATAAGAACGCTCTGGTAGATTTGCGTATAGTGTGTCGTCAAAATATAATGCAACAACTCGACAGTGCACATCGTCATAATCTGATACAAAAAAAAAAAAAAAACGAAACGGTTAGAAAAATAGCCGTGCGTGGGCATGATGAGAGGGAAGATTCTTCGAATCTCGGAGTTTTCAAGGGGCTCGTTAATTTTTCTTCCGAATTGGACGATGTTTTGAATCGTCACGGGCAAATATACATTTCAGCTATTGCAATTAGATGGATGAATTTCTTGGGTTTCGACCTTTGATGATTAAGTATTTCAGAATTTCTGTTAACCACTAGAGAACATGTTTCGTGTCTATTGCACCTAAGTATTTAGTACCGTTTGCAATTTTAACACTTTCCGTGCGGACCTAAAAAACTGGTTTTCGCCTGTGGCGGGAGACCTTTTTGTCAGGAATTCGGTAGTGCAAACCCGCAAATCTTAAAGATAAAGCTGGCCCCACACGATCAAACATGCTTGACAAGCATGGTTTGCCAACCTCGCTTGTCAAGCAGATTTGATCGTGTGGGGGGTCATGTTTAAAGGTTTGAAGGTTTGACAGCACGCTTGACGGTTTTCAGTCACTGTCAGAAAATTTGCTGTCAAACATGAGGTTTGACAACCAAGTTTGATCGTGTGGGTGAGCATCAAACCATCAAACCTTCAAACCATCATGAAAAAAGGGTGGTAGGGGGTAATTTTACTGTGAATCACAGAGTTAGTTTCCGTGAATCACCGAGTTGGCGTCTGTGAATCACAGTCTCCATTAGGGATGCAAAACTATTATCGATAATATCGATATTCTGCCTCCGATTATCGATGCTTTTTTATCGATATGGACTACTCCGATATTTATACTCATATTTATACTCCGTTATTAACCAAATTATCGTTCTCATCTCTGAAGATCCCCTTATTGGGGTAAAATCTCTGATTTTGATTATTTTTTACTAAGAAAAGCTGTTCTAAAAAATTGTAATGTGGCAATACAGGTAACTCAGATGGTTAATATCCATACTTGAAACAGATTGAACAGATGAATGCAACATGAACACTGAACACTACTGAAGCTTGGTGGATGCGGTTGAAACAGTTGGTTTGAACGTGTGGGTGCGACGTCAAACATGCTTGACAAGCGCGGCTTGTCAAACCATGCTTGTCAAGCATGTTTGATCGTGTGGGGCCCGCTTAACAGAATCCCCAGAAGTGAAAACGGGGCACTCTCGTGGCGACTAGAGGACCTACTGAGCACGAGAAAAATCCGAAAGAGGTTCTTAAGTCATCCACTAGGTAGCAGAACGATGAACAGCTCGGAGATATGCTTAGAGCTGTGATGGTATAAACCATCATACGCCACTCGCGAAACTCTGCATGATGGTTATTACCATCATCCGCACGGAAAGTGTTAAGATGAAAAAGTTAACAAGATTTATCCCATTTGCATATCGTTGAAATTTCTATTTGGCAGAGAAAATCACTTATTCTGTCCCTTCTCGATAGCCTCTCCTGATCTCTGTGCACCCCCTGAGTTTCGGGGCAGGAACCGCCACTGGTATACCTCCTAACATAGACGACTATCTGTTCCAAAATCTTAGGTAGCCTGGTGAATCAGGCTGGGAAAGGAAAAACTGACATACTATTGGCAAGCTCAGATCTTGCGGTAGTTTTTGCCGTTGAGTTTACCTCGATAGCGCAATTTTTTACGGGGGAATCATCATCTTGAAATCATTATTATAAGATGACGATTTTCGAAAATAATCATACATTTTTACTTTGACTTCATTTTCACTTTCACAAATGGGTTTCAAAAATTAGAGTTTCCACAACTCACAAGCCAGCCACTTTCTTTCAATCGTAACACGGTAGGTACTACCTTTAGAATTGATCGAATTTGGTTCGGAAAAGAAGGAGTTTAGTCCAGTCAAATTAGCAGTTAGGGTTTGCATTAATTCCGGACAAAGCGAAACTTTTATGGGTGACTTGTGGATGCCTATGGAACATGTTTTCAGTATATTCTACTAGATTCTCCTTGTGCTAACTTTTTGGTGCCCGAAAAACCGCGATTTTTCGGCACTTGTTTCAGTTTTTTGCCTATAACTCGTACACGATGCATCCTACGGAAAATTTTACTCAATCCTTTATTAAACAGGATGAATTTCTGCGTCGAATGATCACCTGAAACGTTAAGATCGGTTCAGCCGTTTGGCCGAAATCGATCGTTGAATTTTGGCGATTTTTCCCAAATTGGTTGAAAAATGGGTTGCGCTCAAGTTTCAAGGCCTTTACATCAAAAACGGCGTATCCAACCAAAAAATGTCACATAATCAAAGTTGTAGAGAATCAAATTTTGTGTAAGAAAAGCCTCCCCCCTTCCTCCCCCTCCCACCCGCCCCTACCAAATGATAGAATAACAAAACAACTTCTGAGTGATGGGTGTGTCAACGCCAATTATGAGTATTGAAAACGGTGTTGCAATCAAAAAATGTCATATAATCAAAGTGAAACGTCTGTTGTTCAACCTAAGGCACTGATGTACTTATAATACTAGAAAAGGCAAAAGAAAAAACATCTCCTAGATTCTCCTTTTGCTAACTTTTTGGTGCCCGAAAAACCGCGATTTTTCGGCACTTGTTTCAGTTTTTTGCCTATAACTCGTACACGATGCATCCTACGGAAAATTTTACTCAATCCTTTATTAAACAGGATGAATTTCTGCGTCGAATGATCACCTGAAACTGTTAAGATCGGTTCAGCCGTTTGGCCGAAATCGATCGTTGAATTTTGGCGATTTTTCCCAAATTGGTTGAAAAATGGGTTAAGCTCAAGTTTCAAGGCCTGTACATCAAAAACGGCGTATCCAACCAAAAAATGTCACATAATCAAAATTGTAGAGAATCAAATTTTGTGTAAGAAAAGCCTCCCCCCTTCCTCCCCCCTCCCACCCGCCCCTACCAAATGATAGAATAACAAAACAACTTCTGAGTGATGAGTGTGTCAACGCCAAATATGAGTATTGACAACCGTGTTGCAATCAAAAAATGTCATAAAACGTCTGTTGTTCAACCTAAGGCACTGAGGTACTTATAACACTAGGAAAGGCAAAAGAAAAAACATCTACTAGATTCTCCTTGTGCTAACTTTTTGGTGCCCGAAAAACCGCGATTTTTTCGGCACTTGTTTCTGATTTTTGCCTATAACTCGTACACGATGCTTCCTACACTTTTCTTACACAAAATTTGATTCTCTACAACTTTGATTATGTGACATTTTTTGGTTGGATACGCCGTTTTTGATGTACAGGCCTTGAAACTTGAGCGCAACCCATTTTTCAACCAATTTGGGAAAAATCGCCAAACTTCAACGATCGATTTCGGCCAAACGGCTGAACCGATCTTAAAGATTAAGGTAGTCATTCGACGCAGAAATTCATCCTGTTTAATAAAGGATTGAGTAAAATTTTCCGTAGGATGCATCGTGTACGAGTTAACGGCGAAAAACTGAAACAAGTGCCGAAAAACCGCGGTTTTTCGGGCACCAAAAAGTTAGCAAAAGGAGAATCTAGGAGATGTTTTTTCTTTTGCCTTTTCTAGTATTATAAGTACATCAGTGCCTTAGGTTGAACAACAGACGTTTCACTTTGATTATATGACATTTTTTGATTGCAACACCGTTTTCAATACTCATAATTGGCGTTGACACACCCATCACTCAGAAGTTGTTTTGTTATTCTATCATTTGGTAGGGGCGGGTGGGAGGGGGGAGGAAGGGGGGAGGCTTTTCTTACACAAAATTTGATTCTCTACAACTTTGATTATGTGACATTTTTTGGTTGGATACGCCGTTTTTGATGTACAGGCCTTGAAACTTGAGCGTAACCCATTTTTCAACCAATTTGGGAAAAATCGCCAAACTTCAACGATCGATTTCGGCCAAACGGCTGAACCGATCTTAACGTTTCAGGTGATCATTCGACGCAGAAATTCATCCTGTTTAATAAAGGATTGAGTAAAATTTTCCGTAGGATGCATCGTGTACGAGTTATAGGCGAAAAACTGAAACAAGTGCCGAAAAACCGCGGTTTTTCGGGCACCAAAAAGTTAGCAAAAGGAGAATCTAGATGTTTTTTTTTTTTTGCCTTTTCTAGTATTATAAGTACATCAGTGCCTTAGGTTGAACAACAGACGTTTCACTTTGATTATATGACATTTTTTGATTGCAACACGGTTGTCAATACTCATATTTGGCGTTGACACACCCATCACTCAGAAGTTGTTTTGTTATTCTATCATTTGGTAGGGGCGGGTGGGAGGGGGGAGGAAGGGGGGAGGCTTTTCTTACACAAAATTTGATTCTCTACAACTTTGATTATGTGACATTTTTTGGTTGGATACGCCGTTTTTAATGTACAGGCCTTGAAACTTGAGCGCAACCCATTTTTCAACCAATTTGGGAAAAATCGCCAAACTTCAACGATCGATTTCGGCCAAACGGCTGAACCGATCTTAACGTTTCAGGTGATCATTCGACGCAGAAATTCATCCTGTTTAATAAAGGATTGAGTTAAATTTTCCGTAGGATGCATCGTGTACGAGTTATAGGCGAAAAACTGAAACAAGTGCCGAAAAACCGCGGTTTTTCGGGCACCAAAAAGTTAGCAAAAGGAGAATCTAGATGTTTTTTTTTTTTTGCCATTTCTAGTATTATAAGTACATCAGTGCCTTAGGTTGAACAACAGACGTTTCACTTTGATTATATGACATTTTTTGATTGCAACACGGTTGTCAATACTCATATTTGGCGTTGACACACCCATCACTCAGAAGTTGTTTTGTTATTCTATCATTTGGTAGGGGCGGGTGGGAGGGGGGAGGAAGGGGGGAGGCTTTTCTTACACAAAATTTGATTCTCTACAACTTTGATTATGTGACATTTTTTGGTTGGATACGCCGTTTTTAATGTACAGGCCTTGAAACTTGAGCGCAACCCATTTTTCAACCAATTTGGGAAAAATCGCCAAACTTCAACGATCGATTTCGGCCAAACGGCTGAACCGATCTTAACGTTTCAGGTGATCATTCGACGCAGAAATTCATCCTGTTTAATAAAGGAAAGAGTAAAATTTTCCGTAGGATGCATCGTGTACGAGTTATAGGCAAAAAACTGAAACAAGTGCCGAAAAATCGCGGTTTTTCGGGCACCAAAAAGTTAGCAAAAGGAGAATCTAGGAGATGTTTTTTCTTTTGCCTTTTCTAGTATTATAGTACATCAGTTCAACACAATATTATAGTACATCATTTCAACCAATTTGGGAAAAATCGCCAAACTTCAACGATCGATTTCGGCCAAACGGCTGAACCGATCTTAACGTTTCAGGTGATCATTCGACGCAGAAATTCATCCTGTTTAATAAAGGAAAGAGTAAAAATTTTCCGTAGGATGCATCGTGTACGAGTTATAGGCGAAAAACTGAAACAAGTGCCGAAAAACCGCGGTTTTTCGGGCACCAAAAAGTTAGCAAAAGGAGAATCTAGGAGATGTTTTTTTTTTTTTTGCCTTTTCTAGTATTATAAGTACATCAGTGCCTTAGGTTGAACAACAGACGTTTCACTTTAATTATATGACATTTTTTGATTGCAACACGGTTGTCAATACTCATAATTGGCGTTGACACACCCATCACTCAGAAGTTGTTTTGTTATTCTATCATTTGGTAGGGGCGGGTGGGAGGGGGGAGGAAGGGGGGAGGCTTTTCTTACACAAAATTTGATTCTCTACAACTTTGATTATGTGACATTTTTTGGTTGGATACGCCGTTTTTGATGTACAGGCCTTGAAACTTGAGCGCAACCCATTTTTCAACCAATTTGGGAAAAATCGCCAAACTTCAACGATCGATTTCGGCCAAACGGCTGAACCGATCTTAAAGATTAAGGTAGTCATTCGACGCAGAAATTCATCCTGTTTAATAAAGGATTGAGTAAAATTTTCCGTAGGATGCATCGTGTACGAGTTATAGGCGAAAAACTGAAACAAGTGCCGAAAAACTGCGGTTTTTCGGGCACCAAAAAGTTAGCAAAAGGAGAATCTAGGAGATGTTTTTTCTTTTGCCTTTTCTAGTATTATAAGTACATCAGAGCCTTAGGTTGAACAACAGACGTTTCACTTTGATTATATGACATTTTTTGATTGCAACACCGTTTTCAATACTCATAATTGGCGTTGACACACCCATCACTCAGAAGTTGTTTTGTTATTCTATCATTTGGTAGGGGCGGGTGGGAGGGGGGAGGAAGGGGGGAGGCTTTTCTTACACAAAATTTGATTCTCTACAACTTTGATTATGTGACATTTTTTGGTTGGATACGCCGTTTTTGATGTACAGGCCTTGAAACTTGAGCGTAACCCATTTTTCAACCAATTTGGGAAAAATCGCCAAACTTCAACGATCGATTTCGGCCAAACGGCTGAACCGATCTTAACGTTTTAGGTGGTCATTCGACGCAGAAATTCATCCTGTTTAATAAAGGAAAGAGTAAAATTTTCCGTATGATGCATCGTGTACGAGTTATAGGCGAAAAACTGAAACAAGTGCCGAAAAATCGCGGTTTTTCGGGCACCAAAAAGTTAGCAAAAGGAGAATCTAGGAGATGTTTTTTCTTTTGCCTTTTCTAGTATTATAAGTACATCAGTGCCTTAGGTTGAACAACAGACGTTTCACTTTGATTATATGACATTTTTTGATTGCAACACCGTTTTCAATACTCATAATTGGCGTTGACACACCCATCACTCAGAAGTTGTTTTGTTATTCTATCATTTGGTAGGGGCAGGTGGGAGGGGGGAGGAAGGGGGGAGGCTTTTCTTACACAAAATTTGATTCTCTACAACTTTGATTATGTGACATTTTTTGGTTGGATACGCCGTTTTTGATGTACAGGCCTTGAAACTTGAGCGTAACCTATTTTTCAACCAATTTGGGAAAAATCGCCAAACTTCAACGATCGATTTCGGCCAAACGGCTGAACCGATCTTAATGATTAAGGTAGTCATTCGACGCAGAAATTCATCCTGTTTAATAAAGGATTGAGTAAAATTTTCCGTAGGATGCATCGTGTACGAGTTAAAGGCGAAAAACTGAAACAAGTGCCGAAAAACCGCGGTTTTTCGGGCACCAAAAAGTTAGCAAAAGGAGAATCTAGGAGATGTTTTTTTTTTTTGCCTTTTCTAGTATTATAAGTACATCAGTGCCTTAGGTTGAACAACAGACGTTTCACTTTGATTATATGACATTTTTTGATTGCAACACCGTTTTCAATACTCATAATTGGCGTTGACACACCCATCACTCAGAAGTTGTTTTGTTATTCTATCATTTGGTAGGGGCAGGTGGGAGGGGGGAGGAAGGGGGGAGGCTTTTCTTACACAAAATTTGATTCTCTACAACTTTGATTATGTGACATTTTTTGGTTGGATACGCCGTTTTTGATGTACAGGCCTTGAAACTTGAGCGTAACCCATTTTTCAACCAATTTGGGAAAAATCGCCAAACTTCAACGATCGATTTCGGCCAAACGGCTGAACCGATCTTAACGTTTCAGGTGATCATTCGACGCAGAAATTCATCCTGTTTAATAAAGGATTGAGTAAAATTTTCCGTAGGATGCATCGTGTACGAGTTATAGGCAAAAAAACTGAAACAAGTGCCGAAAAATCGCGGTTTTTCGGGCACCAAAAAGTTAGCACAAGGAGAATCTAGATGTTTTTTCTTTTGCCTTTTCTAGTATTATAAGTACATCAGTGCCTTAGGTTGAACAACAGACGTTTCACTTTGATTATATGACATTTTTTGATTGCAACACCGTTTTCAATACTCATAATTGGCGTTGACACACCCATCACTCAGAAGTTGTTTTGTTATTCTATCATTTGGTAGGGGCGGGTGGGAGGGGGGAGGAAGGGGGGAGGCTTTTCTTACACAAAATTTGATTCTCTACAACTTTGATTATGTGACATTGTTTGGTTGGATACGCCGTTTTTGATGTACAGGCCTTGAAACTTGAGCGTAACCCATTTTTCAACCAATTTGGGAAAAATCGCCAAACTTCAACGATCGATTTCGGCCAAACGGCTGAACCGATCTTAAAGATTAAGGTAGTCATTCGACGCAGAAATTCATCCTGTTTAATAAAGGATTGAGTAAAATTTTCCGTAGGATGCATCGTGTACGAGTTATAGGCGAAAAACTGAAACAAGTGCCGAAAAACCGCGGTTTTTCGGGCACCAAAAAGTTAGCAAAAGGAGAATCTAGGAGATGTTTTTTTTTTTTTGCCTTTTCTAGTATTATAAGTACATCAGTGCCTTAGGTTGAACAACAGACGTTTCACTTTGATTATATGACATTTTTTGATTGCAACACCGTTTTCAATACTCATAATTGGCGTTGACACACCCATCACTCAGAAGTTGTTTTGTTATTCTATCATTTGGTAGGGGCGGGTGGGAGGGGGGGAGGAAGGGGGGAGGCTTTTCTTACACAAAATTTGATTCTCTACAACTTTGATTATGTGACATTTTTTGGTTGGATACGCCGTTTTTGATGTACAGGCCTTGAAACTTGAGCGTAACCCATTTTTCAACCAATTTGGGAAAAATCGCCAAACTTCAACGATCGATTTCGGCCAAACGGCTGAACCGATCTTAAAGATTAAGGTAGTCATTCGACGCAGAAATTCATCCTGTTTAATAAAGGATTGAGTAAAATTTTCCGTAGGATGCATCGTGTACGAGTTATAGGCAAAAAACTGAAACAAGTGCCGAAAAATCGCGGTTTTTCGGGCACCAAAAAGTTAGCACAAGGAGAATCTAGATGTTTTTTCTTTTGCCTTTTCTAGTATTATAAGTACATCAGTGCCTTAGGTTGAACAACAGACGTTTCACTTTGATTATATGACATTTTTTGATTGCAACACCGTTTTCAATACTCATAATTGGCGTTGACACACCCATCACTCAGAAGTTATTTTGTTATTCTATCATTTGGTAGGGGCGGGTGGGAGGGGGGAGGAAGGGGGGAGGCTTTTCTTACACAAAATTTGATTCTCTACAACTTTGATTATGTGACATTTTTTGGTTGGATACGCCGTTTTTGATGTACAGGCCTTGAAACTTGAGCGTAACCCATTTTTCAACCAATTTGGGAAAAATCGCCAAACTTCAACGATCGATTTCGGCCAAACGGCTGAACCGATCTTAACGTTTCAGGTGATCATTCGACGCAGAAATTCATCCTGTTTAATAAAGGATTGAGTAAAATTTTCCGTAGGATGCATCGTGTACGAGTTATAGGCAAAAAACTGAAACAAGTGCCGAAAAATCGCGGTTTTTCGGGCACCAAAAAGTTAGCACAAGGAGAATCTAGATGTTTTTTCTTTTGCCTTTTCTAGTATTATAAGTACATCAGTGCCTTAGGTTGAACAACAGACGTTTCACTTTGATTATATGACATTTTTTGATTGCAACACCGTTTTCAATACTCATAATTGGCGTTGACACACTCATCACTCAGAAGTTGTTTTGTTATTCTATCATTTGGTAGGGGCAGGTGGGAGGGGGGAGGAAGGGGGGAGGCTTTTCTTACACAAAATTTGATTCTCTACAACTTTGATTATGTGACATTTTTTGGTTGGATACGCCGTTTTTGATGTACAGGCCTTGAAACTTGAGCGTAACCCATTTTTCAACCAATTTGGGAAAAATCGCCAAACTTCAACGATCGATTTCGGCCAAACGGCTGAACCGATCTTAACGTTTCAGGTGATCATTCGACGCAGAAATTCATCCTGTTTAATAAAGGATTGAGTAAAATTTTCCGTAGGATGCATCGTGTACGAGTTATAGGCAAAAAACTGAAACAAGTGCCGAAAAATCGCGGTTTTTCGGGCACCAAAAAGTTAGCACAAGGAGAATCTAGATGTTTTTTTTTTTTTTGCCTTTTCTAGTATTATAAGTACTTCAGTGCCTTAGGTTGAACAACAGACGTTTCACTTTGATTATATGACATTTTTTGATTGCAACACCGTTTTCAATACTCATAATTGGCGTTGACACACCCATCACTCAGAAGTTGTTTTGTTATTCTATCATTTGGTAGGGGCGGGTGGGAGGGGGGAGGAAGGGGGGAGGCTTTTCTTACACAAAATTTGATTCTCTACAACTTTGATTATGTGACATTTTTTGGTTGGATACGCCGTTTTTGATGTACAGGCCTTGAAACTTGAGCGTAACCCATTTTTCAACCAATTTGGGAAAAATCGCCAAACTTCAACGATCGATTTCGGCCAAACGGCTGAACCGATCTTAAAGATTAAGGTAGTCATTCGACGCAGAAATTCATCCTGTTTAATAAAGGATTGAGTAAAATTTTCCGTAGGATGCATCGTGTACGAGTTATAGGCGAAAAACTGAAACAAGTGCCGAAAAACCGCGGTTTTTCGGGCACCAAAAAGTTAGCAAAAGGAGAATCTAGGAGATGTTTTTTTTTTTTTGCCTTTTCTAGTATTATAAGTACATCAGTGCCTTAGGTTGAACAACAGACGTTTCACTTTGATTATATGACATTTTTTGATTGCAACACCGTTTTCAATACTCATAATTGGCGTTGACACACCCATCACTCAGAAGTTGTTTTGTTATTCTATCATTTGGTAGGGGCGGGTGGGAGGGGGGGAGGAAGGGGGGAGGCTTTTCTTACACAAAATTTGATTCTCTACAACTTTGATTATGTGACATTTTTTGGTTGGATACGCCGTTTTTGATGTACAGGCCTTGAAACTTGAGCGTAACCCATTTTTCAACCAATTTGGGAAAAATCGCCAAACTTCAACGATCGATTTCGGCCAAACGGCTGAACCGATCTTAAAGATTAAGGTAGTCATTCGACGCAGAAATTCATCCTGTTTAATAAAGGATTGAGTAAAATTTTCCGTAGGATGCATCGTGTACGAGTTATAGGCAAAAAACTGAAACAAGTGCCGAAAAATCGCGGTTTTTCGGGCACCAAAAAGTTAGCACAAGGAGAATCTAGATGTTTTTTCTTTTGCCTTTTCTAGTATTATAAGTACATCAGTGCCTTAGGTTGAACAACAGACGTTTCACTTTGATTATATGACATTTTTTGATTGCAACACCGTTTTCAATACTCATAATTGGCGTTGACACACCCATCACTCAGAAGTTGTTTTGTTATTCTATCATTTGGTAGGGGCGGGTGGGAGGGGGGAGGAAGGGGGGAGGCTTTTCTTACACAAAATTTGATTCTCTACAACTTTGATTATGTGACATTTTTTGGTTGGATACGCCGTTTTTGATGTACAGGCCTTGAAACTTGAGCGTAACCCATTTTTCAACCAATTTGGGAAAAATCGCCAAACTTCAACGATCGATTTCGGCCAAACGGCTGAACCGATCTTAACGTTTCAGGTGATCATTCGACGCAGAAATTCATCCTGTTTAATAAAGGATTGAGTAAAATTTTCCGTAGGATGCATCGTGTACGAGTTATAGGCAAAAAACTGAAACAAGTGCCGAAAAATCGCGGTTTTTCGGGCACCAAAAAGTTAGCACAAGGAGAATCTAGTAGAATATACTGAAAACATGTTCCATAGGCACCCACAAGTCACCCATAAAAGTTTCGCTTTGTCCGGAATTAATTCAAACCCCCCCCCCCCCCCTTTTTTTTTGGCTAATTTGACTGGACTAGTTTGTACACATAACTTACAGGTGTTACCGTGGGGGTCTCACACACAAGCAAGTAGTTTATGATGTACTGGAGGTGGAAAGGAATAGAGGTGTCACCAGGGAGAATCTCCCTGCACAAGGAAGCTATTTAGGTAGAGGATGTACTCAGTAGGTGTTACCAGGGCGAGCCCCGCACTAGGAGGATTAGGCTACGGCCGTATTATTCATCTCCCCAAGCACTTGAAGCACTTCAGAGTACTTCACCTTTATAATATTACTAATATTCATTACAATTTGTTATTTCAATTTATTTAGGTACTAAGTTTGCTTCGTCCCACCAAAGTTATATATTATGACAATTGTCATCAATAGGGATCGGATTTTTATGTATTTAAAAATGCCAAATATGTAACATATACCTATATGTATTCATTTTCGTAAAATATGTGGAAAATATGTAAAAAGGTTGAAATATTTTCAAAAAAATGTTTAAGCGCAAAATGAACATTACAACAACAAAATTTTTGTAAACGTTGAAGAAAATGTGAAAAGTGGCAATTCACTCCTTGAAATTATTCGCCACGACGTGGAGCTTCAAATTTCCGAACGTGAAGCGACGACGATCTGGACGAAGAATAGCCTTGTACCTACTGAACGACCTTTCAACGTCCACTGAAGTTATAGGTGCGTTTTTGAAGGCGGTGATCTCGTTGGGTGTGAAGAGGATAGGACGATCAGTGGAGATTTCTGATCCTTTGAGAATATCCGCAATAGTGCAAATGGTCATCCACCCTTTGTTCTTCTTTAAAACGTCGTCAAGCTTTGATTTGATCTTGGCTCCTTTATCTCCCTGAATTCCTTTCAACTTTTCAACCACTTTTTCAACGTTGGCTACGTTTTCTGTCAGTGGCACGTTTTGGGACTCCAGTTGAGTGATGGTGGGAGCCAGAAATACAAAGTGGTTGGAAATGAATGCAATTTCGTTCTTCAAAGTGGGTTTTCTGAACAACGACTTGGCTGTATTTATTGCCACTGAATTGTCTTCAAGTTGTGCGACAACATCTTCGATTTTATCGTAATTTTCGCAGTAGTACTCAGCTGCTTCCAACCAAGTACCCCATCTAGTCCAGTCAAATTAGCAGTTAGGGTTTGCATTAATTCCGGACAAAGCGAAACTTTTATGGGTGACTTGTGGGTGCCTATGGAACATGTTTTTAGTATATTCTACTAGATTCTCCTTGTGCTAACTTTTTGGTGCCCGAAAAACCGCGATTTTTCGGCACTTGTTTCAGTTTTTTGCCTATAACTCGTACACGATGCATCCTACGGAAAATTTTACTCAATCCTTTATTAAACAGGATGAATTTCTGCGTCGAATGACCACCTGAAACGTTAAGATCGGTTCAGCCGTTTGGCCGAAATCGATCGTTGAAGTTTGGCGATTTTTCCCAAATTGGTTGAAAAATGGGTTACGCTCAAGTTTCAAGGCCTGTACATCAAAAACGGCGTATCCAACCAAAAAATGTCACATAATCAAAGTTGTAGAGAATCAAATTTTGTGTAAGAAAAGCATCCCCCCTTCCTCCCCCCTCCCACCCGCCCCTACCAAATGATAGAATAACGAAACAACTTCTGAGTAAACGAAATTATGAGTACTATTGAAAACGGTGTTGCAATCAAAAAATGTCATATAATCAAAGTGAAACGTCTGTTGTTCAACTTACTAAGGCACTGAGGTACTTGTAATACTAGAAAAGGCGAAAGAAAAAACATTCTCCTGGTCCTAACTTTTTGGTGCCCGAAAAACCGCGATTTTTCGGCACTTGATTCAGTTTTTCGCCTATAACTCGTACACGATGCATCCTACGGAAAATGTTACTCAATCCTTTATTAAACAGGATGAATTTCTGCGTCGAATGACCACCTGAAACGTTAAGATCGGTTCAGCCGTTTGGCCGAAATCGATCGTTGAAGTTTGGCGATTTTTCCCAAATTGGTTGAAAAATGGGTTACGCTCAAGTTTCAAGGCCTGTACATCAAAAACGGCGTATCCAACCAAAAAATGTCACATAATCAAAGTTGTAGAGAATCAAATTTTGTGTAAGAAAATCCTCCCCCCTTCCTCCCCCTCCCACCCGCCCCTACCAAATGATAGAATAACAAAACAACGTCTGAGTGATGGGTGTGTCAACGCCAATTATGAGTATTGAAAACGGTGTTGCAATCAAAAAATGTCATATAATCAAAGTGAAACGTCTGTTGTTCAACCTAAGGCACTGAAGTACTTATAATAATAGAAAAGGCAAAAGAAAAAACATCTCCTAGATTCTCCTTTTGCTCACTTTTTGGTGCCCGAAAAACCACGATCTTTCGGCACTTGTTCCAGTTTTTCGCCTATAACTCGTACACGATGCATCCTACGGAAAATTTTACTCAATCCTTTATTAAACAGGATGAATTTCTGCGTCGACTGACCACCTTCATTTTTTAGATCGGTTCAGCCGTTTGGCCGAAATCGATCGTTGAAGTTTTGGCGATCAACCAATTTGGGAAACATCGCCAAACTTCAACGATCGATTTCGGCCAAACGGCTGAACCGATCTAAAAAATGAAGGTGGTCAGTCGACGCAGAAATTCATCCTGTTTAATAAAGAATTGAGTAAAATTTTCCGTAGGATGCATCGTGTACGAGTTATAGGCGAAAAACTGGAACAAGTGCCGAAAAATCGTGGTTTTTCGGGCACCAAAAAGTGAGCAAAAGGAGAATCTAGGAGATGTTTTTTCTTTTGCCTTTTCTATTATTATAAGTACTTCAGTGCCTTAGGTCGAACAACAGACGTTTCACTTTGATTATATGACATTTTTTGATTGCAACACCGTTTTCAATACTCATAATTTCGTTTACTCAGAAGTTGTTTCGTTATTCTATCATTTGGTAGAGGCGGGTGGGAGGGGGGGGAGGAAGAGGGGATGCTTTTCTTACACAAAATTTGATTCTCTACAACTTTGATTATGTGATATTTTTTGGTTGGATACGCCGTTTTTGATGTACAGGCCTTGAAACTTGAGCGTAACCCATTTTTCAACCAATTTGGGAAAAAGCGGCAAAATTCAACGATCGATTTCGGCCAAACGGCTGAACCGATCTTAACGTTTCAGGTGGTCATTCGACGCAGAAATTCATCCTGTTTAATAAAGGATTGAGTAACATTTTCCGTAGGATGCATCGTGTACGAGTTATAGGCGAAAAACTGAATCAAGTGCCGAAAAATCGCGGTTTTTTGGGCACCAAAAAGTTAGGACCAGGAGAATGTTTTTTCTTTCGCCTTTTCTAGTATTACAAGTACCTCAGTGCCTTAGTAAGTTGAACAACAGACGTTTCACTTTGATTATATGACATTTTTTGATTGCAACACCGTTTTCAATAGTACTCATAATTTCGTTTACTCAGAAGTTGTTTCGTTATTCTATCATTTGGTAGGGGCGGGTGGGAGGGGGGAGGAAGGGGGGATGCTTTTCTTACACAAAATTTGATTCTCTACAACTTTGATTATGTGACATTTTTTGGTTGGATACGCCGTTTTTGATGTACAGGCCTTGAAACTTGAGCGTAACCCATTTTTCAACCAATTTGGGAAAAATCGCCAAACTTCAACGATCGATTTCGGCCAAACGGCTGAACCGATCTTAACGTTTCAGGTGGTCATTCGACGCAGAAATTCATCCTGTTTAATAAAGGAAAGAGTAAAATTTTCCGTAGGATGCATCGTGTACGAGTTATAGGCAACAAACTGAAACAAGTGCCGAAAAATCGCGGTTTTTCGGGCACCAAAAAGTTAGCACAAGGAGAATCTAGTAGAATATACTAAAAACATGTTCCATAGGCACCCACAAGTCACCCATAAAAGTTTCGCTTTGTCCGGAATTAATGCAAACCCCCCCCCCCTTTTTTTGGCTAATTTGACTGGACTAATCTCGTCAATACTGGTTGTGGTGGCAAACGCAAGTCAGGATATTTGTCTTTCAAAATTTGTACACGACTTGGAGCTTTCAAAAACACTTTTTTAACTGAAGAGATCAAGGAATCGATGTCTGGGAACAAAGATCGCCCGGTTTCTGCTACTCGATGCAAGGCGTGAGCAAGACACGTCAAGTGAATCATTTTCGGATAAAATGCCTGTATGGTTTCTCCAGCCTTGATCATGTACGGAGCGGCATCAGATAGAAACAGCAGAACTTTTTCCTTAAAAACTCCGTTTGGCCATAGGAGATGCATTGAGTCATCGAAAAATCGTGAGATGGTGGAATGGTTGCATCTTTCAAGAACTTCACAGTTCAAAAGGAATGGTTTGGTAAACGTGTCATCAGCACCAAGTTTTCCAACCACTATATTGGCAACATACCTGCCCTCTGCGTCAGTAGTTTCGTTGATTGACACCCAAATTGGACCGTCTTTGATGTATTCTCGAATTTTGGCCAAGGTTTCCGTGTAAATATCTTGTAGGTAATTTTTTCTCAAGGTGCTCTCGTCAGGAATTTTCTTCCCAGTGTAGGTCTCTAAGAAGCTCTTAAAATCAGGGTTGGTGAGTTTGTGGAAAGGGATATCAGCCCTCACCAAAGCACGACACAGGTCTGCACTCAAAGTGGACTTACTTGAGGATGGAGCTGTAACGAAAGTTTGACGCGATGTGCTGTCTTTTTTCTTCTTTTTATTTTCATTGTGTAAACCCGTGGCAATATGTTGAGTAACCTGCGAACGTTGCGAGCAAGAAACGCGCTTGTCACACACAGTACAGTACAGAATGTCTCCATCACTTCTAAAATGCTCAGCTGGGAACTCACGTAGATATTTTGCGATCAATCGTCTATTTGACACCGATGTTCGCGGCATTTTTCACAATAATTCACGCTCCGAACAAGGAAAAATAAAGAACACTTCTTGTGAAGAATCGTAAATGATTGATGTGTAGCAGAAAAGCAAGCAACGGCAGCACCGGTTTACGTAATTCACACCCTCTCCTATCGCAGTCAATGCAGCTGTAAATCACAGAATCGAAATGCGGAGCCCTTGACTGTGGATCACAGCCCTTGATCTGTGATTCACAGCTCATGATAGCCATCCGTAGCGGCAATCGCAATCTACAAATGGTTATCTTCCAAACAAGGCACTTTTCCTCGAAATTATGAAAAACTACCCAAAATTGATGAATAAACGAACTTGCGAAGTTCATTTATAATTATATCCTGAAGGGCACTTTGGGACATTAACATGTAAAAATATATAGTAGTTTTAGGATAAGGCGTATTTTCTCGAAATTTGGAAGATTAGGTAGGTAGGTAACCACCTATTTTCGAAAAAGCGCGCGAAATCGCGCTTCCATTCGAAAAGAGAAAGGATAACAGCTTCCAGCACCTCTGAGAGGGGTCAGGGTAGCCACCCTGATCAACTCCCGCTTCCCTCCCGCGCTGGCAACACTGCTCACTAGTTGAAAGATTCATCCAGCCGCACCAGTCCTCCAACACAAGGGAATTGGGAAGAATGGGTGGGCTGTAATGTCCCAAAGTGCCCTTCAGGATATAATTATAAATGAACTTCGCAAGTTCGTTTATTCATCAATTATATCCCTCTTGGCACTTTGGGACATTAACATGTAGATGTTGAAAGGAACTCATCGCTGGAGCGGCTGGTCCTGAAGAGAAACCCACGCTCAAAAAAGAATCATACTCCTGCTCACTGGGAACCATAGGTTCTGGAGCCTGAGTTCCATCCCTCTGATCAACTTTCGGCATAATTCCCCCCCCCCCCCCTTTCTCCTCCTCCTCTAAACCATGAAGAGGCAAGGTTGATAGCTTATCACCTGACAAGTCCTCGCATTATTATAAATATAGACAATTACTTACCAAATAATTCAGCAAGAACGTAAATGGTGCAACATAGGAATTCAATTGAGTGATCCAGGAAGGATAAAGTGTGAAAGGTAGAAAAAACACCTCTCCATTTGAAAGAAACTGAAAAATGGACATACTTTATTAAGAAATAATGTCTTGAGCTTTACTAGCATCGTAGAAATTATATTGAATTCCAATCAACTAAAAGTGAAACCAAATTGTACTTGAACCACTGTGAGAAAACAAAGTATCAAGATTCGTTAAAACTGGTATAGTGTCAGAAAAATTTTACAAAAAGCAGTAGGTATATCCCAATGAAGGTGATATAGTTTGATAAAAAACCATTACAATAGATTATAATGTAGTC
The DNA here is from genome assembly GCA_009739505.2 of Apolygus lucorum. Lineage (NCBI taxonomy): Eukaryota > Metazoa > Arthropoda > Insecta > Hemiptera > Miridae > Apolygus > Apolygus lucorum. Next base: position 32,515,025 of record CM019173.2, on the reverse strand, counting down.
GAAGAACACAGTAAGAAGTTAAAAAAGGTATTGGCACGTGGTGGCATATGAGAGTTATTCTCCTGGCATACCCCAAGATAAGGTCCACAGGGTGTCCCTGTAATAAAAGAAGAAGTCTCTTACTATATGTTGGTTGGGGTTCCTGGGAAAATATGAGAAAAAAGGGTATTATTTTGTGAAAGTGGCCTGTTATAAAATTTTGCAAACATTGTTGATTTTTCTGACCATCCTGCTGATTTGAAAATCGTATCAAGGGAAGCCCCCGCCCTGGCTGCTGCTGACACAGCTGCATGCCTAGTGGAGTGAGGTCTAAAATCTTTACTTACTCCTGCCTCCTGCAGAATACCCCCGACCCATTTTGATACAGTTTGGCGTGAAGCCGCTGTGTATGGTTCCCTGGCTATTATGAACAAGGCCGATGTAGAAGAGGATCGTAGAGGGGCCGATACAGAAAGATATTGCCGCATAACAGATGCCACACACAGGAGTGGTCGTTGAGGGAAATATGGAATTTCAATAACTGGTTGATGCTTATAAGCTGCTGAGGTCTTAAGTTTAGCGGCAATAGAAATCTTTAGTCCAGAGTCTGGATCAACCATTACCTCTTGTACTTGTATAGATACTATAGTTTGGAGCCGCTGCCCTGTTGCTAGGAGAAGTAAGATTATTAACTTTGAAGCTATTTGTTGTAGTTCCGACACTGGTTTTTCCAGCCACTTTAAAACTATATGGGGATCCCATGTCATGCTATATTTTGCCCCTGGGGGTCGCAAAGAAGCTACCCCTTTTAGAAATCTGGTAACCAGTGGGTCTGATCCCAAAGGTTTTGCCGCGATCAGAGATAAGGCAGATCTGTAAGTATTGAGGGTGGAGTACGCCACCCGAGTTGACTCCATCATTTTTTGTAAAAAGTGAATAACTTGTACAGGTCGTGGGTCCCAGAAATCAACGGAAAAATCATTACAAAATTGCCACCACTTACCAAAACATGTTTGATACTGCGCATATGTTGCATTTGACAAGGCCGATACCATAGTTTTTGCCGCAGGAGCAGAAATCCCCCTTCTCATGAACGCCTGGCTGACAATCTCCCTGCAATCAATGTTAGCGTCTGGCATTGAGGATGCGTGATGTTCCTGAAAGGCATATGTAGAAGTTCTTTATCAGGACCAAAGTATAGAGGGTCTCCAAGCAACAGTTCAAAAAATACTGGGAACCAAGGTTGCGTAGGCCAATTAGGGACAATTAAAATTCCTTCTGCCTCATCTGACACCACCTTTCTGAGAACCCTCAGGATGAGGGAGAATGGAGGAAAAGCGTAAAAATATATGTTTGACCACGAGTGCGTGAAGGCGTCGATACCCACCGCCCTAGGGTCTGGATGCCATGAGAAAAACCTGTCACATTTTGTATTGGCTGCTGAGGCAAACAAATCTATAGTTGGGGACCCGAAATGCTTCGAAATTATCTTAAAAATTCCGTCGTGAAGAGACCATTCAGTCTCACCAGGCATGATGCGTGAGCATTCGTCAGCCACCAAATTGTCACCTGACGCTATGTATGATGCAAAAACGAAATTGTCTCTAAGCTCACACCAATTCCAAATTCTTCTAGTGACTTCAAATAAAGAGGCGGATCGCATTGATCCTTGCCTGTTTATACAAGCGATAGCTGTCGTGTTATCAGCTCTAATCAGGATCCTAGCACTAGTGACATCACTACAGAAATGTTGAAGAGCCAACTCGATGGCTCTCAGCTCCAAAACATTTATATGCCAGGTGGCTTCCTCCAAGGACCACCACCCATGTATTTTCGTCTGCCCATCAGAGGCTCCCCATCCTGACAAGGACGAATCTGATGTCAAAACAATGGAATAATCGTCGTTTTGTAAACGTTTATAAATAAACATGATATTGTCGCGCCACCAAGTCAGATCAGGTAAAATACACTTTGGAAGGGACACCCTTGCCTCGAAATTTTCGTCACTGTCCTTAAGGAGTTTCACCTTCGTTGCTTCAAGATGCATAGTGTATAACTTACCATAAGGTGTGGCTGGGCATGCTGCCACCAATGTACCTATTATCTGGGCCAAACGTCGTATCGAACACCTTTTAGTTTCTTTGAACGCACACAACATAGTATGTATGCGTGATCGCTTTTCCGAAGGAAGAGCGATTGTCATATCGACTGTGTTGAACATGAAACCCAGAAAGGTAAAACTTTGAGATGGTGTTAATACGGATTTCTCCTCATTCACTATGAACCCCAAAAATTTTAGTAGCTGTATTAGCTGGTCTACATTATGTTCGCATTCCTGTTGTGATTTTCCCAGTATTCCAAAATCATCAAGATAATTTACCAGCTTGACCCCTCTAGAACGTAAATATTGCACTATTGGGCGCATAAGCTTGTTAAATACCCATGGGGATGACGACATTCCCATTGGAAGGGACTTAAATTGAAAAAGCTGGTCCTGTATTATGAAACGGAGGTAAATTCTAGAGTTCTCCGCCACTGGACATGTATAATAAGCATCTTTAAGATCTACTGTCGCTCCAAAACAATTGGGAGTGATGAGATCACGCATCGTGCGATGGTCCTCTAATTTGAAGTGAGGTGCATCGATGAACTTATTCAGATGTTTTAAATTTAAAATGAAACGTTTTTCTCCTGAAGGTTTATCGACCAAAAATATGGGTGAGACCACTTGACTTGGATGAGGCACACATGGCTCTATAATCCCTTGGCTCAATAATTTTTCCACTGAAAACTTCAGACTCTCCACGTCTCGAGCCACCGATGGTGTATGAGAAAGTGGAGTGGGGGTAGATATGAAGGAAATTTCATAGCCCCGCAACCAGGATAAAATTACACCATTATCTGTAATATATTTCCAATTTGACCAAAATTCACATAACCTACCTCCGATTGGAGGTGGAATTACCTGTGAAGGAGTTGAAGGAGGTGCGACTGCAATCCTCACTGGCGATATCCTCTGGTATGACGACGTGAACCTCCCTGGTTCGTCCTGAATGGATGAGGGTTGTTCCACTGTGATGACCCCTGGTCCTGGTATTGTGGTTGGAATGCTTGGGGTTTGGCCTTGCTGTGAGTCTGCCCCCCCCGAGCAGCTCGGCCTCTCCCGTTTCCCGAACCCCTGGTCTGCAGGCTTACTTGCCTCTGCGGCTGTGGTTTTTTAGGAGGGTTCGGGGGCGGCTTCTTCAAGGACACTAGTCCCTTGCAACTTGATTCCAACCCCAGTCGGGCCCGAAAACGGGATCCCAACTCATCACCGAACAACCACTCCGAAGGAGGGACGTCTCGGGAAATCGTTGTCAGAGTATTCGTACAACAATTCTGGATAATCCTACGGCGGGTACGACTAATATCAAAAAACAACGCCGTCATGGCTCGGCCTGCGTCACACAAGTTTTGATAACTTGGTTGCATTATCGCTGTGGCTTCGCCTCCTTGCTCAATTATTTTTGTTAATCCCATGCCCAACGCCGCAATGGCAGTGGAGCATTGTTTCTGTAGTGAAACATATTGTGCATTCACGGATTTTTGAGTTGATCCAACAGAGGCCACGATCTCCGGGTTCAGCTTTGGAGGAGAGAGTAATTGTAAGTTGGCCGGAACCGGGTAGGTTTTCTTTATAGATGTGAAAACATCCGCCGGCAAACCATGCAAAAGATGGTGTTTCCACCTGTCCGCCACACTCTCGTGCAATGCAGGGGCGGGGGGTGGAGGAACCAGAGGGTTCTCCCCCAACGCCTTCAACAACCCCGGGTCTATCCCCGAATCGAAGTTTTTGGTAACTTCGTCGGTCCCCGGCATGGAGAAACCCGCGAAATCGGGTGAATCCGCCATATCTGGGGCCTTGCGTTCAGACGCACCATTGCCCGAACTCTGGGTTCGGGTCACGGTAGCCGATGGCATAACATCGCCCAAACTCTGAGTTTGGGTCGATGTTCCGGGTTGTTGGGTCCTCAAATTCGAGTGTTCAAATTCGTCGAGATAATCGTCGGCAGCGTACGAACGTGAAGACTCGGAGTCTTCATCGTCCGAACTGTGATACCGACCGCGCTCGGGGCTCGGTTCGGTCACCCGCCGACGACGCCACGATCGATCTCGATGCAGCGGAGACCGCGATCGATGACGTGATCGTTGAAAATTTGATTCGCAATCAAATTTCGTGCGAAGGTATCGCGAATTTTCGTTTGATCGTTCCATACCCGCGTCGGAAGAACCCCATCTGGCTTCCCGGTTTCGGGAAGGGGATCTCCTGAACATATCAAGTATAAGAAAAGCCACTTACCGGTATTTCCGTGGAAAAACTCGTTTCTTAAAAAACAAAATCAAAATTAAACCAGTTAGGACCAATTTTTTGCTAAAATTGAAGAAAATTTGATGAGAGAAAAAATCTTCGTGCGAGAAGGACGCCGTCTCGAAAAACAAGTGAGCAGTGTTGCCAGCGCGGGAGGGAAGCGGGAGTTGATCAGGGTGGCTACCCTGACCCCTCTCAGAGGTGCTGGAAGCTGTTATCCTTTCTCTTTTCGAATGGAAGCGCGATTTCGCGCGCTTTTTCGAAAATAGGTGGTTACCTACCTACCTAATCTTCCAAATTTCGAGAAAATACGCCTTATCCTAAAACTACTATATATTTTTACATGTTAATGTCCCAAAGTGCCAAGAGGGATATAATTAAAAAATATGTGTTTTATTGGATTGAATATTTGTAAATATGGATTTATAGCGGAATATGTCAAAATATGTGAAATGAAAGTGGGCTTAAACGGTTCAGAAAATGCCAATATGAACACGTCTACTTGAAAAACATCAGTACATTGCCTAGAAAAGAATATGTAAACAAATACGGATCCGATCCCTAGTCATCAATCAATCAATAGACCAACTAAGTTAGCCGTTTATGATGCATCTTGAAATCTCAAGGTAACCATTTTGGTTTATTATTTTCAATAATAAGCCTTTGGAATCGAGCAAGAAAAAAAAAATTTTAACCCCCCCTCAAAATTTGATGTTTTACGTTTCAAGGTACGTAGAATCCGAAAATCGAATAAAAAAATTTCCGTCCGTCCGCCGTACGCGGCACTTTTCTTAGTTACCATGGACCGATTTCGATGAAATTTGGTATATGGGCTCCATTTGGGGTCTAGTTGTGCCGCGAAGCTTTTGGTTGATGTAGGTCACTTCTAAGGGGTGAAAATTAAGGGTTGAAATTTTCAAGAATGCCCTAGCTCGAAAACTCTCGAAATAAAGGTATCGTTTTTTCACTAATTTTAAATAGTACTGAATTTTAAAAAATTGTTGAGACCACCCGGAGCTCTGTAGGACAAACCGTTCAGTCCCTACGAGTACTTGAAGGTTTTCCTTCGATAAAACAGAATCATGAGTGTGAATCGCAAAAGAGGTCTAATCTCCGTTGAAATTTTTTCTGACTAAAATGCGATCGCTGTTCATTTCTTCGATTTGTATACAGTTTTGCCTAACCAGTAATCAAATTTCCATAATCAAAAGTCAATGGAGAATACTGAAGGCGCCTGAGTGGTCACTGATCAGCTGAGTGAGCTCCAAGGCCATTTCCTCTCCTGTTGAACGCAGGAACCTGAAATTTGAGAGGGCGGGTCAATTGAGAATGCTGAAGGCGCCTGAGTGGTCACTGATCAGCTGAGTGAGCTCCAAGGCCATTTCCTCTCCTGTTGAACGCAGGAAGCTGAAATTTTAGAGGGCGGGTCAATGGAGATTGCTGAAGGTGCCTGAGTGGTAACTGATCAGCTGAGTGAGCTCCAAGGCCATTTTCTCTCCTGTTGAACGCAGGAACCTGAAATTTGAGAGGCAGGGTCAATGGAGATTGCTGAAGGCGCCTGAGTGGTAACTGATCAGCTGAGTGAGCTCCAAGGCCATTTCCTCTCCTGTTAGACGCAGGAACCTGAAATTTGAGAGGGCGGGTCAATGGAGAATGCTGAAGGCGCATGAGTGGTCACTGATCAGCTGAGTGAGCTCCGAAGCCATTTTCAATCCTATTGAACGCAGGAGCTGAAATTTGAGAGGGAAGGTCAAGGGAGAATACAGATGGTGGTAGGTGCTATTGATGGAGAACCAGTGATCTATACAGAAGGGTGATCTATACAGAAAATAATAAACCTTTGAGCAATGATTTGCAGCGTTTTTTTTTTTTTTTTTTTTAATAGCCGGCTCATAACAAGGAGTGGGGTTTCCACAACGCGCGCGTCAACTGCGTCGCCTGGTCGCCCAATTCCGTGCAAGTAGCTTCTGGAAGTCTCGACACCACCATCATCATCTGGAGTGTGCTGCATCCTGCCAAACACACCATCATCAAAAGTGAGTTTTCCTACCGTCCCGAGGCAGTAAAAACATTGAATTTCCTCCGCTTAAGATTCGTCAATACCCCCTGGAAAATACATTTGAGAAATCGTAGATAAATAATCTGTTTTTTGGAAACAACCAAATTTCTATAAAATGCATACCTGGGCATACCAACCAGCCTGGGAACGAACGAGCTGATGTTCAGGCAAAAGAAAGCTCGAAGAAAGAATTCAAAGGTCAAAAAATAGGAATCCCAAGACCTTAATATGCTCTGGTCCTAAGAAACTGATAGATACAGACAGACCTCAATCCTCCCTCCACTCAAGAATCGACCATACCTGCCGGAAAATGTCTTTGAAAAAATTGTTCCAAAGTTTATAAGTAACTGAGTTTTTATTGAATAATGAAAACGTATTTCCTGAGTGTTGTAATAATCGACAATCCTTTCTCCATTTCATTTTTTTAGCATGGAACATGCTGTAGCCTTAACTAGCCCTAATTATTTTAGCTTTTTGCCTAAAATTTTGCGGTAAATGTATCGTCTTTAGTTTTCATCCCACTAAAATCGTTCGCCATTCGTTTAAAAGCCCTCAATTTATGCGTAAATTATACAGGGTGTCACCCTAACTCGAGGACCAAACTTCAAGGATCGATTCTACAACTAATTTGCAAACTTTTTTGTCTCCTGACATTTTTTTTTAAAACGCTTTAAAATTATACTTTTTTCACTTTTAAGATTTTTTTCGTGTTTTCGACCTTGAGCCATTAAAACGGCCATAACTCCCTCAATTTACTAGATAAACTCAAATGAGTATACCGTTGGAAAGAGCGCTAAATTTCCTATCAGTTCATTAGGACACAAAACCTTTCTAAGCCTTTCGTATAGGTGAATAAATTGGTCAGTCAGAAATTTAAAACTTTCGAAAATCACCATTTTTCAGGCTGACTCATCTTATGTAATAAACAGCCGTATCGTCGGGCACTCAACGGAAAAAACTTGCCCAGAATCTCAGCTTTCCAACGGTGTATCATTTTCACCTTTAATTTTGAATACACTCCATAAAATTACGTTTTAAAGTGAAAAATAGGGATTTCTCGTTAAGGAGAGACTTGTAGGCTTGGCGGGCTGGCGAGCTATCTTCCATTCTTTCCTCACTCAATCAAAACTCGCTTTCCCTCCAACTCCCAATTACAAATTTGTATCTCAGTCAAATATGAACATAACCAATCAGCAGATACTAGAGACAAATCATATTGGCCTCATAGAAGCCGAAATACTGGGTGTTGATCTTTAACCGGATTGTAATCAATTTTGGTTTATTATTTTCAATAATGAACCTTTGGAATCGACCAAGAAAAAAAAAAATTCTAACACCCCCTCAAAATTTGATGGTTTACGTTTCAAGGTACGTAGAATCCAAAAATCGAATAAAAATTTGGCCGTCCGTCCGCCGTACGCGGCACTTTTGCCACTTAGCATTGACCGATTTTGATGAAATTTGGTATGTAGGCTCCATTTGGGGTCTAGTTGTGCCCCGAAGCTTTTGGTTGATGTAGGTCACTCCTAAGGGTTCCAAAATCAATTTTGAAATTTTGAAAACGCCCTAACTCGTAAAATTTCGATATGAAGGTATTGTTTTTCCTTCAATTTATGATTCTATAGAATTTTTAGAATTTTTTGAGACCACGCGGAGCTCTGTAGGACAAACCGTTCGCTCCCTACGAAAATTTAAGGGTTTATATTGAAATATATATATATATAAATCAAAACACGAGTGCGAATCGCAAAAGAGGCCTAATCTCCGTTCAAATTAGAGCTGACCGAAATGCGATCGATGGTTTGTGATTTTGATTTTTTGATTTTTTTTTTGATTTTTTTTTTTTGATTTTTTTTTTTTTTTTTTTGATTTTTTTTTTTCTTTTTCTCTTTATATTGGATGGTTGGTGATTTTGTAGACGAGTGATCTATATAAAAATAATAAACCGTTGTGTAATAATTTGCAGCGTTTTTCCCCTTTCGGAACCAAAATCTTTTGAATGGCTTTGAATTCTAATTTGTGAATCAAAAAGTTACTTGTGATCACCCTATGAGTTTGGCGAAAGAAGGAGAGTATTTTTGAGATTGTAGAAGTTTACCTTTCGATAATCTTCCCTATGGGCAAAGGTAGGAACCTATATCTTTTGATTTCCAACTCGAGTGCTCAATGACTGAACAAGTGCGATAAGAATGAGTTCATGACCTACCTTCTACTAAATCTCGGTCGTCAGACAGGACCAAAGGTAAGAAACTCAATGTTTTGGTTTCTAACTCTTAAGTTCACAATAACAGAATGTTGTTGTTGATGAAATGCGTACAGGACGAATCTTACAAGATCATCATGAGTTCAAGACCTACTACTTTTCACTTTAAAACGTAATTTTATGGAGTGTATTCAAAATTAAAGGTGAAAATGATACACCGTTGGAAAGATGAGATTCTGGGCAAGTTTTTTTCCGTTGAGTGCCCGACGATACGGCTGTTTATTACATAAGATGAGTCAGCCTGAAAAATGCTGATTTTCGAAAAAGTTTTAAATTTCTGACTGACCAATTTATTCACCTATACGAAAGACTTAAGGCCATATCACACGAGCGATTTTTCAGCTTTTTTCCGCAGAAAAATCGCTGGAACGTGAAGAGGAAGAAGTACAGTGATTCAAGTATCCATGCAAGGGAAGAAGTACAGTGTTTCAAGTATCCATGCAGCGGGTTTTTAATTCCACTTCCCCACCCCCCCATAGCACAGCCTGCACCCTGGTGGAGCGATTTTTCTAGCTTTGGAATATTTAGAACGCGTTCTAATTTTTCTAGTCCGCCATTTTGTGCGGGAAAAAAAGCTGGAAGGAAACCATTCGAAGGTTCTCCATCGATAAGTAATTTGTGGTTGTAGCATTCCTTGATCTACTAGTCGACGTCTGTTCAGTTTTCTGCAGTTTTCCGAGAGAAAAATTAATCAGTTCTTCGTTCATTTTTACAATGACGATTTTTAACAATGAACCATCAGATTTCAGTAATTCTTTCTGTACAAATACTTACATGTTTGACAGACAAAATACTGGACAGTGGTACATAATTTATATACTTAAGTTAAGATATTGTAGTTGGTAGGTACTCACCACTAATGATCAAGGAAATAGGGTCCATTTTGAAGAATAATACGACAGGAGCACAAAAACTGAAGAAAACGAGATCGTAGTGACGCCACGGAGACAAGTAAAGTGATTACTTTTTCTGGGAGTGGGAGCGACGCTAAAACGTTGCTTCAAAATTCCACACTACTATAACCTGATCCAAAACTTGTAGTCACGTTAGAGTGAAAATCGCTGGCCGCCAGAATGCGCTCTATTCGCAGTTTTCTGCGGTTATTCTTCTTCAACTTCGCCTAACTTATTCTAACTTCCCATATCATATATCACATCACATATATCCATATCACACCCATATCACACGAGCGATTTTTTGGCTTTTTTTCCGCTGGAAAATCGCTGGAACGTGAAGAGGAAGTTAGAATAAGTTAGGCGAAGTTGAAGAAGAATAACCGCAGAAAACTGCGAATAGAGCGCATTCTGGCGGCCAGCGATTTTCACTGACTACAAGTTTTGGATCAGGTTATAGTAGTGTGGAATTTTGAAGCAACGTTTTAGAAGCGAAGTTTCACTTGTTGTCCACCTATTCACTATATCCTTCGGCGGCATACATGTTGGAGGTTTAAAAATGAACGAAGAACTGATTAATTTTTCTCTCGGAAAACTGCAGAAAACTGAACAAACGTCGACTAGTAGATCAAGGAATGCTACAACCACAAATTACTTATCGATGGAGAACCTTCAAATGGTTTCCTTCCAGCTTTTTTTCCCGCACAAAATGGCGGACTAGAAAAATTAGAACGCGTTCTAAATATTCCAAAGCTAGAAAAATCGCTCCACCAGGGTGCAGGCTGTGCTATGGGGGGGGGGGTGGGGAAGTGGAATTAAAAACCCGCTGCATGGATACTTGAAACACTGTACTTCTTCCCTTGCATGGATACTTGAATCACTGTACTTCTTCCTCTTCACGTTCCAGCGATTTTTCTGCGGAAAAAAGCCAAAAAATCGCTCGTGTGATATGGCCTTTAGAAAGGTTTTGTGTCCTAATGAACTGATAGGAAATTTAGCGCTCTTTCCAACGGTATACTCATATTTGAGTTTATCTAGTAAATTGAGGGAGTTATGGCCGTTTTAATGGCTCAAGGTCGAAAACACGAAAAAAATCTTAAAAGTGAAAAAAAAAGCATAATTTTAAAGCGTTTTAAAAAAAATGTCAAGAGACAAAAAAGTTTGAAAATTAGTTGTAGAATCGATCCTTGAAGTTTGGTCCTCGAGTTAGGGTGACACCCTGTATACTGACAAAACAGCTGTGAATATGGATGAAGCTGAAATATTCCTCTGATTTTAAAGAACTGTAAACATTCGCAGTAAAGACCGACATCGATTTAGCGGATTTTTATTTATGTAGTTGGCTGGCATCGTTTTTACCAAAAAGTAATCAAAAGATCTTGTAATCCCAGGCTTTTAGTTGTGATGTGTTCTTTGACGTTTTAGATGTTTTCGATTTCTTAATAATAACAATACCTTTGGCACATCAAGACTTGAATGAAATGATGAGGAAACAGCAAACAAACAAAACACGGCTAAAGCATGTTCCGTGTTTCTTGAATTTTAGCCAAAGGCTGTAAGCAGTAACCATCCGAGGGTCCAGGGGGCTTGCTTTTATTTTGTGTAATTTTTATTTATTTATTTATTTATTTTTCAGACGCTCATCCTCAAAGTCAGATCACCAGGTTGGTGTGGCTCGACGATGAAACCCTCGTCTCCGTCGGCCAAGACTGCAATACGAAAATTTGGGATATCACTCCGATTTCGTAACATCCCAAAAGTTTTTATTAATTTCCCCATTATCGATTTATATTTTTCCTCGAGGAGAAACCCCGGATGCCAGTGTCAAACCTGTTTTATTTCTGCTATATTTTCCATTTATTTATATTTTATTTATTTTACCCTTTCAACGATTGAAAAGCTCAGAGAAATGAACTTGCCAGCGCATACTTGAATATTTTTTGAGCAATTTTAGTGGACATCTTGAAGCTGGTTCTGTCAGGTACGTTCAGATCAAATGTATGAAAAAAATGTGTTCATGTCACTTCGTGCTTTCTTTTTGCAGTTGAACTACAGTTTTAGTTTCTGTAGGCTTTTAATGTGTGTTTGGTGTTGGCAGATGTACTTTTGAACATTGAGATTTTTCATATTTACAATAATATATCTTAATAATCAATTTGTCACTGCAAAACGTGACAAATAATTATTCCGTGTGCAGCAAAGTGCGATGGAGGGTCCTAAGATTCAGGATGGAGGTTGAGGGATTTTGAGTTGTTTGCGATTTATATTAGAGTGGATATTAAAGCATCAAGTACACTAGTATCCAGAGGGTCCTTCACTCCATCTCTATGCTCTCCATCTATCCTTCATTTCTTTTAACTTTTTGGCTGTAAAATCGTAAACAGTGCGTACCAGCTTTCTGAGGATAAATAAAACAGAATGAAACCACTAAATCAGCAAAGTTGAAGCCACCATAGTCCAGGTAGACACTCATGGGAAAAGCAGACACAAGGGAGCTTGAATCAAGCCACTCCCACCAAAGTCCAGGTATCTACCACCAGGCAGTTACTGCTCATGGGCCAAGCAGACACAAGGGAGCGTGTTGAATCAACACTCCCACCATAGTCCAGGTATCTACCACCAGGCAGTTACTGCTCATGGGCCAAGCAGACACAAGGGAGCTTGAATCAAGCCACTCCCACCAAAGTCCAGGTATCTACCACCAGGCAGTTACTGCTCATGGGCCAAGCAGACACAAGGGAGCGTGTTGAATCAACACTCCCACCATAGTCCAAGTATCTACCACCAGGCAGTTACTGCTCATGGGCCAAGCAGACACAAGGGAGCGCGTTGAATCAACACTCCCACCAAAGGCCAGGTATCTACCACCAGGCAGTTACTGCTCATGGGCCAAGCAGACACAAGGGAGCGTGTTGAATCAACACTCCCACCAAAGTCCAGGTATCTACCACCAGGCAGTTACTGCTCATGGGCCAAGCAGACACAAGGGAGCTTGAATCAAGCCACTCCCACCAAAGTCCAGGTATCTACCACCAGGCAGTTACTGCTCATGGGCCAAGCAGACACAAGGGAGCGTGTTGAATCAACACTCCCACCATAGTCCAAGTATCTACCACCAGGCAGTTACTGCTCATGGGCCAAGCAGACACAAGGGAGCGCGTTGAATCAACACTCCCACCAAAGGCCAGGTATCTACCACCAGGCAGTTACTGCTCATGGGCCAAGCAGACACAAGGGAGCGTGTTGAATCAACACTCCCACCAAAGTCCAGGTATCTACCACCAGGCAGTTACTGCTCATGGGCCAAGCAGACACAAGGGAGCTTGAATCAAGCCACTCCCACCAAAGTCCAGGTATCTACCACCAGGCAGTTACTGCTCATGGGCCAAGCAGACACAAGGGAGCGCGTTGAATCAACACTCCCACCAAAGTCCAGGTATCTACCACCAGGCAGTTACTGCTCATGGGCCAAGCAGACACAAGGGAGCGTGTTGAATCAACACTCCCACCATAGTCCAAGTATCTACCACCAGGCAGTTACTGCTCATGGGCCAAGCAGACACAAGGGAGCTTGAATCAAGCCACTCCCACCAAAGTCCAGGTATCTACCACCAGGCAGTTACTGCTCATGGGCCAAGCAGACACAAGGGAGCGTGTTGAATCAACACTCCCACCAAAGTCCAGGTATCTACCACCAGGCAGTTACTGCTCATGGGCCAAGCAGACACAAGGGAGCTTGAATCAAGCCACTCCCACCAAAGTCCAGGTATCTACCACCAGGCAGTTACTGCTCATGGGCCAAGCAGACACAAGGGAGCGCGTTGAATCAACACTCCCACCAAAGTCCAGGTATCTACCACCGGGCAGTTACTGCTCATGGGCCAAGCAGACACAAGGGAGCGCGTTGAATCAACACTCCCACCATAGTCCAAGTATCTACCACCAGGCAGTTACTGCTCATGGGCCAAGCAGACACAAGGGAGCTTGAATCAAGCCACTCCCACCAAAGTCCAGGTATCTACCACCAGGCAGTTACTGCTCATGGGCCAAGCAGACACAAGGGAGCGCGTTGAATCAACACTCCCACCAAAGTCCAGGTATCTACCACCAGGCAGTTACTGCTCATGGGCCAAGCAGACACAAGGGAGCGTGTTGAATCAACACTCCCACCATAGTCCAAGTATCTACCACCAGGCAGTTACTGCTCATGGGCCAAGCAGACACAAGGGAGCGCGTTGAATCAACACTCCCACCAAAGTCCAGGTATCTACCACCAGGCAGTTACTGCTCATGGGCCAAGCAGACACAAGAAAGCGTGTTGAATCAACACTCCCACCATAGTCCAAGTATCTACCACCAGGCAGTTACTGCTCATGGGCCAAGCAGACACAAGGGAGCTTGAATCAAGCCACTCCCACCAAAGTCCAGGTATCTACCACCAGGCAGTTACTGCTCATGGGCCAAGCAGACACAAGGGAGCGTGTTGAATCAACACTCCCACCATAGTCCAAGTATCTACCACCAGGCAGTTACTGCTCATGGGCCAAGCAGACACAAGGGAGCGCGTTGAATCAACACTCCCACCAAAGTCCAGGTATCTACCACCAGGCAGTTACTGCTCATGGGCCAAGCAGACACAAGGGAGCGCGTTGAATCAAGCCACTCCCACCAAAGTCCAGGTATCCACCACCAGGCAGTTACTGCTCATGGGCCAAGCAGACACAAGGGAGCGCGTTGAATCAAGCCACTCCCACCAAAGTCCAGGTATCTACCACCAGGCAGTTACTGCTCATGGGCCAAGCAGACACAAGGGAGCGCGTTGAATCAAGCCACTCCCACCAAAGTCCAGGTATCTACCACCAGGCAGTTACTGCTCATGGGCCAAGCAGACACAAGGGAGCGCGTTGAATCAAGCCACTCCCACCAAAGTCCAGGTATCTACCACCAGACAGTTACTGCTCATGGGCCAAGCAGACACAAGGGAGCGTGTTGAATCAAGCCACTCCCACCAAAGTCCAGGTATCTACCACCAGGCAGTTACTGCTCATGGGCCAAGCAGACACTAGGGAGCTTGTTGAATCAAGCCACTCCCACCATGGTCCAGGTATCTACCATCAGGCAGTAACTGCTCATGGGCCAAGCAGACACAAGGGAGCTTCTTGAATCAAGCCACGCCCACCAAAGTCCAGGTATCTACCATCAGGCAGTTACTGCTCATGGGCCAAGCAGACACAAGGGAGCTTGTTGAATCAAGCCACTCCCACCATAGTCCAGGTATCTACCATCAGGCAGTTACTGCTCATGGGCCAAGCAGACACAAGGGAGCTTGTTGAATCAACACTCCCACCATAGTCCAGGTATCTACCACCAGGCAGTTACTGCTCATGGGCCAAGCAGACACAAGGGAGCTTGTTGAATCAAGCCACTCCCACCATAGTCCAGGTATCTACCATCAGGCAGTAACTGCTCATGGGCCAAGCAGACACAAGGGAGCTTGTTGAATCAAGCCACTCCCACCATAGTCCAGGTATCTACCATCAGGCAGTAACTGCTCATGGGCCAAGCAGACACAAGGGAGCGCGTTGAATCAAGCCACTCCCACCATAGTCCAGGTATCTACCACCAGGCAGTTACTGCTCATGGGCCAAGCAGACACATGGGAGCTTGTTGAATCAAGCCACTCCCACCTAAGTCCAGGTATCTACCACCAGGCGCGCATAAAATCTGCTGAGAACTTCATATTTCTTTACCTAGAATCACAGCCATTTTCATTCACCAACACACAAAATAACCATCAACCAACAATACTAAATTATATAAATAAAAAACACCGGTGTACCTATTTGAAATTAATATTTCTCTTTTTTTCTTTGGCCTAAAGAGGGACATCTTGCCAAACTAGTCTCTCAGTCATTC
Source organism: Apolygus lucorum (assembly GCA_009739505.2). Lineage (NCBI taxonomy): Eukaryota > Metazoa > Arthropoda > Insecta > Hemiptera > Miridae > Apolygus > Apolygus lucorum. The sequence goes on along the minus strand of CM019173.2, from coordinate 32,499,567 downwards.
TACACGTACATAACTCCTATAAATTAAGTTACTCTACGCATTTAATGAAAAAAGTATACCTTATTTCGCATTTACAATGTATCTAGCTCATTCTAAAGTTATGTAACCTCATTTGTGTTTATCAAAAATACTCTCTTTCTTATGATTTGGCGTATTAAGTTTTATGTTCCTTTTAATCTACTCTTTTGTTCACTCGATGGGCGTGTTTCAGTATAAATTAAGGAGTGCTATACTAATAATTTATTTAATCAAAAAACCTAGGGCTGATTGTAAGATAGATTTTTCTATTCTGTGGACCGGTTTTTGTGGTGTTGAAGGATTTTTTTTTTCTTCGTAAAAACAATTTTTTCTACTAAAAGATTTCGATTTTTTTTGTGATGTATTTTAGAACAGATGATCAAGTAAACTGGACAAAAAATATTGTTAATGAAAAAAAAGTTTTATTTTATTGATGCCCGGGATTGTAACTTTCATTGTAGTTACGGGCGCGGATGTAACAAAATTACCTAAGTATATTTATTTATTATTGTGAGAACTTTGAAGAGCAATACAGTTATTAATTTAAACGTGTTTGTCTTCCTACGTCCTTATGTTGTGTTGTTGAACGGTACAAGAACAAAAGAGGGCTAATTCTAGTAGCGCTGAATACTTAATAGTAGAGAAAGTTGATGGTGATTAACTTAGGATTAGGAAGTAATGTAAACAACCATTTCAGGTTGTTGTCCCTGTCAGAATTTGTTCTGATGATATCGCTTACAGTGAGACTCGAACCCGCGACCCCGCAGAAGTCGGTCCGAATCCCACCACCAAGAACGCGCACCCCAGCGCCCATGGCCACACCGGACCCCCAAGTCCATAACTTATGGTCAAAGACTTGATGTTGTTGACTATAACTGAGACTTTAAAGAAATGAATGTGTCACTCCAGACGCTATGTAGATACAGCAAATGATGAAACTTACCAGAACTATCCATTTTGAATTTTAAGTTTCTTCCTTACATCCAAAATCAAATTTTGTAATGAAGGCACTCACAGCTCTCGACTAGCGATGTTATTGCTAGTAGGTAGTAGTGTTACGCAGTGACTGTAAAGGCGTAAAGGTCAGAGGCGTAAAGGTCGGCCAATCGGACTAGTCTAACGCAGGAGAGGCTAAAGGGCCCCATTCACGTGTATGCCCAGAGTCGCCGCCAGGTCCCTAGCCGCCATCAAAGGGGAAAACTACCCGTGAATAGTTAACAAAATCTTAATCGAACATGCTCGAAAATTGCGGCCAGGTTAATCCTCGGCAGCCCTGCGAATGGTTGAAGTGAGGCCGACGCCTGGTCGCACCCCCACCAGGACAGTATGTAGCCCTACCGTTTTCCTCACTTCTAGTCATCTGAGCAAGAGGTGGTTGGTAGCAGGTCCGCCATTCGGCGGAGTCAGGTAGTTTTGGTAGCCAGGTGAATGGACTACTGTGGTGGCTTCGGGGAGTACCTGGAGGGACACCGCGGCAACTCCGGACATACACATGAATGGGGCCCTTAATGTGGTCTCAAATTGGCGGCTAGCCAGAAGATGTTTGAACCAGATTCTCCCTCCTTAACTTGATTTGGCAGATAAGAACTCATCTAACCAAATTAGGAAACTGGTCGAAAAATGGTCACTACACGGATCAGGCCAGTTTCCTGGTGAGAGGAACTGATCTAAAGAGCTGGTAAGAGTCCAAAGCCAATCTTGTTCAGCTTGTGGTGAGCTGTTCTTCTTTGTGAGCGTTTTGCTTCCTAAAAAATGGGTCTTCAAAATCTTACCCGCATTTTGAGTTTTAGCTACACAAATAATTTTGGCTTCGTGTCTTTCAAGGGTTAATTCTTGTTCCTGGCTTATCTATACGAAAACGCCCAATTCCAGTCATTCCTGAATTTTTGCCCTCACATTGGCCCTTACAAATGGGGTATTTCAGTCAAATTTTTTCTTTTTTTTTTCAAAAGAGTATGGCTCAGGAATAACGGTAATCAAGTCTGTTGGTCGAGAAAATGTTTTTAAAAAATCAGAGAAGCTAAGGAAAGTTGTGACGTAGCTAGCCAAAACTCTTTGAAAAAAGTATCCATGCACAGAGAAGAGATGAAACCCTTGGAGAATCTCTTGGATACTACAAAATACTACTCACATACGCACACGGTGTTGTGTGTGTGCATTTATGGCGGCCCGCCTTTTTTTCAAACGTGTGATCTCTAATTAATTTTTCTACCACATGTTACAGTATCGTTGGGCTAAAGGTTGGAGTAAATAGGTTTTCAAGGGTGCTGAATCCAAATTTGACGTCAAAAACCTGAATTTCCGACCCACCGAAATACCCCATTGCCACGCGTGAATATTTTCTAAAGTCCGATTTTTCTCACATTTTTAGGACGTCCCACAGTAAGACTTGGGCGTCCTTATGCAATCGATCTGGGGTGAAGTTGGACAACACTCAACAGAAAGAAAAAATAACCACACAGTAATCCGTTTTAGACCATTCTGAATCCAAATCCGCGAAAAAAACCATAGGTGTATGTCTGTGTGTGTATGTGTGTGTGTGACAAAATCTTGTGTCGTCTGCACAGGCCTTAGTTCTCAACCGATTTTCATGGTTCTTTTTTTGTTCGACGCGGAAAACTATCTAGTTGTGCACTACGTCGCCGGAATTTCGAATTTTGCCTTATAAGGGGAGGAAAGGGGGGTTAATGCTCAAAAAACGTGCGTTTTTGGGCATAATCTCGTGTCGTCTGCCCAGGCCTTAGTTCTCAACCGATTTTCGTGGTTCTTTTTTTCTTCGACGCGGAAAACTATCTAGTTGTGCACTACGGCGTCGGAATTTCGAATTTTGGTTTTTAAGGGGGAGAAAGGGGGGGTTAATGCTTAAAAAACGTGCGTTTACGGGCATAATCTTGAAAACTCTGCCCAGGCCTCAATTTCCAACCGATTTGTGTGTTTCTTTTTTTGTTTGACTCAAATAACTTCCGACTTGTACATGATTTCACCAGAGTACCAAAATTCACAAGGGGAGGGGGTGAGTGGGGGATAATATTCACTAAATATCCGATTTTTCAATATTTTAGTTCCGTTTCTGCTTTTCAATTTTACCCAACCTTTGAAATTGAGGAAAAATTTTCATTTCACCTCCAGATTTTTATGAATTATTCTCCGTGCCACCATGGAACTAATAGTGGTGCCACCATGGTGCCAGGACACCATAAACCGCATATTTCGTGGTTTTTTTTTTTTGTGTATCACCTTGAATACGGATGTGAACCTCGACGGACTGCCTACTAAACCTAATAGACGAAAGTTCAATGTTACGACGTATTTCCGCTTTGGTGCCAGACTGGCACCATTGGTGGAGGGGGGGGGGGTGAACTCGAATTTGCATGTTGGGTATCGTAGATCATGGATTTTAAAATGCTCTTCAGATTCGAGGCTATCATGCCGCTAGAAATGTTATGGTGGATAAGGGTGAGGTGGGGGGGGGTCAGTATTTCTTGCCTAAAGTAATAAATAAATTACATCGAGTGAAACAGTTTTATCGCTTACCAACTGGTTAAACTGATCTAATGCTTATCCAATGGGACGTCCCCTGGAATGCATGCATTACTAAACAATATGTTTGTTTATTGAAACAACCAACTTGACCTCGAAAAACATTACTTTTGTAGTAGAAACTTCAATGAAATTATTTTTATTCCAACCAATCCTGCTTGCCCATGTTATTCTGTATGAGGAGGTTATACTGCCCACCCAACTGGGCAGACTTTTTTGAGACACGAATATCTGCACGGAGGTTTTTTGCATAATAATGAGAACATTTAGTAACACAGTTTGGAGGATGTTGAAAAACATGAAAATATTCACTTCTGCTGTACAAAAAACATATATTTAGGTACTTTACAAGATTTGAAGGCACACTTAATATTGGGCAGGAATCCCATTTTCCTGCAATGGCATCCAAATTTCAACACGAACTGTGAGTATAAATTAAACCTTGGTACTCGAGTACGAAGGTAGTCACGTTCTTCAAGGTACATTTGGACAATATTGGACTTCAAGGATGAATTAACTTGACGTTTGATAAAGTTTGGGTGCATAAATATAAAATGGCAACATTGCATACATGAAGACGATACTGATATTGGAATGAATCCATTCATGGTACTTATACCAGAGATGGGCGAATTCTTATTCATAAATACGATTATGAATACAAATCATATCTGCGATTTTATGAATATGAATACGAATACAATCGTATTCACACTTTGAATATGATTTTCCCCCGTATTCGTATTTTGAATACGATTTTATGATTTTGCTTCCTCACTACCGAAGGTAGGGAAGCTTTGTATTCGTGAAAGAAGTGAAAAAAAAAATGTCCTCCAAAATCAAAATTTCCACTTGTTTTCTGCGTTTTAGAGCTTCCCGAACAATTTTGGTTCCGTGTCTGTCTGTCTGTCTGTCGGTCTGTCTGTGGTCAATCCTTGTCCCGGGCAAAACTATACTAACCTGTGGTCCGATTTTGATGAAATTTTCAGGGATTGTGCGGGTTAGGTCCTAGACGGTCCCCTATCAATTTCAGCACCTTCGGACCAATAGGAGCGAGTGCGCATGCGCAAACGTGAATTTCCTGGAACCTCGGTTTCTCGGTTTCTAATGAACCGATTTTGCTCAAATTTGGAGGTTAGTTAGGGACTAACTTCTAAGAGACACCCTAAAAGTTTCAATCAAATTGGTCAAGCAATAGCCGCTGCGCATGCGCGAACTTTAAATTTATTGTTACAACCAAAACTCCGCAACTATTCAACCAATTTCGATGAAATTTTCAGGGATTGTGTGGGTTACCACAACTATTTACAACACTATTATAAACATTAATACCTGCAACCCTATCCCGCATATTATCGCCAATATTTTGGTATTCAATAACTCTTTGAATCATAATTTTTTCGCCAACTGATTCTATACGTCCATGTTACAATGAGTGAGGAAGCTATACTGCCCACCCAACTTGGCAGACGTTTTTTCTGTAATTTCCCTAAAAAATCAAATTTTTTTTAACGATTTTCCCTGAAAATCATACTTTTTTATGACTTTCTCCCTAACAATGGACATATTTATGACCTAACTTGGTCAAAATAATCTATCAAAATTCTCAACGCTCGCCAATTCACGCAGAATCGAATGAGACCAACCCCAGGTCGCCACGACCAACCGTATAGAAACTACGACGAAATTTCTACTGAATGTTTTGTAATCAAGATTTTCGCTGCAAGTTTTTGTTTTACTACAACTTTCACCGAACGTTCTAAACGCTAAAAACATTACGAAAAATTCAGTAGAAATTACGTCATAGTTTCTATACGGTTGGTCGTGGCGACCTGGGGTTGGTCTCATTCGATTCTGCGTGAAAAATCCTATAAGAATTGGCGAGCGTTTCGAACTTTGATAGATTATTTTGACAAACTTATGTCATAAATATACATATTTATGAACAATGGACATGTCCATTGTTCGGGAGAAAATCATTTAAAAAAAAAGTATGATTTTCGGGGGAAATTGTAAAAAATTCGATTTTTTAGGGAAATTATAGAAAAAATCATAAAATTGTATTCAAAATACGAATACGGAGGAAAATATATTCAAAGTGTGAATACGATTGTATTCGTATTCATATTCATACGAGGGTGGATCAAATATAAACGGGACTCTGACCTCTGAGCGCCGACGGTTGTCACTTCGAGATTGTTTGAACAGGTTCATTAGAAGGTGGATGAGGGGGGCGTCTCCCCCTTTACAACCTTTCATGAGTAGTTATCGCGATGTCTGAACAAAAGGTGCCCGTTTCCATTGAGCAACGAATTATCATAAAATTTCTTACCCGTGAAAGAGTCAAACCTTCGGAAATTTTTCAAAGGTTGACTGCCCAGTTCGGGGACCAAACCCTCTCTAGGACCCGTGTGTTTGCCTGGCACAAAGAGTTTCAGGAGGGAAGAGAACGAGTAGAGAATGAGGAACACGATCGTCGTCCCCGGAGCAGCATTACGGATGAGAACATTCAAGCGGTTCGTGACATTCTTGAAGATGATCGACGTGTGACTGTCTCCGAAATCGCTGAGCAGGTAGGGGTAAGTTATGGGAGCTGCCAAACGATCATTACAGAGCACCTAGGATTCCGTAAAGTGTGTGCCAGATGGGTCCCTCGCCTTTTGACTGCAGATCAGAAGTTGAGACGTTTGGAGGTCTGTCAGAGGCTTTTTGCAAGGTTTAAGGAAGAAGGGGAAGCATTTTTGGCTAGCATCGTCACCTGCGACGAAACATGGGTCCATCATTACACACCCGAATCGAAGCAAGCCAGTATGGAGTGGCGGAGGAAGGGGGAGACAGCCCCAGTGAAAGCAAAAACTCGACTGTCTGCTGGCAAGGTCCTTGCAACTGTTTTTTTTTACTATCGAGGCGTTTTGCTCATTGATTTTTTGCATGAGCGAAGAACAATCAATGCTGCCTACTATTGTGAGCTGCTGACTCAGGTGAGGGCTGCATATCGCAGCAAAAGACGGAATCAACCAATTCGTGACGTCATCCTCCTCCACGACAATGCAAGGCCCCATACTGCAGCTCTAACTGTTCAAAAATTGGAAGAAATGCATTGGACTCCACTTGATCATCCTCCCTACAGCCCTGACCTATCGCCCTGTGATTTTCACTTGTTTGGGCCACTTAAAGAAGCCCTAGGCCGACAGCGATTCGAGGATGAGGGGGTCGAGGGGTTCGTGCGCAATTGGCTTCAGACGCAACCTTCATCGTTTTTTGATGCTGGGATTAAAAAACTTCCTATTCGCTGGGAAAAATGTGTCACAAAAGCAGGAGACTATGTAGAAAAGTGACATATACCCGCTTTTTATTTTCTAACAAATAAAATTAAAAAAAAAAATAAAGTCCCGTTTATATTTGATCCATCCTCGTACCTGTATTCGTATTCATAATCATAAAATCGCAGATATGATTTGTATTCATAATCGTATTTATGAATAAGAAGTCGCCCATCTCTGACTTATACTTATACTATACTTATACTTGGCTCTCAAAACATACCTACTCATCGCGTAGATAATACTCAATAGGGAAAACTGCTGGTGGGTCAGTACGATGAGAGCTTCCTCATTGCTTTCTATGAGAACTCTTTCCTCATTGGTTCATACTCGAAACACTTGAACAGTTATTGTACTGTGTACTAAGGTCATCTGGTGTCTTTGGGTACCCTTTCAAGGACCTGGCACACTGGGGAGGCACAGGACGGGAAATGCCACAGGCAGGACGTGTGTAGTGACGATTCGATACTTTCAATATTTAATGATATCGATATTTCCGATACAAGTATCGATACTTTTCTTGCAATAAATCTTCTCCATCAGTTCTCTCTTTCTTAATTCCTTTTCACACGGCTCCTATTTTTTTTTTTTTTTTTTTTTTTTTTCCTTCTAAGTTGTTGAGAGTAAATTGTGTTTAAATTTTTTGACTTCTTATAACTCACAAAAAAAGGGTTTAAAAAAATCAGCTCCGTCCATTAACTTTTACATTGCAATTTGAATCTAGTTAATCTGGTGTACACCTTGGGGCAGCTGTGGGATTCCCAAGAAGTTTTCGGTGACACTAGTGACACCACGGTCCAATTAGGGTTAATGAAATTGTTGTTTTCAAGAAATCATAGGTGGAAAGGAAAGAAGGGACATAAATATTATTGTTTTGATTTTTAGTCAGACTTTTGCTGATGGCAACGCCTTCATTAAATTTTAATATTCGACGTTTTACATTTTAATTTTAATTTTGTATTTAATTTTTCCACATTTTTATGAATTGCGATTGTTACCTTTTATGTAATGTTTCATACAAAAATGATTCAAAATTCGAATATTTATGTCAAAATATTTTAGTATTTTTAATTCACACCAAAGTACCCTGTAAGTATGTGTAGAAATTGGATTTCAAAGCCTCACCTGAATACACAGAAGCGAAAAATTACGTCCCGCGTCCGGTTCCTGTCCTGGGCCTGCCTAGTCTGTCAGCACCTTAATTTGAATTTTACAAAAACAGGCCGGAGGTACAGGATTTTTCCGTACTCAGCATCGCGGATGACATTTTTGGATGTCAAATCATCTAAGTGACCAACAGGTTGGTAAGTGTACGTGTAGTAGTAGGTACCCTCGTACATTCCATTGAAATAAATTAGCGTATTTCTTTACAAATCCTCAATAATAACAATTACAAACAAGGCGTTTTCGGGAAGTTGGAAGAGAAATTACTTCAGAATTAGTCACTGAATTCTCAATGTTTCCATACTCCTAATACCTTCGCCTGACATAGAAACATTTACCTGCATTCAAAGTTCCTTCCTACGTAGAAAAATATGATCACATTTGCGGTGGTAACTTGGTTTAGCGCTTAGGAAAACGAGAAATCCGTCAGTTCGTCGACACGTCGATGTTCTCTTTGAGGAGGTTGAAGACGTAGAGGCACTGCACTTTGCAGGCTGTGTCCTTCGCCACGGCTTCCGCTCCGAATTTTTGAAGGAGGCCGACGCAGTTTTTCACTTTGATGGACTGGCAGGTTGGCTGAAACATTGACCATCAATAAGTACTGGTACTACGAGCATGGAACAAGTATTAGGAAGAGTCACTCCATAGGGGGATCTGTGCTGCTTGCAGTACCGCCACCTCTGGAAGCGTAAATGAACAATTAACTTAGGTGGCCAGACGCGAAAGTGAGAAGAAGCAATTTTACTCACTCGTTTTTTACAATAAGATTCTACCTATTGAGTAGTTTATCTACATTATTAGACTTCATTTTCTCTCATTTAGTTTCTATATAATGTTAGTTTAGTTTCGCTTTTTTTCATTTTGGTTTATTATTTTCAATAATAAGCCTTTGGAATCGAGCAAGAAAAAAAAAATTTTAACCCCCCCTCAAAATTTGATGTTTTACGTTTCAAGGTACGTAGAATCCGAAAATCGAATAAAAAAATTTCCATCCGTCCGCCGTACGCCGTACGCGGCACTTTTCTTAGTTACCATGGACCGATTTCGATGAAATTTGGTATATGGGCTCCATTTGGGGTCTAGTTGTGCCGCGAAGCTTTTGGTTGATGTAGGTCACTTCTAAGGGGTGAAAATTAAGGGTTGAAATTTTCAAGAATGCCCTAGCTCGAAAACTCTCGAAATAAAGGTATCGTTTTTTCACTAATTTTAAATAGTACTGAATTTTAAAAAATTTTTGAGACCACCCGGAGCTCTGTAGGGCAAACCGTTCAGTCCCTACGAGTACTTGAAGGTTTTCCTTCGATAAAACAGAATCATGAGTGTGAATCGCAAAAGAGGTCTAATCTCCGTTGAAATTTTTTCTGACTAAAATGCGATCGCTGTTCATTTCTTCGATTTGTATACAGTTTTGCCTTCTGCGTAACCAGTAATCAAATTTCCATAATCAAAAGTCAATGGAGAATACTGAAGGCGCCTGAGTGGTCACTGATCAGCTGAGTGAGCTCCTAGGCCATTTCCTCTCCTGTTGAACGCAGGAACCTGAAATTTGAGAGGGCGGGTCAATGGAGAATGCTGAAGGCGCCTGAGTGGTCACTGATCAGCTGAGTGAGCTCCTAGGCCATTTCCTCTCCTGTTGAACGCAGGAAGCTGAAATTTTAGAGGGCGGGTCAATGGAGAATGCTGAAGGCGCCTGAGTGGTCACTGATCAGCTGAGTGAGCTCCAAGGCCATTTCCTCTCCTGTTGAACGCAGGAAGCTGAAATTTTAGAGGGCGGGTCAATGGAGATTGCTGAAGGCGCCTGAGTGGTCACTGATCAGCTGAGTGTGCTCCAAGGCCATTTCCTCTCCTGTTGAACGCAGGAACCTGAAATTTGAGAGGGCGGGTCAATGGAGAATGCTGAAGGTGCATGAGTGGTCACTGATCAGCTGAGTGAGCTCCAAGGCCATTTTCTCTTCTGTTGAACGCAGGAAGCTGAAATTTGAGAGGGCGGGTCAATGGAGAATACAGATGGTGGTAGGTGCTATTGATGGAGAACCAGTGATCTATACAGAAGGGTGATCTATACAGAAAATAATAAACCTTTGAGCAATGATTTGCAGCGTTTTCATCATGACATACATACAGTGGCGTCAGGTGACAATATTCGTCAGGCAAACACCTTGACTAGTCTTAGAGGAATTAACAATAGTGAAAAACACAGAAAATTATTACACAAAGGTTTATTATTTTTCTGTATGGATCAAGCGCCAGCCAAGAGGACAGCTTTGCCATTGTCACTACCTACCAACCATGTTTTCGCTTCATAATCGAGCTTATTTAGATGAAATGCTTCACACTCCATTCAAAGAAATAAGATTACTGTTGCTAAGGAAGCGTAACCCATGGCTCATCTTCCAATTTTCTCTTCTTTCAAGGTCACGAAACAGCTATTCGATTGTTGGCCTTTGCTTATGCTGTTATAGTGGGGTTATAGAAATATTAGACCCCGCGCTGACCCCCCACCGATCGTCTTTTCTCATCCAAAACACTTGCGTCTCCGTGCACCGCCCTGAGGGATTCCGAATGCGCTCTTGCGGAGCTGCGAGAAAGTTCACCTCAACTCAACCTCTCCTAATTTTAATGTCTTGACCGGAGCTATGCCAAACATTTAGTGATTATGATGGTGAAGTCGTGGATGATGATGACCGGAGATGATGTTGCGAGAGTTGATCATTTTTGTATTGGGTATTATTTACTGATCAATGAGATAGAAAAATAAATCATAGGCATGTGATTTGCGGGAATTACTAGGTGTGAGTAAAGGAACGAGGATGTGAAGTAGGGTGTAAGTTAATGTTTAAGGGATTATGAATGGGAAAATGGTCAGAACGACAATTTGCATTCTATAACAAACAGATAAAGCATTTTCTTTGTGGTGAAATCGAAATTTATTGATTTTGAATTTATTGATTTTTCCCATGAGGCTGGAATATTTCCACGTACAATCATTATTTTATCAATGATAGAGAAAAAAAAAGCCCAACTCAACGTCTCACCTACTTGTCCCAATATTTAATCACGAAGATTCATTCTGGCTCAAATAGATGTCAAAAAGAAAGCAGGTGGAAAGTAACAGCACTAAAGGAGTACCTACTGTTTTGAGGCAAGATAAATATCAATTTCCTTCTTTTCAAAATGTTTTGAAATTTCTCCAAGTTTGTCTAAATTTCTTCTCTGTAACCCCACGTCTCTATATTTATCCCCCAACGTCTCTTTATCCCCTCTTTCTAATATAGGTGTAACAGCCTAGTTATCACTTCATATTACCGATTCAGATCAATAGAATGTATTCAGAGAGCTCTTCCTAAATGAGCTACTGCCAGAAGGGACTTAATTATTAAAGACAAAAATATCCAATCCACTGTCTTGTCTTATAGGATACAAGATAATATAAATATCTACACCAAACCTTATTTGCTCCCGCGAATCAATAACATGATTGCAAAGCGACAGTTAGAAGAATGTAGGAATACGAAAACGAATAATACAAATACACAAGCAATATAAAAAAAAGTGTCTTTATTTTTAGTGATTTGACTAGGTAGACCTCCAAAGTATAATATCCCAACATTTAACTAGTTGATTGAAAATTCAATCAATTCAGTAAATTTCGACTGTAGATTCATGATGTAAGAAAGGTCAAAATTATCGCACAACGATTTACTATTTTCTATACGGGGTGTTAAACTCACGTAACTGACACTGGGATTCTACGACTGAAGTTGATATTCTACGACTCATGCCGAGCAAAAACTGTCTCTGACATGCCGAGCAATAAGTGACCCTTATTTCACTTGAACAGAACAGCGAGCCAGAAAGAAATCAGAGAACGAGCCGTATGAATAAAGCAATGAGAGGACGGAATTATTTGAAACGGGACAGCACAAATCGCAAACGGACGACACAACAAAAATTATTTTTATCACTGTTATCTAAGTCCTGATTCACAAAACTGCCGTCAGAGTGCATTCGGAATCCCTCGAGGCGGTGCACGGAGACGCAAGTCATCCAAAACAGTCCCGCAAAATTCATTTTTTGGAACTGCTTGTAAGATCAGGAGAATGTCGATGAAAACAATTATTTCAACGTGATTACACAGTTTTACTTACAAACCAACTCTTCTATTCAAGATTTTATCAAATACAAAATGTCCTCTAGTCTTCGTACCTTAGCGCCCTTTTCCTCCAGTTGTACCAACTAAAAATACAAATATCTTACACTGCTTGCCTTGCATCGCCGGTCCTCGCGTTAGGAAGAGTCGAATGGATCCAAATGGAAGAGGAAAACAATTTTTTCCGTCAGAAATAATGAGGACCATTTTAAAGATAAGAAATTAACCACTGATACCGAATGAATCACATATTATAATTGAATCAGTGAGAATGACAACAGTACATGTCCCCAATCAGCTTATCGAGATGTCAGGTGATATAAGTCCATGGACTCCTACTGTTTTTTCCCTCAATCATTTTCATTTAGGCTCTGTTCAAGCTTACCGAGTGTGGTTAGCATACTGCTCTTGTGCTCAATGCGTAGTTCTACTGGTTACAACCTACAAAAAGCCATTTTTCAACAATTGTCAAAAATGGACTTGTACTGTTTTTATTCTCATCGATTCAATCATAAAATATATTTTTATATTTTCCGCTTGAAATCCACTGTAACAATATCAGGAATTGTTATAAAATTGTTCCAAAATTGTACTTTGAAATTTCAAAATTTTCAGGACATTGGAAATATGCCACGAAATTTCATGGAGGAACTCCATAACGCTTAGGGACTAAACTGAGCCTGCGGATTTGTGGGAAAACTGAAGAGTTTAGGGAAAAGAGTTCTTCAATCTACGTCGACTTCCCTCGTTGGAACGGGTCCTCAGGAAACACCTCCAAAAAATGGTAGTAGAAACCAATGAGTGGTGGAAACTGGTTGAAAATTGGCGGGTTCTCAGGTGACTCCACAAGACCAGTGACTATTGTCGATAAGTGAATACTTACGCCTTCTTTGGTGCAGGTACAGGACACGCAGGGGGACGTGTTGGCGGTTCTGCCGACGTCTATGTTGACCCCTTTGGCAGAGCAGGCCGCGCTATCTTTCCAAGGAGCGAAACTCATTTGCGCGATGCTCGAACACGGTACTCGCGGATTCCTGCAAATTCGAAGCTCGTTGCAAAATTTAGGAGGAAAAATTCCAAATATTTTATGAGACGCTGGTGTGTCGATACAGCTGTACCGGGACTGTGGAACCGAGTATCAGGTTGGAACGGTTCCATGCAGTGACAGAAACTCGACCCTTACCGGTCCAGTTCCACGGACTGATAAGATATCTTGAAATGGCTCTGGACCGGGAAGAGAATCTTTTCCATCGGTCCAGTTCCATCCTCACCAATCAGAATGATCTGATCAATCATCTCATCAATCTGATCATTCTGATTGGTGAGGATGGAACTGGACCGGTAAGGATGGAACCGGACTGATAAGATATCATAGAGAATGGTTCAATGGCTCTGGACCGGTAAGCATGGATCTTGTTCTCAGTTCTGTTCCATGTTGTACCTGGAAGCGCCCTTACTACTTCCATGGACTGAGTTCATGGAATGGCTCTTGAGCGGGAAGTTATCTTCTGGACAGGTTAGCATGGAAGTTGTCTCCAGTTTTATTAATTTATTATTGTCATGTTAAGTTCTTAAACTGCAACGTCATTATTCTTTCCTTAAATTGTTTGGTAACTATTATTTATAATAAAATGCCTCTTTTGTAACACCAGTTCAAATTCCTTCCTTTTAGCGAATTTTCAAGGAAAATGATGCTATTGTATTGCAAGTTGAGATCATAAGCATGGAAGAAGGACGATAGGGATTTGACTGCCTGCTTCATCCATGCCATGTGAGTGGGATTTGATCGCCTGTACCGGTAATTTGGAACGGTTACATCTTTGTCACCGTAACCGTTGGAACCATTCCAGGGAAATACCACACCCCTAGTATGAGACTAAATGATCAGCAACTACGTAGATCGACCCAACAAATTACAGTACGTCAAACAGATTGGGAAAGGGGTCTACTGAATGATAAAATCCTTCTTCGCTGAGCTTTCGGTTGATATATTACCTTCTTCAGGGCTCGAAGGATGGTTTACTCAGTGAGCAACCAAGAGTCATTTTGAAGGGGGTTGGTGGAGATGACTCTTGGTTGCTCACTGAGTAAACCATCCTTCGAGCCCTGAAGAAGGTAATATATTAACCGAAAGCTCCGTGAAGAAGGATTTCATCATTCAGTAGACCCCATGGACTACTCCATGATGATATTCCTTACATGAAACGATCCGGGAGGTCGAAAATTTGCCTCTGCACGGTACTTATGGAATCTAGATTGTTGCAGAGGAGCGCTGCCAAGCTGGATTTCCTTATTTCTTTGAGTTGGTGCGGTGTGAACCTCGTGAATTCTCTGTCACTCTCATACCTATGGAAAAACCAAATATATGTAGATTATCAAAATGATTAAAATAATAAACAATTGCGGTTGAAGTACCTCTTTCGAGTACAAACCAGAATCGATCGCAACTTCTGATTTTGGAAAATTGCATGGATATGATGCAGCCGAAGGTGGGACCAACGACGCCTCCAGGAAGTGGCGCCTCAGTCATCCCGCCTGGAAACAGGTCGATGTCGTCCACGTGCTCGTAGACGGCTGCCAGCTCTGCCACCAGCTCGGGCCTTGTAGTATCCTCCAGATCCTAAAGTGAATTTCATCGGTTTTTCAAAATTTCCTTTTCATATTTGCTTTCATCTACTTGCAGATCAACTACAATCATCTAGTATTTTTGCTGTTTGTTGTTTCTTATCTGTACCTTGAATGTCCTCGCCCTTCTTAGTCCACACGCCTCCCTGTAGTCGTTGTATGGGTGGAGACCATGATCTCTTGCTAAAAATAAGCATAAAAAATGTTCAAAGACAATAATCTTGAACTTCTCGAGAGTCCAAGAAAACGTTAATTTTACACTCAGAACTAGTAGATAATGTTAGTAGTCCTATCATTTCTCACAATAGTCCACTGTAATGCTAGTACTTTACTGCGAAACAAACACTTCTGCTTATCGTCCACTACCAGATCTACCTCGTTATAGGTATTTTAGTTTACCTACCTCTCTGTATGTTCAACGATACCAGATCCATTCCCGAAAAAGGCCTCGTTTTGTTTTCGAACAAGTGCTCTGTGACTTCTTTCGTGATGTAATTGTCCAAAGTCTCCATCGGAGTGGCCGTCAAGCCCAGCATGATCTCATCGATGATCCCAGGTTGATACAGGATCTGGGAGAATCATTACAACTTTAGATATTATAATCATTTATTGCGGAGAATGATGATTCTGGGTATACTCTACGAAAGAAAACTTGGTAAGAATAGTAGATAACTTCGTCATAGCATCACTCAGTTAACACGTTGGACGCGGAAATCCTGGGGTCCCTGAGGCTGGCCGCATCTCTGTCACGCAAACACCTCTCGCAAAACAGGTTCAAGAATATCAACTCCTGTTCTTCCATTCTCAGTTTCCGCTCTTTTCTAGCTTTTTTTCGTGACAGATGAACATATTATGAGTCGAACGGTTCAATCCGGAGCTGAATCGGTCGAGGTTGAAGGTAATTGAGCAGTTATCAAAGTGACACCTTATCTTTGTGCGCTCCTCCAGTAATTTCGTTATGTTTTCACATTTTTCATTCATTTTTACGGAATGATTCACTCTTTTTAAGGTTGATCGACATTGTTTAATGAGGAATTTCACCATGTCGGAATTTCCTATTTTTGACCCCAAAATCAGATTCAGCACCTCTAAAACCCCCTAAGGCAAACTTTCAGCCCGAACTTCCTAATTTACGAATAAACAAAACAGTGTAGAAAATACGAATGTTTAAAAAAAAAACCGGGAAAATGACGTCATGCTGGAATAGTTCATTTATGGCCGCTTGAAGCGCTGAGATCGAGAAATCCATAGTCCCTAGATGCAAAATTTCATGAAACAGTAAAGTTCGAAATCGAAAAACTGAAGAAAAAAATCTCTGTTTTTGTTTGATAACTTTTTTCTTAGAAAACACGATTTCGTCGTCCCAATGGGCAACACTCGGAGGAGACGGCGATCCGAACAGCCCAATCAGCGATCGTTCCCGCTGCACGTCTGTTTTCCCGGTTAGTTTTGAAATTAAAAATTTTGATTGTCTCCCAAAAATAACAGGAGACTTATTTTCCGAAATCAGCCCGATTTTCATCTATCCCACACCATTAACTATTCAGGAAAAATGCAAACAGAAATCGGTGAAATTCCTCATTGTTGGTTGTGTCAATAACCAGCTCAATCCTCTCATAAGTTTCATACTTTCAGTTCGTTATCGTAAAAAAGACCCAGTGGTTCGACTCCGATTTTTTTTTGGTGTTTAACTCGGTTTTTTCTGTTTGGAATCTTTGCCAGACAACTCTACAAAGCTCCAAAAAAAGAGAAGACTCGTTCTCTTACCAGGTATGGAATAACTAGGTATTATAATATAATGTACGACATGTAGTCATGTACGGCCTAAGCCAACCCACTCACGTAGGGGTTGATTTCCCATTCAAACTGGATCAACTTTACACTGCCACTGGCCGTGTCACGTTGACGCCGAGAATAAATTCTCAGAATTCTCAACTTTTTTTATGTCAAAATTTTTGGAAAAATATACTTTTTAATATATGTTGCTGCTATAGCGTTTCGGCGAAAAAAAATTTCTCCACCACAGGGGACCAACGCGTTTTTTTCCCACGTTCAACGTGTTAATTTGTTCATAGTGGTTGTAAGGTTCATAAGTCACTTCGTTCGAGGGGGAGATATGTTGATGTTTCATATGTTGAGGGGGGGGGGGGATAGATTTCCTCAATATCCTCGTGATTCATTGATTAGAAGTTAACCTTCTGTCCGGACCCACCTCCCTGGGACGGGTGCTAGGGGCTTTTCCCCACCCTGAGCCTACCCCTTTCCACTGTGTGGGCTCATATCCTCAGTACCCTCCTGTCAGGCCCTGCGGAAGGTCAGGTAAGTGTCCTTTTTTTTATGTTTTATTCTTTAATAAAGGAATAAAACTTTTTATTCCTAGTTTTTATGTTCTTGGTACCTACGTAGTAGACTCCCAATGATTCTAGAGGTTTTGAATTGGAATGTTTCCTCCAATTCTACGTAGAACACGTCATTTTGAGCGTGAATTGAGACTGAATTTTTTATCTGAGTAGTCAAAATGATGTGATACCTAAGCTGGATGAAATCCAGGAAGTGAAAAATAAAAATAATGTGTAATCTTATTTTTTATATCGATAAATTGTGATAAAACGCAATTCATTTGATGTTATACACGAAGAAAGACGTTGCAATAAAGATGTTTTATGTTAGTTTGTGGTATTTACAACGAAATCCTGTCATATTTCAATAACAACCATGAAAAAAGCGAGTCGGTGTCCCACGGACGGGGGTCCTCATTGCAACGAGGGACAACGGTCCGGACAGAAGGTTAAGTTCACTTTTGCTACATTAGCATCACATTTGCAGTCACCAAGATCAATAATAAGTCCTACCTATCAACTTATAATCAAGACTGAGAATCTGTATAAGTACACAAAACCCTAACCTGATGTACCTCGCCAGTGCAACTCGGTGATCAGAACAACTACCCTGCCCACTCACTCGGCTGCTCCCACCCTCCACCCGATCATCTGGGAAACCCGAGTTCGATTTCAAATTTAGTTTCACATATCTACGATTTGTTTTTGCTAGCTTTTAGCAGGCTTTTGAGCCAGTTGAGGCTATATCAACTTAGAAGTATAAGTAACCATTTTGTATTACATTCGTACACCTGGGGCGGTATTCATAGACATTACTCGAGGTGGAGTAAATACTCGAATGGGTCTTGGAGTATTGGCGGATGCTCAGCGGTATTCACAGTCGCCATCTCGAGTATATACTCGAGTAGTTACTCGAGCGGTTACTCCGGACTTGGAGCATTTGCTCGATGTGGTATTCATAAACAAAACTCGGCGTCAAGTCGAGGTCTGGCCGATACTCGAAAGTAGCAAATACTCGAGGCACCTGGACAGGACACTTGAGCAGTTACTCAACGTGTTGTTCTCATCAAAAATGGATATATCTACGACTCTTTGCAATCGCAAAAATCTATAATAATAATAAAAATTGAAATGATTTAAAAAGTCATCCAAATTTGCAACTTTGAAAACCCTTTGCTACTGACATAGTGCGCTAAAAACCGTGAAATTTTCGAATTTTTGAACTATAACTTCTAAAATGTAATTTCAATAATTTATTGTCTACAGTAGGTAGAATTTTCTATAGTTAGTTAAAGACCAACTGGACCTTGTAGGTTAAATAATTACAGAGATAAAGTAATTCAAAAATAGATCAATTTTACAAAAAGTAATACTGTTTGTGATAAGGCCGTGTTTTGAACCGTTCCCTCGCAGAACCATTAATTTTGGAAATAAGTAAAGTGAGAGGAATTTGAAGGCAGTGCAATCAGCTTCAAAGTAAAACCTTGAAATACCAATACAGTTTTCTAAAAATGAATAAACAAAAAGATTTTTTAAACATTTCTTGGGGAAAATGAAGAAAATTCAACATAACCACGAGAAAATTGATATATTTTGAGGAAAATGGAACTACTTCAATGACAGTGTTCAATTTTATAGATTTTGATAATTTTCGTAATAGAAATAATTTAGAACTTACTCGATTCATTTACAATTATGTATTGACTGAAATGTGAGAGGATTACCAAGTAGACAACCAACTGAAGATACTCTTCCATTCCATTCTACCGCTTTTTCGAATCGTCACATTCTTGCAGCTTGTTTCACACATAAAAGTCAACCTTACCAGATTACTAGCTCAGAGGTTGAAAAGCACCGTTGCTGACGCACTACCAGGTTCAAAAGTGGTTAGAACAGGAAAAGAATATCTCCAAATATTATTATCTCCTTCCCCATTTCACGCACAACACATTACAAACTGACGAACTACCGACCACTCAAAAACAAACATGCAGCGCTCTCAAAACCTACCGGAAGAGTTACCACTGCAGTGATGTATCAATACAGGGAAGTTCTCCATTAAACAGGGGAAAATCCCTGTCAAACAAGGGAAGTTTCCCGTTCAACTAGTAATCAGGGCCACCAACTGCTGGTTGAGGAACTACTCGAGCCTCACGATGCATCTCCAGAATCTCGAGTAGTTACTCTTGTCGAGTAGTTACTCGAACGACAAGTAATTGCTCGACTTGCACTCTGAATACCAAGTTTCGAGTAACTACTCATGTCCTGAGAGTAATTACTCTCAGGAGTAATTACTCAAGTCCTACTCGAGTCACGACTATGAATACCACCCCTGCTGTCTCTAACAGAGTTCTGACGATGCTTACAAAGTGAAAGTGCACTTAACTTCTAATAGTCCACTGACTTACGTGGTCTTTATAAATTGATGGCGCCTTACAAGTATTGTGATATGGCGAATAAAGGGTTCATTTATCTTATTTATTAGCCTGAAGAAATGGTTACCTAGGATAGGCAGTGGCATACTACCTCAGGGTTGAAGAAATGATCTCTGAGTCGAACGGGGGGCTCCAAAATTCGAAAGTCGGACGTCATCCTTAGGAAGACCGGGCGGAGCAGGCTGTGACCGAATCTGAACGCAGCAGCAGCAAATTCGTTGAAAATGGTCACATCACAGGTTGGATCGTACCCTATAAATAGGTAACATTTACCGGTATTTTAAGATTGAAAATACATAATAATCGATTGCTTTCGATAATATGATATTGTTAACAATGTAAACTGCCAAAAGTTGACTTGATGTTTAAAAACAAAAAACCTACTTATGTGAAATGATATAGGTAATTAGACAAAGGAAACCAACCTGGCACGTAAAACCGATAGTGATTAATGAGAGTTAATCTAAACCTTATATCTGGATAGATGTGAGAGCTAAACACAGAACCGTTGATAGATGTGGGTAGTAGTGGATAGGATCAGAGGTCAATAACAGACTTTCTTGTAGGTTAGGAAAGTTATTGAAGTATTTGAAGAGAGAGTTGGTTGATGAAGTGATCACGTCAAGAGTCTGGGTAGAATGCATTAGGTAGGCCCTAGGGCAGAGGATATTTAAACTAAGGGGAACAGGTTTTTTCCCCGTGACCAGCTCTAGTCTCTTCTCTATTCTGCGTTTATTTGTAAAATCTAAGAAAATATTAGGCGGCCATAAAAATTTGCCTCACATTTTTTTATTCATTTATTTATTACTAAAGAGGGTACACTGATATGGGAGAAACCACAGTGTGCTGCTTGAAAAGGCATCCAAAATATTTAGAGGATTTAAGGAAGATGGAAATTTTAAATGTAGCGGCAATCTGTTCATGGGGACAACGTAACGGGTTTTCAAACCAATCTGACTCCATAAGAGGTTTTGTGCCCCTTACGACAGTAGTACTACCTCTGGAAGCTTAAGTGGTTGAACACAGGAGTGCATTGGGGAAGAGAAAAACGTCTGCCAAGTGGGCGTGGCACATAGCTTCCTCGTATCCATGATCCGATTGTATAGATGATCCGATGCATAGTAGTTAATCTCAAAACACCAATCTGTAAGTACCTTCCACTACCCTCATAGGGGACCATCTACACGCTAATCTGGACAATCCTAGAAAATTTCATCAAATTCGGATGAAAAATTGAGTGAGTAGGTGTATGTGATTGGATCAAAAAAATACATAGCATCAACTGGGTTTCGAACCCGCGACCTTAGGAGCTCAAATCAAGGCTTTATCCTCTGAGCTACCGATGACCTGCAAAATAATAGGATTTGAAATTCTCACAGGAGACCATCCCTCTATGAAGAACCATTCTCTGTGATTTTCATAGGGGACCATCTAAACACTTATCTGTAACATCCCTGAAAATTTCATTGAAATCGGATTGAAAATGTGGAAGTTATGGCCGTTACAAGGAATTCACGTTTGCGCATGCGCAGTCGCTTCTATCAGTCCGGGGACGACGATTTTCATAGGGGACCATCTACAACCTAATCCACATGATCCCTGAAAATTTCATCGAAATCGAGTGGAAAATGTGGAAGTTATGGCCGTTACAAGGAATTCACGTTTGCGCATGCGCAGTAGCTACTATCAGTCCGAAGGTGGCGATTTTCATAGGGGACCATCTAAATACTAATCTGTAACATCCCTGAAAATTTCATTGTAATCGGATGGAAAATGTAGAAGTTATGGCCGTTACAAGGAATTCACGTTTGCGCATGCGCAGTCGCTTCTATCAGTCCGGGGATGATGATTTTCATAGGGGACCGTCTACACACCAACCCGCACAATCCCTGAAAATTTCATGGAAATCGGACAATAACTTCGTATAGTTATGCGCGTTACAAGGAATTCATGACAGACGGACAGACACACAGACATGGAACCAAAATTGTTCAGAAAGGTCTAAAACGCAAAACGCGAGTGGAAATTTTGATTTTGGAGAACTTTTTTTTTCGTTCTTGAAAAGTGAAAACAAAGCTTCCGCTGCCTTGGTAGACTCGGAAGCAAAAACCTAGACATGAAAGTGACCAAAAGAAGCAATTTGAATCACTCTTTATTATAATACGATTCTAGCTATTAGTTTATCAATCATTATTAGTCTTAATCTTCTCTTATTTAGTTTCTATATTAGTTTCGTTATTTGAATCACATTATTTGAGGGGTCATTTGAGTGGATCATTTCGAGTGGTCACAAGGGCGCCTACAACTCTACCTGTTGTCGTTCTTTGTTACTATCTGCTAAAACTTCTTTTATGCTTCGCCAGAGCGCACATCAGTGTGAATCCAGTCAGTTTTTGCGTTTTGCGGGAGAAACCCTGGGGTGTGACGTGATCAGTTTCCCTCGATTTTCGCGGTGTGTTTTGACAGAGGCTTCACTTGTTTAGGTTTTTTCTTCTACGGTAATTATTTTTCCTTGGTAATTATCTTCCTTTATCGTTAAACGTTATTCTACGGCCCTATTATAGGATTTGACTTGAAATTCCAGAATCTAAAATTGAAGCAAATTCCCCGTTCAAGCTAGATAATGAGTTTAGCTACATACAAATTTGAAGCGTTACCTTTGAAATAACCGTCTCTGAGAAGATCCAAGCCATATTTCCTCGCAGCCGCGTGTCCCAAGATCCTCACGAGCCACTCGTTGAAGGATATGTGCTGATAGACGCCGCTCAGGATCCTCCTGGCCTCGGAGTACAAAACCTGGTCGTCCCAGTGAGGGTTTAGCTTGGAGAGCTCTCCCGCCACTCTGTTGTGCTCTCTCATCCAGATGGTGTGGAAAGATCCAAGGCTCGGCTGCTCGCTGGCTCTGTCGTCCCCTTGATTCAGAACAATTTTCTTTTAGAAAAACATTTCTTTTGAATCGGCCACGAAGAGAAAATATTGCCATATATTATGTTTTCCAGGAGCGATTGCATCAACAATACAAGAAACAACTACTGCTCGCTCGTCCCATTACTTGCATCTCTTTAAGGCAACTCCTCCAGTCTACTTCGCACTAAATACCTGGAAAGTAACATTGCAATATTGCAAAAAGTATAGTTGATCTGTTAAAGTAGTGAGGATTACTTACTTGCCTAGTCTGCAATATTTTGCTGAAAACTTGCGTATGGACACTATTCGCCTAATGAAAGCATACCAGAAGCGCACTCTATTCAGGGTATCTACAAAAAGGTCTCATTCTTGGAAACGGCGGTGAGTTCAAACAAAATTAGTTGTAGAATTGACCCCTTGAAGGAATTAGACCTGTTTTGCAGACACCCTGTATTAGTCAGGAGATCTCTTTTAAAATTTTGCAATCCATTTGATCTCTCTACCAAGGCCTGGTGAGAGCCGCCACTCTCAGTCGATATTGGAATCCCAGGATGTTTTAATCACCCGACCGATGACAATATGACTGAGGGACGTAACTGCAAAATGTTTGTTTCGATTTTGACAGGGATTACTTTGAAGAAATATCTGTGGAATCACCTGCATGGAAGCAAATCCGGCTCGGACTTCGACACTCGGCGTTCCGAGAGGATTCGGGCAGAAGCGGCTTCCTACCAGGAACGTACGTGAAATTGAGTTTTCCGCCAGTGAACATCCTGAGGACGGCTGCTCCGCAGGTGTCACTCCCGTACATGAAGCTGAGGTCTAGGTAGGCTGTCAATTGGTTCATCTGTTCTCTAGGACCTGAAATAATCCAGTCAACCAGTAACATGAGAATGAATGTCTTTATGAATGTCTTTTTTTTTTTTTTGCCGCCATACAAAAGTTGTATATGACAAGTCGTCAGGAGCGCGTCTATATATTAAATAAATATCAAAATTTGTCATTAAATAAATAACAGGTCAAATAAATATAGGAACAATGTCGTTAATAACAATCGTCAGTCAGACTTCAACAATACAAAAGATAAATAAAAATAAAAAAACGGGACAGGAAAGACGATTAAGAGAATAAATAATTTGAAATGAATAACGACAAGACAACGACGAACAGCACAACTTCTAAAAATTAGGAACACTGGTTAACAAAAACAAAAATTCACAGCCAACAACGCACAGCACAAATTACGTCTCCCGCATCCACAGTTCCGGCGAGCACTCCTCCACTGCATACGGCGACAGGGAGATTAGGGCATACTTGACACATGATTCAAAGGAGCCAGGAGAGAGGAGGCGGATCCTTTCAGGGAGTTGATTAAAAGTCCTGACTCCGAAGAAATCAGGATCCCTTTTCTGGGTCAGGGCCAGACGGTGTCGAGGAAGGCTGAAAAGGTCCCTGTTCCTAGTTTGATACTGGTGAGTGTCGCCAAGCTTGGGAATGTCGGGTGCTTCCCTCTTCACTCGCAGCAGCGATGCCAGGACGTACAGTGCTGGAAGGGTCAGGATTTTTTGATCCTTGAACAGGGGTCGGCAGTGGGCATCGGGAGCTGCTCCTGCCAGAATCCTCACTGCTGCCTTTTGGAGTCTGAATATGGGTGCGCTACTAGTGCTGCTCCCCCATAACAGCACTCCATACCGAAGGCGCGATTCAAACATTCCAAAATATGCTTTACGTAAGACTGGCCTTGAGTCTGCAAATGAAAGCCGCCTCAGCAGATAAACCATCCTTGCAAGGCTCTTTGCGAGTGCACTCGTGTGAGCCTTCCACGAGATGCGCTCGTCAACCCTCAAGCCAAGGAGCGTGACAGAACTGGAATCATTTCCACGAGCATCAAATCTCAGCGATTGAGTTTTGTCTTCGTTGAGGACTAAGAAGTTAGAAGAGCACCAATGAGCCACTGCAGACTTGACAAGCAAGGAACATGTGTCATATTCCTCCAGAGAGTGAGCCCTTATCAGTGCAGTTATGTCGTCGGCATACATAATGATCTGCAGCCCCCTGCTCCAAATCCCATCATGGCGCTCAAGTACAGCATGGGGAAGGTCATTAGTAAAAATGATGAAAAACAGGGGACCCAAAATTGATCCCTGCCTGACACCAGAGGTTAGTACTTCTAGCTCTGAGTAGCTGCCATCAAATTGAATGCATTGCTGCCAACCAAAGAGGAAACTCTCGAAGAATGCGAGTGCAGCATTATCGAAGCCGTAGTACTCGAGCTTTAACATTAGAAGAGGCAAGTTAACCACGTCAAAGGAATTGGACATGTCAAAGAGCAAAGTGCCCACTGATTCACCATGATCGATCCCTCTGACGCAGCCAGAAATCAGCTCAGTGACTGCCTGAACTGTGCTTCTCTTTCTTCGAAATCCAAACTGTGAGTCAGCGATTATGTGATTACCCTCAAAGTACGTCTGAAGGTCATCATACAAGAGCATCTCCATCACCTTCATGAAGTAGGGGATAATGGACACTGGACGATAGTGGTTATACTCGTCCTTACTACCTTTCTTATGGATAGGAGAAACCACGCTTGCCTTCCAGAATGAGGGAACAAAACCTGTGGAGAAACATTTGTTTATAAGGTAGGTCAGAGGCTCAACCAGACCAGTAGCAGTGATCTTCATGAAGTCAGAAGTGAAGCCAAAGATATCCATCGCACGAGAGTTTTTCAGCCTCAAGATTGCAGCATAGACCCTCTCGACACTAACCTCAGCCAAGCTGAATACACAAGTGGGCTTACGTGTCCTGCTCAGTAGCAAAAGTGCCTCGTTGAAGCGTATCCTGAGAGCGTGTAGAGGCTCCCGCTCACAAAAAGACCCAATGGAATCCAGGAGATCCCTGATACTCCTGCTGAAGTGCTCACTAAAACCAGTCGCAGACAGCACCACCGATTGACCCCGAGGAGAGGGCTTCAGGAGTCCACAGCCAGTCTCCATCCGAATGACATTCCAGGCGGCCCTACTAGGGTTAGCAGCAGACAAGATAGCTCGATCATTAAAGTCC
The DNA here is from genome assembly GCA_009739505.2 of Apolygus lucorum. Lineage (NCBI taxonomy): Eukaryota > Metazoa > Arthropoda > Insecta > Hemiptera > Miridae > Apolygus > Apolygus lucorum. Next base: position 32,474,006 of record CM019173.2, on the reverse strand, counting down.
ATCACCAAGCTCTGCACAATGGCGCGATAATGGCGCCTTGCCAGGCGAACCGATTCCCTGAGGCTCAAGTCTTTGGGATCTGCACGAGAACGATCAACCAAATTCAACAGCCGTTCCTTGTGGCATTCAAGCTCGGATCTAAAGTTGCGGCTCCTCCTGCCTTTGCTCCTTCTAATCCTCCATGGACAGTATGAGTCAGCAGCAGCCAACAGTACCCGAAAAAATTCACCAGCCTCCTCATTCACAGCTCCGCGAGAGTACACACCCAGCCAGGAACAGGAGTTGAGCCACCTGCAGACAGCAGCAAGATTTCCAGGGCTCAGCGCTCGGGAGCTTCCCATGGGAGCTCCAGGAACTTCAGCAGATGATGGGGGAACCAGTATGCAACACTCCTGTGCGAGATGGTCAGAAAACATCACTCTTGCTATGCGGCAACAGTAGAGTTCTGGTCGAATGTTAGTGATCACTTCGTCCAGGCAGGCTCCATATCGAGTTGGCTGCCGAATTGTAAGTCTGAGGCCGAAGGACCTACACACATCAAGGAAGGAATCGGAAAAATGCGAGTCCTCCTCAAAGTGCATGTTGAAATCACCAGCCAGCACCAGAGGGACACCTCTACTCCTCCGGCTGCACGTTGACAAGAATGTTTCCACCTTATCGAGAAACAACTCCCTACTGGAGGCATCTGAGTCTGGTGGACGGTAAATGGAGCAAATTATGAGAGAATGCTCCTTTAGTTCGACAGCCGCCATCTCACACGACGATTCCACTGATAGATCGGCGAGTCTCATCTTATGATACAACAATGACTGATAGCGTTACATAGAGACTAAAGGCCGATTACAATTTTAATTTACAATGTATTACAACCTCGATCAATCTATACTTTAACATAGTAAAAATCTTTGCTATTTTCAATTGTAATGACACCAAAGTTTTGACAAGCTGTAGGCGAACATGGTACGCAAAATCTATCGCTATTCGTAATATATACGTAATATCATTTTGGCGATATGATTCCCGTACGCCAATGAGGCGTTAAAACAGATCTCTTAATTCCTTACTACACAGGGTGTCCCATAAGTTATCCACCAAACTTCGAGAGTAGTTTCTACAACTAATTTTCAACAAAAAATGGCTCGTGTTGTTTTTTTAACCCCTTAGAATCCGACATTTTTGACTTTTAAGATTTTTTCGTGTTTTCGACCTTACACCATTAAAACGGTCATAACTCCCTTAAAGTACACTCAAAAATTAAAAATAAGGATACCGTTGGAAAGAGCGTAAAATTACTCAATAGATGAGCCGTTGACCAGTCGCGAAAAACTGAATGCTGGAGTGGTATTTGTACCTCAAACTTAAAAATTTGTCAATTTCCGTTGCTTTTTAAAATTTTTATGGTTTTTTCTCATTAAAACAAGGTACTTTCCAGTGAGGCTCAAAAGCTTAAAAACTGCTCCATTTCATCAGTTTTCCAACGGTATAATCAAAAAATATTTTACAATTGAATTTAACACTGGAGTGCCAACACTCAGATTGTACCCCTTTAATACCAACACTACGTCGAATTGACGGACATGTTCGAAAAAAAATATATACTAGCAAATTAAAAGAGAATTTCAAGGGAAAATGAATCTAAATTTAACGTAAATTGAAAAACTTTACTGAAAAATAATCTTTCAGTCGCATTAGTGCTACAAAGGTGTCAGGTCAAGAACACGAAAAAAATCATAAAAGTCGAAGAAGTCGGATTTTGAGGGGGGTTAAAAAAAACTCCAGGAGGCATTTTTTGTTGCAAATTAGTTGTAGAAACTACTCCCGAAGTTTGGTGGATAACTTGTGGGACACCCTGAAGATAGTCTAGATTTTGACTTGCGTCTCGGTGCACCGCCCTGAGGGATTCCCAATGCAATCTTGCGGGACTGCGAGGAAGTTCTCCTCAACTCAAACTCTTCTAATTTTAATGTCTTGGCTGAAGCTATGCCAGACATTTAATGATTACTTTGGTGAAGTAGTGGATGATGTTGCGAGAGTCAAAGTTGATAACTTTTGTATTATTTACGATGTGATAGAAAAATGAATCGTAATCGTTTGTGATTTGCGGGAATTACTAGGTGTGAGTAAAGGAATGAGACGTATGTAAATCTTTAAGGGGTTTGAGAGTGATAGTGGTCAGAATGACAATTGAAAATCTTTAGCAAACTGACATAGCTTTTCCATTGCGGTAGAATCGAAATTGATTTTGAGACGGCTCAGAATGGTTTCTATCATATACCTTCAAGCAATACTCTCCGTTGTGAGGAAAGTTTCGTTCATACCATCTACCTACCCCTTGAACATTGTGGCAGTGATTACAATAAGGTGAATCAATTTTTCCCATGAGGCACCGAAAGACTGGAATATTTCCAAGTACAATCATTATTTCATCAATGGTAGAGAAAAAAAGCCCAACTCAAGGTCAACTACCTGTCCTAATATTTAATCACGAAGATTCATTCTGGCTCAAATAGATGTCAAAAAGAGAGTAGAAAGTAACGACAATAAAGGAGCACTGTTTTGAGGGAACATAAATATTAATTTCCTTCTTTTCAAAATGTTTTGACAGTTTTCCAAGTTTTCTAAATTTATTCACCGTCTTAACCCCAACGTCTCCTTACTTCCCTCGTTCTAATATAGGTGTAACAACCTAGTTATCACTTCATATTACCGATTCAGATCAATAGAATGTATTCAGAGAGCTCTTCCTAAATGAGCTACTGCCAGAAGGAACTTAATAATTAAGTTCCTTTTGGCAGTAGCTCATTTAGGAAGAGCTCTCTGAATACATTCTATTGACAGTGGATTGAATATTTTTGTCTTTAATAATTATTATTAAAGACAAAAATATCCAATCCACTGTCTTGTATTATAGGATACAAGATAATATAAATACCTACACCAAACCTTATTTGCTCCCGCGGACCAATAACATTGTAAAGCGAAAGTTAGAAGAATATAGGAATACGAAAACGAATAATACGAATAGGTACAAGCAATGTAAAAAAAGTGTCTTTATTTTTAGTGATTTGACTAGGTAGACCTCCAAAGTGTAATATCACAACATTTAAATTAGTTGATTAAAAATTCAAAAAAATCAGTAAATTTCGACTGTAGATTCATGATGTAAGAAGCGTGAAAATTATCGCACAACGATTTACATTTTCTTTACTCACGTAACCACGTAACTGACACTAGGATTCTACGACTGAAGTTGAGATTCTACGACTCATGCCGAGCAAAAAGTGTCTCTGACATGCCGAGCAAAAAGTGACCCTTATTTCACTTGCACAGAACAGAGAGCCAGAAAGGAATCAGAGAACGAGCCGGATGAATAAAGCAATGAGAAGATGGAATTATTTGAAACGGGACAGCACAAATCGCAAACGGAACGACACAACAAAAAAAATTAAAATTAATAATCAAACAGTTATCACTGTTATCTAAGTCTGGATTCACAAAACTGCCGTCAGAGTGCATTCAGAATCCCTCAGGGCGGTGCACGGAGACGCAAGTTAGATTTTGACCATCTACATATAACAATGGAGTGAACGAGATAATGATGGAATGAAATGAATAGGTACCTAACGTGAGCTGTCCAGGCATCGATCTGGTGGCTGGAATGCACAAGCGGTTGCCGTTGGAGTCCTGCGAAGGGAAGAACGGATCTCCATCTGGAATCGGGATCGGGAAGCACTCGGGATGTACGCTCGTTTTGGAGTCGCAAGGTCGACAATTCAAGATTCCTTCGCCGACAAACCCTGGTAAAACAAAAATGGACATTAACCCTAGGATGACACACCGGGGTCATTCGTAACCCCACGATTTACATTTGGCCGTGTATTTATTAAAAGAAATTTTTTCTTCGAACAGGGATATTTTGTAAATAAAGTTGGAACTCCTTCTGAGCCCCTTTGTCAGTGGTTAAGGTCAGTCACTCGCTAGAGTTCGTGCAGTTAACTTGCAAACGTGCTATGGGCAGTGGCGCCTCCTCCAGGCAAACATAGCAAACACTGTTTGCCTTACTACAAAATTTGTAGTAAGCATATTTAATATGCAAATAAAAAAATTAATTTTTGTTGAGATTCTCCTATATTTCCATTTTTGCAAGTAATATTTAGCCGATTTTGGAAAACTTTTATAATATTTAGGGACTATTTCTTATTATCAAGGAAGTTGGAATAAATAGGAGAATGGAATAAGAAAGTACGTATTTTGTCTTGGATACTAGCCCGCAACACAACAGAGAGTTGAAAAGGTTGGTAACTAGGTACGACGGATTGCGGATGATAAGCGAACTAGCGCGGGGCAAAGCAAGCAGTTCGAAAAAATGAATTTTTCGGGACAGTTTAGACTGAGAGGCGATGATCGACGGGGCGGGGGGGGGGGGGTCAGCGCAGGGTCAAGTATTGCCATGCCCCCACTACCACTCTATCAGCTGTTGCAAACAGTCGGAAAACTGTTTCGTGACCTTGAATGCAGAGAAATAATTTCCAATTATTGGAAGATGAGCCATGGATACTAATTAGCCCACGCATGGCAATACATAACATATCCATCCAACCACATTATCTAAAGGAAGGAAAGCAGTTCGTTCTTTCGCCGCCGCAAATAGCAGCTGTTTTACTTTGACTGGTGTCTCGTTCCCGATTTTATTGTATTTCTCTGTACCTAATCGTTTTTCTAGTTGCTAGACACTTGGAAATAACTGCATAACATTGTAGAATGAAGGTTTCACGTCTTATTAGGTCTAAATTCAGAGTCTCTTTTTTGGTTTATTATTTTCAAGAAAAAAAGTTTGAGCACCCTCAAAATCCGATGGTTTACTTTTGAGGTAGGTACGTAGATTTTGTACGTTATACGTTCATGTAGATTTTGAAAATCGAATATAAAAAAATCCGTCCGTCTGCAGAACTTTTCTTAATTAGGTATTATGGACTGATTTTGATGAAATTTGGTAAATGGGATTCCATTTGGGGTCTAGTTGTGCCCCGAAGCTTTTGGTTGATGTCAGTTAGTTCTAAGCGGTGAAATGGAAGGGATGTAACTTCCAAAGGCGCCCTCTTATCACGAAAACTCTCGATATGAAGGTAGGTATTGTTTTTGTTTTGGTATTGTTTTTTCACAAATTGAAGATAGGTACCTACCATTGAATTTTTAGAATCGAACGAGACCACCCAGAGCTTTTGAGGACAAACTGTTCGTTTCCTACGAGAACTTCAGGGTTGAACTTATGATAAATCAGAAAAACGATTATGAATCGCCTGAATATCTTTCAAATTTCAGCTAACCAAAATGAGATCACCGATCGTTTTTTTGGGTTGTACTCGGTTTTGCTTCCTTAGCAACCAGTAATAAAATTTCTAAACGAAGGAATTCTTTAGTTCTTCGAATGGAGAGTGAAGCGAGTAGATCTTCCAAATAAACTTGATAGTGAAGATAAAACATGGTTGGTTGGTGGTGACAATGGCAAAGCTGAGTTCTTTGCTGGCGCATGATATATACAGAAAAAATGAACCTTTGTGTAATAATTTGCAGCCTAGCTGTTTGCCTGACGAATATTTTCACCCGACGCCCCTGGCTATGGGCCACATCTGACCCCAGTGTGCTATAATCGGTTGACTTTTTTTGTGTGGGGGACTATTTGACCCCAGTGTGACTTTCTATTCATTCTTTTGCCTTTTATATTTTGGGGTCAGAATTGACCCCAGTGTGCCGTTTATGTATGCGAAAAATAGGTGTGCCAAGATTTATACATACGTAAATTGATCTCTAAATTTCTTGTTTTTCCATTTACCGTGAGAAGCCCCTACTTTGAGCCAAAGCAAGTATACTATAAAAATTCACAATAATACAGGAGTGATGATACAATTTTTTTGAAAAGCAGAGAAATAAAAGTGCTGGTGAAAGTCGTCAGTCAAACTCAAAAAAGGGCCATCTTTGAGCTGATCTATTATCGAAACTATTCCATAGAATTAAGTGATTTTTTTTATATTTGATTCCAAATATCGTCAACTTGGAATGCTGATAGTGGAATCTATTAAAAAAAACCCTTCAACAAAATATAATTTCAAATTTTAGAAATTTCATTTATTTCCATATTTTTATTGACTTTTTACGAAACTATATTCAAAACCGAAATTTGTTCCTGGTTTAAACTGTTTTTTTGTATGTATTTCAACAAACAGGCTATCAATAGATTTTTACAACCTAAAAATAAATTTAAATTTCTGTCTTAAATTTAAATTAGAGGAATTTAAATTTTGGGGTCAGAATTGACCCCAGTGTGTCGTTTATGTATGCGAAAAATAGGTGTGCCATCCTAGGGTTAATGATTAAGATAAGTAGAGAACGAATAGATGAATTTCCGGCCCTAATATGACACAAACCAAAGTTTACTAATCCACTATGTAGGTACATCTTTAAGTTGACACACTCCCTCGGCATCATCAACTGTCTGGTTATTATTAACCCTTAATAACCTGATGTATCTTTTGGTATGTCCAATTTTTACCTGATACCGTTTATCGACTTTTAAGCCAAAGCCATGGCTCGTTTGATACTCAAAGAACAAACAAAATAATTCTTGAGTTGACAGAGTGAAATAGGGCCTTCGGGGTACCTTCTACCCTCATTAATTTCTTATCTTGTAGGGTATTAGTTGGATTTCCTCGTCAGAGATGGCGCCACTGTCTAAGGCAGCACAAATCCCTGTATGAAGTGAACCTTTCCCACCTTATTCCCTGGTTATTTTGTGATGATTGGGTTTCTAGTTGGATTATATGACTTTAAACGTATTTTATTTATTCCTGACGACTAGTCACCAACGTGCGGACGTGATTTTCGTCGTCGACAACAAATTTATTATATTCGAATTGTTGATTGGATTTTCCTAATATGCGTGTTAGGAATGAAAACTACTATTGCCAAATTTTAGGCTTTTACACAAAAGAGGATTTATATTATGTTATTACGAGAAGGCTTCAACTTCTATCGAAAAGTTACCAAATTTCATGAAAAGAGATTTGGGTAGTGCGCAAGGCTAATACTGGAATTATACTGGTGCGTGTGTTTGTAATTGATATTATAATAAATTGTTGCTATACGTTATATGTTATTTTATTTTCAAGCCTAGTTTCCTAGTTTGGTTATGATTATTATTTGCTGTGTGTACCTAGGGATCCAGGTAGGTAAGGGACTCAGGGCAGAAGGCCCTAGGGTCACTGACTCTATCCTTTTCTGGTGAAATTCCTAGGCGGTCGCTGCCACCACCCTGGTCATAAAAGATCAGGGATTATTAACCCTTCTTACCTGCAAGTTACCTTGAGGGAGCTGAAGGTAGATCTGTTGAAATAAGTACTCAAGTTTAGGAAACACGTAGGGTTTTTATTCAAGAAAAACGAAAATATTTCACCGTGAAGCGGACTAGTTACTTTACCCTCTGAAGGAGTTATCGCAATGACAAAATGGTACTTCAAGAGTTATTTTACTTCACCCTACAATGAAATGATATTATTATTATTATTGCTATGTCAGTCCGACAAAAATACTTGTTAATATGCACAATGCGTTTATACGACTCACAATGACTCAACTTTGACTAATTCGAAGTTCACTTGACTTAGACCAAATAAGCGTGATTATTTGTTATGCTTATGCTTATAAGTTTCAATACAATACAAAATATACAATGGTTTATGCGTTTTACAATGTTTTATGCGTTTGCTTTACTTTACGTTTACTTTACTTGCTTTACAGGGTATTTATATGATTATGGGGGATTGTGCCAGATTTTGAGTGAATAGTAAGCGCTTACTAGGAACTATGAGGGAATGGGCTCACCCTTGCCGAGCTTGGATCGTAGTGTGATCTCTGTAGCAGGTTTGTATCCAGGGCCTCGTTTCTAGAAGGCTTGTATGTGGGGGGTGCCTGGAAGCGGGGCGTTCTTGCCTCGGTTCGGGGATCGTTCGGCGTACCAGAAGACCGTGTCGGCGAAAATGGAGAAGGCTGCAGAGTCCGGGAGATTGGGCCTTGGCTAACAATTAACTCGCGGATCACTGACTGGCGGGTAGACAGTTCGACTTTTACTTGAGTCGCGGGGAGCACAAGGTGGTTCTCAGTTCGTACTGTCTTCGTTACAATTATGGGGGATGAGTTCACAAGCTAGGTTTGATTCACTTTCGAGACGCGTGACTTGGAGACTGAGGCGCCGGTGGTGGGGGCACCCCTATTTAACCCCTCGGCCATCTTGGTCGACGATGAGGAGGAGGCGACGGTGGCGCTCGAAGTGTGTGTATGCGCTTGTGGCGGACAGTGGTTGGTGGTGAAGTTGTTGCTCGCATGGAAGGTTACTATGGAATTGTTATGATGATTGTTGCCTGATGGGCGCGGCTTATGGCTGGGCCATTACAATTTACTTTATGAGAAATTACTGACCCCAACATCCCACCAAGGATCTTTCCAAGTTTCCTTCTTCTACTTCAACCAAACTGAATTTATAGACAGATAGTGCTAGAGTGGCCCTTGGAAAGATCATTCTTGAGCTGAAACCATAATAGGGCCTTTAAGGAACCTCCTGCTCAAATGTTCTATAGATTTATCAAAATGCATCTATTATTAATTTTTAAAATTCCGGAAATTTTTTTTTTTTTTTAACAAGTGGAAATTAAGGGTTAAGGGGGTCTCAGTCGGTTGCCGTTCCTTCCTCTTTCCGGGTTGGTCTAATCTCTTACGAACCGGCGCTCAAAGTTTCAACATTGTAACTAAATTTGGAATTTTCAAGGATTTTTGAAATTCATTAGCGCATCTACCTAGAGAGTTGAAAAACCAGAAAGAAAATTGCCAGAGAAAAAAAGGGAAAACTGGCAATTATTGTGAGATTTTGATGATTCCAGCGGCAATCTTTTACTTTTTCAATTCCCTAGGCTGATGCACCAATAAATTTCAAAAATCCTTGAAAATTTCAAAATTAGGTACAACTGTGAAACTTTGAGCGCCAAAGAGACAAGGTTTTAAATAAATCTATTGTAATCATATTTATTCAAAGAGGAGCAGCTCGCAGAACTGGTACTAAAGTTACATAAAAAATGCCAAGTGGGTGTGGCACATAGCTTCCTCGTATCCATAACCCGATTGTATAGATGATCCGATGCATAGTAGTTGATCTCAAAACATCACAACATCAAAACAAGATAATCTGTAACATCCCTGAAAATTTCATTGAAATCGGATGGAAAATGTAGAAGTTATGGCCGTTACAAGGAATTCACGTTTGCGCATGCGCAGTGGCTACTAGCAGTCCGAAGGTGGTGATTTTCATAGGGGACCATCTAAATACTAATCTGTAACATCCCTGATAATTTCATTGAAATCGGATAGAAAATGTAGAAATTATGGACGTTACAAGGAAATTTATGTTTGCGCATGCGCAGTGGCTACTATCAGTCCTAAGGTGATGATTTTCATAGAGGACCGTCTACACACCAACCCGCACAATCCCTGAAAATTTCATTGAAATCGGATGGAAAATGTAGAAGTTATGGCTGTTACAAGGAATTCACGTTTGCGCATGCGCAGTCGCTTCTATCAGTCCGGGGATGATGATTTTCATAGGGGACCGTCTACACACCAACCCGCACAATCCCTGAAAATTTCATTGAAATCGGACAATAACTTCGTATAGTTATGCGCGTTACAAGGAATTCATGACAGACAGACAGACAGACACTGAACCAAAATTGTTCAGAAAGGTCTAAAACGCAAAACACGAGTGAAAATTTTGATTTTGGAGAACTTTTTTTTTCGACCTTGAAAAGTGAAAACAAAGCTTCCGCTACCTTGGTAGACTCGGAAGCAAAAACATAGATTGCCCTGATGCTCTTGGTGTGCGGCAGGACCTTGGTGTAATAGCCTGGTCCACTTTAGATAAGCATAGGAAGACAATCGAATCCTTCTTCATTCCGCTTCTAATCCTTCTTTATTCCGCCACTTCCTCCCCTTCCAAAGTACTCGACTCACTACTTCACAGTCAGTTTCCAAACGGAAACTACATATTCACAGATGGTTCTGTTTCTGGTGGGACAGTAGCTTGTGCTTTCTATGACAAGACAAATAATCTTGCTAAGCAGTTCCGTCTCTGGAAATATGCTTCAATTTTCTCTGCAGAGGCATGCATATGCCATTATGAAAGCTCTTGAGGATTCCTTGGACCGGTATGACAGCAGACCATACATTGAGATTATTTCAGACTCCCAAAGCGTACTCCAGAAACTCAAACACAAAGGTCCCTCAACGAAACTCAGCCACATAGAAATCTCCATCCTCAACGCCATAGACATCCTCGAAACGCGAAATCAGCTGGTGAAGTTCATCTGGATAAGAAGCCATAAAAACATCCAAGGTAACACAATTGTGGATCATGAAGCCCGAGAAGCTCTACACCTTCCAATGAGGTTGTGTCAACCTCCATGCTTCCCACACACCGACCTCGAACGTTCTCTATCAGAATCTCAGCTGAACGCCTGGAGAAAATACCATGTTGAGTACCCGGTGGGTAGTCGGTATAAAGAGTTGTTCTCTCCTCCATCTAAAAAGTGCTGGTACCACGAAACGCCCTCTCCTAGATCCAAAGCCTTCTTCAAAACAATTACCAGGTTACGCTCAGGCCACAGTCTCACCAAAGAAATGCTCGAAAGATTCGGGATGATTGATAACAACATGACACGTTGTTATCAATCACATTGTGCTCCTTCTGTAGAAATGAGATTGAGACCATCAAGCATGTAGTCCTGGAATGCTCAGCGTCCCAGTTACAAAGAGAAGAGCTCCTCAAGGAAATCACCGACCACTCACTACAACCCTTCAACTTAGACACCCTCCTTGCAACTGGAACTGATCCGATCCATTGTGCTCTCTTTAACCCCTTCAATCCTGATTTTTTTCTCGTTGAGATAAAAATTTTTTCTCTCTCATTTTGTGTTACTATACTTCTCGGGATGTCACGTGAATTTTTTCGTAATTTTTCGACTTATAGATAATGAGACGATCTTGGTCCTAGTAGGTCTGGTGTTAAAGAATTCACACGGACGAGAGGGGAATCGGTTTTTTAGGAACTGTATTAACATCGTCCAGAATAAGAGTGAGGTCTCTTGCCACTTACAGAAATTGTATTTTAACATTTTTCTGCACTCCTTGCACTTCATATAATTTTGGAAGGGGGACTGGCCTACTTTCGCGGTGTTCCCATCGGAGTTCGCGGTCGGGGTTGACAGCCGGTTATCAACCGCTATCAGCACCACCACCCTTCATCGTTGTCCCAGCTGTGGGCGCTGCGTGGACACTGGCGGGTGGTGGTTGAAGGCCCATGACAATAAATAGTTACGACTGCGTCCCGTGTGCGGGACACCCGGACTGGGGGTAGGTAGGTCATGCAATCTCGCTACTTCCTCCGACAGTCAGCAGGATCAGTTGTACCTACCTACGTACCTGGTGTATTCCAACTGTTTGCTCTGATTCCGATTTGAATGGTGTAATGTAAGTGGGGGGAGGGTAATATAAGTGAGGGGTAATACATACGTATTATGTATTTAGTCTCAAATAATACGAATAATAGGAACCAAAATTATTGAAATAATTTCTCCCTTAGAGGGAAAAACAACAGATCATGGGTATGTCCATTGTTGTAGGTGTACTTTGAAAATTAAAATTATTTCGAAACTAAAATTGAAAACTTATTTTATTTCAATTTTTGTGATCAATATAAGTTGGTAACCTCTATTGAATTGAAATGAATACTCTCATAGTTTCATACATTTCTTTTACAAAAACCATCGATATTTCTACATTTAGGCACAATTTATATCACAAAATCACATTCTTTATCACAGGTGAACATAGCTTATATACTTATTATGTATGTATATCATCAGTCTCAACTAAGTCGAATAATCGGAACCAAAATTATTGAAATCAATTTCTTCCTTAGAGGGAAAAACAGTAGATCGGGGATATTTCCATTGTTGTAGGTGTAATTTGAAAATTAAAATTTTTTCGAAACGAATATTGAAAGATGTCCGAAACTTCTGCCAATAATTCCCGAACGAGCTCGTCATCATTTGGGTCATCAAAATCAAAGAAAAGTTTCACTGAAACGAATAAAAAAACACAAAAAAGTAAGTAAGTACGATGTTATGGTTTTGTGTTCTTGCCGAGAATCCTCTTCAAATCATAGAGCTCCTAGTCCGGCTGTCCCGCTGGAGGGACGTGCCTTTCAATGCTCGCACAGAACGCCCTAATAACTAAATACGAATTGTAAAACGCTATAATGAGTCTAGAGATGCGACAGAACATGAAAATATTTTTTTCTTCTTAGTTTTATAAGTAAAAATATTGAAAAAAAGTGAAAAAATACGGCACTTACCGGTCTGGTCAATGGCACCCAAACTGCTGGCTCGAAAAACTCGAAAAAACAAACTAACAACTTCCCTAAGGGGTAAAACCAGCATTACACGACAGAAATCATGTCTACGAAGAGAAAATAACAGCTAACTTAAGTTCCCGAGTTTTCCTGAGCACGGAAAGAGCACTGGAATGTCACGTCCCGCACACGGGACGCCAGGTCTGAAGGGGTTAAATTTCTCTCCGCCATAAACTTTAAAGTGTAATTTAATGTATATATCTTACCTCCATAGAAGTTATGGCTGTATGTAATTCTTTTGCGAAGAAAAAAAAATCCTTCAAATCTGAGAACTCCATTTTCATTGTCGCAGGATGGACTACACAAGTTATGAAAATTATGGGTGTGTGGCTTTTTTTTTTTTTTTTGACATTCAACCTATTTTTGTTCTTAGGGGAGTTAATCAAGATGTGTATTAGGATTCAATTAAAATCAAAAGTACCTTTATTCACAGGTGTGAATGTGAGGTCGTGGTCTGTGATCTGAGAAAACTGCATCAGGAACAGAGAATATCTAGTGTGCGGGTCGGACACGTCATTGTGGATTCGGCTGGAAATTGTTCTTGGTGATGGCAAAGGACCTCCTTGCGAAGTGCGACTTCTCGGCGCTCCCACACCTGTACGCATGATAAAATCAGTTCAAAATTCATAAATCGCAAGGTATGTTCATCTAAATGCCTGTTTCTCGGTTTCGTCATAGTTTTCATAACAATTTGTAAATCAAAATCATCAGGACTGATTGATCACTTCTGCATGATAACCAGTTGTCCTCGAAAATCAAAGCCTTGCAATATTTTTTTAACATTTTGTCAACTGCCTTCCAAATTTGACTTCCTGTTCACAAACTTGAACAGCTGTATTCCATTCCTGGTAATGCTATTCCGATTCGTCACTCTTATGTCGATCAACTTTCTCTAAATTTACCGTCATTATACACCGGGGGTAAAATCCTGGAGAATCTTCGAAAGCTCTGGCCGTACAGTGGATTCTCGAGGTTGTTGCACCAACCGGAAAACGACCGATATTTCTGCGTATGGTCGCAGGGCAACGCCGACTCCAGGCACTCTTCATCAGCAGAGGCGTCAAACCCCAGGTCGATTTGCGGCAGCGTTGAGATGAGTGAGTCCACGTTTCCAGTTTCCACATCCTTCAGCTTCCTATCCATACAAAAAATAATGTAAAAATTACAAATGGTGTAATTTTGGCTCACTATTCACCACAGTTATTTTCAGTGGCGCCTCCTCCAGGCAAACATAGCAAACACTGTTTGCCTTACTAAAAATAAGCAAAATGAATAAATTAATTTTTGTTGAGATTCTCCTATATTCCCATTTTTTGCAAGTAATATAATAGCCAATTTTGGAAAATTTTAATATAATATAGGTACTTTTTCATTATTACCAAGTACATTAGACGAAATAGGAGAATGGAATAAGAAAGTACGTATTTTGCCTTGGATACTAGCCCGCAACACACCATAGACTTGGAGAGGTCGGTAATGTAGATGATTGCAGATGATAAGTGAACTAGCGCGGGGCAAAGCGATGCAAAGCAAGCAGTTCAAAAAAATGAATTTTCGGGACTGTTTAGAGTGAGAGGCGACGATCGGCGGGTGGCGGGGGGTCAGTGCAGGGTCTAGTATTGCCATACCCCCACTACCACGCTATCAGCTGTTGCAAACAATCGGAGAACTGTTTCGTGACCTTGAAAGCAGAGAAGATGAGCCATGGATACTAATTAACCCATGCATGGCAAGACATAACATATCCACCGAACCACATTATCTCAAGGAAGGAAAACTTAGTTTTTTCGCCACCGCAAATAGTGGCTGCCTGGCGCCGACTGGTGTCCCGTTCCCGATTTTATTGTACATTTCACTGTTCTTAATCGTTTTTCTTGTTGATAGGTACCTACTTGGAAATAATTGCATAATATTGTTGATGGTTTACTTTTGAGGTTGTAGCTACTACGTATATTTTGAAAATCGAATACAAAAAAATCCGTCCGTCTGCGGAACTTTCCTTAATTATCATGGACCGATTTTGATGAAATTTGGTATAAGAGCTCCATTTGGGGTCTACTTGTGCCCCGAAGGTTTTGTCAGTCACTTCTGAGCGGTGAAACATTAGGGCTGTAACTTCTTAAGGCCTCCTCTCTCGAAAACTCTTGTTAAGGCCATATCACACGAGCGATTTTTCAGCTTTTTTCCGCAGAAAAATCGCTGGAACGTGAAGAGGAAGAAGTACAGTGATTCAAGTATCCATGCAAGGGAAGAAGTACAGTGTTTCAAGTATCCATGCAGCGGGTTTTTAATTCCACTTCCCCACCCCCCCCCCCCATAGCACAGCCTGCACCCTGGTGGAGCGATTTTTCTAGCTTTGGAATATTTAGAACGCGTTCTAATTTTTCTAGTCCGCCATTTTGTGCGGGAAAAAAAGCTGGAAGGAAACCATTTGAAGGTTCTCCATCGGTAAGTAATTTGTGGTTGTAGCATTCCTTGATCTACTAGTCGACGTCTGTTCAGTTTTCCGAGAGAAAAATTAATCAGTTCTTCGTTCATTTTTAAACCTCCAACAAGTATGCCGCCGAAGGATATAGTGAATAGGTGGACAACAAGTGACCTCTATAACCTGATCCAAAACTTGTAGTCACGTTAGAGTGAAAATCGCTGGCCGCCAGAATGCGCTCTATTCGCAGTTTTCTGCGGTTATTCTTCTTCAACTTCGCCTAACTTATTCTAACTTCCTCTTCACGTTCCAGCGGAAAAAAAGCCAAAAAATCGCCTTAAAGGCCATATCACACGAGCGATTTTTTGGCTTTTTTTCCGCTGGAAAATCGCTGGAACGTGAAGAGGAAGTTAGAATAAGTTAGGCGAAGTTGAAGAAGAATAACCGCAGAAAACTGCGAATAGAGCGCATTCTGGCGGCCAGCGATTTTCACTCTAACGTGACTACAAGTTTTGGATCAGGTTATAGTAGTGTGGAATTTTGAAGCAACGTTTTAGCGTCGCTCCCACTCCCAGAAAAAGTAATCACTTTTTTTAAAGATGGGTGATAGCAGAGGTATTAGTCAGAATAGGACCTAAATCTACAATTATTATTTTTAAATAAAAAATAAGTGTGTTGAGCAAAAGTCACGAGAAGAATGTATTTTCCTATTCAACAATAAATTGTAAAATAGGAATCACCTGTTGTTTAGGTAATTGATGGGTGGGAAACTAAACTTGATTTTCGGTCCTGGTAGGTAATTAATTAATTGAAAACTTGGCTTCTTTATGTTTTTCACTCGCCAACAACTTTACTTGTCTCCGTGGCGTCACTACGATCTCGTTTTCTTCAGTTTCTGTGCTCCTGCCATATTATTCTTCAAAATGGACCCTATTTCCTTGATCATTAGTGGTGAGTACCTACCAACTACAATATCTTAACTTAAGTATATAAATTATGTACCACTCTCCAGTATTTTATCTGTCAAACATGTAAGTATTTGTACAGAAAGAATTACTGAAATCTGATGGTTCATTGTTAAAAATCGTCATTGTAAAAATGAACGAAGAACTGATTAATTTTTCTCTCGGAAAACTGCAGAAAACTGAACAGACGTCGACTAGTAGATCAAGGAATGCTACAACCACAAATTACTTATCGATGGAGAACCTTCGAATGGTTTCCTTCCAGCTTTTTTTCCCGCACAAAATGGCGGACTAGAAAAATTAGAACGCGTTCTAAATATTCCAAAGCTAGAAAAATCGCTCCACCAGGGTGCAGGCTGTGCTATGGGGGGGTGGGGAAGTGGAATTAAAAACCCGCTGCATGGATACTTGAAACACTGTACTTCTTCCCTTGCATGGATACTTGAATCACTGTACTTCTTCCTCTTCACGTTCCAGCGATTTTTCTGCGGAAAAAAGCTGAAAAATCGCTCGTGTGATATGGCCTTAAGGGCTGTAACTTCTTAAGGCCTCCTCTCTCGAAAACTCTTGTTAAGGCCATATCACACGAGCGATTTTACAGCTTTTTTCCGCAGAAAAATCGCTGGAACGTGAAGAGGAAGAAGTACAGTGATTCAAGTATCCATGCAAGGGAAGAAGTACAGTGTTTCAAGTATCCATGCTGCGGGTTTTTAATTCCACTTCCCCACCCCCCCATAGCACAGCCTGCACCCTGGTGGAGCGATTTTTCTAGCTTTGGAATATTTAGAACGCGTTCTAATTTTTCTAGTCCGCCATTTTGTGCGGGAAAAAAAGCTGGAAGGAAACCATTTGAAGGTTCTCCATCGGTAAGTAATTTGTGGTTGTAGCATTCCTTGATCTACTAGTCGACGTCTGTTCAGTTTTCCGAGAGAAAAATTAATCAGTTCTTCGTTCATTTTTAAACCTCCAACAAGTATGCCGCCGAAGGATATAGTGAATAGGTGGACAACAAGTGACTACTATAACCTGATCCAAAACTTGTAGTCACGTTAGAGTGAAAATCGCTGGCCGCCAGAATGCGCTCCATTCGCAGTTTTCTGCGGTTATTCTTCTTCAACTTCGCCTAACTTATTCTAACTTCCTCTTCACGTTCCAGCGGAAAAAAAGCCAAAAAATCGCTCGTGTGATATGGCCTTTATGAAGGTATTGTTTTTTCACCAATTTGAGATTGGTACCATTGAATTTTTAGAATCGAATCAACCCACCCAGAGGATAAACTATTAGTTCTCCATGAGAACTTGAAGGTTGAACTTACGATAAATGAGAAACACGAGTGTGAATCGCAAAAGAGGCCTTATCACCTTAAAAATTGTAGCTGACCAAAATGCGATCGATGTTCGTTTCTTGTACATGTTTTGCTTCCTTAATCAACCTGTAATCAAATTTCTAAACCAAGGAATTCTTTATTTCTCCAAATGGAGTGTGAAGGGTTTATTTCATCTAAATAAACAACATTTTGCAGCAAAAACATGATTGGTAGGTAGTGACGAGGGTAAAGCTGATGCTTTATCTTCAGAAAAATAATAAACCTTTGTGTAATAATTTGCAGCGTTTTTCATTATTGTTTATTCTTCTGTGACTGGCCAAGCTGTTTGCCTCACGAATATTCTCACGAGACGCCCCTGGTTATTTTACGGATGTATTTAAAGAATAAAACAGTGAAATTCTTTTTCACTAGTTCACACAATACTTACCCTTGAATGAAAGAACGAACAAGACGCGATGATGCAAATTCGAGCATCAGAGATGTGTTAGCAATTCGAGCAGCTTGCCTTTTGGGTCGATTGAAACTGAAAGCAGTTCCTTGGGGCGATTGGGGGTCCGCTAGCTTGTCTGTAACAAATTTAAAAGTGATTTTTCCATGGTTTTCTTGATAATTAGGTACTACCTCAAACATGAATACCACCAACTCACTTTGAGAGTACAATTGCCATTCGTGTTGATGGAGTTTGGTGAGGTCCAGCATTGCTTTGTCCAGCGTCTCAGCGAGCACTTTGTTCGGGATGATGAACTCCTTCTTTTGTTCTTTCCAGGAGCTCAGATCCAGCTGTTTTATTGAACCGTCTTTGCAGCTCATGGCAGAATTCCTGATATCAAATTAATTGTTGGTTATTTGAAGGTTCGTAAGAAAGTAAGTTCTGCACTCTGCACGTATACAAAATGTAGTGCTAATTATGAGTTGAAGTGACTCACAGGAAAGGGTCGAACGTAATGAATGCGTTTGGTTGCACAGCGTAGAGCTTCGTGTTGTCGCAGAAAAGTCTAGCTAGAGATGATGCCGATCGAAGGACTCGAAGTTGGGTAGGAGTGAATCCAGAATGCTCCGTTTCAACCCAATGCCTGTCGCCAGCGCGTATCTGTCGAATCAATCAAGATCAGGTTATGCGGAGCAGAGATCACATTTTGTTCGCATCTCAGTTTTCTGTATCAGGTAAGGAAAAGGGAGAAATTCTGCGTCGCATAAGGAGACAACTGGACGGTTGATAAAGCTTCCAAAGCGAGAGGTCCACACCCTAGGATAGGACGAGGGAAAACTGGTCCAAAAATGACAGCCCATTGGATTGGACTAGATTCTCTACCAAAGACAATATTGATCTAGAATATTATTAGGTGGTTTTATGAGACTTACTGCAGCGAACTGCTTGGCGAGTAAACATCTCAATGTAGGACCCACTGTACTGCCTTCAGCCACCCACTCGCTCAGAGCTCCAGACAACAGATCGATCTCGGAAACATTTCTGTAATAATGACATGATGTGCAACCAGTTTAGTTAAAAATCATAAGTATTTCTACGGAATATTCTGATTATGATTCATTTACTTGTAAACAGTCCGTAGAGATGTGATGGCATCTTCAGGTATCTCGTTCTGCAAGTCTGAAAACGTGAGGGCTTCGCCCAATCCACAGAATTTCCTCCAGTGGACGTAACCTGGAATACCGTGGTCTCGGCCCTTCTGAATCAGTTGAGCCACTAGATCAAGTCCACCTCCAGCTGTAAACACAAATTCGATAGAGGCAGTTAGAAGTAAACTAATCCACAAAATGCATCAGGTAAACTGGTCCAGTAGTACCAAGTAGGCGAGACTGACCAAAAAAACTGCAGCTACACGCTTTGGACCAGTTTTTACCACCAGGAGGGAAATTGTTTCCGCGTGACAAATAGCAAAATACCTGCAGCATAGCTAAGATGTTTGGTAGTTCTGCAACTAGGATAGGTGCATCAAAAGGAGAGTCTAGCCCTCAGAAAGTGTTGTCGGGTTTCAGCGCTACCTACCGCCACTTCAGCGAACTACCATCCTTATCAGCTCGATGTGAGCGTGGTCAAGCGACATTTCTGAAAAGCAGGCTTACCTCGGTTTTACCGCTCATTTCTAAGTTTGGCGGCTCTACTTCCCTGCCTTTTTAAATTGCAAGGAAAAGGAACTTGTTATTGCATTTTTGTGTTTTGGAATGACGAATCAAGCAGGATGCATTATTATAGTGGAGATAACTGCAAGTTGATAATCTTGGGATAACTGCAAGTTAGAGGAGCGACAGTAATGCGGTCGCGAGCGTGATCACCTGATAAGATATCAGAAATGTTAGTTCATTGAAGTGGCGGTAGGTAGCGCTGAAACCCGACAACACTTTCTGGGGGCTAGACTCTCTTTGCATCAAATACTATTTCACTTACCTTTACTGGGCTGGTGAAACATGTGATCTGTAAATACTGAGTTGATGTGTTGGTTGTTGTTGAGAGCCGGTGAGCGCAGAAGTCCCTGAATCACGCTGTCAAGGCCGTCCCTGTTGTAAAGTTTGAAAGGCGCGTAGAAAGATTCACCCAAAGATTCTTCACCTGCTGTAGACCCATCCTGACAGTAAATAAAATTTTCAAATTTCAACGGAGAATACTTCTTGAAAAATTACTTGCTAGATTGGTACGATTATGAATAATTTAGCCGTTTGCTTGGCTCTAACGTGCTACATAAAGTTTACAACTAAGTAGGCAGGCAGTAATGAACTTCGCACAGTCTTTCAGAAGCTCTATTCACAGAACTAGCAAAGAATTCAAAATTTTGAAAATGAAGGAATTTATTGAACATATATTTAATGAAGTATCCGATTACCAAGTTGAACAGTTTGATAGCAGGAGGCATCAGGGACACGGAGAAGTGCAATGCTGCAGAAGCAACGCTGTTGACCACAGTGGGATCTATGTTTATGTCGTATCCTTCAAAGTACCCTTCTTCTTTAGGAAGCAGACTATACGCTTCCATTGTATCCTGAAAAATGCAATAATAATAAGCAGTAATTAGCTCCTAGTTATGGGAAAATATAAAAGCAAATATGAGTCATTTTTTGGATTAATTTTGAATTTATCGAGAAATGAAAGGAGAGAAGCTTGACCAAGCAGATCCAATTTGAAACCTGTAACAATGGAGATTGATTTAAGAGGGCAAAGTCTTGAAAATTGCAATCAAGGAAAAATAAGATCAAGTGTAGCTTCAACTGCGTTATGCTATACCAATAACATAAAGGAAGGAAAATCACCAAAAAATTCAAAATCAAAAACTATTCAAGGGGAAATAGCTGTCTTCTGACAAAACTGCATAGGACCAAGTGTTTTAATGCTGAATATTGTGGGCAGACATGAAGACAGTTTAAAGCAAGACAGAAAGAACATAGTAGTTTAGTTGGAAGGATGTATAGACTACAGAGCAGAGAGGAAAACAGTATATACCTGTCCTAAAATTAGAGGTAAAAACTCCTTGTACGTGATGATTTGAATCTGTGCGATGAGGATACGACGGGCTTCCTGGAACAAGATTTCGTCGACCCAATGAGGGTTGATCTGAGCCAATTCATCAGCGAGTCTGTTGTGCTCGCGAGCAAGGATCGTCATGATGGCCGCCGACCCCATGTGTTCGTTCACACGGGGATCCCCGGTTTTGAAGCACCTGTCAAAATCGTAACGGAATTATGAATAATTTAAATTTCGGAGGTTATAGTGGGCACATTTGGACTGGGACCATCATCGGCGACCACATTTGGTTAAGTTTGTTTATTTGAAGGGTTACTTCATTTTTCATAGCGATTCCAATAAACATGGAGGGAAATTCAAACCCTGCTAATTGCTTGTGCAAATCTTGTCCAGCTAA
Organism: Apolygus lucorum; assembly: GCA_009739505.2. Classification (NCBI taxonomy): domain Eukaryota; kingdom Metazoa; phylum Arthropoda; class Insecta; order Hemiptera; family Miridae; genus Apolygus; species Apolygus lucorum. The sequence continues at coordinate 32,452,906 of CM019173.2, read as the reverse complement.
AGCAAAAACATACGGGGGCCCTTGAGCCGTTGGTCGAGTAGGTTACAAATTGACTGACTATAGGTCTGCCACTTTGCATCCCTTTGGCGCATTCTTCTGAAGAACATAGAACTACTTATCTCTTATCATCAAGTAAATTCCCGCGCGTACAATAATTTTTCGCGAATTTCTCCCCTTAAAAGTGACATGATTTCCCTCCTACTGCAGATTGAAGTTCGAGCATTTCCGAAATTGAAATTCCGTGGCACTAAACGAACATCAAATTTCTCACGGCCCCAATTTCCGTGTCAAGGTTTCACCATGGAAGGTTGACTCGATCACGGAAGGGATCTCGTTCACGGATCCGCCACCTAGGGGGCGCCACATGGATGCAAAGTTTCTGTGGTAGACCTATAAGCCCTTCGGGTATCAGCCCTCTCAATAGGCAAGGGCAATCAAGCATCATACTCCTCTTTTAGAAACTTCATCAACTAAAATATTACTCACTTCAGTCTTCCGCTCACTCGGCAGCCACCGGAATTGTCTGGAGGCAGAAGAGAGTTAACGAGTTTTAAACGACCACCGACGAACTCCCTCAGCGTTTCGCTGTCCGCCGTCGAAGTTCCGTACAGATTTGAGGCATCGAGAAACGAAGTGGCCTCGTTCAGTTGCTCTCGTGGACCTGCAAACCCAGACAGAATTGTTAGGGATTAATTAAGTACAGGAGGGCTCGTGCGAAAATTGATTCGACGATAGATAAATTGGTCCAAAAGTGGCCTGAAGTAAAAGTTATTTTTGTCTTTCCATAAGGCACGTATGAAGAATTCTAAAATGGTTCATGGTTATCAAAGATTCATTCCTAGTCGCGAAGTTAAGACAGTAGATCCATTTTCTACGTCTAGATCCAGTGGATTATTCGAGTGAGTGTTGATGCCCCCTCACATCTTGACACAGCTCTCGTATTAGTTCAAACTGGACCTTCTTTCTATCACATCCTGTCACTTGAATTCTCTGTTAGGCCAAATTTTTGGTTAATTCCACCTACCATCGATGCTATTTAGTAGAGTAATTGATTAAACAAAGAATTCGTTAATGTAAGGAGTCTTCATTGATCTTCGGCTGTTCCGTCTAATTTCCAGTGCTTTTCTCAGGCAGCAGCATCGACGATTGTGCACCAGTTCATGATAAGTAAGCTCCAGTCCAGGAAAGGTCCTTGTTGATGAAATTGATATACCAAACATTACCACTAGAATTGAAATCGACAAATCTGAAATTTTCCTCACCCAAAGTGCAATCTTTCCTTGGTGCAGTAGCTGACCTCGTGTATTCCTGACATCTGGCGGACCCGTGGACGGGGTCTCGATCAGGCAGTCTGATAGGGAAGCATTCAGGGTGGAAATCCGAGAAATCCACTCCGCAGCATCTCAACCGCTCACCATTGTATCCTTACAAGACAATAAATCAGTAAAAATGTTATCAATGTTTAAAATTAGATACACATAAATAAAATACCGATATACGTATCGTATTGTGATAATTACTAATCAATTTACAGGCTATCTTCAGGCAAATCCTTAGCTGTCCTCTGATTTCAAATGACTTCACTCACCGACCATTTGAGGAGTTAGGGAAAGATCGTGAGATACGATTTGCGCCCAAACAGCTGCAGTGGCAACGAGATGAGAATGCAGCTTGTCCAGCTGAGTGTGCACTTTGAGGGTCACCTCTCTGGCACTCGGAAGACCTTCTGGACTAATAAATTCATTCAAACAATCAGATCAAAAATAATCATATCATCGTTCTCAAAGTACGAAAAATCCAGTTAAGTTATATTTATAATGCAAGAAAGGATTGTTCTAATCTCCACTAATTCTTGAATAATAATTATTCAAGATAATAATTATTATGTCCATGTAATTTGGTCTGGGCAAGCCCACAAGTAAAGGAGCATCTAGGGAGAGAGAGTGGTGGTATGGCCTGAGCGCTGCCTGGCGACGAATAGATGAACCTTCCGGAGCTAAAAACCTACGTTATCTCTTATCAGTCCGCTGATGTGATGACAACTCAGTTGACACATTTTACCGAGAATTCTAGTAGTTTTGTCTTTGTTTGGGTGAGATCGAGTCTAAAGAGTTGTAAACAAACGATGGAAATTTGTTACGAAATTTATCAATGTAGCTCTGTCCGTAATCCGTAAAATATCTAATTTCCAAATTAGTTAGTTGACATCCGCGATGCTCACTCCCACCCCATCATTTCGGAAGACGGAACCTCACTCTCTCACTACCCGGGGTTGCCATTGGAAGGGAGTTTCAGGCTCCGATGGCTTATACTCCCCCTCTTGTGAGGCCCCTTTATTTTAAAAAAAAAAGGGGATTCCGCCGGCTACCCCGTGTTGGAGTCAGTAAATCTTCCGCTGAGATCTGCGAATTTTTTTATCCTTTTCCAGGAAATTTCTCGTAGGGATGCACGTTCCACAATGTGGTGACCGAATGCTTCCATTCTGGACCTCCAGAAGCAGTCACATCTACATAAAAAGTGCTCAGCAGAGTCAGCTTCTTGTTCGCAAGAGCACATTGGTGAAATTCTGTTGTCCATGATGTTTAGCATCCTACGGAAGTATGATAATGCCCCGTTAGAATGCCTATCATTAGTCTGATGGTGTTTCGACTTTTGGAAGTTAGCCATAGGGCTTGTTTAGGATCGTATGAGGTGATGAGCATTCTGGTCTGTCTGTATCTATCAGTTTCTTTGGACCAGAATATATTAAGATCTTGGGCTTCCCATTTTTTGACCTTTTCTTTGCAGGCGTTTTTCGAAATGCCAATTGCTGGCGAGGGTCCTACGAACCCTTTTTTCGAACCTTCTTTTGCCAAAAAATCGGCTTGTTCGTTTCCAACCTGGTTGGTATGCCCGGGTATCCATTTTATGGAAATTTTGTTATTTCCAAGAAACAGATTATTTATAGACTTTTTTGTTTCCCACACCAGTTTTGAGGTGGTGATGGGATTTTGAAGGGCTTTTATGCTTGCTTGGCTGTCAGTATAGATGTTTATATTCTTATTGCTGATACCAAGGTTTGATAATGTCATGCTACATTCGTTAATTGCAAAAATTTCTGTTTGGAATACTGTTGCATATTTGTCCAAGCTATAGGAATTGGATATCCCGAGGCTTGGTATGAACACACCCGCCCCGGAGGTGGTTTCCAAATTATTTTCTATTTTGGAACCGTCCGTATAACAGTTAATTATTTCTGCTGTGTCAACTGGAGTTTGTCCGTGACTCCAGTCTTTCCTGCTTTTTATCTCAAAGCTTGTCTTGAGATTCCAGAAATATTTTTTTCTCATTTCGTCCGTAGGCATTAAAGTTTCAGGAACATAAGCGTTGACAGCTTTTTTAATAAGCGTATGACCCACTTGAGAGTAATGGGTTAAGTGACTGGTGTCATGTACCCATTCCCCTTGTGAAGTTAATCTTATAGCAGCCTGCATGGAGAAGACCATGGTTAGTGTATCTATGGGAGCTAGCCCCAGGATGATTTGTATGCTTCTGGTGGGGGTGGTGCGGAATGCGCCACTTATCAGCATACAGGAAAGTCGTTCGACTTTTCTTAAGTAATTATTGTTATTTGAACCCGGCCACCAGCCAACTACTCCAAAGAGCAGTCTTGGAAGTATGATGGCCTTATAGATCCAAATAGCTATTTTTGGAGTGATACCCCATTTTTTCCCAATTGCTTTCCTAGCGCAGAAAAGACTGTTCGTAATTTTTTTGGATTTCCATTCAATATGTGCTTTCCAATTTAATTTAGAGTCAGACATTATACCTAGATATTTGACTTTATTTGATGGTATTATTTCGTTATTGAGGTAGGTGAGTCCATTTACTTGTGGGCCTCTACGCTTCCTAGTGAATGTGATAATTTCTATTTTATCAGGATTTATGAAGAGTCCCTTATTTCTACACCATTCCTCTAAAAGTTTAAGGATAGTGTTGGCTTCTCTGATGATTTCGGTGGTGTTGTCACCCTTAATTATGACTACACCGTCATCAGCAAAGAATTGGGAGTGGTGGCATATATCTGTTAAGGTTTTGACTAGATCGTCCACTACTAGGCACCATAGGAGGGGCGAGAGTGCCCCTCCCTGAGGAGTTCCTCTGTGTACCTTATAGGTTTTTGATGTGTTTCCCAAGTCACACGTGATTGTTCTGTTTAGCAGATATGATTTGCACCATTCTATAAGGGGGGTGTCTACTCCCCTCATTTCCAGTGCGTTTTGTATAGCTGGCCAAGACAGATTGTCAAAGGCTCCCCCTATGTCAAAGAATATAGCCGTAGCACTTTTACCAGTGAAGACTATTTTTTCTAAGTGGCCTATAAGGTTATGAAGGGCTCCCTCCACTGATTTCCCTTCCATATAAGCGTACTGTTGATGATGAATTGGTCTTATTGGTCTTGGTTCTTAAGACGGAACCTGGCTTTAGGAATCGCCTACATCACATTGGGTGACTGATAAGAGAGATAACGTGTCTTGAGCTCCTGAAGGTTCATCTAATCGTCGCTATGCAGCGCTCAGGCCGTTCCAACACTCTCCCTAGATGCTCCTTACAAGTAATGTGTCAACAAAAAAAAAAAAAAAAAAAAAAAAAATATGTGTCAACAAATTGTGGGCAATAATAATGAATGTCAGTGTCTTACTAAACTGCAGTTCCTCTTGGAAGACTGATGCCATCAGCGTACGCAGAGGGCAGGTATCGAGCGTAAGCTATCCCAGCAGAGCCCCACCATGGGAACTGAACGTTGTTGCAATGCCCGGACAATGATCTTCGAAGGTAATATAACATTAATATAATAAACCATAATTCATAAGTATGAAAAAAACTACAGTAACAAACCAAGTTCAATAGCTATTCCAACGCCGTACTGATGGATCCCACAGAGTATCACAAGCTCATAAAACTAAAACAGGAAAAACGGACTCACCTTCGAAATTTCGAGTTTTTAAAATAACTGAATAGACAGCGAAGAATAAACCAAAATCACCTCCAGAAACTTAGATTCTTGATTTAGAGGAAATCTGTAAATCTTGGACTTCATTGTAAATTTCCAAGTTCTGAACCAAATTTTGGAATTTCTTGAAATTTTCAAAATTTTGGGATTTGAATAGTCTTTTTTTAAATTATCTCTTACCTTTGTATTCAGGTAAATTCGAATAACAAGAATATAACCAATCACCTGTATTTCCTAGGTTGGCACCAATTAGCTTGTTCTCTGGATGGACAGATCTTTTCCAGGGGTTCACCAGTCACTTCTAGGCCAGCCAAGCGGTCGCCGGATAAGCCAAGGCTAGAAAATATTCAAGTTGTTATTAATGTTTTAATATACCTAACAAGAGTGATGAGACATAAATTTTAAATTTATAGGATTAGAATGTTCAAGTGGTGGAGCTGAGGTGGTCCTAATATGGCAGCTAGTCAAGAACGAGGGGCTTCTAAAGGGAATGTGATTTAAAATACTGTTTAGAATCTGTTTTCCACATTAGGCTCTTCACACTAGGTACTTATACAACGAAGACTTCTCCTAAATACTACAATAAATCATGCTCGAAGTACGGTAATTTATTGAAGTGTATAGAGCTCATTGTAACCGAATGAAAACGTGCAGTACCTACATAACTTGTCATTTGATAGTATTTAGATTGTAAATAAGTACCTCAACTTAACAACAAATAACTTTATCGCATGCATTTGAAGATTATATTTGCAATCACTCACGCGTGAGCCATGTATTTTGTGGTTTCTTCAGCCATCAATGCCACATTTGTGATGTTCTTGCTCGACGCCTTCCCAGAATGGGACAGCCCCATGAACCATGCTGGGGTCCCCGGTTCTTGCCTCACCCCTAAAACAAAAAAATTATTTTGTATAATTGTTCTGCGTGACTTCATTCAAGAAACCTAAAAAGATGCGTGTATAATTTTCTAGCCATTTTCTATAAAATTTATGGGGTGGACTGAAAGAGACCGAAAATGTCATCAAAATATGAAGGAAATTTAATGTATAGGTAAGTAATAGGTCCATGGGTGTCACCAACTGTGGCTGTTCTAGGTTAGCAGTGTCAGTGGACCACAGATATTTAGCGCTAGGATTGCCTACTAGGATATCTAGGCGGGGCGGGAAAACTAGTATACTAAGTCAAAAAACCTAATTTTACAGGGGAGGCCATTTTTGTGGTGGGCCTGAATATGGTTCTGTTTGTACTCTTCTTACCTGCTTGTTGTTCCAGATACCCCTGGTTTTTTACTTTTAAATTACTATTTGATAGTTGAACCAAAGATACATTTAGTGCATTTTCCAATAACTTTTTTTTTCGCTGTAATTTTTGACTTATACTGTTTCGACCTTTAAGAAAAATTGACTTATGTTTCTAAAACCACTCATCATCGTACCTAAATTACTGAAATTTCTCTTGAATTCGAAGATAAAATTCAATTCAAACACGGAATTGATTATTCTTTTACCATGTATATAGACAGTAAGAAACAAGACAGTAGCTAGGATTGTAATAAAGTTCCATACATCAAACTTTTCTTGATTATTCACTTATTTGTTTAAAAGCAGACAGGGTTTGATTTATAAAAATTGTATAAAAACAGGCCCGAGCAATTTATTCAAAACATATGTTTACAGAACACGAGTGAAAATGATAGTATTATTATTACCTATTGTGAGTAATGGAAAGTAACAATACTTAATTAATGTTTGGTAGGTAGGTATTGACAAAAAAATTTAACAACCTTGGTAATTACCTACTTATTGAGTTCATCAGGAGATAGGGTGTTTCCATCTAATAGTGTGGTATTACTAATATTCCATCTAATAGTACGATAGAGTAACATATCATCAACATTATACTGAAAAATGGTGGATGGGAATTTCGATTAAAAATAGTAATGGATGTAAGAAGTTGGTGTGCCACCTGTTCTGATGCCGCAACACACGTTTTCTCGCACAAATCATCTATGGCTGGGTACTTACGACTGAGCTACATGCACGAGATTCTGGGATATGTTTCTTATATAATTGGTGGATATTATACTGAAATTTTGTTGAATCCGGATCAGTAGGAGAAAAGTTATGAACGCCCGATTTTGGGTGATAGCTGATTTCAGTGGAAATTTCGAACACTTTCGCACTTTACAAAAAATGGTCATCTTCAAATTCCTCCAAACTCTGGTGGATGTTAGAGTAACATATCCTTAACATTATACTAAAAAATGGTGGGTGGGAATTTCGATATAAAAAAGTAATTTACTCAACAGTATATTCAACTCTGCATACTGTTGTACATACCTATTACCTATCTTGTCGAAAGCACGAATTAATACCGTTGTAACTGGTTGTCTATAGTTCTACAGGCTTCATTCATGTCAGACCTTTAAGAATATTTCAGTGGAGATCCGTTTTTTGATGGATTCGAGAAGTTGGGCGAATAAGAAGTTCTGTTGTAAGGGAATGATGTGGCCGCGCGGCTCGGAAAGTGTTGCGGGTTAGTCTAGGCGCGCCTTAAATCTATGGCTGGGCGTCTATGGCCCATTTCACACAGGTTTAGGTACCACTTACTGTTTAATACGAATTTTGAAAACGTCAAAACAGAAACACGAACAGTAAACAACAGAAAAGGGCAAAGTACAATAGATAACAGTGTTGCCCTAATAGTTCAAGTCAGGGCTTCCAACCAAATGTTTGTGGTCATACTAGTATAACCTGACATATACTATTTTGAACGGTAAACTAAAGAGTAACTTGGCGGTATTCATAGTATAAGTTGACCTATACTCTTAGTACCATAACGTCTTATGGCTTAATTTGACTTATACTGTTGGTAACCCTGCGTTTTTCTGGCTACAACACTGATTTTGACCTAAACTACTTTTACCAGCAAGTGGGAAAGACCTTTAAGAATGTATAAATGACTTAACTCATTTTGATCATTTTTTGACTTATACTAGTTTTCCCCCCCTGCCTAGATATATCCTAGTAGTAGTAGATATATCCTAGCTACTACTTAGATACATAATGGCGGTTAGCCTAACTGAAGCTATTTGGTCTCTCCTCGACCCCAACTCATAACACTAAATTCATTCTTGTCTACGGTCAAGGTTTCAACACTTACAGTGAGGTATTGTGCAAATTTCGTTTCCCCATCCAATGCGTGGGGTTACATTATCGTCTGTCTACCCGTTCATCCTTGGTTTCAACAACATAATTAAGAGATACAAGGAAGATATACAAATATATCTTCTTTTTTTCGGAGAGTAGACGCCGGCGCAATGAAGCTGTCAACCGTCAACTCCTATGTTGAGATAACCATCGTGAAGACTAATGAATCAAGAGGGCCGTGAACTGGCATCCGCTACTTGGAAGCAGTTGTCAGTTGGGAGAAGATGCACGGCTTCGTCGATTTCCCACACGCCACACGCGGAAGTTATTCATATTCTTCTTGAGTCCCGTCAAGTATCTTCGATGTGTTTATTTCATTTAGTCACTATTCAAAATATAAACACCCGCACAAAAAATTACGTGGACAAATGGAATCTGTTGGTTCGAAAATGATTGTGTTGACCAATAGGTAGGTTCCTGAATTCTTTGATATGCACTACCTATGAAATTCGCGATCAAGTTGCTGATTTCGTCGCTGAATCGGCAACTCTTGCTATCTCAATAATTGAGAACAATTATTGTTCTCACTTTTCAGGGGGGCTAGAAAACGTTTCCTTGGTTACACTTAGCATACTTTATTCCATGTTAGGCTATTGTTACGTTAAATCATAATATGATTTAACGTAACAATAGCCTAACATGGAATAAAGTATGCGGATTATAGTATGGAATAAATTATACATATTATGTCACGGATGCGTAGAAACTTCAAAGCGACCCAGAAATCTAGACTGAAGAAAATAGCTTGATATAGCCAGTGTTGTCAGTTGCAGACCTGAGATAGCGGGTGTTGCCGATTCAGCGACGATTTACTACATTAAGAAACAGCAACATGACTAAGAATTCTTTCCATTCTACGATGGTTTTTCAGAGTGGATTGCTGTGATCAGCAAACTATTCTCAAAGCAACTTCTAAGTAAAAAAGTAAGTAAAGTAAACAACCATTTCAGGTTGGATTTTCGTCCGACCGCTATTTCTGGCTTCCTAAGGGAAGATCAGAATTTGTTCTGATGATTTCGCTCATGGCTTCCCATTGGACGAGGGGGAACTGCGACCGACTTGCCCGAAAATATGCCGCAGAGGCGGGCCTCGAACTCACGGCCCCTGCAATCGGTCCGAGTCTCGCCCCGGAAACACATGCCGTAGCTCGCTCGGTCACAGCCGACCCCACAAAGCAACTTCTAACTATCCTCAAAATTGAAGCTCGATGGTGCAAGGATAAATATCCTGGGAATAATTGCATTTTACCAAACTCGAAAACCAATTTTACCTTAATTGGCGAATTCTACAAATCTCGTCTTGTCAGATGGATTTTTATTAATATGGTTTCAAGTTAATTGGTTAATTGGTCTCAATATGGAAGCCCGTATGATAGCTAAAATTGTCCACGACAGGATGATGACGTAATTTACTCCAAATTCGTCAAATTCAATAAAATGTGTTGGTAGGTACTATTCTTATTATACTAACTGGTTATTTCTGCGTAGAAGGGACTCATATTCGGTCTCAAAAGCTCGCTTTCGTATTTTAAAAGTCATGAACAATACGTGTATATCCCAGGGCTCTCAATAGTTTGACGGAAGATTACATTTCCGAAAAGCTGACATTTCTTATATAATCTAGGATAGAAAAATGACTCTCGTTACGTTACTAGGTACCTGCTTGGTGGAGATGGGGTTCCAGCCGCTGAATCCTGTGCTCCATGGCCTGAGATGCCTGGGAGATGAAGGCGGCCACATCCTCTCGCTGAACCAGCTCGTCCTGGACAGTCTGTGTCGAGACTCCGGCTGCCCACACCACCAGCCCCACTCTGAGAACAGTACAAAAACTTATTTAAAAAAAACGAGTATCTACACTGCATGCAGATACATCTGTACATGGATATGTCTTATGATGGCAATTTAAATGATGAGCTCACTCAGCTGATCAATGACCACTCAGGCGCCTTCAGCATTCTCCATTGACCCGTCCTCTCAAATTTCAGGTTCCTGCGTTCAATAGGAGAGGAAATGGCCTTGGAGCTCACTCAGCTGATCGGTGATCATCAACTTTGATGATGTATAGAAGTATGTATCGATTGACCCTGCCTCTCAAATTTCAGCTTCCTGCGTTCAACAGCATCAGAAAAAAACGTTGCATTGTTTTGTGTGTCGAAAATTTTGGAATGACCCCCAGAACTAAGACATACCTATCCATGTCAAAAAATTTTGGAATGACCCCCAGAAATAAGACATATCCATGTCAAAATACAATGGACACATTCTTACTTGAATTATCCCATCCATGCAATATTAAGTTCCTGTAGGATTGGTTTCCAGTGACCAAGCAACGTGCGCCGTGAGTCTCAGAAAACTATGGATATTGATTGGAATTGGAAGAAGAAGAAATTAACATTGGAAGAATAAAAAATTGACCGAAAGAATAAATACTAAAATATAAAATAAATATAGATTTAAATTGGGTGAAAAAGAATTAAGTATGACCGTTAGTATGCTGTGGTGGTTGATAATATTCTCCGTATCGCGTTCAAGTAGCTTTGACCTCAGATCATTGACAGATCGAACGAAAAGAATAATTTACGGAAAACCAATCAATGAGAACACGGACTACAACTCTCCAAAGTACGTCGTCTCCATCCACTACGCGTATAACTGCAACAAACTTTGTCAGAGATCGCCTGTATTTCACATTTGTAGCGGTTCGTTGCTGACTCCAAATTTAGTGCAGACTGCTTGTCACTGTGTGGCTCGTTTCGGGTCGGTAATGGAGGGTTTTCAGGATCCCGTCATAATCAACGTTTGGGAGCACCTTTACGTCATTTATGTTGGTGCTAAGGTTTCAGGCGAACCTCAGTCCATGGCCAGGGTCTACATTCATCACCAAAAATGTGCGGCATGGGGATTAAACAGGTTGATTTTCCACGATTACGGTTTAATAGTACTTCGAACCCCCTTGGATTCCAGCAAAGTCGCCTTCGCTCCGCTTTACACGGTGAAGACGCTGACAACTATGTGGACGAAAATGACGACGAAACAGATAGTTTGCCTGAACGTAGGTTTTGGTGCTTTTCGCATGAACGGAAATGTGACTGATCCTACTCCATCGACTATTCTGCGACACGGATGGTTACGGATGTGGGATTACCTTTCTTGCTACAGTGAGATGTCGTTGCCTAACTCGTACCAAAAACATCGTTTCAATTACTCTGAAGTTGCTACCTGGTTTTGCTCATCTAATTTGTCGAACAGGCGAGACCGTCCAGGCGTTGGTGACTCCGGAGGTCCCGTGACGTGTGACAACGAGTACGTTGGACTACATCATATGAGCATCACACGAGCTACAACTGGTGATTACAGATTCTCCACTTCAATGTCAACGGCATTCACCGCTTACGAGAATTCTGCAGACTTCAGAAATTCCTTGATAGTTTTTGTCAAGCTTTTCGACCACTACGGACCGGAAGATTCACTCACAACTTCAGTTTCACATCAATAATCTATTATTACCAAGTGCTAACTTTACCTTCGAAGCAGCTTTCAACTTCCTTCTCTCTACTCTTTAATACGGCGTTTTCTTGGGGAAAATGTCCTACTTTGTTCAAGAAAGCTTTTATAGTCCCCTTTTTTAAATCTGGTCAATGAAATAAAATTAAAACGTCTGCCAAGTGGGTGTGGCACATAGCTTCCTCGTATCCATAACCCGATACAGGGTGTCACCCTTACGGGCGCACCACCGGGCAGGGTTCGATTCTACTACTAATTTGCAACAAAAAATGTCTCTTAGAAATTTTTTTTAGAGGCTTTGTTTTCGACTTATTTCACATTTAAGATTTTTTTCGTGTTTTCGACCTTACCTTGGCTATAACTCCCTTAATTGATGGAGTAAATTCAAATTTTATTATATCATTGGAAAGAGCGTCAAATTTCCTATCTCCCAGATGGGGTTTTAGAAAATTTTTCAATGAAACAAACGGGTGTAAAATAAACCAAAAGTAAAAAATTGGTAAAGTGTCGAAATGTTCACTTTTTTCAAAGTTTGTTTCTCGAAACGTCGTGAACGGAAATTTCCATGCTGTAAGCCTAAAAGTTGCATGTGAATCCCAGCTTTCTAACGGTATAGTCATTTTGTTTAAAAACCACTTATTCAGTTAGAAAATGTCTGGGTCATAAATGACTCGCACTCCTTCCACTTTGTTGACTTACCTAATTTTTGCCCTCTGTCTTGAAACTATCGTCCCGATCATTTGCGGAAAGCTTTATCTTTTCGATAGATAACAAATTGGGAGTCGAGGACTAATTTGTTGTACCCTGTTTAACCCAGAAAGGGCTTGAAAAGTACTATTTGTCTGTCGAGGAGATCGGAAAGTGTTACCATTCGATTCAGCGTCAAAAAGTACGTAAAATTTCATGTCAAATGGTTTAATAAGTTGAAAAGCATTCCTGGTGAAAAACGCCGATTTACACCCGAAATTGAGCGTTTTCTGCCCTAAAAACGTCATTTTCTAACTGAATAAGTGGTTTTTAAACAAAATGACTATACCGTTAGAAAGCTGGGATTCACATGCAACTTTTAGGCTTACAGCATGGAAATTTCCGTTCACGACGTTTCGAGAAACAAATTTTGAAAAAAGTGAAAATTTTCGACACTTCACCAATTTTTTACTTTTGGTTTATTTTACACCCGTTCGTTTTATTTGAAATTGTCTAAAACTCCATCAGGGAGATAGGAAATTTGACGCTCTTTCCAATGATATAATAAAATTTGAATTTACTCCATCAATAGAGGGAGTTATAGCCATTTTAGTGATGTAAGGTCGAAAACACGAAAAAAATCTTAAATGTAAAATAAATGTAAAGTCGAAAACGAAGCGTCTAAAAAAATTACTGAGAGACATTTTTTGTTGCAAATTAGTAGTAGAATCGAACCCTGCCCGGTGGTGCGCCCTTAAGGGTGACACCCTGTATAGATGATCCGATGCATAGTTGTTATTCTCAAAACACCAATCTCTAAGTACCTTCCTCTACCCTCATAGGGGACCATCTACACGCTAATCTGGACAATCCTAGAAAATTTCATCAAATTCGGATGAAAAATTAAGTGAGTAGATGTATGTGATTGGATCAAAAAAATACTTAGCCTCGGCTGGGATTCGAACCCGCGACCCCTGGAGGACAGTTGAAGTTATGGCTGCTACAAGGAATTCACATTTGCGCATGCGCAGTCGCTTCTATCAGTCCGGGGATGATGATTTTCATAGGGGACTATCTACAACCTAATCCACATAATCCCTGAAAATTTCATTGAAATCGGATGGAAAATGTAGAAGTTATGGCCGTTACAAGGAATTCACGTTTGCGCATGCGCAGTCGCTTCTACCAGTCCGAGGATGATGATTTTCATAGGGGACCGTCTACACACCAACCCGCACAATCCCTGAAAATTTCATAGAAATCGGACAATAACTTCGTATAGTTATGCGCGTTACAAGGAATTCATGACAGACGGACAGACACACAGACACGGAACCAAAATTGTTCAGAAAGGTCTAAAACGCAAAACGCGAGTGGAAATTTTGATATTGGAGAACTTTTTTTTTCGTCCTTGAAAAGTGAAAACAAAGCTTCCGCTACCTGGGTAGACTCGGAAGCAATAAACAATTTAGGGCCAATAGCCCTCACGTTGTCCTTGTCTAAAGTACTTGAGAAATGTACCAAGAATAGTCTAATGAATGTTTTAAACAAAATTTTTTGAATAATTTCGCAAAACCAATTGGCTTACGAAATGATTACCTACCACGCTACTTCCGGTTTGCTGATTGCCCACAGACTTGATGCGGCTTTCTATGTAAGTTATGGGAATTTTCCTTGACATCTGAAAGGCTTTCGATTGCGTTCAACATGATGTTTCATCGCATAAGCTTCAAAATGATGGGATCAGGGGCGTTCCTCTTGAATTTATTTAATCATACGGCCGACGTCAGTCTACTCGGTGAAGGGTTTAATGAGCTTATTACTGCGGTGGGTAAACTATAAGAAGTGACTTTTTCACATACACCTGTTTTTTTCGTGAATTTTTTGTAAAACCGTCATTTGAAAATCGTCAATTTTCAAAAAGTTTTTTTTTTTTTAATTTTTGGTGACAGGAATGCCAATTTATCAAAATTATGATCCTAGAAATATATCTTTATAAAGAATATTGTAAAACCGTCATTTGAAAATCGTCAATTTTCAAAAAGTTTTTTTTTTTTTTTAATTTTTGGTGACAGGAATGCCACCGTAAAGAATATCTTTATAAAGAATATCGTCGCTTAAGATGCATCATGGCACATCTAACTTTTGCCTACTTTTCAGGAGAGCAAAAAAACTGATTTGGTCGATAAATTTTATAGTTTTTAACATTTTTATTCATCGGTCTACCTTTATTTACAGTCTGCTAACTTGAATTGCATTCAATAGTACAGTAAACATCATATGTCAAAAAATCTTGTAGATGTGCCATGCTGTTGAAATTTTTCCTCTCACTTGTGCTATGATGTACCACATTTTCTCTGTTTCGTGGTGAAACGGCAATAATCTGTAGCTGGCAGTGTAGTTTACTGAAAAACTAAGAAATTCATCCTTCTCCAAGTAAAAGCACGAGTTCGAGAATTAAATAAGAGAAATCATTGCAAATCCGCACAATCTCTGAAAATTTCATCAGAATCGGACAATAACTTCGATAGTTTTATGTCAGGCAGACACGGAACCAGAATTGTTCAGGAAGGCTAGAAACGTAAAACACGAGTGGGAATTCTGATTTTGGAGAACTTTTTTTTTTCAACCATGAAAAGTAGAACAATGCTTCTGCTACCTTGGTAGACTCGGAAGCAAAATGTAATAGGTATAATATTATGGAGAAGTCACAATTTTAATGCAACTTTATCTTCAGGAGAGAGTTAAGAAGTTTCAAGGTTTCATTTGTGAGATCGTAGACCACCAATAAAATCACGTTTCTAGTTTTCCCAAGGCACAATCTCAAGTCAAGAACCAAGAATGCCTAATATCACGTTAGTAGTACTATTACGGGTATTGAAATTTTTCTGTTTTTAGATTTTTTTCTATCATTAGGTACAAAGCGCAGCAAGCACTTGAATTTTCGACCTATGATAGGTAGTTTAGTTTTAGCTAATTTCCAATTTGTAAATAGAGAGATCTGTAAAGTGATGGAGACACTTACTGGCGCCTTACTTTCTGGCTCACAACTTGGGACTATAAACATTTTAAATTTAGCTGTAAGGCCCAAAAACGTCAAGAAAGAAGTTTAGAGAACTCAGTTTTGTGATTTAGAGAATACAGCCATAGAGTAAGACCAATTGGAGAGAGTATCTTTTTTGGTGGGTAAACTAGAATGCCAGAATTGGGCCTGTTTTGGCCTTTTATAAGGAAGGTCATGAGTGAAAGGCGTGTCTGCACTGTGGTTAGAGCCTCCCTCCTAACAATTTGTCATACATCGTGAATAAAAATCAGTTTTTTGGTATTTTAAAAAATTTGCATGCAGACGATGGTGCGAAGGTACGGAAGACTTGAGGTGTTTCTTCCCCTTGAAATTGGCAATGAATTTTCTATAGGAAAGCTGCTAGAAAAACATGAAACATCATGGCACATCAAACTTTCTCAGAACATAGCATCATAGCACAAGTAAATCTGCAACTTTCAACGAAGAATTAGTTGTCATTCCAGATAGCTTGGGACATGGATTTTATTTTCATTGAAGGTTATTTAGTGGAGAATAGATTACAAAAAAAATTTTCAGGAAAAACTCCCTAATCATTCACGTAGTCAAACAAAACCCTGCTCATCACCTGAGCTGTAGCCTTCCGCCATGTTGAAGATTGTAGATGTGCCAAGATGTCAGATGATTTTAGTTGTGCTATGATAACTAAATCATAAATTACAGCGTTTCAAGTGGAGCAATCAAAAAACTAAGTCCACCAATCACTCAGGCGCGAAAATTCATATAAGAAACCGTTCTAACCTCATTTTCGACAAAATGTTAGATGTGCTATGATGCATCTTGAGCGACGATATTGTAAAACCGTCATTTGAAAATCGTCAATTTTCAAAAAGTTTTTTTTTTTAATTTTTGGTGACAGGAATGCCAATTTATCAAAATTATGATCCTAGAAATATATCTTTATAAAGAATAAAAATGTATTTTAAGAAATCCAATTTTGATCTCTACGACTAAAACTTTGAAAAATACCTTTTTTAGTTTTCAGATGTCAGTAATTGAACATGACTTTAAAAACGCTGCAAATTATTACACAATGGTTTATTATTTTTATATAGATCACTCGTCTACAAAGCAACCAACCATCCAACATGAAGAAAAACATCGATCGCATTTCGGTCAGCTAAAATTTGAACGGAGATTAGTCCTCTTTTGCGATTCACACTCGTGTTTCTGATTTATCGTAAGACCAACCCTCAAGTTCTCGTAGTGAGCGAACGGTTTGTCCTACAGAGCTCCGGGTAGTCTCAAAAAATTCTAAAAATTCTATAGAATCTTAAATTGAAGGAAAAACAGTACCTTTATATAAAATTTTTTTGAGTTAGGGCGTTTTCAAAATTTTGAAATTGATTTTGGAACCCTTAGAAGTGACCTACATCAACCAAAATCTTCGGGGCACAAGTAGACCCCAAATGGAGCCTACATACCAAATTTCATCAAAATCGGTCAATGCTAAGTGGCAAAAGTGCCGCGTACGGCGGACGGACGGCAAAATTTCAATTCGAAATTCGATTTTTCGTATTCGATTTTTGGATTCTACTTGCCTTGAAACGTAAACCATCAAATTTTGAGGGGGTGTTAAATTTTTTTTTTCTTGGTCGATTCCAAAGGTTCATTATTGAAAATAATAAACCAAAATTGGTATTTTCAAGTCATGGTTTTAACAGTGTCTTTGACCTTTTTATTATCGATGTTTCTCGTCTCTCTATAATTGTATTTTGAACAATTGTTCGTCTGGTGAGCAACCCATCATAAAGGCGAATGGAGGTAAAATCAGTATTGTTACTAGCCATACGCTGAGGAGTCCACTTCATCTCGGCAGTCCGAAGATTCGGTCTCGGAGATAAATGCCAAGGATGCTGGCTGGAGCATCTTGTAAAGATTCACAACATCGCTGGTTGCATAATTAGAAGCCAGTTGGGCGAAAGATCGTGAGTCAACAAGAGTAACGTTTGTACCAGTGAGTACGGTCTGGTTCAGAGGTTAATTATTTAACCGAGAAACAATTAGTTTGCCTTGACTAATCGTAATAAATTGAACGAATGAACCTTGACAAAAATTACAAATAATTCCGTCTGATGTAGTCGGATCAACAAAATCTATGCAAATACTTCTTTTATTTTTCTTTGATTTTAAGAATTTCTAAGGGGAACAAATTTAGACAATTAATTTTAAATTCAATTTTGGAAACAATATTTGAGAAATACAAGATATAAGAAATACAAATTATCAACAGAACATGGGACCTTTAAAGAATAAAAACGCTGCAAATTACTACGTTTATTATTTTTCTTTATAGATTACCCAAGTGCAAAGAACAAGTAGTTGAATTAAGCCCAGTACACATTTCAGATTCAGATCTTGAATAAACTGATAGTCCTAACAAGAGGCGAGGGGACAAAAACCTTTCATTCAAGGAACTTCTTGTAAGATGAGTGGAAGGGGGGGGGGGGGTCGGGACCTCTGGGGCTCGCAGGGAACCAAATGGAATTCTGATAATTTTTACAATAAACACTCAGTTAACAATGGTTTATCATCAGGGTGGTCTCATTTATTTCTAAGAATTGAACACTACCTATCATGAATTGATGAAAAACGTCATGGAGCATTCATTAATTAGGTAATTTATTATCTTCACTAACTTTCGGCAAATCATTACGTTACGTTTCGACAACTACTGGAGTCCTTGTCCACCTTCATTCCTTCTCCAATGTTCAATAGTGTTTTTTCTCTCTTTCAACTTATCTTCACTAAGCAAAAGGTTGGTCCTACAAAGCTCTGGATGGTGTCATTCGATTCTAAAAAACGCTGCAAATTATTACACAATGGTTTATTATTTTTCTATATAGATCACTCGTCTACAAAGCCACCAACCATCCAACATGAAGAAAAACATCGATCGCATTTCGGTCAGCTTTAAGTTGAACGGAGATTAGGCCTCTTTTGCGAATCACACTCTGATTTATCGTACGTCCAACCCTTAAATTCTTGTAGGGAGCGAACGGTTTGTCCTACATAGCTCCGCGTGGTCTCAAAAATTCTAAAAATTCTATAGAATCTTAAATTGAAGGAAAAACAATACCTTTATATCAAAATTTTTTGAGTTAGGGCGTTTTCAAAATTTCAAAATTAATTTTTGAAGCCTTAGAAGTGACCTACATCAACCAAAATCTTCGGGGCGCAACTAGACCCCAAATGGAGCCTACATACCAAATTTCATCAAAATCGGTCAATGCTAAGTGGCAAAAGTGCCGCGTACGGCCAAATTTTTATTCTATTTTTGGATTCTACGTACTTTGAAACGTAAACCATCAAGTTTTGAGGGGGTGTTAAACATTTTGTTTTCTTGGTCGATTCCAAAGGTTCATTATTGAAAATAATAAACCAAAAAATCGTCTGTATTTTAAATTAATGAAAAAACAATACCTGTACATCGGAAGTTTTCGACCTAGGGCGTTTTGGACATTTCAACTCCAGCTTTTCACCCCTTGGAAGAGATTGACAATAACCAAAACCTAAACGGAAGCTATATTTCAAATTTAATTAGACGGCGAACGGACTGAAATTTCTTTATTGGATTTGTGGATTCGATGAGCAGGAAGAAAACTATCAGACTCCTCCATGTGTTATGTGCCACAGCATGGACAAAAAGGGTAGTTCAAACTCGATCCACAAAAGATGCTCTGTAAGTTTTCCAACAACAAAAATCGTTTATGCTGACTACTTGGCCATAAAAACAAAGAAATTATGTCAAACATGGTGGTAACGCTTTTTAGAGAACAAAATTTTGGATTGACTCCCAGCGATAAGACATTTTTAATATCAAAATTATGTTTAACTCATTTGACACTGAATTGCCCAATATTTTTCATAAATAGTTAAATACATAATATATTAAAAACTGTAAATTTGACAACTTTCTAGACCGGTTTTGAGAATATTTAAATTTTTTATTCGTGTAAAGATTAATTTTTGAGGAATTTGAGGAAGATTGTGGGTGTAAACTGTAATTTTGGAATTATTAAAATATTGAGTAGAGTGCTGGTATGTCATAACCGCGAGCAAAACCAGGATTTGCCCTCTCGTGTGGTGAAATGTCACGTCGAATTGAACTTTAGAAATACCCTCTCGGTACTTGACCGGTCGATGGTCCGTTCAAAAGGTCCCATCACTGTTTTCTCTCTTAGACAATCATGGTTGTGTCCTAATTGAGAATCTGACTTCATCGTTCTTCGAGAACTGAAACTATGATTATGAAGAACTGCCAGTGGACGAGAATGCGGAAGCAAGCATGATCAACCTCACGTTATCCCGAAAGGACTCCTCTATGAGATGCAGCCGTTGAAGCAACTTCAGCTTCTCCGGCTCCCTGTGTTATGAATATTGCATAGCACGATCTTAATATTATGCACTATTCCGAGATAAGTGATCAAGCGAAACAGAGGATGATGAAGAGAGTTTAATGTTGGTGTTTTAAGATTGTTGTTTAGAGATTTAAATCCACGTCGGCAGTTTACGCCTCTCGGTAGGTTTCAAGATAGTCCAAGAAGACATTTGCAATACCTATAGTTGAAAATCAATCATTCGATTCTCTTGATGGATATTCTGACCTAATTCGTAGGTCCCTTGAGAAACTTCTCAAACAAGATGTGCTCTGCAGTCGTTAATAAAGCAAATTTTCATGAAACATGTCAACCGATTTTTTGCGATTCTTGAACTATGCCGATCACCTATTTCTGATAAGGAATTCTCAAAGGAAATTTTGCGATAGTTCTAAATATTCAACAATTTAATACCAAAATCACCATTTGATGCAACAATGGTTCAACTCCTCCTAGCGTCAAACTTCATAAATCGTTTCTCAAATGTTTCAACAATTTTTAATTATAAAAATGTCAAAATTATTAATATTGAAAAAATATTTTTAAAAAAGGCTGCCAAGTTGGGGGTAAAAACTTTGATGTTTGTTCAACAGCATCGAGCAGTAACTACTTATTATAGATCAATTTTTTTTTTTTTAATTCGTAGATATTTCGTGAATGAAGTTCTCAACTAACCTCCAGTGGACGTGATCGAAAGAAATCGACTAAAATCGGGTGAATTCGTAGATACCCAAAATAGTTAGGTATTCATAAAGGAATTCGTAGATGCAGTTGAAATTAAAAAAATTGACTGCTGATCTATCGATCATTTTTCAAGAGTTTTACCTCCGTGTCTGTCTATAATTGGAAATAATTGTTAGGTATGAGCTGATATCCTGATATTGTGCTGTAGAAGAGATATCCTTACGTAAGCAGCCCTCCTCTTGAGCAAGAAGTGGTTAAACTCCTATTTCTTTCAAATAACGACCCTCGGACCTCCTCCTTCACTTCATCGAATTAATAGCGAATTGTTCTCTTCTGACCTACTGCTTCAAAGATGAATGAAAAATAAGAGAGGAACGAACAAAAAATCACACGCACGAAGTTTTTCCGTCGAGATTAGTTCATCCAATTTCTCTTACGGTGCAAAGTGCAAACGCAACAGACCAAGGAGGGTTCTTCAGAAGATTCTGAGCGACAGATCGGTCGCACGTTTTAACTGTGGGAACAACTCTCATTACTTGAGTTGAGTGTCGGCGGTTGTTTTCCCATCAAGTTCCAGGTGGATCTATGGCGATTGCGCGATGCGAGCGTCGAAGTTGGTTCCCCGTAGAATTGGGGCAGAGTTTTTTGACATTATTCTTGAAAACATGAAAACACTGTAAGGTGCGTAGCACAGGATAGTCATGTTTTCAGAAATACAGATTTGGTGAGTAGGTAGATATCCACCAGTTTTTTCACCAATTTGAAATAGGTAGTATTGAATTTTTGGAATTTTTAGAGATCACCCGGAGCTCTCTAGGACTAACACCTAGAGTACTTAGGACTAATCCCTACGACTCTACGATTACTTGAGGGTTGGACTTACGATAAATCAGAATCGCGAGTGTGAATCACCAATCTCCGTTGAAATTTTAGCTAACCAAAATGCGCAATGATGAATTTCTCTCCTGATCTTTCTAGAGCGCTAAAATAAGGTTCACAGCCTCATGGGTACCTCTGAATGTGGTTTCAAGGAATTTAAGTCAGCAAGGTGATACCCAGTTCAAGGCATTTGGGTTTTCTGGTGATGTTTTTATTTGGGGTTAAAAGTAATCCGCGAAGTAAGTTCAACATCATTCCAAATCAATAATAACAATTAGATGTCTTATCTAATAATTAAATCCTAAATCAATATTAAAAATAATTAGCAGTATTTAATGTAATATTTTTACTAATGACCGTTTGGGAACCCCATCTATCGCTATTTCCGATCTCGTAACATTCTTTCCAAGAAGAGAAGTCCTTCATTGGAAAGCGCCAAGGTTACGTGAACCGGTCACTACACCTTGAAATCGCATCGTGTGAAGTTCGAATCTATTATACTCTCAAGTCCCAACAGATTAGGGAAGAGTGGGGCTCGTTTGACACATTTCCACAATCAATAGATCACTTCTATGCTGGGACATTAGTGAGATACGTTGACGTATGCTGTGATGAGACACATGCTCGTACCCAGGGTTTGGATGATGTGATACGTTTGACATTGGACATTTTGAAACACATGATCGTTTAATAGGTAGGTACAGGACATTTTGATCCATTGGTTATTTTGACATGTTGGACATTTTGATACCCTGGAAATTTGGTTAATTTGGACATTTTGATGCGTTGGAAACTTTGGTAAGTCCAATATTCTGATGTTTGACATTTTGATAAATAGAATTGTTTAATACGGGAGACTTTGATAGATAGGTTATTTCGATAAGTTGAACATCTCGATACACCGGTTATTTCGATAGATTGGACATTTTAACCGGTTATTTTGAAAAATTGGATGGCAATTCAATAAATTGGACATCTTGAAACATTTACGAACCGAAGCAACTGGAGATTTTTCATAAACGTGAGACTGGGGCTCTTATATTGCCCATCCAACCTGGGAACGTTCAATAGATAATTTTCATCAAAAACCGCGTTTTTGGTGGGAAATTTGTGAGATACCTACGTTGACGTATGCTGTGATGAGACACATGCTCGTACCCAGGGTTTGGATGATGTGATATGTTTGACATTGGACATTTTGAAACACAGGATCGCTTAATAGGTAGGTACAGGACATTTTGATCCATTGGTTATTTTGACATGTTTGATACCCAGGAAATTTGGTTAATTTGGACATTTTGATGCGTTCGAAACTTTGGTAAGTCCAACATTCTGATGTTTGACATTTTGATAAATAGGATTGTTTAATACGTTAGACTCTTTAATACATTGAAGAGTTTGATAGATAGGTGATTGCAATAATAAAGTTTGATAGATTGGAAAATTTGATAAATTGGATGGTAATTCAATCAATTGAAAATTTTGAAACATTTACAACCTGAAACAATTGGAGATTTAATTAATTCCGCAAGCGCGTTTGCGACTGGGGCTCTTATATTGCCCATCCAACTTGGGAACTTTCAAGAGATAATTTTCATCGAAAACCGCGTTTTTATACGATCTATTGTGAAAGACGCGAAAACGCAATCTATTTGTTTTTATGTAACAAATTTGAGTAGGTACCAATATCTCTTTTGATTTGAATACCTCCTTCTTGAAACATTACACCATCCCCCTGCAGTTCACCGTCCGGGTTCTGAGAATCTATGAAACAATGATCCTTAAGAGGAGTAGATACGAAGGTACTGTTTGCAAGAACAAAAATGAAAGAATTAGCCTAATAATAGATACGCCTCCTATGCTTATTCACAGAGCCGGACAAAAGCGTGAATCGAAAGAACGTCGAAATTGAATTTTTGTTTCAAGCTTGAATCAATAATGCCTGGAGGCGAGATGCCTAAAAAAAAAACAATGGACGCGTGCAAGGGAGATCGTGAGCGAGCCTTGGCTTAGTTTCTGAGCTTGCAATCTTCAGAGAAAGGCGTTCGGCTTGGAAGCTACGCATAATAAGGTGCAGAGTCGTACCTCGCAGATGTGGTTTGCTTACAAAGTAAATTCTTCCTTGACACTACAACAATACTACAGAAGATAGGAATTTGGAAAATACAGATTTTGAGAGTAATTTAATATGCAGAAAGTCAGCAATTTGGGTGGGCAATGGTCAAGTGAAGCTTCCTTACAGAATAACATGCACATATTACTTGAGTTGCTGCAGGAAGGTAGCTGTCAATGTTTGATCTCTTTCTGGTTGGATGTGAACTTACTCCATTTTCCCCCATCCAAAGGCACGTCCACAGAAATCTATGGATAATAAGTATCGCAGAAAAAGCTGAACTATTCTCGTTTTTCGCAGTTCGATAACTAAAGGTTGTCTCAAAAATGATGAATCTGCACGACTGGTGCCATTCCGAATCGTGACCGGAAAGCCACTCATAGTTCGAACTCTCAAGGAACCGTTCTCCTCTTCAAACTTCCATTTAAGGGGGTTGAGGACTCAATTAACCTTGATATTATGGTCGACGAGAGTGTACTCTCGATAAAGGGTAATTCGATTCAAGAGGTCGAATCGGATTTGCATTCCTAAGATCAGTACTCGACGGTATTCATCATCATTGGTAAATCTCCGGGAAGATTTTGCGAAACCCGTGAGACGAGAAACGAATTTTGGGGGTTCCAATACCGTCTAGATGGAGTTACTTCCTGATTACATACCATCGTACCAAATAACTTCCTCATTCGAAGGATCGTGGGTGGTAGGAAATGGTTGATCTCCGTAACAGCTGATTCGAATTCCTCCCAGTCACGTCCATTGGTTTTCAAGGAGCTACGCACCCAATTTCAGATCTCTTGGATGAAAACGGAAAAATTAGCTTTGTCGCGTATAAAACCTATTTGAATTTCAACACAACCCTAAGAGGTATATGTACCAAATTTTAAGGCTTTCGGATGAATATTAAATAACAATTATTGATCAGAAAAGATAATTTTGTCATTAGATAGAAGGAGAAGTTTCCCCTCGAGATTCCTGGCGTGAGAAGTACCTACTCCAACAAGTGGGTCTCCTATTGCTTCACCTTCAACAAAGCGACACCTAGAAATTTGTCAGCTAGGAGTTATTGAAGATGGACGACGACAGAAGGCCACCAAATTGATCTTTCAAAGAAGCCATTCTCAGAGGTGACTACTTTGATTGAAGGCAACAAAAAGTCTTTCCTCTCTCGTCTTCGGGGTTATCGAAGTGACGCAATAAGTCAGCCGTCTGTTACAAAAAGACCGAGTTGAGAATTATCGAGGACTTTCTTCAAATGCCCTCAAGATCGGAACAGCAGTTGAGAAGCAGAGCTCCAACTCACGAACTCCAACAGACGGCTCACGACCCTCCGCGACGTCACTTTCCATCTGGTAGGAAGCGATTGCGACCTCTCATTTATGCAATATGAATAAGAGCATAAAATATCATGCATAAATTGTCGCGAATGCGTTCAACTTCAACAGGAACTTCATATTTTATTACTACAAAGGAATTGTTGATACGAAACGACTACAGAACAAGAAACCCATTGAATAAAAAAAATTAATGTGTCAATAACTCTTAGAACAGAAAACTATTTCTATAGTAGGAACAGATGAATAATAGTGCGATACCTACGAACTATTTCACTACAAAACGCTGCAAATTATTACACAATGGTTTATTATTTTTCCATATTGATCACTCGTCTGCAAAGCCACCAACCATCCAACATGAAGAAAAACATCGATCACATTTCGGTCAGCTAACATTTGAACGGAGATTAGGCCTCTTTTGCGATTCACACTCGTGTTTCTGATTTATCGTACGTAAAACCTTTAAATTCTCGTAGGGAGCGAACGGTTTGTCCTACAGAGCTCCGCGAGGTCTCAACAAATTCTAAAAATTCTATAGAATCTCAAATTGAAGGAAAAACAATACCTTTATATCAAAATTTTTTGAGTTAGGGCGTTTTCAAAATTTCAAAATTCATTTTTGAACTCTTAGAAGTGACCTACATCAACCAAAATCTTCGGGGCTCAACTAGACCCCAAATGGAGCCTACATACCAAATTTCATCAAAATCGGGCAATGCTAAGTGGCAAAAGTGCCGCGTACGGCGGACGGACGGCCAAATTTTTAATCGATTTTTGGATTCTACGTAGGTACCTTGAAACGTAAACCATCAAATTTTGAGGGGGTGTTAGAAAAAAATTTTTCTTGGTCGATTCCAAAGGTTCATTATTGAAAATAATAAACCAAAATAATTATTCAATTTTGATTATTCTTAAATGTTCAGGCTATACGTGTATCGGTCTCGAAATGGTTCCATATAAATTCCATCCCCTCGCGCAAAGAGTACCTTCTGATAACGTGAAATAACAACAAGCGCAATCAACAACAAAATTGATTACTGGTTGTTAAGGATGCAAAACGATTAACGATCGCATTTTGGTTAGCTAAAACAGCGGAGATCAAGCCTCTCTCGCGATTCACACTCGTGTTTCTAATTTGTCGTAAGTTCAACCCTTAAGTTTTTATAGGGAGGGAACGGTTGATCCTACAGACCTCTGGATGGCCTCAATAGATTCTATAGATGTAGCGCCATATTTTTAATTGATGAAAAAGCAATACCTTTATAGTAAATGTTTTTGAGTTAGGGCGTTTTCAAAATTTCAGCCATTATTTTTCAACCCTTAGAAGTGAGCGACGTCAACCAAAAGCTTCAGGGCCCAACTAGACCTCAAATGGAGCCTACATACCAAATTTTTGTTAGATTATTGGATTCTACGGGCCGTATGCAAGAACGCACCTTTAATAAAAGGAATCCTTAAGGGAAGCTTTATGGATCTTTTTAATCAAGTTACGATGCAGATAGCTCACTTTACTACTGATAACAGCTACCTTTAAGGAAACCCCCTTTAATCTAAAGGGACTCCCTTATATGTTCCTTTCGCGAATTTCTAATGCACAGATCTTCCTCAATTCCTTGATGGTCAGTAGTAACCTTAAATCGATCAGGAATTATAAGGAAACCTTATAATTTGAAGGAGCCTTCCTTCAGTTAATAAGGTAAGCTTTAGTTAGTAAGCTAAGCTGTAGGGCTGGTCGCGAGGTACCTTATAGCTTCGTTTAGCTTCAAGGAGCTGTTTTATTTGATATTTTGGAATTAATTATTGTGTCGGAGGCGTCTTATTATTTCCTTGACGAAGAAATGATGGATTTCTTTGATTTCATTGAAGAGGTCCAACTTTCATAGATTTCCAATATTTCCGCGAATCTTGGGTGAAACCTGTTCATTATGTTCATCGCGAATAATCTGATGTTCAATGTTATTTATGTATTGCAAATTATTTTAGTGACTGAGGAATTCTCATGCTATTTTTTTATTCCATTTTCTGAAAGATTTACCAACCCTAGTTGAGAACGTAGTGGGGAAACATTGGTCAAATTTCGTCCTCTCTACTTTAAATTACCTAATTAACCTTTAAAAATTGGACGTTCGAAATTTTGGACGTTCCCGCTCCAGATAATCGATGGGTAACTCCGGTGGGTTTGGAGTCACACATTACTGCTAAAACTCTGCTTTTTGTTTATTTCCAACTCAAAAACATTACAAAATAATTTATACCAATCAAGGAAAATCAATATAATTGAAAACATTGTTTAGTAATGCATGCATTCCAGGGGACGTCCCATTGGATAAGCATTAGATCAGTTTAACCAGTTGTTAAGTGATAAAACTGTTTCACTCGATGTAATTTATTTATTACTTTAGGCAAGAAATACTGACCCCCCCCCCTCACTCTTATCCACCATAACATTTCTAGCGGCATGGGAGCCTCGAATTCGAAGAGCAATTTAAAATCCATGATCTACGACACCCAACATGCGAATTCGAGTTCCCCCCCCCCCCACCACCATGGTGCAAATCTGGCACCAAAGCGGAAATACGTCGTAACATTGAACTTTCATCTATTAGTTTTAGTAGGCAGTCCGTCAAGGTTCACATTCGTATTCAAGGTGAAACACAAAAAAAACCAAGAAATATGAGGTTTATGGTGCCCTGGCACCATGGTGGCACCACTTTTATTTCCATGGTGGTACTGAAAGTAATTCATGAAAATCCGGAGGTATAATGAGAATTTTTCCTCAATTTCAAAGCTTGGATACAATTAGTAAGCAGTAAAGGAACCGAAATATTGAAAAATCGGATATTTTGTGAATATTATCCCCCCACTCACCCCCTCCCCTTGCGAATTTTGGTACTCTGGTGAAATTATGTACAACTCGGAAGTTATTTGAGTCAAACAAAAAAAGAAACACGCAAATCGGTTGGAAATTGAGGCCTGGGCAGAGTTTACAAGATTGTGCACGCAAACGCACGTTTTTCGAGCATTAACCCCCCCTTTCCCCCTCTTAAAAAGCAAAATCCAAAATTCCGGCGCCGTAGTGCACAACTAGATAGTATTTCGCGTCAAAAGAAAAAAGAACCACGAAAATCGTTTGAGAACTAAGGCCTGGGTAGAGTACACAAGATTATGCCCAAAAATGCACGTTTTTCGAGCATTAACCCCCCCTTTCCCCCCCTTAAAAGGCAAAATTCGAAATTCCGGCGACGTAGTGCACAACTAGATAGTTTTCCGCGACGAACAAAAAAAGAACCAGGAAAATCGGTTGAGAACTAAGGCCTGTGCAGAGTACACAAGATTTTGTTACACACACACATACACACATACACACACACACACACACACACATACACACACACAGACATACACCTATGGTTTTTTTCGCGGATTTGGATTCAGAATGGTCTAAAACGGATTACTGTGTGGTTATTTTTTTTTCTGTTGAGTGTTGTCCTCCTTCACCCTAGATCGATCGCATAAGGACGCCCAAGTCTTACTGTGGGACGTCCTAAAAACGCTACAAATTATTGAACAAAGGTTTATATGGTTGATCTCTGCATTCCGTTTTTAAAAGGGACACTCCTTTAAGCTTCCTTTTAACTTTGAAGGAAGTTAAAAGGAAGGAACGTTAATTTTACTAAAGGTACGTTGTTGCATACGGCTATACGTACCGTGGACTGGGGTGATACTGATATGCTGGGGTGATACTGATCAACAAGCCTTTTTTTATTTGCATGCGATTGCAGCGCTCCACACAGTCCTAAATGGAAAGCTAGGTCGTGTTATGTGTTCGTAACAATGTTTTCTCTGGGGGATATCGTTCCCGCCCGATAGTCTAGGTTGCCATGGTAGCTGATAAGGAAATAAACAAATCTCAAAATCGGGCCCAGCTGACATTGTGATTGTAACTTCTGTTGTGCCGGTGTCGGGTGTTGTGTGATGAAGTTCTAGCGAAAAGATTTTGTTTCTACTAGAGGTAAGCATGAAATATCTGCAATTAGTTTTTTTTCCGTGTTACTACAGTTGGTTATCTGTTAAAAACAAAAACAACTCATTTCCAGGGGGTGATAGTGATCACGGCCGAAACTATCAAAAAGAGATTGGTCCATTTATTTTTGGCAACAAGTGCTTTAAAATGAGTTGTTTCTTGTCAGTTACCAAACATGTGCCACGAATGGTCTCATTATAATAATAAATACTGAAGATGATATTACGAGTCTTGAATTTTGGCATTATTCTGATTTTTATAAGTTAAGCGTTGGTTTTCATTAGTTTTTCAATAAAAATTGATCTGAAATTAGTTGTTAGAGGGTTATTTTTACCTCAGGGTACTAAAAAACAATTTTTAATTGTTCAAGTTCGATTTTTAATTGTTTTTAATATGTTTAAGTTTGATTTTAAATTAGTGATCACTATCACCCCCTATGTGGGGGGTGATACTGATCAATTTAATTATTTTTTAAATGAGCTTAATTCAACAAAATTTCAAAGTTTGATATAGGATACTGTTCGTAAGATGTGGGAGAATATAAACTATTTTTTCAGATTTTTTTGAATTATTACACTGGTAGTTTTCAAGGAAAAACTGTAGAAATTGATCACTATCACCCCAGTCTACGGTACCTTGAAACGTAAACCAACAAATTTTGAGGAGGGTTAAAAAAATGACACATCGGAAAAATGTTGAATTTAAAAAAAATTGTAAACCTACCCAATGAACAAAGAGCCTGAATCTCAGCTTTCCAACGGGGTAGTCAAAATCAAAACATTTACTACGAAGACATAATGTATAATGTTCAATTTCTCCCTTGCGAGGGAAAAACATTAAATCATGTTTAATGTTTTTCCCTCGCAAGGGAGAAACTCTGCTGATCAGTGACCACTCAGGCGCCTTCAGCATTCTCCATTGACCCGCCCTCTCAAATTTCAGGTTCCTGCGTTCAACAGGAGAGAAAATGGCTTTGGAGCTCACTCAGCTGATCAGTCACCCTTCAGGCGCCTTCAGCATTCTCCATTGACCCTGCCTCTCAAATTTCAGCTTTCTGCGTTCAACAGGAGAGAAAATGGCCTTGGAGGTCACTCAGCTGATCAGTGACCACTCAGGCGCCTTCAGCATTCTCCATTGACCCTGCTTCTCAAATTTCAGCTTCCTGCGTTCAACAGGAGAGAAAATGGCCTTGGAGCTCACTCATCTGATCAGTGACCACTCAGGCGCCTTCAGCATTCTCCATTGACCCTGCTTCTCAAATTTTAGCTTCCTGCGTTCAACAGGAGAGAAAATGGCCTTGGAGCTCACTCAGCCGATCAGTGACCACTCAGGCGCCTTCAGCATTCTCCATTGACCCTGCCTCTCAAATTTCACCTTCCTGCGTTGAATAGGAGAGAAAAAAGTCTGCCAAGTTGGGTGGGCAGTATAGCTTCCTCACTCATTGTAACATGGACGTATAGAATCAGTTGGCGAAAAAATTATGATTCAAAGAGTTATTGAGTACCAAAATATTAGCGGTCCACCGTCTAGGACCTAACCCACACAATCCCTGAAAATTTCATCGAAATCGGTTGAATAGTTGCGGAGTTTTGGTTGTAACAATAAATTTAAAGTTCGCGCATGCGCAGCGGCTATTGCTTGACCAATTTGATTGAAACTTATAGGGTGTCTCTTAGAAGTTAGTCCCTAACTAACCTCCAAATTTGAGCAAAATCGGTTCATTAGAAACCGAGGTCCCAGGAAATTCACGTTTGCGCATGCGCACTCGCTCCTATTGGTCCGAAGGTGCTGAAATTTATAGGGGACCGTCTAGGACCTAACCCGCACAATCCCTGAAAATTTCATCAAAATCGGACCACAGGTTAGTATAGTTTTGCCCGTTGCAAATTTGCGTGTCGGAATTCACAGAATGACCCCCAGCCCTAAAACATTAAACATGTTAATTATCTTGGTCGATTCCAAAGGTTCATTAATGAAAATAGTAAACCAAAATCTACATAAATCGGAAAGAATTCGCAGTCGTGTTGTTGTTAATTTTTCGAGGATCACTCAATAAGTAAGGTATATAGCAATATGACTCCCCTCTTGTGGTATATAAAACATGAGATCTTTTAAAACAGTTCGGACGTGACCCCCCCCCCCCCCTCCTACCCCTCAGCAATGTAGTGTAGATAACAGTATCGCGTTGTGAAGCTTGAATAATGAAATAGGTAGCTATTACACCTCATTATTGTGCCACATTCATTTCACATATTGGTAACATTACGAAACATATTCCTAAAGTCTAAAACCATACCAGTACCGATCCGCAACAACCAATTACTGCAAAAACCAATTAATCTCTGCCGTTAACAGTTTCAATGGATGCAAAAACATGTTCCGTGTTCTATCTAGTGCTATACCATTTTTAGCACCATAGGTACCATTTTTAGTGCTTAGCACTAATTTTTTTTTTTTTTTTGTCAAGTCGTCAAGATAGTTTTATGAAGTGTATCAAGTAGAGTAAAAACCTTGAAGAGTAAACGTAGGTGACTCAATTTCAAAAGCGGATGTTTTAAGAGTTTTCAATGGTTTTTAATTCATCTCCGGAACGGTGTGTCGAACAACAGTTTTTGTGGTATTGTACGTACTCAATTGTATACCTATAGACGTTTTCGAGCGATAAAATCATTGTAAGGAAAAGTCTTTGTTGAACTGACAAAAACAAAGAATAGAGCAATTTTACAGCCACCAAAAATCTGGCGATAAGACACGATTGTCGATATGCTCAAACAGAAATCGGGGCAGATGCATTGCAAGACTTGACAAGGTCTCTCGATTTCACGATTCATCGAGGCGTCCATCCATTTGGAATTAATATACCAGGCGAAGTCGTTGAAAATAGTAAGCCCATGGTTTATAAAATTGGTCAACGATTCATGTAAGTATGGTCGGGTCAAGACCGAAAGACTGACACGGAACCAAAACAGCCCAAAAAGCTCTGGAACTCTGAGTAGACATTTGAACCAGTTTTTTTGAAAGGGGTTATGTGTCATTTGTGAAATTTTCGGGAAAACGCAAAAAACTGTCCCAAGTCGTCAAAACGATCAAAACATCCCATTTTTTAAATATTCCAATACAGTTAGATACTCTACAATCCTCCAGAATGTTTCAGATTTTTTCAGCAAGGGGAAGTGTATCAAATTACAATTTGAAATGCTCTCACATACCCCCTTTTAAAAAAATTGATTTTTCAGGACTGAAATCATTTAAATAATAATGTACATAAAACATCATAACTTAAAAGATGTATACGATCAGTTTATTCAAAATTAAAATCCAATGAACCAAAATCAAAATTTTCACTCGCGTTTTACGTTTCAGACCTTCCTGAACAATTTTTTTTCCGTGTCTGTCTGTCTGTCATGAAATCCTTTCCACAGCCATAACTTCTACATTGCTCATCCGATTTTGATGAAATTTTCAGGGATTGTGCGGGTGGGGGTGTAGATGTCCCCTAAAAAAATCATTGCCCCAGGACTGATAGTAGCCGCTGCACATGCGCAAACGTGAAATCCTTGCCACGGCCATAACTTCTATATTTCCCATCTGATTTGGATAAAATTTTCAGGAATTATGCGAGTTGTGATGATGAAGGTCCCCTATGAAAATCATGGCCCCCAAATTGAAATGGTATCTTATGCGCATGCGTAAACGTGAAATCCTTGTAACAGCCATAACTTCTACATTTTGCAACAATATTCAGATATTGTGAAGGTTGACGTGTAGATGGCTCACATAGCCCCTTTCAGAAGACTTCGGAAACATCAACCTGTTTTTTCTATGGGAAGCGTCAATGATACGAGGTTCCTTTTAATCGCAATCGATGCAACCAAGTATGGAGACCCAGAAAATTAAAAAAACAAGTGAAAATGGCAGAAAATGTCACATAGCCTCTTTAAAAAAACGGGTTCATTTATTCGATCCTTCAAAATCAAAATTTTCACTCGCATTTTACGTCGTAAACCATCTTGAATAATTCTGGTTCCTTGCCTATATGTGTGCCTCGAAGTCAAAACTTGAAGTTATATTTAGATTTTGATGACATTGACATTTTCGGGTTTGAGTGGGATTGATTTCACAGCCTCCTCCGCGCTTTTGCAAATACGAAAACCTCATAACATGCAAATTATCTTCTACAATAACTATAGATTTCAGATTTTCAGGAATTTTTCAGGACATTTTCAGGCATTATTTGGTTGGAATCCTCAATTCTCCTTGGCCCAAAGTGGCCAGAATATTATTGTCCAACTTTGCTTGCGCTTAGGTGAAATTCTTGATACTTAGATAGATGTATTACTTCTATTTCCATCCGATGTATAGGGCAGTTAGAGATTGACGTTTCACATCGTTTTCCACTAGACAGATATTTTTCATGTAAGTAATAGTTTCTCCTCATTCGATCCACAGATTTGCAAAAATATTAGATTGCTACGATACTTTGAATTACGAGGTGCGTGGGACGCGTTGAAGCCGACAACAGGTTGATAGGTCAGACGCCAAGCTTCTTCCATCCTGAACCAGACTTGTCTGACGGCTATACTTATATATTCTTTATCGGGAGATTCGCTCATCTCCAGTGAAGGTCGATCGGTTACGACAAGGTCGAAAGTATTGAATTTCAGGAGAATGAGGAAGATAAAAACTTGAACCTTTCCACAACCACATTGTTGAGAGGAGGACTGTTCGTCAAACTATAAAATTCTGAATCTATTCGGTTGTGTACCATCCGAAACAAACGAGTTGAACAGCCGACGTCTCTCCTTACAAATAATATTGAGAAAAATCGATACCTTGATCTTGATGCGCTTTGAAACAGCTTGAACTCGAGTTTTCATTCATGGCCATAGCATTAGTAGTAATGGGGTGGGTTCAATCGCGAAATCACAAAACCACACAAGGACCGTTCACTACACATCTCTCACACGAAACCCGACCAAGGAATCACTTCTTTTCACGTAAATCAACAGCACTGACGTAGACAACTAATATATAGACAGAATGGCAACGAAAATAATAACATTCCGAATTCCACAGGACATAAACGAATTCCACAGGACAATTAGGTCAAATTCCAATAAATACCACCTGGACGCGCTCTTCCCCGGTTCACCCCCTTCTTCGACTTCACCTTTTCTATAATTCACCTAGGGACAGCTATGACTGACACCTACAACTTACATCCAATTGATTTCCGATAGTAATAAAATCTTGAAGACTTCAAGACTTAGTACCCACTCATAATTAACCATGGTGGATAATTGACCATGGTGTCACTAGTGTCATCGAAAACATCTTAGGGATTCCACAGCTGTCCCAAAGTGTCACCAGAAGAGCCAAAATTAACTTGCAATTTGAAAATTAATGGACAGAGTTGAATTTTTAACCATTCTAAGTTATAATAAGTCAAAAACGTTTGCCAAGTGGGTGTGGCCCATAGCTTCCTCGTATCCATAACCCGATTATACAGATGATCCGATGCACAGTAGTTAGTCTCAAAACACCGATCTCTAAGTACCTTTCACTACCCTCATAGGGGACCATCTACACGCTAATCTGGACAATCCTAGAAAATTTCATCAAATTCGGATGAAAAATTAAGTGAGTAGATGTATGTGATTGGATCAAAAAAATACTCAGCCTCGGCTGGGATTCGAACCCGCGACCCCTGGGGGACAGTTGAAGTCATGGCTGTTACAAGGAATTCACGTTTGCGCATGCGCAGTCGCTTCTATCAGTCCGGGGATGATGATTTTCATAGGGGACCATCTTCAACCTAATCCACATAATCCCTGAAAATTTCATCGAAATCGGGTGGAAAATGTAAAAGTTATGGACGTTACAAGGAAATCCACGTTTGCGCATGCGCAGTCGCTTCTATCAGTCCGAAGGTGATGATTTTCATAGGGGACCATCTAAATACTAATCTGTAACATCCCTGAAAATTTCATTGAAATCGGATGGAAAATGTAGAAGTTATGGCCGTTACAAGGAATTCACGTTTGCGCATGCACAGTCGCTTCTATCAGTCCGGGGATGATGATTTTCATAGGGGACCGTCTACACACCAACCCGCACAATCCCTGAAAATTTCATAGAAATCGGACAATAACTTCGTATAGTTATGCGCGTTACAAGGAATTCATGACAGACAGACAGACACGGAACCAAAATTGTTCAGAAAGGTCTAAAACGCAAAACGCGAGTGAAAATTTTGATTTTGGGGAACTTTTTGCTTCCGAGTCTACCAAGGTAGCGGAAGCTTTGTTTTCACTTTTCAAGGACGAAAAAAAAAGTTCTCCAAAATAAAAATTTTCACTCGCGTTTTGCGTTTTAGACCTTTCTGAACAATTTTGGTTCAGTGTCTGTGTGTCTGTGTGTCTGTCTGTCTGTGTGTCTGTCATGATTTCCTTGTATCGCGAATAACTATACGAAGTTATTGTCCGATTTCAATGAAATTTTCAGGGATTGTGCGGGTTGGTGTGTAGACGGTCCCCTATGAAAATCATCATCCCCGGACTGATAGAAGCGACTGCGCATGCGCAAACGTGAATTCCTTGTAACGGCCATAACTTCCACATTTTCCGTCCGATTTCAGTGAAATTTTCAGGGATTGTGCGGGTTGGTGTGTAGACGGTCCCCTATGAAAATCATCATCCCCGGACTGATAGAAGCGACTGCGCATGCGCAAACGTGAATTCCTTGAAACGGCCATAACTTCCACATTTTCTACCCGATTTCGATGAAATTTTCAGGGATTACGCTGATTAGGTTGTAGATGGTCTCCAATGAAAATCAAGGCCTTAAATTTTATAGAAGCCTCTTAGCATGCGCATACGTAAAATCCTTGTAACAGCCATACCATTTACATTTTTCATCCGAATTTGATGAAATTTTCTAGGATTGTCCAGATTAGCGTGTAGATGGTCCCCTATGAGGGTAGTGAAAGGTACTTAGAGATTGGTGTTTTGAGATTAACTACTATGCATCGGATCATCTATATGTATAATCGGGTTATGGATACGAGGAAGCTATGTGCCACACCCACTTGTTTTTTTTCGTCCTTGAAAAGTGAAAACAAAGCTTCCGCTACCTTGGTAGACTCGGAAGCAAAATTATGTAATGACAAACACCCATTTTTAAACTTTTTCAATCGATTTCCTTGGACATTTTTGTCATAACCCTATTTTGTGACTTCCCCCCACAAACAATTCTGCTGTTCAATAAATTTAAAAGTGCAATTTAATTGTGGTTACTCCGGTGACACAGCTGTGGAGTTTCTGAGATGTTTAAGATGACACTAGTGACACCATGGTCCAATTAGGGTTAAAGGCAACCAGATTTTACAGAATCTTGGTATGTGCAGGTCAACGCATGATTGAAGCCTTCTAGGAGTCGATTCTACAATTATTAATTTCCAACAAAAAGTTCCCGTCACATTTTTTTATTCCTCAAGAGGAACAAAAAGTTTCTCAAAATTTCAGCTTTCCAAAGGTTTATTTAAAAATATTAAAAATAATATTACAAAAAAAATTTAGGGGAGAATCATATATTGTGTTTAAATGGAAAATTTGATTTCGAAGAGAAAAAAAAAAAAACCCTGTGTTGTTGCCTGTAAAGTCGGTATACGGGCGAAAGTTTTACGTGACAACGACTTTGAGTGGTAAAATAATTTTAATGTTAATATGCATTCGTATAGTAGGAAGAAGGATAAAATAAAATTCTTTGTCAAGTTGCACAGAGTAGGTATTTCCCATGGGTGGGGGGGGGGGGAGTGAGTGCCAGGGAAGGGGGGCGGGGCGCTCTCGCTTTTGTGAGCGCCGGGGAAGGGTTGGACGCGGGGGGGGGGGGGGGGGGTGCGCGGGGGGGTGCGCGGGGGGGGGGGCGCTTTAGGGAGCGCCGAGCTGCACCCCCTCCGTGAGCGGAGCGTAACGCAGTTTCTTGAAGTGTCCCCGGTAAACCAATTTATAAGACGTTATCACGTCAATAAAGAAAAAAGAAAAATTTTATATAAAAATAAAATAAAGCGTACGGGAAATTTATTCCAAATTAGTTGTAGAATCGATTTTTGAAGTATTGTTGATTGGTTTTGGTGCCCTGTAGATGTTTGGACCGTATGAAGGTGTTAAGACTATGACTGAACCTTGGCTTCGGCAGCTGCCAGGAAAATATTCATATGAAATAAAATAAAATTCATATCAATTTTTTAAAAAATTATATTATAAAAGAAAAATTATAAGGAAAAATATTGTCCCATTCCCTAAGGGACAAGAGCTCAATGCCAAGTGTCCTTTATTGCAAATCGTATTTTGAAATTCTAATCAAACTTCATCAAAATCGGTCCGTTTAACGGAAAGTACCACATAAGGCGAACTGATGGCTTATTTTAATAGGTACTATTTTCGTTTTCTGCATACCTTGAAACGTGAACCATCAAATTTAGATGGAGGGGGGGGGGGGGTTACATTTTTTCTTGCTCGATTCCTAACGTTCAAAATTGAAAATAATTAACCAAAATTAAAAGAAAAACTAATATCTTTCCCATCCCCACGGAGCAGTACTTCACTGACGAAATGGTAGCAGCCATACCATCTCAAGAGGCCACAGGGAAGGAAAGTTTAACCTGACAAGAGTTTGGTATCGTGCTAATGATGAAAATTTCATTATTTCACAACATTTAATGTTGTGACTTTTGTACTACTTTAATTCAACAAGTCGTTAGATAATAATGTATCAATTCAGCATAATCTTGGACTGTATTTTCCACCAATTACAATACCTAACAGAATAATTCAAAATTCAATAAATTAATCATGATAGTACTTTGGAATAAACTCCAACCAGTCCCATCAGACCTGCCAAGGACGCGAAAGAGAAAATGTTCTGCCAATTAAGTATCCACCTATCTACAAAATCTGATTAAATCACTTGTCAAATAATAAAAGTTTTAATTTATTGTCAAGACGTTACTGAACATTTTTTTAAAAATTAAAAACGATTAAAAAGGTTATGCAGGTATCATCATGGTGTTAGATGAATATCTCTGTCTAAGGTAGGTACCTAACATCTACAGGCGTTCGGCGAGTGTTTTACGGCTTGTCATTTTCCAAATAGCGGGTGATAACTTCAACGTTTAGGTCAAACGCTATAACTTCTTGAGCATCATACTCGTACGCAAGATCAAAGCTACACTGCTATCCTATTTTCCATGATGTTGATGTAACCCGCCTGTTTGCATTACCCGGTTGAAATCTTCTTGAGAGTTGAAAAAAGAAGATGCCTCACGCCGTTGCGTCACTTTAGGATTCAAGACCTCGTTTTCATTGTGGAGCATTTGAAACCTTTAGGTCGACAGTAGTCGTGAAATTGTGTTTATGAGAGGATCTCATGCTTAATGTATGAGTGAGGTGTATTTTTCGTACTTTACGTTCAGCGTAACTGCGGAATAGTTGCATTACTCACGCTAAAGGATGGTCTAGTAACTGAGCAGCTAAAAACTTGTGCCATGTAGATTGTGAAGTAGAATATACTACCCTCACCATAACATAACCCAGTCTCAAACTACCCAACGAATTTGAGTAAATTTTGCTTCTGGTTCATATGAAATTAATGTTTAAACATATTGTTTAGTAATGCATGCATTCCAGGGGACGTCCCATTGGATAAGCATTAGATCAGTTTAACCAGTTGTTAAGTGATAAAACTGTTTCACTCGATGTAATTTATTTATTACTTTAGGCAAGAAATACTGACCCCCCCCCCCCCACCATTATCCACCTTAACATTTCTAGCGGCATGGGAGCCTCGAATCTGAAGAGCATTTTAAAATCCATGCTCTACGATACCCAACATGCGAATTCGAGTTCACCCCCCCCCCTCCTCCTCCTCCAATGGTGCCGGTCTGGCACCAAAGCGGAAATACGTCGTAACATTGAACTTTCATCTGTTAGTTTTGGTAGGCAGTCCGTCAAATTCACATCCGTATTCAAGGTGAAACACAAAAAAAAAAAAAAACACGAAATAAGCGGTTTATGGCATCATGGCACCATGTCCTGGCACCATGGTGGCACCAATATTAGTTCCATGGTGGTACAGAGAATAATTCATAAAAATCCGGAGGTATAATGAGAATTTTTCCTCAATTTCAAAGCTTGAGGACAGTTAGTAAGCAGTAAAGGAACCGAAATATTGAAAAATCGGATATTTTGTGAATATTATCCCCCCACTCACCCCCTCCCCTTGCGAATTTTGGTACTCTGGTAAAATCATGTACAACTCGGAAGTTATTTGAGTCAAACAAAAAAAGAAACACGCAAATCGGTTGGAAATTGAGGTCTGGGCAGAGTTTACAAGATTATGCCCGCAAACGCACGTTTTTTAAGCATTAACCCCCCCTTTCCCCCTCTTAAAAAGCAAAATCCAAAATTCCGGCGCCGTAGTGCACAACTAGATAGTATTCCGCGTCAAACGAAAAAAGAACCACGAAAATCGTTTGAGAACTAAGGCCTGGGCAGAGTACACAAGATTATGCCCAAAAACGCATGTTTTTCGAGCATTAACCCCCCCTTTCCTCCCCTTAAAAGGCAAAATTCGAAATTGCGGCGACGTAGTGCACAACTAGATAGTTTTCCGCGTCGAACAAAAAAAGAACCAGGAAAATCGATTGAGAACTAAGGCCTGTGCAGACGACACAAGATTTTGTCACACACACACACACATACACACACACACAGACATACACCTATGGTTTTTTTCGCGGATTTGGATTCAGAATGGTCTAAAACGGATTACTGTGTGGTTATTTTTTTTTCTGTTGAGTGTTGTCCAACTTTACCCCAGATCGATCGCATAAGGACGCCCAAGTCTTACTGTGGGACGTCCTAAAAATCGCTGCCAATTATTACACAAAGGTTTATTATGTTTCTGTGTAGATCACACTTCTGCAAAGAACAAAGATTTGCCTTTGCCACTACCAAACAACCATATTTTCCCTTCACATGTTTATTTTGAAGAAATAAACTATTAACACTAAACTCGAAAAATTAGGGTGTTGTTGCCTTCATTAGGAAATTTGATTACTGGTTCTATGGACGCCAAACTGGGTACAACTCGAAGAAACGAACAGCCATCGCATTTAGATCACCTAAAATTCGAACGGAGATTAGGCCTCTATTGCGATTCACACTCGTGTTTCTGATTTATCGTTAAGTCCAACGCTTCAGTTTCCTTAGGGAGCGAACTTAAGGTGCTTCAGAGCTTTTCAGAGCAAAATTGCAATACTTTAAATAGATGAAGAAACGATAGGTACCTATATATTGGAAGTTTTGAGCTAGGGCGTTTTAAACATTTTAGCAGTAACCCTGCATTCGTCAGGAGGTTTGGGGTTAGAATGCGGAATCCTATTGGCCGACCTTATATTGCCCTCCTCCCTTGACATCCTGAGGTTATTAACTTATTCAGCCCACTCCCATTTTAGCAATTTTTGAAGAAAATAAAGCTATTGCATCTCAAAACTTTTAAGGATGGAAAAATTTGAAAATTTCCCACTGAAAGTCGTTTGGGAACATTCTAAAACAATTCCTAAAGTTTTTCCAATTTCAAGTTCCTAGTACTATATATGTGCCATAATGTTCATACTACCGAAATGTTCATTGACATGCGTTTTGCCAAGAATTTTGAACAACTCTAAGGGGCCAATATTTCAAAAAATGGGGCCTAAAAACTTGTTGTTATGGGTTGTTGAGGTTTTTCATGGAATAACCCCCATAAACGTTGTAATAGTATAAACTGTCCAAAAATGGCTAAAAATTGGTGTTTTTTTGGGGACCAGCGACGCGTATAAGTATTATTTGCCGTAACCAAGAATTTATTAACTCAAGTGGGTATTTATAGTCATGTGGGTACTCGAGTCCGGGGGGGGGGGGGGGGGACTAGGTAATTTTCGAAAAAAATGATAACTCGAATTCGATCAAACGAAAATTTTATCACCTGCTTATTCTGCCCGAACGCGGTTTTTTGGGGGTTATATGTAGGTATTGGGATAAAATTTATCCCAATTTAATTTAAATTAAAATTTATCGCAATTTAATTTAATTTAAATTTATCCCAATTTAATTTAATTTTGGGATAAATTTATCCCAATAATTTAATTATAAATACAAATAAATAGCCAAGAAGGAGTGAAAGAAAATTTTCAAATTTTTTTATATCATTTTTCGGAAAGCATGCAAAACAAAAATATTCATACTGGTTTTTGGGATGGTTAACAATAAATTAAGGGAAAATGATCAAGCTTTTCATCAATGATATAAATCTAGCGATCGTTTTACTTCAAGTGATAATTGGATATTATTATTATTACTATTACAATTATTGTAAATAGAACGATAAATAGAAGCTATTGTGGTAATTGAGAATTTTCAAACTTTATTCTCGCTGACAAGAAATTACATTCAAATCTCCAAGGATGTTCTTACATTTGCAACCTGATTTTGAGGTCGCAAGACTGAGAAAAAGTTGACCCAAGGCTCCGAAGAAGGTTCATTAACAACTCCACACAAAAGAAAGGAAATCATCTTGTTCATTTTATCGGGTGACAACGAATGTCATCTGGGATTCGAAGTGTTGATGATTTGACTACAATGGTTGGTGCCACTTTCTACAGCTCACTTGAGAGAATAGTGAAATATAATAGGTTATCATGACTAGTAATTAAAATTATCATAGACGTAAATAATAGGTTATCAGGACTAGTAATTAAAATTATCATAGACGTAAATAAAACATTGAAAAAACAATAATACTTTTGCTTTCTCACTACCGAATGTAGGTAAGTGTTCGAGGTAAAATAATGGGGTCCTCCAATATCAAAAGACTCACTCACATTTTGCATTTCAGAGCTTTCTATGCAAATTTGGCACAACGATTGTCAGCAGCTCTCTCCGTCTGTCTATGGTAAATTCGTCTCAAGCTTCTCTTTATAAATCATAATATGATTTTAGTGTCACTGAGAGATTAAAAACGGGATTGCTCGGTTTTCAATAGATTTCATATCCAACGTGATTCTTCTCTAAAATCAATACTCGTCACAATTCACAACCCGGCTTCATTCATATTCGGAGGGAAGTTTGGCGCTGGCTCCAAAATGAATGTTCGTTGGTTTCATCGCAATCTGATCGTAGGAACCGAAGTACTTGAGAAAAAGAAGAAATCTAATATCAATCGCGAGCGAGTTCTCAATCGTGTTGCTGTTTGCCGTCTCAAAAAACCATCAACATGATCGTTGATCGTCAGAATACCATCAACACGGTCATGTTGATTATTTACAGCTAGGTATCATCAAATATTTTTACACAAATTCATTCTGTTCCCCCATCCCTAACCATCCCTATCCAACTTGGAAAACTCTTTCCAAATTCCAAAATTTTGCAAGAACAAATTTTGGAATTTGGATCTATTTAATAGCGAAATCCCCATCCTCATCATATTAAAATAATATGCTAATTTTTGTCATATTTTTCGTTCAGGTAATTTGGAAGTGAAATTTTAAATTTTGCAGATAGGTAGGTATGTAAAGGTTCAGGATGCACTCACAGAAGAAGAGGCATGATGAAGGCGGCTTTCGTTTGGAAACACAACACTAAACTG
This sequence comes from Apolygus lucorum, assembly GCA_009739505.2. Lineage (NCBI taxonomy): Eukaryota > Metazoa > Arthropoda > Insecta > Hemiptera > Miridae > Apolygus > Apolygus lucorum. Next base: position 32,410,330 of record CM019173.2, on the reverse strand, counting down.
ATCAAACGTTTCTGAAAGGGAGGCTGCAAAGGAACAACAGTTTCCCCACCCTCGTCTTCCCGACGACTGGGGGCCCCTTCTACCCATAGGGGCCCCGGGGGTTCTCTCCAGAGAGGCCCCTTTATCATCCAGGGACCCCTGGGGGTGAGTCGAGCTTCCTCTACAAGACGATTTTGCCCCTTTGGAGGACGTGATGCGGCCACTTCGCAAGGTCGACCTTCGATGGGCTATGAATTATTTCCAAATTACCGCGAATTTCGAAATCAATCGATCAATCAACCTGATGCTTTAGTGAACATGAGATGTACATCTTTCAGTTGATCGTAAATGATCCCTAGAAACTGTCCAATAAATTTCAACGTGCGATTCATTGTTAGGTTCATTGGGTATCTCATACCACTTCTGTTAGTAAATCCACAAAACCAGAATTTTTACTCTCTCACTACCATAGGCCAGCAGACCACCAGGTTGAAAAAGTTCGTCAAATTGTTTTTACCTTCAAGACGAAAATATTCTATCTTCGATGAGGAAAATGAAACACGTAGATCTCGACGTAGGTACCAGAAGTTAGGACAGTAATCACCGAATTATCCCCTTCAAGACTTCAATGACGACTGACAGGCAAACCAACAAGTCTGTGCATCAATTTCTGTGCCAAGCATCGCGTATTGTACCTTCATTCCTGCTGTAATTCGTCAAAAGGGTTCGAGAAAATTCTTCAACAGGTATAGTAAAAATTACAGCTTATCCTCTGTATACAAGACAAAAATTTTTTAAATCAAGTTTTGTATGTATGCAACGCTGTGTGTATGTTAGAACAAATAATGATTGGGACGTTTGTTATGCAATTTAATGTATGAAAACAATTTAAAACTATTAAATTTAATTGAATATTTCGGCAGGGCAAAATCCTCTGGGAGCTATTGTCCCATCGACACCCTAGATCCTTCAGATCCGAATAAGTCAAGAGTTACATCAGTGCTGACGGCCTCATGATTTTTAGATTTGCTCTTGTCTGTCTTTGGGAAATTTCCTTCCAGTGAATAAATAACTAAGAAAACAAACTCATGGTCAAACCTAAACGAAAATGTCAACACAATCGGGAACAGATACTTGATCTTACAGAAATTTGTCAATTCTAGAAACTATCATCATGATTTTGAAGATCAGGTTTCGTATTATTTAATTCTGACTGCCCCTTAAGGCAATTCTACGTGAGGCAACTTTCACACTGCTCACCTATCAGCATGTTTCAGCAAAAAAATTCTGCAGTTATTTTCCGAGAGGATTTTTATTGTCTTCCTCATATTGCATAATACTCATTAATCGAAATTTATCGGACCAAAATTTACGTATTTACGTACGGTAATATGCATGAGGCATCCCGCAGGATGTTTCTGAAATGGTGGCCTTAACATTTGGGAATGTCCCATAAAAACCCGTAAGGTCGTCCTATTGTAAAAAGACAAGGTACCTAGTTTGATAGAAACGAGAAAACAGATGTGATCCACCAGCGCGTGGAAGACTTGCACACTGCTTACTAATTATTGCTTCCTCGGTCTTCACCTATTAGCTACTGCGTTTCCTAGAGACTCGCAGATCAGCTACCACATCTTGATGGTTCTTCTCCAAGTGTCGATGAGCTCTTCATTCATGTTCGGAGCTCGAGCGGAACTGATGACACCATTGATTCTTCCGCGCTCTTGACACTGCGGTGGTCGTGCGTGCAAATATAGTTGGAATTCATCAACCCTAGTGTCTATTCCACCGAATTATCGTAACCACGATCAAAATTAATCGTTGTTTCACCAAACCGTCGATTTGAATCAATAGGTAATGACAGGTTTCGCGTAATTACGGATCAGTTTCACGAACAATCAACGTTCTCTTCGTTTTCATGAAACTCAAATGATAAACCGTTTATTGTAGTTTAAACGTTTCAACTCCTTGGCGTTAATTCAAGTCAAGTTCAATGCATGTGAAGGTATTTGAGATTCATAACGAGTAATAAGACTTCGGTAATTTCTGAACTAAAGCTATTAAAGCTAAGAGAAAGCAATTAAATTGAGAGCATTATGTTGCGAATTTCGAGGTATAAAATTTACTAACTGAATATGTAAATATCGATACCTTAAAGCACAAAGGGTAAATATACCGTAAAGTCCATTAATCTTCCACATTTTTTATTTTCTTTTAATTTCAGAGAACTCAAATTCAACAAAACTATTATTTAACATGATGACGATTATAGCTTGAAAATTTATTGAGGAAATTAAAGAGGTTAGTGTAAATAGCCATTATTTTAGGAATTTTGCACTGGTGATAATATCTTTTGCGTTTTTCACAAAACTCCGTTTTTGGACATAGCTCCTTTGTGCTTTAAGGTATCGATATATACTTTTGAGCAAACTGGGAAATTTTAATGCTTATCTGACTGAATACTTTTGTGTCGAAATTGGTTGAATGGAGATTAGAACGAGAATTTTATGAGAAATAGGTTTCGACCTCTTGTCTGCCCAAAACCAGATCACTCACTGAAGGTGATGGCTCTGGTCTACACAAAACGAGGATACCTGAGGAAAGGGAAATGTGCCTAATGATTTTCTTAGAGATCGCTTAAGTAAAAAGTTTAGTTTCTATAATGCGTGCAGGTCGACCTGCCCTTATAAAAATGCTCTCCATCACTCGAATGATTAAAGGCACATTTTATACTCAAAATGTTAAGTATACATTTACATTTATTAATAAAATGTAAATAATAAAATACAGGAAATACTCGGGAAATACAGAAAGTGCGTGGTGGAAGTTTACAACAAATTATAATCTTTGCAGTTGCTAAAATCTCTGTTGACTTTGGATAAATTCGTGCCTTCACGACACTCCGCCTGAAAGAAAGATGTTAACCCATTTCAAGCCAAGGGTAGAAATAATAGAGTAGTGAGAGGAGGAGGATGAACTGTTTTACAGGATGGCGGCCGAAATAAGGCATAATTTGCTCACCAATTGAAAGAGAAAATACTCCAAATTTTATGAATTTTACATTTTAATGGGATTTAAGAGGCCTCAGTCTTCTAAATCGATGTGATTTTTCCAATTCATTGTTGCTGGTAAAATGTAAAAATATATTTATGGACTGGAATTCCAAAATAAAAAAATTCCAAAATCGCATCGAGTTCCCGAACGTCGAAGAATTTTTTTTTAGGACGTCCCACAGTAAGACTTGGGCGTCCTTATGCGATCGATCTGGGGTGAAGTTGGACAACACTCAACAGAAAAAAAAAATAACCACACAGTAATCCGTTTTAGACCATTCTGAATCCAAATCCGCGAAAAAAACCATAGGTGTATGTCTGTGTGTGTGTGTGTGTGTATGTGTGTGTGTGTGTGTGTGTGTAACAAAATCTTGTGTACTCTGCACAGGCCTTAGTTCTCAACCGATTTTCCTGGTTCTTTTTTTGTTCGTCGCGAAAAACTACCTAGTTGTGCACTACGTCGCCGGAATTTCGAATTTTGCCTTTTAAGAGGGGGAAAGGGGGGGTTAATGCTCGAAAAACGTGCGTTTTTGGGCATAATCTTGTGTACTCTGCCCAGGCCTTAGTTCTCAAACGATTTTCGTGGTCCTTTTTCGTTTGACGCGGAATACTATCTAGTTGTGCACTACGGCGCCGGAATTTTGGATTTTGCTTTTTAAGAGAGGGAAAGGGGGGGTTAATGCTTGAAAAACGTGCGTTTGCGTGCATAATCTTGTAAACTCTGCCCAGGCCTCAATTTCCAACCGATTTGTGTGTTTCTTTTTTTGTTTGACTCAAATAACTTCCGAGTTGTACATGATTTTACCAGAGTACCAAAATTCGCACGCGGAGGGGGTGAGTGGGGGATAATATTCACAAAATATCCGATTTTTCAATATTTCGGTTCCTTTACTGCTTACTAATTATACCCAAGCTTTGAAATTGAGGAAAAATTCTCATCATACCTCCGGATTTTCATGAGTTATTCTCTGTACCACCATGGAACTAATAGTGATGCCACCGTGGTGCCAGGAGATGGTGCCATGATGCCATAAACCGCTTATTTCGTGTATTTTTTTTTTTGTGGTTCACCTTGAATACGGATGTGAACCTCGACGGACTGCCTACCAAAACTAATAGATGAAAGTTCAATGTTACGAGGTATTTCCGCTTTGGTGCCAGACTGGCACCATTGTTGGCGTTGGGTGGCGGGGGGGGGGGGGGGGTGAACTCGAATTCGCTTGTTGGGTATCGTAGATCATGGATTTTAAAATGCTCTTCAGATTCAAGGCTCCCATGCCGCTAGAAGTGTTATGGTGGATAAGGGTGAGGTGGGGGGGGGGTCAGTATTTCTTGCCTAAAGTAATAAATAAATTACATCGAGTGAAACAGTTTTATCACTTAACAACTGGTTAAACTGATCTAATGCTTATCCAATGGGACGTCCCCTGGAATGCATGCATTACTAAACAATATGTTTTCTTTTTGACGAGTTTAGGAACAGCATGAATGAGAAAAAATTCTTCTACGAAGATTTTCCACTATTTTCAATATTAAAAAATGAAAGTCGATGCGAAAACGTATCAGTGGCCGGAAATGGGTTAAAGGTGAAGATAAGAAAAAATCATCACCTTATTCTCTTATTAGGAGTGTGAACTTATTCTTCTTTTTCTGATTCTCACCCTTCCAATCCACCACCACTATCACCGAATATGAAGTTTACCAATGCATCTTTTATCGTCCAGCAGCCCATTCTTGAGTCAGGAAGGACCCACATCAGTGTGTGTTTGTTTCCAATTGAAACATCACACTTACTGATCGTGTATTAGTTGTATCCCATTGTATGCCAAGAGTCATGTTATTTTCTTAGTAATACCTGTAAAGTGGTGGGTATCTTCGTTGCCAAACTCGCAACAAGGGTTCAGTTTGATTAACTCGTTATCCGTGGGATAACCCCCGCAGTTCTCCTAAACTTCGGAGGTAACTATACAATCCACCGTTCCTCTTCATTGGAAATGAATTGTGCCTCATTAGCATCTTCGCCTCCTCAAGATGGCATTGTAACACTTGTACTGTCCGTGGGAGGAAGATTCAGCTGAGCTTTTACCTTTTTTCTCCTTTACCTTTTGAAACGACCTACAAGAACAAGAAGTGCTAAAGAGACCTTGAACTCTGATGTTGAGTTGTTACTCAACTTTTATACATAAGGACACTGGGGTGGGTAGGGGGGGTCACGATCTCTCGTGTCGTGTGCTATCTCCTTAAATGTCGCGTTTTATTAGGCGAACACCACTCTTAAGTCTGTAAGGACCTAATTTCCTTGTGGCATCTGGAAGAATTTAACCTCGCCAGTAATAGCGATTCGGATTTGGCAATTTCGAGTGGTAGGTAACTGAATACCAGCTAAAATTTTGAAGCGAGGAACCCAATAATTGGGCAATTATTGCCTTTGGTTAAAAAAAACTTTCTGAAATTTACATCATCATCGACGCAAAGGTACTTGTTCATCATTATCCATATACTATGTACCCTTCCAGAATCTTTAACAAGCAGTGTGTGAACCACTGCGTAGCCCTATTATGATACACACAAGCATTTTACTTTGCCTTGCATGGACGAATGGTAGAAACTGAGATCTTGCGTACAATAAGTGGGTAGTACGTACAAGAACCCAAAGCATATAACTCAAAATGCTGAGAAGAGGTCAAAGGTCAAAACGCTCATTTTCGTTTGGCCCGCGGTTGTTGCAAATTGGTTCAAAAACGGTGATCTTGACCGCGTTCATGATAGCAGACTGAACGCCGTAATTCCCTCTCGAAAAACAGTCCAGACCCCACGATCTTGGAGTAGGTATCCTTGTTTATTCCAAACTTGATCGTAAGTAATTTCAGTGTGAAGGTGGTACTTAGATGAACCAAATTTCAAGTGATCAAGTTCAGTGAGCCAAATTTCAACTGATCAAATTCAATTTTTTTTCTTTCGTTCGAATAGACTTTCATGTCACTCCCTTGTGCTTCCTTAATAACAAAGAATCAAATCGAAATTGAAGGAACACCCAACTTTGGGATAACGATGTTTAGCTAGTAGGAACTTTCTGTCAAAATAAACGTGACTGCTAAATCATTGCAATAGTATGGATGGTAGGGGGGGTTGTTCATTGTGGAATTCATCGGAATAACATGTCTGTTTTGGACGAATGAAGAGTCAGAAACACGAACGATCATTGTCGTGTAAGATTCTTTGAATAGAAATTAGTGTCACTCAGTTGGGCTTCCTAAACAACCAAGAACCAAATTTCATGATGCACCCACAACTCTCAGATAACGAAGTTTTTTTAAACGCATTTATTTAGAAAATGTAAATATGACAATATGACAAATTTGTACAAAAAGCTACTCCCCTCTGTAAGCTTAGCCTGTGCTGAGGGGAGTCCATTTTAGCTCTTCTCATAATGAGCAAAACTAAATTTTTAACCAATTTTTCTAGAAATAGATACTAAATGTAAATTAGGACATTTTTTCTGCTACATTAATATTACCAACTAAATGGCAGGTTGTTAAAAAGTTCTATTGAAATATTCCTTCAACTTTAATTTGAAAGAATGCCAGATACTATTCCTTTGATAGACCATTGAAAAAGAGTTGCTGGTAGGAAGGTAATTTCTGTCAAAGTGAAACCTAATTGTTAGTTAACCTTGTGCGATAATATGGTTGGTATAGGTAGTAATGTGTTGTAGGTACTTAATGGCCTTAATGCCTTGTTCGTCGCAGACGGGTGATCTTTAAGAAAATAATAAACCGTTGTGTAATATAGGTCAGCGTTATATATATACGGTTCTTAATAATACAGATCCTAGACTAATTCTTTGTAAAGACTATGTAAAGATGGTTTTATACCCAGCATGTCAGACATTTTCAGTTATATTAACACATATTGTTTAGTAATGCATGCATTCCAGGGGACGTCCCATTGGATAAGTATTGGATCAGTTGAACCAGTTGTTAAGTGATAAGACTGTTTCTCTCGATGTAATTTATTTATTACTTTAGGGAAGAAATAGTGACACCCCCCCATTATAAACCATAACACTTCTAGCGGCATGATAGCCTCGAATCTGAAGAGCATTTTAAAATCCATGATCTGCGATACCCAACATGCGAATTCGAGTTCACCCCCCCCCCCCCCCCCCCACCTACCCAACGCCAACAATGGTGCCAGTCTGGCACCAAAAGCGGAAATACGTCGTGACATTTCCACAAGCTTTCACTCGTCTTTATTCACTCCACTCATTGAACTTTCATCTGTTAGTTTTGGTAGGCAGTCCGTCGAAGTTCACATCCGTATTCAAGGTGAAACACAAAAAAAACACGAAATAAGCGGTTTATGGCATCATGGCACCATGTCCTGGCACCATGGTGGCACCTCTATTAGTTCCATGGTGGTACAGAGAATAATTCATGAAAATCCTGAGGTATAATGAGAATTTTTCCTCAATTTCAAAGCTTGGGTACAATTAGTAAGCAGTAAAGAAACCGAAATATTGAAAAAACTCAAAAAAAAAAACACAAAAAAAAAAAAAAAAAAAAAAACACGAAATAAGCGGTTTATGGCATCATGGCACCATGTCCTGGCACCATGGTGGCACCACTATTAGTTCCATGGTGGTACAGAGAATAATTCATGAAAATCCTGAGGTATAATGAGAATTTTTCCTCAATTTCAAAGCTTGGGTACAATTAGTAAGCAGTAAAGAAACCGAAATATTGAAAAATCGGATATTTTGTGAATATTATCCCCCCACTCACCCCCTCCCCTTGCGAATTTTGGTACTCTGGTAAAATCATGTACAACTCGGAAGTTATTTGAGTCAAACAAAAAAAGAAACACGCAAATCGGTTGGAAATTGAGGCCTGGGCAGAGTTTACAAGATTATGCACGCAAACGCATGTTTTTCAAGCATTAACCCCCCCTTTCCCCCTCTTAAAAAGCAAAATCCGAAATTCCGGCGCCGTAGTGCACAACTAGATAGTATTCCGCGTCAAACGAAAAAAGAACCACGAAAATCGTTTGAGAACTAAGGCCTGGGCAGAGTACACAAGATTTTGTTACACACACATACACACACACATACACACACACACACACACAGACATAAACCTATGGTTTTTTTTCGCGGATTTGGATTCAGAATGGTCTAAAACGGATTACTGTGTGGTTATTTTTTTTTCTGTTGAGTGTTGTCCAACTTCACCCCAGATCGATCGCATAAGGACGCCCAAGTCTTACTGTGGGACGTCCTAAAAACGTGGAGGCTCGCCTTTGGTTATTTATACAGGGTGTCCACACTTTCGATGGACATAACTTCAGGGCTCGATTCTACAAGGTATTTCCAACAAAAAATGTCTCATAGCAATTTTCTTTTAACCCACTCAAAATTCTATTTTTTTCACTTGAAAGTTTTTCTTCGCGTTTTCGACCTTACGGCACTGATGTAGTCATAACTCCCTTAAATCTCCTGAAAATTCAAATCTTACTACACCGTTAGAAAGAGCGTTAAATTACCAAGCTCCCTAAAGAAAAATCAAAATTTTTTCGTAATGAAATATTATTAAAAAATCAAGTCAAAAAGCGAACTTAAATTTTTTTTTTGAAACTTGACTTTCTTCGACCAACGTTTTTACTCTGAATACCTGCCCATTTCGATGGGCGCTCTTCGGAGAAAACATGATCAAATTGTCACCTTTCCAACGGTATATCAATTTTTCTGTTCAAAATTCAAAAAGAAAGAGTAAAAGAAGTTTGAATGTCAAAAAACGTGTGTTTTACAAGCAAATCCAGTGTTTCAAGCCGGTTTATGGTCCCCCTCGATCACAAAATGGCTTGACGATTTTGGTATCATTTCCTATGTAATTATTTACGCTGAATTCAATGGTGATACTTCCGAATGATTCCGACTGCTAGAAAGTGGATTTTTCGAAGAAAACCTTCGTTTTTCGTACATAAAATACGAATTATTCGTAGATATGGAAGATATCATAAAGTAATACCTTTCTACTCAACAAAAACTTCAATCAGCTAGAAATTCGGTGTTTTTATTGAGTAGAAAGGTGTTACTTTATGTACGATGCGAATTTTATGTACGAAAAACGAAGGTTTTCTTCGAAAAATCCACTTTCTAGCAGTCGGAATCATTCGGAAGTATCACTATTGGATTCAGCGTAAATAATAACATAGAAAATGATACCAAAATCATCAAGCCATTTTGTGATCGAGGGGGACCATAAACCTGTTTGAAAACTGGATTTGCTTGTAAAACACACGTTTTTAGGACGTCCCACAGTAAGACTTGGGCGTCCTTATGCGATCGATCTGGGGTGAAGGAAGACAACACTCAACAGAAAAAAAAATAACCACACAGTAATCCGTTTTAGACCATTCTGAATCCAAATCCGCGAAAAAAACCATAGGTGTATGTCTGTGTGTGTGTGTGTGTGTATGTGTGTATGTGTGTATGTGTGTATGTGTGTATGTGTGTGTGTAACAAAATCTTGTGTACTCTGCACAGGCCTTAGTTCTCAACCGATTTTCCTGGTTCTTTTTTTGTTCGTCGCGGAAAACTATCTAGTTGTGCACTACGTCGCCGGAATTTCGAATTTTGCCTTTTAAGGGGGGGAAAGGGGGGGTTAATGCTCGAAAAACGTGTGTTTTTGGGCATAATCTTGTGTACTCTGCCCAGGCCTTAGTTCTCAAACGATTTTCGTGGTTCTTTTTTCGTTTGACGCGTAATACTATCTAGTTGTGCACTACGGCGCCGGAATTTTGGATTTTGCTTTTTAAGAGGGGGAAAGGGGGGGTTAATGCTTTAAAAACGTGCGTTTGCGTGCATAATCTTGTAAACTCTGCCCAGGCCTCAATTTCCAACCGATTTGCGTGTTTCTTTTTTTGTTAGACTCAAATAACTTTCGAGTTGTACATGATTTTACCAGAGTACCAAAATTCGCAAGGGGAGGGGGTGAGTGGGGGGATAAAATTCACAAAATATCCGATTTTTCAATATTTTGGTTCCTTTACTACTTACTAATTGTACCCAAGCTTTGAAATTGAGGAAAAATTCTCATTATACCTCCGAATTTTCATGAATTATCCTCTGTACCACCATGGAACTAATAGTGGTGCCACCATGGTGCCATGATGCCATTAACCGCTTATTTCGTGGTTTTTTTTTTGTGTTTCACCTTGAATACGGATGTGAACTTCGACGGACTGCCTACCAAAACTAACAGATGAAAGTTCAATGTTACGACGTATTTCCGCTTTGGTGCCAGACTGGCACCATTGTTGGCGTTGGGGAGGTGGTGGTGGGGGGGGGGGTGTGAACTCGAATTCGCATGTTGGGTATCGTAGATCATGGATTTAAAAATGCTCTTCACATTCGAGGCTCCCATGCCGCTAGAAATGTTAAGGTGGATAATTGTGGGGGGGGGGGGGGGTCAGTATTTCTTGCCTAAAGTAATAAATAAATTACATCGAGTGAAACAGTTTCATTTCATCTAGAATACGGATGTGAACCTCGACGGACTACTTACTAAAACTAATAGATGAAAGATCAATGTTACGACGTATTTCCGCTTTGGTGCCAGACTGGCACCATTGTTGGTGTTGGAGTGGAGGGGGGGGGGGTGAACTCGAATTCGCATGCTGGGTATCGTAGATCATGGATTTAAAAATGCTCTGCAGATTCGAGGCTCCCATGCCGCTAGAAATGTTATGGTGGATAAAGGTGAGGGGGGGGGGGTCACTATTTCTTGCCTAACGTAATGAATAAATTACATCGAGTGAAACAGTTTTATCGCTTACCAACTGGTTTAACTGATCTAATGCTTATCCAATGGGACGTCCCCTGGAATGCATGCATTACTAAACAATATGTTTTGACATTTAAACTTCTTTTACTCTTTCTTTTTGAATTTTGAACAGAAAAATTGATAGGCCGTTGGAAAGGTGACAATTTGAGCATGTTTTCTCCGAAGAGCGTCTATCGAAATGGGCAGGGATTTAGAGTGAAAACTTTGGTCGAAGAAAGTCAAGTTTAGAAAAATTTGTAAAGTTGGCTTTTTGACTTGATTTTTTGAAACTATTTTATTGCTGAAATATTTTGATTTGGCACTAGGTAGCCTAGGAATTTAACGCTCTTTCTAAAGGTGTAGTCAGATTTGAATTTTCAGGAGAAATAAAGGAAGTTATGACCATGTCAGTGTCGTGAGGTCGAAAACGCGAAAAAAAACTTTAAAGTGAAAAAAATAGAATTTTGAGTGGGTTAAAAGAAAATTGCTATGAGACATTTTTTGTTGGAAATACCTTGTAGAATCGAGCCCTGAAGTTATGCCCGTCGAAAGTGTAGACACCCTGTATAGGTTCAATCAGCGACCACCTTCTCAATTTGATTGTATTTTAACCCTTCACAATCAGCACACTTCGACGAAGAGGCAGCTAATCAATCAAGATTGATCGCCCGATCAAGTTGCTAACACGTTCGTGGGAACAAGAGTTACGAAGGATGATCCATCGCCTGAAAATCCGGAACTGGCTCAGCGGATCCGTGAGACCATCAATACACTCTGGAGTCCATTGTCTCTTCAAGACGTGTCTTCCTCATTCAAGACCTTTTTAAGGGCGGGTTGCACAACCGCGGGTTTTTTCGTGGGGCGTGAAATAGAACGCCTCATCCGATAGTTGCAGTGAGAACGATGGCGCAAAGTCGGCCTTTAGTATCTATGAAGGTACCTTCTAAACACTATTTTGTAAGACACTAATTCGACGGATGTCGAAACATTGGGACAAACAACTGGAGAATCCAAACGTCCGTAGCTTTTGACAAATTAGAGTAAAATGTCTAAAATTGACGGTTTTGTCCATAAAAGTTGTTACATTTCACGGCTGTATGGATCTGGATTTGTATAAATGGGTAACTGATGCGTTTAGTGGATGTTAAACATCGAAACTAGACCATTTGCAAGACAGATGGAGAGCAGAAACTCAGGTAAAGTGCAAATTACTATTAAGACTTTTTTATTTAAAAAAAATAAACCCCAAAAATGTATTTTTTGGATAACAATAAGAAGGTGAGGGCGTGATCCAATGTTAGCATTTTTAGGCCATGAGTGAAATTGTACCTTTGTAACAAAATGCTATAAAATATTAGATACGTGAATACTATTAATATTCACTGAATAGTTCTTCAGGCGGTAGTGTAGGGGCATTATCTTACGGCTTGCAAATCTCAGGAAAAATTCCAGGTTTCGTTTATATTTACATCAATATAAGAAATAATATATATTGATAGAATTTTAAAAGACAAAAAAGATTGAATTACAGAATGCTATTTATGAATGTTTTACTGAAATCTGATGACCAAAACACAAGAACGTCAATGACATGATCCAAACAACGTATTTGCCATGGGATACTGTAACCACTCAATTTTTAATAATTTTGAATTTGGTATTGGTTTGAAGCCCTAAAGAATCAGCATCGTGTCCTCAAGAACTGAGGTATCTGTAATCCAGTACTTCCGAAGAGGACAGTTCATCTTCCTTGCTAGTTACAGTTGTATCAGGAGCGTAGCATGGCTCTTCCACACATCCCCTCTCAAGTATTCTCCTGACTTCACGTACGCACATTATTCACTTCAACAAAGGTAGACATTTGAAGTCGTTAGCATTTTGCTGTTTTCGGATAATGAGGACGAGTGAAGTCAATACCTCAGTTTTTCGTTGCCTATTGAAAGAGAGCTAATAGTAAAAGACAATATACCAAGAATTATCTTGATATGACAAATAATAGCGAAATAAGCAGTAGGTAATTGAAATCAGCAACATTTCCGTCGAAAAGATTCTCAATTTGAGGTGATTTCCTGAAATGTTACAGCATTCCTCCGTGCGTGCAATATCAGCCCAAAGGGAGAATTTATTAGCAATTTAATCGGACCTGATCTTTCATTTTGCGGTGGGTTTAAATTATCTGATAATCTACCTACGGCCTGTAAAACTCATGTTTTCGATTTAGGTATCTCTTTACTACTTCTTAGGTATCTCTTTACTACTTCTTAGGTAGGGGAAAGACGTGTACCTTGGGCAGATTTTCTTCATTGCTAAATTTGGGGTAGTTCACGTCGTTTTTTTGGAGTTTTTTCAAGGTATATCAATGCTCTATCTCGTTGGCTTTCAGAATACCTCTGAAAATTAAAAAATCTCCCATGATTGATGCATTAAAATTGATTTTGTAGAAAGTGGATTTTTGCCCAAGGTACAATCTTGGATTGTACCTTGAGCAACATTAATTGTACCTTGGGCACCCATTTTTAGTGTTTCAAACAAATAAAGAAATGGGTGAAAAAAATATAAAAAATAAGATAGGTAAGTACTCTAACTCTCTGGAAACATATCATTTATAAAAGTATAATTTTTCATCAAACTTTTTTTAAAGTAGGGTTGCAGTAACTTATTCACGAGCCCAAATAAGACGTAAAACAAACTTTCTCCTTGGGAAATATGTTTTGAAAATACAAAAGTATAAAAATAACGACTTCACACTATTAATAATTTCAGAACGCGAACACTAGGTACCAAGGAGTTTAGCGAAGATGACAAAAAATCATGAAATTAATAAAGGCCGAACCCCGCAAAAGAAACATTGAAATATATTCCTCCTCATCGGTTAAAAATAGGCTGAGGCAAAAATTTTATGATGTCCCGGACCCTCACTCGGAAAACATGTCAATATGAAAAGGTTTCCTTTTTTTCCTCAACAATTTCACTGTCACTTGGTCACTGTCGGCTTCTAGAACTGGACAGACGTAAAATTTGGCAAGGTTCTGTGTAGAAAAAGAGACCAAAACCCTTTTGTTAAAATTGAACACCACGTTGGTGAAATCCCACTTTCCTCCAATCCATTCCTCGGTTGTCTCTCCTACCATTTCCCTTCCTAGATAGTCCAAATTTCCATCATCCTCTCCGCCAGAACTCTACATATCCAAATTCCCCACAGCCAAAATTCAGCTTCTTGGTAAGCTTGACTTTTTCACTCATACTCAGCAGACGTTTTCTTAAGTGAAATCTGTTACCAGAATGCACAGGAAATCGAGTGGTTTGTACCTTGAGCAACCCCTACTTGTTGCCCAAGGTACACGTTCTTCAGCTGCTCTAGGTACACAGAAAGGACTTGGAGAACAATTTGACCTCTCAATTCAAACCATGAAAACCAAACACAAAAATCGATAGATCTCGTTGAAGCCCACACCCCACAGCTTCTGAATCCACCAAAAATATCATTTATAAACACTTACCAGGTCGCTGGGAAACATCGAAGCACAGAGGTTAGTTACCCAAAATGGGAGGGCAAAACTAACTGGACGGCGTACATCCTCTACAACCGACGCAAAGCGCTCCACTGTTCGAGAGCAGTCTTGCCATCATGAAAGCAATATTTTGGCACGATCTTTCAATATTTCTCTCATCAAGGGTCTGAGTAATGAAAAGTTGCTCAAGGTACATGCTGCCCAAGGTACACGTCCTTCCCCTACTTCTTAGGTTGATGAAGGCGTACCTTAGTGAGAAATCCGTTAATTCACTTCGTTCCTTGTGCATCCACAACTCAAAAATAACTAAAAATATTTAACACATTTTGATATTACTAGTTTGTTATAACAATGACGATTACGCACTTGCAAAGATGCGGCGTAAAGGTCTTTGGACTCTAGACCGAAGTTTTTACTGCGGCGCCAAGCAGTATTCCTTCTCTCTGCAACATGGATGCTACAACATGACGTTTTAGTGAAAGAGTACCGTGTCTGAAAACCCCGTTCAAATTGATTGTAATACTTCTTTTTTTCAAAATAACTTTGTTAATTCCTTGAATGCAAAAATATCAAATCACTCTAACTCAACATTATTTTTTAACTGCACTTCTCAATTTTTATTCAATTCGTAATTATTCAGTTGGTAGCCTTGTATCGAATTTCTCTTACTCAACAAGCTCGAGTTTGTCGCCTACCCAAATCATATTTTGCGTAATTTACTGTCGAAATCCGAGTTTTTCCGCGTTGTAAAATGATCATTACATATCAATGATTGATCCGATGATTGAAAAAGGCCCCCGGGAGGCCGGTCGGAGTGGTTTTCGACGGTTCAAAAGTGGTCATGTTTACCTGCTGTCCTAACGTATTTCGTCATGGAAAATCCTATAGCTCATCAAGTAAGCGTCATTTTAATTATTCTCAATATTGAATTTGTACTCATTCATATATTATTATGCTAAATTAATTGCTTACCAGTCGTAAAGGTAGTTTTTAACGGGTACTATCGTATTCAAAAGAAGGTATTCCGTGGTCAAGAACAATGTCTCCCCCTCTGCGCTTCCCTACTTTCACCATAGCCTCCCGTGGCGTTTTTCGACATTACTTGCCACAAATTTTTCCTTTCTTCCCCACTTTATGTATCGTACTATAATTCGTACCAATCAAAATGTATCGCTTAATTTATTTGAATTATTATGTCGTAAAGTATTTTGACAGCTGAACTTATTTACAGACGGGGGAGAGGAAAGAAGGTGACGATGTCTCAAAGATACGGCCCGCGACTAGGTGAGTCGATACTTTAGTTTTTCGTCACCTTGAAATGCTCCTGATTCCCTGTATGCTTTCGACTATTATAGTCGTATAATACCTACCTAAGATTCAATTTTTGTTTATGATTTGAAGGATATAATTAAGATTTTAGTTCAAATGTTAATGATTTTTCGATCGTTTGAATGAACGTTTGGCGTCTTATGAGTCATAAAGCCACCCCTCCCTCCCCGCACCCCTTCGACCGACCATCTTGTTCATTCCAATGACGTGTCTGGGGATGGAAATTTATTCCGTAGCTACTCTTGTATCTACTTTTATAACATATCCGTTTCATTTTTGATTTTTTCGTGTTTTATTATCTTGGCGATTGCCCTTGGTGTAATAAATTGGTAGATCTCATATTTTTTGGAGCATCGATTTATAAAATTACCTTTTTTATGTATTACAAAATAGTGTAAAAACTTATCTGGAAACATAAATTTGAAATGGTCTGGAAAAGTCAGCCTAGTGGGTGAGGCACATAGCTCCCGAATATGTACTGATGATCCGATGTGTAGGCGATCATCAAACTTCAAATCTCGATTACTCCAAAACGTTTTCGAGTGTCCCAAAATGAGTTCTCTTGAAATGATTTTTCAATGTCCAAAAGGAAAAGAGTCACAAGAAAAGACAAAACGTACAAATGGCTGTAACCGACCGGCTGAAAGCTATTCAAGCATAGGAGTTCCAGTACTGATGCCTGTAGGATCTCACTTGATTATTATTATATTACCAGTTGTGTTAGTTTGCCATAGTAACGAGGAATAAAATTCATTCTGGTTTCGGAATCCGCGTTTTATAGTTTTGTTCGTACTTATATTTGGAAAGTGTGCCCAAATGTCAGAAGAAGAGGAAGTTGGAGGCTTGGAGGTAAGGATGGTGAAATCAAAGGTGCCACGAGCGACAATTGACGTGGGCCTGAAGGTTTCAGTTGTTGTATGGAGTTTGACTCTGGAGCACGTGTGAGTACGATTAGCAAAGAACTGTGGAACCAGATCAAGCTGCCCACTCAGGTACTACATCCGTCATCTGATGTGATTACTGACTACGGTAACAATAGACTCAACGTTGTAGGGAAATCAAAGGTAACTGTGAAACTTGGGGTAAATGTCAAAGAGTTACCAGTTATAATCTTGGAAGAAAATGATGTCCCCTTGTTTGGGTTACCGTGGTGTGTGGCCTTTGAGCTAAACTTACCGAAGGAAGTCACTGTGAGGGCTGTGAAGAAGGAGACTACATCAGGATAAGAGCAGTACATTCCAGGAGAGGTGAAAGCCATAATTCGTCGATGCGGGTCATGTCGAAGTGCTAGTACGAGGCCTAATGAATGTATTCCGGTGGAGTGGCCACAACACCGATATAATGCCTATAAGCAAGGACTGCCCGCAGATCTGGCTCGTGAGCAAATTCTTTTGGACTACCGAAATGCTCCTCTAAAGACAACTGGGTGCCCTCCAGCCGTCGTGGTTTCGGGAAGACAGTTGCCTAAAGCTCCCGATAGACTTCGGCCTCATATCCTAGAACCGATAGGAAATTGGGTCGGGAGACAACATGAATACCATAACCAACGAGGGAAACCGGGTGTAGTTCGTTATCCGCCCCCATTTTGTTCTCTCTTTTGCAAGCACACCCGACCACCTTTTTCATTTTTTGAGGAGTGCTCCGTAAACTAGATTTCATCTTCTTGAGTACAATCGTGACGAATTATAATTTTTGATTGGTTAAGATTGGGAAATTAGGTGTTGAAAAAAGTGGGGGCGAATACCGAACTATTTCTCTAGTGAAAAAGTTCGGTATGCGCCCCCACATAGTTAACAATGGAAAACACAACACTTTTGGTTTAAATAATTCATTTATTAACATGATTATTACTTCTGACACATATTGTGGTGTTGTATTATTCTATGGTTGGGTCATACAAATTCTTGATGCAGTCCAAAAAATGCTCAAATGGATCTATGCCCATTGACTTCACACATCTCCTCCTCAAAAATTCGCACAAGTGTGAATGAAGACTGGTGATGTTTCTTCCAGCATTGATATTTCGTTTAACCGCACGCCACGTCGACTCGATGTTTTGCGTTATTTATGAGCATCGCATCTCAACCTCTTAACTTTCGATCAAAGTTATTCTCTGCCTCACCAGTTATCTCTCCCAAGAAAACGTCCCAGGCCGAATCAATGCAATTCGGTCGTGGGGGCGGTTATCGAACTTTTTCTCTAGGGAAATAGTTCGGTATACGCCCCCCACTTTTTTCAATGTCTAGTTTCATTGCTTGGAGTATTTGAAAACATAAGTGCGGTATATTATTCATACAGTACATGAAATCTAGTTTACGGAACACTCCTCAAAAATTGAAAAAGGAGGTCGGGTGTGCTTGCAAAAGAGAGAACAAAATGGGGGCGGATAACGAACTACACCCGGGAAACCCAAGAAATTCCAGTCAAACCAAAGAGTGTGGTTAAGAAATGAGCGAGGAATGGATGGAAGTCTGGAGTTGTTGAAGAACGGACGGCAGAACAACCATATCGGGTATTGGGGGAAGGAGAAAAGCAAGCTCGCCAATCAGCCAGGGAAAGAGCAGTGGACAACATCCAAGCTAGGGGGTCAGCGAACATAACACTGAGCCTTAAGGGGGGAGAAGTCTGTACCTCAGAGGTCAACTATCGTATGTCCAAAATTCTCGTTTTCGAGATTTTTGTTCTGTATGTGCATTCTTTCTATTGTATTTTGTATTCTATTGTATTGGTAGGCATAAACAGATTCTACAGAATTAATTTGAGCATGATAAAGTCATCAGAATGGGCCATAGGGATCAAAATAGGTGTGCCCACAACTTCTTTTGGCTCTCCTGTAAAATCGCCAAAATGTCACTTACGATAATCGACCTCTGAGGTACAGAAGTGTAGGATCTCAATGAGGAATTTCACCATGTCGGAATTTCCTATTTTCGACCCCAAAATCAGATTCAGCGCCTCGAAAAACCTCATAAGGCAAACTTTCAGCCTGAACTTCCTAATTTACGAATAAACAAAACAGTGTAGAAAATACGAATGTTAAAAAAAACCGGGAAAATGACGTCATCCTGGAATAGTTCATTTATGGCCGCTTAAAGCGCTGAGATCGAGAAATCTATAGTCCCCAGATGCAAAATTTCACGAAACAGTAAAGTTCGAAATCGAAAAACTGAAGAAAAAAATAGAAAAAGCAAGATGGGGAAAATTAGGTTTCCCCTGTTTTTGTTTGAAAACTTTTCTCTTAGAAAACACGATTTCATCGTCCCAATGGGCAACACTGGGAGGAGACGGCGATCCGAACAGCCCAATCAGCGAGCGTTCCCGCTTCACGTCCGTTTTCCCAGTTAGTTTTGAAATCAAAAATTTTTATTGTCTCCCAAAAATAACAGGAGACTTATTTTCCGAAATCAGCCCGATTTTCATCTATCCCACACCATTAACTATTCAGGAAAAATGCAAACAGAATTCAGTGAAATTCCTCATTGATTATTATTATATTACCAGTTGTGTTAGGTTGCCATAGCAACGTGGAATAAAATTCATTCTGGTTTCGGAATCCGCTTTCTATAGTTTTGTTCGTAGGTACCTACTTATATTTGGAAATCCTTCAATACCTATGAAGAAAATTAGACTAAAGAGATAATTAACTAAGATTTTTTTAACATAAAGAGAAATAGAATTAAAAAAAATTAAAATCAGTCTAGCTGACAAATTTGCAAATGAGAATCGTTTCTTTCAAGTATATCAGTGAGGTAGCTTTACTCTAGGTGGGGTGAGGTAGCTTTACTCTAGGTGGGGTGAGGTAGCTTTACTCCAAGTACTCATTGAAGTACTTTACTGACGAAAGAAAAATACCCTTCCACCAATCAGATTTCCTCTTGTTGGAGTGGCTCTCCCGCCTTATTTTATAATTTTTTAGTCTCAAATTGTTTTGCTAGAAAGATGTTTTTATTTTCTGAGCAAATATTTGACGTCAAGTGTGAACGTGTTTTCAGCTATTGCGGTACTGATTTCACTCAACCTGCTGCTCTGATTGGCGTGGGCACTATGGGCGACGTGAAGGCAGAACTCACAACAGCCCATGCTCTCAAAGTCAGCGTGAGTACTCATGATACTTCGTTCTTACTTCACACAGGTATTGTTGATGAAACTGTTATCACCTGTTTTATTTAACGTTTCAGATGACGCCAGAAGAGCTGAATTCCATCTTCTGCCACGAAGTTTTCGGCTCCCTGAAAGGCGGACATCAGTGCACTGTTTGCGGCAGGGTGTTCCCTTACCGGTATCAACTAATGGTCCACGCCCGATACCACACGCTCCCCGTTAGTATTATTTCTATCTAACTCGAATTTCTAATTCGTCGACCACTCTGTGACAAGCCAAAATGTAGGTATTTTGTTACCTGTATTCCAACTGATAGTTTACACAGAGTAGATTCTGTAAACTTCTTTGCGATAGTAGTTACGAACCATCCAGAACTGTGCACCCTACCACTCACTTCCTAGGATTGTTATTGGAAAAGATTTTTAGGCTCAGAAGGCCTATACGCCATCTTTCGAAGCTCCTTCATTTTAAAAGAGGATTCCGCCTGCTACCTTATTTCGGAGGCAGTAATTTTTGTGTGTGCTGAGATCAGCAAATTTTTTCATACGTTCTCATGAAAGTTCATGCAATGATTTGGTGACCGAATGCTTCCGTTCTGGATCTCCAAAAGCGGAGGTATTCGCATAGGAAGTGTTCTGCTGAGTCCTCTTCTTGTTCGTATGGACACTTTGGTTAAATACTATTATCCATGATATTAACCCATTTCCGGACACTGATGCGTTTTTGCATTCATATTTATGATTTTTTTTAAATATTGAAAATACTGCAGGAGAATTTTTTCTCGCTCATGCTGCTCTTAAACTTTTCAGAAAAAGTTTTCTTTGATGTTCGGGAGCTCAATGCAATTTTGGAAATTTTTTGAAAAGGAGGCCTCTTGGGCGAAGGGGAAGATCATTCTGGTCTGTCTGTACCTGTCGGTTTCTTTTGACCAGAGTATATTAAGGTGTACTAACCTTTTATTACAATCTTCCTTTGAGATGCCAATCACTGGTGAGGGTCCAATGAATTTTGTTTGTAAACCTCTTTCAGCAGGGTATCGTCGTGTTCGTTTCCGGGCTGATTGATATATCGATACCTCTGCGCCCAAAGGGCCAAACTGCTTCCGGAACTACTATTTCTAAAACGCGAACGATTGTAGCGAGGCCAGTGTACATGAAGTCAACTAGGTTTTTTTTGTAATTGGTCCAAAATCTATGTAAGATTGAATTCCAAACCGTTTTTTAATCATCCGCAATTTGTAATATTAAGAAAAAAAGATAAACTGGGAAGAGGTCCAGTTTGGCCCTATGGGCATAATTTGACCTTGAGATCTGTGAGCGACAAGGGGCCAAACTGCCAGTTTGGCCCTAAGGTTTGCGACTTTCCTTCAACTGGAAATTGCTCTGGTCAATCTGCAATTTCTTCTTCAATTAATACATCAGTTGAAATTAAACGTTAATAAATTATTATAATTAACAACCCATTTTTACAACTCTCTGGGTATTTTGTACCTGTCCAATCACTTATATTTTCGTCTTTCTTTGAAACCCCGATTTTAACTCACGTAGGTATGGTTGAATAGTGCCATTCTATTACCAAAACACAGAAATTAAGTAATTTCTGAAACACGGATAACGAAATTTTAATTATTCCAATAGTAAATGAACAGCATAGCATTTGAAACAAATCTAAAAATCATTGATTTTATCGTCATCTATTCAGCATTCTCCTCTTCATTTGTCTCAATGAGCTCATCACGTATGTTGAGCTTATTCTTCATCTGGAAGTATTCTGCGTGGTACTGGTGAGGAATCGCCCCTTTGGTACACAAACTGAAGGAAAAAGCAGGAGTGGTCACATTGACACAACTGGACGGCAAGAAAATTATCATTACACTTGACAAGTTACCTATCTTTCTGGTGTTCAGACTTCAACTCAATTGATTCAATGCAATTTGATTGATTTAGTTGTTTAACTGAATCGTCTGTACCTAAGCAAACATCAGGACTTGAAAGAACGAACTCGATTCTGCCAAATCTTACTGATTCAAGAGCCATAAGTCATAAAAAATATTCTAGTCAATTTAATCGAAACTATTCGAATAATCATTATAATATAATGAGGTATAATGGTATGAAGGTATATTATACCTCTCTCAGTTGTTGTAGGGCCCGAAAAACCATGAGCTGAGATCTGGTTGAGAACACTTTCCCTTGCTTCCCCCTTCGAGTTCTAGCCATCGTTTGAAATCACCTTTTCCAAAACCACATTCGAGAAAGAACGAGTGGAGGGAGAATAGATTGTACTAAAGACAATCAAAAGAAACGCCTGCCAAGTGGTTGTGGCACATAGCTTCCTCGTATCCATAACCCAATTGTAGGTATAGTTGATCCGATACATAGTACTAGTCTCAAAAAACATCGATCTCTAAGTACCTTGCACTACCTTCATAGAGGACTATCTACACTCCAATTTGAACAATCCTGAGAAATTTCGCCGACATTGGATGAAAAAGTAGAAGTTATGACAGTTACAAATATTTCACGTTTGAACATGTGAAAGTTATGGCTGGTACAACGAAATACACGTTTGCACATGCGCAGTAGCAACTATTAGTCTGTAGGCGATGATTTTTATAGGGGACCATCTACACGCTATTCCGTACAATCCCTGAAATTTTCATTGGAATCGGATGAAAAATGTAGAAGTTATGGGTGCGCAAGGATTTCATGACAGACACACGGACAGACAGACAGACACGGAACCAAAATTGTTCAGAAAGGTCCGAAACGAGTGGAAACTTTGTTTCTGGAGAACATTTTTTTAAAAACTTGAAAAGTGAAAACAAAGCTTCCCCTACCTTGGTGGACTCGAACGCAAAAACTGATGGAAAAACAATACCTTTACATCAGAATATTTTGAGTTACGGCGTTTTCAAAATTTCAACCGTTATTTTTCAACCCTTAGAAGTGACCGACATCAACCAAAATCTTCGGGGCACAACTAGACCCCAAATGGAGCCTACATACCAAATTTCATCAAAATCGGTCAATGCTAAGTGGGGAAAGTGCCGCGTACGGCGGACGGACGACCAAATTTTTATTCGATTTTTGGATTCTACGTACCTTGAAACGTCAACCAACAAATTTTGAGGGGGGAGGGGTTAAAAAAATGGTTTATTGGTCGATTCCAAAGGTTCATTATTGAATATAATATAACAAAAACACAGGATGGAACAAGTTGGTAGGTAGTGGACGTGAACATAATAAAGGGTCAGAGATCGATTTTCTAGTCAGTTGTTGTGGTTCTGTGCCATTATATTTGTCTCTGACACGCAAATAGCAATCAGAGTAGTTTGTAGCTGCGTTTTAGTTGGTGAGATCAGCAGTTTGGCCCTATGAATCACGTAGATGGATGCAGTTTGGCCCTAATCACTTTTCGTTTAAATTCCAGTTTGGCCCTTCGGACTTCTGACCTTGAAACCGATTTCAGTTTGGCCCTTTGAACAAGAAAAAGCAGTTTGGCCCTTTGGGCGCAGAGGTATCGATATCCCGATAGGTATCCATTTTATGGAAATTTTATTGTTTCCCAAAAAATAGATTGTGTGTCTTTTCGTTTCTCACGTCGGTTTTGAGGTATCTAGTGAAGGGATTTTGGAAGGATTTTATGAATGTTTGGTTATCAGTAAGGATTTTGTTGTTTGCCGCTTTTGACTATTTTGGGAACACCTGATAACCTCTCCAGTTCAGAAGTAATTCAACTGGAAGTAGGTAACTTATACTGTTGGCATCATTTCATGACAATCTTCCTCCACCCCTCAGGTCTCAAGTTTTGAGTGAAATACCTTTTCTGCCCCTGGAGGTGGACTGGAGGACTGGTTTGAGCTGCTCAACACCTTTGGCTGTGATAACGATAGAATCGAGGCTCCCAATTTGCCAGTAGCTGGTGCCAATTGGTTCACATGCCAGCAACTGGCGTGGGATTTGCTTTTGAAAAGAGTAATGGCACGATATTCGAGTTCAGTGATGTTTACACGATGCCTGTTGCTGGACCCAGTTGGCTGACGCTGTCCTGCCAAATAGAACCGTGATATCAATCCTTTCAAAGGTTAGGTGAAATCCAATTCAAAGATGAACATAGACCCTAAAAACTTGTTCGTGAAAGTGAGGAAGAAGTATAATGGAGAGTTACAGCAACATTTGGAACCGTTCAGACGTGAGAAGCTGCTAGGGCGAGCATCGAGTGGACACTTTCTGACGTGTGGTTCACGTGATTGACGTTGCTTTTGATTTTTCAACACTCCATAGGTAACGTCAACTCAATCCGCATTTTTTTTATTTCGTTGAACCGATAAAGAAAAACAGGAAGGAAAATATAAGGAAATCAATGAAGTACGCTCGTTTATCACCCAAAATATAATCGTAAAATAATCGTAAAAGTCTAAATAAATAAATTCAAAATGAATGTGAGTACCTAATCGTGCATTTCAGTCCATCACCGTGTCTGAGGAGTAGGTGACAGACAACCAAATTCAACGAGATTGGTAGTTTATGATCAACCTTTTTCAATCTTTTTGTATTGTATTACCTTTTCGGAGTAAAATAAATACGAAGTCGGCCAAAAAGGTAGAGGAAACTTGCCTTCAACGGGAAAGAAATTGAGATCGATCGTACAACTGATCTCATTGAGATCGAACATCCGCCATCCACACTTCAGACGCCGCAACAGACTGAAATGTATAAGGAAGCAATATTCACTTCAAGCGAAATGTATAAGGGACCAATTCTTCAATCTTCAATTCACTTTACCGCGACCCTAAAGATAAAGAACTCGCAAAAGATTCACCAAAACTCTTCAAAACGAAAGAAACAGACTGATCAGCTGATTGACGGCGGCCATTAGCTCAGCCACAAAAACAAGGAGTTGAGTAGTAGGTTTTCTCACGGGATTTACGCGAGTCTCACGTAATTTACGCGAGAGGGCCGAGTCAACCGTCTTCCGCGAGCCTCACGTCATACGCGAGTTTCGCGTTTTTTACGTGTCTTGGCCCGCTCTTACTCTCTAATATCGTTCTTGTTGCTGGCATACTATATATTCCAGTATTATTCGTAAACATTACTATAAACCCTTGCATTTCCACTTTGTAGGAAGAAAATGGCGGAGGTATCGTAGAAGGTGATGTCGTAGCAGCCGCCGCCGCAGTTGCCAAGGAATGGAACGGTCACGCTCTCGTCGAAGCTCTCCCACAAGCAGCCATTGCCGGAACAGCCACAGCAGTCGTGGCAGCGGCTCCAGCTCCCGCCCCAACGCCCACAGCTACTACTGCAAACGGTACGCAAAAGAATCATATTTGCACTCAGTGCGGACGAGGGTTTTCCCGCAAGGAGCATCTCGCCAATCACATGAACAAACACACAGGTGTGTGTGAGTATACTTGAATAGCGCCTGATTATATTGTACAGTCCACGTTCACCATTAACCCATTAATGTGCTTCTGTGCCGTCGTTAACACGCCAGTTTCTCGAAGGTGTCATACTGTACAGTAAATTGATTGGAATTAGGCGACGTGATCCTAATAGAAGGTTTTAGCAGACCACCCTTGGTGAAGTTGGGTTGGCGTAAAATTACAGTAAAACAGGATGACTACGGTACAATCACGATTTTTGTAATTCAAATTATGTAGCGATCTAGAAAACCGCGAGAACGACTCCGCCCAAACTATGGCACAGATCGTTTATGGATGTGCTCAGAAGTGAACTATATGTGTACTATATTCACCCCAAATCACGGGGCGAGAATTTCTTATTTCTTTATTTACGGGCGAGCCCAATATACATTCTAAAAAAAAGTAGGCCATTCTAACCGTGAAAGAAATTTGGTCCAACAAAAGTTACATATAAGAATTTAGATTTTTAAGTTTAATTATAGCTGGATGGGGAGGTGATAAGTGTCTAGTGATGAGAGAGGGGAGTTGAAAAAGTCGAAGTCGGGGTTCAATGACAAGAAAAGGTTGGCACTGCGAGGAATTCTGTTCAGGGGTTGGTTTCGTTGATAGTTCGTCGAGGAAAATGGCACGTGGAACAGTGAAGACGAGCGAGTGGCGATGCGTGGGACAAGAAGGTTGATCTATTGAGGAGTTTATACAACAGAGTGAGGTCAGCTATACTGCGTCTTTTCTCGAGGGCTTCTAGGTTGCATCTCTGTCTCAAGTATACGTAGTCGACGTCGGCTGATGGAATGCCCAGTTTGTATGCGACAAAACGTAGGAATTTATTTTGGACTCGCTCGAGCCGATACATATGCACCGCATACATTGGAGACCAGACTACACAAGCATACTCGAGGATAGGGAGAACCAGGGCCTTGTATAGGGTCACGATAGCTGGAATACTCGTGAACTCCCTGGTATTCCTCTTCAAGAAGCCAAGAGTGCGCATAGCTCTACCAGCGAGGACCACTATGTGCTGGGAGAAGGACAGCCGTTCATCGCACTAGAAGAGTATAGTAATGTTTTTTAATTGACGTTTTTTTTCGGACGGGGGCGGTGTAGAATGATGGCGAAGCGTCGTCACACTAATCTTTTAGAAGAGGAAGAGGCGCTCCATCCTCGAGGCCTAGACACCTAATTTCTCTCCTGGAGCCACGGAGCCGTAAGGATACTGCTCGTATTATCGCGAATTGCACTTTTGTACGAACCCACCCAGCAACCACAATATCGGCTTATCCCACTTTTCTGCCAGTCTGTGGGTGAGACGTTTTTCGAAATTTTCAAATTCTTTATGTAACACTCCCTCGCATGAACATATTAAAGGGGTGAAAGAACCACGTAGGTCTTCAGCTGCCTGGTCATATTTTCTGTGTTTTGCTCGAGCAGCATCTCTTGAAATTGAAATCCAGTCCTGGGAAGAGTAAGAGGTGGCGTCAGCATTTATTATGCGGTTATCCAAGTACGCCACTCTCTCTGTCTCCCACAGCCCAGGGATCATGATATCTGCAAGGAGGGCGGTCGTTCCATTTTCAGCTTCTCTCATGACGGTTTCAATGCCGACCCTCCCCCAGGCAAGGGTTGCAAGTCTCGCACATTCATTTCGTACAGCATTGTGCCCTTGGATCACCAGTCCTCCTTTTCGACAGTTGAGAGCGTGGGTGGTGTCCATTACCTCTCCGCAGCCCTCACAGGAGGAAGGAAGACCTCGCACCTCCTGCCCATATCTCAGTGCGAGTGCATCTGTGAACTGGCTGCGAGAGAGATCTAGGTTGTCCCCTGCCAACGGTAGTACGGTCAACCATTGTGATGCGTTGCCTGCCACTGTGCGACTTACAGACCTCTTTTGCTTAGATGGCAAAAGGGCAACGACTTCTTGGCTTCTAAAGCCTGGTCCACATGCTCCGTTTTGCACAACGTTTTAGTTTGCGCAGTTTTAAGACGGAATGAAAACGTTGCAACTGTGAGCGTCCAGATGGTACGGTGTTTTTTTGTACGTGCAGTATTTTTCGCTCAGTTTTGTGTGATATCGCCATGGAGGAGGTTCTCCTTTGGTCAATTTTTGCTTACTGTGTTGTTTAAAAAAAACGATTGGACGGTATCAGAAGAACCGGGCGTTGGTCACGGAAATGGCTTTTGAAAAGGCGGGAGTTTTCCCATGTTAGGTTATTGCAATTGTTTAAAACAATTGTTTCCCTGTTTGCGGTAGCGTCAATTTCTCCACCAATCTTCCATATGCTTCTCCCTTTTTGTCCCTGTCACTGTACTCCTTTGATTTGACGCGCCAAAAGCTGGTAAACTTTCACATAACGAAATGAAATCAGTCAAAAACTCGCGAGAACATTGGCGAAGGTCGGCCATCGTCGGGCGATGAAGGAAAACTGAGGAACAAAACGAATCAGAAAACGGAGCAAGTGTCTACACGCAACGACATGTCTGTGCAGGTCACGGTTTTCAGAGCTCATTAGCTCAGTTATTGCTGCAACTGCGCAGTCTTCCCCAGGGACTCAAAATTGCACAGTTTTCCGGTCCATACGCAACGTTTTGTCTGCAACGTCTTGGACTGCGCAGGCAAGAGGTTGTGGAAAACGTAGCGTATGGACCAGGCTTAATGGCTTCCCTGTCTTTCCGCGCTGTTCTTTCTAGGGCTTGAACGTTTCTTACGTGGACCCAATGTTCATCGCAGTCGAGTGGAATCCCGGTCTTAATTGCCGCAGTCAGTATTTCTGTCGTTCTTAGGGTTTTTAAATAATACCTTCAATTTTAAACTTGAAAAATCCCCCTTAAGCTAGAAAAATACTCGTGAGATACGTAGCTTTCAGGATCAATAGAATCAAAGCAAAAAAAAATCATGGAAACGTTGACAATGTCTGAAAGTTCTTAAAATGTGTACCATAGTACTTAGTAGTAGTTTTACGGTACCAAAAGTGTTCATGTATCGTCACTTGGTATTTATGAGACCTGTGAGTGTAGCATTCATGAGGACGATTAGGAGGTCTGCTAAACCCTTTTATTACGTGGGTAACCCATTTTGTGCATGTATTACCTTCCTAGAACTTGAGAGTGGTGTATCGTACTTATTCCATTCTCTTCGCATTTCTACGAGTGAGTAATATGTTGTGAATCTGGCATGTGCAGGTCAAAATCCACATGAGTGCCATTTGTGCCCGAAGAAGTTCTCACGGAAGGATCATCTAGACTCCCATTTGAGGGCTCACGAAGCGGACTTCAAATGCCACGTTTGCATGAAAGTGTTCAGTCGAAAAGAACACCTCATCGCTCACGTGCAGTGGCACACCGGATCCTCCCCGCACAGGTGTCATCTGTGTCGGAAAACCTTCACCAGGCGGGAGCATCTGGTAGCGCACGTCCGTCAACACACTGGTGAGTATGTTTTCTGGAAAAGGACCGTATTTTGACAAGAAAGAGAAAAGTACTCTCGAGGTGCTCAAACATGGCTGGGCCACAGACTAAAGTTCGTTTCCCACTGTCAGACTCCAAACGACTTCGCTCCAACCAGGGATGAGGCCATGATTGGGCACCTCTAAGATACTTTCACCCCTAGAGAAAATATGCGACAAGAAACAATGCTTCCTGTACTTTTTTCCATATATCTTGTTTCTACAACTGCCTGAAAGAAACCTGGTTGAGGTCTGCAATAAGAAAGAGTACAGTGGGAAGAGCAGTTCGCATAAGACATGTATCTCATGCTTCCAATAGACAAGAATCCTGCGTTTCTTAGGTTTGAACACTTAGTGTCAGTACAGAAGAAGCAAGGTGTCGTATGATTGTCGCAAATTTCTTTGTTGTGTGAACCTCCTTAAACTTGAACTAAAGTGTTCGCATTAAACCAAATGATGCCGATCGGAACGAAGATTTCCTTTCTTGAGGAGTTGAATGCTGGCTTTAAATAGGAGATTCGATGGGTCATCTTACGTTTTGATCAGTGAGGTTCTGACTCGTAGCAACTTGTGCATATCTCCTTCACGTCATTTGCATCACCGTGCACTTGTGCATACACTTGGGAATATTTAACTAACTCATATTTCTTGTCAAAAAAACCTTGGCCGGGAATTCAATCTTGGAATCTAACTATTAGACTCTAGGCATGAGTCGTCAATAGCAGTCAGGACAAGCACAATGGTGCTCTGAAAACAGTGGATGAACTGGATTGTGGAGAGGACTGGTTTTTTGCGGGGGGGGGGGGGAGAAAACTGGTCTTAGGTGAGTCAATCGTGAAACCATGGCGGAACCGAAAGGAATCTTGGGTCTCAGGTGACACGAGAGAGAAACCTTGGCGCTTGATGTGTCTTGGTACGTCATATGGATCTAATGATTTGTTTTTCCCTTATTGTGTATCTGTACGGGATCGTGGATTTCCGAGTATTTTATACCATTAATATAAATTGGGTGGTACCTGTCATCAATCACCCCCACCTCACATCAGTACAAATCATTTACCTAGTTTTGCTCTTCGTTTCTTAATCGTAGTAGAATTGAATCCGCTGAAAATTCCCAGCTCTATTCTCGTTGGTACTGTTGAAACTTCATCTCCTCCCACCATCCCTGTACAGTACTTGAAACAATACTGTGCTTTTCCCCCCGGTAGTAACTCTTGGTTATTCGCCGCTCTCTTTTCGCAGGAGAGTCTCCCCACATTTGCCGCTTCTGCGCTAAGTCCTTCACAAGGCGGGAGCATGTCATCAACCACGAACGGGGGCATACGGGTGAGACATTGTTCAAATGCAAACTCTACCCCTATAGATATTATATGTTGGTGGTTTGAAGATGATAAGACGACACTGTACTTTCGCTTCATCAGTGATCTTGGTTTACGGATACCACGTGGAACTGTGTGTTGCTTTGGTGCCTAATATAGCATGATTATCTGATTTCTGCTATTATGAAATTCAGCCTGGGTTTGTTTGGTTTTTATAATGGTCGCTTCAATAACCCTTTAACTATGAGCTTCAGCTGCTCCATTTCGAGTGAATTGTACTGTGTTGTCATTATAATAATCCTTTGGCTTCTTGACAATGTGTCTTCAGTTCTTCACATATAAAGCTGAGAAACTAAATTACGTTTGAATTGTCACAATTGTTGGTAATCAAATGAAAGAAATACATTCAGAACAGTAATTGAGTATTTGAAGTCTGAAGGCACTTCCACTGTCTATTCTATGCTGCAGGTCACCTGATAGTGTATACAGTGCTGCCTTATATTGTATGCTCCGATGAAGTTGGAAAATTCATGTAAGCACAAAGCACATGGATGCTTGATATTCCTGGGTCTTTGTAGTGTAGGCATCTCTACAGAATTATCCAATTTCCACAGCTATTTTTTGTCTGAAAAGTTGACGAGGAAACATGGAATAAAAATATTACCAAATGGATGGAAATTGAGTCATTTTAACAAATGTTCTTCTCAAATATTGGCCATAAGTTGGCAAGCTTTTTTAAGACATTGTTACTGATGTCGCCGTATAGGCTCGTACCATTGGAAGGATGAGTGACAATGCTATCTTTGCTGAAAAAAACTTGCCAACTCCAAATAAGCTGAGCGAACCAACTCAGGCTATGGTAGTAGATCGTGGAAATGAATGGCTCTACCCGCCTAGGATATTAACTTTACATTCTTTAGTTAGAGGATCTCATTCTTGTGAGTTATCGGTTGTTGTCTTCCACCCAATTTTGGATATAGCTGGCTCAGAACACATAAGTCCAAGTGTGAGATACAGATGGATGGAAGCACTGGGATGAAAGCTAAATCTGGGAGCCCTAGAAGCGTTCTGATTGGTGGAGCTCCAGGACGTAGTTCTAGATGAGTGCAACAGATCGCGTTCATGATCGCTTGTTCCCAACCTCATCGCCACAAGTCACCTTGTTTAACACATATTTTTCTCCTTGGGGCGTTACCGGCCGCATCTAAGTAATTAGTTTGATAACATTTAGTTATATTCTCGATCTGTATGAAAAAATTGAGCGATTTTCAATAATTCTCTGGTTTCAAACGTTTCTAAGGGTGGCAGTGGGGAATTTGCCTCAATTTTAGATTCTGGAATTTCAAGGCAAATCCTATTATAGGGCCCTAGAATAACGTTTAACACTAGGAATAACCAACGGAAAAAAATTACCGTAGGAGAAAATGACTAAACAAGTGAACCTCTGTTACAAAACACCGCAAAAATCGAGGAATATTGTTGACGTCATACGAAAAAAAAAAAAAAAAACGACGCGAAAGCAACGACAACAGACAGAGTTCTAGCACGCCACACAAAACGATCCAGTGAAATGGCTACTCGAATAATGTGATTCAAATCTTGAAACTAAATAAGAGAAGATGAAGAATAATAATGCTTGATAAACTAGTAGATAGATTCGTATTGTAAAAAAGTGAGTAATACTGTTTCTTTTGGTCAATTTTGTGTCTGGGTTCTTCCTGCCAGTTCGTGGCGCACTCTTGTGCGCACTACTCGGAAGGTAAAAGTTCGCGTATGTTCCGCTTCTGTGGTAAGCGCCACAGAACCTCCTTTGAAGTCAGATTGGTAGAATATCCGTCACGTTTCAAACATGGCTGCCTCTTACACATTGCCACCACATTTAAAATTTCCATCTTCCTTAAATTCTCTAAATTTTTTGGATGCGTTTTCGAGCAGCTCACTATGGTTTTATTCCATAAAAATAAACCCTCATTCGAAAAAAAAAAAATGTGAGGCAAATTCCCCGTTGTCGATTGAACATTTGAACTACTGGCAATAGGCACAACAACAATTGTATGAGCAACTTAGGGAAGTACCTATCATCTCGATTGGTCTTTCCAAGTAATTCTTGCATATCTAAATGGAAAGTTATAAATTTCTGGTCATTCGAAAGGATATGAAAAGAAGCGGCATGAAGATAGTGTGGCCTCCTCCCACCACTTCAGTTTCCTTAGTATTTCTTTAGCTGGAAGTAGATGGCGCAACTGAGGCACTTGCGTCTCGCCCCCAAAAGACGAGCAGCCAGTGCTGCGGTCTAGCGGCATTTGTGAAAAGTACGCTGTACCTCGTTTTTACCGCTCATTCCAACATTATTATTCATTTAAAAATTTGACGGTTCTACTTACCTGCCTTATTAAATTTATTGTAGGGAGAAGAAAACTGTTATTGAATTTCTGTGGTGACGAATCAAGCAGAATGGATTATTATCGTGGAGATTACCGCCTACGGAATTTTTTTACGAACATATTGCTAGAAAAATTTCGCCCAGAACGGTTGCAATTTTTTGATTCACTTCTTGGGCAAATTATTACTGTAAAAAGAACACACAAAAAACCCAGAAACAGCCGGATAGGGATATAAATATGAATTTTTCATTCTCGTGAAAATTCCAAGTACAGGAATATAGTTTGTCAATTCAAACGCTGCAAATTATTACACAATGGTTTATTATTTTTCTATGTACATCACTCGTCTGCAAAGAACACGGCTTTGTCTCTACCAACCAACATGAAGAAAAACATCGATCGCATTTCTGTCAGCTAAAACTTGAACGGAGATTAGGCCTCTTTTGCGATTTACACTCGTGTTTCTGATTTAAATTCTAGTAGGGAGCGAACGGTTTGTCCTACAGAGCTCCGGGTGGTCTCAAAAAAGTCTATAGAATCTTAAATTGAAGGAAAAACAATACCTTCATATCAAAATTCTTTGAGTTAAGGCGTTTTCAAAACTTCCAAAATTTCCAACAATACGTTCGTAAAAAGTTCCGCAGGCGGTAATCTCCACTATAATAATCCATTCTGCTTGATTCGTCGCTCCAAAACACAAAAATTCAATTACAAGTTTCTTCTCCTCACAATTTAATGAGGCAGGAAAGTAGAACTGTCAAATTTTTAAATTAGCGGTAAAAACGAGGTACAGCGTACTTTTCAAAAATGCCGCTAGACCGCAGCAACGGCTGCTCGTCTTTCGGCGGCGAGACGCAAGTCAACTGAGGCAGCCTCAAAAATGCTTGCTCGCTATTTTAACATTAGCTTTCTCCTCTGTTAACTTGTCTCCAGTACTCTGTTGATGGAAGACAGGGATGAGCAAGAATAGGGTTGCAAAGAGCGGTTGGGTCAGTGTCGTCTGTGGACTCCAGTCATCATCTGGTCGTTTCTCGAGTTTTACGCCTAGGACCTTCTGAGTCAACCGTACCTCGAAGTTCTCATTGCTAGTTGAGATATCTAGGCTTCTCATCCGTGTTTGTCTACTCTTTGTTATCCATATTAACAAATATTGTGCTTTGAACAAGTTATTCTCTCGGCTACCATTCGGTGAAGAAACTCATACTTGAATTTTTATTTCTACAGGTGAATCTCCGCACGTTTGCCGTTTCTGCGCCAAGTCCTTCACGAGGAGAGAACACGTCATCAACCACGAGCGCGGGCATACAGGTGAGACGCCGTTCAAGTGTAACCTCTGCCCCAAAGCTTTCGCCAGGCGCGACCACCTGGTCAACCATACTCGTCAACATACAGGTGAGACCCCGTGGAGGTGCGTGGAGTGTGGGAAGGCCTTCACGAGGAAGGAACACCTCACCAATCACGTCCGGACTCACACAGGTACGCACTGCCGTGACGTTCGTAACACTCCCCCCGGTCATCAAACGTGGAGTTTCCGACGAACAGTTGTGACATGTGAGGAAAGGCACGGCAAGAGCTAGAAACTGACCCAAAGTAGGCTCGTAAAGGACCTCAAGGCATTGAATCATGCAAATTGTACAAAAGCCTGTTGACACAGGGTATCCCATGAGCTCCCCCCCCCCCTATAATCATCAAAATGGTTGTAAACAAAGTTTTTTTCCCTTTTAAATCTTCATGTTTATTCCAGAAGATCTCAAATATGACCACATTGTGCCCGTGCGCAAACCAACTTCCAAAAGAGAACCCCCTTTTTTATTGCAAGTTTGGGTTCTGCGCAAAATTTCATTAATTTACGACTCTTCATTTTTTTCGGAGAAACGAACAACGATCGCATTTTGGTCAGATAAAATTTGAAAGGAGATTAGGCCTCTTTTGCGATTCACACTTGTGTTTTTGATTTATCGAAAGTCCAACCCTTAAGTTCTCGTAGGGAGCGAAGTTTTGTCCTACTGGGCTCCGCGCGGTCTCTAAGATTGCAATACTATCTTAAATTGATGGAAAAACAATATCTTTATATACATTTTTTTAGAGTTAGGGCGTTTTCAAAATTTCAACTCTTAGAAGTGACCTACATCAACCAAAAGCTTCGGGCACAACTAGACCCCAAATGGAGCCCACTTACCAAAGTTCATCAAAATTGGTCAATGCTAACTGAAGAAAGTGCCGCGTACGGCCAAATTTTTATTCTATTTTTGGATTCTACGTACCTTGAAACGTAAACCAACAAATTTATAGGGGGGTTAAAAAAAATTCTTGGTCGATTCCAAAGGATCATTATTGAAAATAATAAACAAAAAGAACCAAATAAAAATTATAGAAGGCATCTCATGAATTAGCGTTAAAAAATAATAGAAATTCATGAACCACAATTGGGTTTGACTAGAATAAATCGATACCTTGAAGCACAAAAGCGCTATGTCCATCCACATGTCCACGTTTTTTATTTTTTATTTTTTTTAATTTCAGAAAAACTCAAATTGAGTTTTCTTGACGATAATAGCTTGAAAATGTATTGAGGAAATTGAAGAGTTCAGTGTAGTAAGCCATTATTTTAGGAATTGTGCATTGGTGATAATTCCTTTTGCGTTTTTCTCAAAACTCCATTTTTGGACATAGCACCTTTGTGCTCCAAGGTATCGACATATTTTGGTAGTTATGTTGTGATCAGCGACCTCTTCGCATTTCTGTCCATTCACTTCCTTAGCTCATGTGGTAGGAGCTCCGATTCAGAATTGGAACGATAGGAGATCAATCCCCGGTCGAGGGAAGTTAATTTTTGATGATTCAACAATGTGGTGCAGTCAGTAGGACCCGGATGGTCTCCTCAGCATTTTTCAGAGAAACAATAATTCATTAAGATTAGGTCATCAAAACAACTCCCTCCCAAGACACGAGTTGAGCCACCGCCTATTTGGACAAACGTTGAGGTCAGCAGATCCCCCGCCCCGTCAATAAGGAACAATAACAAAAACTCCGAAGCTAGTCAAAATAGCGCGTTCTCACTGGGTTGGAAAACGCTGGCCAAAGCTGCCTCTCACCTCCCTGACTAGGTAACGGAGTACCTAAGATTTCCTAATGGTGGGGGGGGGGGATGTTGTGATCAGCGACCTCTTCGCATTTCTGTCCATTCACTTCCTTAGCTCAGTGGTAGGAGCTCCGATTCAGAATCGGAACGATAGGAGATCGATCCCCGGTCGAGGGAAGTTAATTTTTGATGATTCAACAATGTGGTGCAGTCAGTAGGACCCGGATGGTCTCCTCAGCATTTTTCAGAGAAACAATAATTCATTAAGATTAGGTCATCAAAACAACTCCCTCCCAAGACACGAGTTGAGCCACCGCCTATTTGGACAAACGTTGAGGTCAGCAGATCCCCCGCCCCGTCAATAAGGAACAATAACAAAAACTCCGAAGCTAGTCAAAATAGCGCGTTCTCACTGGGTTGGAAAACGCTGGCCAAAGCTGCCTCTCACCTCCCTGACTAGGTAACGGAGTACCTAAGATTTCCCAATGGTGGGGGGGGATGTTGTGATCAGCGACCTCTTCGCATTTCTGTCCATTCACTTCCTTAGCTCAGTGGTAGGAGCTCCGATTCAGAATCGGAACGATAGGAGATCGATCCCCGGTCGAGGGAAGTTAATTTTTGATGATTCAACAATGTGGTGCAGTCAGTAGGACCCGGATGGTCTCCTCAGCATTTTTCAGAGAAACAATAATTCATTAAGATTAGGTCATCAAAACAACTCCCTCCCAAGACACGAGTTGAGCCACCGCCTATTTGGACAAACGTTGAGGTCAGCAGATCCCCCGCCCCGTCAATAAGGAACAATAACAAAAACTCCGAAGCTAGTCAAAATAGCGCGTTCTCACTGGGTTGGAAAACGCTGGCCAAAGCTGCCTCTCACCTCCCTGACTAGGTAACGGAGTACCTAAGATTTCCCAATGGTGGGGGGGGGATGTTGTGATCAGCGACCTCTTCGCATTTCTGTCCATTCACTTCCTTAGCTCAGTGGTAGGAGCTCCGATTCAGAATCGGAACGATAGGAGATCGATCCCCGGTCGAGGGAAGTTAATTTTTGATGATTCAACAATGTGGTGCAGTCAGTAGGACCCGGATGGTCTCCTCAGCATTTTTCAGAGAAACAATAATTCATTAAGATTAGGTCATCAAAACAACTCCCTCCCAAGACACGAGTTGAGCCACCGCCTATTTGGACAAACGTTGAGGTCAGCAGATCCCCCGCCCCGTCAATAAGGAACAATAACAAAAACTCCGAAGCTAGTCAAAATAGCGCGTTCTCACTGGGTTGGAAAACGCTGGCCAAAGCTGCCTCTCACCTCCCTGACTAGGTAACGGAGTACCTAAGATTTCCTAATGGTGGGGGGGGGTATGTTGTGATCAGCGACCTCTTCGCATTTCTGTCCATTCACTTCCTTAGCTCAGTGGTAGGAGCTCCGATTCAGAATCGGAACGATAGGAGATCGATCCCCGGTCGAGGGAAGTTAATTTTTGATGATTCAACAGTTAGGCAACTTTGTGTGTTCGCGGAAAAAGGTCTTTTTACTTGTTTCTTAGCTGTGCTATTTCTTCAGTGGAACATACTGGTGTTTGTAACGGGAAATGTTCTTCGTCTAAAACACCGATTTTACAAGTTGCAAATTAGGTAAGGAACAACAGTAATGTATGAAACAATATCTTGAAACTCATTCTTTGATTGTGGTTTTGCCTTTAGCATAAAGCTATTCCGCTTAACGGTTATTTCGATTCTGTAATCTCAAAACATTTTCTCACGCTTGCAACTCTTTTAATTGCTCACTTTGAAAAAAAAAAAAATCTTTATTCCCTCACGATTTCTCATGAAGTTTGAAATGTCCTCCGCCTACATCCACTTATTCAGATATTGTTTTGGAAAACCCTTGTTAAAAAATGTCAAACGTTATCCGATTTTGGTTTATTTCGATTTGAACTGGGGAGCAACGTGTAGGATGGTGTCGGTCGTGCAGTCCTTCTGGTGAGGGT
The DNA here is from genome assembly GCA_009739505.2 of Apolygus lucorum. NCBI lineage: Eukaryota > Metazoa > Arthropoda > Insecta > Hemiptera > Miridae > Apolygus > Apolygus lucorum. The sequence goes on along the minus strand of CM019173.2, from coordinate 32,372,888 downwards.
CTTCCCTGGTCGCTCACAATCAAGGAATCGCGCATAAGAAACCTCTACAATGAACTGATTTAAGTGTGTATTCGCAATGTGGTTGTCACACTTCATTTATATCCAATCTTCTTCACATAATCCTGGTACAAATTCAAGGTCTGTTCCGACGAGCTTCTCGGATGAATTGATTTTTCCAGGGATTTTTGTAACACTTGAACTGCCAAACTGCCTAGAATCAGATCCTGGTGGAATTTTTTGCGAGACTTTTTAATTAAAATGTTTCCAGATTTTCAATGAATTCCAGATCAAAAGGCGCTAAATTTATTCTAGAAATATATTTTTCCAAAATTTTCAAAAATTCGAATTTTCAATAATTTTTAAGAATTGGAATTTTCAATAATTTTTAAGAATTGGAATTTTCAAGAATTTTTCCAGATTAAATTTAAATTTTTTCTTCGCGACAGAAATTATTTCGTCTGAAGTCTTCGTTTTGGGTTGAGAACATGAAATCAAAAATTGTTTTTCTAGATAAAAATTGCTAATTTTGGGGATTTTTATAAATTTTATTCGGAAAATTTCAAATATTACAAACATTTTCCAATCAACTCCAAACCATTATTCCTTATGTATTATGAACTGGAAAAAACGATTCTGAGTTCGAATTTGAATCAATTTTTTCCTTCTATATTATATTCCTATATTACAAACCTCCTCCTCCTATATTACAAACATTTTCCAATCAACTCCAAACCATTGTTCCTTATGTATTATGAACTGGAAAAAACGATTCTGAGTTCGAATTTGAATCAATTTTTTCCTTTAATTTCTCAATTGAATCAGAAACAACTGCTCAGAATGCCTCGGTAATAAACTCAATCGAGTTTTTATTAGAATTGTGTGCTCCTTGCTTTATGGAACTTGCTAAATGTAGTTCTGAGCATCTCCTTAGCTCCTCTTGGAGGCTTGAAAGAACATACCTTCTAAAAAATCAAGATACCTAATTAAAATTGGAATGATCGTGAAGTGTGAAACCATCTTGCTTGCAATCCAGGTGATGGAATTGACATTAAATACCGACTTAAGAAGGTCTCAATCATTGCTCGATATCAATTCCATGACGTGTATTGTGATTGAATCCTGTGTCGTAACTTCAAACTTTGATGCCATATTTCCATGTGTATCACCTGAGACCTCCACAAACAGGTGTGTAATTATGTGTAATCGTCCGACGTTCTTTATGTGTATTCAAAATTTTCTGCTCTCCATTTTTTTGGAAAGAAAATTGTATGATGTCTATGTTGAATTCACTTTCATGATTACGATGTACGAGTATGACCTATTCTTGTCATGCAGACTGCTGTTAATATGTCCCAAAAACTGCAGCAAAGCGGTGTATATATTCTTGATGATTTTTATTTGAAAATTCTATTTCAAAGTAACTCAATGGAGAAGCCAAATTCCATGTTTTGAGGGGTGTGAAATTTTTCGATCAGGGGAAACGCCATGGAGTTGCCTCGAGTGCGGGAAGGCGTTCAGGAGGAAGGAACATCTCACCATTCACACTCGGACTCACACAGGTATAAGGGATAATACTATTCCATGGTGTTTCGCATGAAACGATTCTTCCATCCAGTTTAAAATTAGGGTGTTAGGTTGGTTTCGTGGAGTAAGTAGAAAGAATGTCCGCTTGATAAGTACTTACCTCATACACTCGATGCGAATGCTATAGAATATGGCGGGGGTAGTGACTAGCTTGGGAGTCCTCAGGTAGTCGAATGGGCACAACAAAATGGTGGGCTCTAAATTCATTATCATCCCTTTAACCTCGTAATCTGTGGTTTATGTGGTTCAAGCTGTCCCTCAGATGTTGTCCATTGCGAACCATTCAGAGGGCAGATGAAGATTTGACGGTTTTCGTAAATAACACCCAAGTAAGGTGCAGATGGTTGGGAAGGTACAGTAGCCCGCCCCTGCCCATACTACCTGTTGTCAGCAGTACATGTGCTTCAGGATAAGGGCTTTTTGGGGTGGCGTGGTAATTGCGGAAAGAGGCAGCTGGCAGTCACTAGCGTGCGAGTCGCGGAAAACTTCCCTTCATTACTCCAGGCTTTGTGGACTTGCTGAGTTGGGCTTGGAACTGAATGCAGGCTTGTCTCAAATTTGATCATGTCGACCATCTATCTAGAGCTGGTTTTGTTACGATGGGTTGTTAATACTCCCAATCCTCAACAGGCGTTTGTTTTAGTCTGCATTGTTGATCCTTCAACTGAGCACCTTGCGTCAGAGTATTTTTCAAGAATGAGATCAACGAAGGGCTAATGGTTCACTCGTAAAGTTTATGCACTGTTTTTTATCAAGAGATTTCAAACTCATAGTTAAAAGATAGTAGCGTAGAAATTTGAATTAGCTGTTTCAATCTAGAAGATTCTCAGTATGAAAACCACGTTTGGATTTGTACTGCCTCTCATGTAAAATCAATGTGACACTGTTCAGGAAACATTCTTTGAGCAACAGAACAAAGTAGTAACTGGACCGTCCGTTTAATTTATACGGACCATACAGTTATACCCCAAAAACTGCCGCAATCCAATAGTTTGTACACATGAAGTTTTTTCATATCAAATTCCATTTTAAAGTAACTCAATGCAGTCAAATGCCATATTTTGAGGGGTGTGATATTTTTCAATCAGGGGAAACGCCATGGAGTTGCCTCGAGTGCGGGAAGGCGTTCAGGAGGAAGGAACATCTCACCATTCACACTCGGACTCACACAGGTATCGGGGAAATTACTATTCCATGGTGTTTCGCATGAAACGATTCTTCCGTTGAGTTTTAATTGAGATTTTTTTTCTCAGAATAAGTAGAAAGAATGTCCGCTAGTGCAACTTTGTCCAAAGGGAGTTCCAGCTCTCTCGGAGCAGTTAGAGGTTTGAAGGCTTAGATGTATAATGGTAAGTGTTGAGCCTCTCATCTTTTTTTTTCGGCAGGCAGGTGAGAAAATCTTTAAGATCCACAAGTGGAGTTGGATCTCGTAAGATACCTTGAAGGGTCCGCGACTTCAAGGTTATGTGAGATTCAAACCCACTAAAAAAAACATCTCCTTTTCTCCCACGTTGGATGCTCAGCCTGGAACTGTTCAACACATTACTTCAGGCTGAGTCCCGGGGCACTTCATCAGTTCTGGATGGCGGGACGTACCAGGTGTTCCCTTCTCTCTCTCTTTCGTTCTAACAATGTCTTCCTTGTCAGGATACTCTCTGCGTACGCTGCCACAAGACTCCAGCTCCTCTCACCTTCCAGCATCTTGCTGACGACAGCTTCTGTTGTTGAAGTTTGGGGAGTTAATCCCAGCTCTGCTAGCAGCTGGCTTCTTTCAGCCGCCCATTTGCTGCATTTGAAAAAGGTGTGTAGCGCATCATCATCTTCTCTCTTCTGGCAGTGCAGGCATGTTGGGGCAGTTACCTTTCCCGTTTTATGCAGATAGGTATAAAACAGTCCATGTCCTGTGAAGAATTGTGTGAGGAAAAAGTTCAATTCTCCATGCTTCCTGTCCGTCCATTTCTGAATGTTTGGCACTAGCCGTGCGGTCCAACATCCTCTATATTCTCTTGTCCATATCTCTTGCCAGCTTGCCATCGTGCAATCTCTTTCTTCCTTGGCTATGCGGGACCTGTCTCCTTCATCCCTTCTGTCGAAAATTCTTTTTCTCTCTTAAGCCATCAGCTGAATGGGTATGACACTGGTAAGGACAAAGATAGCGGGTTCTGACACTGTTCGGTAAGCACAGGCGATTTGTAGAGCTCCTCTTCGCTGCACAGCTATCAGTCTCTGTCGGAGATATGCCTCTCATCTTGGTGCATAGCAGCTTGTCACCTGGGATGACCAGTATCTGTAATGGCTTCAGGATCCATGAAGAGAGAATAGTGAAGTAGTTAAGAGGTTTTTCTGTTTTGATAAAGTGAAGATGATATTGACAATTTGTTGAGACTCCGGTTTCCAGGATATCTCAGGTTGTAACGTATTCGATTAATTGATGGCCATCTGATCAAAGAACATTTGTTCGAAACTTTGCCACATCCTACCCCCACGTAGGGTGATGGGGCAAAATGAATAGCAATAGATAGTGGAAGACTGATCTGGAAAGTTGATTTTGAAGGCTAGGAGGATCCGATAAGCTTAACGTTTGAATTCCTGCGATCACCAGGAGACTTAGACTTCCTTTTTTGAGATTGGTTGGACTGCTACATTGTTGTAGTCATTATGTAAAGAAAGTCATCGGACATCAATGTTTTGAGCAGTTGCCCTCGCTCGGCCAATGAGAAATTATTAGTAAAAGCTATCTCATTCCTCTACTCTGGAGTTGTCAATATCGTGCCTCAGCTGCGCTGTTATCAATGGAGTAGTTACACAATCCTCTCACCACTAACGCTGGACTAGTCTTCAAGCCAAAGAAGAAGTCCAATCGTGTAAATGAGCGTCCAAGTTATTCTGCTCCAAATGTTCCAAAGCGTTCATCCTGCTTGGAACTTCCATGGTAAATGCTCCAGCTGCGCTCATATCCGTCTCATCCTAGCTTTTCAGAAACACAAGAAGTACAATTATTAGAAAGTTCAATTTTCAGAATGATTTGTACAATTGAGTGAACGTTCTTTCTACTTATTCTGGGATCGGTTACCACAAGATTTTCCACACAAAAGGCGACATCATAGCACCAAAACTTACTGTTTTAACATCTTTTTATCCAATTGGGTGAAGAAAAATGAAGTACCATCTGCTTTAAAGCCAAACCCCTTAGTTATACTCAACAATAAGAGAAATTCACTGACTCTTTTCAATCATTTGGGACTTTTTGAATCTTACCAAAGCTTTTTCAACAAGTATCTTTCAATATAAATCATCGAGAACTCTTCGTTCAAAATCGCTCTTAACTGATGCCAACCCTAAAAAAGTCTTCATCTAGCGTTTCATGCGTATCTTCTTATTGTAAGAGTCTTGTAATATTGCCATAAGAACTTCAATGAAGGACCCATGATAAGAGGGGTTAACATTTTTCGATCAGGGGAAACACCATGGAGTTGCAACGAGTGCGGGAAGGCGTTCAGAAGGAAGGAACATCTCACCATTCACACTCGGATACACACAGGTACTGTAATTTTGTTACTTAAAACGTTTTCTTGTGATATACATATAATTTTCATCCTTAATTTGACATCTAAAAATAACTGACACATTTTGTAGGTTGTGCTGCGTACTCACCTACTGCGACATATTTTTTGCATGCTTTTCATGACTGTGTTGTTAGTTTTTTATATTAACCTTTCCAGCACCACCTTATTTGAACAAAAAGGATTTACGTTGCGCCCTCTGAAGGTCCAGAACACAAGCGCTCTTTAACAGTTATTACACCATCTTGTCTTCTTTCATTGTTGTGAATCATGTTTGGGATTGATACTACTCCTGTATAAACAATGACTAGCAAATCAGAAAGGCACTAATGTTCCAAACCTTAGGCGGATTCAAAAATCAAATGAAAGGAGGTGCTTGAAAGGTTGGTATCCTTGTAACTGGCCACGAGGTAGCTACATCCATGAAAATGGATACTATAAGTTCACTCTTATTATCAATTATCACCGGTTTTTTTTTAAACACAGTAGTAGTTCCTCTGCCTATGGTGCTTTTAGAATGCATGGTATAGCATCTTTACTTCGAGGAAAATACGTATTCATTGTGATTGTCTATGAGCGTTTCGATGTATTACTTTGATTCAGGCGAGACACCATGGAGCTGCACTGAGTGTGGAAAAGCTTTCAGAAGAAAGGAAAACCTCACCATACACGCCCGAATCCACACAGGTATTTACAATCAATTGCCTTGATAATTTTCAATTTTTTGTATCTACTAAACGACATGTAACAATTTGCTGATAATGATGATATTGACATCACAACATGAATGCAAATTGTCAAGCCAGAAATGGTGTTCGTATTTGCTTCCTCTGCTTCCTTTATTGCATTTAATAATTTTAGTAAAATGAATGATAGACTCAATAATCACGCGATTCTCTATTCAAAGTAATCGAGTATGAGAAGAACTAACGAATTTTTGCAATTTGATCACGGCTAAGTGTAATAATTACTTTAAATTAACAGAATTTGTTTTATAATAAAGCTCACCTTTTAAGTAAATGGCAAACAGGATTTGATACATTTTTAAAAAACTGGTGATCAATGAGAACAATGTTGATTAGATGCCAGTTGCGCACTTTTTGCGCTTCTGAGGTTAATGTCAATTTTCGATTAGGGGAGACGCCATGGAGTTGCACCGAGTGTGGAAAGGCGTTCAGGAGGAAAGAAACCCTCATCATTCATACTCGGATTCATACAGGTATATTCATTCTATTTCTAGAAAATTTAAAGTCCAGTTGTTGATGTTGTGATTCTATCAATGACAGTGCACAGAATCTAATAATAGTATATTTTGGGTAGGAAAGACTTAAGATACAAATTTGAGTTATCTGAGTTCTGTAGATGGTGAGGACTACCAGTCGTAAAATGGTGGTTCCGACATTTGATCAGATCCAATGATTAGCCGCCATTTTTGGACTTGTTCAGCTCCCACTTATCGAGGAACTAAGGTATCTTGAAATCTTCATTGCACTCAATCAAAAGAATCAGTAATATCGAACTTGATCAAACTATGTGCTTCTCTTTTTTATTTAATTTTTTTTTTTTAACGATGATTTTTAATGATCAGGAGAGACTCCATGGAGTTGCGGTGAATGCGGAAAGGCCTTTAGGAGGAAGGAACACCTGACTATCCATGCTCGAATTCATACTGGTACTATTCTAAGTTTATCTGTCAATTATTAGTATAACTAGCTGAAAAGCCTACTAAAAGCAGGCAAAAACGATTCCTCCCCGTGACCCACTCCCTCTGACTCCTCCCAGCTCAGATTCCTCCGACTCTCCCCACTCCCACGACCCCTCTAACTTCTCCCGATTGGCTACGTGCATACGTACATACAGTTGGCGTTTTATGTATATAGATGTTTTTATCGTGAAATGACATCTTGGCTATAGCACTGTCGGATACATGGAACTAGTATTGAGTGGAATGACATCGCAGGCTGATTAGAAATTGGGCTTGAGAAACTCATTTCTCTCACTCCCAAACAGATGGCTCCACCGTGTAGCTGGTAGGGTGTGATAATAGGCCACGCCTCAGTGTCTTTATCCCCACCAGGCCTTCTACACGTTAATTGACATTCAAGAATAGAGAGTTTTTGGTGCTGAAATCTCACGGGCCCGTTTAGGAGGAGACTAGAGCGAGCAATATAGGATGCTACCCAGTTGAAGGAGGAAGTCTGTTAACTTTGGACAGGGGGGGAATGGAGGCGCTCGTCACGGTGGGCCTCTAGGAATGGGTGACTGTCTGGGGGCACCCTTTCATCGTCGTCTGCTGATGTCGGGAGGCAAATCCATCGTCACCCGCAAACTCCGTGCTTTGTGAAGAGGTTCCAAAGGCCAGTTAGTGGTTGCCAGAAAACTCTCTATTGTGAATGCCCATTTCACCCTATAGTTTTGTGACGTCATGCCAAAAGATTATCCCACAGGTTATGTCACATCAAGGGAGAAATGTTCCCCATTCTTTTATAAACACTTGATCACCCTTTCTGTTTATTAGGAAAAAATTGAAAAAAATCTATCTCAGTTGAGATGCTCTGACTAGTAACCTCTGCTTGACCAGACAAACTGTGGATGGAAAAATCTTGATTTAAAACTCGTATAAGCACTTAGATGACATTTTTATGGTGAGGTTCCTGCCTCATTTTTGTTAGTTAAAGCATCATGTGAATATTTTGGACTTCTGGTTAATTTTGCCTCAGAAATTATTATATTGACGGGTTTCAAATTTGTCAATTAGGGGAGACGCCGTGGAGATGCGGTGAGTGCGGGAAGGCATTCAGGAGGAAGGAGCATCTAACCATACATGGCAGAATTCATACAGGTATTACCTTAGAACTGGTCTCAATAAGTAACGGGGTTTCCTTGTTTAAATCTAAAAATCCAATTTTTCCTCTTTGTTGTATAAAATGTAACACAATTAAACTTTAAATAATATTTATCTTATAGGTAGCTCGGTTTTGGAATAGGAAAATCAGATCTGCAAGAGTTTTATAATTACAGAGTCTCAGTTAAATTGTATTTATATTGAAATGTGTTAAAAAATCGTAATAAATTGTTACATTGTACAAACATCAGAAAACCAACTCATAAAAAATATAACTGCGGCTAATCTTTTTTTTTGGCTCTGCTTTGCGTCTTGTTTGATTGATCTCTCTGTACGAGTTGGCCAATAGCAGGAGATCTCATGTACGTCATGAATTTCTTGAACTATTCAAGTATATAAACTAGATTTTTGTCCACAAACCGTATTCAATGCCATTGTCTATACATAATTTAATAAATATGGTTGCTTCTGGTTCGTCATTAACTTCCAGGATCTGTGGCTCTTGGGTCGACCGAAGGCCCTTATTTCTTATTTGGAATATTAAACATTGTTGTTCATTTTTCATGGAAGTCACCGCTGGTCTTCCTTCAAGTACGATCTAATTATCGGATTTTGCTCAAATCTTCCAACCAAATTTAGGTACAACAATGAATTTCACCAGTGTGCCCCACTGCGTCTCCCCTAGTGACATTTTGGCTGGTTGCCTAATACATTTTATACATTTTAGGGTGATATTAATCTTTGGACGTCTCTGACGTTTATATTGTTCAAGTTTAAAAATTAGCTCCCCTTAAGTTATTACAAACATTTAATATAATTATGAAACTTGTTTCTCTGTTGAATAGGGGAGACCCCTTGGAGTTGCAACGTTTGTGGGAAGGCGTTCAAAAGGAAGGAAACCCTCACCATACATGCACGGATTCACACAGGTACTTCATCAAAATTATTATTGTAACTTCATTATTCGTTGGAGATATTCTTGAAGAGTGGTCGCCGAACGTTCAAAAAGAACTGTGTTACTGAACCGATTAGTTCAAAGGACGATCAAGTGGACGAATTGTTGAGTGTTGTTTCACAGAACAGTTTGCATGATGAGTTAGATTTTTTTTTTTTTTTTTTTTTTCAACGATCACAATTTATTAACAAGGATGAAGCTAACGGATGGGCCTCAGAAGAGGTGCAATAAAGGCATAAAGAGTTCTTCTTTCATATTCCAATATTCGTATTTCAATATTCCTTTTTTTTTCTCTGAGCTTCGGGAGCGGCCTCTTCTATAATTTCTTAGTAGGGGTGCTCCTCTAACCCCAATCCGAGGCATCTGATGCTAGGATCTCTCTGCTAGGATGCTCTTCTGGAAGGCTAGGAACTCCACTTGCAACACCCCTTCACACGAGCACACTAATGGAGTAAATGAAGCTCTCAGATCTTCAGCCGCCTGATCATACTTCCTGTGCTTGTCTTGGGCTGCCCGGTTGGCTGTTGCAGTCCAGCTTTGAGACTGGTAAGAGGAGGCATCGGCATTAACAATGCGATTATCCAAAAACGCCGTCCTCTCCCTGTCCCATAGGCCGTAGACTCTGATATCAGCTACCAGTGCGGGGGATCCATCATCATTTTCCTTCAAAACGGGTTCGACACCCACTTCTTTCCATGCTAGGTTTGCCATTCCTGCAACTGCGTCTCGTGCCATGTCGTGGCCTTGTTTCACCAGTCCGCCATGCTTGCAGTTTAGGGCGTGTGCCATAGTCATTTGTGCCCCATAGTTAGAAATTGTTCGAGCGGTTCAAGCCTGGCGAATTTCCAAACCCGGAGAAGTTGTGGGAGGGATAAAACTAGAAAATGAAGAGTTCTGCATCTGGTTCAATAGAACTTCTATTCTTTTTTAATATGCCAGTGGTGAAGAGAACTAAGTGCAAAAAAAAAAATGATTTTTTGACGTGATAACGTCTTATAAATTGGTTTACCGGGAGACACTTCAAGAAACTGCGTTACGCTCCGCTCACAGAGGGGGTGCAGCTCGGCGCTCCCTAAAGGCGGGCGGCCCCTCCCCTTCCCCGGCGCTCACAAAAGCGGGAGCGCCCCGCCCCCCTTCCCTGGCACTCACTCCCCCCCCCACCCATGGGAAATACCTACTACCTACGGGAAATACCTACTCTGTGCAACTTGACAAAGAATTTTATTTTATCCTTCTTCCTACTATACGAATGAATATTAACATTAAAATTATTTTACCACTCAAAGTCGTTGTCACGTAAAACTTTCGCCCGTATACCGACTTTACAGGCAACAACACAGGGTTTTTTTTTTATTGCTGTGTTACGTTCTCGAATTCGTATGTCAGTTCTCTTCCCTGCTAGATTTCGGGTCCCCACGGGCTGTCCATCCATCAAAGTTAATATTAGCTTTTATTATTAATACTAACTTATGTTGACTTGGCGTTTTCTGTGTTCTACTGCTGTTATAAAATAACGGTGGGAGTAATTAATAATTAGCCGAGATAAATCGAAAGAAAAAACGTGGTCTATTGTTCACAGCAAAAACTTGTGTTACGCGATTCATAACAAAATCTGAGGTTACATCTTGGCTATTCTGTAATAGTTGTTATTTGTTATCCATATTATATGATTATACAAAAAAATACATTAATTTTTTTCTTCAAAACTTTCTGTAATTCAAACGTTTAGGAGGTTGACGGCATCGACCAGTTCTTCTGGGGGTTTCCAGTGGCTCCGCTGAAGTGGTTGGTCCCATGATGCCTTGCATCGACGTTGCTGGCTTCAGGGTATTCTGGTGGGTCGGCGGTGAGGAGTCAGTTGGTGGTGAGAAACCATGGAACGCCGACGAAGAAGGTCCTTCTTCTATTTACAGAGGAGACTCAGGGGATTGATCGACGTGGTTTGGTGATTTTGGCCAAAGTTGATCAATATGTCGCTTCGGCAATTTCTGCTCGTCGGTTTTGATGAGATAAGTTTGATTTCCGAGGCGTTCGACGGCTGCTCCTTCGACTCATGCAGGGTCGTCCTTCATGTAGGAACGAACTCAGACTTCGGATTTTTTTCCAAAGTGACATTTCGTCTGTCACCTTGCTTCATGACGGTAATTTGATGTCCCAGGGCGATGTCTTCATCGTTAGGAATCATATGGTTGAAGATGGTGAGAGGTTGTTTCTTAAAAATCATACCAGGAGGTGTTTCTTTAGTACTGACATCTTCAGTGTTTCGGTGTTGAAACAAATAACGATTTACAGCTGAAGAAAGAGATGTTGATGATGATTTGTTCCTGTGTGCTCCCACATTCCTGGTTCGGGGTTTCTCAACTGAGTTTTTTGGGATTAGGCCCAAATTAAAAAGAAATGAAGCTAAATGCAGGAATGATAATATTCAATACATAGTGTCATTCGTTCATATAGCCCAGGTCATCCAGTGGTAAATTGCTCTAAGTTCCCAAAATTGACATTTTTTTTAATCTTCAAATTTTGCGGTAGTTCAATGATGTTTGAACATCAGTTATATTGATACACCAACGAAGAAAACTGGATCAAAATCACGCGCTTTGTTAATTTAAGCAGTTGTTAGCTTCTCCCGAAATGTGGGGTTTTTGCACTTAGTTCCTTTTACCAATTGCATATTCAATTATCCTTAGTGTTTGGATAAATATTCATGTAGGTAAGATTGAGATTGCTCTTTGGGAAGTCTTCAAGCAAGATTTTCTTCTACTGGCTTCCTGAGGGCTTGAGGTTTGACTCTTGACAAAATGAATCATGAAATTCACGTTCTGTTTCAGGAGAGACCCCCTGGCGGTGCGGAGAGTGCGGGAAAGCCTTCAGACGAAAGGAGCACCTCACGAAGCACAGTCGAACCCACACAGGTACGGACCATAGCGCCCAACACGACCAAGACCTTAGTACTCACCAAGACCATAGTACCCACCGTGACCATAGTACCCACCAAGACCATAATAGTACGAGTAGAACCAAGACCATAGGCGTCCAAACCCAAACTTCCCCCATCCACCAACCCCTCATCATACTGCCGACAGACCCACCTTCCGTTTTAATTTTCGAGGCCGCTCTATCAAATCAGTCTGAGCTCGTTAAATTTGAAGGAGAGCTACCTCACTAAGTATTCGACTTCAAGTTTGATAATCTCAGGTCCTGTGGGGTATTGTTATCGAAAAAGCCTAATCAAGTCAGAATCCAAATTTGACCAATCGTGCCAATTTTCAGCGTTTAATGCTGCCAAAACCTCACCAGTCGAACCAAGCGCTCAGCTTAATGATGAAAACATTAATGACCATTAATATGATGATAACAATGGGATAGTTGCTTGGGTTTGAATTCGTATTTATGACGGCAGATTCAAATGTAGCACACTTGAAAACAACGCTGTTGTCACTTAGCAAAAGGAATCTCCCGATAGAGTGGGTTGAAATTTCGTATTTATGACGTCAGATTCAAATTTAGCACACTTGAAAACAACGCTGTTGTCACCTGGCAAAAGGAATCTCCTGATAAAGTGGGTTGAAATTTCGTATTTATGACGTCAGATTCAAATTTAGCACACTTGAAAACAACGCTGTTGTCACCGGGCAAAAGAATCTCCCGATAGAGGGGGTTGAAATTTCGTATTTATGACGTCAGATTCAAATTTAGCACACTTGAAAACAACGCTGTTGTCACCGGGCAAAAGAATCTCCCGATAGAGGGGGTTGAAATTTCGTATTTATGACGTCAGATTCAAATTTAGCACACTTGAAAACAACGCTGTTGTCACCGGGCAAAAGAATCTCCCGATAGAGGGGGTTGAAATTTCGTATTTATGACGTCAGATTCAAATTTAGCACACTTGAAAACAACGCTGTTGTCACCTGGCAAAAGGAATCTCCTGATAAAGTGGGTTGAAATTTCGTATTTATGACGTCAGATTCAAATTTAGCACACTTGAAAACAACGCTGTTGTCACCGGGCAAAAGAATCTCCCGATAGAGGGGGTTGAAATTTCGTATTTATGACGTCAGATTCAAATTTAGCACACTTGAAAACAACGCTGTTGTCACCTGGCAAAAGGAATCTCCTGATAAAGTGGGTTGAAATTTCGTATTTATGACGTCAGATTCAAATTTAGCACACTTGAAAACAACGCTGTTGTCACCGGGCAAAAGAATCTCCCGATAGAGGGGGTTGAAATTTCGTATTTATGACGTCAGATTCAAATTTAGCACACTTGAAAACAACGCTGTTGTCACCGGGCAAAAGAATCTCCCGATAGAGGGGGTTGAAATTTCGTATTTATGACGTCAGATTCAAATTTAGCACACTTGAAAACAACGCTGTTGTCACCGGGCAAAAGAATCTCCCGATAGAGGGGGTTGAAATTTCGTATTTATGACGTCAGATTCAAATTTAGCACACTTGAAAACAACGCTGTTGTCACCTGGCAAAAGGAATCTCCCGATAGAGTGGGTTGAAATTTCGTATTTATGACGTCAGATTCAAATTTAGCACACTTGAAAACAACGCTGTTGTCACCCCCCGATAGAGTGGGTTGAAATCACTGCAATCGATGTTAGAATCAAGTCAGGAACATCGAAATAAAGATTTAAAAAACTAATAATCGAGATAAATATACAGGGTGTCCCATGTTAAGGACCGAAAAACTTCGGGAGTCGATTCTACAACTAATTTTAGTAAGAAAGTGTCTCCTAGCAATTTTCCGTTAGACGCTTAATTTCCGGGTTTTTGGTTTATTATTTTCAATAATGAACCTTTGGAATCGACCAAGAAAAAAAAAATTACAACACCCCCTCAAAATTTGATGGTTTACGTTTCAAGGTACGTAGAATCCAAAAATCGAATAAAAATTTGGCCGTCCGTCCGCCGTACGCGGCACTTTTGCCACTTAGCATTGACCGATTTTGATGAAATTTGGTATGTAGGTTCCATTTGGGGTCTAGTTGTGCCCCGAAAATTTTGGTTGATGTAGGTCACTTCTAAGGGTTCCAAAATCAATTTTGAAATTTTGAAAACGCCCTAACTCAAAAAATTTCGATATAAAGGTATTGTTTTTCCTTCAATTTAAGATTCTATAGAATTTTTAGAATTTTTTGAGACCACGCGGAGCTCTGTAGGACAAACCGTTCGCTTCCTACGAAAATTTAAGTGTTTATTTTGAAATATATATATATATAAAAATCAAAACACGAGCGTGAATCGCAAAAGAGGCCTAATCTCCGTTCAAATTAGAGCTGATCGAAATGTAATCGATAGTTGGTGATTTTGATTTTTTTTTTTAATTTTTTTGGTTTTTTTTTACTTTTATTTTTTCTTTTATATTGGATGGTTGGTGATTTTGTAGACGAGTGATCTATATAGAAAAATTATAAACCATTGTGTAATAATTTGCAGCGTTTTTTTTTTTCAAGTTTTTTTCGTGTTTTCGACCTTAAGCCATAAAAATGACCATAACTCGCTTAATTTACGAGCAATTAGAAATCTAATTACACCGTTGGACAGGGCGTTAAATTCACCATCTTTCTAGTGGTTATACAAAAAAATTTGTAAGGTGATGCGTGAAAAATCAACTCGTAAAGTCATTTTTGTAAAATTGTCAAAATTTCCTCCTTTTTCTTTTGATTGTTAAGGTTTTACTTCCACATGATTTTTCACGTACCTCTACATCAAAAACTGCGCAAAGATCTCAGCTTTCTAATGGTATGATTTGTTTTAATTTTACTCCGCTAATTAGGGGTGAAAAATACGTTGGAATGCTACGAGGGTCATCCAGAAAGTAAGGTTACAAGGGCTCCTGAGGTTGGGGGAAATTTTCTTTTTCAAAGTTGGTGCACCTACTGTGAAGGGGAGTTCGTAACGGTCAATTTGCTTCGCCCCGCGTTTATTTCGGCCGTTTTTTTTAGTTACAGTAAAAGTTTCCAATGGAGAGGTCATCTCGCGCTCCCGCCAACTCCCGTCCGTGCGAGATCCGAGCGGTCATTCGTTTTTTGACTTTGCAGAATAATACCGCGGCTAACATCCATCACAAGCTCGTCGAAGTTTATGGTGGTGATGTGATGAGTCGACAACATGTCACAAAATGGGTCAGGTTGTTTAGAGAGGGCCGTACTGAGACTCACGACGAGCAAAGGAGTGGGAGGCCATCAGTGATTTCTGAGGAACTAGCAAAAAGTTGAAGAACAAGTGCGAAATGACCGCCGTGTGACACTTGACGACCTTCACGAAAAATTTCCTGATATTTCTCGAAGTCTCCTTGGTGATATTGTTTCGGAAAAACTTGGTTACAAGAAGTTGTGTGCGAGATGGGTACCCAGAATGCTCACACCGGAGCACCGTCAAAATCGTGTGACTGCGGCTCAATAAATTTTTGGATCGTTTTGCACAGGAGGGAGAAGCTTTTTCGGACTCTATTGTGACAGGGGATGAGACGTGGGTGTGTCACTACACCCCAGAAACCAAAAGACAATCACTTCAGTGGCGTCATTCTGCCTCCCCTCCCACCAAAAAGTTCAAAACGACCCATTCAGCCGGAAAAGTCATGGCATCTGTTTTCTGGGACCGTAAGGGGGTCCTTCTAGTGGATTTCATGCCTAAAGGGACTACCATTAACGCAGTAGCTTATTGCAATACCTTAAAAAAACTGAGAAGAGCCATCCAGAACCGCAGAAGGGGAAGGCTGACCAAGGGAGTGAGTCTCCTGCACGACAACGCCAGGCCTCACACCGCACGTGTTTCACAGGAGCTGCTGACTTCGTTTGGATGGGACATTATCACCCATCCACCCTATTCACCCGACTTGGCACCTTCAGATTACCATCTTTTCACTAAACTGAAGGAGTTTTTGGGAGGGAAACGATTTTCCAATGATCAGGAGGTCGAGGAAGCTGTGGAGAAGTGGCTGAAAGAGGTGGCGGCGGAGGTCTACAACACAGGCATACAAAAGCTGGTGCCCCGACTACAGAAATGTCTCGATCTTGACGGCGATTACGTTGAAAAATAGTTCACTATATTTGTGAAGTATCCTGTGAATTTCTTTCAAATACAAAAATTTTTCGATTTTACTCAGGTGTTGTAACCTTACTTTCTGGATGACCCTCGTAAAAACCGTGGTTGCGCTCATGGAAATCAAGGTTTTCTGGTTCGTTGGGCCTCGGGCAGGTTCGACGAATTAAGGGTGGAATTCCACATAATTTTCAACGCTATTAGACTGATTCCATCACTGTTGGTATGTGAAATCTCAGTATCAAATTTTGGTAGGTCCGAATCTTTTTTTCTTTTTTTTTAATATAAGAAAAATGAAAGAAAATAAAAGAATATGCAACTATCCCATTTGAAGAGGTAGCCAGCTCAAGAGTGATACTCGCTCTGTGAGGCCTAGTTTCTAACTACTCTCTCATTTCAATTACACAAAATGTACGAAAATTGTGTACGATTACTTTCAAATTTGAATTCTTAGTAGATATGGCCGGGAAAAATTATTTTGAAGACAATTCCCCATTCTTGGTGTCCCCTCTGTTTGTTATAATCCATTTTTTTGTGTAAATTAGTTTGTTATCTTGGGGTTAATATCTATTATAGCTTTTGTCCAATGTGTTATAGGCGTTTTAAAAAAATTATATAAATGATAGCTACAGTCGTATTATTCCAATTACTTATTGTTGCTGTTGTGTTGATCATAGTTTGAAATAAATTAATTTATTTCAAATATTTTTAGACTTTTAAGAGATGAAATAACTGTTACCTATTTAAACGTACTGATTTATATTTACCCCCCCCCCCCCCCCAAAACCACCAAAATTAATCGTGAGGTGTTTCTCAGTCTTTCCTGAATAAGCAGGTTTCCAGTTTCGCGGACAATCCAGTGAAATGGGTTTCAATTTCATTGATTACTTTTCTTCATGCAGTGGAAAGTGGTTGAAATTTCCTCTAGCTGTTGACCTATTTCCAGTTTATCAATGTCCTAGTCCCCCATTGTATTACTTGGGCATTCTCTGCGACAGTTGGCACCACTGAGAAGCCAATTCTGAAGCTTCCCTCCACCTCCTAAGGCCAACAGCCAATCAGATGTTTATTTTTATTAAATTCTCCCAGTTTAGCTCTTCCATTCACTACCTACCTTTTCTTTCAAAAATACGTTGCTCTGTCATTGAAACTACCCTTTTGCGTAACCTCTCTTGAAAACCCCATTTCCTTCCACGGTATCCTAATCCCTCGAATCAACACTTCCAATATTTACATTTTGCATGGGATTATTTTCATTAGGTAGAATTTACTTCATCGTGTGGAAATGTCATTTTGTTGTTATTCTGCATGGCACTTTATTTTTCCCGTTTTTATTTTTTAATTTCATTACAATCTCATGTTTTGCCAACGATCTTTGTAGTATCCGTTTTTCTTTCTTACGTCGAACCGAATATGTTTTGCAATGAATTCGCCATGTGAAGGATGTATCGTGGAATGGTGTTTTTGAGCTCTATCACAAGGTTCGTTTTAATTGTGTGGGTATTCAACCGGATTTCTCAAATACGACGGCTAACTAGGGGTATCTGTTGATCGGAAGTGGAGAGTTTTCAAAAACCCTGAAGCCAGATTGATCCCTGAGATCACAGAAAACTCTCAATAGTTCAAGGTCAGGTTGGGTGACGTCATAACAAAAACTATTTAAATTTCCAACACGAACATAAACAAAAAATTTAAATTTTGTTAATTTTTCATCATTATTTTTTATTTTGTAATAATTTTCTTTCACGCTACACCTACACGATCTCGTGCCTCCTAACACTTAATAGAAAACATAGGTATATAGAATAGTTGGTAATTTTTTTTTCTAGTACAGAAACGCTGCATCCCTTTAGCATATTCTTCTGAACCACATAAGAATTTTTTTTTTTTTTTTCAAAAATGGTTCTCCTACTGCAGCTTGAAAGTAATTTCTAGATCAGAAACACATTCGCAGAGCAGCAACCACACGAACTTGGTAGGCAACCACACCATGGATGGTAGACTCGACCGTTAGTTCACGGATCTGCCACCCAGAGGGCGCCACAGGGTTGCAGGCTTTCTGCGATAGACCTAGTCTACACAAAATTCAATTGCTGCCACACCACCTTTACTCTTAGGGAAGGATACAGTAATCAAAAACATCATTCCATCGTACATCTTCGGTAAGGTATAATCCGTGAAATATTAATATGATAAATGTAGGCACGAAATGAGCAAGAAGAATTCTATCGTGAGTTGTAACAATAGGTAATAGTTATCTTCGAGTCCAGTTATTTTATTTAATCATCCATTTTTTTCAAAGGATACTACTTAATAGATTTTTTTAATGGGTTGTAGCTTATGACTAATATTTTTTTCTTTTGATTGATTTGTTGTTCCTTATAACGTACGTACCTACCTATTTTAACAATTTTATTAATCTTTTGTCATGCCTTGTAACACATTTTTCAAATAAATTTTATTTCTTTCCGCCAAAATTTTGTTCTTTTTTATTTGCTTTCCTGCTTCCTACTTCGTAACATTAAAACAATCTATCTCTTTCTTTCTATGCATGAGGTTTGGCTGTTTCGAATTTTGTTTTTATGGTTTTTATGAGTTTTCATTATGTTTTGGCTTGACATGCATCATCATTAGTTCATTACCAATACATTATTACTACCAATTCACAATTTACTGGTCATATGAAACTGTTCTATTTGATTTAATTCGTCCAAATTAGTCGCGATGCGTATAAAGTTTTTGTAAGAGGATTATTTCCTCTTATATTTTCAAATATACCCGTTTGTGGGTAATCGAAGGTGTTTTATATCATTTTTGCCTAGTAGGTCTAGCAGGAGAACTTTTGAATGCTCGTCACAAGTTTATTGTTTCATCAAGAATCTCAATTTCGACCACAAATTCTTATCAAAATCGAGCAAACAAGCGTTATTATTCTTAAGTTGAGCTCATCTTGAAATCGTGAGTCCCAAGTTCGTTACGTTCATCAATAGCCTAAAACATTAGGGAAAACAGATCGCACTGCGAGTTCACAAGGAGCGTTTTACAAAAAGCGCCCCTTGTACCTCATTTTTTGAAATTTCACTGTCGGAACCGCTAAACCAAGATCTACACGTTGGTACTACTGGCTTTTCGATACCTCCATCCGTTACGGAAAGAGAGCACTATAAGCCCTTATGGAATTTAGAGAAACAAAGGAAAAAGTTCACAACCAAGGGGCGCTTGATGAGACCCTCAGTTGGTTGGCAGCGTAGCACAATGTGATGATGAATATGTCATGTTCAGGTAGGAGGCCAATAGGTGTTTTACAAAAAGTGCCCCTTGTGCCCTGAGTTTCCTGTGAAACGCCTTTTTCTCAATAAAAAAATTAAAACTTTTTTCTCAAAGGGTCTAATGTGAATGAGCTCAACTTGATAAAGCAAAAAAACATAAGAGGTGCTTTTACAAATCCAACGTTTTTTCGTGATTTTACGTCTTTCTCCCTATATTATTGGTTGGATCCGATTCAGTTCTTAGTTTCATCGATAGTACACTAAATTCTCAACAGATTTCGAAAAAATACTAAAAATCTAGCTAAAATAGCAGTGAAAATAATTGGGTTATTAAGAGTAAAACACGCTTGAAAATTTTACTTTTTTCCCAACTCAATTATTGAGTTTTGTTATTTATTTACTCTTAATTTTAAAACTTTGATATGCGCCCCTTGTACCCAAAAGCGCCCCTTGAGAACTCGCTGTGCGATTTTTAAACACGCATTAATTCTTAAGTACCGGAACTGTCAGTCTCAACCTAACTCTGGATCCCATGCAGTACTCCAAAGATTTGAGGCTCAACTTTGCCTCACGAAGTTAGGTTATACGCTCTAAAGGGGTCTCAGTCGGTCGCCGTTCCTTCCTCGTTCCGGGTTAGTTTTATCTCTTACGAACCGGCGCTTGGTTGACTCCACCCCCCCTCCGCTTGAAGGAGCAACATTGCCTCCCCGAGCCTTCTCATAGCTTGTCAGTTTTCATCAACAGTTTTTCTCACTTTTTATAATCTCTACACCCATGCTTTTGTTTAATTCCAAAAGTAAAAAATTGTACCTAAATTTGAAATTTTCGAGGATTTTTGGAATTATAGCATCTACTTAGGGAATTGAAAAACTAAAACATTCCGCAAGAATCATCAAAATCGATCAATAATGAGGAATTTCACCGATTTCTGTTTGCATTTTTCCTGAATAGTTAATGGTGTGGGATAGATGAAAATCGGGTTGATTTCGGAAAATAAGTCTCCTGTTATTTTTGGGAGACAATCAAAATTTTTCATTTCAAAACTAACCGGGAAAACAGACGTGCAGCGGGAACGCTCGCTGATTGGGCTGTTCGGATCGCCGTCTCCTCCCAGTGTTGCCCATTGGGACGACGAAATCGTGTTTTCTAAGAGAAAAGTTATAAAACAAAAACAGAGGAAACCTAATTTTCCCCATCTCGCTTTTTCTATTTTTTTCTTCAGTTTTTGATTTCGAACTTTACTGTTTCATGAAATTTTGCATCTGGGGACTATGGATTTCTCGATCTCAGCGCTTCAAGCGGCCATAAATGAACTATTCCAACATGACGTCATTTTCCCGGTTTTTTTTTAAACATTCGTATTTTCTACACTGTTTTGTTTATTCGTAAATTAGGAAGTTCGGGCTGAAAGTTTGCCTTAGGGGGTTTTTAGAGGTGCTGAATCCGATTTTGGGGTCAAAAAGAGGAAATTCCGACATGGTGAAATTCCTCATTGCCAGAGAAAGGAAGCAGCCAGAAGGAATGTATGGCTTTTCCACAATAAAGTTGTTAGGTATTCTCGTGGATACTGAAGGTTGCTCACAATTTCTGCTATTGGATTCCAATCATTTTAACGTCAATTCGAGAAATGGACAGTATAAATGACACGTAAGTGCGGTTTTTTTGATTGACAACAAATACAATTAAAATGATCTTTAACAAAAGTATTTCATGAATAGTCACTCTATAGTAGCGAGCAGATACATTTGTTCAATGTACTGGGGGTTGCAGTCCATAACAGTGGTCCATCCATTTCGTCTTTACTTGAGACAGGATGGAGTATTGATCCAATTTTATAGTTGGGAACGTTCTCTTAGTACCTAGTGGACTCTTGTTTCTAGGTGAACCTCGTCCCCATAAAAAGTCCTGGAAAAATCAACAACAGCAGCAACAACAACAACAACAACAGCAGCAGCAACAACAACATCAGAACCAAAACCTGAGTGGAGTGACGATTGGATCGGGCATCCCTCCGGCATTCCCTGGAACTCGACCGCCTCTCCAAAGGCCTCTGACGGTGTCGACAGGAACGAACACGTCTCCTCCCGCTCCTCCATTACCGCCTCCAGCACCGCTCCACATCCCTCAGCACCACCAAAATCTGGATCTCTTCCCTGGCGTGGGACCCCCGTCTCACAACCATCCTCCACCACCCACGCACCATCTGTTCCCTCCTCCACCGCACGATCAGTATCGCTGGCTCAAAGGTCACTTGATGTAACAATCAGCCCCCCCAGCAGCATCCTTGCTGGACACTTGCCTTCACCTCCTCAAGCAACAGTAGAGTTCTCGATTTTCATCAAGGATGAAGTATTTGCCAAGAAATATTGAGGATCTTTGAAACATTCAATTTTCTGTGCAGGTACATATTAATTTTATTGAATTTTCTAGATAGAATCTGGCAAATGGAAACTTAATCACTAAGAACATCTGATTACCCACAGCTTGCTGCTGAAAACACAAGGTTTTATATAAAGAACTTAAATTGAACGGAACCAACATTATGATGCTCAGGTTTGGAACACAAAGTGGAAGGTTAGTAAAATAACTTTTTGCTTCATGGACCGACCTGGGAGCTAAGCAGGGTTGCCATGTCCAAAATTTGTATAAGTTCAAGTTATAATTTGTATTCGAATGTTTCAGCCCTTTAAAATATTTCGCGAATATTCACAATTTACAGACTATGAGAACTCAAAATTGTTGACTGTTATGCTGCAGCCATATACAGAATTTTGAATGCCCTCTTTGCAAAAACTAAATTTCTATTTAGGCACAAGTTACTCAAAATTCGCATATTTATGGAAATTTTACATCCTTTGCTTGCTACATGGCCCATTATTCCTCAAGGAAGCATTAAACATTGGCTTGCGCTGCTGTAGTTGACTGATTCTACCGAGATTGGTAGGTTCTTATAGATCTCTTCAAATCTAGCGGTGAGTTGGCGAAGCAATAAAATATGAGGCCGGAACGTAGCATTCCTATGTACATTTGTGATGCTTGGGTTTGTCCGTTATGAAAATGGTGAAATCGCTGACTGGGGTTGCTGCGTGTTACATATATATCCACTATTCGAATGTTTACAGAATGTAAAATCTTGTAAAAATAACAGAGTTCCTACTTGAATGTTTACCAGTGAACATTCCGTACCCTGTTCGATCGTATGGAAGGTTTAGGTACCCACCTGACTGGTTTTTGCTCCAAAAATGATGAATCACGGCCACAATGAAAGAATCTCCCTCTAAGCTACTTCAGCACTGGCCTTGATGTAGAATCTTCAACTGAACCCTTTTTTTTCCGGAAGACTGAGGTAAATTAGCTTTAGTATGATGGACTTACTTTACATTCAGGTTTGATCGTGATAAAAGAAGATACATACTGATAGTTGGAATTTTTCGGGAAACATTTGGGCTTTCTTGGGAAGTCTCGCGGATTAATCAACTAGTGAAGTAAACAGTAAATTCTTTCTCCCTCAATGAATGGCTATTATTAAAGGGGAAAACATTGTCTTTGATATTAGTCGGCAGGTACCTATCCCTCCACAAGATGCTTACAGGTTCAAAAATGTAAACTTATTCTTGCATTTTTTCTCGAAAAGTGGATAATTGTCGCAAAATGGTACAGGGTGTTCCTTGAAGAGTGGATGATCCTTCTGTGTCTTTTACTTGAAGTGATTATGGAATGAGAGAAACATAATACGTATTCGATTTTTATCAATAGATATTCAAATTTTAAAAGCGCTAAAATAGCGTGATAGAAAAAAAAAATCAAGTGAGGTTTTGGACGCTGGTGTTGACCATTCTGAGATGAGAAGAAAGTCGGATCACTACTGTAATTATCGGGATTTGATCAATGTGTTTTTGATACCTAGTAGTGTGAACTGTGGAGTTCCCTTGCTAGCGTGTTTAGTTGGTAAACCTGTAACCTTGGCGATATCTGCACAGTGTGATATCAGGGGCCATTAGCTTTCTCATGTAGTTACCATCGAGTGTTGACAACTTGTTCCAAAGGCAAGCAGTTCTACGTTTCCATAATTTCCATTATTTACCCGTATTTTGCGGGTCAGCATCTTCTAATGTTCACGCAGGGTCCCTTCCAGCTAACCTGTCACGTACTTC
Organism: Apolygus lucorum; assembly: GCA_009739505.2. Classification (NCBI taxonomy): domain Eukaryota; kingdom Metazoa; phylum Arthropoda; class Insecta; order Hemiptera; family Miridae; genus Apolygus; species Apolygus lucorum. The sequence continues at coordinate 32,349,462 of CM019173.2, read as the reverse complement.
CATTCCCTCACTGACATCCTTAACCACTCAAGTTGGGATGCGAATAATCGATAATCGACGATTTTAATAAATTTCTTCGTAATTGAACTTTCAATTCACTTTTTTTTTTTTTTTTTTTTTAGAAAATCGTTTTGAGTATGAATTGAACTAACACAGAATAATGCATTAGCCATAGAGTAGCTTCACCTGTTTTGCTGTCGTTAGACTTTTTGAAATGAGACCACCGAATGCCCTCCAGGTTGGATCCTTAAGGCCTGACGGCTAAAAGTGGAAAACACTCTTTAGCCACCAATTTTCATAAACCGAATTTAGTTCACTCAGCTGATCGGGGAAAAGTATAGTTTGTCATTTGAACTCTGCTGTCTCAGGGAGGCTCTGTGAAATTTCAACTTCATAGGGCCACCAGTAGCTGCACCCCCTGGTTGGGTCCGCTCATAGCCTAGCATTCCACACTTATGTTACACATGTAGAATACTTAGTCCAGGTCGAATAGTAAGCGGGTCATGACAATGTTAGTGTCAAATACACAAAAATGGCGGAACTTGCGTGGGGAAGAATAACGACAGCCCTTGATCAGAGTAGCAGAGGATGGCAGTCTTTCTCTGATCACGGATCTGAAAATCCAGGAGGTCTGGGATAGCGAGAGGCTAGCTTTTTTGATCATCGAATCTTGAATGATGACGCTCCCTCTTTCTGTACCCTAGACTGGGATTCAGTTGCTGACACAGCAGCTCATGAAACGCACACAAAATACGACCACGCTGCAGAAGACCATCGAGTATTCTACAGTCCTCAATGGGAGTAGGTACAACGTGTTCCTCAAGCCTACACTCTCTCCACGAAGTGATCAAAGCCACTTTCGTAAGTTTTGGGCTGAGTGAGGGTGAAAGCACAGTTTTCCATAATTCGGGCTGCTTCGCTTCCCCTCCATCTTCAACACCCATCTGGGTCTTGAAGATGGAGCAGGAGTGCCAGCCAGAATGATGGATTGAGAGATTTGCAATCGCTGAAGGAAATCAATTAATAAATATTTTTTGGTATGGGGAAAAAATAGTTAGTCCAAGACTAAAGCATGTTCCTTGCCAAAATGAAAACACGGCGATCTCTCAACTGGGTTAGCATCTTCTACTGTTTGCTCTAGAAAAGGGTATTGAGGCTCTCTCCATCTTACCACCAAATTAAATGCCATACAAATCTTACTCCTACCTACGAAAAGAGCAATTTAAAATATGAATCGTGTTTTTCAAACGACTCAAGTAACAGACACAAAATGTCCACCCACACCCCAACCGCCATCGCTTTCTCTGTTGGCCACACTTGAAACGAACCCATCGTTTTACTGTGTGTGAGTGATAATTGCAAGTGAAATCTTTTTACGTGATCGTAGATTTTGTAACACCTTTACCAATTCTTAGCTCGAGTTGATTGTGGTCAAATAACGAATAGCCATAAAAAATTAGGTACTCCATTGTATAATAGTGGCTATATTTTATCGCTATAAAATTTTTAGTCTTCGTGAAACCGCAATGTATCAACTCTTACGGTTAATAGAAATTAAGAAATAGATGTCCTATAATATTTTCCAATATTGTAAATTTTATTTTATTCGTGATTTGAAATTTTAATTTCGTATTGAAAAAATCCAATTTAATGAGAGAGGAACTGAATTTCGGATTTTTTGAAATCTTGAACAGTTTTGGTACTGTTTGGTTTTGAATAAATTAAATTTTGTGATTTCAAAGCTCGTGCATTGTAAACTTTTATGCGGTTAATAGTTATCAACAATACTTTTTTGGGTTCAGAATGAAATTATTATTTTGTTTATAGTCGTTCAATAATTGACGATGAGGAGAACTATTCAATCAACCGGCCAGTAACTAAACAAAACTTTTCTACCCTATTGTCCACGAAAATAGGGCAAAATATCAGATGAAAGATACATTTTCTCATCAAACCGTGGATTATATTCTCATGATCCAAATTTTGGGTTGCAACTTCGAACAAACCTCAATTCTACTGTTCGATTTGCTTCTTACCTCACAACTAGTCGTTACTGAGACCTGTTTGTTCCTGCAACATGTTCTTGAATCTCCATTGTTGTTAACTAAACATTTACCTGATTGCAATATTTGTTTTTAGTCCGTTTTAAATAATGCAATATCGATTTACGACTCAAATTACGTAGAATAAGTTGAATGATTTTATATTTGAGGTTTCTGTACATATTAGTTTGATTATTTCGATTTATAAATTCTATTGGGTTGTAGTAGGTTTACTTTTCGAGTTTTAAAAACTAATCGTAAAATTGTATTACATACGTTAAATTTTTATTGTTTCATCAGAAAAAGGTTCGCCCAGATTTGAATGATTTGAACGTCAGATAAATGACAATGCAGTGAGGTTCCCTTGTTTGAAGGTTAAGGCTGGATAAGGATTTAACGAGCTAGTCTTACCTCGTTTACTTGGGTTGGCGAGATCCTACGTCATGGATTGGTTAGCTCGTTTCCGAGGTAATGTGCGCATGCGCAGTTAGCACGTTCCTTTGCTCGAAGTCTTTAGCCCGTCAATGAGCTATAGATCTGCCACAGAAACTTTGCATCCCTTTGGTGCATTCTTCCGGAGAACATAGAACTACTTATCTCTTATCAACAAGCAGATTCCCGCGCTTACGATAATGTTTCAGGAATTTCTCCCCTAAAAAGGGACTTGATTTCCCTCCTGCAGCTTGAAATTCGTGCATTTCCGAAATTGAAATTTCGAGGCACTACGAGAACATCAAATTTCTCACGGCTCCAATTTCCGTGTCAAGGTTTCACCATGGAAGGTTGACTCGATCGTTATAGTTCGCAGATCCGCCAGCTAGGGGGCGCCACACGGATCAAAGTTTCTGTGGTAGACCTATAACAGCCATCAGTTTCCAGAAAACTGTAATAGGGGTATTCATGGTCATGTTTCGATCGTCGTACATTGGAACTGCAGTACTCGAGGGTTTCATGAGGCTCCCACAATTTTCCCCGTCGAATGGGGAATTTGCCTCACATTTTTTTTTTTTTTTTTTTCGAATGAGGGTTTATTTTTATGGAAAAAAACCATAGTGAGCTGCTCGAAAACGCATCCAAAAAATTTAGAGAATTTAAGGAAGATGGAAATTTTAAATGTGGTGGCAATGTGTAAGAGGCAGCCATGTTTGAAACGTGACGGATATTCTACCAATCTGACTTCAAAGGAGGTTCTGTGGCGCTTACCACAGAAGCGGAACATACGCGAACTTTTACCTTCCGAGTAGTGCGCACAAGAGTGCGCCACGAACTGGCAGGAAGAACCCAGACACAAAATTGACCAAAAGAAACAGTATTACTCACTTTTTTACAATACGAATCTATCTACTAGTTTATCAAGCATTATTGTTCTTCATCTTCTCTTATTTAGTTCCAAGATTTGAATCACATTATTCGAGTAGCCATTTCACTGGATCGTTTTGTGTGGCGTGCTAGAACTCTGTCTGTTGTCGTTGCTTTCGCGTCGTTTTTTTTTTTTTTTTTTCGTATGACGTCAACAATACTCCTCGATTTTCGCGGTGTTTTGTAACAGAGGTTCACTTGTTTAGTCATTTTCTCCTACGGTAATTTTTTTCCGTTGGTTATTCCTAGTGTTAAACGTTATTCTAGGGCCCTATAATAGGATTTGCCTTGAAATTCCAGAATCTAAAATTGAGGCAAATTCCCCATTGTGCGTGCACTCGTTGCGGCATCAGATGAAAACCAAGTCAGTGTCAATAGAACCGCATGTTCATTAATTTCATTTTGCTTAACAAATGAGATTACCCCAGAGGTTCCTAATAAAATCCTATTGTGAAGTTCCTAGCACACGAACGAAAAAAATCAACGACTAGAATTTAAGAAGGATCATGCTTCAGACTTCTAAATAGGTACCTACCTTTGAGGAGTCTTGTCTCAAAGGAAAACCCTTGCTACTTCCGTCACAAAATTTTGAACGCATTTTGGTGCATAGCTCACGGCTGAAACATGTTCTGTGCTAGATAGGAGAATGTGGTCTTTAATAGACAGTAACATTTCCACTTCTCCAGCAGACCATCAGATGGTCGCGTTTTTCCTTAGCCGCTTGGGTGGCTCAGCTCCACTCATTTAATCGAAATAAAAACCCACTTCAAACCGAATAAAAACTATATAAACGAACGGAAAAACAAGAAAAAACGCTGCAAATTATTACACAATGGTTTATTATTTTCTATATAGATCACTCGTCTACAAAATCACCAACCATCCAATATGAAAAGAAAAAGAAAAAAAAAAAATCAAAAAAAAAAAAATAAATAAATAAAAAAAAAATCAACATCACCAACCATCTATTGCATTTCGGTCTGCTCTAATTTGAACGGAGATTAGGCCTCTTTTGCGATTCACACTCGTGTTTTGATTTATATATATATATATTTCAATATAAACACTTAAATTTTCGTAGTGAGCGAACGGTTTGTCCTACAGAGCTCCGCGTGGTCTCAAAAAATTCTAAAAATTCTATAGAATCTTAAATTGAAGGAAAAACAATACCTTTATATCGAAATTTTTTGAGTTAGGGCGTTTTCAAAATTTCAAAATTGATTTTGGAACCCTTAGGAGTGACCTACATCAACCAAAAGCTTCGGGGCACAACTAGACCCCAAATGGAGCCTACATACCAAATTTCATCAAAATCGGTCAATGCTAAGTGGCAAAAGTGCCGCGTACGGCGGACGGACGGCCAAATTTTTATTCGATTTTTGGATTCTACGTACCTTGAAACGTAAACCATCAAATTTTGAGGGGGTGTTAAAATTTTTTTTTTCTTGGTCGATTCCAAAGGTTCATTATTGAAAATAATAAACCAAAAGGTGTTGTTAAAAGGAATACTCAGAAAGAAAGACGAGAAGATCTGTTTGTTAATGTTATGATAGTTACTTCGCACAACTGCCGCTAGGATCACATTTGTGATTCAACGGCGAATCTCGGTTTAAGACGCCCTCTGCCCGTGGTAAATCGGATCGTCGAATGAGCCTGAGCGCATGCGCATTGACTCGCGTCGAATCTCCCAGACCATGAATACCCCTAATATCTTTCTATGGTTATGGGCCTTGAATCTCCTAAACCGGGCTTTCTTCCATTAGAGCTCAAAACGTAATGGCTCCTGTAAACCAAGTTTCCACCATTCTTAATTACAATTATAGTCCACTTCCACCACTAGGTATCTGACGAGTTGTCAATACCTAAACATTTCCACCGAAGTTGGTTCTGCTTTAACCCTTACTCCACTATATACCGTGATTCAAGTCCTCCCTTAAGTGATGAAGTCGAGCGCTAAGGTACACCTTTTAAAATGTAACATTTACAGATTGAGACCACACAAAGGCAGAATGAAAGGGAAGCCCAGTTGGTACGAAGGTGTCAGAGGTGCTCTCTTAGTGCCAGCTGAGCCTCAGTACTTTGGATACAACATAAATTTTGATTGATATTTTGAAAATCAAATTAGATTAAGAACGACCTCTTCTCCCGTCTTTTTCTGCAGACAGTTCGTTTCTGGCTTAACTGACTAACATCCTTGCCCTGCACTTACACTTTTCATTGGGCCTTCCTTTCGTTCCTCCATGCTCTTCACATAACATGATTATGGAAGTACAATAACTTCTCTCCTTGCCGAGATGCGAACCACACAAACTATACCATGCTATAAGCTGGAACGTTATTTTCTAGTCAAAATTTTATTTATATAAAAGAACATTTTAACGCTGTTGAATATCGAGAATATTTTTCTTTATTTTTCCGCTCGCAATATCGTAATAGCTGATTAAAAACCGCCTTCATTGCAAGTTTTTACTTGAAAATGTCAAAATGCAAGATACTTAGGTTCATCCTATTTATCGAAACGCGATGTTTTCCCTCATAGAATAAAAAACCTACTTATTTTTTAAGAACTGCATTGTTTTTTTATATCAAATTTTTTTCATATAGAAGAAATTAAAAATATAAAATCCTTTTTGTAGTCCCAAGTGTAGTTAGATTTAAGAAATTATAGACATGTTGTTTTCCAATTACGAAAACTACACTAAAAATATTTTAGTGTTTCATCTCTAACGAGTTAGCTTTTTTCTAAGGGAAATGATAATGTGTAAAGAACGCATTACTTTTCCATAATTTTATTTTAAAAATTGTGTCGTATGAAAAAGTTTTAATTCTGAAAAAATAAGCATATTAATGAGTATAAATTATTGTATATAGATGTGAATAAATATTAAAATTCAATAATGAAATAAAATGTAACGTTTTTACATTAAAATTGTGGTTTGAATGAATTGATTGTTTCAAGTTTTATCCTGTGTTTTGGAACAACATTGTCTGAGTCACATTTTGCATCGAGTTTTTTTGTGCAGAAGCGTGAAGTATTGAAGGGGTTTCCATGTCAAAATTGGAGTGTCCATCGATGGACGTTCGAGTGTACATGACTGCTCCATTTTTCTGAGGAAAAGGCACAACTATTCAGCAAGTACCAGATAACGAACCTCCTGTAGTTTTTGAGGACAGCGGTAAAACGTACGGCAGCTACCATATTCTATTGGATGTTAAGCAGGTCATCGAGAACAACCAAATAGAGAAATTGACAGAATTGAAGCAGGCACCTGACGAGAAACTGACAGGAACAAAAACGAAGCATATATCAAGAAATCGTCAACAACTAAAACGAAACACCAAGTGCATCAAGACGCATCAGTCGTTACTAGTTAATGCGAAATCCACCACCACGCCAGCCCGCATGGCTGCACCAGTGACTAAAACTATGTCAATCGTGCTCTTGTTCTCTGGCTCGCCCAATCATTCCCACTCTTGCTAATTTATGCTTTGTATTGCTTTGTGCTGTAAGCTCCGGTTCAACCCTCGCGCACTTTTACCGTCGGCCAAGGTAGTATCAAGTTTATAACGCTGTCAGGGCCCGAAGGAAACCCTATGCGGAGATGTTGATAGATGAAGATGGTGTCCAATTCTGGATGTCCATGGTTCTTACGGGATGAGACAAAAGGGGGATTTATCAGTATGAGACGTGGGCAGCTGGGCTCTTGGCGGAATCGTCTGAGGGGGTTTTGATACTCCACTACACTTGAACAAGGGGGTCGACTTTTGTGTCTTGCTTGGATTCAAGATGTACGGGTTATAGCTTCAAAGACTGGGAGAGGTGTGTTATCCACGCGGTATAACCGATTGTTTTAGCGTCCTTCTCCCACCCTTCTCCATGGTGTCGCTCGAGAGAGGGTGCTTTCAGCAGGTGGGGGTGGTCTGAGTTCGAAGGAGCGCTCCTGGTGGCAGACGCCCGAGATGGAGTTGGGTCGTCCGAGAGTGGGGATACTACTGAGCCCACTCTCACCGCCCCCAGTGCCAGAAGGAAGCCCGACGTCCCTAAATCAGAAGTGCAAAATGCCTATTTGCAGATGTAGATTTGAAGCTAGTTGCTGAATAGAAAAAAATTGCATGAGACGGGTAAGGTTCTTTTTCGGTGCATACCACCATCCAAAGGCTTTAGTCGTTACGAGTCCATACCTGATAGAATGACCATTGTTCTTGAGTTTCAAAATCAGTTTGTAAAGTGTAAAAACCCATTTTAAAATTCAATTTGTCCAATATTTAGTTTCAATCAGTTATTGTGAAAGAGGAAAAGTGTCACGATGTACCTACTTAGACCAAGTCGTTTTATTTCATTGGGAAGGTTGATAGTACAACAAAAAAACATTATCTTTGTGTCGAGCTTTATTAAATAAAAAACGCGATTTATTTACAAATGAGCGCAAAAGCGCATAGAAATGGGGTGGTGAGAGATTTCACATAGTGAAAATAAAAAATGAGGTCTCATTGTAAAATCTCGGGAACTTGGTTTGCTAGTTGTACCTTTGGAGAATCCGAGTTGGTTGAGTGAGATCAGTGGTGGTATCCGTGGCCGAGGGAAGCGATCAGGGGAGCAGAGTGGGAGATGTAGGTTGGAGCAGCAATCGCGACTTTGGCGACTGGGGCAGCGATCACTTTGGCGACCTGAAATGAAGAGTGGGGTTTAGGCTGAGTTGAAATGTGCAGGAATTGTTCTGAAAATGAAGAATCGAGGTTCCTAAGTACATGCGCGCTGTAACTCCCGGATGAGCTGAAATATTTCTGAGGCTTAGCAGAACGTTCAAAAACCAATTCTTCTGCTATTTCAATGCCCAGTCGGTGGCATGATCTACATCAAGATAGTATATGCAGGAACAGTTTTCATGGTTGTTCCATTGATTCAGCAGGCTGACAAATCGGAATGGCTTGGTTAGAATTGGGAATTAGACTTGGGAATCGTTGGTTCGACATCACTGGTAATTTGCCTGATGGAAAGATGCCCTAGCTGCTCGAGCAGCTTAAGCCTACTTCAGTTGAAAGATATTCCTGAACGCTAATTTTTGGGCTACCTTCAGCGAGGCAGCTTGTAGACAGGATCTAGTAGATTGTAGATTGTAGATGAATCCGCGGATCAGGGTGATGGGAGCCCAAAGCGCTGAAGCCTGGTGGCTTATTGTGCTATTCTGCGGATTCTGTTCCTAGTCAAAGAGTCCTAGCCCTTTAGTAAGGGCCAGTAGTGGTTTGGCTAGGCTTGTGCTGGGAAAAGCCTCCATGGGTGTAGGTGACCCGAGGAGGTGAAATCTGCGATTTGATAGCGTACAGGATCTAGTCCACAATAGCTCTTATGCTGGCAGGTGAATACAGCTTACAGCAGATATTTTATTGCAAATGGCTCATGTTGCTTCAGCACCAATAGCAAGAAGCTTCAAAAGAGATGTGGTTTTGTTGTCCCGAGTACCCATTTATTTCCACCAGTTAATCTAGTGTGGATCATGGCCTGAGTTGAATGAAACAGTGCTCCTGCCCTGAACTCCAAGAATCCCGCAGCCCTCTTTAGTACACCTAGGAATTGGAAAATTACCTGTGGGTGAGCGTTCTTCTCTCTGTGGACCACTGCGTTGAATCCGTTGTGGTCATCAGCAGTGTACTCGACGATCCTCTTGGAGCCATCAGGTTCCACGAGCGAGTAGCTGCCCTTGACCACGTCTCCATCCCTGACTTCCGATTGGCTCTTGACGTCGCCCGTGTGTCCATCGGCTACTCCGTATTCGAATTTGTAGGCGGGATGAGCGTCAACGTAGTCGATGACCTGTTTGTGCGCCAGGGCGATCTTGGCTACAGGGGCGGCGTGGAGGATAGGAGCGGCGTGATAGGCTGGGGCAGCCAGGGCTATGGGTGCGGCGTGGATGGTCTGACTCGAGTAGGCCAGCCCGTGGTCGCTGAGGCCATCGAGAAGCCCTGCTGATGCTACCCCCAACACAACCGCCAGAACTGCCAACTGAAAGTTAAGTATCATCAATATTTGTTTCAGCTTCAATGTCCATCAACATTCTTAGCATTGGCCTCGAAATGAATGTTTAAAACGTTTTCAGCCTTATTTTTAATTTTTACGTATTTTTACAGGCTTAGGTATGTATTTTTAAATATGAATGTAGGTATTTAGTAGTACCTATGGCTCTTTAGAGCTGAGCATCCATTTTTGATGAAAGAAAATCAGACATAGGTAGTTTGAACCTCGTGTAAAATGCTGATATTTGTTAGAAGTCGTGTTCTAATAATGTTATGTTTTGTAGTAGCCCTGAAGAAGAAAACGGAACAGCAGTCTCGAAAGTAAATACCAGTTCAAAGTGCGGAGTTCTTCAGAGTGGAAAGTAAAATACGACTGTTCACCGAATATTTAGAGGGGAGAAATTTGTGTTTAAACGCGGAAAATGTGATTTTTTAAACGAAATGTGCGTTAAAAATGTCCCCTAAATTCGATTGCAGACAATTTTTTCATTTTACTTTTGGAAAGCTGAGATTCAGAGGAAGTTTTTCCTGTAGAGCGTCTCTCAAAAACACTATGTAATGAATGGCATTCATGAAAATAGTCAAAAATTTATTTTGAGCTACGTTTTTCGTTCTCAAAGTATTTTTGTTTGGTAGATAGATGGAAAATTTAACGATCTTTCCAACGGTGTCTTTATTTTTAAATTTTTACGGTAAATTAACCCTAATTGGACCATGGTATCACTAGTGTCACCACAGATTATCCCAAAGTGTGATCGGAGAAACCAAAAATGAAAATACAATTTTAAATTTAATGGACAGCAGAATTTTTTGTGGGTTATTGGAAATCTCATAATAGAGTTATAACAAAAACATCCAAGAAAATCGGTGAAAAAAAAAAATTGAAAATTTTCGTCTTAACATCACTTTTGGACTTTTAATAACTTAAAAATAATAGTTCACAAAATTCAGCTCTGTCCATTAATTTTTAAATTGCAATTTAAATCTAGTTAAGCTGGTGACACCTTGGGGCAGCTCTGGAATTCTTAAGATGTTTTCGGTGACACTAGTGACACCATGGCCCAATTAGGGTTAAGGAGTTTATGGTTATTTTAGTGGTAGAAGGTCAGAAACTCGAAAGAAGCCTTAAAATTGAAAAAAAACTGGGAAAATTGGTGTGAAATAAAATTGTTGAGACCAAATTTAGGTTGCAAATATTTTGTAAAATCGATCCCTTGAGGGTTGGACACATAAGGATTGTTCACTCTGTGTACCATCTCAACGTGTTGGTCCTAAATAATGAGGATTTGGTAATAGTTTCTAATATGTTTAAAGAGAGGATGTAAAGTATCCTTAATCTGAACTGGGTTCGGAAATCCCTTAATTAACCCATTTAAAGCCAAGGGTGGAAATAACAGAGAAGTGAGAGGAGGAGGATGAACATCTTTTACAAGATGGCGGCCGAAATAAGGCATAATTTGCTCACCAATTTAGAGCGAAAATACTCCTAATTTCATGAATTTTACATTTTAATGGGATTTAAGAGGCCTCAGTCTTCCAAATCGATGTGATTTATCCGACTCGTGGCCCAGAACGCTCTATTGTATATGTACAATAGAAAACACTTTTCTTCTCTCGTTAACTTTTTTGCTTTTATTAAGCTCAATAAACTTTTTTTGGTTTATTATTTTCAATAATAAGCCTTTGGAATCGAGCAAGAAAAAAAAAATTTTAACCCCCCCCTCAAAATTTGATGTTTTACGTTTCAAGGTACGTAGAATACGAAAATCGAATAAAAAAATTTCCGTCCGTCCGCCGTCCGCCGTACGCGGCACTTTTCTTAGCAACACTGGACCGATTTGGTTCAAATTTGGTATATGGGCTCCATTTGGGGTCTAGTTGTGCCGCGAAGCTTTTGGTTGATGTAGGTCACTTCTAAGGGGTGAAAATTAAGGGTTGAAATTTTCAAGAGTGTCCTAGCTCGAAAACTCTCGAAATAAAGGTACCTATCGTTTTTTTACCAATTTTGAATAGTACAGAATTTTTAAAAATTTTTGAGACCACCCGGAGCTCTGTAGGACAAACCGTTCGGCCCCTACGAGTACTTGAAGGTTTTCCTTCGATAAAACAGAATCATGAGTGTGAATCGCAAAAGAAGTCTAATCGCCGTTCAAATTTTATCTGACTAAAATGCGATCGCTGTTCATTTCTTCGATTTGTATACAGTTTTGCCTTCTGCGTAACCAGTAATCAAATTTCCATATGAAGCTTTCTATTTTTCGAATCGAGTGTGAAGCGTTTAGTTCTTTCTAATAAACTTGATTGTGAAGGTGTGAAGCCATTATAGTGTGGTAGGTAGTACCTACCAATAGGTAGGTGTGGTAGGTAAAAAAAATTGGTAGGTAAAACAATGTTTGTAGGTAAAAAACGCTGCAAATCATTGCTCACTGATCAGCTGAGTGAGCTCCGAAGCCATTTTCAATGCTATTGAATGGAAGTGCTCTTCCAGGCGTCTCCAGCATTCGAGGATATCTTCTTCACTCCTCACATCACTGATCAGCTGAGTGAGCTCCAAAGCCATTTTAATCCTATTGAATGGAGGTGCTCTTCCAGGCGTCTCCAGCATTCGAGGAGATCTTCTTCACTCCTCACATCACTGATCAGCTGAGTGAGCTCGAAAGCCATTTTCAATCCTATTGAACGGAGGTGCTCTTCCAGGCGTCTCCAGCATTCGAGGAGATATTCTTCACTCCTCACATCACTGATCAGCTGAGTGAGCTCGAAAGCCATTTTCAATCCTATTGAATGGAAGTGCTCTTCCAGGCGTCTCCAGCATTCGAGGAGATCTTCTTCACTCCTCACATCACTGATCAGCTGAGTGAGCTCCAAAGCCATTTTCAATCCTATTGAATGGAAGTGCTCTTCCAGGCGTCTCCAGCATTCGAGGAGATATTCTTCACTCCTCACATCACTGATCAGCTGAGTGAGCTCGAAAGCCATTTTCAATCCTATTGAATGGAAGTGCTCTTCCAGGCGTCTCCAGCATTCGAGGAGATCTTCTTCACTCCTCACATCACTGATCAGCTGAGTGAGCTCCAAAGCCATTTTCAATCCTATTGAATGGAAGTGCTCTTCCAGGCGTCTTCAGCATTCGAGGAGATCTTCTTCACTCTTCAGATCACTGATCAGCTGAGTGAGCTCCGAAGTCATTTTCAATCCTATTGAACGCAGGAAGCTGAAATTTGAGAGGGAAGGTCAAGGGAGAATACAGATGGTAGTAGGTGCTATTGATGGAGAACCAGTGATCTATACAGAAGGATGATCTATACAGAAAATAATAAACCTTTGAGCAATGATTTGCAGCGTTCTTCCAATTGAAACTATACAACCATCTCCTAACATACCTTTTCACATGAACACTAATTTAGGGCCAAAATATCACATGACGAAATTAAACTCTGAAATTTGAATACTAAATTTTGATGCCAAGTTATAATAAATCACAATAAATAAAATTTTAGATATCGCTTTCGCGACACGCTCAATCGCCCAGGATCGAATTTGAGTCACCATAATCATGCTTTCGGCCAAAAGGCCTCCTTTTCAACAACAACACAAAAAAAATCCAAAGTCGCATCGAGCATCAGAATGTCGAAGAATTTTTTTTGACGAATATAGGAACAGCATGAACGAAAAAAAATTTTCTACGAAGATTTTCCACTATTTTCAATATCTAAAAAATGTCGATACGAAAACGCATTAATGGCAGTAAATGGGTTAAACTGAGAAGAGGATGTCAAATGTAAAGATGGAAAATGAGTTATAAATTAAAAATGATGAATTTTAGTTGAAATTGACATTAGTTAGGTACAAGTAAATTGGATCGAGAGTAGGTTGGTGTGTTCAGTCTTACCTTGGCTACCATCTCGAATATCGTGGGTTGATACACTTGGGCTGAAAAACGGATGACTGATGCTGTTCTGGATGCCGGGGGTAACTTTTATAGTTAGACGTATCTACGTAGCGCAGACCTGGCCAGGGGTGGTCCCGAGGTAGGGAGACTCAGGGAGGTCACAAGACGACAACTTGCACCGGGTGACTCCTTGTTGTTTAGTCGCCAGCAATCCTTTCACCATCCACGATGTTTTTTACAGCTCTTGTTTATTGGATTAACTTCTTACTTGTTGAAAGGTCGTTTCTGTTAGCTGTTAACCCTATAGGGTCGATTCTGCTACTAATTTCCAAAAAAAATCTTTTCGCAATTTTGTTTTAAATCCTCGTTTTTCGATTTTTTCCACGTTCAAGTTTTTTATAATCGTATTTTCGACTTCACATCACTAAAATGGCCATAACTCTCTTAAATTACAATGTGAACTTGAAAATAGACATATCGTTTTAAAGAGCAGTAAATTTCCCACCTCCTCGTATTTGGATTTTTTTCCAGTACGCCAAGTAGGCAAAAAGTTGCCATCACGAGAATTTTTCACTTCCTTGAAATCACTATTTTTCAAGCGTATTAACCCTAATTGGACCAAGGTATCATCAGTGTCACCGAAAACATCTCGAGACCTCCTCAGATATCCCAAAGTGTCATCGAAGTAACCAAAATTAAATTGAAATTTTAAATTAAATGGACTACAGAATTTTTTGTGGGTTATTGAAAGTCTCAAAATCGACAATGTCTGAGGAAATCGATAAAAACATTCTCAAAATTTTTGTCATAACATTATTTTTTGACTTTTACCAACTTTCTAAGAATTCAGCTCTGTCCATTAATTTTTAAATTACAACTTAAATTTTATTAATCTGATGACACTTTGGGGCAGTTGTGGAATTCCCAAGATGTTTTCGGTGACACTAGTGACACCATGGTCCAATTAGGGTTAAGTACTAAAACAAAATGGTAAAAACCCGTACAAAATAAAGAAAAACGCCCAAAATCACACATTTTCAGCGGTTTACTCAACATTTTTTTAAATCAAATTTAGAGGAGACATTTTAATTTGAACGTGGAAGAAAGTGAATTTTTCAAAACGAAATCAACATTTTGGCATGAGGCTTCGGGGTTTGATGAAGAAGGGCTACTGGGGGCACCTTCGACTGCGCCACTGTTCATGTCCAAAAAAGTGAGAAATTCTCGTGTTTCGTCCATTTTTTCGCCTACTTGACCTACTAAAAAAAAAATCCAAATACTTCACTGAGATGGGAAATTTAGCGCTCTTTCCAACGATGTCTATTTTCAAGTTCAACCCGAAAATTAGGAGGTTATGGCCATTTCTGTAATGTAAACTCGAAACACGAAAAAAATCAAAAAAAAAAAAAAAAATCAAAAAATTGACAACACGAGAATTTTTTTTTTTTTTTTTTGTTTCGAAATTACCTACTGGTTTTTATGGTGCGATAGTATTAAAACATAATGGGAAAAACACGTACGCGTTATAGGAAAAACTTGCCCAAAACCTCAGCTTTCCGACTGTAATTTTGAAGAAATTTATAAGCGAATGCAGGGGAAAATGTTCGTATTTGAACGCGGAAAAACGTGGATATTTTTAACGAAATCAGCGTTCCGGAATGAGGCTCAAGGATCGAACCTTAATGGGGGGGGGGGGGGGGGTAGATAGCGCCCCACTATAGGTGGATTCTCTGCTTAGCTAATCGACCATTCACCAGGTAGTTTCTCATCCCTGAAGCCGACATCTTTCCATCTAAGAAATGGTGTTTGAAACTAATACGTTTTGTCTAAATCACACCTACAGCATTAGTTCATGTATCCTCTGCTAGGGATAGTGAAGCATTTTTCCCTTGAATCACCTGCATCGCATTATCTCAAGCTTTACCAAAATCTTGAATCTTGAAGTTGATTCATCAAAAATTCACTTCCCTCGACCGGGGATCGATCTCCTATCATTCCGATTCTGAATCAGAGCTCCTACCACATGAGCTAGTGAGCAGTGAGAAGGCGTATTTTTGACTGGCTTCAGAGTTTTTTGTTATTGTTCCTTATTGATGGGGTGGGGATCTGCTGACCTCAATGTTTGTCCGAATAGGTGGTGGCTCGACTCGTGTCTTGGGAGGGAGTTGTTTTGATGACCTAATCTTAATGAATTATTGTTTCTCTGAGAAATGCTGAGGAGACCATTCGGGTCCGGTACAACTGCGCCATATTGTTGACTCATCAAAAATTAACTTCCCTCGACCGGGGAACAATCTCCTATCATTCCGATTCTGAATCAGAGCTCCTACCACATGAGCTACTGAGCAGTGAGAACGAGTATTTTTGACTGGCTTCGGAGTTTTTTGTTATTGATCCTTATTGATGGGGTGGGGGATCTGCTGACCTCAACGTTTGTCCGAATAGGCGGTGGCTCGACTCGTGTCTTGGGAGGAAGTTGTTTTGATGACCTAATCTTAATGAATTATTGTTTCTCTGAGAAATGCTGAGGAGACCATTCGGGTCCGGTACAACTGCGCCATATTGATGAGTCATCAAAAATTAACTTCCCTCGACCGGGGAACAATCTCCTATCATTCCGATTCTGAATCAGAGCTCCTACCACATGAGCTACTGAGCAGTAAGAACGAGTATTTTTGACTGGCTTCGGAGTTTTTTGTTATTGATCCTTATTGATGGGGTGGGGGATCTGCTGACCTCAACGTTTGTCCGAATAGGCGGTGGCTCGACTCGTGTCTTGGGAGGAAGTTGTTTTGATGACCTAATCTTAATGAATTATTGTTTCTCTGAGAAATGCTGAGGAGATCATTCGGGTCCGGTATGACTGCGCCATATTGTTGACTCATCAAAAATTAACTTCCCTCTTCTGGGGATCGATCTCCTATCATTCTGATTCTGAATCGGAGCTCCTACCACATGAGCTAAGGAAGTGAATTCGACAGAAATGCGAAGAAGTCGCTGATCACAACATAAGCTTATCTCACAATATGAGATCATATTATAATCAAAATCATATTATGATTCAAAGGAAAACGCTTTATTTTCCCTAGCAGAGGATACATGAACAAATGCTGTAGGTGTGGTTTAGACGCTCGTCAGCTGTTAGAGCTGAATTTCCCAAGTGGTGTTGTGTGGTCAACTCGTTGCATCAAGCGGTCTAATGTAAATCATAGGGGAAACCACGAAGAAGCAATAGAATAATAATTTTTTATGAAGGTTTGCAGTTTGAGTAGGCACTGTAGTTAATCCAATGTACAATTTTCTTCATTTTTTTTTGTATTGTTGGTGAAAAATTAGATAAGTATTCAGAATTTTTGTAAAAATATTTCTATAAAAATAATTTTTCTATAAAATAACATTTTTATAAAAATAATTTTTGGAAAAAAAATTTTTATAATAATATTTCATATTCAGAGTTTTTGTAAAAATATTTAGGTAACATATTAACAATAAAATTTAAAAAAAAAATAAATTTTTTTAAACTTGTTTTTTTAAATTTTAATTAAAATTTAAAATATTAACATTTTTATAAAAATAATTTTTGGAAAAAAAATTTTTATAATAATATTTCTTATTCAGAATTTTTGTAAAAATATTTCTATAAAAATATTTTTGTATTCAGAATTTTTGTAAAAACATTTCTATAAAAATATTCAGAATTTTTTTAAAAATATTTCTATAAAAATAATTTTTCTATAAAATAATTTTCTACAAAATAATTTTTCTATAAAAATAATTTTTGTAAAAATATTTCTATAAAAATATTTCTATAAAAAACTGAGAATTCCAATCTTGAAATGCAATAATTTTTTATGAACTTTTGCAGTTTGAGTAGGCACTGTAGTTAATCCAATGTATAATTTTCTTCATTTTTTTTTGTATTGTTGGTGAAAAATTAGGTAAGTATTCAGAATTTTTGTAAAAGTATTAAGTATTTCTATAAAAAACTGGGAATTCCAAACTTGAAATGCAACAACATTAAATAAACAGATCTTCAGGGTGAAATAACAAGGTCGATCTGTTTAATTTTATTGATAACTATGTAAAAACTGGTTTATTTCTGTTTCTATCCAAATAGGTATTTTTCTCATTCTACTCGTTTGTTTCGCAATTAGGTAGCTCCAAATTTGGTATCCGTAACGTGCCTACTTTTCTGGATATGCGTGTTTCGCGTGATGGAGCCAAGATCAGGGGTAAGATTCTAGCGAACCGGTACCAACAAGCGTGAGCCGACTTTTTTACACGCACATTGGACGGTCATGAGCCCATAATTGGGACTAGACGGGTTAACGGGGTGTAGTTCTCGAAGTTTCCCAATGAACCACCTTCGTTCCTTGATTGTGCAGTTGACATTCCTCCTAGCTTTGTCCCGGTAATAGGCCTGTTCGGGAGGGATGGGAAAATCGAAAGGCTCCGATCCTTGGTTCCGTCAATAAAAAGGCACCAGTTGAAGTCACCCCCAAGGGCGTGTCAGGACAAAAGGGAGGGGACGACCCCTACCTTGGGAAGCGTGGAAAATGGGACTAATCTCCCGTCTTCTTCAGAGTCCTTATAGTCTTTATTATGCAAGATCCTTGATGAAAGAACCTTTCTTATCCAAAGACGAAGGGAAGTGCATTCCTGGTATTTAGGTCGACACATTTTACTTTACTCTATCGAACTTTAAAATATAACAAGTCAGCTAACTAATACTTTTTATAGATCTAGAAACGGTAGATAATAAAGACCACTCAGCAGGTAAATTACTAATATTAAATAGGAGTACCTACATATAATTTAATGTCAGGTTGATTTTAAAGACCCTTAGTTAGCAAAAAAAAAAGTCTGCCTAGTGGGTGTGGCACATAGCTTCCTCGTATCCATAACCCGATTGTATAGATGATCGGATGCATAGTAGTTAATCTCATAACATCAATCTCTAAGTACCTTGCACTACCCTCATAGGAGACCATCTACACGCTAATCTGGACAATCCTAGAAAATGTCATCAAATTCGGATGAAAAATTAAGTGAGTAGGTGTATGTGATTGGAACAAAAAAATACATAGCCTCGGCTGGGTTTCGAACCCGCGACCTTAGGAGTTCAAATCAAGACTTTATCCTCTGAGCTACCGATAACCTGCAATTGATGAGATTTGAGATTCTCACAGGAGACCATTCCTCTATGAATGAATCCTTCTATGAAAAACAAATCTCTGTGATTTTCATAGGGGACCATCTAAACACTACTCTGTAACATCCCTGAAAATTTCATTGAAATCGGATTGAAAATGTGGAAGTTATGGCCGTTACAAGGAATTCACGTTTGCGCATGCGCAGTCGCTCCTATCAGTCCGGGGACAATGATTTTCATAGGGGACCATCTACAACCTAATCCACATAATCTCTGAAAATTTCATCGAAATCGAGTGGAAAATGTGGAAATTATGGCCGTTACAAGGAAATTCACGTTTGCGCATGTGCAGTAGCTACTATCAGTCCGAAGGTGGCGATTTACATAGGGGACCATCTAAATACTAATCTGTAACATCCCTGAAAATTTCATTGAAATCGGATGGAAAATGTAGAAGTTATGGCCGTTACAAGGAAATCATGACAGACGGACAGACTCACAGACAGACAGACACACAGACACGGAACCAAAATTGTTCAGAAAGGTCTAAAACGCGAGTGGAAATTTTGATTTTGGGGAATTTTTTTTTTCGTCCTTGAAAAGTGAAAACAAAGCTTCCGCTACCTTGGTAGACTCGGAAGCAAAAACACCACATGCGAGCATCTCCATCTATCGTATAGGGCGGTGGATACAGGAGGAATAAGTGAGAAGGGAGTGGAAAACATAAAACGCTGCAAATTATTACGCAAAGGTTTATTATTTTAATATATAGATCACTCGTCTGTAATGAACACGGCTTTGCCATTGTTACCCCCAACAAACACGAAGAAAAAAATCGATCGCATTTCGGTCAGCTAAAATTTAAAAGGGGATTAGACCTCTTTTGCGATTCACACTCGTGTTTCTGGTTTATCGTAAGTCCAACCCTAGCTGCCGTATTCACAAACTGCACTAAGTGAGGATTTTTACTAAGTGAAGCTTGAAAGCTCCACTTAGAGCTGTACTTCAGAGAAAACGCTATTCACGTACCAAACTTTGGAAGAAGTGTCACTTTAGCCGCACTTTACCGAAGCTGAAATTTCGTCAAGTTACACTCTCCGGGTAAGTTTGGCTCCTACCACACTTTACTGGCCCTCAGTGCAGCTTTTGACGATAAGTACGTCTATTTTGCTTGCTTCGACAGCCGTTTTATGAAGTTTTTCCGTTTCAATTTCCTTATCAGTTGAACCTAAAGCTGAACTAAGAGCAGCTACACTAAAAACGATTGTGAATAGCGATTTCTCCTCAAGTTTCACTTTGACCTAAAGTATCACTTTCGGAAGTGCGACTTCAAGTGTCACTTTGGTGATTTTTGTGAATACGGGCCGAAGTTCGCGTAGGGAGCGGACGGTTTGTCCTACAGGGCTCCGCGTGGTCTCTGAAGATTCAAAAAATTCAATACTCTCTTAAATTGATGGAAAAACAATACCTTCACATAAAAATTTTTTTATAAGAAAAAAATTTGCAACAAAAAGTGTCTCTTGGACTTTTTGTACTGTCGTACTTTCCTTAGTTACAATGGTCCGATTTTGATGAAATTTGGTATTTATTTATTGTAGAAACGGGCGAGCCCAATTACAAAGTAAATTTAAAAAAAAAGATCGGAAGAAGCAATGATACATTTAGTGAAAAAGAGAAGGGGTGACTAATAAAAAGGTGAAGAATTTATGGCAGACTTGAATTCGTTGAAAGAGCTGGTGAAGATATCGAGGTCTTGATAGAGAGATAAGAGATGATTTGCTAGGCGTGGTATTCTATGGAGCGGACGGTGTTGAAGATAGTTGTACGGGGAGAATGAGACGAAGAATGGGTGAGAGAGGCGCGTGGAGACTTGAGGAACCCTAAAATTGGGCTAAAAAAAAAACGCCTAAAATTAGCGCCTAAAATTGGCTTTGGTATGTGGGCTTAGTTGTGCCCCAAAGCTTTTGGTTGATGTCAGTCACTTCTAAGGGGTGAAAATTAAGGGTTGACGTTTTCAATAGTGCCCTAGCTCGATAACTCGAAATAAAGGTATCGTTTTTTCACCAATTTCAAATAATATTGAATTTTTAGAATTTTTTTAGACCACACGGAGCTCTGTAGGACAAACCGTTCGCTCCCTACGAGAATTTAAGGGTCGGACTTACGATAAATCAGAAACACGAGTGTGAATCACAAGAGGCTTAATCCCCGTTGAAATCTTAGCTGACCAAAATGCGATCGCTGTTCGTTTTTTCTAGTTTTATCCAGTTTGGCGTCCTTAGCAACCAGTAATCGAATTTCTTAATAATTAGGGCAACATCGACTCCCTGTTTCTTCGAAGTGTGAAGCGTTTATGTTTGGGATGGGTATCATTATAAAAGTATCGATATTTTGCATCGATACTGTATCGTATCCGAGTATCGATATCCCAAGTATCGTTGGGCTTGAGTATCGATATTTTAAAATATCGAGTATCGATACTTTAGTGTCACAAATTATGAATATTGTCCAAGAAAAGTAATGGGGTGTGCGCCTGGGTAGGAAGAAGTATCTATTGTTATTTTTAATCTAAGGTAGACCTCATAGTGAGAATTTTGGTACCTACCAACCGCGACCTTCTAGCGTGTGTAAATCTTTTCCTTTGAATTTTTAAAGTTTCGACCGTTTATGACGTCACAGTGGGCTGGGGGGTCCCGCCCAGGCGAGAGGGGCGCGTGACGTCATAAATGGTTGAAACTTTGAAAAATCATAGAAACAGATCTACTCACGCTAGAAGGTCGCGGTTGGTGCCAAACTTCTCAGGATGTAGTCTACTTTCGATTAAAAATCTAAAAAAATCTAGGATCACCCCCCATTTCTTCAACAATGTTTATTCATTTTTCACTATCAAGAGTCCAAGCAGAATGATTTTCTCCTTATATAAACGTTATTTGTGCAACCAAAGAGTATTGATCCAAAAGCCTCTCTACCTTTTTCATTTTTTTGCCATTATGTTGAATTTTCCGCGAGAAATGTATCGATATTCGATATTTAGAAAAATCGGATCCGAAGTATCGATATCCAAAAATATCGGATCCAAAGTATCGATACTAAAATATCGAGTATCGGTACGAAGTATCGATATTTTGAAATATCGAGTATCGATACCCATCCCTAGTTTTTGTCCAATTAACTTGATTTGAAGTAGGTATGTGGTAGGCATAGGTAGTATCCGTGGTTGGTAGATGGTGACAATGGAGAAGCCGTGTTCTTTGCAGGCTAGTGATCTATACAGGGTGTCACCCTAACTCGAGGACCAAACTTCAAGGATCGATTCTACAACTAATTTGCAAACTTTTTTGTCTCTTGACATTTTTTTTTTAACGCTTTAAAATTATACTTTTTTCACTTTTAAGATTTTGTTCGTGTTTTCGACCTTGAGCCATTAAAACGGCCATAACTCCCTCAATTTACTGGATAAACTCAAATATGAGTATACCGTTGGAAAGAACGTTAAATTTCCTATCAGTTCATCAGGACACAAAAGCTTTTTAAGCCTTTCGATTAAGTGAATAAATTGGTCAAAGTCAGAAATTTAAAACTTTCTCGAAAATCACCATTTTTCAGGCTGACTCATCTTATGTAATAAACAGCCGTATCGGCGGGCACTTAACGGAACAATCTTGCCCAGAATCTCAGCTTTCCAACGGTCTATCAATTTTTCTTTTTAACATTCAAATTAGAAGAGTAAATGAAGTTTGAATGCCCGAAAACGTGTGTTTTACAAGCAAATCCAGTGTTTTAAGCGGTTTCTGGTCCCCCTCGACCTCAAGATGGCTTGACGATTTTGGTGTCATTTCCTATGTAATTTTCTACGCTGAATCAAATAGTGATACTTCCGAATGGTTCCGACTGCTAGAAAGTGGATTTTTTGAAGAAAACCTTCGTTTTTCGTACATAAAATACGTATTATTCTTAAATGTGGTAGTGAGCATGAAGTAACACCTTTGAACTCAACAAAAACTTCAATCAACTAGAAATTCGGTGTTTTTATTGAGTTAAAAGGTGTTACTTCATGCTCACTACCACATTTAAGAATAATGCGTATTTTATGTACGAAAAACGAAGGTTTTCTTCAAAAAATCCACTTTCTAGCAGTCGGAACCATTCGGAAGTATCACTATTTGATTCAGCGTAGAAAATTACATAGGAAATGACACCAAAATCGTCAAGCCATCTTGAGGTCGAGGGGGACCAGAAACCGCTTAAAACACTGGATTTGCTTGTAAAACACACGTTTTCGGGCATTCAAACTTCATTTACTCTTCTAATTTGAATGTTAAAAAGAAAAATTGATAGACCGTTGGAAAGCTGAGATTCTGGGCAAGATTGTTCCGTTAAGTGCCCGCCGATACGGCTGTTTATTACATAAGATGAGTCAGCCTGAAAAATGGTGATTTTCGAGAAAGTTTTAAATTTCTGACTTTGACCAATTTATTCACTTAATCGAAAGGCTTAAAAAGCTTTTGTGTCCTGATGAACTGATAGGAAATTTAACGTTCTTTCCAACGGTATACTCATATTTGAGTTTATCCAGTAAATTGAGGGAGTTATGGCCGTTTTAATGGCTCAAGGTCGAAAACACGAACAAAATCTTAAAAGTGAAAAAAGTATAATTTTAAAGCGTTTAAAAAAAAAATGTCAAGAGACAAAAAAGTTTGCAAATTAGTTGTAGAATCGATCCTTGAAGTTTGGTCCTCGAGTTAGGGTGACACCCTGTATAGAAGAATAATAAACCTCGGTGTACTAATTTGTTTTCATTTTATTGCCGATCAACCCGTAGCAGAACAGGTGGTCGACGGTGCGGACAGTGGTATCTGCCTCACATACCTCCCGTTTTTTCAACAAGGCTACTGGAACAACTAGAAAACCGGGTCTACAGGCACTTTACCAGCCCACTACGTCCATTCTAGTGAAGTCCCCTCGGCCGTTTGCACTTATGAAAGACTTACTTTCACCGTCCTGGGAGAACTATCTTGCTTCATATGCACCACTAAGGGCACCCGCCCTTCTCTTCGCCATTTCTGGGCTCCTGAAATGTATCGAAGTCTTCGGACTCCCCTGCCTGCTGGGTACTAAATCCATCGAAGGTCATCAACGTTTACTTTTCGCGCCCACCTTTTGCCCGCGTTCTCTTTCCGCGCACGCCCTAAGTTGGCGATTTCTATAATTTCTATAATTGTAGAGCAGTCGAACAATTTGTTCAGGAAAGACGAAAATCCAAGGATTGCTTTTGAAGCAATATCGATTCCTTAAAGCACAAAGGGGCTATGTCCATCCATCTTGCACATTTTAACCCATTTCAAGCCAAGGGTAGAAATAACTCAATAATGGGGAGAGGAGGATGAACTGTTTTAGAGAATGCCAGCCGAAATAAAGCATCCTTTGCTCACCAATCGAGAGCAAAAATACTCGATATTTTATGAATTTTACTTTTTAATGAGATTTGAGAGTTTTCCAAAGCGATATTATGTATCCAGTTTCATTTATCCCAGAATCGAATTTGAGCCATCATAATCATGCCTTTGGCCAAAAGGCCTCATTTTCAAAAAATTTCCAAAATCGCATTCTGCTCCCGAACGTCAGAGCAAATTTTTTCTGAAAATTTTAGCAACAGCAGGAACAAGAAAAAATTCTTTTGCAAAGATTTTCCACTATTTTCAATATTTAAAAAATCATAAAATATGAAAATGCGAAAACGCATCATTGGCCGGAAATGGGTTAAATTGTTTTTCAACTTCAGAAAAACTCAAATATAACAAAACTATTATTGACTTTCTTGACGATTATCGCTCGAAAATTTCTTGAAGAAATTAAAGAGTTTGGTGTAATAAGCCATTATTTTAGGAATAGTGCACTGGTGATAACTTCTTTAGCGTTTTTCTCAAAACTCCGTTTTTGGACATAGCTTTGACCCTTTGTGCTTTAAAGTTTCGATATCAAGGATACATAAGCCTAACTGGTCTGCCATACCGTACGAGCCAATTCTACAACTAATTTGCAACAAAAAGTTCCCTCTTTGAAATGTATTCCAATTTTTTTTTCGTGAGTTGGGCATCTCGATAGGTGAACTCCGTGGTAGCACCACCCGCGTCCAACCAGTAATTAAATTTCCTAATCGAGGGAACCACAACTTTTTGTTTCCCCGAATGTAGTGTGAAGCGTTAATTTATTCAAAATAACCTTTATTGCGAAGCAAAAATATGGTAGACTAGCTGAAAAGCCTACTAAGAGTAGGCAAAAACGATTCCTCCGACTCTCCCCACCACCCACTC
Source organism: Apolygus lucorum (assembly GCA_009739505.2). Classification (NCBI taxonomy): domain Eukaryota; kingdom Metazoa; phylum Arthropoda; class Insecta; order Hemiptera; family Miridae; genus Apolygus; species Apolygus lucorum. Next base: position 32,324,691 of record CM019173.2, on the reverse strand, counting down.
ACTCCGACTCCTCCTGCCCCCTACCCCTCAGACTCCTCCCGCCCCCTACCCCTCAGACTCCTCCCGCCCCCAACCCCTCCGACTCCTCCCGCCCCAACCCCTTCAACTCCTCCACTCACTCCTCCCGCCCCCAACTCCTTCCGTCTCCGATTCCGCCGACTCTCCCCACTCCCACTACCCCTCCGTGCATACGTACGTACGGTTGGCGTTTTATATTATTAGATTTAGGATTTTCTTCTCGTGATTTTGACCTTAGTCATTAAATCAGTCCTAACTCCACTAATTTGCTGTAAAAATTACGTTTGAAGATGCCGTTGGAAAGAGCATTAAATTCCCTATCGGTTTGATGCCTTACCTTTTTTGAGTCAAGGTTTGAGACATGAAAAAGCCCTCTGAATAGATCATTTTACGTAGTGAGTGACGACACCCCACTTTTGCTCAAAGTTGGGAAATTTTGTCATTTTTCAACGACTAATGTTGACCTAATCTCTCGATCGAATTATGAAATTATAGTCCACATTCAACGCAGAATTTAATTGGCTTTCATTTGTCATTAAAGATCAAAATGCTTGGTAGCGCTTTAGGCGAAAAATCAACTCAAATCAAAAAAATTTCAAGGTTTTACGGCTCCCCTGAGTTAACCTTTCACCCAGGGACCGTGCAACATTCAAATAATAAAAAGTTTTCCTACAGTCTTTCCGACGTCATGCGCCAAAAACGACAAATTTGGCCTATAATCCTAAACAAAAATAATTTGAGAAGATTTAATAAGTGAAAAAAGAGCTCAAAGTGAAATTTTTTATGTTTAATATAAAACAAAAACGACATCGTTTTCAACTTTTTATTGGAAATTCGCACAATCCAAGGTGTAAAAACATTTTTTCTAGTTATCATTTATAAAATACTAGAATAATAAAATTACAAAATAAAGAATAAAATAGCACATTTGTTTTGCTTTATTTTCACCCTCTGGAACTTCTAGTTGGGGAAACTAAAATGAAATTGTATCTAACTAGAAAAACATCATTATTCTTTTATATGGCAACGAAAAATAATTGTCTTCAAGAATATCACACATTAATTTGAGAAAATTGCACGCCGAATTAATAGAGTATTTCTCTACTCCCTGAATTTCTCTTCACATTGTGGGAAAGAGTGTGGGTGAGGGGAAGCCCGCAACATTTATAGAAAGTATTCACTGTTGGGAAGAGAGCGGCATTTTCATTGCCGAATAATAACCATTCGCAGGTTAGCATCGATGGGTGCTCGCCCTAGCAGCTTGTTTTTGCGTTGGTGAGAAGAAAGATGAAGGAAGCACTAGAAGACTAGACTAGACTATTGAGAATCGCACGCCACAATGATAAAGTTAATTTTTACATTCAATATTTCTATATACATATGAATAAAAAGTGATTTGGGACTTGTGTGAAATTATTTTGAAAATTTTTTTATTTTGAAATTTTGAAATTTTTGAAAAATTTTTATTTTGAAAAAATTTTGAAATTTCTGCAAGGAACCGTTTATAGAGTGGGTAGAAAATGCTGCGAAAACCAATTCTGATCTTCCTCCTAATCTTTGGAAGACAGCTGATGACCTCCGCCAGGAATGGCATTTGGACGAAAATTCAACCTGAGATGGTTGATTACTTTACCTTTTTTTAAACATCATCAGAGCTATATTCATAAATAAGTCACATAGTTTGTCAATTCGATGCATAAACATCAATAAGGAAAAGGGTAGAAAGTTATAAAGAATACTGGATATGTTGTGACTCAGTTTAGTAGGAGTCCGTGAAACTAGAAAATAGGGTATTTCAGTCAATTAAAAAAAAAAATTTTTTTTTCAAAAGAGTATGGCTCAGGAATAATGGTAATCGGGTCTGTTCGTCGGGAAAATGTTTCAAAAAAATCATAGAAGCTAAGGAAAGTTGAAGATTTGAATGGTGTGACGTAGCTAGCCAACTGTCTTTGAAAAAAGTATCCATGCACAGAGAAGAGATGAAACCCTTGGAGGGCCTCTTGGATACTACAAAATACTACATAGGCCGTTATAACTACGTTAAAAGGCCCGCCTTTTTTCAAACGTGTGATCTCTTTGATTAATTTTTCTACCACATGTTATAGTATCATTGAGCTTAAAGTTGAAGTATATAGGTTTTCAAGGGTGCTGAATACAAATTTGAGGTCAAAAACCTGAATTTCCGACCCACCGAAATACCCCATTGGCAACGTCGCACAATCGGCCTAAAACGATATTATATGGATGGATAAGAGGAAGCCACGTGCCACACCCATTTGACAAACTTTTTAAGGTTTACTATAAAATTTAAGGTGGTTAATATCGTTTGAATGCAATAAAACGTGATATTTAATCAAAAATTAAGTGTTTGTTCACCATTTTAAAGTCAAAAAACCCTCAGAAAAGTAGCATTGAATGTATTAGTGCTCGTTATAGCAACTTGTTTCCGCATTAACGTGAAGAGAGTTTCAGGAAGCATAAAAATACTCTAGTAGGTACGCATTACGTACAAAAATATACGAGTACAACCAAGTTACAACCTATGGAAATTTCATCGTGAAATAAATTGAGTACATGAAACATCGAAACAAAAGGGGTTGTGAAATTCTATATCCAATTCCAACCACTTGAGAAGTCAATTTAAATTGATACAGGACCTTCACTCAACTAATTGACTCTACTTGAAAGATGGTCCCAAACTGAAAGCAAACATTGGAGCAGAAGTGTACGCCAATTTCTTAAAGATCAGCTTTGTAGTCACATTTTTAGAGGTAATTAATGACGTCATATGTTCTTAACGCCTTTTTAGACTTCTAAATTCGGTTGAAAATGAAATACAGTCTTAAATCTATTTTAGGTAATAGCCCAGCGATATGAACGCGTTTAGTAAAAAGCATGGTGCATTTGAAATAGGAAAAAATACGTGCTTAAGAAATTTCATAAAATAAAAGACTGGAACGAAGTTGTTTTTTCAATTAGTTTTGAGATCAAAGTAACAATAATTCGAAAAATTTGCGTCGACAGTGAAACGTTACGCTAAATTGGAGTGAATTCAGGGCGAAACCACGATTGTTATTTTCAATATTCGTAAATTATTGGAATGTAAGGGTAAAATTGAGGGCGAATTGCCGGTCAAATTTTAGAGAGATCAGATTGAATTGTGGGAAATCGGTTTTTTCGCGTCGTATGTGCTGAATCGTATTAGCATGGAACATGCTTTAGCCTTGGACAAACCACCCGAAAACTTTACGCGAGAGGGATGATGAGAAAATGGCGGGAGGTTATTCTCCACACGTTCCTCCCAATCCCTACTCCTCCGAAAAGCGCGGCTAAAGCATATTCCATGTTTCTGATTATAGCCCTAAACAGTTAATGCGAGTTTTTCTAAAATTTCTTTTCTTTAAGGAAAAATCCGTGGCTGTACGTTGAACAGTTTTGATTCCTGATTATGGCAACACTATCAGGAGACCTTCCTCCTTTAGTATCTCAAATTCAAATGTGTGCAACTCACTGTGGCTTTACTACTTAGAACCAAATTACTCTGAAATCAAATAGTGAATTCAGTCGCGAGAAAAGTTTAAAAAGTAGTATTCCGGTTGTTTCCAAATTTCGGTTAAAACCAAACACAGTTCAAAATAAAATCACAAATTCATATCTATTTCGTGTGGAATGTAAAATACTTGCTATGGTTCTCTATCGAAGGGCACTTTGTTGAAATGTATTAAAATTATTTCTCAAAACAAGAATAAAGCGAATTGACGGCAGTGAGCAAAATTCGGTGACTTCAATAATTCATTTTTATGTTCACTCGTAGGATTCAGTCGAAAATGTGATGAACGATATCGAGCGATTTCAAGCGTTTCTCTTCAATGAAGGGGGACTCAAAAAACAAGGTTTTCAGGTAAAGACGAGTTCCAAAGCGTTCAAGGCAAATGCCCAGGTAAAATCAAGGTATTACAATCATTTCTAATTTAGGGTTTACTTTGAGATATTTTAGTTTCTACTCTAGTGACTAGAGAAAATCCGGATGGCCGACAGAAGGTTCACAAACCAGCCATTATCAGCCTCTTGGTGGGGTTCTGTTGATGGATTAGAGGTGTGTCGGTACAGCTGGAACTCAGTATCAACTTGTAACGGCTCCATGCATTGACAAAAGAGAGTTTTTGCATGCCACCACCGGGGCCTGTAGTGGCCAAACACTGTCACTGGCGATCCAAAAAACGGAAAATGTACTAATAACCACAGCGCGAATTGGGATCCACCTATGAATGTGGATGGGCAGGAAATCATTACCTCTCCAGCTATTCGCTACCTTGGTGCGATGCTGGACGGGAAACTAAGTTTCTGGAGGCACATCGGTGGAGCAGCAGATAAGGCTGCAGATATTGTAAACAAGCTGAGCCGACTGATGGCAAATCTAGGGGGCCCATCACCCGCTAAGAGGAGACTCCTTATGCGAACTGCAGAGGCAATTATGCTGTATGGAGCAGAAGTGTGGGCAGACTCCCTTAGGTACCAAAAGTACAGGGCACGTATGGAAGCTATACAGAGGAGAGGAGCATCAGAATCAGTAGTGCATTCAGAACTGTCTCAGGTCCAGTATCACAAGTGATAGCGGGAACTATCCCAATATGCCACCAGGCACTGGAGCGTAAAAGGATAAGAATGAGGAAGGCAGAGGCAATTTCCATAGTAAAGAAGGAAGAGCGGGAGGAGACCATCCGTAGGTGGCAAGCAGACCTTGTCTGTGAAACCCGTGGAAGGTGGACAGCCCTCATAATTGACGATCTAAAGGCTTGGTTGGAGAGAAAACACAGAGAGGTGAACTATTACCTGACTCAGTTCCTCTCAGGGCATGGATACTTCCACTCCTTCTTAGTTAAGATCGAGAAAGCCACTGACCCAGAGTGCAGATACTGTGGGGTAGAGGATGATGTCTGCCACACCTTCTTCACATGCCCTCAATGGGAGGTTTCCCCACTTCCGTAACAAAAAAAAAAAACTACCGGAACCTCTTCACAAAGCTCGGAGATGAAAGGGTTCCCCAGACTGTCACCCGTTCCTAGAGGCCCCCAGCACGAGCGGCTCCCCCCCCCTGCTCATAGTTAATGGGCCTCCTCCTTCAACAGGGTAGCATCCTCAGTTGCTCGTGCTAGTCTCCAACTAACAGGACCCGCAAAATTTCGGCAGCAAAAACTCTCTAATAACTCAGCCCTTGCCAATACAGTTCCATGGACCAAGAACATAATCGTATCATGGAACGGCTCTGGACTCCGATATTCTTATTATTCTTATTCTTACATTATGCTCTTAAGGGGTTCTCAGTCAGTCGCCGTTCAATCCTCGTTCCGGGTTAGTATTTCCCTAAATTGCAGGCGCTCAAAAACATTAAAAGTTGTACCTAAATTTAAAATGTTCAAGGAAATGTTTGAAATTCATTAGTGCAGCAGTTGAGGGAATCGACAAACTAAAATATTGCCGCTGGAATCATCAAAATCAAACAATAATTGCCATAGAAAAATGGGAAAACCCGTTTATTCAGTTTGGTTTTTCTCTGGCAATTATTTTTTGATTTTGATGATTCCAGCGGCAATCTTTTAGTTTTTCCATTTCCTAGACTGACGCATTAATGAATTTCGAAAATCCTTGAACATTTCAAATTTAGGTACAACGAATGGCGACTGACAGAGACCCCTACGAAGATCGACCAACAAGACTGTCAATGGTCAAAATTGATCGTGACAAGGGTCAGAGAGTCACTCCTCTTTTGTCGAGTTTTAGGTCAATATATTACCTTCATCGGGGCTCAAGGATGAAACTATCTATTGTGTGAAATCCACACTGACTGTCGATTGCTGTCATCAATTGTTTTAGAGTGTGTTTTTTGCTTCCGAGTCTACCAAGGTAGCGGAAGCTTTGTTTTCACTTTTCAAGGACGAAAAAAAAAGTTCTCCAAAATCAAAATTTTCACTCGCGTTTTGCGTTTTAGACCTTTCTGAACAATTTTGGTTCAGTGTCTGTCTGTCTGTGTGTCTGTCTGTCTGTCATGAATTCCTTGTAACGCGCATAACTATACGAAGTTATTGTCCGATTTCGATGAAATTTTCAGGGATTGTGCGGGTTGGTGTGTAGACGGTCCCCTATGAAAATCATCATCCTCGGACTGATAGAAGCGACTGCGCATGCGCAAAAGTGAATTTCCTTGTAACGGCCGTAACTTCCACATTTTCCATCCGATTTCAATGAAATTTTCAGGGATGTTACAAATTAGAGTTTAGATGGTCCCCTATGAAAATCATCACCCCCGGATTGATAGTAGCCGATGCGCATGCGCGAACGTGAATTGCTTGTAACAGACATAACTTCCACAATTTCTACCCGATTCCAATGACATTTTCAGGGATTACGCGGATTAGGTTGTAGATGGTCCCCAATGAAAATCAAGGCCTTAAAATTTACAGTAGCCTCTGCGCATGCGCAAACGTAAAATCCTTGTAACAGCCGTAACAGTGGCGTGTCAGGTGAGGATCTCAAACCCCTTTTCAAACATCTCTGATGGGTCAGTCAGCAAAGCTCTAGATTCCCACTCAGGAGTCCCAGGTTCGAATCCTGGTCAAGCTAAAAATTTTTTTTGATCCAATCACTACCGCACTTACATTTTTTGTCCGAATTTGATGAAATTTTCTAGGATTGTCCAGATTAGCGTGTAGATGGTCCCCTATGAGGGTAGTGAAAGGTACTTAGAGATTGGTGTTTTCAGATTAACTACTATGCATCGGATCATCTATATAATCGGGTTATGGATACGAGGAAGCTATGTGCCACACCCACTTTTTTTTAGTTCTTCGAGTTCTGAATCATTTTAAATTTTAGTTTATATTTCAATATAGCTGACAGAGGCGTATATAAGTGCTCTGATTAAGCAAACTAATTACTGTGATATGACGTCAAAATTGTGACTAGACGTTAGGACCCGTATTCATAGTCCTGACTCAAGTCAAGTCTCTACTCTCACTCAGTCAAGTGGAGTCCCACCCTACACTCGGAAGTCGGTATTCATAGTCCAAGTCAAGTGAACACTTGGCTCCCAAGTGTGCCCTCGACTTGTGAAAGTCGAGAGTGCACTTGGACTCCACTCAGCCCACACTTCGGCTTGAAATGTTCAAAAGTTGGCAGCCCTTGCTGTGATTATTGAGACTCCATGTCCTATATTTTGAAGTATCCATGTTTTTTCTATGGAACATTTCCAATTGTTTTGTTGGCCTTCTGTCGTGTTTCCCGCACTTTTTTTGCAAAACAAAAAATAATAAACAGTAATTTTCTGTTCGAGTTTTTATTTTCGTTCTTGAAGTTCTGTCTAGTCGTGAATCATGTATTTTGTAAAAATGTAACTTGGTTTTAATCGTCTATGTTTGTCAGTCAATACAGTCTGGAAGTTTCAGTTAATACAGAACTTGTTTTTGTGAAATTTGTGAAGTTATTTCTTGTGATAGGGCCTACCCAGTTAGTAGAGTTCCATTCTACCAGTCAGTATTTCCTTAATCTTTTTTCATTCTTTTCATTTACATTGACAGTAACGGTCACAGAGTACCGGAGACAAGTTAAGGTAACGGTGTTCCGAACTTGTGTCTCATAAAATCACTTGACGAGTTGACGTATCGGGAGGACAGGGTTTTGATGCTATCTCGCGGCCAGAAAATTCGGTTCTTTTTAGCGCAAAATTGTTCTTTTTCTATCAAGACAACATCGTTGACACATCTTTCCTATAGTACTAGCCTTGCTGATTTTCCGCGTGTATATTGCCAGATTTGTCTTATTTTATTCGCAGAACTGTGGAAAAAAGGTAGGAATTCGCGAACCCTCAGTGCGATTATAGTGTACCTATCTAGACAACAGGTACTCCACATTATTATGATCCGGCCACCAAATTCTATCGATTTCCTCGGCCCTGTTTGTTGTTGCGGGATGTGTTGAACTGAAACGATACTGATGAGAAGGTTCACATGAAATACTTGCCGTGTATGGTTGACGAGAATCAGAAGAGCTGATGGTAGATTACAGAAGGTACGGAATACAATAATATACCTACAAGGATTTATTTGAAGGAAATAATATTTATGTACGCCGTAAATACTCGAAGTTTGCAAAATCCTCGGAGAGAAATTCGCACTTCACTTGACCTTCCCCACTCATTATGCATCGAAAATTGATTAATTAAAACCAAAAATTAAACTATAAGGACACGATACGAGTTAAAGCAAAATTAGTAGGTACCAGAAAGTTTACGAAATAACTCGAGATCGCCAAAGCAGAAAAACGCATGTCCTCCCAATAACATCTAGTTAAAAAAAACTAGTCGAACTCGCCGTCCCACTCATCAATAATTAACAAAATCACTATACAAATTTCATTGCCGGAACTGTATGCGAATCAAGAGCACTATTGAAATTATGAACGATGAATTCTCAAAATCACTTTATAAACAAAACAAAGAAGTGTTGGTGGTGATGGCATCGAAGCATCAATTTTGATAGTATTTTGCATTATTCCAAGGTATTCCAATTATTTTTGTTTATTAAATTACTTTAAAATGTCCTACTTTTAAATGTAGTATTTCATTCGATTGTATTGTATTTCGAAGTATTGTATTTCATTCGATTTCCATCATCAGCAGTGAAATCCCCAAGTAGGGGTTCGCACTTGAGGTACCTCAGGAGCTCAATTGGGATTTCGGCCTTTTCAAGTGAAGTGCGAACTCGACTTGTGGTCAATTTTGGTTTATGAATACCGTGAGTGCGCACTTGAGTAGAAGCTGACACTTCAAGCGACGTTCAAGTGCACGTCTATGAATTGCTCAAGTGGTAGACTCCACTTGTACCGTCACACTTGAGGGCAAGCTCGGACTTGAGTCAGGACTATGAATACGGCCCTAGGTTTCGGACTGGCGCTAGTTCTCCCTGGCCCCACAGGGAGCGCAGTGTAGTTGGAATGACCGATGTTACCGATTAGTGATTAACAATACAGCCGCGAGAGCGCAGCAGATGCAAATTATAGTCATTTTTCCTTATCTCGATTTCAAACCTAATTCTGGTCAAGCAAACTAATAACTGTGATATGACATCAACATTGTGATATTAATTATTGATTTGTTGCCTAGTTTAGATTGTTATGTTCAAATTCTTGTTGTTTCTGGAGTGTGAGAGTAATTTATAGTGATTGTATTCTGTGTTTGATGTTCCTGGGGTGCTTGGCCAGCCTTGGGCGGAGGTTCCCATTGGCTTGGATGGGCATGGACTGTAAGGTGGGATTTTACCTGGCCTCTAGTGTTGCTGTGGGGGGGCAGCGTGTTCGCATCAGTGACTGGCCACCCCCCCTGGAATAGTAGGTAATTATTGTTATCCGTAAATGTTGACGTATCCATACTTTTTGTAAAAGTTAAGGAAATAAAGGAGGATGATTAGGCTCTATCATTTCTTCAACTGGATTGATGGCCAATCAAAATTTGGTTGTAGAAGTCAGTGTGGATTTCACCGTTCAGCCCTTATAAAGGTAATATATTGCCCGAAAGCTCAACAAAATAGTGAGTCTCTGTTTGTCCCTTGCCCCGATCAATTTTGCCCATCATGTTCTTAAATTGTAACTAAAAATGATTCTTTCCTAGAAATGTTTGGTCATGATTAAATGATTCTCTTTTTCAACACTTGTTTGAATTCTTTCCTTCATTGTTGCAAGTTGAGATCATGAGAGTGGAGTGTTCAATTACAGGTAAATTTCCAGAACCGTTCCAGGGAAATACCTGGACCGACGCACCCCTATGATGGATTAAACAAGAGCAATCACCCTGCATAGAACTAGAAGAAAACTTCTATGTGTTGAGGATCGACGCCATTGACTCGAGTTTTATTTTTCCCTGGGAGAGGATCGGGTACTCCTTCATTTCAGATCGAATTTGGTTTTGGTGAGAATGAAACGAGTAGTGTATTATCAATTTACCTAGTTAAATGTTCAATTTCTGCACAAAAATATTTGGAAAAAATATAATTTATTTAGATTATAAGGCTTTACTGTTGGGTATGACGTCGAACCAACCAAAAAAAGAACAATTTGAGATTTAGCACTTCCAAAAAAACCCAAAATTCGACAAAATTAACCAAACAACTTGAGATTTAGAATGCTTGGTAAAGAGATTAATTTCAAAGAAACTAAATTGTAAACTGCTTAAAATAAAGGGAAACTCCAAATTCTCGAAAGAGAAATTTTGACTTTTGCAGATCACTGATTTAAGTATGGGAAATGGCACTTACGGCAATAACGGAAAACCGTACTTGTCGAATTATGAAAAATAAAAATTGAAATAACATGTTCAGGTAGAAGAGTATTTTCAATTAGATGCTTTAGTGAAAGAACTTGATTCTGATGTCTGTGATTAAAAATTGTTCAAATCGTGGAAGAAGAAACGCGAGGACTCACTGTGGTATCATTCAAGACTGTGTTTTGTAAATTACTACGTAGAGACGCAGAAGTAAGCGTAGTCATACCATATTACAATATTGTGACTATCAATTATAAAAAATTAAAACTAGTAAAAAAGCCCTCAGCCAAAATTATATGCATAACAAAATACTAAAATTTAGATAAAATTATGAAAGACGAGATTGAGGGTCACACTTTGTGTGAAGCTTGATGTGGCGTTTTGACGACCACAGCGTATTGGTATTCGTTGTACATTTCATGTTTGGAGGGCTGGACTTTGCGGATGACTCCGTACCCCGAGGTGTCTTGGCGGGATATGGTGGAGTAGGAGGGGTCTTCGTCGAGTTTGGGCGTTGAGCCGAAGTGATCGAGTTTGTCGTAGTCGGAGTGCGTGAAGTCTTTGAAAGGGGGAGGAGGCCGAAGGAAGACGGCGTTGTGGGGGTAAGGGCGGTCATGCTGGGGCTGAACCGGAGCGCGCTCTACGTGAGCTGGAGAGTCGGAGCCTAGAGTGCGCCACGCGTCAGAGCGAACCTCTACCTGGTCGTAGCGAGGGGAGGGAGCAGGCACTGGTGGGTTCTTTCTAGGAGGTTTCATTGGCGCTAGAGTTTGAACGACTGTGTTGACGTTGATGGGGGTCATCGTTGAAGAGATCGATACCAATGGACTTCTTGATCTGAAACGTACATGAAAGTTGTTTGTATTGAAGCATTATCCAATAATTCAAACATCAGACACCACCTTCATGTGTGACCTCTTCAATCAATCAATCAATCAAAGTTTTATTGTAGAAACCTAAGAATAGGTATAACAACGTCAGATAAACACATAAACAAATAAACTACTAATCCAGGAACACACAACAATTTATAAATAAAACAACAATAACAGTGATGAAGAACAAGTCATCAAAATAGACCAAAATAATCCTTAATACAGGGAGAAAACCCTGAACATAGCTGCTGCCATAGCTAAACGGGAAAGGCTGCTCCATGACAGTTAGTGATGGCAAAAGTTTTACAAAAATCGATATATCGGGTTTGCGATATATCGGAAGGGAAATATCGATGGCACCGATATATCGGGAGCAAAAATATCGATATATCCGATATATCGGGATTAAAATATCGAACCATATTTGTTCTTGTAAATAATAATTTTAATTTGTTTACTTTGGTTTAAAACACAGAACATATAATAATATTATATTGATCCTCCCATTAGCTTTACCGTGAAAACACACTTTATTTGAGTTGATTTATTTAATTATTTACTACTTTAACACAATAAAAATATAGAGGCCTACTGCAAACAAAATAAGCAATATTAAAATATTGCTAAATATAAGTCGAAACTGGTGGTTAAATAAATGATTGGAAGATCATACAACAAACATAATTCATTCAATAACACATTTATTTCATAAAAATTACCATAATTTTTTTCATAAAATATTCATAAAATTACATTGGCCTATTACATAATATGTAATAGGCCAATGGTTATTTTGGTAATTTTTATGAAATAAATGTGTTATTGAATGAATTATGTTTGTTTTATTATTTAAATATTATTTAAATATCTTATGGTTTCTCACAATGAGTAATTATATCATGTGCACGCATGTAAAGAAAAATGGGATTTTTTTCTAATATGCTCGAAATTTGACGCTGATTCTGAAAATGATAGTTTTTTTGTAGGAAAAGCCCGGAAAATGGCTAAAAATAGGAAAAACATTGTTTTGGTCAAAATGCGTCATGTGGGTACTCTAAATTACCGGGAATTTGAGTAGACTAAGAATATAAATTTAAAAGAAAAAAATATATTCGATAAAAAACAACGGAGGTATGACCAAAAAACCGAAAAATGTTTTCATAATCTCAACTTAGGTTAGTTTCTGACATTCACCAGTTATTATCTACTAGGGCGATATATCGGTTAAAAAATATCGATATTCCCGATATATCGTAGCACGATTTTTCGATGGCGATATATCGATATATCGGAAGCAAAATATCGATATTTCAAAAATATCGATATGTTGTTGCCATCACTAATGACAGTAGTTTACCTCACTGATGGAAGAGAGCCATGGACAGGATCTCACAGAGCCACCATTCATCACAATGGCTGACAGTCATACCACTCCATCGGGACGACCTGGATCTTTCACCGACCCAATTCCGTGATGCCCTCGCCGTGAGATTCGGACATGAACCGATCGGACTCCCTCGCCATTGTGATGGATGTGGGGCTCAAATGGATTTAGACCATGGGCTAAACTGTAAGAGAGGAGGCTTAGTCAAGCAAGGGCATGACCAAATAAGAGACCAATGTGCAAAAATGGCCAGCCTTGCATGGAGGTCAGTTGGTCTAGAACCCGTCATGGTAGAAGGTGAGGAGGGAAATCCGCGGCTGGTAGCAGATATAAAAATTCACGGAGTGTGGTACCAGGAGAGGACGGCGTACTTCGATACCCGGGTCGTGAACCCTGACGCCCCCTCTTAGGGTTCCCTCGACTGGAATACTATCGCCCAGAGCGCTGCAAGTGCCAAGCACAGAAAATATGAGACAGCTGCTGAGGACCTGAGAGGCTCGTTTACCCCCCTCGTGGTAGCCTGCGATGGAACTCTCCACGAAGAATATGACAAATTCCTGAAGAGCCTGGCAGAGGTACTGTCCGAGAAGTGGGCCAAGCCTCTCTCTCAAGTGACCTGCTGGGTACGTGTCAAAACACAAATGGCCGTAATCCGAGCAGTGTCGATGAGACTTCGTGGATGCCGAAGGAGAATGCGGTGCTTAGGACTTGAGGATGGTGCTCTAATGCCCATATAACCCTTCAACAACTTCATTAATTTAGATCTTAAAATAGTAAATTCAAAATTCAATAGACATCGACATCAAAATTTGACATTGAACTCACTACATAGAAACATCACCGTTATGGCTGCTTGTTTTGGTTATGTTGTTACTGTTGTTGTTGTTGCTGATTTTGGTATATAAAAATAAATAATTAAAATCCTTAATACAGTAGATTTCAGCGTCAATCAAAATGCTTTTCACCCGCCGCCGAAATGCCACTGAAGACAGCTGCCTAACATCGTGAGGGAGAGCATTGAAAAACCTGGATTACAAGTAAGGGATTTTGTCAGTCTCACAAAGGGGGGGGGGGGCAAATATTAGGCCCGGCTCGAGTTCCATAATTATGTACGTCATTCCCCGACACAAATAAATTCAAGCTCTCCCTCACGTGAAGCAGCGCTTGCCATACAAAAAGGCCATAAACGGTTAATGCCCCCAGCCTTTTAAGGTAGGAGTGGCATGACTCGTGTGATGATACAATCACTCAAGGACGGATGACACTTCCTGATTAGGGGAAGAGAGGGGTCGAGGTGATGCAATAAGTCAGTATTATCGCGATCCCGGCTCGACGTCCCTGTTCCCCAAGTCCGGCCCGCTTCACGTAAGTTATTATTGAATATACCTCGTTCATTCCCGTCAGACTACGTGTCTTATTTCTCCCCAATTTCCAAGTAATTAGATCCCCGACTGGAGATCATTACATGGTAGCAGAGCGTGGTTACGAGAAAGTTAAACGTGTACACTATCCATCTACACGATGGCGGGAGGTCATCAGCTGATTAAGAGGTCCGTAGGATCAGAACACAATAATCGTGATTTATACTACGCTCGGGATACTCCCAACCCTACAAGGTGACAGGGATCCCTTCCCCTGTCACGTATCAGCTGACCAACATGGTGGATCCTGGTGATGTCAGGGTGCAACATGTTAGTCAGCTGAAGCCCTTCAACATGACATCTCAGTTGCCAATGGTTACTCTACTCGGCTCCCCCGCCGTACGGCCTGTTTCACATGACCACACCATTGATGAGGAACAAATGCAGCCCCAGCCCACACCAGCTGAGCAGCAACCAAATAAACTGGAGCATTGCACCCTCATGGCCACTGACTACAACCTACCAACCCATGAGTCTATGGTTGTTACCTTTGGGGGTGCCCAGGTTATCTTCACCAAGCCGTCTCAAACACCAAACCCCCCCTCCAAACCACCTAACCCCACTAACAATCCCCCACAGTGACTTCAAAGGAGAATTTTCAGTTACCTGCATATTACTCACATGATGTATTATTTTTATCTAAGACAAGTTTCCAAAATTAATTTATCTGTACACTTTGAAGGACTCTGTATTCTGTCTTAATAGGAACATCTATGTGCCCCGTAACACACCCCCTAACATACCACATCCCACCCCCCTGGTCTCAGTCCCTAAACCCCACAACTTGAAACAAGGAGGCAAAAATTCAACACCAATTCCCCTGGGGTTTTCACCCACTTCACCCACACTGACCCTGCAGATCACTATTAAGCAAAAGCACGGCTCCCACAGACCAGCCAACTGTAAACTGACAACTGCAGAGCGCAACAGGTGGGCCAGGACGGTTTACCCAGGGATGCCTCCCAAAATTCATCACCAGTTAAAATTTGCCATCACCAGTCCCCTATATGACCCCAATTTTTTTCACCAGGGGGGGATTGTGATGATACAATCACTAAGGACGGATGACACTTCCTGAGTAGGGGAAGAGAGGGGTCGAGGTGATGCAATAAGTCAGTATTATCACGATCACGGCTCAACGTCCCTGTTTCCCAAGTCCGGCCCGCTTCACGTAAGTTATTATTGAATATACCTCCTTCATTCCCGTCAGATTACGTGTCTTATTTCTCCCCAATTTCCAAGTAATTAGATCCCCGACTGGAGATCATTACACTCACTAGGATGGAGACCAAATATTGCTCGCAATATCCTCTTCTGTAGCTTGAATACAGCCTCAGTATGCGACGAGCCTCCCCACAGAAGAATACCAAAACTGATACGGCTCTCAACATATGCAAAATATACAGAGCGGAGCGAGTTATAAGGTATAGCGCTACGCAGTCGGAACAGCATGTACGATGAAGAGGCAAGCCTGGGCAAAAGGGCCTCCACATGTCCTGACCAGGATAGGCGACTATCAATCACTATGCCCAGGAAATTTGCCAAGTGATCCATCCTGCTAGTGAGGGAGAATGTCAACTGCTGGGTTTTTCCGTTATTTAGAAGGAGCGCTTTTGCTGTACACCATTGGCTGACCAAGACTGAAGCCTCCTCCTGCCTGATAGCCAATTCTTCCCTTGATGATGCCACTGAATGGATGGTTACGTCATGTTCAATTCATTCCTATGGTCTGTTATTCTACTTCCATAGCCCATGTTGCTAATTTTCATGTGAATTGCTTCAAGGTTTATAAATTTATACAATCTAATATTCGTATTCCTCGTAGACTTGATGGAAATGTCATTTCGCTAATTTATGCCTAAATCCAAAAATAAGAGCTCTTACCTGGCAGACATCGTCATTGCAGCAGCTAGCTCTTCGTCGACGTCCATCTGAGCAACCGGCAGCCCAATTTCCGGGCTTCTAGGCGTCGAGAGGAAATCCATGCTGCCGGACATGCCAGTCCTCAGAGTGCCTGGTCTGTCGGAGGAGCCGCCCAGGCGTTGCTTCATGGACTCCATTTTAGTGGTGATGCATTTGAAAATGTCTTGAGCGCAGTTGTGCTCGAAGTCGAAAGTCCCTTCGCCGCTGGCACATTTCCGCCCAGCTTCGAAATTGAATCTTCCTTTCTTATGGCCATACCTTCTGATGAATCTAAAAATATAATATAGAACAATGATTAGAGCGTTATTCATTTTCTTCAAAACAATTTAAGATAATTTATAGGAATAGATATGCAAGGGAGTGTTCCTACCTCAGGGCCCATATCCTGTAAGTATTGAATAATTAAATCAAATTAATGGTCCCACCTGAATGGCCAAGTGTACAGAAGATTGTGGGCTCCGGGGATCCGAAGTTGGAGTTCTTCCGGGGCGACTACTAGGACGTAGTCACCTGGAGATAAGCCACACCTGTCCGACGCATCAGTACTCACGAGGACAACAGTGAAGATCCCTGCTGTGAAGAAATAACGAATTAGAACCAAAGGATCCAATAAAATGTTCCTGTTATTGATTTTTTTTTCCCTACGCCGATTGTCTAGGCTCTTGAGCCATAAGACTTCTTGCAGCCCAATACAATTTCGCTGTTTTTGACCAGGTGGTGTCGTCAGGATGAAATTCTTGTTGGGTATCCTCGAGTCGAGGACAGTCAGATAAATGATTTGTCGTCATTATTGATGGATTGATAAGATTTTCAATAAATACCACTTAGGCGTCTGTACAGAAATTTTTATTTTATTTTTATAAACAGTTTACTTTTGATACTGTTAACCCTCTAGGGGTTGATTCTACAACTAATTTGCTAAAAATATTTTTCTCTGCAACCTAGATCTCTCTCGCAGCCAGTTCACAGATGCACTCACACCGAGATATGGGCAGGAGGTGCGAGGTCTTCCTTCCTCCTGTGAGGGCTGCGGAGAGGTAATGGACACCACCCACGCTCTCAACTGTCGAAAAGGAGGACTGGTGATCCAAGGGCACAATGCTGTACGAAATGAATGTGCGAGACTTGCAACCCTTGCCTGGGGGAGGGTCGGCATTGAAACCGTCATGAGAGAAGCTGAAAATGGAACGACCGCCCTCCTTGCAGATATCATGATCCCTAGGCTGTGGGAGAGAGAGAGAGAGTGGCGTACTTGGATAACCGCATAATAAATGCTGACGCCACCTCTTACTTTTCCCAGAACTGGATTTCAATTTCAAGAGATGCTGCTCGAGCAAAACACAGAAAATATGACCAGGCAGCTGAAGACCTACATGGTTCTTTCACCCCTTTAATATGTTCATGCGAGGGAATGTTACATAAAGAATTTGAAAATTTCAAAAAACGTCTCACCCACAGACTGGCAGAAAAGTGGGATAAGCCGATATCCGTGGTTGCTGGGTGGGTTCGTACAAAAGTGCAATTCGCGATAATACGAGCAGTATCCTACGGCCCGTGGCTCCAGCAGAGAAATTAGGTGTCCAGGCCTCGAGGATGGAGCGCCTCTTCCTCTTCTAAAAGATTAGTGTGAGGACGCTTCGCCATCATTCTACACCGCCCCCCAGCCGAAAATGAAACGTCAATAAAAATTAAAAAAAACTGCTTTGAATAAATTTTAAAAAAATTTCTCTGCAATGTAAACTTTTGTTTTAGGAGTTTTACTTTTTACGTTTTTTTTCGTGTTTTCGACCATATATCACTAAAATGGCTCCCTTAATTGTCAGAGTAAACCTAAAAAAGCTTCACGCTGATACGTTGAGACATGAATATGTTTCATTGGCCTGAGTAGGTATTTTCAGCATCGCTACAGTCACAATTACAACGAGGTCGCCCTGTATTATAGAAGGAGGAACTTTTCTGATCAAAAATAGCGAAGAATCCCAACTTTCACGAAGAAACCTCGTAAGCCGTTACTACAGCATACTTCCAATAAGCCGAATGCCCATTTTTGACATACTTCAAAACACCTAAAGGTCCCTTAGTTTCGTTGTCATGGAACAAAGATTGTCAGAATATTTTGCTATTTACTCACAATTCTCATGCTGATTGAATAACTATAAACTGCATCAGCAATTATTTTCGCACCAATTTTCAACTATCATCCAAATCTGAGCAAAATGAGGCGATCAGATCGTGATAAATCGATGTATCAGGACAACCAAGTTTGTTATGTTTTCGATCGAAACCTCTCGAAATAAAGGTATCGCTTTTTCTCCAATTTTAAATAGTATTGAATTTTCTGAGACCACGCGGAGCTCTGTAGAACAAACCGTTCGCTCCCTACGAGAACTCAAGGGTTGGACTTTCGATAAATCAGAAACACGAGTGTGAATCGCAAAAGAGGCCTAATCTCCGTTCAAATGTTAGCTGACCGAAATACGATCGTTGTTCGTTTTTGGTTTATTATTTCCAATAATGAACCTTTGGAACCGATCAAGAAAAAATTTTTTAACCCCTCCCCCCCCTAAACATTTGTTGGTTTACGTTTCTAGGTACGTAGAATCCGAAAATCGAACAAAAATTTGGCTGTTGGACGTACGATAAATCAGAAACACGAGTGCGAATCGCAAAAGAGGCCTAATCCCCTTTTAAATTTCAGCTGACCGAAATGCGATCGATTTCTTTCTTCATATTGGTTGGTGGTAACAATGGCAAAGCCGTGTTCTTTGCAGACGAGTGATCTATATGGAAAAAAATAAACCTTTGTGTAATAATTTGCAGCGTTTTTTGAGTTGTACTCAGTTCTGCGTCTTTAGCAACCAGTAATCGAATTTCCTAATAATTAAGGTATAATAATAATAATCCGTTTCTTCGAACTGAGTGTGAAGCTTTATTTCTTCCAAATGAAATTTATTGATTGTGAAGTAGGTATGTGGTGGATAGGTACTATCAATGGGTGGTAAAATAACTAATAAAAAATCAAATTAAATAAAGTAACCTTTGTGTAATAATTTGCAGCATTTTTCGAATAGTTTGGGAAAATAATAACATAGTAATTATTACTATTATTATATTATTATTAGTATTATAATTATAATTATAATTATTAGTATTATTATAATACTGTTTCTCTCTAAACGCTGCGGTTTCTGTTGATCCAAATTCCCTTCATAGGCAAAAGTCATGGAGCCCAAACTAGAAAATCATCCGAATTTGAGTGTTTTTGGACTAATAGGTACTAAGAAATCGTAGTTCAAAAGAATTTACGTTTACTCTGCGCACACACTACCGATCTTTTGCTAATAACTGGATAGTACTAACATGAAACTTTCTCGGACAAACGACCAAAAAATACAGAACCAAAACACCTCAAAGTACTAAAAAGTAAGATGCAAGTGGAAATTTAAAATTTGCAGGACTGATTTCCCCAATGTTCGAGGAAGAAAACATTCATTCGATTAAACAAACGGGATGCACCAGGCTTAAATGTTTGGTCACTTACTGGAATTTTGCTTGCAGCACAAAGCTCGACACACTTTCAACGACAAAATTGCGTTGAGCGCCTTTTCAATCGTGCCAATTACCATATTTAATTCTGTGTAGCTAATGCAGTGCCAACGAGTGAAGTCAGAACTTTGCACCAAAGAAATATCGACGTTTCATTGTCTGACAGGAGTAACGAGGAAAACTTATTTATAAGGTTGATGTCAACAGCGCACGTTTTCGCGGACTCAGAACCTCCAACTGACAGATACGTCCGGATCGTGAAAAAATGGGGTTCGGTTCAATTCGAAGATAACGCTTCAAGTGTTTACCGACGAAAACACCGAGGCGGGTTTTTTTTCTTCTTCGAAGCTTCGTTCAAATATTGGCACTTGACCTGGAGCTCTGAATTCCGGTTGTAATCCTAAAGGCGTGCATTTCAGGAGGCCGCGTCTCCTTTTGCACAATTTTCAAGAGGTAGACAAAAAATAAAAAGAAAATAAATAAAAACAGAATTCGACTTTATTATTGAGGATTATTACTCGTATTAATGCGGGTTTGATCGGAGTGGTCTGAGAGTGGTAAACTCTTACATTGATAGTTGATAACGGAGTTTTGAAGTTTTGTCAGTAGTGCCCTTCACCCGTATAAAGAAATGACAGAATGACCGCGGAACAGCGGAATGTCAGTAGTGATCGCGTTGGTAACTCGTCTATCGCTCTAAATAACAACGACGATTCCAATGAGAGGTACGTAAGAACTTATTTTTGAGCATTTTCGGTACCTACTCGATTTCATTAGGTGCTGCTTTAACCCATTTCAAGCCGAGTGTAGAAATAGCAGAGTAATGGGAGGAGGATGAATTATTTTACTGAATTCCGGCCGAAATAAGGCATCATTTGTTCACCAATCGAGAGTAAAAATGCTCCAAATTTTATAAATTTAACATTTTATAGGATTTGAGAGGTCTCAGTTTTCTAAATCGGTATAATTTATCAATTTCATTGTTAAAAATCTAAAAAAAAAAAAAATCTAGGTAAAATGTAAAAGTCCATCTACGGACCAGAATCTGTTTCGACTCATGGTCCAGGACGCTCACTCGTCTAGGATCTAATGTGAGCCTCCATAATCACGCTTTCGGCCAAAAGGCCTCTTTTTCAACAAAATTTCCCAAATCTTATTGAGCTCCCGAAAGTCGAAGACTTTTTTTTAAGTTTAGGAACAGCATGAACGAGAAAAAATTCTTCTACAGAAATTTTCCACGAATTCAATATTAAAAAAATTATTATTATCACGATGCAAAAATGCATCAGTGGCCGGAAATGGGTTAATAGAAGGCAAGAACAGTGGAAAATTGGAAACGTCGCACTCTCTATAAAATTATGTTTAGTGTTGCTTTATTTCGGAGTTTTTCTAATCATATTAATCCTCCCAAGTTATAAGTGTCTAGTAGCAAACAAAATACATAAACGTCGAAAAACTAGGTTATACATGGGTGGAATGATATTTTACAGGAGTATAAACAATTATTAGCTCTATAGGTGTGGTATTCGTGGCTTACCTTTAGACTTCATTAAATCCTATCTGCACAATCGTCCACAGGTTACGCGAGTGGGGAATTTTTTCAGTGATGAAATACCTATAACTTGCGGAGTCCCTCAGGGCACTGTGCTAGGTCCCATTCTATTTTTACTTTATATAAATGATTTGATGACTCTTGATATTGATGGTAGGTTATTCGGCTTCGCGGATGATACGGCGATTGTTTTTTGGGGAAGAAATTATGTCGATTTGATTAATACAATTAATTCCAATATCTTTCGGATTAAGTGCTGGTTTGATTACAATAAATTATGCTTGAATGTGGAAAAAACTTCAGTGCTTCGTTTTTCAATTGGGAACATAGGTTTCCCAACAAACTGTGCTGTGAAATTTCATTTGAACTTTGCTTGTCTGAGAGGAGATGAAAATTGTGATTGTGCCTTGCTTCCATTTAGTGATCGTTGTAAATATCTGGGAATAATAATTGATAATCACTTGAGCTATAAACAACATATTGAATTTCTAATACTAAGGTTACGCAAATTGTTCTATGTATTCAGAGAGGCTCGTCATTTTCTATCAAAGATTCAACTCAAAACTATATATTATGGACTAGCCTTCTCTATTATAAAATATGGAATCATTCTTTGGGGTGGAGCCTGTAAATCTCATGTTAAAAAAGTACAAATTATGCAAAATAAATTAATAAGGATTATACTAAATAAAAATTCTAGATATTCCACTGCACTACTGTATAAACATTTTAAAGTTAAAAATATCATTCAAATTTTTCATTTCCAATCTTGCGTCCTCTTATTTTCTAATGGCATTAATTCAAATCATTTGTTAGCATCATCTCTTACTCGAAATTATAATCGTTCTCGGATCCTCCTCCCCAATGTAAAGACTGAATTCTATAAGAGAAATTCTTATGTGACAGCCCTTAGATTTCTGTTTTTCAAAGGAATAAATATTTTTTTATTTTCTAATTTATCAAGTTTTAAGAAATTATTAACTAATTGTTTGTAATTATATCCATAGATAGCCCAATTGTGCCAAACAATTCCAGTTTTAATTTCATTTCCATATTCTAGTTCATTTTTTCTGTTAATTATTGGAGTACACCGAATGTGAGCATTTTTTTTTTAAATTTTTTAATTTCTCCAATGAGTTGATCAAACTCCCCCGGGGAGCACAAGTTCCTAGGAACTTATTCTTCGGAGGGCAATTGTCGAGAAGAGAAAATTTCATTTTTGTTTTTACTCTATTTTTGTATGCTTTTATGTTGCAATGTAATGATTGTATTCTACATATTGCCAATAAAAATCTTGAAATCTTATTACTTCAATCCCATTATAAAATAGGCAAACGGCGTGAAGTCACATCTACCCCCTCCCCCCCATGCCTTGTCAGTCTAAGCTGCTTTTACACACTCATCCACTCAGAAATTTTGTATTATAAATTTTAAAATTATTTTTTAAATTTTTTAAATAAAAAGAAAAAGTCCATTCATGCAGCATGAATTAATGAGCGAATTTTCAAAGAAATCATTCAGTTTAAGGTGTGGTTAAGGAAAGGACCAATGGTGTTGCAATTTGTTGTAGAAAGTTTTTTTTTTTCGATTCTTGGTTTATATATATGTATATATGTTTTTATTACATACTTTTACACCAATAATCGACGTCCTGGAAGACGTGAAATCACTGGGCTGAAAGCTGAATCTGGGAGCCCGAGAAGCGTTCTGATTGTGGAAGCTCCAGGACGTAGTTAAAGATGAGTGCGACAGATCGCGTTCATGCTCGTATGTTCCCAACCTCATAACAACAAGCCACCTTTTGTTTATCACACATTTTTCTCCTTGATGCGTTACCGCATCTAAGTAATTAATTGAGTTGTCGTTCGTCTTTTGACAAAGAAACAATACGGTTTAATATCGCCTCGAAAAAGGCAAACACCGCCGCAACCAGAGCTCATCATTCGCCGGGTTTTTTTCCGCGGATAGTGCTATGCAAGCGAATGCCGATTAACAAGCGGGCCGCGAACGAGTGAAACCGTCAAGTCAGCAGACAGCTTCGAACTACAGGTGACCTAATTGCCTTTTATTCTTCTTGTTTTCTCTCATTCCGAAGAACATAATCGCTATCTGGTCGGGGTGTCAAATTATTTCTCATCAAATTTGATGTTCAAAAGAATTCAGGAGAGAGGTCTTACTGCACCTGGATGCAATTGGCTTGGACCTTTTAATCCTTTGGACGCACCACCACCAACGTGTCATTCTGATCAAATTGCTAAAGAGCACGATTTTGACTACAACTACGCAACTAGTGCTAGTGACGTCAGAAAAGCAGACCGACGAGCTCTAGCCGGCTTTGCCGGGGATCTAGTTGTAAACAAGAGCCCCTATGCGTTAATAGGACTAGTTGGGATTGGTGCTAAGTACTGTGTTGAAACAGCTACCGGAGTGATCTACCCAACTGGACTGAACAGATTTACCAAGAAAAAACAAGAAACTTGCAGGGACATTCATATATACCACAATAAGTTAGACTCAATACAGGAGGCAGAGGAAGAGAACAGACAAAATTGTAAAACAGAAATTACAGGGATAACAAACAATCAATCACGATCAGAGCACCTAAGTGGACAAAATACCTCTCTGTTGACAAAACATGGAAGACGAACCCAGGTGACTACGACAGAAAACCCCACTTCATTGACATTGAACAGAAGCAATGAATTAACCTACTATCCCTACAACAAGCCGCTAGGATACAAGGACAAAGACACGTGGACTGAGGGATCAAACCTCCCGGAGGATTGGAGTTGGTTTCATAAGTCTGGAAAAAAGGAACCGTGTAAAACCAGAAGTTCAGTGCACGAAGACAAGAAGCGCAACGTGAGGTCCTGTAAGCTAGTAAATGTTGATAGCATAAAGAAGAAACCTATCCCAGAATCGAAGAAAAAAATTGTACCAGCATCATGTGGTAGACCAGGATGTATCACAGCAAGCGAATCCGACACAACTACGTCCACTCAAGACGAGGACTGGAGTAAGCCATTAAGTTTGGAACAGCGTAAGCAAATTCTGGAGGAGTGTGAGAAGGCCCTTCACACGCCACCACCCTCCAGACCAATTACGCCAACCTTAAACCACTTGGCTAAAGAGCTGACCTCTTTCGAACGATTCATCCCACAATTCACGAATCAGAGGACTTATCCGTTGGAGGTGCCTAGAAATCCGTGGAACAGTAAAGCCACCATGGAAGTGCCAGATGGGGCTGCCAAAGCGTGGCGTTGTGCCAATGAAACTTTCGCCGAATGGGGTACATGGAGCCTTGACACCAACAACGTTGCGAAATCAAGGCATCAGGCAACATCTAAATTTATTGAGAAGGTTTTTAGTGCGACGAGTACCTTGTACTCTACAGTTAGAGACCAAAATCGAGAACTAAAGTACCTCAGAGATATAGTTGCACAGAAGCTCGACATGCAACATCAAGCCGTGGTTGCACTCGAAGAGAGAATAGCAGACAAACCTCAGGAAGAATCATTCAGAGGAGAGGATGACGAGAAAATCCTCCAGGGGTTACCACAAGGGCTATCAATGTTGGAAGCAATAATAAGAAACGAGGTTACAACCCTTAGGAGCGAAATGAATGAGGCGATAGGTATTTTAGGAGGCAAGGTCTCATCAATTAAAGGTGAGTTCGAACGTCTGAGGCGCGAGGACCTCATAGCACTGGGACGGAAGGTCGACGTTACAAATCGCCACGTCAAAGAAATATCCAATGAGCGAATCGAGAAACAGGAAGCTTCGAAAAAGACACTCTCTGTTCAGCTACCCCCGTCTGATTCAATAGCTTCAACAGGGGATACCGATACGGATGGGGGCTCCTTTACTCGTGTCTCTAGAAGGAGAAAAATAACTCGGAAACTTGCTAGCGAAAATAAGCAAGATAATCTCCAAAGAGGGAATCTACCAACGTCAAGGGCTCGTTCGGGTGAGCGTCATAGCGAGGAACGTAAGATTCAGCCCAAGAAGCTATACGCCGATGTTTTGTCTCGGTCTAGAAAATGGACAAACCCAAGCAAACCAGATCCCATTATGGTCACCAAAGACCAGGCGCAAGGATGCCCTTTGTCACCGGGATCTATTAAAAAAGCGATAAACAGAGAAATAGATGTCATCTCACTTGGGGTGGGGATAAATTCCTGCAGAAAAGGCCGGGATAAACTCCTGCTTGACCCAAGAAACCATGAAGATAAGGTGATACTCTCACGGGCGCTAAAAGATAAGGGCTTCAATGTGACAAACCCAGTGAAACCTTGGAGACCCTTATTACTGAGGATAAATAAGATTGATAGTTCCTTAGAAGGAACCCAATTAAGCAGAGCAGTATGGAACCAGAATTCGTTCCTCAGAGATCTGATGACTGGCGAGGAGATGGCTGAAGGCTTTGTCCCAGCATTCAGGAAAGGACCAAAGGACTTAGAAGAAGTTACTTGGGTCGTTAAGGTGTCTCCTAAAGTCCGTGACTTATTGTTGGGGGCTCGATACCTTAACATAGGTTTCTCTAGATGCAACGTAAGTGATTTCATTGATGTTAGCAGATGTTACAAATGCCAAGCTTTCGGACACTCGGCGAGCAGATGCAGGGATGAGGAGGACACTTGCGCGAGATGTGCTGGACCTCACGAAACGAGCCAGTGTTCAAGCGAGTTAATGAAGTGCATAAACTGTAAGCGAGCTGGCCTAACACACAACCATCCGGCAACAGACAAAGAATGCCCAGCGTATGAATGGGCCATAAGGAGGTTCGTCAGACAGATAAACGTAAATGGTGCCCTGGAGGAGGCTTCACCATCAAGATGATTAGAATGGACTCCGAAGAACCCCACGCCAGCGACGAACCTGGAAACTTTGATGTGGATCTGAACACCTCTTCTCCTACCTATGATACCCTTAGTGATTATGTAAGTAAATATAGTATAGCAAATAATTTGTTTATATTCCACATGAATATTCGTAGCTTAAACAGAAACTTGGATGAAGTTTTGGGCTGGCTAGAGTCAGAGAGATCTAAACCGGACTTTTTAATTTTTACAGAAACGTTTAGTTCCTCTTCGAATACTACAGTTAACATTCCTGGCTTTACCACCTTTTGCTCAGCGTTTTCTCGGAATCGTAATGATGGAGTAGTTATATACGCAAACGAAATTATAAATTGTACCGCCATTACATTAACTATGACTGGAGCTACAGGACTTAACGTTAGCTTTCAAGTTGGCTCCGAAACCTTCAACATAATTGGAATTTATAGAACTCCTTCTCTAATACAGAGCGAAATCTTCCTTTTCATCTCGCAGCTAAAATCCAACCTCGAGAATCTGACGAGTAATCATACATTTATTTTTGGTGACTTCAATTTGGATCTGCTAAGTAAAAATGACAGTATTGACAGTTATATAGACACCCTATTATCGTTGGGATACATAGGTTTAATAAATGAACCTACACGTATTCAGGGATCCTCAAAAACAGCAATAGACCATATATTTGCAAACTCCAAATTACTTGATCTGGCACCAGCAATAATTAAGAGCTCGATTACAGATCATTTTTCAACGGCTCTTTTCATACCCACCAATAATCGTTTAAATAGGAAGAGATCCGAGTTCGTGAAAAAAATAGACCAAGATAAACTTGGATTATTACTTTCCGATATTGACTGGACATCTATATTAGATAGTAGCAATGTAAACTATACGGCAACTCAATTTATACAAATATTGAATACTGCAGTCTCTGCTGCAACAGAACTTAAAAAGATCCCCACCAGGGAAGTCAAACTAACCCCTTGGATTACAAAAGGACTGATAAAATCAATAAGGACAAGAGACAAACTAAAAAAACTCTCCGTACGGAACCCATCTAACCAAGAGCTGAAAACAAAATTCAACCAATATAGGAATAGAATTAAGGAATTAACCAGAGCTGCCAAAAAGAGCTAATATGCTGGAATTATAGAGAAAGCTGAAGGAAACTCGAAAAAAACATGGGATGCGGTGAAATCAGCCATTCAAGGCACAAATCAAACAAATAGGATTGAATGCCCACTAGTCAAAGAAATAATGAAAACAAAAATATCCCCCACAAAGAAGCACAAAAAGAAGCCTGCGACTCACTAAATACGTTTTTCTCTCAAGTTGGAAAGAAGCTCTTCGCTAACTTTCCATGTATGCACCAAAAAACAAAACCTCCCATTCTAAAAACAACAGATTTCGCTCTCGTCTTGGATAGCATGACGGACACTGACCTAGAAAAAATCTTACAATCTATGAAGGGAAATTCAGCTCCCGGAATAGATGGAATCCAGTTGGGGCTGATAAAAAACCATATTAGTATTCTTAAAGAACCTCTCCTTCACATATACAATCTTAGTCTTTCAACATCCACATTTCCCGAAGCCTTCAAAGCAGCTAAAGTAATTCCTCTCTTCAAAGGGGGAGAATTGGGTGATTTTGGGAATTACAGACCCATCTCCATGTTGAGCACGCTATCAAAAATATTAGAAAAATTTGTCAAAAACCAGTTGTATTCATACCTTGAAGGAAATAAATTATTAAACCCCAATCAATTCGGTTTCCGCAAAAATATGGGAGTAAATGATGCACTATTTTCCCTAACTACTGACCTCTACAAAATAAGGGACAACAACCAGAAAGGTGTACTAATACTGCTTGATATAGCAAAAGCTTTTGACGCAATTCCTAGGGAATCACTAATGCACAAATTGGAGAGTCTTGGAATCATGGGGCCTACCCTGAAATGGTTCAGGAGCTACTTGACTGACAGAAGGCAGATAGTCTCAATTGGCGACTGTACCAGTGGGGAATCCATTAATGATTTTGGGGTCGTTCAAGGAAGTACATTAGGACCAATACTATTTTTAATATATATAAATGAAGTAGCACATTTAGATTTACCTAACTCGAAATTATATTTATTTGCTGATGACACAGCAGTACTCTGTGAAGGTGACACTTGGGAAAACGTTTTCAGCAACGCCAACCAGGTTATAAATCAAGTAGGGAAATGGTTTCACAAGAATTATCTCACATTGAATGCTAACAAGACCAAACTGATAGTTTACGGAGGAAATAAGTCACAAATTGAGGAAAAACACTTGAAAATCATCCTGCACTCCTGTGTAGAAGATCCAATATGCTCATGTGATTCTATAGAAAGAGTTGCAAGGCATAAGTATCTGGGGCTAGTACTGGATGAAGAGCTTAAGTGGAAGCCCCATATAGACTACATCCATGATAAGATTAGGAAATATATATATATATTCTACAATGTTAGACACACGCTCCCGAAGCAAACAATAAAACTTATATATTATACCATGTTGCAATCTGTATTGCAGTATGGCATAATAGCATGGGGAGGAACGTATTCCACCCATATAAATAAGTTACATGTTCGGCAGAAAATTATTATAAAAATGATGTTGTCATTACCGCGTAGGACCCCTTCCGTAGATCTATTTGATATTGCTAAGGTATTTACTATTAGACAACTTTATCTGAAAAATCTACTATTGCAATTCTTTAGGACACCCAACATAATTGAAGTTTCTCGAAGGGATCCGAAATACGATACTAGATATGCCGCCGCAGGGAATGTAATTGGCCCTAGACCTAGACTGACTCTGACAACGCACAGCCCGATCTTCATTCTACATTTGATACACCGAGAAATTGTTTGTAGCATGAAAAGTCCCCAGAAGTTTACTAGACCAAAATACAAAAAGCAAGTGTTAAGTTGGCTAGTTACAGAAGGGGGCTTTAGATGCGAAAGGCTATTAAACAGCATATATGTATAGGAGACTATTTAATTTTAGAGATTATTAAAGTTAGAGAATATTAAAGTAAGTTAGTATATGTAGGAGTTTATCAAAATGCGTCCTTAATTCTGTCCAATCAGGTATTGTTTATTAATTTACTTATTACTGTAATTGTAAAGTATACATCAATTTATTTACCGATTTGGAGCGATTTTGCAAAGATCCTACCCTACAACACGGGCCAAGCCTAATGTCGGGTAGGAAATCTGAGCAAATTGCATCCCTTCATGCATTTATATTATTGTAAAAGTGTACAAAATGGCGAAATAAATATATATCTATCTATCTATCTATCTATCTATCTAATTTGATAACATTTAGTTATATTCGCGATATGTACGAAAAAATCGTGCGATTTTCAATAATACACTGGGTTTTAAACGTTTCTATCGGTGGCAGTTGTCGATAAAATATTTGAACGAGGACTCTTTCTTTTTTTTTTTTTTTTTTTTTTTTTTTCTTCCTTTCTTTCTTTCTTTCTTTCTTTCTTTCTTTTCTTTTTTCTTTCCCCAAAACATGATTTTCGCATGAAAATTCGCTAATAATACGCTGCAAATTATTGCTGGGTATGCTTTGAAGATGTTAGGAGTCCATATTCATGTTCTAGTCGTCTCTACGAACTCATAGAGTACCCACACGGCTACTGCATTTCTGGGTACAACAAATATACGCACGTATTCATTATATATATATATAGCTACAAACTTTTCTTAATTTTGGACAATTTTCATTTTTGAAAAATGCATTCATATCAGAAATTTTGTGCTGAATCCGAATATACCATATATTACCATGATTTTCAATGTAAAAACCACAAAAAACGGGAAAAACCCATTTTTTTGGGAGTTTTTTTGAATTTTGGACCACTTTGGATTGTCCAAAATTGCTGGTTAACGAACTTGACCTATGGTTTGGTGCTACAAACATTTTGGCAAAAACTAAAAAAAAATTTTTAAACATTTACTCAAGTTATCGTCCGGAATGACACATATGTGTATATATATATATATATACATATGATTTTTGGAAAAACTTCAGGGATCGTTTCAGAATGTTCCAAAACGGATTTCAGTGTGAAAATTTTTCGAAAAAGTCGATTCTAAAAATTTTGAGGCCATTGCAATAGCTTAATTTTCCTTGAAAATTCGCTAATAATACGCTGCAAATTATTGCTGGGTATGCTTTGAAGATGTTAGGAGTCCATATTCATGTTCTAGTCGTCTCTACGAACTCATAGAGTACCCACACGGCTACTGCATTTCTGGGTACAACAAATATACGCACGTATTCATTATATATATATATAGCTACAAACTTTTCTTAATTTTGGACAATTTTCATTTTTGAAAAATGCATTCATATCAGAAATTTTGTGCTGAATCCGAATATACCATATATTACCATGATTTTCAATGTAAAAACCACAAAAAACGGGAAAAACCCATTTTTTTGGGAGTTTTTTTGAATTTTGGACCACTTTGGATTGTCCAAAATTGCTGGTTAACGAACTTGACCTATGGTTTGGTGCTACAAACATTTTGGCAAAAACTAAAAAAAAATTTTTAAACATTTACTCAAGTTATCGTCCGGAATGACACATATGTGTATATATATATATATATATACATATGATTTTTGGAAAAACTTCAGGGATCGTTTCAGAATGTTCCAAAACGGATTTCAGTGTGAAAATTTTTCGAAAAAGTCGATTCTAAAAATTTTGAGGCCATTGCAATAGCTTCATTTTCCTTGAAAATTCGCTAATAATACGCTGCAAATTATTGCTGGGTATGCTTTGAAGATGTTAGGAGTCCATATTCATGTTCTAGTCGTCTCTACGAACTCATAGAGTACCCACACGGCTACTGCATTTCTGGGTACAACAAATATACGCACGTATTCATTATATATATATATAGCTACAAACTTTTCTTAATTTTGGACAATTTTCATTTTTGAAAAATGCATTCATATCAGAAATTTTGTGCTGAATCCGAATATACCATATATTACCATGATTTTCAATGTAAAAACCACAAAAAACGGGAAAAACCCATTTTTTTGGGAGTTTTTTTGAATTTTGGACCACTTTGGATTGTCCAAAATTGCTGGTTAACGAACTTGACCTATGGTTTGGTGCTACAAACATTTTGGCAAAAACTAAAAAAAAATTTTTAAACATTTACTCAAGTTATCGTCCGGAATGACACATATGTGTATATATATATATATATATATACATATGATTTTTGGAAAAACTTCAGGGATCGTTTCAGAATGTTCCAAAACGGATTTCAGTGTGAAAATTTTTCGAAAAAGTCGATTCTAAAAATTTTGAGGCCATTGCAATAGCTTCATTTTCCTTGAAAATTCGCTAAAACAATACGGGCAAGCCTAATTTACATGAAAAAAAGTCTGCCTTTATCGTATCCATAACCCGATTGTATATGACGGAAAGAGGTATTCACTAATCATAACTCGACATTATCACACCACTTGCATTGCTCTACAATAGCATTACGATTGAATTTAACTCATCAAACGAGCACTAGCATTACTAGGCCGACCTCCCTTCGCGGGGTTCTCCCAAACTGCCTGTCCCCCTCTCGATACATCGATACACTCGTCCAGTATCGATAGCTGATTCAATAGGCTTCTGGTTCATTCGATCCATCGAGAAGCCGATTCAGATATTTATATACAGAAAACGCCAACCGTACGTACGTATGCACGGAGGGGTTCTAGGGGTCGGGGAGTGGGGAGAGTCGGCGGAATCGGAGGCGGGAGGAGCTGGGGGCGGGAGGAGTCGGAGTTGGGGGCGGAAGGAGTAGGAGGAGTTGGGGGCGGGAGGAGTCGGAGGGAGTGGGTGAAGGAGAGAGTCGGAGGAATCGTTTTTGCCTACTTTTAGTAGGCTTTTCAGCTAGTCTTATATTTCGGTAGTGCCTAATTTGAATACTGGCGATGCCGCCGACATATAGATGATCCGATGCACAGAAGTTAATCTCAAAACATCAATCTCTAAATACCTTGCACTACCCTCATAGGGAACCATCTACACGCTAATCTGAACAATCCCGAGAAATTTAGTCAAAATCGGATGGAAAATCTGGACGTTATGGCAGTTACAGGGTGTTCACGTTTGCGCATGCGCACAAAATACTTTCACTTTGGTGGCCATGATTTTCATAGGGGACCATCTACACGCCAATCTGAACAATCCAACAATCTCAAAACACCAATCTCTAAGTACCTTTCACTACCCTCATTGGGGACCATCTACACCCTAATCTGGACAATCCTAGAAAATTTCATCAAATTCGGATGAACAATGTAAATGTTATGGCTAATACAAGGATTTTACGATTGCGCATGCGCAGAGGCTTCTGTCAACTTTAAGGCCTTGATTTTCATAGGGGACCGTCTACAAACTATTCCGCATAATTCCTGAAAATTTCGTCAAAATAGGATGAAAAATGTGGATGTTATGGCTGTTACAAGGAATTCACGTTCGCGCATGCGCAGCGGCTACTATCAGTCCGGGGGTGATGATTTTCATAAGGGACCGTCTACACGCCAACCCACAAAATCCCTGAAATTTTCATCGAAATCGGACAATAACTTCATATAGTTATGTCGGTTACAAGGATTTCATGACAGCTATACAGACAGACACACACGGAACCAAATTTGTTCAGAAAGTCTGAAACGTAAAACGCGAGTAAAAATTTTGATTTTGGAGAACTTTTTTTTTCGTCATTGAAAAGTGAAAACAAAGCTTCGGAAGCAAAAAGATTTACCTACATTTGATTGAAAATTTCAATTTAGATTAAATCTAAAATAAAACAGATAGTGATAATATGAGTGATTTAAGTTGTGACGGGGTACAATTGAAAAAGTCAAAACCGGGGTGAAGATGAAGAAGAAGATTGGCTGAATATACGGTTTAAGGAAAAATTATGTTCTCGTTTCTTGTAAACGCGAACGATGTCGTGATTATTCAAAAATAGTTTTCTTGACTCACCCAGTTTACGATCACAATTTATTTATTTAACGATCCTATTTCCCCCAGATACTCGACATGATAGAACAATATAATCATATCCAGGATTCTGACCCAATTTAGGACGTTTGTAACGCGGAGCTGCTAAAGCTATAAATTTCTGGCATTAAACTGAAGCGATGAAATATTAAACTCCAAACTTTGAGGAGAGGGATTGCATTAGTTATGCGAGATCTGAGATGAATTGTCAATAAAACCGCTAATCTCTCCTAGATTCACCGTCATGAAATAATACTCTTGGTCTATGGGTGGGGGTGGTGGTACCTGTAAACTTGCACTGTGACGTCACACCATATCTTCACTCAAATTCCACATCAAAAAAGCTGATAATTCTTGGGTGGAAATCATACAATGCTGCCCCTAGCGACGAACCTTGTCAACTTAGTTCTGTGGTTTGAGACTCCTGCTCATGATAATACACTGGGGATGGGCGGTATTTAACGTATCACTTAAAAATAACCTATTACCGGGTTTCGTTAATTCCGCTTGGAACCTATTACCAAAATAACCCTGTTATTAAATGACGTTTCAGGGAAGGCTCCACGATGTGTGGAGCCAGAACAATAGCTTGTTTTTTTTTTTAAATCGAAAAAGAATGAAAATACACGTAAATATGTCGGGAATAACTTGATAGAAACTCCAACTTAGGTAGGAAACGAAAACTAGAGATCAACGGAATGATACTTTGGAATGGAATAACAATATAACATGATAAACAAACGAACGTAGGTCGGGAACGAAAAGTAGAAATAAAAGAAACGATACCTTGGAATGGTATATCGGAATGAGCTTGTGGGAAGGTCCCTGAGATAACCTATTAACACTTTCCACGCGGGTCCCAAAACGGCGATTTCTTCACCAACGTGGATCCCAAACAGGGTGGTCTTCCCAACAGCGCGGGGTGCCTACTGGTAGGCACTTTTTCGTCTTAGTTGAACCTGTAGGTAATTTTATTCAATTGGATTTCTCCATGTGATTTCGTTTAGTAATACCCGTTCTCCACTAGGTTGCGTTCTGGGTACAAAACGGGTTGCAATTTCGCCCGAAATTAGTAGTTCATACAACGTATAGAAAGCGCTTGAAACGTCAGCCACTCAGGGGGTGGGATTTTATTTGCCTACCGCAAACCGCGCTGGCAAGAGAATTACTTTTGCCTGCCAGTAGGCAATGAACGTGTTAATAAATAACAGATTATTGGAACCTATTACCCACCCAGAGCAGTAACGGTGGAACCTAATACACAAATGTAACTGTTTCGCCCATCTACATAACAGACAACTCTCACATGCGCTATTTGGTTCAGTATTCAGCGATCCCAGCTGATAAGCAATCCATGAATGTAGATTCACACGGATAATGGGGTATTTCAGTCACTTTAAAAAAAAAATTTCAAAAGAGTATGGCTCAGGAATAACAGTAATCGGGTCTGTTCGTCGAGAAAATGTTTTTAAAAAATCAGAGAAGCTAAGGAAAGTTGAAGATTTGAATGGTGTGACGTAGCAAGCCAACCACCTTTGAAAAAAGTATCCATGCACAGAGAAGGACCCTTGGAGGACCTCTTGGATACTACAAAATACTACTCACACACGCACGGTGTAGTGTGTGCGCATTATGGCAGCCCGCCTTTTTTTCAAACGTGTGATCTCTTTAATTAATTTTTCTACCACATGTTATTGTATCATTGGTCTTAAAGTTGGAGTATATAGGTTTTCAAGGGTGCTGAATCCAAATTTGAGGTCAAAAACCTGAATTTCCGACCCACCGAAATACCCCATTATGTTCCTCCAGTCCATTTTGAAGTAAACCACATGCATCCCAAGCAAAGCAATAGAAGGATCTTCTCAGATAAATGTAAAAAAAAGAAATTGTCCTCCCATGACACACCAAACTGTAAACCTCCTTCCTTCGTGCGTCTTCGGTGCTGTTGAAGTCGGTCAAAAAATAGGCGAGTAACACTAAAGAACTTAGAAACAAAACAAGACTGTCCACGGACCTGCCTACTTTTAAGAACTATTTCGTGACCTCCGTGCCTATTCAATATGTTCTTTTTAGGCTTAAATTACCACTGGGGATTAAAAATATAAAATATAAGGCAGAATGTGTACCGTCTCCTGAAGGGCAGTAAAGCTCATTGTCTTCTTCAATTGTTGTACTGGAGAATGTATCGCGGAAAGCGACGCCTTGACAAGCGCATACCCAGTCGTGGCTTTCTTCGGAAGACAAGCAGGAGAACAGGTGAGTGGCATGTTTCGTTATAATCTGAAAAATGGAAGGTTTGAGTGAAGAACAGAGCACAGAAGATATTGACTGAGGGAAAACGTACAGCAAGAATCTTTGAGTATAAATGAATTATGGCCTGCAGGTGCAATAGAAGTTTGTACTAAAGGCGAATGTAAGGTTGGATCACTCAAATTAGATAATATAACTCCACCATCAGCTCTCCACTAATCACGTAGGTACTTGAAGGTTTGAATGGAAGGAAATCATGAATGCTTCCACAACACAGCACAAGGACAGAGGAGGGCAACAAAAGGAGCTGCTCATGGATTCTTCCTAGGGATTCTTCCAGTTTAAACTGCCAACAGATACCTTTGGGAGCGCCTGTAGTGTAATGAGTTTGGGTGTCTTAAATTAATCAAAGCTTATAACTGGAAAAAGCTCTATTTAGTAGAAAATTTACGTTGGTAAATTTGACAGCATAGGGCTGTAAAAAACAATAAAAAACGTCTGCTTGTGGATCTCTGTGGATCATCCTGAAAACTTCGACAAACACTGGTGGGTGAAAGTGCATCTCTCGTGAATCCCTGGGGCGGACAACACATAAACCACTTACATCTCATAACTTTTTCTTCGTATTTTTATTTAAACGAAGTCCTTGAACCAAGCTGGGGATCTCTTCACTCGAGGCATTGAATCACGCGATCTTGGAACTGGTGACACAAAGGAGCTGTTGGCAGGGCTCTCCGAGGTTATTGGAGTTTTAGAAGCCTCTCTGGGGGTCACTGGACCTGGGTCAGGCTGGACAGGCAAGGACTGTACTCCAGTCGGTCTCAATTGCTGTCGATTTCTTCGAAGTTGCTCTCCTCCCTCCATCCGCACCAAGTACGATGTTGGATTGTCAGAAGGTCTCAACACTGTAGCGTGCTCCCACAGACCCTTCCTCTGCTGAACCACAACTCTCTCACTTGCACCAAGCGGAATCGGGACTAAGTGTTCGATATTTCGAGGAAAACACTATTACTACTCACTCGCGAATTCTGACACCATGTAATGAGTTTGAGTGTCTTAAATTAATCAAAGCTTATAACTGGAAAAAGCTCTATTTAGTAGAAAATTTACATTGGTAAATTTGATAGCATAGGGCTGTAAAAAACAATAAAAAACGTCTGCTTGTGGATCATCCTGAAAACTTCGACAAACACTGGTGGGTGAAAGTGCATCTCTCGTGAATCCCTGGGGCGGACAACACATAAACCACTTACATCTCATAACTTTTTCTTCGTATTTTTATTTAAACGAAGTCCTTGAACCAAGCTGGGGATCTCTTCACTCGAGGCATTGAATCACGCGATCTTGGAACTGGTGACACAAAGGAGCTGTTGGCAGGGCTCTCCGAGGTTATTGGAGTTTTAGAAGCCTCTCTGGGGGTCACTGGACCTGGGTCAGGCTGGACAGGCAAGGACTGTACTCCAGTCGGTCTCAATTGCTGTCGATTTCTTCGAAGTTGCTCTCCTCCCTCCATCCGCACCAAGTACGATCTTGGATTGTCAGAAGGTCTCAACACTGTAGCGGGCTCCCACAGACCCTTCCTCTGCTGAACCACAACTCTCTCACTTGCACCAAGCGGAATCGGGACTAAGTGTTCGATATTTCGAGGAAAACACTATTACTACTCACTCGCGAATTCTGACACCATGTAATGAGTTTGAGTGTCTTAAATTAATCAAAGCTTATAACTGGAAAAAGCTCTATTTAGTAGAAAATTTACATTGGTAAATTTGATAGCATAGGGCTGTAAAAAACAATAAAAAACGTCTGCTTGTGGATCATCCTGAAAACTTCGACAAACACTGGTGGGTGAAAGTGCATCTCTCGTGAATCCCTGGGGCGGACAACACATAAACCACTTACATCTCATCACTTTTTCTTCGTATTTTTATTTAAACGAAGTCCTTGAACCAAGCTGGGGATCTCTTCACTCGAGGCATTGAATCACGCGATCTTGGAACTGGTGACACAAAGGAGCTGTTGGCAGGGCTCTCCGAGGTTATTGGAGTTTTAGAAGCCTCTCTGGGGGTCACTGGACCTGGGTCAGGCTGGACAGGCAAGGACTGTACCCCAGTCGGTCTCAATTGCTGTCGATTTCTTCGAAGTTGCTCTCCTCCCTCCATCCGCACCAAGTACGATCTTGGATTGTCAGAAGGTCTCAACACTGTAGCGGGCTCCCACAGACCCTTCCTCTGCTGAACCACAACTCTCTCACCTGCACCAAGCGGAGCCAATGGCGCTATAGTCGATGCCATTGGGCAGAATCGAGACTAAGGGTTCGATATTTCGAGAAAAACACTATTACTACTCACTCGCGAATTCTGACACCATGTAATGAGTTTGAGTGTCTTAAATTAATCAAAGCTTATAACTGGGAAAAGCTCTATTTAGTAGAAAATTTACATTGGTAAATTTGACAGCATAGGGCTGTAAAAAACAATAAAAAACGTCTGCTTGTGGATCTCTGTGGATCATCCTGAAAACTTCGACAAACACTGGTGGGTGAGAGTGCATCTCTCGTGAATCCCTGGGGCGGACAACACATAAACCACTTACATGAAGAATAGTATCAGAGCCAACAGTGTTGGTCCTCGTAGACCAATCCAGCTTTTAGCTACCAAAAAGAAGAGGGCGAGAGAAAGAAAGAGAGGAGGCTCAAAGCCAAGTAAAGCGTAAACGAACACTGCTATGTCGGCAGGAAAGCTGGATGGAAGAAACAAGAGGAGATGGACTTCACGGCTGGTAACAAAGTCGAAACTGGTCCCGGGAACAGGAAATGTAATTACTCTCTCACACTGTTTTTAACAGGCTATGGTCTGTTCGACTGGTATCTGTCGTACAGCACTGTTCTGGCTTTGAGGATAGTGTCTTTCACACTTTCTTTGAATGTACCAAATGGCTAAATGGAATACAACGGATCTACGAAGAGCTGAGGATGGCTACACTTTTGATCTTGGAAGAGATGATCGAAAGAATGCTGAGCAAGGAAGTTTTTGATGAAAGTTATGCTGTAAGCTTTTGTAGGTAACCTGGGTATCTGTATTTGAAAGGACTGCAAACCACCACTATTCTCTTTCATGTACCACACAAATCAGGGTTTTTTTTCTCAATACTTCATTGAGAAACTCCCCCTGACAGCTGAACTTTAACGTATTTCGCATTACACTCAACAGATCAGCAGTTCAAACTAAGACCGGTAAACGTAGAAGTCTTGCATACTCACCGAAAAGGCGAATCGTTGGTTCTTCTGAGGATCGAGAGAAATTTTGACGCAGTTCTCCAGAGGTATGATGACTTTCGCTGCGTACAACTTTGACGCTTCTTCTTCATTTTCATAAATTTCAAGTCGGTCTTTTTGGAGGTTGCTGTATGAGTAGAGGACGCAATATTTCTTCTGCCATTTCTGTCAAAAGGAAAACAACATTTATGTTA
This sequence comes from Apolygus lucorum, assembly GCA_009739505.2. NCBI lineage: Eukaryota > Metazoa > Arthropoda > Insecta > Hemiptera > Miridae > Apolygus > Apolygus lucorum. The sequence continues at coordinate 32,286,027 of CM019173.2, read as the reverse complement.
GCCTATATTTTCCAAGCAGTTCGAAAGGTTACTGCTACCAAAACTCCTAGCACACCTTGAAGCTCTGATCCCTGACACACAGTTTGGTTTTAGATCATCGCACTCGTGTCCCATGCAATTACATAGAGTGATTGACGTAATTCTGGAGACATATGAGACAAAGAAGGTCTGCTTAGGCGTATTTCTCGATACAGAGAAATGTTTTGACAAAGTGGTACACGGTAGTCTCCTCTACAAACTAAAACCCCATCTACCAGATACTTATTATAGATTAGTTCAATCTTACCTATCAGAACGCACATTCTCGGTGAGGTACAAAAACGCTGTATCTCCCTCCAAGCCAATCTTCTCAGGAGTAACACAGGGGAGCGTGATTGCACCATTTCTATACCTCCTATATGCGCACGATTTACCCCAGCTACAAAACGCAACGCTAGCTCAATTCGCTGACGACGTGGCCATACTCCAAGTGGACGACTCTTTTGAAGAAGCCACCACCAAAACCCAATCCGCCCTCGACTCAACTAGCGCCTGGTGCTCTAAGTGGAGAGTACAAATGAACTCCTCAAAATCCATCGTCATCCCATTCACTAAGAAAAGAGCTGAGTTTCAGGATACACTCCACATTAGTGGCAATCCTATCCCGCAGGATACTAAAGTTCGCTACCTGGGAGTATACTTGGACAAGACACTGACATGGGAGAGACAAATCGAGCACCTCGTCAAAAAAATTAGACAGCGAATTCACCAGCTAAAACCCCTCCTCTGCGACCGCTCTCCCCTTAGTCTTTCAACCAAGAGGCTCCTCTACATGTCCCTTATAAGGCCTATATGGGAGTACGCAGGAGGGCTATGGGGTTCAGCCGCAGCTACACATGTTAAAAGAATACAAGCTACCCAAAATCGAGTCCTTCGTATGATGTCAGGAGCACCCTGGTACGTCCGCAATTCGACACTGCATAACGACCTGGATATCCTTTTTCAAATGCACCAAATGGGCGGCTGAAAGAAGCCAGCTGCTGTAAGAGCTGGGATTAACTCCCCAAATTTCAACACCAGAAGCTGTCGTCAGCAAGATGCTGGAAGGTGAGAGGAGCTGGAGTCTTGTGGCAGCGTACGCAGAGAGTATCCTGACAAGGAAGACATTGTTAGAACGAGAGAGACAGAGAAGGGATCACCTGGTCCGACCCGCCATCCAGAACTAATGAAGTGCCCCAGGACTCAGCCTGAAGTAATGTGTTAAACAGTCCCAGGCTGAGCATCCAACGTGGGAGAACAGGAGGTGTTTTTTTTTAGTGGGTTTGAATCCCACATAACCTTGAAGTCGCGGATCCTTCAAGGTATCTTACGAGATCCAACTCCACCTGTGGATCTTAAAGATTTTCTCACCTGCCTGCCGAAAAAAAAACGACCTGGATATACCGACAGTCCAAGAAGACTTCTTGGACTTAGTGATTCGGCGCATGTACAGAGAGCTGGACGAAAGCATGCACGACCACCATAACCCACTAATAGCGAGCATACCCCGGAACCATCCACCACCACCAGGTAGACGGCGACTCAAGAGGAAAATACCTCAAGACTTCTTTATTTACTGAATCTTCCAATACGCAATGGCATATTTATTCATGTGATGAAACTTTAATGTTACTAATATTGTTATCCCTTTACATTATTTATTAACTTTAATTGTATATAATTGTTACATAATTTTCACAATATTGTTATCATCACACCTTTGTTAAGTTTAACATTTATAGTAGGGGAGTGGGGGGCACATTTGACATAGGGGCACATTTGACAATGGCTGTTTGTCACACAAGATTTGAATTTTACCGCGATTTCGTGTTTTTGTATTGTGAAGAAGAAGAAGAAGAAGAACCATTCCAGGTGAAAACCGTGCAGGTTACAAATCATCTAGTCGGCTCATGGCGGTTTGAGTGTTTGGACCCCTCAAAAGTAAGTTTTTTCATTTTGTTTTTCGTTGATTACCGAGTGGATTCAGTTTTTTTTCAAATGTAGCTCATCCAGTTTGTCAGTCGTATAAGTCTGTAGGAGTAGTGCACGTGATGGATGTACATGGACGTGAATGGATGTACCTACATGTGGAAATTTCGCAATTTTGAATGTCGCGCGTTTGATGCTCGGCATCTTGGTTTTTGTTTTTGTAAACAATGATTAGTGAGTTTTTTTCGAGTACGAAAAGTGTTGTAGAGTTGTCCTCCGATTAAATACGTTTTCAAAAGATTATTATTATTCCAAGTGTTTTTTTATTCTTTTCAAAGATTTCCCCAGGAAACCAAGAACCTACAAACTGGTGACCCTTTCGTTTTCTATTTGTGTTTTGGTTTCTTGGGACGAGTGCCGGTGTTTTTAGTGTTTTCGGTATGGAAACTGATCACGATTGTCCGTCCTCCGCTGAAAGCGAAGATGTCGACACAGAATTGTCGGAGGACATTGAGGGACGATCAAAAGAGGATAAAAAACGTCGTCAAAAATCTACAAAGAAAACCTTGTCTTCGACTGGTAAGTCTCATGTTGTTCAGGCGGTTTCCCAACGACCATTGCCGCCGTTTTGGGATGATAAACCGGATTTATGGTTTTATCAAATTGAAGCGCAATTTCGAACAGAGCGCATTAAAAGCGAACAGTCCAAATTTGACAAGCTTATCGGTGATTTAGAACGTAAATACCTCGATAATATCATGGATATAATTATTGACACCACTGTAACTGACAAGTACACTACAGCGAAATCTCGTTTATTAGCAATTTACACGGAAAGCAGTGATAAGCAAATTCGCCGTTTGCTGACTGGTTTGGAATTAGGTGATTTTCGTCCTAGCCAATTGTGGAGAAAAATGAGTTCCTTGGCTGGTTCCAATGTTTCCCAAAAGGTTCTCAAGACGTTGTAGATGGAAAAATTACCCGACAATATTAAAAATGCTCTCGTTATAGTTGATGACGATACTGATATTACCAAATTGTATAAGTTAGCCGATAAAATTGTTGAGATGCGACCTCGTCACGAGCTGTATGCTGTTCAAAAAACGTCATTGAACCAGGAACCACAGGCGCTCCCAGCTCAATCGGTTCAAATCGACGCAATTTCTGCTTTGACGACCCAGGTAGCTGAACTGACCCAAAAAGTTGAAGCTCTTACGACTCGTGGACGTTCCCACGAGCATAGGGTTGGTACATTTAGTCGTAATCAGAGTCACAGCCGTAGCCGGTCTCGTGCTAGGTATAATCCTAAAGGAAAATATTGTTATAACCATTTTCGCTATGGGAGAAGGTGCTACGCTGATAAATGCACCCCTCCATGTGCGTGGACTCAAACGTCGGGAAACGGGAGCGTGCAGGCGAAGTAGCAGCAAATTCGTCTGCACCCAGCGAGCCCCACTGCTGCACATCTCGACTCTTTGTCAAAGATCGTCGTTCTGGCTTATGTTTTCTTGTGGACAGTGGTGCCGACGTTTCTCTTATCCCAGCCTCTAAAAATACTTTTTGCCAGGACTCTGACTCAGGCTACAAACTCTACGCAGCCAACAATACTGAAATACCAACGTATGGTGTCAGAACCATGACTATTGATTTAGGGCTCCGCCGAGAATTCAATTTTCCTTTCATTATAGTCAAAACCTCTAAAGGCATACTTGGTGCAGATTTTTTAAGAAAATTCAATTTATTGATCGATTTGAAGAGGAAACAGCTAGTAGATGGCGACACTAACCTTTGCATCCGAGGGAATGTCGCTTCCATCTCGCAAGAGCTGATGGTGAGCACTATGTCTAAGTCTCACAAATTTGTTGACCTTTTCAAAAAATTTCCGGATTTGACGAAACCCAACTGGTTACCCAGCAATGTCAAGCATGATGTGCGACATCACATAGTTACAAGAGGACCACCTGTCTACTGTCGCCCTCGCCAGTTGGATCCAGCTAGAATGAAGATTGCTAAAGACGAATTCCAATTTATGTTGGACAATGGGATCATTCGACCATCGAAGTCACAGTGGGCGAGTCCATTAATCCTAGTTCCAAAGAAGGACGGAAGTTTTAGACCATGTGGTGATTACCGGAGGCTAAATAACTCCACAGTTCCAGATCGGTACCCGATTCCAAGGATTGATGACTTCCAGCACATCCTTCGAAACAGCACTGTCTTTTCGAAGCTTGATCTGTTCAAGGCATATTACCAGATCCCAATGTCTGAGGAAGATCGTGAAAAAACAGCCATCACAACCCCGTTTGGGATGTTTGAATTTAATGTGATGAGCATGGGACTTCGTAATGCGCCGAGCACGTTTCAGCGTTTTGCTCATCAAGTTTTCTTTGGATTGGATTTCGTTTTTTCATATTTGGATGATGTCTTGATTGCCTCCTCGTCACTTGAGGAGCATCAACGACATCTAGAGGAAGTTTTCATTAGACTTGACAACTATGGTCTTCGCATAAACCTCTCCAAGTCAGTATTTGCAGTTGAAGAGTTGAGTTTCCTAGGATACCTAATTACACCTGAGGGTACTAAACCTCTTCCTGAGAAGGTGAAAGTAATCATGGATTATAAGCGCCCAACGACAGTTCAGGACCTTCGTTCTTTCTTGGGTATGCTCAATTATTACAGAAGCTACTTGAAGGGTGCTGCTGAAACTCAGGCTGTGTTGCACGAATATTTAAAAGGTGCAAAGAAGAAGGATCAACGGAAGATTGAGTGGACCACTAGTGCAGTTGACGCCTTTGACAAATGTAAGCGGGATTTGGCAGAAGCCACTTTACTGACTTTTCCTGATGCGGATTTTCCACTTTCATTGGCGGTTGATGCGTCCCAGCATGCTATTGGTGGCGTCCTCCAACAGTATGAAGGAAGTGGTTGGAAACCCATAGCATTTTTCTCAAAGAAATTGAGCAGCGCCCAGGTCAATTATTCCACTTATGACCGTGAACTGTTGGCGTGCTATGAAGGTATCAAAAAATTCAAACATTTTTTGGAAGGAAGACACTTCTTTATTTTTACTGATCATGCTCCATTGACTCACGCCTTTGTGCAAAATAATGACAAAGCCTCTCCACGCCAGCTTAGACAGTTGCAATATATCTCACAGTTTACAACTGACATTCGTCATATCCGTGGATCAGAGAATGTGGTGGCCGACAACTTGTCACGAATTGAAGCCATGACAGTCATAGATTATGACAAAGTGGCTGACGTTCAAACAACGGATGAGGAGTTACACAAACTGCAGCGAGACCCACAGTCTCTAGTCATGAAATCCTATGAACTCGCCTCAGGTAAGCAGTTGTGGTGCGTATCGACCGGGTCAAGAAATCATTAGAACCTGCGTATGATGGTCCCTTCAAAGTTTTGGATCGACAGGACAAGTATTTTTCCGTTGACATAAAAGGGAGGCCAACACACATTTCCATTGATCGGCTCAAACCAGCGTATACTTTGGCTTTAGCTGATGAGACACCAGCACCTCAACAGGCTGCCTTGCCTGGACCTGCAGTCTCCTCTCAGCAAGATACTGACATCCATCAACCTCAAGCCACCTCCCACTCCTCGATGCCTCCAGCTCAGCCTCCCCTGCCCTTGGTGGGTGAAGAGCCTGCTAAAACTACCAGATCTGGTCGTACCGTCCATTTTCCTAGGAGATTTTTAGACCAAGTTTATGTTTATTAGTTTGTTCATTAGTAGTTTTTGCTAATTTGTTGCCTAAGGCTCGTTTTGAAATTGTTGTAGCATTTTGCTATTGTTCCTGTTCCTTTTGTTTGTTCAAGTTCCTTGTCAAGTCTCTCAGTTCCTAATTTTCACTACTTTCTCTTACTTTAAAAATATTTTCGTGACGTTGTCACTAGAAGGGGGATAATGTAGGAGTAGTGCACGTGATGGATGTACATGGACGTGAATGGATGTACCTACATGTGGAAATTTCGCAATTTTGAATGTCGCGCGTTTGATGCTCGGCATCTTGGTTTTTGTTTTTGTAAACAATGATTAGTGAGTTTTTTTCGAGTACGAAAAGTGTTGTAGAGTTGTCCTCCGATTAAATACGTTTTCAAAAGATTATTATTATTCCAAGTGTTTTTTTATTCTTTTCAAAGATTTCCCCAGGAAACCAAGAACCTACAAGTCTCCATGCAAGTTTTTTCCTTGGATTCTTCAAAACAATTCATTGTTCGAGGTTGGCTTGGTTTTACTGTAATGGCTACCCTCGGGGTAGTTTTGACAGTTTTGCTAGGGGAACATTTGACATATATTTTTATATACCTATGAAGTTTGCCAATGCTATGTTGATGTAGGATTTTGAATACCTACTCGACCTGACGTTTTTCAATAAACATCTTTGTTTTGATCATTATTTTTTGTTACTTCAATTCCTACATCCATAAAACTTGGTGTTCCTTTGAGAAAGAAGAGTGGGTACTCATCTAATTGAAATTGTGTTGGTAGTGTTGATTGTTATAGGCTGCAGGGTCTATAGTTGTTCTGTCTGACTCAACATTATTGCCAGATAATGATTTGCCGGACGTTCCATGGTTTTTTGGTAATATTAGTTTAGAATGGGGTATTTCGGTGGGTCGGAAATTCAGGTTTTTGACCTCAAATTTGGATTCAGCACCCTTGAAAACCTATATACTTCAACTTTAAGCTCAATGATACTATAACATGTGGTAGAAAAATTAATTAAAGAGATCACACGTTTGAAAAAGGCGGGCCGCTATAAATGCACACACACTAGGAAAGGACTACGCCGCGGACTATGCCGTAGAGATGGGTCGCTCATTAAAGATCCGGCTCTTTGAGCCGGGTCTTTCAGAAGAGCGAGTGAACCACGGGTCAGTAAAAAAGAACCGCGGCTCTTCGGATCTTTTGAGCTCAGTGCTGGCAGTGTTCGGTGAAGATCGGTTCTTCAAAAGAGCGAGTGAACTGCGGATCAGTAAAAATGACAAATGAATCGCGGTTCTTCGATCTTCGGATCTCTTGAGATCCAGTGAAATAAATGAACGGCGGCTCTTCGATCTTCGGTTTTTTTGAGATCGGCAGTGTTCGGGAAAATTAGGACCTCCTTTTCGTCAGCTCACTGATGCCAACCCGTACGATAATTCCGAGGGAAAATACGATATAAGTCGATCAAACAATACAATTTTGCGGAATTGTATCGTACCACCACATGCATTATTGTATTTTTGGTCGTAAACTTTACCGTATTTTTCCAGTGTTCTCTGTGACCCACTTTCTGATTCTTTCCGTTGTTTTTTCTCTCTGTTTAATTTTTACATCATGATTTTTTGTGAGGAGCTCCCTGATACAAGTTCAAAAAGGCAAGCAAAAGCATCCTTATCTTACCATTATTATCAATATTGAAGCTTACGTACTTATTGGTTCGTTTATTATCTTTCAACTTGGTTACCTTAATTTCCTTTGTTGAATACCATGATATAACATCAAAATGTTATACCTACTAAGAAATTTTTTTTTTAATTGTGGTTTGTCATTAGAGGCATAAAAAAATGCAGATTTCATATAAATAAATATTTCACCAAAAAACTGTATTTTTAAGTCTTACTTATTCATTGCTTTAATCTTGTTCATTTACTGTTTTTCGTAGATTTTTTGAAGGATTTGTTGAGCATCTTTATTGAACAACAGCGCTTTTTGGGTTATTATTTTCAATAATGAACCATTGGAATCGAGCAACAGAGAAATTATTCCCTCTCGCCCTCAAAATTTCATGGTTTAGGATTCAAGGTTATGTAGAATCCAATAATCGAATAAACATTTCCGGGCAGAACTAAAATAAACCGTTGTGTAACAATTTGTAGCTTTTTTATCGTATTTTCATCTCTACAATAAATACGAGCTCAAAAGAGCCAAAAAGAGCCACTGATCCGTCGAAAAGATCCGGATCTTTTGAATGAGCGGAGCGCTCAGAGCCGTTCTTCTTGGTGAACCGTTTTGCCCATCTCTACTATGACTTGCGTCTCGGTGCACCGCCCTGAGGGATTCCGAATGCACTCTTGCGGGACTGCGAGGAAGTTTTCGTCAACTCAAACTCTTCTATTTTAATATCTTTGGAGGAGCCATTCCAGATATTCAATGATTACTTTGGTGAAGTAGTGGATGATGTTGCGAAAGTCAAAGTTGATTTATCAACTATGATTGATTATGATTGATTTTTCTATCACATCGTAAATAATACAGAAGTTATAACTTCTTTTTTCTATCACATCGTAAATAATACAGAAGTTATAACTTCTGTATTATTTACGATGTGATAGAAAAATCAATCATAATCTTTTGTGATTTGCGGGAATTACTAGGTGTGAGTAAAGGAATGAGATGTGTGTAAATGTTTAAGAGGTTTGAGAGTGATAGGGGTCGGAATGACAATTGGTAATCCTTAGCAAACTGATATAGCTTTTCCATTACGGTACAATCGAAATTGATTTTGAGATGGCTCAGGATGGTTTCTATAATCTACAAGCAATACTCTCCGTTGTGGGGAATGTTTCGTTCACATCATCTACCCCTTGAATATTGTGGCAATGATTACAATAAGGTGAATAAATTTTTCCCATGAGGCACCGAAAGAATTGATTATTTCCTAGTCCAATCATTATTTTATCAATGGTAGAGAAAAAAAAGCCCAACTCAAGGTCTCAAATACCGGTCCTAATATTTGATCACGAAGATTCATTCTGGCTCAAATAGATGTCAAAAAGAGAGTAGGTGGAAAGTAACGGCAAAACGACATAAATATTAATTTCCTTCTTTTCAAAATGTTTTGAAATTTCTGCAAGTTTGTCTAAATTTCTTCTCTGTAACCCCAACGTCTCTTTATTTCCCTCGTTCTAAATTAGATGTAATAGCCTAATTATCACTTCATATTACCGATTCAGATCAATAGAATGTATTCAGAGAGCTCTTCCTAACTGAGCTACTGCTAGAAGAGACCTAATTATTAAAGACAAAAATATCCAATCCACTGTCTTGTACTATAGGATACAAGATAATATAAATACCTACACCAAACCTTATTTGCTCCCGCGCATCAATAACATTATTGCAAAGCGACAGTTAGAAGAAAACAAATAATAAAAACGAAATAATAAAAATACACAAGCAATATAAAAAAAGTGTCTTTATTTTTAGTGATTTTACTAGGTAGTCTCCAAAGTATAATATCACAAAATTTAAATTAGTTGATTAAAAATTCGATCAATTCAGTAAATTTCGACTGTAGACTCATGATGTAAGAAGGGTGAACATTATCGCACGATTGACTATTTTCTCTTCTATACGGGGTGTTAAACTCACGTAACTCGACACTGAGATTCTACGACTGAAGTTGAGATTCTACGACTCATGCCGAGCTAAAAGTGTCTCTGACATGCCGAGCAATAAGTGACCCTTATTTCACTTGCACAGAACAGTGAGCCAGAAAGAAATCAAAGAACGAGCCGGATGAAATAAAGCAATGGGAAGGCAGAATTATTTGAAACGGGACAACACAAATCAAAAACGGACGACACAACAAAAATTAATAATCAAACAGTTATCACTGTTATCAAAGTCCCGATTCACAAAACTCCCGTCAGAGTGCATTCGGAATCCCTCGGGGCGGTGCACCGAGACGCAAGTGTGGCAAGTCTCTACTATGCCGCGCGCGTGTGTGAGTACTATTTTGTAGTATCCAAGAGGTCTTCCAAGGGTTTCTGTGCATGGATACTTTTTTCAAAGACAGTTGGCTAGCTACGTCACACCATTCAAATCTTCAACTTTCCTTAGCTTCTCTGATTTTTTAAAAACATTTTCTCGACGAACAGACCCATAGGAAATACACAAAAAATAGGAAATTCCGACATGGTGAAATTCCTCATTCTGCTGTTTTAAAAAGTTCTTTACTGATAAACCGTGTGTGTTGAAGTTTTGGAGTTCACCCTGCGCTAAAGAATTGTGATGGAGAATACTACAAACTTTTCCTCAAACTCAAAGAAGACCCGAAAAGATTTTTTGAATACACCGCAATGTCCATTGTTGCTGCTATTGTATCCTTCTTGTTTTGGTTTATTATTTCCAATAACGAACCTTTAAATCGAAGAAGACATTTTTTTTTAACCCCCCTCAAAAATCGTTTACGTTTCAAAGTACGTAGAATCCGAAAATCGAATAAAATATTTTCCGTTCGCCTTACGCGGCACTTTCCTTAGTTACCTTGGACCGATTTTGATGAAATTTTGATGGCTAAGAGACAACATGTGATATGAAAAAAAAAACTGAATAAGTCCTCTATGAAGTCAGATTGATTAGGAAGCAGGATACGTCACAACAAGGCTACCTCCATACAGATTCAAATTACATTTAAAATTCCCATCTTCCTTAAATTCTCTAAATTTTTTGGATGGTCTTTCGAACAGCACACGATGGTTTTCATCAATATCAGTGAACTCCCTTTTGAATTTTTTAAAAAATAAGTCATAAATTTTTACGATCATAACTTTTATAATCTCTCAGATCTGACTTTCAGTTCTAAATTACATCAACCTACTGTTCAGTTGTGTGCCGTTATTCCTGAGCCATACTCTTTTGAAAAAAAAAAAATTAAAAAAGTTGACCGAAATACCCCATTATGGTACTTTCTGTGAACTGTCAAAAGTGCCCCTTTCTCATGCCAATTGTGCCCCACCGGTGGGGCACAATTGTCACTTCCTAAGCTTTTTGAAAATTTACAAAAAAAAATACTTGGCAAGCAGATTGAAAAAGGAACGAGATGTATGTGGGTAGCAAAAATACCGTAGTTAACGATAGAAGAAAGAAATTCAAGACCTCTCGTTCTTTCAACCTTGTAGGATGGAAAATGCGAAAAAGTGTCAAATGTGCCCCCCACTCCCCTACTGGTCTAGGACAGTCAATGGGCTGCACCTAAAGAATGTACCATTTAAATAACCTACGGTTACCATATCCTACGACTATCAAAACTGTAATGTCAAAATTGACAATAACGTTTACTATAAAAAAAAAATGTTAGCCTCAGGCCACCAAATACTGTCCAAATTGACAAGACATTTTGGTAGGTGATGAGATTCTTTGTTTAGAAGAACAATCCGATGTTTACGTACCGGAGCACAATAATTAAAAACCTAAGAGGCAGGTATTGTAATGCGCAATAACAAATCCAATAGATGACCACGTTAGAAAAGCGGCGATCTGCGATACGTCAAACGCAACAAGTCGCAGCAGAGGTGCAACACCCATGAGGTTATCAAATTTCTCACGACATACGACAAAATGAATAAGATTTAATGTACGAAGCTGTGCATTCAGGTAAATATTATTGACACTACTACAGTAAATTCAGAACCTGATAAGGGGCAGGATAGAGATAAAATGGCAACACCTTGTTTCAGCCCATTGTTTGTTTTTGGTGGACATTTTTTACTCACCTTCACTTTTTTAGGCGGAGGGACAAGTAGGAATCCTTCCTTGACTGGTTTATCCTTTGCTACAGCCATCCCTCATATCTCGCTGTCAGAAACGACCAAGAAGTCATCACAACATCGGTCGAACTTGATGTCCAATTATGATTATAGACAACTTCACACTTCAAAAATCGAAATTTTGTGCTAAAATTCACTTGTTTTGGAACGAGTCGCGGAGGAATACGGTGGAAGTTACTGCAGGATAGAAGTTTTGGTCTGGTCGGAGTGATAAATAAATTTAATTATGTGCGGATGGAACCTCTGGGAACTGGAAATGAGATGAGCGTGACGTGCATTCCGAGTTCCGACGTGCATACACCTTACATCCGTTTGGGAATTCCGAGGGGAAATTTGTGTGAATTTCGTGTGAGAGAGAAATGTTCTGGGAAGAGGTTGGCAGCACTTTTAAGGTCATCGACAGACATAATCGATAACAAGGCAGCAGCACGTAACCGAAGTTGAAAACCATCAATGCTTAGGTACATAAACTACCTACCAATGTTTATGAAATTTTGTAGAAACCTAAATTTTTAGCAAGAAAAATACCTACAGAACATCGAAATTCAGTGCACTCCTGTCGTGGAAATTACTCCATAATTGTGATGATGTATAATCGATTATTAACATCGATAGTATTCGATAGTATGTACTATTATGCATCGATTGCTGACAACATCGATGATCGAATACCAACGTTGAGGCCTGAAATTTCTTTACTGTAGAACCAAGGAATATCCATCCTTTATTTGTAAAACTGTGATTTATTGTAAAACATCCATGTTCGATGTCAATGTTTTGTTTGAACGAAGTTCGAAGGCGGGAAACAGCATGGAAGTAGATCGAAGATGGAGGTAGGTAGGAGGATTGTCATGATTGTCATGTTGGTAGCTTTGCGTAAAATTGCCGAATAAATCAAGATAACCGCCAAGAGGTTACAAGTTGCAGTGCCTTTTTTTGTGATCGGCGAATGTCAACTCAGTTTTGCGAGGAAAAGCAAAAAAATTATGGTTATTATTTCTCCTCATCTGTATAATTACTCGTTTTCATGCTGTACCGATCAAGAGAAGTGCCGGTGACTCGCAGAGTAGACGAATCCGATGTGAATCGGGCGTGTGAAACTCAGTAAAAGATGATGACCGATGTGGAGAACACGGCTGAAAAGAAGATAAAATTTAGGTCAATTTCCACGACTGCGGACCCAAATTATGCTTTGAACAGGATGGATGACATGTATTTGCCCAGGCCCCGTTCGAAATCCGAACATAAATTCAAAGCCAAAGATGAATCCGAGGACGATGGTAAGGTATCATGTTTCCAGCACATGAATTCATCATGAATTTGTTTCAAATAATGTTGAAAAATAATAGTGCCTAGGTATCTCATATTAAAAATATATCGTAAGAAAGGTGCCCCATGCCGCTGTTATATATTGTACCATGTTTAACCCTTAATTTCCCACTTGTAAAAAAATTGTTTTTGCGGATTGTTTTATTAAATTTAGATATATTTTTACAAATTTATAGAATAGGTATTTGAGCAGAAGGTACCACGACGGCCCTATTACAGTCTGTCAGCTTGAGAATGATCTTTCCAAGGGTCACAATAGTGCTATCTGCGTCAGCAGAATCTGTCTATAAACCCAATCTTGTTGGAGTAGAAGATGAAAACTTGGAAAAATCTTTGGTGGGATGTCAGTTAATTCTCATAAAGCACAGAACCAAGGAATGAGGTGGAGAAGGTTCTCTTCATAGAGGAATCTATGCTGCTTAGACAGTGGCGTCATCTGTGACGAGGAAATTCAACTAATAGCCTACAAGATGAGAAATGAGGGTTGAATGTACCTTGAAGGCCCTATTAAAGTCTGTCAAATCGAGAATTATTAAATAATTTTAACTAAATTTTAGTTTTTATTGTAATGTTTTCTTACTCAATCGATATCGCCTCAATGGCTATCCGTTTTGTTTTAAAAGTGCGTAAACTATTGCAGGTAAAAATAGTTAAAAATAGTAAACTATTAAAATAGTAAAAATAGTTGAAAATTTTCATACTTAATAATAGAATGAAGATACCAGCAGCATAAAAAATTATCATGTGTTATTGAAATAATTTCTCTGTGTTGCACATTGGGATTTTTGAGAAAAAGTTTGTTTTTCTCATTTCAATCTATACTCTTGCCTTTATTTAAAGAGCTCTGGACCGCGGGTTCCAAAACCCCTTCCCTGCCAAGAGGTGGCAACGTTGCAAGGTGCTCACCTTGGGGTCTCAACTCACAACCCTTCGCGGTCAAAACCCATCATCCCTCTTCCTTCTTCCTCTTCTATCAACATACAATTTAATTATTTATCGTTCGGTGAACATTTTTTGTAATTTAAATTCGTAACGTACTAATTATTCTGATGAAAATGAGTCCAAATTTCCTGTAATTCGGCGAAGAGGGCGTAATTCGTTTGGGTGGGTTGGCCGGGAGAGGGCTGCTGAGTTTTAATCGTACCTACCTCGAGTTTATACTCGATATGTTCAATTTTTCTCGCTGATCACGATTTTGGTGATGGGATGATCGAAATAATTTGTGAATCAAGTGTGCATTTGCAGAAGAGGGTAAACTGTTGGGGGGTTGGGGGGGTTCACGGGCGGAGGGGTCGCGCAGGTATACCTCGACCTTCCGCTGGGGCTCGGATTCTTGCAGCGATGCCGAACCTTTGGGGCCTTCAAAAATCCCAGAGCTCTTTAAATAAAGGCAAGAGTATAGTATAAATGTGTCTTCATGTATGTTTTACATAGTTTGTAATTCTACCAATCACTAGAGCTTAATTTTGTCATCTTTGGCTGAGAATTTTAGAAAAAATTGTAGGGTGGTGACGACAAATCGAAGCCTCAACTTCTGAAACAGGAAACAACCAAATTCCATGGGTTGTACATCTTAGTTCCAAGCACTAAGTACCGACAGATTAGGTAGGGTGACTCGCCCAATGAATGAACACTTAAGCTCTTAGCGCACTAGTGACGAACTTTAATGTCTATAGTTCTTAAAGTTGCAGTACTACACTACTTGAATTTGTCTGATGTTGTTTAAAATTATATAAGGAACAAGAATAGCATGGGAGAAGACGAGAAAAGTTGATTTTCATAGCTAATTTTCCACAATAAAGGAGTTAATGTATTTCATTCACCCCATGAATGAACACTATTTCCTAGTGAATGAACCCTGAAATTCCAGTGAATAAACACTCCATTCCCAGACACATTCACCTGTTCATTCACTGGATAGGATAGTTATTTAAACAAGTTGAGGCAAAAAATCAGCAGTATAGTTGTTTCTTTACTTGGGAAGCCTCCATTCGATTTAAAAACCGTGAAATAACCCTCCAGCCAGTGAATGAACAGTCGTTCATTTACTGGTTGGAGGTCATATTTTAGCTCCCACAGTATTGTAGGCTGTTACTTACGCGTTGATGACAGAGGAGGAACAGAATCCCACCGCTGCCACCAATTTGTAGGCTTCTGTGTGCTCTAGGGATGGGTATCGTTATAAAAGTATCGATATTTTGTATCGATACTGTATCGTATCCGAGTATCGATATCCCAAGTATCGTTGGACATGAGTATCGATATTTTTAAATATCGAGTATCGATACTTTGGTGTCACAAACTATCAATATTATCCATTATTATCAAGAAAAATAATTTTTTCAACAATTTTTATTCATTTTATACTAGCAAGAGTCCAACAGGGTGATTTTATCCATGATACAAAAGTTGTTTGTGCAACCAAAGAGTAATGACCCAAAAGCCTCTCTACCTTCTTCATTATTTAGCAATTATGTTGAATTTTCCGCGAGAACTGTATCGATAATCGATATTCAGAAATATCGGATCCAAAGTATCGATATCCAAAAATATCGGATAGTGCAGTATCGATACTAAAATATCGAGTATCGGTATCAAAGTATCGATATTTTGAAATATCGAGTATCGATACCCATCCCTAGTGTGCTCACACGTTGTGGACAGAGGGAGGGGGTTAAACCTACCACGGTCACCAAGGTATGAGCGTATCGTTCAACGAGTGTCGACTGTGTCGTTAATCGTTGAACGCCTTTGGCACGAGTTCTGTGGGGGGAAGAGAAAAAGCAAATACCAAAAACACTTATGACTAATTTTAAGTTAAAGGGTAGCGTGATTATATTTACCTGTGGCGAGGCGTTGACAATTTTGAAGCTCTGTGGCGATGTTGTGTCGAAACTGTGCTAGCCTGAAGGGCGCATGAAATTGAAACAGATCACAAATGTGTCTGGCCTGAGGGGCTTATTAAATGATCCTGAAGGGATTCTGCAAAATGAACCTGAGGTGTGTCGATGCACGTTCCTCGTACTAGTTATCTGAACCAGGGAAAGTCAAGAAAAACTACAAGGTTTACAACTACTAGCTTTGATTTATTAAAAAGATCAAATGTTGGTGTGTGAAGCACAAAAGAGAAACAGAGCCTGAAGGGCGAATAAAAATCGACATGAAATAGTCACAAAATAAATATGGTTTATAAAAGTTCTGTGCGTTCTTTACAAAATCGTTTCCATTCTCATTCATCAGTAATCAAGTTCCATTATCATCATCAAAGAGGCAGTTCAGGTTTACAGTTAAGTTCTGTATCGTTTTCGTGTTTTACAGTTACTAGTATGGTTACTCTATCACAGCACTACTTTGGCCAAAGGTTTTAGTATGTTAGGTTTGTGCACTCACTCTGACAGGGCCCGAAGGAATTCTGCGCAGATTCGTGGCGAGGAAGGTAAGGGTCGTTCTTCGCTGGAGCAGCAGGGACTTCGCGGCGAGAACAGTTTAGATTTGAGTCGACTTTGTGGTTGAATTGTGCGCACAAGGTTAGACGGGGGGGGGGGGGGGGGGAAGAGCAGACTTGGCAGTGGGCAGGGCTCGCGGCTACCAATCTCTCTGAAAGCTGATACTGGAATGAAACCAAGCTGACGAAGCTTCTTCAAATTCAGAGATGACTCCCCTCCCCTCCACTTAGATTTTAGTCGTGGAGGGCTCTGATTGGCTGGGCGAGGAAAGACAGCTGTCCTTCCTCGTCGGGGAGTTGGACGCTCAGATGGAGGCGGCGTCCTGCTCGTCCAGGGGCTTCAGGAGGGAGGCTAACTCTCTAGCCTAGCTCTGCCACTGAAGTAGATGGAGTTTCAGTGAGCGGGAGCTCACAGTATGAACACCCAACAAAACATATCATAATCAAAAAAATTCCCTTCTACCCAATTAGTTCTCTCTAGAAAAACATATCAGCTACAATAATAAAGCATGACATTGACTAATTTAGCATTTTACGTACCTCTAAACACTAATCCCCACGTAATGGCCAACTCCAGTTGTTACCCCTAGAGACGTTCTTGGAGACTGACCTGTTGATAACAACAAAACCGAAGAAGATGGCAGACTTTTTATCTACTACTTCACCCTGCTATCTATGATATGTTGATGGAACTAATGAAAAACACCGTTATCATCAGGGTGCATCACAAGCCTTATTATTCCCAAATAACCTGGTACTGTTCCTTCACTGGGCGAGTCACCCTACTCTCCTTTCCATACACTGAGCGACATTTTCAAGAAAAATTTATTCTATCTGTTGCTTACCGAAAATGGTTGAAGTGGTCGGATTTCGGATTAGGCCATGAAAATTAAAGCGCCCACGAAGTCTCTGGACGTTAGTTAATCCAGGATAGAATATTAATCCAGCAGTTTCCTTATTGATTGGAGCTAGTCCTTTCTTTCGAGAGAAAAGAATTTCTCCTGAATGATTTGTTGTTCTAGAAGACCTGAAACCGTCATTATGGGAGTTCCTGGGATCAGAACTGAACAGGAGCTACGCTCTGGAGAACGACGAAGAGCAATACTCCGCACGCCGGGAGAAAGTGTATTCTTTTATGAAGATCCCGCGTGAAGTAGAGAAATTCATGTTGTACGGCTTCTTGCAGGTACGTCCAGAAAGAATTGTCGATTATTTCGTAGTTCGTAAGGTTTGTTCGTTTGTTAATGGGAAATTCTGCTCAGAACTCTTGTTGAACAAGATAACTCTTGTTTGTGACTAACAAAAGTCAAGTGCACTCACTTGAAAAATTTTCTTGAGAAAAGTGAAAATGAAAGAAGTTCTCGCGGTGTAGATACCCCACGACGTAATCTGAGGTATATGGAGAGTAAAGGGGAAGAATGATACATGTCCATAAAACCTGATTTAGAGAAAAACCATTTTTAAGGTTTCCAAACGTTTTGAGGTAATGGTATGATCAAAATTCAAAAAATAAAAATACGTCCATGCTTCAATAATCTTATTAAACTGTATTAAAGAATGGAAAATTAAAACTAACTACTTGTTTTACTGAAAAAAATAAGAAATGAACGGAAGGTTCGGACAGCAACCATTGTTTCCTACATTTCGTCACCAATGATCACTTCATCACTAATCACGTCCTCTTCGCTTTCCTCGTCGTACCCTTTCTTCTTCTTTCTCTTGTTCTTCGGCTCTTTCCTTTCTTAAAATCGTTTAAGAAACTGCAAATCTCCGTGTTTCGCTTGTAGCATGGTTTTGTAAATCTTCTTCTTGGGGATGATTGGCTGTATTTGGGGGATTTTTTTCTTCTTTGTTTGTCTCTGTGAAGGCTTGGCTGAGGAAGCTCTTTGGTTGGAGGTGGTTTCTTTCAATAATGAAATGTTAAAGTTTCCAAAATAAGTTTTTTTTAAGCCATGAGACGCCACCTCCCAGAGGTGGGAGGGAGCACGGGACATGAACCATTCTTTCCTTGGCGCGCGAAATGAAACCATTCTTCCCCAGCACGGCAAACCTTCTCCGTGTAATATCTTCGGAAAAGAACACTTTTCCCCAGTGACAATATTACAAGTTGCTACCTACGTTGAATAGGCAACCAGTGGCGGTCTTATCTCATTTTTTGTAAAAATTGGACAAAAACCATTCTTCCCCTGAACTCTTCATATGGTTTCTGGTAAGCTGAAACCAGGTTACTAGAAAGATGAAAAGAAATCCTAGATTTTTCTAAAAAAAAAAAAAAAAAAAAAATTGTGAAATACGTTCGTTGAGAGAAGATATACCTAGGTAGTTCAAGGTCCTCTCTTGACCTGGTCTTATAGCATTTACACATAAAATTGGAGGTTTTAGAAATCAGTTTGGAGGTTTCCCATTTCAAATTGGAGGATGATGGAAATAGTTCGTGTCACGTCAATTTATTCCGATTAGAAGGTGGAAAACCGCGGTGCGTCTGGGAATACCTACTCCGTGCAACATGTCGAAGACATTCCATTTCAAGTGTCCGTCCCTTCCAACTGCCATTCTTTTAAAGGTGCCTACTCAGTCGTCAATTTTGTAATTTCTGTCATCCTCCAATTTGATGCAAAACCTCCAATTTGAAATGGAAAACCCCCAAATTAATTAGTAAAACCTCCAAATTTATGTGTACAACCCTTCAATTTGGCGAGAAAATGCTATATGTATACTTCTGGTCGATTTCCTATGCTATCAACCAGGTATTTGTTGTGGTTCGATTACTCGGGTGAGAGAGTAGGGTAGGAGCCATCAAGACGCCTTTTAATGTTTTGACCTGTAGACAGTTGCCCGTCGTCGAGGTAGAACTGACCATATCTTTATTCTAAAATGCAAGGTAGTTGCGACTGGAGCCACGACGAGAAATAATCAAAGAATCAATCCCTGTAAGTTGTAACGTCTTAAGACTTTCGAAAAAGGAGAAAATGAAAGAAATAAATCGTTCTAAGCAAAATCTCTGCTACCATTGTTCTGTATGAGTTAGCTTGTTGTTCAAAAATTTCATCATTAGACTTAGATATAGGAGTAGGTGAAAACATTGGACATCTTCCATGTGGTGTGGTCCGTTGTTATTGATAGAAAGCAAGAAACGCGTAATCCAGGAGAACGATAGAAAAGAACTTGTATTTTTCACACTTGTATCTTAACACAGAAATTGGAATGTCAACAAATATCATATGATCACAACATCAGAAATAACAAGCGCCTATAATCAACCCTGTCGGTGACATTCCTCCGGCCCGCCTACTAGAAATTACCGTTGTAGATATAGTTTTGCGATTTTCTTGCCAAAATTTCTTCCAGTGCCTCCCTACGCTCACCCACATACTCAGTGTCATCATCAATCACAAGTTTCTGTGTGATTGGTTCGGCCTCCCTCAGGAAAGCTGGCCTATCGCACTTACTGTCTCAGGAGATTCCCGCTCCTGTTCTAACACATTCCAGTTTTTTACTTCCTGTGCAGGGAATAGAGAGTACGTAGCTCCAAAGGCTGCGACTAGTACTGCACGCTCTTCTGGCGGCTTCCTTCGGGACCTGCTCCAAAAAAACTTCTGTGCCATTTGGTCCTCAGCACGAATCCTAATTTGTGGATACATCTCCTTGATATCTCCTCCAATGGGAATTGGATATTCACGAAAGCGACGGTGCCGTCCAGGAAGGCAGATCGACATACTCGGCCCCACCAGCAACACATTATTTAATCTAGCTCTACTCACATTGACTGATGCATTGAAACAGGTTCGGCGTTTCCCTGGCTTATTGGGATCTTTGTCCATCCGTCGTTCGTTTGTCCATCTATTGTAAAATTGCCGGAGAGCGATTCCACGGCTCTGAGGTAAGGGTTCGTCGGACTTCCACAGGAGTCTTATCTCTTGTCGCCCTTCTGTGCTTCTTGTCGTAGCTTCAAAATTAGCCAAAGCTAGTTCCTCTTCTTTGGACTTTCCCTTTTCTTCCTTCTCGTCCATTTTCTTTCCTTTGATAACTAAGCCATGCAAGGAAGTTTCATAATCTTCCTCACACCAGTGAGTCATTTGGTGCTCCTCCTCGTCCTTTACCTTCCACTTGGGATATTGTGGTACCTTTCCATGGAGAACCCATCCCAAGCGGTTCTTGGTTGCCACTGGTACATTCCATGATTTGTGGACAACTTTTAGAGGTATTCCTAATGCCCAGTTGTCCTCTCCCAGGAGTATGGTAGGCTTTGCATCCTTGTAGGGAGAAATGTCAAGATCTTTTAGGTGGCCAAATGACTGTCCCAACAGTGTAGGATCCACTGTTTGCTGCGGCAGGTTAATTTGGCGGATCGTCCTTGCATTGTAGACTTGGAAAGTTTTGGCGTTATCTTTAACGCTGGAGATGTTAAAACTCACCACTCTTGACTCTGTCTCTTCCCTGACCGTGTTATCTGTCCACCTCACTTTCAAAGGATGATTTTCTCCTCTAAGACCCAGCTCTTTGGCCATGTCTTCTTGGATCATGGTAACAGTCGATCCACTGTCGAGAAAAGCGTAGGTCTCGACTGTCTTATGGGGCCCGAACACCTTAACTGGCACTACTCGGAGTAGGAGACGGCTTCCCTTCACAATGTTGACCGCAGTCGTTGCATTGTTCTCAGAGGTTGCCTCCTCACCTGCGTCCTCACCTTCTGAACCTTCTGCCTCCTGATGAGATCCCACTGTTTGGGTGCTCTTAGGGTGCAACAGTGTATTATGGGGAGTAGTAAGTGGGCACGTTGATCACACTTTCACTTGAAGCTCTGATGTTTTTACTTTTGACTTGAAGCTCTGATGTTTTTACTTTTGACTTGAAGCTCTGATGTTTTTACTTTTGACTTGATTTACTGATGCTTTTTATTTTCTGTTAAATCCTGTTAAAAATACTTTTCTGTTAAATCCTGTTAAAAATACTTTTCTGTTAAATCCTGATAAAAATTTTCAACACAAAACATCAGAACACATTTTTTAACACAAAACATCAGAACCAGTGACTTTTTCGATCTAGCGACTTGAACTCCTGATAAAACTTTTTTCAACACAAAACATCAGAACCAGTGACTTTTTCTTTTGGGGGGTAAGTTTAAAGAATATTTTTTCCCATTAGAAACTCTAAAAAATTACAGTAGGTTTTAATTTTTAATGACAGGTGCCACTAAAAATTGTATATATTAATTATACCATCAGCTCATTTTGTAAACTCTATACGATGCATTTTATTACCATTTTTAAGTGTCACTTTACCTTTATAGATCAATTTATATTTGTCTTTCACGAGTGTTTCTAAATCCCCCTCTTGGTTAAACCTATTTTTTAAAAAATGATTTGGTAGCAATATGTTGTTAAAGCCACCCTCCAAGTCTACCGCTATAGTTTCGCAAAATTTAGACTTCACCTTTTCCGCTTTAAGGATCACATAAGGTTTGTCACGTTTTAAATCATTAAGCGTACTAAATCCACCATTGATTCTTTCCAAAAATTCATCGGCCATCTTTTATTATAAAACCCCATTCCTTTAACTCTCCCCTCATTTGTATAGTATCCACCCACTTTTTTCTTGCATGGATACTATTTACCCTCCCCTCATTCTTATTTTCAGAAAACCAAGTGAAAATAAAAAAAGATCATAAATTTGACATTTGTATACTACCATTTTTCTATCCTGAAAAAAATCAGTAGCATAAGAATTTTTAATGAACTGTGTTCATTAAAAATAAAATCTCCTTCCCTCCAAGCATTCTAGCAAGATGTAAAATAATCCTCAAAATCCTTCTTCAGTTCGGCTTTATCCTCATTATAAATCAATTTTCTAAGCTGATGTTCAGTGGCATTTTTAGGAACCTTAATCTTTTTTTCATTAAGGTATACCTTTACTGCCTCCTTTGTAAGGAGTGGTGGTTCACCATCGACACCCAATATATATTTTCTGCACACCTGTTTACGAAATCTATACTGCTTCAATTCACGTAAAATCTCATCTAGTTCGTAATTGTTTTTTTCAAAAAATTTAAATTCAGGTGTCTTTACATACACCCAGAAACCTCCATGTTCTTTACATAAATTTAATGCTTTGTCGCTTAAACCCATATCTCTTTATTTATTATAGAAAATATATTTTTTTCCCGGGGGTCCGCCTTTAGAACCGCGCAATCTACCGATTGCTCGGCGAATCTACATGAATCAGTTGCATAACCCATCACCGATATGACTCAAGGACGGGAGAGGCGTTCGTGAGGATTCAGTTATCTTTTGTGACCCGCTCTGCACACAACCTAAAAGATTATTTGTGGTGATTGTTGAAGACTTTTATTTGGAACTTCAGAGTTACAAAGCGCATCATAGTGAGTGTATAGTGACTTTATTGAGAAAGTGGAACGTTGTGAAAGTAAGAAAGTTGCAAGAACTTTAATAACAGATGGAAACATTCAAGTGTTAGTAGCTGCTAGTAAAAGTATCAATTAATAATGGATTATTCATACTTCCAAGTACAGTTCTACGAGTGGAATCCATGTTAAAGATTCCAGAACTTTAAAGCATTTTGGGAAGCACGATTGAAATGCATCTGAACCAGAAGGCCGTGTTCTCCCACCCAATCCGCTCCTGTAGGAACGCCTTATCTGTTTATCTCAAAAGCGGCCCTCGAGGACCGCGAGATTGTAAACGGACTCATTGAATCTAATAAATACAAAAAAAAGGACCGCGGACGATGTGACGTGATTCCCCCTCCAAAAACGCTCCTACAGGACCGCCAGATTGTAAACGGTCTCATTGAATCTAATAAATACAAAAAAAAAAAGGACAGCGGGATGATGTGACGTGATTCCCCCTCCAAAAGCGCTCCTGCAGGAGCGCCTCGATCTACAGTAAGATCAGCCTGTAACCTTGAGAGGGCTCACGCGTGAGCCTCTTGAAGGACGTTTCTAGCTATTCTTTTTATGAAACTACTCGATGTAAAATAAAATATTTATTATCGTTTATTTTTCTTTCCTACTTCTCCATTGTTACCGGTTTTTATTTCGTATGGAATTTTGCGGCTCACATCTGAGCCGCAAAGCTCTTTAGAGTTTTTATAGGGAATCCCTATAAAAACTGACTTAAAACCTATTTTTCTGCTGAATCCAATTAGATTTCTTCTTTTATAATATTTTTAAGTGGTATATAGTTCAGAGTAACTTCTGAAACCAAAATTACGTAAGCAAAAGTGTTTTCTGGTACATTATTTTCAAAATCTGCTCGTAAAATTATATTACTTTTTTGTCCAGATATGGACTGTGGTTGTCTAGTTATATTCACACTGAATATTGGATAGTGCTCTTTGAAGAACTGAGGCTCACAATATGGAAGGGATGAGTCTTGACATACTATTCTTTTGAAATCTGTGTACATAGTGTAAGCTAAACTAAAATCCCCTGAACTCCAATCTAAATTCAAATGTTCTTCAGGATAACGTTTTCCTGCTACTTCAAAACTAATATTTTTAACATTCACATGATCAAATTTGGAATTATTTTTCTTTTGATCATTTTTTCTGGCTGTTTGGAAGGCTACAAATCCCCAGATCGGATTCTGTACATTTCTATAAATATTGGTAATATTGAAATTCAAGTTTTTCCCAGTGACTTTCTGTTCAATACATTGCAATTTTTTAAAGTGAAACAAATAAGGAGCGGTACTAAGTTCAGCAATTAATTTAGCTTTGGATTCACTTTCATATTCAATTATTGGGACTCGCAGGTAGAAAGTTTTAATTTCCACTTTTCCCTCCACACCTTCAGGAGAAGTATTATCTTTCTTGTAACGAAAGAGTACATCATCGTCAGAATTTCTAATGAATGTAATTTCAAATCCTCCCTTGTAAATTGGAGTGATATCACTGAAGAACCCAAGGCCTAAATCACTCAAGTTACCATTCGCACTGAAATCTCCACCACCAATCATTTTAGTATTGAAACCAGAATTCATTAATTTACCATTATAGTTTGCTGGTCCTGAGAAAGAAGCTATGCCCACCACCGTACTAGCAATACCTGGTTCTTCAATTTCATCAATAACCGTATTGTGTTTTTTTATTTCAATTTTGGAAAAAAGATGTGCTACAAAATTGTCTACCATCATTACTGAATCATTGGTTCCATATGTTTTTGTGGCATCTTTAGGAATGTATTTTCCAGCAATGTAATATTGAATATTGCTGCTAAGAAACTCATCATTTAGAAGCAATTTGAAAACCGTTCTTTTGTTCTCAGAGTTCAATTCCAAATTAGATTCAGGATTAAAGTTTTGATACTGAAGCCTTGTGATTTCAGAATCGTATTTCGAGTAGATTGATTTAATTTGATTCATACTTATTTATTATAGGAAAAAAAGTTTTTTTTATAGAATCGAAATTCTATAAAAATATCAAGATAGTGGAATAATTTTTATAGGGAATCCCTATAAAAACTGACTTAAAACCTATTTAAAGCCGCGGCTGGAATTCCAGCCGCGGATAAAACTCTTAAAGGTGGGGGACGAATCGGCCCCACCTTTAACGATAAAGGAGAATACAAGTCGAAAACATTTGCCCACCGAATATTAAAATCCAGTTCTAAAAACTTCCCCATGTTTCAAAAGTGATAGTTTGATAGGATCCACACTTTTAACTTCTTTCTTATTTTTATTATATTCATTTAGAATAGTACTTTTCATATTTATATAATTTTTTATTTCTTGTTCAATATCATTGAACTCTTCATCAGATATTTTACCGTCTTTAATTGCTTTTGTGAACTTTTCTTCAATCGAATTTAATTTAGCTTTTGCCAAAAGTGCGATTTCAGAGTGTTTAGTAATTTTTTTATTGAAAAATCCGCTTGAAGTCCTTAATATTGTCGATAAGGTTGTCAATCCTGCAGAAATTGGAACACTGAATGGGATTATTATTGGTAATGCTATAGAAGCACCAACCAGTCCGAGTTCTGAGAGGGCGAATAAAAATTCAGTACCGTAAAGAGTACTTGATAGTTTTCCATATTTTTTTCTCAAACCATTTCTCATTTTCTCTTCATCTTCTAAAAATTTAAATTGATTGATAATTCGATTGATTCTATAATTGGTCTCATTAAACTCGGGAAAAATTATTTTTGGATATAATCTAGGATGAGTTATTGGAGTAAATTCTTCAGGGGCTGAAGGTGATTCATTATTTGTGTACATCATTTTATTATAGGAAAAAAAGTTTTTTATAGAATCGAAATTCTATAAAAATATCAAGACTATAAAATTTAATAAAAGAAATTAAGATTTTTCTTCAATGTTCTCATGCTATTTACAAAATCGTGTCCTTCTGATAGCTTTTTCAAAATTAATAAACATAAATGTCCACAGATAGGTGGATCATATTGGTTTTGGATTTGCTCCTCGTTATAAAATAAATTTTCCGAACCTAAATATTGAACAAGTTCTCTTGGTGGTGGTGCATTACCATACGAATCAAAATAATATTTTAAGTCGTTATTTTTATAAAATGCAGTCCAGTGGCTTCCAGCCTCATCAGAATTTTCTAGATTTATAATTCCACATTCCGTGTGGTTCACTTTCTCTGGTAAATCATCCTTCATGAAAACTCCTTTGAAATTTTTAATTTTCATTTCTTTCGATAATCTTTCAATATCAAAATTGGTAAGAGGCTGGAAGCTATTTAGTTTTTTGATTTGGTAGGTTTCTTTTTAGGTGTTGAAATAGGTTTTTTCTTTTTCAATCCAGAGCCGATACTTAGGCTTTTTGCATGTTGTGCTAATCTCTCCATTTCCAAGTTATGGCGTTTGATTTCTGCTTCTTCAGCAGATTTATGCTTAGAATCAATAACGCTGGAAGCTACTGCAGCTCCACCACCCAATAATGCCCCAAGAGCACCAATTCCTGCAAAAACTAAGGGTAAAAAGCCACCTGAATGATTTATTTGCAACTGATCATAATTCATTTCCAATTCCAACCCTTTTTTGTTTTTGATACATTTATCTAACTTTTTTTTCTGAGTTTCATTTAACAGGATTTTATGATTTCCTTTTCCACTAATATCTGCAAAAGCCAGTCGTACTTTTACTGGAACACGTTTTTTATAAGCAGATCTTATTTTTTTCATTTGTATTTCTGACAAATTTATTTGATGTGTAATCATTTTATTATAGGGAAAAAAGTTTTTTTTATAGAATCGAAATTCTATAAAAAAACAATCATAATACCTTAATTTAGACCCGGTAATTTACCGGGTCTAATTAAAAACAATCATAATACCTTAATTTAGACCCGGTAATTTACCGGGTCTAATTAGTATACACCCATCCCAAAGAACCGTTTGGTTTTCATACCAGTTTTTACAGCAAAAGCTCCCAATTTTTCACCGATATTTGTTGAACTTTTCATAATTTTATCAGCTTCTATTTCTAGTTGTTTATCAGCAAGATGCCTATCACTTGTTTTTTCATGATCCCTATAAAAAATGTCGTGTTGTTTACAAGCTTTATCAAGACTATTTATACCTTCATCACCTCTATTTAATCTCTTATCCAATTTAGTAAATGGTCCACAATATTGATAACCACCTGGGAGATGCATTTCTGGAATAACAGGCCCAAGTTTATTAAGAATAGTATTGAAAATACCAGAACCGTTTTTTATCATATTTTTGGGTAAATTATTAATAATTTTAATCAAGTATTCAGTTCCCTTGGGATTATCAATATCTTTCTCCAGTTGATCTTTAATGAAATTTATAATTCCCAATTTTTCATTGTGAAAATTATTATTTCCTGCCTGCTCTTGCGCATACAAATAGTACAGTCTTTGTTGAAGTTGATTCAAATTATCTATATATTTAAATTCTACAGGATTTTCAGTATATTTAATCAACCCGGTACCAGTCTTTTTCTTTTTACTATACTCCCAGATTGGCTTTATGATTTCTTTCCATTTTTTACTAACACTTGATTTTGGCTGTTTAGATTCGGGATTATTATTTTGAAACATGCTATTTGTTTGAATGAGGATTTTTGCATAAGCGTTAAAGTCTTCATTAGTGTATTCATCTTTGGATGGAATATCAGAAGCTATGGGTTTTGTTAAGAGCTTCCATAAACCTTCAGTACCGGAATATTTCATTTTTTCTATTTCAATATCATTTCCATTTACCCGTATCTGCTTATTTCCAATAAAGATATGATTTTTTAAAGGGTATATTCCAAATTGTCTATCAGGATGAAGAATATATAATTCTGCAATTGGTCCAATACCTAAAGGCCCTACAGAAGAGCTTGGTAATTCAACACTTTTTTGTAATATTAATTCCATTTCATCATCACTTGAAGAGCTTTGATTTAATGTATCTTCAGTATCATTACCTTGAACCTCGCCATCATCATCTTCATGAAAAGAAACTTTTTTAGGTGAGCTGATAGCCAAGGGATTAAATGTTTTTATTGCAGGAAGGAGTTCTAATTTTCTGCCAAGATCTTCATCAGTTTGTTTTACTGCTTTTTCTACCTTATCTAATCGTGAAGTTATAGGTTCATAAGCCTTTTCTTTTGTTTCCTTATCAGATGCTTGGTTATCCCTTTCTTGTTTCGCTAATTTTTGTAAATATTTTTTAAGTTTAATCGTTTTATCAGCTTCAGCTACGCTCATGGGTTTACGTTTTGGTTTTGTGAAAAATATTTGTTCATCTTTTTCAGGAGGTTTATCAATCTTTTTGATTTCTCTAAATTTGGCTTCTCTTTCCTTCATAACTTCAAGTTGCGCTTCTTTGAATTTCTTTCTAAGCGCTTGTTCTAAAGTAATTTTTGTTGTCATGTTTTTATTATAGGAAAATTTTTTTTTTTTTAAATCGTTTAAACGCTCAATTGCTTAAACGTTTTAGGAACGTTATTTTTGCGTTTTTTGAAGCGTTTCCCAAAGTTATCCATGTAGCGTGTTTATAGGGAATCCCTATAAAAACAAACTTAAAATCTATATTTTTTATCTAAAATATTTCATCAAATTTCTTTAGGTAACGTCCGTTACTGTGTTTCTTTGTTAGGTCAATCGTTAGAAAACCAAAGTCCTCATCCCAACAAGAATAGCATAATTCTTTGAATCGATCATAAGTGAAATCAGTTCCCACATATTCATCATAAATATCTCGCATGTATCTTGGTCCTTGTCTAAATACACATAAAAAATTAATATTGTTTCTAATGAGTTGTTTATCAACTTTTGACCATGATTGTGTCAAGTAAACGCACGAGATTTTCTTATGGCGTCCTCTCACAAAATAATCTTTGATTTCTCTCTGATGTTGAATGTTTACACAATCATCAAAAATAATAAGACTTTTTTCTTCACATGCGTCCAGGGTTATAAGTTCGTCACAATTACTGAAAAACTGCGCTATTTCCACACCGTCTTTTACAGAAATTTTTTCATAATTGCTTCTCAAAACCTCATATGCATTCTGCTCCAGAGATTTTGAAAAAATATATAGATGATTAAAGGGGATTCCCCATGGTTTTGTGATGAGATTATAAAGAAGTGTTGTTTTCCCGCAACCAGAAGTTCCTACTATTAATGCTCTTAAAGGTAATGGTAAAATTCCTTTTCTAGCCTTATTTTTATCAAACGGAATTGGTTCAATCTCGTATTTACTCATATTTATTATACGAAAAACTTTTTTCCCTATAATAAAACAATGACTCTAATAAAGATTTCTGATAAACACCAAGATCTAAAAATAACTTTTGCTCAAAAAATTGTTCTAAATCCCGATAAAAATTATAAACTTGGAATAGTAAAGTCATTATTTACTTCACCTTCTCTTTCATTTCAAGTGAAAGATGTATTGATATCATTAAAAATGTTTATTATAGATGGATGGTATCATAACGAGTATGTGTTAAATGGCACATTTACTGTTGAGACGTTTAGAAGAGAATTATATTTAAAAATAAAAAATTATATAACTGAACTCATGAAGAAATTTGAGGAGAATAAAACACTTTATAAATCACAAATTGACACATTAAAAAAAATAAAACCTGAAAGTTTGGTTTTTAAAGTAGACTACACTACAAATCGTAATAGATTTTTTCTTAAATCTCCCGTTGTAATTGGATTTATACGTTTTGGAAATTTCAGTGAACTATTTGATTTTACACAATGTAAAGAACCTGGGGATTATTTTGACGTTAATAAGGACTACTATTCTGAAGACAACCCAAAGTTAATCAAACCTATTTCGTTAATTGAATGGCATTGTAATATTATTGATTATAGTTTTGCTAATCATGATGAGCATTCCCATCTTCATAGCGAACATGAATTACTGCATGTATCTTTGATAGAGAAACAGATTCTCCCCAATACTATTTATATGGAAACAAATAAAAAGATTCTTTACAGCCCTATACGAAAAGGAATGAGAGATATTACAGAGATTAAACTATCATGTAGAAATGAAAATGGAGATGAGCTGCAATTTGAAAATGTTACAGTTTATTTGCATTTGATTGAAGAGTGAGGAGCTTCTTTTTTATGAGATATTTCTCATAAAAAACTTTTTTCCTATAATAAAATGGATAATGATTTAACTGAACCTATTTACTGTCATAAATGTAAAAAGAAAACTAATAATGTTGATGCTGAAAGAGTGCAAACTATCAACGGGAGATGGAGAGTGGCTGCAAAATGTACAAAATGTAAAACTAATAAGAGTAAGTTTATCACTTCCCCCGAGAGAGAAAATTCTGAAGAACCAACTGTACTAGAAGATCTGAATGTTGATGAAAAATTATCTCTCGCTAAAGAATTACATAAGCCAATAAGAAATAAATTTCAAAAAAGGACAATATTTACTAAAGGTATTGATGATTTGTGGGCTGCTGATTTGATAATCATGAAAAATTATGAAAAAGAGAATGATGGATACGGTTATATGCTTAATGTTATCGATACATTTTCAAAATTTGCATGGACCTTACCCTTGAAGAAAAAGGATGGAAAAAGCGTAACAAAAGCTTTTGAGAAAATCATAGAAAAGGCCAAATCACAAAATCATAATGCTCCGAATTTACTACATACCGATAAAGGATTGGAATTCGAAAATAAAACGTTTAAAGAATTTCTGAAAAGTCACCAAATAAAAATGTATCATACACAGAATGAAGAAAAATCGGCAATCATAGAAAGATTTAATCGTACATTGAATGGAAAAATGAAAATTCTTTTCGAAGTTGAGAATAATAAAAAATGGATCGATTTTCTACAGGATTTGGTTCATGAATACAATTTTAAAGATTTCCATAGATCGATTGGGATGATACCTGTACAAGTTAATAAAAACAACGAAGATGAAGTGTTAGTTAGATTGTTTAGGAACCAAAAAGCCTCACAAAAAGTAAAGTTTTCTCTTGGAGATCGAGTTCGAATAACAAGATTTAAGAAAACATTTGGGAATAAATATGATGCTAAATGGACTAAGGAAATTTTTGTGGTTTCTGGAATTCTACCAACAAATCCGATTACTTACAAAATAAAAGATTTAAA
Organism: Apolygus lucorum; assembly: GCA_009739505.2. Classification (NCBI taxonomy): domain Eukaryota; kingdom Metazoa; phylum Arthropoda; class Insecta; order Hemiptera; family Miridae; genus Apolygus; species Apolygus lucorum. Next base: position 32,255,161 of record CM019173.2, on the reverse strand, counting down.
CGACGAAGAGATTGAAGGATCTTTCTATGCTCAAGAACTACAAAAAACAGAATTCTAGAATTATGAATAAAATGATTTATATAAAAGATTTCTTTTATATAAATAAAATGTTATGTGATAATATACTCGACTTGTATTCGACTTTAACGTTAAAGAGGGTGGGTCCAAATCGGACCCCCCCACTTTAAGAGTTTTGAAAGCTCTTGTTTAAATGTTCTCGACTTGTATTCGACTTTAACGTTAAAGGGGGGGCCAATTTGGCCCCCCCCCCCTTTAAGAGTTTTTAAAACTCTTGTTTAAATGTTCTCGACTTGTATTCGACTTTAACGTTAAAGAGGGTGCGCGAATCGCGCACCCACTTTAAGAGTTTTGAAAAATCAAATTGACTTGTATTCGGCTTTAACGTTAAAGGTGGGGGCGAATCGCCCCCACCTTTAGTAATTGGTTTTAAAAATTAAATTGACTTTTATTTACCTTTCATCGTACCCGTCGAATCGACGGGTATTTACTGTAATCGACGAGGGTATCGACTGAGGTATTTACTGTTAAAAATCAAATTGACTTTTATTTACCTTTCATCGTACCCGTCTGCCAGACGGGTACGAGGTATTTACTGTTAAAATATACTGATTCTGTATGTCTTTAAATAAATTACTAGAAAAAGGCTCACATGTGAGCCGCGGCTTTAAAAAATGAGGGGTTAGTTAAAAGAAAGCAAATAATAAAAAAAATGAACGATACGAAAAATTATATATCCTATAATAAAATGGATACTATTAAAAAACGATATGCAGATAAAATCTGTGAAAAATGTGATCAAAAAATCACATATAAAAACTGGGCTCGTCATTTAAAAACACCATTCCATCTAAAAAACGACCCTAACCAAACTCTTAAACCTCAACAAAGAACCGCTGAGAAATGAATCAGAGTTAAAGATTTGAGAAATGAAGCGAAAGATTACAATTTAAAAGGTGCTTATAAAATGAAGAAAAATAATCTTATTACAGCTTTAAATGATATTAAAAATGTATACTTTAAGAAAAGTGATCTAGAAAAACTAACTGTTAAAGAACTACGCGAAATAGCTAAAGAAAAACATATTAAAATTAAAAAATCGAATAAAAAAAGCAATATCATCGAACATCTAATGCACCCACAAGGGCATGCATTTAAAGTAAAAACAGGAAAAATGTTCAATTTCGACGATGACTTGGTTAATGAAAACAAAGAAAAACGAAAATCTCCTTTTACTATTATAGAAACTAAATCTCGATTCATTAAAAAATTTAAAACTACAGAAATCGATTATTGTATAAAATTATCTAATATCATACAAGTCGAAAAAGCTGTATTTGCTATGTTAAATTTGGCTAAAGAAAAATCTAATTTCCAAACCGGGGATAAAATTATGATCGTTGCCCAAAACCCTCATTTTCACCATGATATATCGAAAGATTTAAGTAGTAAATCAAATGTTTTATCTCGTATACAAGCTAAAGAATTTATCCAACACGTAAGCAACATTATTAGTTCCAACGAAAACGTTGAAATAACAAATACTACGTTTCACATTAAAATCATTAATTTACCGAGAGGAGCAAAAGGCGTCAAAATATTGAACTTAGCCAAAAATAAACATACGAAACAATGTATTACTCAAATAAAAAATTCCGATAATCTGTGTTGTCCAAGAGCCATAATTACCGCGTTAACTTATCATACTAATAAAATTTTCGGTAGAGAACTTACAAAAAACGATATAAAAGTTTTAAGAATGGGCCGAAAAATTCAAACAAAATTAGCCACAGAACTTTGCAAAAAAATGGGTTCATACACCGAGGAAGGTTTCACATTGCAAGATATCAAAGTTGTTGAAGAATTATTAGACATTCAAGTTAAAGTTATCTGTGCCGAAAATTTCAATACCGTTATTTACGAAGGAGAAAAGAAAGATACTATAATTTATCTTTATAAAGACGGAAATCATTTTGACGTGATTAATAGTGTAGCAGCTTTTTATGCCTCCTCATATTACTGTAAAAATTGTGATACTCCCTATAATAATAAAGAGAAACATGAATGTAAAAAGAATAAAAATAAAAATGTCTGTCCACTCTGTAAACAAATACAACACGATGAAAAAGATAAAAATAAAATATTCTGTAACGATTGTAACCGTTATTGTTATAATGATAATTGCGTTAAAAATCATAAAGAAGTTTGTAAAATAGCCTATAAATGTTTAAACTGCGGGAAAATTTGCAAAAGAACCGACGAACATAGATGTGGTTCTGGAAAATGTCGAAACTGTCAAGAAATATTCGACGATATAGGTGGCCATGAATGTTTCATGCTCCCAAACAGACAGAAAGGTGGATATTGTACTAAGCCTTGCGTTTGTAATAAACAATCCAGTAAGAAACTCGAAAGTTGTAATTTCACTGAAAAATACATATTTTTCGATTACGAGGCCATGCAAGAAACAGGAACTCATGAGGCAAATCTTGTTATAGCTCACTACCTTGATGGTACTAAATTCGTTTTCAAAACTAATGAGGAATTTTGCGAGTGGTTAATTTCAGATAAACACAAAGGGTACACCGCAATTGCTCATTACGCCAAAGGATACGATTCCCATTTCATTCTGAAATATTGCGTAGAAAATACTCTGAAACCTTACACAATTTATAGTGGAAGCAAATTAATGTTGTTGGATATTCGCAGAATGATAAAAGTAATTGATAGTTCTAACTTCGTTGCATCTCCGTTATCTGCTTTTCCGAAAACGTTCGGATTAACAGAACTAAAAAAAGGATATTTTCCCCATTATTTCAATACTCGAGATAATCAAAATTACGTTGGGTCAATTCCTGATACTAAATTTTATGGGGCTGATTCAATGAAACCCGAAGTAAGAAAAGCATTTTTGAAATGGCACGCTGAAAAAGTAAAGGAAAATTATATATTCGACTTTCAGAAAGAAATATTAGAATATTGTGAATCAGATGTCGATATTTTGCGAAGGGGCTGTATTGAATTTAGGAAGCAATTTTTAGACATAGCTAATATCGATCCTTTCCAATATTTAACTATAGCGAGTGTTTGCATGGCCATTTTTCGGTCAATGCATCTCAAAGAAAATACTATCGCTGTGAATAAAGAAATTAGAAAAGAAACATTTAGTAAAGGTTCAATATCTTGGCTTAGTAATTTTAAAAATGTACAACATGCTTTAAACGGAGGAGAAGTTACAATTTGCGGAGCAAAGGTTGATGGTTACGATAAAACAACAAATACCGTGTACCAGTATCATGGTTGTTTTTGGCATGGATGTCAAAAATGTTTCCACGAAGATACTGTTAATAATGTAAACAATGAAACTATGGGCGATTTGTTAGAAAAAACTAATCAAAGGAGTAATCAAATAAAAAATGCCGGTTTTAAATTGATAGAAAAGTGGGAATGTATTTGGTTAAAATCGAAAGCTTATAAATCATCATTAAATAAAAATATAAGCGTTATTGAACCATTAAATCCCAGAGATGCGTTCTATGGTGGTAGAACGAATGCTAGTAAATTGAAAGTCGTAAATAAAAAATTAAGATATATCGATGTTTGTAGTTTGTATCCAACAGTTCAATATTTCGATTATTATCCCTTAGGTCATCCAACAAAAATTCATAAACCTGAGAAATATGATGAAAATAATATCTATATCCTAAAAAATTATATCACCCAGTTCTACCGATCAAAAGAGATAAACTTCTATTTATTTTATGCGAAAAATGTTTTGTAGATAAATGTAATACTTGTTCACACGATGAAAATGAAAGAGCTCTGGTTGATACTTGGACTACAGATGAAGTAAATAAAGCTATTGAAAAAGGTTATAAGATTCAAGAAATTTACGAAGTATGGCATTTCAAAGAAAAAAGTAATGAATTGTTCAAAGAATATGTAAAAAAATTTATGAAAATAAAACTAGAGACTAGCCCGTGGGAAAGCGACTTTGAAACTATTGAAGAATATATAAAAAGCGTTAAAGAAAGTCTCGATATAGATTTAGAAAAAGAAAGTATTAAACCAAATCCTGGACGAAGAGCAGTAGCAAAGATTTGCTTGAATTCTTTGTGGGGAAAGTTTGGGCAAAGATTGAATATGGTGCAATCGGAATATGTTGTTGATATAACAAGATGGTATGATATCCTTCTAGATGAACGACTTGAACTTGGATCATGCCTTTTTCTGAATGACAATATCGTACAAATATCTTATAAATTTTTGAATCAATACATCGAAGATAGTTTTTCAACAAATGTTTTCGTTGCAGCTTTTACTACATCAAATGCAAGATTGAGACTATATGATATGCTTGATAAATTGGGAGATAATGTTGCGTATTATGATACTGATAGTATTGTTTACATTGATGATGGAAAAACTCTTGTAAAAACAGGTTGTATGTTAGGTGAGTGGACTGATGAATTGGGAAAAAATAATCACATCGTAGAATGGATTAGTACTGGACCAAAGAGTTACGCTTATATAACCAATCAAGGGAAAGAAACTATTAAAATTAAAGGATTTACTTTAAATTACCAAAACGGCAAATCATTAAATAGAGAAACTATGAACAAAGTTTTAACGAAAGAAATAAACAACGTTAAGCTTAAATATAACATGATTACGCGAAATGTAAAAGATAAAACATTAGTAAACAAAGAAGTGGAAAAAGAGTTTAGATTTCTGTATGATAAACGAAATATAATTGAAAACAAAGAAACCGATATTATTGATACCTTGCCTTGGGGGTATTGAACGTAAACATTTTATAATTAATATATACAATTTTTAGTGGCACCTGTCATTAAAAATTAAAACCTACTGTAATTTTTTAGAGTTTCTAATGGGAAAAAATATTCTTTAAACTTACCCCCCAAAAGAAAAAGTCACTGGTTCTGATGTTTTGTGTTGAAAAAAGTTTTATCAGGAGTTCAAGTCGCTAGATCGAAAAAGTCACTGGTTCTGATGTTTTGTGTTAAAAAATGTGTTCTGATGTTTTGTGTTGAAAATTTTTATCAGGATTTAACAGAAAAGTATTTTTAACAGGATTTAACAGAAAAGTATTTTTAACAGGATTTAACAGAAAATAAAAAGCATCAGTAAATCAAGTCAAAAGTAAAAACATCAGAGCTTCAAGTCAAAAGTAAAAACATCAGAGCTTCAAGTCAAAAGTAAAAACATCAGAGCTTCAAGTGAAAGTGTGATCAACGTGCCCACTTACTACTATGGGGCTTCTTACAAATTCTGCAAAAAACCTTTGCTTTGCATGTATATCCCCTGTGCCCCTGTTGGAGACACCCAAAACAAATGTCTCGCTCCCTGGCCCACTGTAATCTATCATCGTTCTTCATTTGGACAAAATTTTTGCAGTCCTTGAGCATATGTGAAGGGACGTTGCATTTTAGACATTTACGAGCAAACAAACTATGTGATGGCTTTACCTCCTCTTTCAACGCTGGTTTTTTCGCCTCTAGAACCTCCTCTTTAGTCAGAGAGTTTGGTTCTGATGTCTCCCAAACTCCGGCATTCCCAATAGCCTCTACCTTGTCCTGTAGCCAGTCATTGAACCTCTCAAGACTTACTGGGCCATCGCCTAATCTCCCTACATGTTCTCCCCATTGTAGCCTGAGAAAGATATTCAATTTGCTGACGAGACTGTTGAGGATTACCGGATTATATAAATATTCGGCCCTTCCTATGAGTGCTACAGTAGTGACGGCGTTATCTACTCTTGCTGCCATTTCGTCTAAACCTATCAGTCCGTTCTCGCCCATACTTTTCATATTTTCCAGCTTTTCCATGACCTTTCTTGCAATGGCGTCTGGGCGACCATAACGTTTCTGGAGTCGGTCGATTACCCGTTCTAGTCCTCCAGGTATGAACAGTAAGGGCCCAACATGCTCCTTTGCGCTACCCTTGAGTACCTTCTGCAAACGAACCAGGTTCTCGTCATCTGTGTAGCGACCTGATTCGGATGATTGTCGATACATGCTAATGAATAGCGGCCACTGAGCTGGATCCCCATCGAAATTTGGTAATTCGAACGTCGTGTTTTTCCGAGCAATCCAACCTTTCAAATCGTTCACTGATACTTCATTTGCGCCTTGAGATCTCATTGATGGTCTAAACGCATCTTTGCTAGTATTGGGAAATGGTTGCTGATTCAACTGATTAGATTGGGTGCCGTGACGAAATTTGGAACAACCTCTGAAATTGTCCTTGCTATTAACGTTTTTCTGGCCTTCCTCAACCCAACTTCGTACTCTAGTACTACTACCAACGTCGCTTACGTCAGACATGCGACTAATTGATGCTCTTCCTTGAGAGGGTCCACTTCCGTTCGACGCCACCCGTTCCAGTGCCAAAAGTCGTCTCTCCCTCTCGACCTGCCTTACTGCCTCTGACGCCTCCCATTCCTGGATAAACCGCTCTCTAGCTGCTGCATCTTCCCTTTGAAATTCCAGCCGCAGCTGCTCAACATCTCTTCTCCGCAGAGTCGATCCAGTACCTGACGAAGAGCATCCAGACCTCCTGCTCGACCTGTTCGACTGCCTGTCGAACCCTGTAGCATCTGTGGAGATTGGGGTTTGGACGATTCGATTTCGTAAGGACAGTTCCCTTCTGCCATCTCCACCACCAACATTACCCGACAGAATTTCCTGCGAATTCATTGCCATAATCGTCACTGTACCTAGGTACCTAACCACTGCACTGGCTCAAAAATCCTTGAAGGACCACTTGTTATTGATAGAAAGCAAGAAACGCGTAATCCAGGAGAACGATAGAAAAGAACTTGTATCTTAACACAGAAATTGGAATGTCAACAAATATCATATGATCACAACATCAGAAATAACAAGCGCCTATAATCAACCCTGTCGGTGACATCCGTACTGTGGCCATCTTTGGCGAGGGCGCCTTCTCTACCGGAGATGCACACAATTCGGACTCACATGGAGGTATCACCCATTCCGCCCGCGACAAATAGTCAGCAAACGAATTTTTTGAAGATGGAATATGTTTGATTTCGTAGTTATACGATATTAATCTGATGACCCATCGTTGGATCCGCGCTGATGGGTTATCTATTTTAGTAATAGTAGCAATTGACTTATTGTCAGTATATAAAGTAAAATGTTCAACATAGAACCTAAATTTATTTATTCCTTCTAAAGCTGCTAAAAATTCTTTTTCGTAAATCGAATATTTAATTTCTGGATCGGTTAATTTTCGTCCTGCATAAGCAATCGGCTTATGTTTGCACGTTATAGAGAGAGGGTAGCCCCCTCCAGAGAGTTTAACTAATTCTACCGTCTACCGACAGATGGTGTAAGTTTCCTGATTCGTAGAGTAGCGCACTGTCACAAAGTTTTGGTCACAATGTTTCCTGGTCTTCACGTCTTAAATTGATATTAATTAGTTATTTATGAGGTTACTGCTCTAGTTTTGTGCCTCCCATACTTTCGTAATTTCCTACAATATAACCATGAATAGAATCAATGGCTTAAGCCATACTTTCTGACAAATTGCCCATTCGTACCAGTTCATGACACTTATTATGGAGTAAATGCCCAGGTGAAGTCCCAGAGTTCATTTCTACGAATCCACATATTAATCCTAACTCATAATCTACTCAATACTCGTGTTTTCTCAATTCAAAACTGACGTTATTGTACCAAATTTATGAAGGTTGATTATTATCAATTTTTAACTCTTTTCCTATGATTCCTGTTGTAGTGTGCTGACTCGTTTTTCTTTGTCTACACGTTTCTCCCAATTCGTTTCGTCCTCGCAGCTTGGACCATCCTATCAAAACCGTTTCAGACCTGTTTCGGGTGAGTTATTCTTAATATTTTCACCTTCTGACGTTCGATCAAAGCGCTCCCAAAATACTCATACAATATTACCCAATTTCAGCGTGAGTTCGTCCATGAACGCAGCTCAGATTTGCGATCTACTGAAAGGGAGTATCCTCGTTGTTTGCAGTTTCATGATGTCTTACATCGACACGTCCATTATGTACCACATGATCAAGAGCCAGTCTGTCATCAAATTGTACATATTTTACAATATGCTCGAGGTATTGCACTATATATTACTGTCTTAATGTTTGAAGATTGTAGATATTTACTTAGATGTTTCATTGCACCATCAAACAATGCATGAAATTTTAGTCATTTTGTTAAGCGCTCGACTGGGAGCGCGTCCACTTCAAACACAGAAATGAATGAGAACCCGTCTACTGGGAACGCTGTATTCGCGCGAAAACGGGCGAACGCGAAAGATTTCAATCTAGTTTGGACATGGAAGAAGATAGGAGGAAAGCTCAGTCAACGTTAAAAAACGTGACGAAAAATCGCCCCCCACTTTCAGCGCAACCTTTAGGTGGCGAAGAAAAACATATTCCTCCGATATTATACCACTCAGTCGCTAGAGCGCAGCTTCGTCCCTCCTGCTCATTCCCGCGGGTTTTTTTAAATTGCACTTCATTAATATTACTTGTGGAGTACGATTTTGGACGCTCTGTCCTCTATAACTATCGTAATAGTTATAGAAATACGATACCAGGAGGAAAGGAGTAATGGCAGGTATGTACATACCTAAAATGAAAAACAAAAATACTGCATACGGCAGGTATGTACATACCTACCATAAAATGAAAAACAAAAATATTGTGCTCGAAAACCACTGATTGGCACAAAATATGACAAGTGTAATTTCTTTTCAATATCAAAAACACAACAACTTTTTCAATATAACAACTAACTAAATTCCTACAAAAAATTATATCCAGGGACTGTAGTTACACTACGATATCATCATCTATCATCTGCATCACTCTTATCACTGCATTTCTGCCGAGGCGTACCTACTGATGGTCTCAAGTTATCGGAATTGACATCTACCAACACTACTTCATGTTTTGAATACGTGAAAAGCAAACTAGAGACGAATCACTGTAGATGAACAGAAAGACGAGAAAATTAAACTTGGAGACGAACCACTATCGAACAGAAAGACGAGAAAACATACGTTAGCAACAAGAAACACATCTGAAAAGTACGTTGGAGTAACTGTTATCGGGGCTGGGGGGAGGGGAAGCGTTACGAGCTCTAGTGACCGTGAATAGTACTTCTTAACTCTGTTCGCCACCTAAAGATAACACTACTGTCGCGATAAACGAAAAAAGCGTACGCATCGGCCCATTGAAGTGAGCTTTCCTCCTATCTTCTTCCATGGTTTGAATTTGTCCGCGCGTCGAGACGGAGCTAACAGAATGGATGTGGACAAATTAATTGTTTTGGTACAAGAGCGACCTTCTTTGTTAGTGTTTACTCACCTTAAGGTCACCGCAAGGCGTTCTGCTGGAGAAACTGTTTCCCTGAAGTTTAAGTATCTTCTAATACACTCAATTCATTTCGGAAGGATGTGCTCAAATGTATCTTCTCTCATTCTGAAATAGTAGAAGTATTTTTGAGGAGATAAGTCTTGATGCAAATTATTTCATTCACTGAACTGCCCTCTCTGGATAAAAATTTGATGCATCCTTCCTCGTCCTACGCCTAATTTCTCGCCGTCTTCTGACCAACACCGGCGAATCAAGTAAATATATTCGTTGAACAACTTCTCGAAATGGCATCGTTCCGTTCACGGCTCAGTATCAACTTCAAACTGAAGATAATTCGCACGAAATCGCGCCCAGTGGAAGCCCGGCCTGGGGGTCTCAGTCGGTTGCGCGTTCCGTGTTAGTATTTCACGAAATTACCGGCGCTCAAACTTTAAAAGTTGTACCGACTGAGACCCCCTTAAGCCTATTTACGATTTTATTTTATCCTGTGGCAGTGTATTTCTTTATTTCCATATTTTGTTACAGGTAGGTGACAGGTTGTTTTCGGCTTTTGGGCAAGATGTGATCGATGCACTGTTTTGGACTTCAACAGAACCGAGGGATCGAAAGCGTGAACATCTTGGGACCATCCCTCATTTTCTTTTCGCCGTTATTTATGTTTGTATCCTTTTCTTGAATGTGCGTCTTCCGTCTTCTTATGAAGTACTATTCTCTAATAACCATTGAGGTACAACTGTTGACTACAAACAAGCAGTATTTGGGTTGCAGTAACGATTTTTTTACTCATTTAAAAAATTAGTAAAATGTCGGGGAAATGAAATGAAAATGAAAGGGAAAAGGTGTTTTTAGAGGATATCGTCCACGCTCTTTCTTTTCAACTGTCGAGATATATGAAACACCCCACCTCTACTGAGTCCTACTCAATGTGTGCCAAATTTAATCTACTTTCGATTGATGTTAGATGTTTTTGCCTAAATATCAACGGAGCATCCGAAATTCATCAGTTAACAGACAAAAAATAGGGGTGGTTCAGAATTACCCTGAACGTCTGGGTAACAAGCATTTTGAGTAAGTACCTTTTTATCAGAAAGTTTAGAAAAAAATTTTTCATTGTGCAAAATTTGGACCAATTACTTTCCATTTTCGACATTAAAAGCCGGAAAATGGAATTTTAACACAATGCGAAGCCAAAATCACCAAAAAAGTGGTTCAAAGTTACCCTAATTGACTGTAGCTAAGCAGTAGCAAGCATGAATTTCACATAACTATGTGTTGAAATTCCTAAATTCAGAACGAAAACCAGATCAAATTTCCGTTGAGGATCACAATACACCCACCTATTTTATTTAAATCAATATTGTAAAAAAATATGCCAATCGGAATTTTCCAAATTTAATTGTACCTATTGAAAGTATTCAATCGATCAAAATTTGTTTCAATCCGGCTCGAAGGACCATGTTATATATTGAGGAAAGTGCCATTAGCCATAAATAACCAAATATTCCTCAACTTGGATAAGACAATAGAAAGTTATATTTTCGGAAATTACAATGGAACCTAATGGTAGATTTAAGTGGACTTTAAGTAAAATTTATGGATAAAATTACGATTGGCGTTGGCGGAATTGAATTAAACGAAAAATAGAAAACCTATGGAGCTCCTTACAATTTGTAAGTACCTAAGGAAATGTTAGATAGGAATTTGATCAAAATTGGTCTGCTAAAGAAAATTGAATGAATTACTAGTAGTTATGAAATTGGACAATCTGACCCGATTGTGGCGAAGAGAGGTAGGTAGTAGGCGAAGAGAGGCGAGATTCTTGATGCTGGTTCCTGGCGGTGGTAGATGGGAGTCCAGAACCAATCCGAGAGGGGATTCTTTATCTTCGATTGCTACGGAAATAATGAAATGAATGTACCGAGATGTTCTTCCATATGAAATAGGTACACCAACAAGCTTGAGTTATAAGTCGGTACTACGGCAGGAAACTTACAATTATGAAGCAAATGAGTAGAGTAGATGTTGATCCAAACATGATGTTGAATCCGTCCGGTAGAAATCCGAATTTGCACTCGAGATGCTTGAGGCGAGTCTCTTTAGATGTGCAATTGGCGGAGGTATCGAATGGAGGTGTCGAATGGTTTGTTCTTATTGAGGAGCGTTACAGCGAGGATAGAGGTGATGAACTAACGCGGACCTGTCGTTTCAAGCGCAGTAGGCTGACCTACACTTTGTGAGAGCTCAATAAGGACAGCCTTGAGCGGATGTGATTACAGCTAGAGCCATTATAGCAAAAATAAAAATAAAAACGGAGTTGAGTAGAATGTTGTCTATTTCCACGAAAATAATGGGTACTTGAGTATTATACGGAGGCCACCATTACGAAACGCGCCGCGGCACTTATAGAAGGTTAAATTGTTATAGATGTTGTAGTAGAACTATTCTAGTATTGCAAAGTGGAGGAATAAAAGGCAGCGAGGAACTGCGCGTCATCATTTGGATAGCTATTTGGCGGAATATATGTGGCGATCTGATGTGACTGCTAGCGGCGGCGACGCTTTTAACTCCATCCTGACCGACATTGCTGCGTTCTGGGTTGCAGAACGTCAGAACCAGGCGTCCGAATAATTCAAAACTTCACGTGTAAGTCTATTAATGTGTGTTCTTTCCAATTATGTAGTTATTTTTGGTATCCGGTACGAAATATTTCTATAGGTTAGGTGGCCTCCGTATAATACTCAAGTACCAAATAATGAGTTACAAGTTAAATCGATTTCGACGGTTAGGTCATCATCAGTAACAAACAATAACTGAAGGTACATCACAAAGAGCATAGCTTATATAGGTACAAGTGAAAGGGAGCTTGAATCCCATTGGTCGTGAAAGTGAAAGTCATACCCAATCAGATAAGTGAAAGGAGAATCCTATTGGCTCAGAGAAGTGAAGGGACCTGGGAGGATCATCAAATGCCAATCAAGGCAGACAAAGTGAAAGGGGGCTCAAACATTGGTGAGGGTTACATTGTGAAGGGGAGACCAAGCTATTGTAGGAAGGAACCTATCAATGGTGAAACATGTTGAGGGACCACCTCATTCAGACATTTACCAGACCTATCATTCTTAAGAATCTCGAACTTTTCAAGCACATCCAACATACCTCCCTTCGGGCAAAAATGAGGAAATTCTATGTACTGTCCGTTTGTTAGATCAAAACTGAAGTTATGATTGGATTCTCTCAGGTGATTCGCAAAAGCAGAATCACCTTTGCTATCCCTGAAATCCTTCTCATGCTCTTTTATTCTTTCCTTAAATTTCCTACCAGTTTGACCACAATACTCAAGCCCACAAGAACATTTCAGCTTATAAACCCCACTTTTATCTTGAACGCTAATTTTATCTTTAACAGAACCCAACGAAGCTTTAAGATTATTTTTATTTTTAAACCCTACTTTGAAACCTCTAGATGATAACATTTTGCCAATTTTGTCAGAAATCTTTCCATAATAAGGTATACTTATCCACTTTTTCTCTTCTAATACAACTTCTCTAGTCAAATTAGAAACCCCGTCTCTACACTTTTTCCTAAGAACCTTGTTCCATATGGAATCAATGAGACATCCTCCATATCCATTGCTTGCGGCTATACTCTTGATAATTGTTTTTTCTTTAGATACATTTTGATCACTCATTGGTATTGACAAAGCTCTATTGATCATACTATGGAAAGCAGCATGTTTATGAACTAAGGGGTGATTTGATGTACTATGAATAGTGATATCACTGTAGGTATCTTTTCTATAAATGGAGAAATCATGTTTTCTGTTAATCAATGAGATGGACAGATCAAGAAAATTAAGCTTATTTCCACCTAGTTCAAGAGTGAATTTAACAAAAGGATCTAGTGTATTGATTTTTTCATGAAAAGAATTTAGTTGCCTTTCAGTTCCTGTCCATAGAATTATTATATCATCAACGTACCTATACCAATATAAAAGGTTGTTTGATTTACACTTTTCAAAGATTCGTTTTTCAAGATGATCCATATAAATATCCGCAAGCAAAGGAGACAGCGGTGAACCCATGGCTACCCCTGGCTGAGTATAATATTTACCTTCAAATAGAAAATAGTTTTGATCCATACAAACAGACATTAGACTACACAGCTCATCCTTCTCAAAAACATCGAGACCCGACCCATTAACCACATCTTTGCAGCTAGCTACATCGATATTGGTAAACAGACTAACCACATCAAAGGAAGCAAGTTTGGCATTCGGAGGCGCTTGAATGTCACTAATTTTAGAAACCAAATCGTATGAATTTTGAACAGTATTACGGGGCCGAAAATTGATTTTATTTCTAAACAATGAATTTAACTTTTTGGCTAATTTGTAAGCGGGGGCACCAATATAAGACACAACTGGTCTCATCGGTGCCCCTACTTTATGAATTTTTGGAAGACATGATAACCTAGGAGCATGAGGATTCATTTCTACAAGGCTTGGTTTGTACATACGTTTAAGAATATTTTCTGAGCTATTTACTACTCTACGGATTAATTTCTGATAGTTAGCCGTTGGATCTGATTGGAGAGCTATGCAGTTATTGTCATTTAAGAACTTAAGCGTTTTGTCAATGTAATCTTGCTTAGTAAGAATAACTGTTGTATTGCCTTTATCTGCTTTAAGAGCTACAATCTTCTTGTTGTTGAACTTCTTCTTCAAGTCGGCCGCCAGTCTTTCCTCTGGTCCCGGTGGGATCTTGGGCGCCTTCTTCATTTCCTCAGCGCACAACGCCTTCGTCACGTAGGGTCCATCGGAAGCTTCAATGGAGAAAGCTAGGTCCCTTGATGATGGAGCCCCGAGCGAGACGATGGGGTTGTGCTTCAGTCCCTTCTCAAGAAGGGATACTTCTGCCGATGAAAAGGTGACATTCGACAGGTTCTCCACTTTCTTGAAGAAGGTCCCTGACGGAGGTGAGGCCAGGGGAGTTGGCGTCTGGTTCTTCCGGAGTTCGCCAAGCTTGCGAAGTAGACAGGCTTTCTTCTTCAGTCCTTTCTGCCAGGCAACGTCGATGGCATGCCGATCGATAAGGTCCCATTCCTTGGCATCGTATGAGACGGAGAGTTCCTGAAACATATAATACATCTTCTCCCTGGCAGAATCTCGAACACCGTACCAATGGTGGAGCTCACTTTTTTATTCGTACCATTATAGCAATATCATCAGTTTTGCTTTCGGATTTTGAAATGTTCAGCTTAGATGATAAAAACTGTCCAAGAAGCCGACGTTTTACATCACGAGACAAAACTATTCTACTTCTGTAGTGGATTCAGTGAACCTGTTTTTTAAATAAATTCTAATTAGCCTCCAAATGCTTTCCTTAACTTGAACGTACACAGTCCTCCATGCATCTCTTGTTCTATGCCAAGCGACCACATTGAACGTCGCTATAAATTCCAGCAACAAGGCACTTCTGACCATCATGATATCCAACAACGTAAGAATTTAATCAATTTTATTCAATATTTCTCGTACCGCAATAATTTATCGCAATTTCATGCTAGTAAATGGTTAGAATTCATCGAATGATACGTACTAATTTCATTTGTTTCGGCCATTTTTGTTTGTAGTTCGTAGAGTTGAAGGGCAGTGTGTTTAAAAAGTTTGACAAAAATAACCTGTTCCAAGTGGCTTGCAGTGATATCCGAGAGCGTTTCCATTTTTTCATTCTCCTCTTCATTGTCGTGATACAAACTATGAAGGAATATGCATGGAAAGAAGGTTAGTAGAAAATGATAACGCATTTAATATTTAAATTTGGTATTTGAATTGGCATTTGATATGGAGCATGCATGTTTTTATACACCAAGTAGTGGACATGATTGTGGAAATGAATGTAGGTTTATTGTTTAAGAAAACAATATTTATAGCTGTAATAAGCGCCTGTTTACCCTCAGTTTGGTCAACATCTGTTATTTGGAACTTATAAATCAACTGAAACTCGTAATTTATTTTATTTATTTATTTATTTGGTGAACACGGGCCGAAGCCCAATTTTACAAAATACATTAAGTTAATTAATAATTAGGTAATACTTCAAGTTGGACCAACACACTATCAAATCAATAACACTATCAAATCATAACAATCCATAAACAATATAATGATCAACATAATAAATCAACTTATTTGCACAACAACAACAATTTCTTAACACGATTCTTTAAACAATTTGAATCAAAAAATAAATCTATATTCGGATCTACATGACACAAAACGTTATACTGTCTTTCCATCCGGTAGATTGGATGATTAAATAAATAATTTCTGGTTTCGAACGGGACATAAAAGGGGTCGTTATTTCTTAACGAATAGGCAGGGCAATTAAAGCTGAACTTATTCAACACGTATGGGGCATCGATGCGGTTGTTCACCAGATTGACCAAAAAAATCACATCCGCTACTTGTCTGCGAGATTCTAGCGATTTTAGTCCGCACAAGCTCATGATACTGGAGTAATCCACTGAATCTTGAGGGATCCCCTGCTTGTAGGCCAAATACCTCAGAAATTTATGCTGGATGGTTTCGACCCTATGTTTGTGTTCATCATAGTAGGGAGACCAAATTATGACGGCGTACTCCAAAATAGGTCTAACCAAAGAGACATACAGGGTGGATAAAGCTCTTGGATTATTGAGGTCGCGGGTGTGGCGCTTTAGCCACCCCAAACTCCTTAACGCTCTATTACAAATTCGATCGACATGATCACGAAAAGACAACTGGGGATTGAAAAGCACCCCTAGATCTGAAACAGATTCCTGTCGTGCTAGTGGACTTCCATTAATATTATAGGCAAATTCAACTGGGGTTTCACCCCTCAAGAACGACATATAATTGCACTTTTGCACATTCAGTTTCAACTTATTCAATTCACACCAGTCGTAGAACGAGTCCAATGCAATCTGCAATTTTTCACAGTCAGACAGTGACTCGATCCTAGTATATATCTTTAAATCGTCAGCAAACGCTACATATTCGACATCAAGCCCTTCAAATACCTCAGATATGTCCGATAAAAATAAAAGAAACGCCAGAGGCCCAATATGGGACCCTTGAGGGACCCCCGAGAAACATTTAAAGGGCGCAGAAACGGCGCTGTGGGCTCTAACCATGAGTTTCCTATCCCACAGGTAGCTGGTGAACCATTCCAACAATGACCCGAAAATTCCAAACGAACTAAGTTTACGGACAAGAGCAATATGGGAAATTTTATCAAAAACTTTAGAAAAATCTGTATAAATACAATCGACTTGAGACTTCTTGTGAAAGCTATCGAGGACAAATGATTGAAGTGATAGAAGGTTTGTGGTAGTAGAACGCCTCGAAATGAAGCCATGCTGCTGTATTGGAAGCCTGGGGACGATCAAGGGGGTCAGGATACTGGTCACGATCTTCTCGAAAACCTTCGGAGTCGTAGATAGTGACGTTACTGGACGATAATTTTCGACCGCAGCCCTATCACCTTTCTTAAAGATCGGAGTGACGAACGCGGATTTCCACTTGGATGGGAAAACGCCTTTAGAAAGAGATTTATTAAACAACACTGTGAGAGGATAGGAAAGACTCTCTACACAAGACTTCAACAAAATCGGAGGAATCCCATCAGGTCCAAGCCCCTTAGTCACATCCAACGACCCCAGCGCTCCTTCGACAAGTTCCTGCGAGATTATGAGTGATCCAACAGAGACCAGATCGCGAGTCGGGTAATCATAACTCGCCCCCGAATCCGGTTCAAAAACAGAAGAAAAGTAGGACACGAACAAATCGGCTATACCATCGTGAGTATCAGCAGTTCCAGAGCTCGAAAACATCACCTCTGGCAGGGGTAAATTACCCTTCGTGTAATTCACGTGGTTCCAAAACGGCTTAATGTTCACACCTTGAATGATTGAATCCTCTAACTCCTTCATATAAAGCAAATACTTTTCCTCTGATAATGCCTTACACCGCCGACGCAGGTCCGAGAAAATCACGTAATCATCATCACACCAAGAAGTTTTATATCTGCTGTGAGCAAAATTTTTGTCCCTAACCAACCGAATCAAAGCTCTGTCGAACCATTTGGGATAAACATAAGCTAGTGGTTTGGTGGTCGGTACATATGAATCCACAGCCCTATACATTACATCGTAAAATTTATTCGTGCACTCCTCAATACCACCAGCCAAGGTGTCAGTCCAATCAATGTTCTTAAGATGCTTATCCATGGCGACGTAATCGCCACGCTTGTAGTTGTATTTCAGTTGATGGGAGGCCAGGGTTTGATGGGTGGAAGGTGGTTCAAAGGTGCACTCGAAGGGAGGATGGAACTGATCAAGTTTCACAATAGGGTCCGCTGCCCTCACATGGAGGTTTGGAATATTAGTGAGGCATAAGTCCAAGATATTTCCAGCTGGGTTCCTGTTGAAGTTGGCCTGCTCGAGCTGTAGGAATGTTATAGAGTCGATCAGAACCTGAGCTTTCATAGAGAGGCTGACTGAGGGATTGTTAGTGTTGGTCCAGCTTAGCTCCGGTAGATTATAATCACCGAGAACCAATACGACAAAATCGGGGTGGAGGGACACAACGTACTCCAGCATTGTCGAGTGAGCCTCGTGAATGGCGACACCTGAGTGACCAGGTATATAAACGCACCCAATAATTGCTTGTTTGCATTCTCCTCAAACAACAGATACTAAAAATATTGCTAAATCTAGTGTCAGGGTTTGAGCACCCAAGCCACGATAAATGTGTAAACCTGCAACTAATGATAAATCTAATTTTAAATCAGGGGCAATGGTTCTCGTCTATAGGAACCTTTGATATCTTCTTGCCTGAAGGCTGCTGCATGGTAATGTTATTTCCAAGCCAACTGAGCTCCAGCAATGGGGTATTTCAGTCAATTTTTTTGAAATTGTTTTTTCAAAAGATTATGGCTCAGGAATAATAGTAATTGGGTCTGTTTGTCGAGAGAAGAAATTAGGGAGGATTATGAAAGTTGAAGATTTGAACGATGGCAGCAGGGTGTGACGTATCAAGTTGCTCGCCTTGAAAAAATCATGTTTAAAAAAGTATCCATGCACAGAGAAGAGATAAAACCCTT
Organism: Apolygus lucorum; assembly: GCA_009739505.2. Taxonomy (NCBI): domain Eukaryota; kingdom Metazoa; phylum Arthropoda; class Insecta; order Hemiptera; family Miridae; genus Apolygus; species Apolygus lucorum. The sequence continues at coordinate 32,236,603 of CM019173.2, read as the reverse complement.
TCCTGAGGGTAACCTACCTGAGAATCTCTTGGATACTACAATATACTACATAATTACACTCCGAAGAATGTGTGTGCGTTCAGGGAGGCCGAACTTTTTATAAACGTGTGATTTTTTGACATATTGGACATGGGTCGCGTCCATGTCACGCAAATCCTGGGGTCCCTGTGGCGGGCCACGTCAATGTCACGCAAACACCTGAATATCTGCTCTTGTTCTTTCGTTCTCGAATACCGCTCTTTTTTAGCTATTTTTCGTGATAGATGTAATAATTATGAGACAAACGGTTCAATCCAGAGATGAATCAGTCAAGGTAAAAGGTAATGAGCACTTATCAAAGTAAAACCTTATCTTTGCGCGCTTCGGGAAAAAAATTTCTCCGCCACAGGGGACCAACACAAACCTGAATTTCCGACCCACCAAAATACCCCATTGAGGAGGTCCATGCAACCTGGGCTGATAGAACGTCGGGAGCAGTATTTGAGGGAATCAGCGAACTGTTCCTACAAACGTTTACCAACAAAATGGACGTTTCCCTCTAAAAATGGCCGCTGTAGGTATAGAACTGCAGAGTCACATCGACCCTCCCTCCTCTGTGAGCATTAATGGAGTTACGCTCTTATCATCTCTTTAATTGTTTACCTGTTGAGTAGTACATTCACGCCTTTTGTTTGGTATTGATGGTATTAAGGGATTTTAAATGTCCAATGTAGGGTGACCTATAGATATTTATTACGCCAGAATTGACCAATTTGACTTTATATCGTTTATAATAGAAGTAGACCTTCCAGGAAATTGACTACAACAAATCTCATGAACATTGAGAAAATTTGGCTGTGATGGTCCTATAGTAGCATGCAAGAAATCATTACCTAACCGTGAATATTACGATTATTGTCTTTGAATAGATTTAGATGGAATTTAACGTAGTTTTTGGGGTTTCAGAAACTCTGTGGCTCCTTCTGCCCGATTGTGCCGTAGTTATTGGTTGTGAGGTTCTTGTGGACTGGATCAAACATGCTTTCATAACAAGGTTCAACGAGCTACCGGTCGATGTGTACAGGGATTACACGCTAAGCTTGGCCTATGACATGGCGCAGACACGGCAGAAAAACGTGAGTTTTAAAAAAAATTTGCAAAAAACCGAAATTCCACTCGAAATTTGGTGGTCATTTTTGGTTGGCCTTCTGGTCTTTCATCTCTCTTGTGTGTTTTTATCTGGAATGCTAACTATTCCATGGGGTTATTTCGTCGACTAAAATTCGTACCTACCTGGCTCGCTTGGATCGCTTGCATAATGAAGCAATTACCGATGGGATGTTGAATACTCCTGTGTGATAGCTTCGTAAGCTCCTTAACACCTTCAGACCGGGGCTCAAAACCCATATTGTACCCAGGACCTAGGAAAATTTTGGAACTTCACAGCAAAACAGTCGCACTGATGAGAAGCCTGCATTTTTGCGTGATAACATGCACTGATATCCGAAACCGAAAGGTTGGGACGGTAAGGAGAGTTCATTCCGAAGCAATTGGGACCAAAAAGAGCCCTGTAGGGGGAAAAATGAACTATCCAGAGCGTTTCGAAAAATGTTCATGGATCCACCGAATCATGAGTTCATGGATCCACCGTGGAAGCAGCCGTACAAGGCGAAGGTTTTGCGTGGATCCAGGGTGGAAGCAGCCGGTCTGAACGTGTTAATAGCTTCCATGCCTAAAGCCTATTCTCCTGATGATGATCTGTACGTCGGCATTCTTAATTCGGAACTGCTTTTCATATAAATTTGAATATATCTTCCAGACTTTGATATAGCTTCAATAGAGGTTTCCCAGTTGACTTTTTGAACAATTTTATTTTGTAAGTTTCCATTTTGAGTAACTATGAAGAGGACATAGACTCAACTTACCGTCCTGGAATTTGTAACAACATTTTCTTTTCAAACTCCAAGATCAACCTGAATAGCTTAGACATTTCGATTCGCAGGCTTTCTCCGACCATTCCGATCTGGTAGCCAGGCGTATGGGCTTCATACCGCTGCCTCTTGGAGTCGTGATGATCCGGATTTTCAGCACCAGTCTGCGCGTCAATACGTTGGAGTCCTTCATAGTCGCTGTGGTCGCCTACATCACACTCCACTCGATCTGCATCCTCAACAATATTTGGATACTGTCGGAAGCGTGTGACCTCATTGACAAACATCAGCAAGTGAGCACTTAACATTTCTCAAGAGTATAGTAGGCGTAATTTACTATTATTCAACGAATTAAATGAACCCTGCGAAACAAGAAAATTAACACTAGGCATGAGGGACTGTTCAATGATGGCCAACACTTGGGTATCACCTTATCACTGCCTTGTTGCTATTCTTCCTCGGTTCGCTACGTGTGTTGTCGATTACTATTTATGGGTCTGTTCGGAGAGGCAGTCCTGAACGGTTCAGAAGAGCCCGGAGGAGTTCGGAGGGGTCCATTCGCCACTATCCCCTCCCTTCTCAGCTCTGGATTGGTTCCGGACTGCCTCTCCAAACAGACCCAGTATCTATCCATAACCTTTGGAACAACCAATCACGCCACCAATCACTAGTTAACGAATCTTTTCTTCATGGCGGGACTAATATTTATTACTACCAATGTGATTAGTTATATTTTCTATACTTATTAATGAAGGAATATCTTTCCATTGCCAGGAGCGTGAAAAAGACGAAAAATCGAAAGTTCCTAGTATCAAAGATTCTGCTACTAGTCCTACCAGGCCGGTTCACGTGGTCCACAAAGAAGTCAGAGTGACAGAACCAGAAAACCCAGTTTCTTCGAATCTGACTTCAACAGCGATATTTGCCAACAGCACGGTAAGTTCAGGACTTTGGAAAATTGACGGCTCTACATGTTTGGGAATTGATAGCGAGAGAATTCAGTTCCCAGTGGTCGGCAGAGTGAACTACCACAGACAGATATTCCGGAGCTCCTTCAGCAGTAGATATAACAAAGAGAATCGAACTAGTCAAATGTGTAGCTGTCGCTGGAGAAATCGTCTTGGAAAACTGTTTCAGAAACTGAACCAGAAATTGATTGTTGACGATAGTCCGTAAAAATGATGCCACTTTGGCTGACTATTCGTTCATTGATCGAGAAGATTGTGGTAGTGTTTCTCTCTCCTCTCCATCAGGTGGCAGCTGCTTCTTGATGCGGCAAAGGCGTAACTACTGTTCGCAGATAGAAAGAATGCGGCTGGCCAATTTTTCAAGGGGTATACCTGCTAACATAGACGACTACCTGTTCCAAAATCTTAGGTAGCCTGGTGAGTCAGGCTGGGGAAAGGGCCGAGCCTCCATATCTCAGACCTTCGTAATTTGGGCGTTGAGCAACTCGAGTCATAATGAGAGAGAGCCCCTCCACTCTGCCAATGGGGTATTTTAGTCAATTTAAAAATTTTTTTTTTTCAAAAAAGTATGGCTCAGGAATAATGGTAATCAGGTCTGTTCGTCGAGAAAATGTTTTTAAAATATCAGAGAACCTAAGAAAAGTTGAAGATTTGAATGGTGTGACGTAGCTAGCCAATCGTCTTTGAAAAAAGTATCCATGCACAGAGAAGAGATGAAACCCTTGGAGGACCTCTTGGATACTACAAAATACTACTCACACACGCACGCGGCATAATGTGTGTGCATTTATGGCGGCCCGCCTTTTTTTCAAACGTGTGATCTCTTTAATTAATTTTTCTACCACATGTTATAGTATCATTGGGCTTAAAGTTGGAGTCTATAGGTTTTCAAGGGTGCTGAATCCAAATTTGAGGTCAAAAACCTGAATTTCCGACTCACCAAAATACCCCATTGTTAGGAAAGAATTCCATCTCGATTGTGAGTTCACTTGCCCTTCAGGTTTACTCTTCATTCGCCTTTAAAATTTAAAGAAGCACCATCCTTTACTGGAAATGATTTTTTGCAGGAAAATGGGAAATTTGGCGCCCTTTCTAATGGTGCCCTTATTTTTACATGTTTACGGTAAATTAAGGTAGTTCTGGTAATTTTAGTGACATGTTCAAGAACACGAAAAAAATTTGAAATTCAAAAAAAAACTTTCTTACTTAAATTAGATGTACAATCGATCCTTGAAGTTTGGTCGACACCCTGTATAGAATTGGGAACCACCGCCTTAAAGTAAGTACGCGAATGGTCTGTGAAAATCATCTTCTACTTCATCATTGGTCGGTAGTCAACAACCCTCGGTCTCATTTTCCCTAGCTTGAGTGGGAGGTAGAAGAAGGAGGATGTTTTTGGGACTGTAATACACAAGGACACCTCACCAAACCATCCGCATTCTTTACATCTGCAAACAGTACTAGAAGTTGCAAAATTAATGGAATGAATCTAAAATAATAACATAAAAAACTAACACTTCAAGTTAGACAATGGCCAGAAGAGCTGGCACAAGTTTAATATTTCATCATATTATTTTTATTTATTTATGGCACAGTACATCCGTTTTCAATTGAAAAAAAAAAAAGTTTGATGTGACTCCAGTCCCATCTTTCTGAGGATCTCACTAGAGGGCCGCCCTCTTCAGTCTTCAGGCTAACTATTGTCTTGCTTAGACCATAATACTTGTGTTTAATTTATTTCATGAAAATTACAGTTGTGGCGGTTCAATGTTCCTTTTGTGACTGCTTGAGAGCAGTGGCGTCTCCTTCAGGCAAACATAGCCAACACTGTTTGCCTTACTAAAAATTTTGCAAAATGAATAAATTAATTTTTGTTGAGATTCTCCTGTATTTCCATTTTTTGCAAGTAATATAATATATTACTATATTATAACCGATTTTGGAAAACTTTTATAAAATTTAGGGACTATTTCATTACCAAGGTAGTTGGATGAAATAGGAAAATGGAATAAGTTCGTATTTTGCCTTGGATACTACCCCGCAACACACAGGAGAGTTGTCAGTAACTACAATCAATTGCGGATGATACACAAACTAGCTTGGGGCCCGGCGATGTTAAAAAAAAAAATTAATTTCAAAGGCCCGGCAAACAGTTCGAAAAAATGAATTTACGGGACTGAGGGGGGGGGGGGGTTGGCGGGGGTCAGTGCGGTGTCTAGTATAGCTAAACCCCCACTACCACAGCATCAGCCAAGGCAAACAATCGAGGAGCTGTTTTGTGAACTCGAGAGCAGAGAAACTTGGAAGATGAGTAATGGATTTTCATTTCTCTAGCAACCAGTAATCGAATTTCTTAATGAAGGAACTCTTCATTTCTTCAAATGGAGTGTGAAGCGTATATTTCATCCAAATAAACTCGATTATGAAGCGAAAACATGGTTGGTAGGTATTGAGAATGGCAAAGCTGTGTTCTTTGCAGGCGAGTGATCTGTACAGAAAAATAATAAACCTTTGTGTTGTAATTTGCAGCGTTTTTCATTATTGTTTATTCCTCTATGACTCGCTGTTTGCCTGACGAATACTTTCACCTGACGCCCCTGCTTGAGAGCTAGGTGGAATTCTCTCGTCATCAATGTCATACAAATGTTGTTGTGTTTGCAGTTGTTCGTGGATCAAAACATGACTGATTGTGCATTAGTAAATTACTGCATCGTTATATTTTTGTAAAACTTGCACGCTATGGCTTCCTTTTCAGGTAAGTATGAATGACGTGTGTTTGAACGAAGAGATGCTGAGAGTTGGCGTGAAAACCCTGGAAAGCATTGGCGAGGACGACATGCTCTCCAGGTCTCAACCCAACATACAAATCGAGCCTGGCGCTGAAGAGCCTTCGTCCACTATGGAGGGCGAAGGGCTCAAAAGGGCCGAGTCCGAACCCTCCTTGCTCACCTTAGACGGGAATGTGCCGGACATGTGACGACATGTTCGGACGGCCAAGGTCAGATACGAAGGCGTCAGTTTCAAAATCTCCCTCTCCTACCTTGGAGAAGGTTCGTGAAAATTGGTATCGTCGCCATTGTTGACAGAAACATTTGTTCTGTTCACCCGTTGTTTCAGGTACAACTAGTCGAAATCAGGGATTAGCGTTGTCTTGTACCTTCTTATTGTAAATATTGAAATACCTCCATTATTTTACAAAAAATAGTTTATTATCACGTGTATATAGACTTTTTTGTAAATCGTTTGTGGTTAAGTATTTCATGAGTTACCAAATTATAGATGAATTGTAAGGCTTACATTTCCACAATTAGCGGCTTTCTGCGTGACAGTGTATCTATTCTACTCAACAGGAGTTTTTTCGCGTAAAACAAATGAAGTCGGTCAATAATTGAGTCCACCTTTCCTTCGTGTTGAAGAAGGAGGAAGCGTTGTAAAGCTGATGAGCGCAGCTAAACAAGAAAAGAGCGTTCTTTTCGATCTTGTTGTCAACTGTAAGAATAATCGCACTTTCAACAAAATCTCCTGCAAAATGTACAAAGGTGGTTCAAATTTAAACTGGTATTTTTTTAGCAACATTTTATTTTACATGGAATACAAAAAATAACTTAGGGCTCTACGGTGGATGTTCCAGTGCGGTCGAGTTCAATTCAGCAATTTGGCTGGCTAAGGCGGCAGTGTGGGGTCTTGCATTGTCATGCAAGAGCAGAACATTTTTGATCTGAAGGTTTCAGTAGTACTCATCATTTATTATTACGACGGTTAGGAGAAAATCAATCAACAAATTCCTTTCTGAGTCTCAAAAAATGGCTGTCATCACCTTTCCAGCAGATGAGCGAGTTTTGGCCTTTCATGATCCAGCCTCCCTCTTTTTCTTCCACTTCATACTAGATCTTTTTGACCGGGTGCGTAATGGCGCACCCATGTCTCATCACAAGTCACTATTCGTTTCGAAAAAGCCTCTCCTTCATCTTTAAAACGCAGGAATTATTTGAGAAATTCGAACTCGAACATCAACATCGTATGTTTCACAACAGGAGCGTCTAGGGAGAGAAATTGGTGGAATGGCCTGAACGCTGCATAGCAACGATTAGATGAACCTTCCGGAGCTCAAGACATACGTTATCTCTCTTATCAGTCGCCCGATGTGATGTAGGCGATTCCTAAAGCCGGGTTCCGTCTTCCGAAATGATGGGGTGGGAGTGAGCATCACGGATGTCAACTAACTAATTTGAAAATTAGATATTTTACGGATTGCGGACAGAGCTTCATTGATAAATTTCGTAACAAATTTCCATCGTTTGTTTACAACTCTTTAGACTCAATCTCACCCAAACAAAGGTAAAACTACTAGAATTCTCGGTAAAATGTGTCAACCGAGTTGTCATCACATCAGCGGACTGATAAGAGATAACGTAGGTTTTTAGCTCTGGAAGGTTCATCTAATCTACGCCAGGCAGCGCTCAGGCCGTTCCACCACTCTCTCTCCCTAGATGCTCCTGTTTCACAACTTTCGTGACTGTTTCACGCCCGCCCGATGTTTCTAGGCAACGGTAAAGATTCCTTTCCACATTTTAATAAATTAATGAACGCTCACTTTGAGGGAGTAAAGAGACATCGGTGAATTCCTGGAAAAACAAGAGGGTAAAGTCATTGACCGCGGGCACTGCGCGCTTGCTTGGATCCAATACCTTCCCGATGAATCGGTTGGTTTACTGACATCTCTTTACAAAGGACAAAGACAATGCGGAACAGCTAATTCTTTACTCGATACACATCGAATTAATTAATTTGAGAACATTTAGTTATATTCTCGATATGTATGAAAAATTGAGCGATTTTCAATAATACACTGGGTTTCAAACGTTTCTATGGGTGGCAGTTGTCGATTGAACATTTGAACTACTGGCAATAGGCACAACAACGATTGTCAGGGAACTTGGAAAATACCGGTCGCCTTGATTGGTTTTTCTAAGTAATTTTTGCAAACCTAAATGAAAAGTTATCAATTAAATTGATATTTTCGGGTCATTCAAAAGGATTTGAAAAGAAGTGGCATGAAAGAGTGTGGCCTCCCCCCACCACTTCAGTTTCCATAATAGTTCTTCAGCTGAAAGTAGATGGCGCAACTGAGGCAGCCTAAAAAATGCTTGCACACCATTTTAACGTAAGCTTTCTCCTCTGTTAACTTGTCTCCAGTACTCTGTGCTCGATACCTATTTGTGTGAAGTTATGTGGAGGCAATCAAACCACAACCACGCCAATTTGTTTAAACAAATCCTCACCGACATTGGCAGCTTCTAAAGACACAGTAATTGTTTTCCCTTCTTTTTTAAAATAAAATAATTTTTTCTCACAGCTTGAAATTGTGACGAATTCGACGTAAATATGTAATGTAAGTAAGAAGGAATGTCTAGAAACACTGGGCGGGCAAGTAGAAGGCAGACTAGGAGGGGTAAAACGGAAAAGTACAAGTTTTTTCACAACTGGATCATGACACGTCCGAAACTATTCTTCGAAAAATTATTTATAAAACTGCCGATTCGATTAGAAAAGTGTATTACCTACCTAGCAAGGGGACTATGTGGAAAAATGGTACCCAAGATCCTTATTTAAACCAAATAGTAGGTAAGGAAAAAAATAATTGTGGGAAAGAAGCCATTTTATAAAAATATTATTGAAAAATTGTGAAAAGGAGGTATTACAACACTCAAAAGCCGCGTTGTCTTTATTAAATTGTAAATTAGTCGTGAACGGCACAGATCACCCAATGAACTGACTATTCCTCTCCTTATTCCATGCTCAAAACCTCATAGTGAGGAGATTTTCTATACGCAGTAGCAAGTGCTCTCCAGCTTTATTCTTTACGTCTGAGGACTATTTACCTTACCTTAATGTCGTTATTAATAGGCATTTCTTACATTGACTCATTGATTTTTTGTTTTCAACTGCTATAAATATCTTCCGCTATTTTTATAATCTTGTTAATTTACGAAAATCTGTGATTAAGAACCAGTAGGAAGTCGTTATCATTACGTAATAATTATTATTTAGATAGAAACCACAAAATATGATGGTACATGGTATTGAATTATGTGTTACGTAATTTATGTGTTATTCGTGGGAATTTTACATAATTGTACTTATACCATGACAGTTCAGGGTATCGCATTTCAATGGTATAACGTTGAATTTTGGTTGTTTGAAGTAGAAAAAGGTAGAGTAAAATGCTGAGTTTTAGCTAAATTAACGTAGATAACACACTCACTCAACTTCAACTCACTCTCCGGTGGTTGACCATTTTAATCCGAAAGTCAGTAACATGCAAACAAATAGCTGTTACAGATTGTGTGATCTATTCATTGATTCGATTCATGAATTCACCTTTTGGGGAAGTCATACTGAAGACTTCTTAATATTGCAGAATTTTAGAATCTATTTTTCAATCAGCTTAGTATCTGCTACTAACGACATCATGTAAGTCCCTTTCAGTTGTCAGCTGACTGAAAATCTTCTCTGTGGCGGTCATGGTTGTAGGATATTCCTGTTTAACCATCCTCATTCAGTTCATTTTCATTCCTTCTGAGTGGTTGTTGACCATTTGAATCCGAAAGTCAGTAACATGCAAACAAATAGTTGTTGCAGATTGTGTTTCTATTCATTGATTCGATTCATGAATTCACCTTTTGGGAAAGTCATACTGAAGACTTCTTAATATTGCAGAATTTTAGAATCTATTTTTCAATCAGCTTAGTATCTGCTACTAATGACATCATGTAAGTCCCTTTCAGTTGTCAGCTGACTGAAAATCTTCTCTGTGGCGGTCATGGTTGTAGGATATTCCTGTTTAACCATCCTCATTCAGTTCATTTCCATTCCTTCTGAGTGGTTGTTGACCATTTGAATCCGAAAGTCAGTAACATGCAAACAAATAGTTGTTGCAGATTGTGTTTCTATTCATTGATTCGATTCATGAATTTACCTTTTGGGAAAGTCATACTGAAGGCTTCTTAATATTGCAGAATTTTAGAATCTATTTTTCAATCAGCTTAGTATCTGCTACTAATGACATCATGTAAGTCCCTTTCAGTTGTCAGCTGACTGAAAATCTTCTCTGTGGCGGTCATGGTTGTAGGATATTCCTGTTTAACCATCCTCATTCAGTTCATTTTCATTCCTTCTGAGTGGTTGTTGACCATTTGAATCCGAAAGTCAGTAACATGCAAACAAATAGTTGTTGCAGATTGTGTTTCTATTCATTGATCGATTCATGAATTCACCTTTTGGGAAAGTCATACTGAAGACTTCTTAATAATGCAGAATTTTAGAATCTATTGGTCAATCAGCTCAGTATATGCTACTAATGACATCATGTAAGTCCCTTTCAGTTGTCAGCTGACTCTTCAGTTGTCTCTGTGGCGGTCATGGTTGCAGGATATTCCTGTTCCTTATTCGGTTCATTTTCATTCCTTCTGAGTGGTTATATACCTAAGTTGTTATTCCTCCTTTGTGGTTTTTTAACGTCAATATAAGTATACCTTTCTATTCCTTCGTGGCCATTGAAAATTTCCCCATTAGGTTGCGCTTACTGCAGTCGGAATTCGACCGTTTATTAACCGGTCGACATCGGGTAGGAAACAAAAGTCGAAAGTTGAATGAAAGTCGAAGTTTTTACACTATGCCCGACCTGCAAAATAATTTTGTTAACTTCAGCCGATTCTACTAAAATCGTGGTTTTCGAGTCTGATATGGACGTCGACTTTTTGATAACTTTGGTGCTAGAGAAAATATTTATGGGATACTTCCTCGAAGATGTTTCACAACAGGGACATCAGCAGGAAAAATTGGAACAAAATAGCTGAAATGATGGATATTGGAAGTAAGTAATAACAATAGCTGAAATTATGTATTATTGAATGTGGGTACCCTGACCTATTGCAATGAAAGCAAACTTTTTAGCATGGACTTTTTCTGTAAACTGATATCCGTTTTGGAAAAATCTAAAATGATTCCTGAAGTTTTTCCAAAATATATTGTAGGGGGGGGGGGGGTTTAATTATCAAAACAATAATAGGTTTTTAAGCGGGAAAACAAATTAATTGGAAAATTGGCTCGGACTTTATTAATAGGAAAAAAATCCTACTTTCGTTGCGACGAGTCGGGGGCCCCCTGGTAGCTTCTCGTGCTGAGAAAATGCGGAGAACTTCGAAGAAACTTCGTGGATGATAAGTCCGAGCCAATATAAGTGGTTTGAGAGGGGTGAGACTGAACTAATATGGCGAATAAGAACTTTAGCGAATTCAAAAAGAATAAAAACCAAGATTCTGCGGGAGGACTAACGGCTAGCACGCCTTCATTAACTATACTGCTGCCTATCAACCGATATCAAACGGTAAGGTGCGAGCATGTCCTGACTGGATGCCTGCTCCATCTATCGGTTATCGGGCAAATTATTATTGGGGAATGAGAAATGGAATTATTGGGGAATAAGAAGAGTTTCCTCCATATATGTAAATTTGAAGTGTCACTCCGAGCGATAATCTGACAATTATTTTGCTAAAAAATTTCAAGTTTGTGCCTGAATGTTTGTAATAACAAAAAAAAAAGACAAATCTGTTATCCAGGAATTTCGAACGATTGAAAATGTTCAAAAATGGGGTCATGACACGTATTTTTGGGGTTATTACCATCACAATCCTAGTAATATAATATACTAAAGGTTTGTATTCATTCAGAATCAATTCGCATCGATGGGCTTCCGACAATTGACAAAAGTCGGTAGAATCGGCTGAAAAATCGGGTCTATTGTAAACGCAGCGTCTTTTCACCGTTTTTTGATATTGTACAATTATTATCTCTCTTTCACTCCTTCTGTTTGTTTGATTTTCATGACCATAGACAAGAAATTCAAGTCTTTACCTTCTTTATCACATGCTCTACGAAAGCACCTACTTTCCTTCCAGTAATTGCCATATCATTAAACAAATTCACCTACCTATTGATTTGTCCCATGTTGGGAGAATCCTCAAGAACCCAGTCTCTGGTCCAAATGATTCTAATACGTACTCCCTACTGTAAGAGTTTACGCTGTTCTCGCCTTTGATGTTTTCAACTTACCTACTCCAACGATGCGACAGACATTATTTATAATAAAAGCATCAAGTTGAATAAATCTCGACAAATTTATGGCAAAATAATGACAAACTGCACTAAGTTTAGGTGAAAATGCATATCTGCGTTCTATAGTAATGTAGTCAAATTGCTTTTGGCTCGTCCATGAATCGACAATGAATGGTGTAAAAAATTCACGTTTTTTCTCCAAGAATGCACGTTGGTACCTTATTTAATTTTTAATTGTGATTGTTTTCATAGGTTTTGGTGTGATTTCATGTTTGCCTGCAAAAATTAGTTTTGTACTGTTTTGTCTGTACTTTCGTCTCATAGGTAACTTTGATAGATGTATGTTTTGTGGTGGTGAGAGAAGAATATAAAGTGGTGTCGTGGAAGAATTGAAAGGAAGGCTCAGTCGATGAGAAATGAAGGGCTCAAGAGTCACCCAACCAGTACTATCTTTGGCTGGAAGAACTAAAATTGAAAAATTAAGAAATTGGTCGATTAGTAAGATCGTTGGTTGGGGAGACCATGGTTGAATAGTTACTTCTATGAATAAAAAACTTTATATGAACTATGATAGTAAAGGGTGTGGGAAGAAGCATCTACCCACTAACCACTCTTGTGGTCATCAAGATGGACTTTATGGTTGAGCCTTCCTTCTACCTCTTCCACAACAGTATTTACCTAATAGTTAAAATTACTACGTAATTATGTTTTCCCCAAGACTCGAGTGATTTTATGAAAGCCGTCCAGCGACTTTATGGATGGAAAGTTACATTTTCGATTGTACTAATTGTTGTGCATTCGTTGTGATAAATATATCGGGACGTGTTCTCATGATTGTAATTAGGAAATAATAGGAGTTTTTTCGTTAGTCAGTAGTCTAGTCTTAATGTTACCCCCTCGATAAAGGTGGCAGGTGATTTATGTGGCGGTGAATCGTGATTGTTATGTTTACTCAATTTAAGTCTCCATTTTGTTAAATAAGGTGACGTTTCGGTTCCTCTTTTCAAATAACAGTTCTTACTCTGTGAAAAAAGTATCAATCAGCGCTCCTAGTGGTGGAAAAATTTTTGAAACCAGTGGTTTCGTTCTGTTATAAAATTCACTGGAAATCACGCTGGCTTGAAAGTTAGATAGTAAAAGGGGTGTGAAAAAGCATCTGCCCACTAACCACTCTTGTGGTCATCAAGATGGACTTTATGGTTGAGCCTTCTTTCCACCGTCTATTCCAACGTTTTCCACTTATCAACTCCCTTCTCAAGGTGGGTTTGAGAAGGGAGCTCAGATTGTGCCTTGGATGTCATACAGCCTGTGTTTTTACCTTGGGAATCGGGAGAATGATCACGGCATGTAAATGGTACAAGAACAGGTTTATTGCTCAGGACTATGCGGTAATAAAACGGTAATGGGTAATTCTCAGAAAAAGCTCAATTTTCAAGGCTCAAACTTTGAGAAAGTGAACCGTCTCCAAAAAATTCAAAAAAATTCATGAAGTTTCCTTGGAACGTTAAGAAGAATTTGTAATGAAAGACAGAGCTCAATTCACAGTTTTCAGTCTCAAATTTCAATTTTGAAAATTTACAGTGCGGCGGTAATGAGAACTTGATTTTTTTTAAAGTCGTTGGTATTGAGAATAACGTATTAGTTTCACAATTCTGTGTAAAAAAAATGCATCAAGTTTCCTGGGAACTTATTGAAGAATGTGTAACGCAAGATAGAGCTAAATTCACAGTTTTTAGTCTCAAATTTCAATTTTGAAAATTTTTAGTGCGGCGGTAATGAGAACTTTTTTTTTAAAGTGATGGTAATGAAGAGCGCAGTTGGTATCAAGCATATGGTATTAGTTTCACAATTCTGTTTCTACCTTTCAAGCAATGAGCTTGTCCAGTTGGTTGGATAAGATGATTATATTGAAAAATCTCCATTTTTCTCTTTTCTATAGATTGATAGGGAGGGAATAAATAAACTAAAATCAATGAAAATCAGAATAGTATCAATGTATTCCAAGTAGGTAAAGAACTGTAAAAAAAAACTAAAACACTCAGTCAAATGACATTCAAAAAACTCTTATCAGTCTACAACATAATATATATCAATCTTCAACTCTTTATATTAATTAACTTGACAATTTTGTTAATATTCGTCACATAATTAACTTAATTACATCACAGATTTGTTTCATTAACTGGATAGTAAGAAGGCAAGTATTTTTTAAGAAACTCTTGACCATTCTCTCTTTTCTGCGCCTTCGATCAGCCTCCCTTTTTTGTTCCTACAATTGTTCCGCTGTGTAAAGTGTAGGGCGAGTCATCTCTGAGGGTTACCTAAGGGAACAATAGGAATTTCTTTATTCTAAGGGCTCAGGGCAATATGGAGATAATAATATCAGAATTCGAAAACCTAAAATCGTTTTATTTTTAAAAACTGTCAATAGATACCTGAGGTAGAAAAATCATATTTATACTTCATCTTTAAAATACTCAACTAACATTTTCTCGTTACCACACGCCTATTATCATTACCACTGAACTTTATTAAGTTAGTGGTAATGAGATGGTTTGATGTGTGGTAATGAGAATTCCAAATTTGAGAGCTTGCCATTATCGTTCTGTACATACTATATTCTTCATTCTACGCCGTTTGAGAAGGCAATTAGTGGGCTACAGAAAAATGCGATCTAAAAAAATTAGTCACCAACATTGAAAGAGAATCATTGAACTGTGGTAATGATAACAATAAACATACGCACCTGACACGTGACCTTTAACAACCACCCCTGCTTACCAACTTACGAGGGAAATGGCGGAGGCGAGTTCTCTGGCGCTCTGCAGTACTGCCACTACGATTCTCGTCGAAAGTTCGCCAAAATGTCCTGTTGGTAGCTATGGGAGGGAAAATCTTGATTCTTGTGCGGTAATGAGACTTTTCACCATTACACTTTTTGAAATAAGTTATTGGCATCACCAAATAGATTTAAAAATCACACCACTCTGTTTTTGATGAGATCTACATGTAGACTTTCAGTTTCATTCGTTTTTTCACGCAATCAATATTTTCCAAGGCCTAGGAGAAGACTTTTGTAGGCAAAAATGAAATCATTACAGGTGGTGGTAATGAGAATTGAGCCTTTCAAGACAAAAGAAAAGGTATTAATTTCGGATAAAAGTAAATTTTTCAAGAGGTTCTAGTAGGCAGAGGCGGGAATAAACCCAATGAAAAAATTAGAAAAAAAACTAGGACGCACATTTGGAGAAACCCTACCATAACACTATTATTGAGCTTTTTCTGAGAATCACCCTAATAAGCAGCACTCGAACGCAAAAGGGAAAATGGTTGTACATGGAGATCTGGACTGATGTAAGATGGCGGATTGGGGCAAACTGGAGGTGAAACGATGTCACTCTGATTTAGTACTTTCGGGGAAGTGAACTTGTTCCATACTATTTAATGTTCTTGATTGTACTAAAATGAACTCGTACTGGTTCTTATATTCCGGTTTATGAATTGTCAGGATTGGGCTTTTAAACGTGTTGTGAATGGGGTGGTAGTGCTGACCTCTGTTGGCAGGCTTTGGAATTAAGTTAGGCGGTTAATTTGAAATCACCGTTCGGTGAAACGGCGGGGAGTTCAAATAGCCTGGATGGATAATATAAGATCACACTGGGTATTGACTGGGTTGAATGGGCGCTTGAAGGGACTTGCGTTGAATGGATGGGTATTTTTGGCGGTAATATTGGACTCGATAAATCATGTATAATTACAGATTTTACCACCACCGTAGCGCTGAAATGTCTTAATTTAGGATTCTTCTCATTGAGGACTACAGAAGAAGAGTTCTATGACGATGTAAACAAAACCTATTTTCCCAATTCCAAAAATTTTTGGATTTCTACACAGATTATGTAGATAACCAAAACCTAACTACCTGCATATACCTGCTTAGGTGGAATCGCTTATTACTGCCTTCCTAGTAGTTTAAAATGATGTCCCCAAAGTTTTAAGTTCGTATATAAGCCAAAAGAAGGCATTAATTCTCGATTCACCGCTATCCTGCTCAGATCTTCTTTTCAAGTTAGAGACAAAATTATTGGCAAACCACAATTTCTGATTTTCACGTGGTACAACTTGAATATATAGACTGAACTGAACTTGCTTTGTATCTATCAGCTTCTGTAATTCACGACAATAACCATTATAGTCGGTACTTACGTCTTTTTACTGTTGAGCTTCTGGCTTGGTATATAACCTACCTAATAAATTTCATATTTGCAGACCTATCGTGGGTATTAAATAGAAGATGTTATTTCAAGGCTTATTCTCGGGGAAAATGTATTGACGATGTTGAAACTCACATATGTTCAACTGAAGACGACACATGGAATGAAAATATATTTTCACTTTATTTAACTACTTTAGTTATTTTTTGTATTCTAGACACCTGAGCACCTTATTTAATCAAACTAAAAATCTTAAAATTAAAAAAAATAAATCTTAAAAATTAAAAAATATTAATTAAGTAAATTAAATTAAAAATAAAAATTAATAAAATAAAAATTAAATTTAATT
The DNA here is from genome assembly GCA_009739505.2 of Apolygus lucorum. Taxonomy (NCBI): domain Eukaryota; kingdom Metazoa; phylum Arthropoda; class Insecta; order Hemiptera; family Miridae; genus Apolygus; species Apolygus lucorum. Next base: position 32,220,045 of record CM019173.2, on the reverse strand, counting down.
AATTAAAACATTAAAAATTAAATCTTTAAAATCTTAAATTCACAAATGGCCACGATTTTTGACAACCAATGAGAGATAAAAGTTGAATTTTCGATTCGTTTTTGTTTCTCCTCAAATGAATGATCCGAAGGGCTAAGAATGTTGGGTTAGTATCCTCATGATGTGAAAATCTGAGCCTAGAAATTGAATACCCTGTAGTAACAATTACCCAAAAAAAAGTTTCAATTTTTGTGTATTCCCCATGTTTACTCCTTACGTATAGTAGTTCAGAACAATACTACAATGGTGGCAGAAAGTGCGAGTGAAACTGTCGAAACGCCCGTTGACGTTGGTTGTGAATTTCGAACTGTGACCTTTCCAGGGGCCTGGATGTCGTTACCGTGGCAACCCTGGTCTGTGTCAACTCCGTGGAAAGTTTCCTCCAGCTCGGTTATATTTGAAGCTGATTCCTTCTAACAGTTCAATAACGGGGGCTGAATGAAAGTCCGTCCTTCGACCCTCCCCTTAAATGGGTCAACGGTCAACGGTCAATTATAACCCAGACAATCACTTTTCATATTAGGAAATATGTACCTTTATTACTGCGATAATAGGCGGTCCAAATAATTATATATAGGGATGTCTACGTTTTAGCAAATTTTCAAAGAAAAAGAAGCTATTACTATACTTGTAGGTAGGTAAGTACTACAAAAATTTTGCGTGAACTTTTTTGAAAACATTCCTTTCACTAAAATCCGTTTTGAAACATTTTAAAACGATTTCTCAGCCAGAAATTTTAGACAACCTAAAGATTCAAAATTTCGAATTTTCAGTTTTTTCGAAATTTTGGTTTATTATTTTCAATAATGAACCTTTGGAATCGACCAAGAAAAAATTTTAACACCCCCTCAAAATTTGATGGTTTACGTTTCAAGGTACGTAGAATCCAAAAATCGAATAAAAATTTGGCCGGCCGTCCGCAATACGCGGCACTTTTGCCACTTAGGGCGGAATTCATAGTCATTATTAAAGTCTGAGTGCACCCTCAAATGCATCGATAAGGCACTCATTTGTATTCATAGACAAGATTTGAGGGCGCCCTGAGGGAGCACTCAGTGCGAATTCTAAGGGCACACTCAACGGTATTCATAAACCAAACTCAGCGTTGAGTTTGGGCCCACCCTCGACTCAATGGGACAAAATCCTGAGTGCTGGCCAGAGGTACCTTAAGTGCCCCTCAGCCACAGTTATCAGATTTTCCTACTGAAAATTGCATTGACCGATTTTGATGAAATTTGGTGAGTAGGCTCCATTTGGGGTCTAGTTGTGCCCCGGAGATTTTGGTTGATGTAGGTCAGTTCTAATGGTTCCAAATCAATTTTGAAAACGCCCTTACGAAATTTCGATATAAAGGTATTGTTTTTCCTTCAATTCAAGATTCTATAGAATTTTTAGAATTTTTTGAGACCACGCGGAGCTCTGTAGGACAAACCGTTCGCTCGCTACGAGAATTTAAGTGTTTTATGTACGATAAATCAGAAACACGAGTGTGAATCGCAAAAGAGGCCTAATCTCCGTTCAAATTTTAGCTGACCGAAATACGATCGATGTTTTTCTTCATGTTGGATGGTTGGTGGCTTTGCAGACGAGTGATCTATAGAAAAATAATAAACCATTGTGTAATAATTTGCAGCGTTTTAACCAAGGGGTTGAGTTTAGTTTAACGGTTCATGCTAAGTGCCATACCCACAAGGCTAAATAAAGCTGTTATTTCGATTCCACATCTTTGAAGATTTCTTTGAAAATTCGCTCATTAACTCATGCTGCATGAATGGACTTTTTTTCTCCCTTTAGAGGACGTCCCTTTTCAGCCTTAATTGACTTGAAACGAACCGAGTTGGTTGAATGAACCCGAAATGAAACTGTCCGGTGTATTAGGTAGCTCGACATCTAATTGGGACTCGTGGCAAAGTTGATTTCAGGGTCGAACAGGACACGTGGCAATTAATAATAAAATCCACAATGAAAAAAACACGGTTCAACTCTAATTGGGTGGCCACTTTCACGTCTTCACGTCACGTCTATGATGATGTTTTATTTCTATCACGTTTCATCATGCTTGTCCCCCGCAATACTTGAGACTATGGTCCGATTTTGACGACATTTTCAGGGTCGATGCCTCGAGACGGTCCCCTATGAATTTCTAGTGCCGCTGAATTTCTGACATCCGCACGAGCCTCCCATGGTTACGAAGCGAGATTTTAATTCTGAATAGAAAGGGTTTTAAAAGAAGAAGGGCACAGCAAATCAGCTTCTGTGGAAAGTAATTAATCAAGGTTGTGTTGTAGAAACGAGTACGAACGGGAGGCGAGTATCTCATTAAAGATATTTGCATATGAACCTTCCTTTTATCCTTTCGAGACAAATTAATGACTTCTAACTGGAAACCTCTGGTACCTAGTTGATTTACTTTGCATGCGACTGTTTCGCTACTGGGCGGAGGAAGCTGTGAATCATTACACAACGGTTCCTTAGGTTAACTTCAAAGTTCGAACATTTCGGCGTTTAATTTCTTGTTTCAGGCGAAACCAAACGTTTCTCTACGAATTTCATAAGACATTCTTCAATGCTCCGATTATGCTCAAATTTTGAGAAGAGTTGGGGGTAGGCCCAAGAAGGATGCGCGTTGATTTCATCAGAATACGATCAGTAGGAGCAACGGTAGGTACACGTGACGGATACTTGGGTATGTAAAAAATGAACATTGAATTCCATGGATAAAAATAAACTCGAATTTTCTGGTGTTTACAAACATGAGCCTTTTAACCCGGATCAGCCCAGAACTATTTTTCATCTTGAAATTCAATGAAATTTTGATATGTTCCTCTAGAAAGGATTTGGAACGTGGGAAAACTAATTAAAAAAATCATCTTGACTTCTAAGTACCAAATTTGACCCGTTACCGTATGGTTACGCTGGGCATACGGAGTACCTACCAATGTGGATCAAATAGACTATTATGATGAAGGACAATAAATGCTTAGTTTTATAGTGCGAACGATTTTTTATTTGAACAATGTAACTAAAAATTGAACATTTGATAAAATATCAGGGCAATACAAAACGAACAGGCAAAATATGCAAACAATATAGGTAACTTTCCAGAATAATAATGATGACCAGACTTCAAAATCACTTCCATCCATAATAAATTAGTCTCATATATTATAGTTATGACACTTATCACTAAAAGGAACAAAATTAAGTGAACTTGTTAAAACAATTAATTTTGCACAATTTGTCGGTCATATCCAGACTATTGTTGTCTGCACAATGGATATTTTCCATTATTTTTTGGAAGCGGTTGCGGTGCATAGCGTTTGAAACCATGAAGTTATGAACATCCTCAACCCGATCCCAATACAAGCGCTTCGAAGGAAGAGGTACGTAACCACTCAATATCAAAATACCCACAAAACATTTTAGTTCATCACAAGTAACGTTGATGTTCCCTTTGTTTTTAGCTGTCGAGTAAATTGTGGTTTGTTCTTGGAGGTATTTGAAAACGTCATCGGTGAAAAATTGCTCAAACACATCGACCGGAGTCCCGGTAAACTGTTTATAATCAACATCGGGAAATGTTTTAGGAGGAAGTACTGCGAAATCACCCTCAATCCATTTCGGTTGGATGTTTTTCCTTCGATTCCTCTCTTCAATCCAATTTACAATATCAGTGGGTACAGTTGTGTTCGAATCCCTTGAAGATGAAGAAATATTATCAGGACTCTCATGAACCTGAGTGTGGTCTCCAAGATCTTCTGCTCCCCCAACTCTACCGGAATCAAAAACTATTTCTGCTGGTGCTAAAAGCGTATTTCCTGGGAGATGACTGAATGTCCCTCCTTCGTGCTCATCTCCAGATTCTTCATCAGTGAGGATAGAAGGTTGTGGAGGTTCTACAAAAATATTACTAGGCGTCGGAATTTCATCATTCTCCAATAAAATATCAACCGCCTCTTGAAGAGAGAAACCAGGCCTGCAACAAAAGACAGAACTTCTATTGCCCAGCGTAACCGTATGGTAACGGATGAATTTATCCCTCTCTACATAGTACCAAAAATATAACCCCCGATAATACCCTATCACATTCTGTTGTGGTAGATCTTGAGAACCGTACAACATGACGGAAATAGGAGATTTAAAAAAATCATGCACGTACCTCAACAAACTCTCCAGCGCGGACGCATAAGAAAATTCAACCATTTTGTGAAGACCACAGGAACTGGGGAAACGCACTTCCTGACACAAAGACACAATAGAACTGACCTTCAAGGTCGTAAGAACAATATCTGATCACTAGCCCCCCCCCCCCCGTTCCATCACTCCACGGCCTTCAGGAGGCGACAGGAACGAACATGCTCGCCGTTACCATATGGTAACGCTGGGTTGATTCGGGCTAAATAGTGATAGTTATTGTTGAAACAGGAAACTATTACCGTTGGACATTATGATACAGGCAATTGTAACCATTGGACATTATGATGCAGGGAACTACAGCCGTTGAACATTGTAATACAGATAATAGGAGGAACTACAGATAATATGGTAGGTACAGGGAACTAGTGACGATTCGATGTACCTTTCGATGCGATATTTAACATCAAAATAATATCGGAAGACAGTATCGATATCGATAAAATATCAGGAGAAAAATATCGATATCACTAATATCGATAGAATATCCAAACAAAAATATTGATGTGACATTGTCACCGAATTTTTTTTAAATCTTTTTTTTATCATCAATATCAGTGATATCGATAGAATATCGAAAGAAAAATACTGATTTCATTGATATCGAATGTTTTTGCATTAAAAAAAAATCAATATCAGTGATATCGATAGAATATCGAATGAAAAATACTGATTTCACTGATATCGAATATGTTTTTTCATCTTTCTTTTCATCAATATCAGTGATCACCATAAATTATCGAAATAAGAATATTGATTTCACTGATATCGAATATGATTTTGCATCGTTTTTTATCGATTAGGAGAATTTAATAAATTACAGTGGGAAGGAATATAACCATCACAACCGATAATTTTTTTCTTTCGATATCAATATTTTCCTTTCGATAATCGATAATATCGCAAGAAAAATATCAATACAAATATCGAAACAAAATATCGATATCAATGAATATCGAAAGTATCGAATCGTCACTACAGGGAACATAGAACGTTGGACATTATGATACAGGGAACTACAGCCGTTCAACATTGTAATACAGATAATAGGAGGAACTACAGATAATATGATAGGTACAGGGAACATTGATCGTTGGACATTATGATACCGGAAATTATGATCAAAACATAGAATATTGCTTATGAACAAAATTGTCTTTTCCAAACTTTTAATTCAATCGAGCAATAAAACAACTCATTCTAAAATTGGACAATGTTTACGATCTTCACTCCAAGGAATGACGTCATAATGACATGTTCCTTACACGGTCTTAATGATAGTAATATTTCATCAATGTTTACGACCTTCTCGCCTCGAAATGACCCCGCGTAGCCTTCGTTTACAAAATCTATTTCAATGAGAGAATAACCTTTTGAAATCGAGTTTTCCATCATGATTCGATCTGTTGACATCTAAATGAACCTACCTGTGAAACCTGAGTGTTCATATTTGTGTTTAGGTAGATATCTACTAAGAATGTTCCTACCTTCCATTCGCAGTCTCTGTAATGTAGTACTTTAAAATTTCTTACACGAAAAATAGTCCCAATCTCCTCTAAACGGTCCTTTGACGACGGGTCTTTTTAATCAAGAAAAACTTCCATTTCAACGCGTTTTTTCACAGTTAGTTAAGTTCATCAAGTCTTTTAAAGAACAAGGGCGACCTTCCGGGATGTATTATACGAAAACCAATAAACCGGTTCGCTATTCAAAAGATTCTTCTTCAATCAGAATTTGCAAAGTGGAACAGTTTAATGAAATCAGGGGTTAAGTTTCAGCGTTGACTAAACCCTTTGGAGTGCAGGTGGCAGACTACTCACTTTATTCACAAAAAACGCCGGATCTTGAATGTTCATTCATTTAAATACGTGGGTTCCAGATACGCCCACTGCTCTTTCCTATCTTTCTCATTGTTTAGACAGTTCGTTTGATTCGATTCGATTGATTTATTTACAAAAGAAAAAATACTGTAGGACCCCATTAGGCTTTCTCAATATGACCTAACTACAAAAAATTAATTAAAACTTCTTAATTATCAAGTTATTATAAAATTAAAAAAGACCCTACTGTGGCCATTCTTATCAAAACAATCTGTAGCGTTTTTTATCGCTTACCTCACGCCTTGATAGTTGAGGATATTAATTTATTTATTTATAAAGCATTAGTGCAGTGTTGTAATCTCTTGGGTATCTTGGTGTGGGGCTCGGTGTCGTATGTAGTCCTGTATTCATTGCGTGTTACTCAGAAGTCCATCCCCAATGTCCTCTCGCAAAAAGCCGCCCTTGCAGTTCCTGTAATCTTCCTGATCAATAAAGTCCAGCAACTTTTTGTAATAGTTACTATTACAAAAATGAACTACTGTAGTTCACTCGATTAAGGGTGTCTCAGTCAGTGAATAAACGGTTTTCCTCACTTTTCTCTGGCAATTGTTGGTCGATTTTGATGATTCCAGCTCCAATATTTTCAGTTTTCAATTCCCTAGATACATGCACTAATAATTTTCAAAAATCCTTGAAAATTTCAAATTTAGGCACCCATTTTTTATTTATTAGCAACTGAGAAACTTTCATAACTACAACAAATAACAAATAATTTCTTCTCCTAACAATTTTTCCTCCTTTACAAGTGATGAGGCTATCAAGCACAAAGCTGCCAATTTCTACTTCCTCGGAAATACACGAGGTAATAAATTTCATACACCGGCAATAAATTCTTCCTGGGATAGCTTTACTGCCCATCTAACTTGGCAGTCGTTCTGGCTGAATTGTTCGAATCTAAGGTTTTCCTACCTACAACAATGAAGAGTCATAGAGAGGAAGAAAAAAAATACAGCTTGAAACGAATTTCCTCATAAGGAAGAAAAGAGGGGAGAAAAACTCGAAATAGGCCTACAAAACCTTTATTGACCTCCCGGGGCGGAGTTGAGCCTCTCGAGAATTCATTCATGAAAAGTCCGTAATGACGTCATAGAACGATAGAGCCTCGTGACGTCAATTCTGCGACAAGTGGCTGATGTTGGTTTAGGTCGAGGGGGGGGGGGGTACCATGGAAACGGAGAGTTTCAGTGACGTCACGGCTTATTGATCGGCAGGGCGTTGAATGGAGGGCGGCCGGCGCCCCTCAATGCCGGCTGGGTTGGGTTTTCACAAGATTCGATTTTCTCAGCTCATAAGTTCAAAAACGTACCAAAAATTTCGAGTTTGCAAATTTGGATTTGGACCGTGAATAGTCTTAGGGCCCGTTCATTCCCGTCAAAATTATATAAAAATATTTTATTACACAATTATTAATTTTTTTCCTTAATAATTTTTCACTTTCCTAATGACCTAATTTCCTTAAAATTCGGAGTAAGAGGAAAGTACCAAACCAAAAAAATTTCAAAACTTGGATTTTTTCATATATTTTTTTTTCGATTTTCTCGGGCATTAGCATAATTGAAATGTCAAATGACAATAGCTGATTTTTGATGCCTCTAGAGAATTTAAAATAGAAAGAATGCCGCAAACCAGTTCGAAATCGGTGAATGCTCCAAAATGGCTATTAGAAAATAATGGAAAATATAAATTGAGAAAAATCGCATGAAGGTGCAAAACTCTAAAATAATGGTTGAAATTCAACGCTCTCTCATCATTAAATGCGATATTGAAACAGCATTTCTATTCGTTATCTATCGTTAGCAAATTAAATACCTAGTTATTTCTATTCGCAGTGAAAATACACTTAATTTGTAGGTACAATAGTAGTAAGTGATAAATCATACTTTGTGTTTTTGAGCCATTATTAACAATAAACGTATTTACCTAACTTGCTGTAGATATCCACATTTTCCATAATAAATTTATTGAATAGCGTCTACTAAATAAGGGTCATCAAAATCGGAACGCTATTTCATGGAGATGAGTTAGATAGGTGCAGTAATGGTATTGACGAGAGAGCCAAAATGACCGACCGAAATTGTTCGCGGAGGAAATGATTTTGTAGGACATGTACCGATATTTTCACAAGAAGCACGAATACAAAGTATAAACTTATAAGGAAGCAAAATATGTCGATATTAGCGATGTACCCACCTAGTATTGACACCCAATCCAAAGAGTTCTTTCCAAAACTAAACTGCTGAAAAATAACTCGAAAATAAAAATAAATATTTATATTCCTTCAATTTTGAGAGAAAATTACTTTTTTGAATGAGAAAGTTCGAACATCGCTTGTGATATCGCTTTGTGAAGACCCCCAAAAAAATATCCTTCGAGCCGGATTTGAACCAGCGACCTATGGATGTCTGATATTTCCCGTTCTACAGTCCACCGCTCTACCAACTGAGCTATCGAAGGCTTGTTAGGGTGGGAAAGAAATGTCGATCTGGATGCCATTGAGAAGCTCCATCTCAACAACTCTTTGTGTCAAGACTCAATAAATTGGTCCCAGGAAAAGAGTTCTTTAGCTCTATCATTACCAGAGACCTTCAAATGCCACATTGCCACGGCGCCACACTAAAATGCCACATTCGGCCCATTTTTCGGTAAAATGCCATATTTCGTTTATTTCTTTGAAAATGCCACATTTTGTGCTACATCTCGCCTTATTTTACTAATACTTATCTTCACTAATGCCCGAGAATGCCGAGAAAAATATGACGAATGGATGTTTGCTAAAACCAGGTAAGATTAACTTATCATCACAGGTCAACGTGGGTCTTCGGCTGTTGTTAGGGTCTCATGTCCGTTCAAAAATAACTTTCCTGGATGCGGATTAGAAAGTCCGATGCAGGATCATAATGGGAAGTGCATGTGTACCTGAGTAGGTACATCCATTAGGGTTGGGGAGCACCATTCGTATTATATCATTTCCTTTCCCCACGTTCGCCATACGAAGCTGAAGTTTCTTACTGTAAACATTGCGCTCATTTTCATTTTTCCTCAATCTTCAATATGCCTAGAGATTCTAGTTTAAACGTGACCCTTTATAAGAAGTGGATTACTGGTGACAGCAAATTGTTTTATAATTGAATTTAACATGTTGTAAATACATGTAAATTTGTTGGAAATACATGTAAATAGTTGATATACATAATACAGTAGTTGATATGCTTTCAAGTTCCATGATTTAATAGTTTAACATCCCTTTTATGGTGGGGAGGGGGTGGAAAGTTGATAAAAAATAAATACCACATCAGCTGAAATAAATGCCACATTCGGCCACAATAAGTGCCACATTGCCACATTTTATAGTGTCACATTTGGACCGCGTTATGCAAATACCTGGTAAGCGACAAAAGTCGATTTTGAGAAAAACGCGTCCAAAGTTTTTACGAGTATACACGTTGTTTTGGTAGTTGGCATGTTAATTAAGAGGTCAAACTTCGTCTCTGGGGTTTTTTTGGTGTGTTCTTCCCAGCTATTCGGTCAAAATGTAAGAAAAATGTCTGCAAGTATCATTTTTATGCTTACCTGGTTTTTGAAAAAATCACCAAGAGCAGAAACCTAAATTGCAATAACCTGGTAAGCGCCAATTTGTCGCTTACCTGGTTTTTGCAAAAATAACCCAGAGACCAAATCTAAATTTTGAAAACCTGGTAAGCGCCAATGTGTCGCTTAACTGGTAATTGCGAAATTAATTGAACAGAAAATAGAACATTGATAACAGGGTAAGTGCCTATTTGTCGATTTCCTGTTTGTTGTCACATCAAGAAGAACAGAGACTTTACCAGGAAAATGTTATCCTAACCTTCTACTGATGGTGCACGAAAAAAAAGAAAGCATGATGGTCACCGAATTCATGTAAGTATTTGTACTTACTTGAAAATGTTTATAAAAAGATAGTAAATGATAACAAAATAAATGTGGTTATAACTAACAGGTTCAACGCCATTGATATAGTTCCCTCTCCCTCGATTGATACGTTTTGTGATAGTCAGGACATAGCTAAATCGTGTTCCTCGTGAACTATGTTATACCTGTAGGTCACTAAGGCACATTTGAACTAACTTCTTACCACGAGTATTCATTTTAATCATTAAAATTTAATGTTTAAAAAAAACCACACAATTTTTTGTTGGAATCTCGGATGGAAGAACGTGACCGTGACAATAAAACGTCTGCCAAGTTGGGTGGGCAGTATAGCTTCCTCACTCATTGTAACATGGACGTATAGAATCAGACCACAACATTTGATCACACAATAAAAGAAGCAATTTACACGGGAACCTGGAAGTAAGTGTGGGCACGAGTAGTATGATATTTGTATTTAGCGGTCCACCGTCTAGGACCTAACCCACCCAATCCCTGAAAATTTCATCGAAATTGGTTGAATAGTTGCGGAGTTTTGGTTGTAACAATAAATTTAAAGTTCGCGCATGCGCAGCGGCTATTGCTTGACCAATTTGATTGAAACTTATAGGGTGTCTCTTAGAAGTTAGTCCCTAACTAACCTCCAAATTTGAGCAAAATCGGTTTATTAGAAACCGAGGTTCCAGGAAATTCACGTTTGCGCATGCGCACTCGCTCCTATTGGTCCGAAGGTGCTGAAATTGATAGGGGACCGTCTAGGACCTAACCCGCACAATCCCTGAAAATGTCATCAAAATCGGACTACAGGTTAGTATAGTTTTGCCCGGGACAAGGATTGACCACAGACAGACCGACAGACAGACACGGAACCAAAATTGTTCGGGAAGCTCTATAACGCAAAAAGCAAGTGGAAATTTTGATTTTGGAGGACTTTTTTTTTTTACTTCTTTCACGAATACAAAGCTTCCCTACCTTCGGTAGTGAGGAAGCAAAATTCTTAGATTAATCTGTCGCTTACCAGCTTGTTGACTCAGATGTTTGGCCCAGCTGAATTTACGCAAATCCCTGGTAAACGACGATCTCTGGCGGTTACCAGGTGTTTGCGTAACTACTTTAGTTACCAATTGGTGCTTACCTGGTATTTGAAATGAAACCTAGTGGCGCTTACTAGGTATTTGCGAAATAAAATTCAACATTTGGCGCTTACCAGGCAAAATAAAAAACCGCGGATACAAGGCTTGTCGCTTACCTGACGTAATAATTTAATTACTTTTAATAAACGTAACTGAATGAAACCACTCCAGAATCGTAGATCTTGACAAGCTGAATCCAACGATACCAAAAACTCGATTTTCGATTTTTGTCGCTTACCAGGTATTTGCATAACTGGGTCCATTTTATAAAAATAAGTGCCACATTTTGAAGGTCTCTGATCATTACCCACCCAGAATCCAAATTTGAGTAATCGTACCAGTTTTCTGCGAAATATAAGAATATTATTTATTTTCTAGTTTTGCCAGAACGGACGTTATTAAATTTCGCATCCCCACCTCTATTGTGGGTAAATGTCATACATAGTTAATATTACACAAATTGTGTGTAAATTATTACTCAAAGGTTTATTTTTTCCATTGCCACTACTTACTTACCTACTTCACAATCAAGTTTATTATTGGTTAATTATTACACAAATTGTGTGCGAATTATTACACAAAGGTTTATTACACAAATTGTGTGCAAATTATTACACAAAGGTTCGTTAGAAAAATTATTACACAAATTGTGTGCAAATTATTACACAAAGGTTTATTATTTTTCCATTGCCACTACTTACCTACTTCACCATCAAGTTTATTATTGGTTAATTATTACACAAATTGTGTGCAAATTATTACACAAAGGTTTATTATTTTTCCATTGCCACTACTTACCTACTTCACAATCAAGTTTATTTGGAAGGAATAAAAGCTTCAAACTCAATTCGAACAAACAGGGAGTTCTGATTGCCTTCTTCAGGAAATTTGATTACAGGTTGCTAAGGACGCAAAACTGAGTACAACTCGGAGAAACGAACAACGATCGCATTTTGGTCAGCTAAAATTTGTACGGAGATAACGCCTGTTTTGCGATTCACACTCGTGTTTTTGATTTCTCATAAGTCCAACCCTCAGTTGGAGGGGGCCTCAGTCGGTCGTCGTTCCTCGTTACGGGTTAGTATTTCCCTAAATTGCAGGGCTCAAACTTTAAAAGTTGTACTTACCTAAATTTGAAATTTTCCAGAATTTTAAAAATTCGTTAGTGCAGCATTCTAGGGAATTGAAAAACTAAAAGATTGCCGCTGGAATCATCAAAATGGAACAATAATTTAAAAAGTCTGCCAAGTGGGTGTGGCACATAGCTTCCTCGTATCCACAACCCGATTATATAGATGATCCGATGCATAGTAGTTAATCTCAACATCAATCTCCTCAAGTACCTCATAGGGGACCACCACACGCTAATCTGGACAATCCTAGAAAATTTCATCAAATTCGGATGAAAAATGTAAATGTTATGGCTGTTACAAGGAATTTACGTAAGCGCATGCGCAGCGGCTACTATCAGTCCGAAGGTGATGATTTTCATAGGGGACCGTCTACACACCAACCCGCACAATCCCAGAAAATTTCATAGAAATCAGACAATAACTGCGTATAGTTGTGCGCGTTACAAGGAATAGGGCGTGCGCCTGGGTAGGAAAAACTGTTTATTGTTATTTTTAATCTAAGGTAGACCTCATTCTGAGAATTTTAGTACCAACCGCGACCTTCTAGCGTGTGTAAATCTTTTCCTATGAATTTTTGAAGTTTCGACCGTTTATGACGTCACAGTGCGCTGGGGGGTCCCGCCCAGGCGAGAGGGGCGCGTGACGTCATAAACGGTCGAAACTTTGAAAAATCATAGAAAAAGATCTACTCACGCTAGAAGGTCGCGGTTGGTGCCAAAATTCTCAGGATGTAGTCTACTTTCGATTAAAAATCTAAAAAAAAATCAAGGTGCACCCCCCCCCATTCATGACAGACGGACAGACACACAGACACGGAACCAAAATTGTTCAGAAAGGTCTAAAACGCAAAACGCGAGTGAAAATTTTGATTTTGGAGAACTTTTTTTTTTCGTCCTTAAAAAGTGAAAATAAAGCTTCTGCTACCTTGGTAGACTCGGAAACAAAATGGGAAAAACTGTTTATTCAATTAGGTTTTTCCCATTATTCTTTGGCAGATTCCAGTGGCAATCTTTTAGTTTTTCAATTTCCTAGATTGCATTGCTGCACTAATGAATTTCAAAAATCCTTGGCAATTTCAAATTTAGGTACAACTTATAAACTTTGAGCCCTTGCAATTTATGGAAATACTATCCCGTCTGAGACCCACTTAAGTTCTCAGTGGGGGTGAACGGTTGGTCCTACAGAGCTCTGGAAAGTCTCATTCGTTTCTAAAAATGCAATTATATTTTAAATTTATGAAGAAAAAATACCTTTATAATGAAAGTTCGTGAGCTTGGGCGATTTCAAAATTTCAACCCTTATTTTTCAACCCTTAGGAGTGACCTTAACCAAAAGCTTCGGGGCGCAACTAGAACCCAAAAGGAGCCCATATACCAAATTTCATCGAAATCGGTGCATGGGAACTAAGGAAAATGGATCGGATTCGGATTCTACGTTCCTTGAAACGTAAACCAACAAATTTTGAGGGGGTTAAAAATGTATTTTTCTTGGTCGATTCCAAAGGTTCTATTACCTATTGAAAATAATAAACCACAATCAGAAATAATTGATATTTTTGTTTGTAAATGAACCAAAAAAACCGAGAACGGATTTTCAACAACAGATTTGCTACACAAAGGGTAGGTTCAAGTAGAATTAGATGTGACTGTATTTGGACAAAAAACTCATAATTTGTATCCTGTACATTCAGGTATTTTTCATGAGATAGGCAGGGAGCACAAGAGGTCCCAGGATTCTGAAAGAATTCCTCCCTCGACATTTTTCGTGGTCGTCGAAAATGTCGAGGAAGTTGAAGAAACGAGCGTCTTTCTCATCTACTACGGGGTTCTCTCCTCGATAAATCTGAAAAGAACGGAGAGCACAGAATTATACTAGGTACGCGTCACGAAATCAGGCGGACATGTAGGTATAGATTGTAATTGCAGGCGTTTCACAAGGGAGCCATCTTATCAGTTTCGGACGTATTAGACCTTTCGCCTAATAAAAAAATCTCTGAGGGCATGTCCACATTGTCTGCCTGAGAAAAAACCCACTTTTCATTAGAATACTAACACAATGAATTGATACATTTATGCAATGGTATATCCGGAGTCCGCATACATTTCTTGTAAGAATAACTAAATTAAAAGTATGAAAAAATTACAAGGTTTGAAAGTAGGGAAGAGATCGCTAAAATAGTTCTTTGACTAGGATACCTATTGTTGTGTTCTGCGTGTAATCGAATGAGGGCGATGGTCCTCTCGATGCGCTGAATTGTTCCTAGCCTGAATCCTACTCAACGGAGAGATTGATCCCTAAAGCTAGGGCTTTAACACTCCATCCGTGGCACCTCGCAGCCGACCGTCCAGATAAGTGCTTATGAAATCTATCCGCTAACCTCGGCGTCTGATCACAGACCTACCGGCGGGAGGCGGAACATTTACCTAGTGAGGCCTACTGTTCTGAAGAGGTCCCTAAGGCCGCGGCTACGATAGGAGCGTCGAGCGAGCGAAAAGGGTCAGGTATCGACGCTCTAACAATAGTTTACCCTTGTTCAGGTAAGGGTGGCTACGGTAGGAGAGGTGACGCTTGGGCGAAAAAATGGTCAACGCTCGACGCTCAGTCCCGAGTAATATTTTCTCTTGACGCTCAGCTTCTAACGTTCCCTGTCTACTTCTTTATCTAATGTTATTACGGACCGATTTTGATGAAATTTGGTATGTAGGCTCCATTTGGGGTCTAGTTGTGTCCCGAAGATTTTGGTTGATGTAGGTCACTCATAAGGGTTTAAAAATGAATTTTGAAATTTTGAAAACGCCCTAACTCAAAAAATTTTCATATAAACGTATTGTTTTTCCTTTAATTTAAGATTCTAGAGAATTTTTAAAATTTTTTGAGACCACGCGGAGCTCTGTAGGACAAACCGTTCGCTCCCTACGAGAATTTAAGGGTTGGACGTACGATAAATCAGAAACACGAGTGTGAATCTCAAAAGAAGCCTAATCTCCGTTCAAATTAAAGCTGACCGAAATACGATTGAAGTTTTTCTTCAAGTTGGTTGGTGGTAACAATGGCAAAGCCGTGTTCTTTGCAGACGAGTGATCTATATAGAAATATAATATAGCTTTGTGTAATAATTTGCAGCGTTTTTGGATTCTAGGTACCCTGAAACGTAAACCAACAAATTTTGAGGGAGGGGTAAAATTTTTTTTCTTCGTCGATTCCAAAGGTTCATTATTGGAAATGATAAACCAAAACAAGAATGATAAAATAGCAGCATCAATGGACATTCTGGTGTATTCGAAAAATCTTTTCGGGACTTCTTCGAGTTTGTGAAAAAGTTTGTAGTATTCTCCATCTCAATTCCTAAGCACATTAAGTAATAGGGTGAACTTCAAAACTTCTACACACACGGTTTATCAGTAAAGAACTTTTTGAAACAGCTGAATTGTGCAAGGAGCAACTTAGTGCAAGAAACTTAGTGCAAGGAGCAAAAGTTGCATATTCAATCCTTTCACTTCATCTCGGTCTCATTTTCCTTGGCTTGAGTGGCAGGTAGAAGAAGGATGATGTTTTTGGGATTGTAATACACATGGACACCTCACCAAACCATCCGCATTCTTTCAATCTGCGAACAGTAGTCACCTTGCGCTCCCCTTCCGCTCGTACTGTAGCCACCCCTCTTTGCTTGACGCTCGGCTCTCGACGCTCGACTCTCGACGCTTGACGCTCGACGCTCCTATCGTAGCCGAAGCCTAAGGGGAGCTAGAGGTTCGGCGCCCTTGTGGGGCAAACTGTTTCCTCGGAGGATCTGGGCTGTAGGTAAGACAAGAAATGATAAGTCGGATAGACGAGGTACGAATGCATGTAGGAAGACCCCTGAGTGCGGCTTTTATACTCTAGCTATTATGGTGAGGGGAGAGTGGAAAAGAGGTGACGACAAAAGATGTGTTCTTTCCCTTCCTCACCTCGTCAGTGTTGGTGACTCATGCCACTCTGGGTTTTCCTACACGTCACTTTATTGGAGAACTACTGAATATAGATGACATCTCATATAATGTCATACATTGTATGACATTATAGTAACATTGCTTGATAGTTGTCAAGAGTGATTTTGCAGTATAGTATAGTATAGTATATGCATATAGTATTTTTACTAGTACCTACATTCTACAAGTAAGGTGCGTCGGGGGAAGTGCAGAGTACAATTTGCATAGTTCAACTTTGGTAGATCCTGAGAAACTCATTTTTAAAGCTAGAGTTGTTTTCCTTCTTTCATTACACACCTCGGACTATCCTCTTACCAGTTTTGTAGTTATTTTAAGGTTTTTTAAAGTTATATTGGGTTTCTCGAGCAATACTATAATTTTTGTCCGTACTCCTCACTTACCCCGCCTAAATGGGGTAAGTGCAGAGCATCCCTCCATTTCTCATGTCGTTGGAGTTACAAATGCGAAGGGGGAAGTGTGTGGAAGAGCTCGTTTCAGGCATTATTTTGCTTTTTGCAAAATTAAAATCGGACAGAAATTGGTGAATTTACACAGTTTTGAAAAGTTAAAAACGTGGTATAGAGAACACATAAAAATCTTGCAAAATTCAAACTTTTGAATCTTTGTTGAAAATTGTTTAAATCACTGTAAGTCATCAGTCTTACGAATAAGAACGTTTTTTTACAGTCTTATACTACAAATGGTTATCTTAACATTGCAAAAGTTTGCAGAAAACTTCGAAATGAAAAAAGTCTGCAAAGGTGTGGCACATAGCTTTCTTGTATCCATAAACCATTGTATAGATGATCCGATGCATAGTAGTTAATCTCAAAACATCAATCTCTAAGTACCTTGCCCTAACCTTTCAATTTGGAGGGGGGGGGGGTGCATGATTTTCATAGAGAACCATCTCCACCCCAACTCAGGACGTCATCTTTCGTTCTCCCTCTTTACTGGAGCAAATAAAAACGTCTGCCAAGTTGGGTGAGCAGTATAGCTTCCTCACTCATTGTAACATGGACGTATAGAACTATTTGTATTTTCAACGTAGAATTTTATTTAGCGGTCCACCGTCTAGGACCTAACCCACACAATCCCTGAAAATTTCATCGAAATTGGTTGAATAGTTGCGGAGTTTTGGTTGTAACAATAAATTTAAAGTTCGCGCATGCGCAGCGGCTATTGACCAATTTGATTGAAACTTATAGGGTGTCTCTTAGAAGTTAGTCCCTAACTAACCTCCAAATTAGAGCAAAATCGGTTCATTAGAAACCGAGGTTCCAGGAAATTCACGTTTGCGCATGCGCACTCGCTCCTATTGGTCCGAAGGTGCTGAAATTGATAGGGGACCGTCTAGGACCTAACCCACACAATCCCTGAAAATTTCATCAAAATCGGACCACAGGTTAGTATAGTTTTGCCCGGGACAAGGATTGACCACAGACAGACCGACAGACAGACAGACACGGAACCAAAATTGTTCGGGAAGCTCTAAAACGCAAAAAGCAAGTGGAAATTTTGATTTTGGAGGACATTTTTTTTCTTCACTTCTTTCACGAATACAAAGCTTCCCTACCTTCGGTAGTGAGGAAGCAAAAGTTATATTAAAAGTGCCCAAGTTCACAACAAGAGTAGATGGAAAATACATGGTATTATGCTTGAGTGTACGCTCCATACTTCCCTTGTTCATCCATTTAGGGGGAAGTGCGGAGCTCCACACTTGCCCATGTTTCTTACTCTGCACTTCCCCCCATAGGAGGAAAAAACGGGGAAAGTGCAGAGGTGGTCTTATTTTCAAAATAACCAAAGTTAGAACAAAATGTCATACGTACAATGAAACTGCAACATTTAAAGTGTATAATTACCTTGTCAGTCATTAGCAATACCCAAGTAGAGGCAGGTTGAAATCGGGTTGAAAAATAGTTTATCACCTCTACCTCACAGATGAAAACACATGTGGTACATCGTAACCTCACCGTGAAGGTTACAACCGATATGAGCACACTCTAGTGGTGTTTTGTGAGACTTAACGTACTTCTCTACAACACCCAAAAAGGATATTCGTGTCAGCCCTTATGTTTGCTTGTGAAGAGCATACTCCCCACTTACCCCATTTCTGCACTTACCCCAACGCACCTTAATTATGTTCAACGTACCTTCTCCTTTCTCATCGCCATCACCATAACCTGTTCGGCTTTGTCGTCGACGATCGCCTGCCTGTCGTAGTCTATTTCATCGACGAGGGCAATTTCGTGACCGTCCTGAAAAATACCAAAGGAGTCTTCATGATACGAGTAAATATCAGGTACCAGTAGGTACGGCTTCCCTTCAAAAATGATCAAGAGGGTACTGTTTAGGATAGAAAATACTATTGAACTGTGCAAAATGATTTGGAAATTTGTCTCAAGAATATCCCGTATGAATTTCAAATCTATTTCGGATTTTCATGGTAATTTCAGATTTTTAATTATGGTAGACATCGTTCTTTTGGCTTCTCAATTGGTCAGTAATAGCAAGCACGTTTATAACGCTCAGAAAACTATTAGTGCAGCTCAGAAATACACTGTCGTAGGACAAGTCTTTTCTCTTAACACAGACTGGTTTTGGTTTAGTCGTGTATCAGCCTATTGGATGTGGATTGAACGGGCTTCAGCAGTTCATACGGAATTTCCCCTTGACCTATTTAGTAGCATGGTTCTGCCCATATTTTGTTTGGTACCTAGTGTTGATCTGTGTTGTGCTCCCCTCGTCATCATCATTCTTGGACACAATCACCACAGATTTCCTCAGGGGCCCGTCACGTGATTTCCAACCTAAAAGTAACACGAGTCAATGAGAAAACACCCTGTATCCTGTATGGTCGGTCATGTTGATGACGAGCATAACTAGAATTGATTTTTAATTCACTTTTGAGTTCAAGCTTTTATTCACCAATCACGGTCGGCCACTCTTAATTTGAAACAGTGTTTTTCATGATACACCTTCATCTACCACACATCCATCGATCTTCCAGATAGCTTGTACAAAGGTAACATTGTATTAATAAAAAAATCTACGTGAACTGATATATGAAAACTCACGAAATCTTCCACTATCATCGTCAGCACGTGATTCCCTTCTGCCACATTCAGTGGTGTCAGAGGGAAAGCTATTTCCAAATTTTCTTCCACCATGAATTTCTCCAACTCCCTCAGTTTGTCGATCGTGGTTGACACAGTTAGTCGGCATCCATGTGAGGGAACTATTAACGGTTTATCTACAATAATAATAATTAATCTTATTTGTTTCCGACGATACTATGTACATTTATTCACTTTATACTCATTTATCCTTGGATATACAGGAGAAAAGTTAACTTTATTTCTTTCGCAGCTGATCTGGCCTCCTACCAATCACTTACGACGACTAACCTGTACATCGAAATTTAAATTTGACTCCATGATCTTGAAAGCTGACTACAGTTGAATGGTTGAAATAGTGGCTGTTGACTTTCGCTCCGAGGACGCAATGCCAAAACATCAAAACGTTCATCTCGTCTGAACACATCAAGTGAACCTTTAGAATTGGATCTGGAGACAGATCCAGGTGCATTAAAATAAGTAAACAATATATTAATAAAATGTAGTAAATATGCGTATTTTTTACGTGGTGTCTTTTGTTCAAAATTCGACCAGTTTACTAAGTACAGTAATTTTCTGTACACTAACCAGCTTGGGTAGGCTCTGGCTTGTCGATGATGAAAAATCGATAACCGCAAGGAGAAGTGACGACTTTGTAAACGCCTTCCTTAATCTCCAGGATGGGCAGATCGGCGGACCTGGCTCTGCTCAGGACAGCCGAGCTTTGGATGGTCATGCCTGTGTAGCCGTTTCCTTTGATGAACTTGAGGTCGGGATCGTATGAAAAGAGAATTTGGATGGAGAAGTTTCTGTATTCGTCGCCGTAAGAAAACAGGGTTGTGCTCCACATTGCTTTCACCCTATTTACAAATATACGATCAATCCTGTGGTTTCAACCCACCGTCAAGCTCCCATACATGATCTAAATTGTATGACAAATACATGCATATTTACATATTACTACATACCTATTCGATATTGACTAAGAGCGTTGCATGAACTGAATAGAGCCAGTTCTTCACTCAACTTGGGTTAAAAGTACAAAGTTTTTCAACTTACCCGACAGGTGGATGAGCTCCTTTCTCCACATATTCGTGATGCCGGAGTATCTAGTGTGGTAAAACAATACACATGATAATAAGCACTAGATTTTTCAAAGTTTTAATTTGCTGTGACAAAATCACGTTGCTATACAAGGATTTGGTAATACGTTAGCACCAAGATAGTACGTCGGTGAGAAGATTCTGAGTGAAAAAATGGCTTATGCTACATCAAAAATGGGATTTGATTGAAAAGGGCCCCGAACATTTGGAGTAAAAGGGTCACGAGTTGGGTCAGCCAGTTGTTTCCACGGGAAATCTTGATGACGGGCAGATAGTCTGAAGGAGCCCGATGTTTTCGGCAGAGATGCTTTCGTTCTGAGTAAGCCTAGCTGTGTGGTGACATCAATACATAATTGGATGTTTCGGTTTCAGACTGAGCTACTAGAAACCACATGAAAAAGCCTCAGCAATGAACGTACAAGTGAAGCAAGACAGCAGAGACCGAGAAGCATTGAAGGTCTTCGCCTGGAGAATGAAGACTAACCATTGCGACAAGGCTTTTCAATTGCTTTTCAGCAACATTATGAGCAGGTGAAACGTAAACTAAGTTTCAAATTAAGTACTTTCTACACGCTGAATCTTGATGGAGTAACAATGTTTGTTCTGAAGTGGTGAATCATCACTGCTATAGCAATAGTATGAATAGGAGATTTACGTACCTTCATGCCAAGTATATCTCTGTAAAATCCAATTTCCGCGATCCTGTCTTTGACAAAAAAGTTCCAATGTAGGCCCTTGGCGTCTGTCATTTTCTCTCAGCGGAACTCCAGGTTCTCGAAGTTGTCGAAACCTGCGCTTTTAAACTCGACAGCCAATTGACAGCTCCTGCTGCCCTGGTCCAAGATAGAGCGAATTCGATTGTTTTAGTTTCTTTGATAAAATAGAGGGGCGCCCGTGTCCTCCTTTTGTTAGGGACTGTCAAAACGTCGAATATGTGTTGCAATGGTATTGGGAAAGTTGTATGTGGACCGGGGCAGATGTGAGTCTTTGGGGAAAGGGTGAACGTTGTATGCGTTTTGTGATACTTTGGTTGACAAGTTCACGTTATGAGTTGCTGTTCAACGAGGAAATTGCCCTGGTTTCAGGGATATAGCAAAAAATAACAGGACGTTTGATCATCGAGACTGTAGGAACTGCAGCTACATAAACGATCTAGTTCAAAGAATAGTTTTACAAAATTTTTAACTATGACGAGGTGTTTTATATTTGAAGCTTCATTTTTGTCATTTTTTGGGTTCATTCCATAATCTTGTACGTTTTTTGAGCGTGTTTTGAGTGGACTCAGTGAGAAGCGGTCAGGCCGTCTGGACTCGAACGGGCAATTAGGCCAACTCCAACTAGGTGATTCACCAATTGAAGAGAATGATCCCATCACCGGCATCAAGACGTTCTTTTGAGCTCTTTCTGGCAGAAATGACGCCTCCTATTGGCATTTTGTATTTCAGAGGTTTCTATACGATTTTTGTTTCAATCTTAAGTCTTCATAGGGAGCGAATGTTTTGTTCTACAGAGCGTGTCTCATGTCCTACAGTGTCTAGGTGGTCTCATTCGATTCTAAATACTCAATTTAATAATTCCAAAGGCGGCATACGGTCGAATTGTTCATTTGATTTTCGGATTCTATTTACTTTGAAAGTTAAACCATCAAATTTTTAGGGGCCTTAAAAATTGTTTTCTTGCTCGATTCTATTACTTATTGAGAATGATTAGTAATAGTGAAAATAGAATGATTTTTGGTTATTTGACTACAGAGTCTAATAATTTAATTTTATTGAATAATGAAATAGTGAGAGGATATCCCTTTATATCGATACCTTAAAGCACAAAAACGCTATGTCCATGCACCTTCTACATTATTAGGTAATTTTTTTTAAATTCACAAAAACTCAAATTCAACCAAATTATTATTGACCTTCTTGACGACTAGCTTGAAAATTTCTTAAAGAAATTTAAGTATTCAGTGTAATAAGCCATTATTTTAGGAATTGTGATTGACTACAGAGTCTAATAATTTAAATTAATTGAATAATGAAATAGTGAAAGGATATCCCTTTATATCGATACCTTAAAGCACAAGGGCGCTATGTCCATGCACCTTCTACATTATTAGGTAATTTTTTTTTAAATTCACAAAAACTCAAATTCAACAAACTAATATTGACCTTTTTGACGACTTAAGCTTGAAAATTTCTTAAAGAAATTAAAGAGTTCAGTGTAATAAGCCATTATTTTAGGAATTGTGATTGACTACAGAGTCTAATAATTTAAATTAATTGAATAATGAAATAGTGAAAGGATATCCCTTTATATCGATACCTTAAAGCACAAGGGCGCTATGTCCATCCACCTTCTACATTATTAGGTAATTTTTTTTTAAATTCACAAAAACTCAAATTCAACAAACTAATATTGACCTTTTTGACGACTTAAGCTTGAAAATTTCTTAAAGAAATTAAAGAGTTCAGTGTAATAAGCCATTATTTTAGGAATTGTGATTGACTACAGAGTCTAATAATTTAAATTAATTGAATAATGAAATAGTGAAAGGATATCCCTTTATATCGATACCTTAAAGCACAAGGGCGCTATGTCCATCCACCTTCTACATTATTAGGTAATTTTTTTTTAAATTCACAAAAACTCAAATTCAACAAACTAATATTGACCTTTTTGACGACTTAAGCTTGAAAATTTCTTAAAGAAATTAAAGAGTTCAGTGTAATAAGCCATTATTTTAGGAATTGTGCACTGGTGAAAACTTCTCCAGCGTTATTCTCAAAACTCCATTTTCGGACATAGCGCCTTTGTGCTTTAGTTGCAATGGAAGACAATCGTAACGTATCGACGATCAAATAGGAGCACCGACCAGACAGCTGGAACTAGACGGGACATCTCCAGGAAATAGAGACCATTCGAGGATGTCGGACGATTACGGGAGTTCCAAAAGTTTCCGGGAAGCGAAACACGATAATCGACGATAAAAACACGAGGCGTTAAGATGTTTTGTTTCATGAAGTGCGTCGCGTGCGTGCATTTTATCCAACTTTTATTTATTTATTTTAAATAAGAGGCAGAGCAGAAAACATCAGCTAAGGTCTAGAACCGTCTAAAGATTATCAGCTCAAATTCCTGAACTATTAAAATTTTTTAAATTGGTCAGACTTTAGGCAGTTGGAATGGCAATTAACCCACCAACGCCCAAAGTTGGTCTGAAAAATTAACATTTGGAAAGCTTACATAATGATTTGTTATTCAATAGATCACCCGCCTGCATTATTAAAACTTTTTATATCATCACGCAAGATTCAATATCAACTTCACTTTGACAGAAAGTACTAAAGTAAGACTAACTTGTAAAGAACATAAAACATTGGCTGTTCAATGATCAAAATGCGTTGAAAACTTGAAAACAGCATTTTAACAACCAACCAAATCAAAGCGTTGGTTCGTGAAGGGTCGATGTTTGCGAAAATCTTTGTCTGCGAATGCGCACAAGCCAATATAAGAAAAGTTATATAACATTTTGAAATTTCATTGTAGTTAGGTAAATTTGAAGTTCTGTCTTTGGAAACGTATTTGAGCAGTGAATACTGTAGGTCTGAGGCGATGAAATTTATAGGGGACCATGTGGAGGCTGACTTCCATTACCTAAACAGTTTGAGCTGGGACACAGATTTAACCTTCCATGGTTCTCCAACCACACGTTGAATCGGCAAGAAATTGTCCAAATGATAAGATTGAGGACGAACCGTGGTAAAGTTAACCGCAGTCTGTATTTGGTAGGAATAACAGATTCGCCAAATTGCGAACACTGCGAAGTAGAAGAAGACATGGAACACAAGATTACGCAGTGCGCAATTTATGAAGACGAGAGAAGAGAATGGGGACAAGTCCTAGAGAACCGCGAGTTGCACGAACTCATTAGAACAGCTGATTGCAAAGTGACAAAAGATATCATAAAGCATAATATGTATATTATGCAAAATGCGGGTATACATCTTTAGTATGTACAATACAATGTATATTACCAATAAATACAAACTTTAATGTAACAAGTTATAACAAATTATATATTTAACAAGAAATATATATAAAACAATATAAAATGTAATTAAATGATTGAATGTAAGACTATAAAATTGTATTAGAACTAAATGAAATTGTATATAAAAATTGTATAAGAACTAAATGAAATTGTGCTGGCGATATGTATAAATAAATGCAAAGTCAAAAAGAAGAAAAAAAAGAAAAAAACTTCCATATCCCAAAACCGTTGAATAATGTCTTGAAATGCTAAATTTACAATTCAATTTTGAGTTTCAAATTAAAACCAGAATAAACGGATTCTTGAATACAAAATTTGCATGTGTTTGTTTGTGAGGAGCTCTGAGTAATCTCACTGTTCTTCTATTTTCACTGGTGAGGAGTGCTCCCTAACCCACCATTTCTCAGTGCTATTCAGGAATATCTTGTTCTCTGGGTCCTCTTTGTGAATAAAAAGGGGAAAACGTTGATTTTTGGTGTTTAATTTTCATTTCTAGCTACAGTTTCGCTGGGGCAACTTGCCATTTGGCCAATGAAGAATATTGAATGTTTCCTTTGTTTTCTATGAAAAATCTCTTTTTTCCGCAATTAAATTAAAGGAATGTTAGATCTAAACTCTTTCTTCATCAACGTAAAAGGAGGTATTACTAAACAATTTTACCATCAAACAAGTTTGGATCTATTGAAAAGATCGATTTTGAAAGAATAGAGAAAGATTGAGAAAGGAAAGAACAAATGACTAGAAGTATATTCTACATAAAACTGACAAGCCTGAAGATGCTGGCAAGTTGCCCCAGCGAAACTGTAGCTAGAAATGAAAATTAAACACCAAAAATCAACGTTTTCCCCTTTTCATTCACAAAGAGGACCCAGAGTCGTTTCGACCACCAACAAGATATTATCATCCGACTCAACACCCTTCAACATTCAGGAATAGAACATTTGGCCTCAGGGACCACACGAGCTGATTTGGGATGCTCCCTACCTCGTCTTTCGTACACCGAGGATTCCCAAGGCTCACATTCATAGTCTTAGTACGATCGTCAGTAGTGTGCATAGATCCCAATAAGGTGTACTCAAAAATTCCACACCAAGATAGAAAACTTTAATTCTTTTGATTCTTAAAGAGGCCAAAACGACCCCCTGTACTGTAAATGGTGAAGAGAGACCAATGAATGATTATCCAAGATGATTCATTCCGTTGTATTTATATTCAAGTTTCAAAGTTATCTATCGCATCGTCTTGAATCAGTTTCAATTATACGACAGATCCATGATTTTGTATCTTGTTGACTCAAACAGTCCATTCATGGGACTACAATGAAATCGACCATAACAAGCCGTTCAGGTCTCTAATGAAGAAGCGTATCATCGTAGATCGTTAACATCCGTCGTACCGCCCACGGACCTGAGCACCATACGGAAGGATAAATCAATTACAATGGAAAACTTTCAATATGCATGAAGCATTTTAATAATACTCGACCTGTCATTGTGTTTTTTTTTTTCTTTGCCCTTCAGAGACACAATGGACCTAAGACGACCGTGGGCGGGGTTGTATGTGGACATTTTTCGTACCTACCAGTTTCGACTGTGGAACATCTGTTCCGGGAGATGTTCCGAAGAGGCGTAGGAGTTTCAACTATAGGAGGGTGTGACAACTGTCATTTTATTATAATCACTATTGTGGTGATGGGGAGTGAAAGAGAATTTCAAATGAGGACGAGGAATCAGGATGCAAGTCGACGATAATCAGAGCTAACAGAGAGTCATCCTTCCTTTCATGCGGTCACTTTGGTTGTTACTACGATTACCATGACCACTGGAGTTTGATGGGTCCGTTTAAATGGGCAATTTTTGAAGAAACAATAGACGGAAGACGAATCGAGGAGGAGAAAGCCGTGCACAACATCCCACAAAGGAGACAGGTAGTTCAGCTATTGAAATACAGAAGGTTGTAGACAAAATTTTGTCTTTTTCCACAAAAGTAATGTGTTACTAAGCCTTGCAAGCAACAAGCAAGAACTGAAGACTTACAGATGAAAATGTACTTGAATACCATTGGACGAGTGATGGGCATACCCAATTGGATAGATCCAGATAACAGTGAAAGGAGAACTTGAACCCTACCAGTTCAGAGAAATGAAAGGAAATTAGAGGATCAAGTGATGCCAATCTAGGCAGGCAGAGAGAAGGGGAGGCTCAAACTTAGGTAAGGGCAACATTGTGAAGAGTGGTAAGCTACTGCAGAATTTTATTTTTAATGAAAATTTGTGGTCCTTCTGGTATTTTTTAAAGTTATTTAATTAAAGATATGAATGGAATGAGACTGAGAAATAATTAAGTGTTACCAATTTGCGATCGGAATATCGGTGCTGAAGAGATGTTTGGATGCTCGAAAGGTGTCTACCTCCAGTTTCTAGGTCATCACTAGAGCTCGGAAAATATGCACGAAAATTTCCCGAAAATATGCAACGGAAACTGGGAAAATATGCAAGATATGCATTTGCCCTTAAAACTGCATACGGCTTTGGAATTTCAGTATTTTAAGAAAGGATGTTCCATATTATTACATTTTTTAGCCCTTTTTTCTCCTAGAAAAAAGTTATGAAGCATCAGGTAAAGTAAACAAGCAATTCAAAAAATCAGTTATACATTTTTTATTTACTTTTATACATTTATACGAACTAGGTATAAAATGTAAAGATGAACTACATATAATATTGGACAACAATTACACGCCCCAAATTATCAGGTGTAAAACAGTGTCTCCTGTCACTTAAAATTTCTTTCAATGCAGAAAATGATCTCTCTACATCGCAAGATACAATAGGCAAAAATTAAAAAGTGGAAATCTCTTTTGGAGAGTAGGGAGAGTCCCATGAGCTGTCTTCTCCTTTGAGAATTTTCGCGATTTTAACCACTGAAGACCACCCTGGATTTTTCGATAGGACCTCCTCCAGTTTATCCTTGACGGCTTTTCCAGTTGTTCCATGCCAGTGGGAGCTTTTTTCGAGCAGGTCGGAAACAGCACCTACGGCAGAGCAGAGATCCATCCCCCTGGTCTCCAGGTGGTTTATCAAATGGGGTATGGTACTAAAGTTGGCATTTATAAAGGCCAAACGATGGGCGATCTGCCTGTTCTCCAGAGCGTCCATGGTTTTTCGAATAGCCAGGTGATGTGAATAGGGTGAGGGGATAAAACATTCCAACATTCGATTTCGAATATTGTCAACTTGCAGCACTGACTTTTAAAAAAAATCCAGAATACGCAAAAAACTGGTAAAATATGCTGCAAAATATGCAAAAATCCCCAAAATGACCAAAAAATTCAAAAATCCCCAAAATGACCAAAAAATGCAAAAATCCCCAAAATAACCGAAATATGCCATTTCAATTTCAATTTAAACCACCGCATACCCTTCAGAAACCTTCAAAACGTTAAAACACAAAGATATACCGCATAATAAAAGATATGCAAATTCCGAGCTCTAGTCATCACGGAGAACGATCATCGCGTGGATGGAAGAATTAGGCGACCAATCAACGGTAATTTTGAACAGTTTCTGAAATCAGTAGATTAGCTATTCAGTAGAGTAGCAGATCTCATCGGTTTAGACGAGAAGTTCAACTAGAAGCGGTGGTACATAGAGAAGGCAATGGGTTGATGAGGAGTAATCCGGACGAGGAGGGAATGAGGTTCGACTGCCACCTCTCAGGCTGAATCTACTTTTGCTAGAAGATCCCAAGGTACAAGTTTATTGGAAACCAGTAGAACCTGACAAACTGAGCCAATGAAAACCAGAATTTTTTTTAGCTAGTAGAAGAGTAGAGCATAGAGATGGAAACATGTGTAATTCCATGCTTAGACACATAGAGAAGCAATCCTGTAACACTCCGGATGAGCAGCAATATAGAATAGAATAGAATAGAGTTTATTGACAGAAAGAAGGTATTTACATCTAGAATGGCATACCTACGAAAAATAAGTGAATTTCCTTCAGCCCACCAACCAAATAAGTTTGTAAGAACTTGTGGCAGCTGGTGGAGCAGATCTCAGCCAAAAATATTTAAGCACAAACAGTTAGCAACTGCAATGTTCCCAAACTGTCCCAAAACGGAAACTCTGTACATTAATGAAACTCCTTTATCTTGGTCAGGATTTGTCTCTTAAAACTCACAAGACAACTCGACATGTCAGGATTAATCTTACAAACGTAAAGAAACTGTACCTAAAACTTTATAATACGAATTCTTTTTTGCTCGTCCGGTTTTATACTTAGGCAGCTGAATATTTGATGATGCTGCATTGCATCTATGGGAGACACAGCCTCTATGTTCAGGCAGAATACCAGTTTTGTATTTATAATATTTATATTTATATATTAATATTTATTGTATTTCCACAAATATACACTCTCTCTCTCTCTCTCTCTCTCTCTCTCTCTCTCTCTCTCTCTCTCTCTCTCTCTCTCTCTCTCTCTCTCTCTCTCTCTCTCTCTCTCTCTCTCTCTCTGCGACATGAAGAGTGAAGATATGGATCGCCTACAAAAAGCGCAAAATGCAGTGGTGAGATTCGTGTTGCGAGTAGCACTCGATGAGCATGTGACGCCACATTTTAAATCGCTGGGATGGCTTAAAATATCTGACCGGAAAAAGCTACAAATTGCCATCATGATGTTTAAAGTGATAAAAATTCAAACGACCCGAGTATCTCCACGAGCAATTTGTATTAATGTCTAGTGTCCACTCTAGAGACACGAGAAATAAGGATAACCTTATGCAGATCCCTATTCATAGGACTGCAATCTTAAATCGTTCTTTTATTATACAAGGTATAAAAATTTTTAATGAACAGATGGATATGTTTGATGTAAACAAAACAACGGAAACCTTTAGAAAAGAGATGAAAAAAATGTTATTAGATAAATATTAAATAATTATGAGCAATAGTACGAGTATATAGTAATAATGATAATATCATATATTATATATATGTTAATATCATATATTATATCATATATTATAATTTTAATATATTATATTAAAAATCAAAATCTTATGTATTTTAGTGCAGAAGTGTATTTTTTCTTTTTGAATTACGATTGTAAGAGGATTTGTTTTGTATATTTATAGCCAGGGAATGTGGAAGATAGGGCCTTATGGCCCTAACCTTCCCTGGTGGTTAAATAAACCAATCAATCAATCTCTCTCTCTCTCTCTCTCTCTCTCACACGATCGGGAAGAATCGGATTGGTGTGCAGTTAGTGTTGGAATCCCGCAAGGGTCAGTTATTTCTTCGTTAATCTTAGTGATGTACATATCAAGAATAGCTGTTAGCTTCCTGAAATGTAAATATCAGCTATATGCGGATGACCTTCAGCTTTATACGCAGGTGAAACTCGACAATTTAGCTCATGGAATAGTCGACATGAATGAGGATTTGGAGAGATTGGTATCGTGGTGTCGTGCCCATGGGTTAAAGGTAAACCCCATGAAATGTAAAGTTATTTTATTAGGAAATGCAATGATTTTACGTAAAATTGATATGGTTTCACTTCCCTCAGTCGTCATCGATTCTATAGATTTACCCTACGAATCTTTAGTAAAGAATTTGGGAATCTTAGTTGATAATAGTTTGAAGTGGAGGAGTCAGGTAGATAATGTGTGCAATAGAATTTTCAAGGGGCTGTACCATTTTCGGTGGTTAGCGTTTCATCTACCTCAAGACGTAAGAATGAAGCTAGTGCAATCCTTGTTATTTCCAATAATTGATTATGGGGCTCTTGCGTACTGCGATCTGTCGGATGAAATGGATCTAAAATTGCAAAGAGCACAGAACGCTTGCATGCGGTTTATTTTTCAATTTCCTATATTTGAGCATGTAACGCCATATTATACTAAAGCTAAATGGTTAAAAATAAAAGAATGGAGAACCCTCAGAATTGCACTAGCGTATTCAAAATCCTCAAATTTAAGAGGCCGGAGTATTTGGTGGATAACTTTGAATATCTAGCAAACATACATAGTTTTGTAACAAGAAATGCTGGTAGCCTGCTGCAAATTCCTATTCACAGAACAGAAGTTCATAACAGATCTTTCCAATTTCAAGCAATAAGAACTTTTAATGAAAACCCTGAACTGTTGGATTGTAATACATCTGTAGAACTATTCAAGAAAATTTTAAAGGCTAAACTGCTCTCGCCATGTGACCGAAGTGATTGAAGATAATTATAATTTATGGTAGGTACTCCAGTATTAACGTAATCGGACAATTCGTTAATAGCACGAAATGTTTTCTTTTTAAATGTTTTCTGATTTACACTATTCTTTCCTAAATGCCATAATGTTCAAAGCCACACTTAATCTATTTTATAATTTATATTGAAGTCTGACGTATTATTTGCTTACATTGTATTTTAACTATTTGTGACATGAGGTAAGAGAGGACCTAATGGTCCTACTCATATCACATCAATAAAAAAGTCAATAAATCAATCTCTGTCTCTCTCTCTCTCTTTTATAGACCAGCAAGCATGATTGAAATAAGAACAATTGTCTTACATTGAGCAGATCAAGTTCATGATGAAGCAGCACAGTGGGGTATCGTGAACTCTTCCGATGGGCTATCTTAAGTATGATATTATCTGTAACTTGCAAGGATCTTGTCTAGCCTTGCCCGCACTTCCCCATACAACAACACCGTACTTCAATAAAGAAAAAACTAAGCCAAAATAAATAGTTCTCAACTGCACAATGGACAGGAAATTGAATTGATTGGTGTTTTGGGAATGAATTTTATATGTAACCAGCGAACGCATCAAAAGCCGTGCTTCGCATCTTGTTGCTTCACATCGCGAGACAACCTCGCGATAACTTCCTACAATCATTAGGTCCGAACCTAGATAAAGAGGTTCTGAACTCAGATAAAGAGGCAAACTATATCCCTTGATGATCCGGATTTCTCGTCGTCGATTTGGTCCGCTCCGAGGAACATGTTCGAATCATTAGCCTGTATCTGTAATCAGTTATAAATCATTGGTCTTCAACTTCATCAATCATTTATTACTTAAATTAGTAAATTAAACATCCTGGGAGGAGTTCGTTGGAGAGAAGAATCTATTGGTCGCTTTGTTAGATACCAGTCTTTTGTTCGGTCTAATGGCAAAGGTCGTCTTCCGATTGTTATCTTTCGTTGAAGCTATTATCGAGCTGTGGTCTTTTTGTTCTGTTTCGTTTAAAATTGTTCTTTGAGATGAGAATATCAAGTGATGGACGTTTAAAAATTAATGGTGAGTTTCAGAAACTGTCTTTGAAGCTCACTTAATGCAGAACTAGGTGCTGCATATCAGGGCAATGTTGGAAAAAAAATAGTGGCCCAGTTTCATTATTGAAAATAATGAAACATATGGGTAGTCTATTACAATCTTGCAAAGAACATACACTGAATATGATAAACTAGATCTCAGGAGAATTCATTGCAGCCTACAGACTTGCCCAGATCTAGTTCCTGGGGATGTGATTCTGGGAATGAAGGACTGAGTAAATGGTATCGTACAAGTCGACTGTTATGCAAGCCCCAAGATGGACAGATAGGCTCAAGAAGGTCCTCCTTGGTCGACGTAACCCGTAACTCCTGTACAGGGGTCCCCCTGGACACTGCGACTCATCAGATATAGTGTTTATAGTTATGGTCTTCAAGAAGTACATGCGGCGTTGTCGGGCCCGGAACGCGCAATAACCTCAGTTACCAGCTAGACTCGTAAACCAGCTATGCCTCGGCCCTCTTCGCATTTCCTACTGTTGTGGAGTACAAACAGTCCTTGTTCTGCATTTCCAAAGTGACCTGATATCTTCAACGCTTGCTTGATACCCGATGCATGAGACATTTTATACCTACACATAGTCAAAATCCAACACACACATATCAAAAATCAAAATCTCGTCTACACAAGAAATTACGACTTTTCTCTCCAAAGACATTTATTTCCTGTCAGAAATTTCTCTCGATTTAGGATTCTATGGCTTTAGTTTTTCTGAAACATGAGTTTCCTCTCAAATCAATCTGTCTGTTCGGGATCAATAACTTTGGGATATTTATTTGTGAATTTTATGAAATTCCCATATTTATCCTGCAGTTTGTGAGACAGAAGGAGCTCTGCTTAGTGCGATTTTGCTTCCGTAAAATCCCGTTTTATTGACTGAAAATAATCTTTTGAGCACAATGCGCCCATTGACCTCAATGGCCTTTCTAATAATTATTTCGACAAAAAAATTCGCTGATCAATCCATTTTTTTCTCCCAAACCACAGTAATTTCTACCGACAGAGGGCGTTCGGCGATTAAAATGAATCAAATTAGTATTATTTATCCACAGATGGACTGGACGTAGGCGATCGACTGTATTTCGTTCACTTACACCTACGGACCGAGCGACCAAATCTCTGGTTATAATGGGGCTTCGAATGGCCTTGTTGTCTACATGAAATACTTCTTTTTTTTCCTTCGACTCGAGTGAAGATATTCCCCTTCATCACCTGTAATTTGTCCTAGAAATTACCTGTAGATCGGTGTATGGTGGGCGATGCCATTTTCTGGCGTTACGAGATTTGCGTTTTTATCGGTTAATATGAAAATATTGAACGTGGGAAGAGCAAAACGTGATTGGAAGAGTCAATAGCTGCCCGAATATACGTTTTCCGATCAATAAATAGTTAATAGGGTATGTCTGAAAACCAGACAGACAGACGGAATAACGTAAATTTCAATGATTTAGGATGAACTGTACTGTATCAGAGATGACTTATTTTGATCGGGGCAGTTGTTTGCAGCCCAGCTACTAAAAAAAATATAAAAAAAAAAACACTCTAGATGTTGATAGTAGTCAACTAGGTATTGTGTCTCACCTCAAACTTTCTTTTTTTGTGAAGGAATCTTGTCACAGAGTTATGAAACTGCGTTCTCTTCTTTCTGCATTTAAAATTAATGGTGTGACTTGAAAGATGAAGGATTAATGGTCTCAGAACGGGTGAAAAAGTGATATTTTCCTGGGTACAAACTGATCATCAGGAGGTCACGATTTTTCATGCTAATTGGGGTTACAGCTGTGTCACGAAGATGCGTTGTTGTACCCCCAGTACAGTGTCCAGTTTAGGGAGGCAAGGTACCTATTTATTATTATTATTTTTTTTTTTTTGGCTAATAATTTATATACATACCTACCTGCGTTGTTGGTTTGAGACATTTATTGTTAAAACCGACAAATTTTTGTTGATTTTGGTTACTTTTGAGTTTTTTAGTAATTTGAGTCAATCACAATTCCTAAAATAATGGCTTATTACACTGAATACTTAAATTTCTTTAAGAAATTTTCAAGCTAGTCGTCAAGAAGGTCAATAATAATTTGGTTGAATTTGAGTTTTTGTGAATTTAAAAAAAATTACCTAATAATGTAGAAGGTGGAAGGACATACTTAGCGCCTTTGTGCTTTAAGGTATCGATATAAAGGGATATCCTCTCACTATTTCATTATTCTATAAAATTGAATTATTAGACTCAGTAGTCAATCACAGCAGTTGACTATCATTTGAGCGATGGAAACTGGTTTCCCTTTCATTCTATACCCCTTTTTATTCTAGGCCTTACGTTCCTTTCTCCAACCAATTAAATGGACTACCTCTTCATTTTTGGTTTGCTTGATCCTCTCATCCGTCAGCTATACCCCCTTTTCACTCAATTCAGTTTTCTCCATTCACTAGA
Organism: Apolygus lucorum; assembly: GCA_009739505.2. NCBI lineage: Eukaryota > Metazoa > Arthropoda > Insecta > Hemiptera > Miridae > Apolygus > Apolygus lucorum. Next base: position 32,185,764 of record CM019173.2, on the reverse strand, counting down.
ATAGGTATGTACATTTTCCTTTCACAGTGGGAGATTTGTAGCAATTTATCGTTAAAAAATATGAAATATCGTAGAACATACACTTCTCACATTCAACAATCAATAGCAGTTTCGTTCAATTAATATTTTTATTTTATATAATTCAAATCATTTAATTATTTGCGGATACTCCAAGCTCGATAAGTCGGCGGGCTTCTGGCAAAAGTGGCATTTGGGCAAAGAATCGGCTCAACATTTCTTTCCTGAAAATTATAGAAACTAGTGAAGAATTGAAACTGGGCGGATTGGTTTTTTGTCATAAATTAATGAGAGAATTTCTTCTGAATCCCCCTGTCGGTTTTATACCTTCTTTTCAAGATGGACTAAAAATTGTAATTTCTAACTTGGGGGAAGGATTTATATATCAGATATATAAATCCTTGTTGAGATTCTCAACAATCCTAAAATACGTACCCTAAAAAAATACAAGAAAATACGTAACTCTAAAAAAATACAAAAAAAAAAAAAAAAAAAAAAATACGTACCTACCCCTAAAAAAATACAAGCCAAAATTTTGCTGTTGTTGCGGGAAAAATACTAGAGATATACCGTGCGATGAAAAATATGCAACATAAATGGAGTTCCTAAAAAATGTGCGAATTTTAAGCTGAAAATTCCCAAAATATTCATTATAAGCAACATAAGACGATTATTTTCTGAATCTAAATGTTTAGGCCACCACTAAGTTTGCTCTGCTTGGTCTCATGGGAATCTTATTAATTTCCTTGGGGGTTACATATAATTTGTGATTCTTCCAGTTCCTTAGTAGGTTCCCTGAAGGAACATAAGTTTAATACGAAAATAAATGTTGTTCCCAAAAATGCTTATGAAGTTGACCAATAAATCGTCGGTTAAGAGGTGATACCACCCAGTCCACCTAGGTAATTTCATTCTTGAAATCACGGGTACCTAATTGAATAGGTGGCTGGAGCAACGTTCAATGTTACTTTCAGGCAAAATCGGTTTTTGGTTAAAAACGTTCTTTGTGAAAAAAATTTGAATTTAAAATGAAATTTTCATTAATTACAGCGTTCCTGAAAAGTAGAGTTTTTCAACATTGAACGTTGCTCCAGCCACCTATTCAATTAGGGAAATCGGGGTGTACCTATATAGTACCTACGTACCTATATAATATAGATCAGTATTGGCTTTTAATATCGATTGATGACGTCGATGTGTCGTTGAAACAGGACTCCAAATTGTGAAAAACTCCAATAATATGGTTTGTATCTTCATGAATGTCATACATTTCTCATTTAAACAAAAAGTGATCGAGTGGATTTGGTGTGGCCATGAGCTGGTCTGATAGGTGTATAATAAAGATACCAACCTATTTATGGATCCTGCGTAAAATCAGGATCCGGGAAACGTACATTTGCTTCTAAAATACAAAAAAAGGGTTTTGCTGAAAGCTGCCTGGCATCACATGAGGTGATTTCTACCTATTTCTACCACCTAAGATACTTTATCGATACCTTGATGATATTAGGGTTTCTTGTGTATTGGACAGTTCAAGCAGTTCGAACCTGAACAATCGCAGCCGGTCTTCTGCGCGGCGTGCTCGTGCGGCTTACCGCAGCAGCAGCCTCCAGGCGCTGTGCTGCACGTGTTCCCCACAGGTGTCCCTTTCTGCTGAATCGATTCCGCCTCTTCTTTGGGCGGTTTTGCCGACGACTTCTGCTCTTTCTTTGCGCTGTCTTTCATGTTCTTGGGATCCATTTTATTTTTTATTTTTTTTTCAATTGTATTTGTGAAAAATGTGACAATGAACTTTTTGGTAGTAAGTGTGATGTGTGAATGGCTTTTTTGTAATTTTCAAGTTTCGTGGATTGGATTTGTCATGTGGCATATCACATGATCTTCACGTGAATTATATTGAAGTTGTATACATAATAAAAGTGAAGGTTTGGTATTATAAATTGTATTTAGGTGACTTCTTATTGTTTTATACCAAATTGCCGATCTAAAATTCTGAGCAGGTAACGGATCACCAGAGGGCAAGTTCCGCGATCATTTATGTTAATAAATCATTTCACCCAAAACGCTAACGATGAACTACCTGCTCATTATGAGTGCGGATACCGTCATATCAACAAGTTGGGTCTTATTGCACTTCATGACGAGTCTCGGCATAAGTATGTGCTTTATTCACGTTTTTTAATAATTTTTGAAATATGAATTTCCCCTAAGCACTCGGTAAAATCGTCACAATAATAATTCCCAATTTTTCTTCCTAAACATTAAATAGTGAATTTCTCAAAAAGAGGGGGAAATGAGGAATTAGAGCATTTGATGAATGTTTTCTGGCACGCTTGACTCAATCCCATTGGAATTTGCCGCGACTAGCCGCGACGTTTTTTCTATGAAATTTTCAATCCTAATAGAAAGCTTTTTGAAAAATTAAAGTCGCTGGAAAGTGTGGAGAGCAAACAAAACCACATCCTCGCATTTTTCATATCAACAGAATAGAACAGAAAAGATTATGAAGTCATCAACCAGTATCTGATTAGGGATAACTTCATTGACACGACCTCCATCCACAAAACTGATAGGTACTTAATGCTGTACCAAGCACATCTAACACTATGGAACTGAGTTGTGGAAGCGCTCTCTCCAGCATCAGCAGCGCTAATGACAGTGACGGTTTAGATTCATCATTCAGTGTAATGCACTTCTAAATACGAGTACATCTAATTATTACCTATGTTTCGGTACCTAAACTTTTGTAAAATTGGTGATATGTTACTTTTGTTTTAAATTTAAAATTTCAGTATTTTTCATAAACCTTTTCTAATATTATTTATTGCGTAATTTTCTTTCCTTGAAATATGAATTAGTATGAAATCCATGATCAGAGCAACCTTCTTTAACAGAACTCGTCCACGTGAAATCAAGAATCTACCCTGTTCTAGATCCTGGAAGTTAACGCTTATCAATAAAATGTTATCTTCAATCTAGGGAGAAGGTGAAAAAGTGACAAAAAACTGTACTTGTTTTCAGTTGTGTTCACCTTGATAGATCCTAAATCAAACCTCGTTTTCGAAAGGTTCCGTCACACGCCTCGAAAAAAAGCCCATATGGTCGAAACATGAAGAAACACCGTCTCAAATGACCCTCTTCCTGTCCCTCCATCGATATCCAGCCTTTGTGACTAATCCCGTACGCGGTCCTGATGACTGGGTAATCAGCGCGGGCCTCGCGTATAAATTTATTCCCTTTGTTATGAATGGGGGCCCGTACCTTAGGGGTTGGCCTGGGAGGGGGCTACGTGGGCTTGTTCGTACGCCCACGCTTCTTTTCTGATACATTGAGTTTCTCGTTTCATTCATAATCAAACCCCGATCTTCAAACGCTTACTTTTTTTCTCGTTTCCCGAGTATTTTCCACCTTTGAGAAAGAAAGAAGGCGCTTTCTCTCGTCGTTGGTCTTATATTCAGAAGGTGGACGAGTTCGCGCAGGCTTCGTTTGAACATCCAAGTGGGACTTGGGCACGAGACTTTGCAATCCACACGCAATATCAATTTTAAGAAAATAGGAATCCTCACCTAAACCATTGAATCTGAAACTATCAGTTAGTTGTACTCCTTATCCAAATGAGGAGTTTTTATTCAAACGGGCTTATATCCACTTGGCATGTTTTGTGGGACATTGAGAAAAACTAATTTCATGGCGAAGGAAGCTGTCTAGGGCTCCCAAATTTTCCAAATTGTTTGTTCATAGAACTTTTGATTGTAAGACCAAATTTCGAAATTTTGGAATGCGTTTTGAGGGAGACATGGCCATTATTTCATATTTGGATATAAACCCATTGGATGAAAAACGTTTGGTAAATTTGGTGGAAAATTTGGTATATGGGCTCCATTTGGGGTCTAGTTGTGTCCCGAAGCTTTTGGTTGATGTAGGTCACTTCTAAGGGTTGAAAAATAAGGGTTGAAATTTTGAAAACGCCCTAACTCAGAAAAATTAGATATAAAGGTATTGTTTTTCCATCAATTTAAGGTAGTATAGAATTTTTAGAATTTTTAGAGACCACGCGGAGCTCTGTAGGACAAACCGTTCGCTCCTTACGAAAACTTAAGGGTTTGACTTACGACAAATCAGAAACACGATTGTGAATCGCAATAGAGGCGTAATCCCGTTTAAATTTTAGCTGACCGAAATGCGATCGATGTTTTTCTTCATGTTGGTTAGTGGTAACAATGACAAAGCAGACGAGTGATCTATATAGAAAAATAATAAACCTTTGTGTAATAATTTGCATCGTTTTCAGTATGAAACACAGTGGAGAAATGCAAGGAGTTTTGCAAGGACATGATGCACTGATGTTTCAGCCTCTCCAGCAGATTTGAGAATGCACCTTTATTGTCTGTTCCACCAAAATGAGCTACCATCAAACATTTACGGGTATATCCACTGTCCGAAGTTTCCTGCAGTCTTGAAGTTATAAAATCTATTCTTCAAGGTCTCACAGGTTTTGAAAATATATAGTTCCAACTCTTGAGATAGGAAGCTTCTCGCCAAAAATGTCTATGAAGGCTAACAAAAAAGTCCAATTCAAAGCCAAACCGTATAGTCGTGAACATCTCCTACATTGAGAAGGTACGACCCTATCTACGTATTTATAATTTTTTATTCTTTATTGCACCACGTATAACTTATTAACAATATTATTCTGAAAATATGGGCAAATATTCCAAACTAAGATACATGACTGAGTTTTGTTAGTTATGGTGGATGTTGCACTTCGCTGCTTCACAAGTAAGCTAGGTCAAGTGGTTTGGTACTCTTCAATCTTCTGATGATAATATCATCAAGGAGATGAACAGCTTCCTCTTTGATGTGATATCTTAGCCGACATAGGTGTCTCACAACTTGTCGCTTTATAGCATCGTTTTGTTTTAATCTGAAGCTCAAGATGGAGACGTTCGTTTCGAAAGTACCATGGTGCATTGATAACCGTTCTTAGCACATGTTCTCGAACCTTTGGATCATGTCTCGATTGGACTGACCCGTATAAGCCAAAGTTGAGCTGTATAAGTCCAGACTAGTATAAGGACTTGATTGTACAATGTAAGCTTGTTCTTGATTGACAACCGTCTCCCCATTAGCCATTGTTTTTTCTGAGTCTTAGAAGAAGTTCTTTCTTTTTTTTTGACATGGGCTTTCCGTCTAAGTTTGGCGTCTAGTGTCATGCCTAGGTATTTGGCTTCATTAGGATTCGGAATAACTTCTCCCTTGAAATGTACCGGAATATAATCAATTCTCTTGTTTGTGAAATCGACATGTACCGAGTCGGTTCAATTTATTTTGATTCTTCATTTTATATTAGCAATAATTGTGTTGAGAAAATTGATAGAATCGAGTGAAAATGGTGGTAATTTCTGTGCAGATGTTAAGAGCTTTAACAGATTGTCATGAATGAAACTCCGGTAGAGGGTGACGTACAAAACCGGACCCCGCGCCTTCCTCTACCGTACAAATGCGACGGGTCGTCCTTCGCTCACCACCTACAGACGAGTCACTGGACTGAGCCCTGAGGGAGGCCTGCCGTCCAAATGTGCACTCAATCACACGCTGGACGTCTCCCGTGCCGCATCAAGATGATGGGGTTCGATACGCCAGCTCGTTTAGGCTCAAGACAGGTGACTTATGGCATCCGCCTCACCAACTCTTGCTCTGATTGCAACTCCTAGTAGGATTTTAAAACGTAAATCAGTGGGAAAATGACAAATTTGCAGAGGGAACCATCTAATATATCACTGGCGTTTGAAGTACCAAATCCGTTCATGTCATTGTCTTAAAGGGGTCTCAGTCGGTCGCCATTCGTTTTTAGTATTTAGCGAAAGTGAAGGTGCAAAAACATAAAAAGTAGTACCTAAATTTGAAATTTTAAACGATTTTAGAAATCCATTAGTGCACGGCTCTAGGGAGTTGAAAAACTGATATATTGCCGCCGGGATCATCAAAATTTAACAATAATTGCCAAAGAAAAGTGGGAAAAACTACTGAATAAACGGGTTTTTCCATATTTCTCTTTGGCAATTATTGTTCGATCTTGATGATTCCAGCGGCAATCCTTCAGTTTTTAAATTCCCAAGGCCCATGCACTAATGAATTTCTAAAATCCTTTAAAAATTCAAATTTAGATACAACTTTTCAAGTTTTTGCGCCTTTGATTTCGTGAAATACTGATCCGGAACGAGGAAAAAACGGCGACCGACTGATCCCCTTAACCCATTTCCGGCCGCTGATGCGATTTCGCATCATCATATTAAAATGTATGATTTTTGTAAATATTGAAAATAGTGGAAAATCTTTGCAGAAAAATTTTTCCTCGTTCATGCTGTTCCTAAATTTTTCAGAAACAAGTTTCTTTGACAATCGGGAGTTCAATACGATTTTCGAATTTTTTTCGAAAATGAGGCCTTTTGGCTGAAGGCATGATTAGGGTGGTTTAAATTCGATTCTGGGCGAGTGGGCGTTCTGGGCCATGAGTTGAAATAGATTCCGGTCCTTAGACTTTTACATTTTACCAAAAACAATGTCAATCTTACCAAAATGAACTGGATAAATCATATCGATCTGAAAAACTTTCAAATCTCGTTAAAAAGTAAAATTCATGAAATATCGAGTATTTTTGCTCTCGATTGGTGAGCAAATAATGAAGCTTCATTTCGGTCGGCATTCTGTAAAACAGTTCATCTTCCTCATTCAGTTATTTCTACCCTTGGCTTGAAATGGGTTAAGGGAGTGAAATTTTCAGGGATTCTAGAAATTCATTAGTGCATGGGCCTTGGGAATTGAAAAACTGAAAGATTGCCGCTGGAATCATCAAAATCGAACAATAATTGCTAGAGAAACATAGTGTTTAGTAATGCATGCATTCCAGGGGACGTCCCATTGGATAAGTATTAGATCAGTTTAACCAGTTGGTAAGCGATAAAACTGTTTCACTCGATGTAATTTACTTATTACTTTAGACAAGAAATAGTGACACCCCCCCCCCCCCACCATTATCCACCATAACACTTCTAGCGGCATGGGAGCCTCGAATCTGAAGAGCATTTTAAAATCCATGATCTACGATACCCAACATGCGAATTCGAGTTCACCTCTCCCCCCCCCCCCTTCCACTCACCAATGGTGCCAGTCTGGCACCAAAGCGGAAATACGTCTTAACATTGAAGTTTCATCTATTAGTTTTAATAGGCAGTCCGTCGAGGTTAACGTCCGTATTCAAGGTGAAACACAAAAAAAAACATATTGTTTAGTAATGCATGCATTCCAGGGGACGTCCCATTGGATAAGCATTAGATCAGTTAACCAGTTGGTAAGCGATAAAACTGTTTCACTCGATGTAATTTATTTATTACTTTAGGCAAGAAATAGTGACCCCCCCCCCCTCACCATTATCTACCAAAACATTTCTAGCGGCGTGGGAGCCTAGAATCTGAAGAGCATTTTAAAATCCATGATCTACGATACCCAACATGCGAATTCGAGTTCCCCCCCCCCCCCCCAACCACCACCAATGGTGCCAGTCTGGCACCAAAGGGGGAATACGTCGTAACATTGCACTTTCATCTATTAGTTTTAGTAGGCGGTCCGTCGAGGATCACATCCGTATTCAAGGTGAAACACAAAAAAAAAGCACGAAATATGCGGTTTATGGTGTCCTGGCACCATGGTGGCACCACTATTAGTTCCATGGTGGTACAGAGAATAATTCATGAAAACCCGGAGGTATAATGAGAATTTTTCCTCAATTTCAAAGCTTGGGTACAATTAGTAAGCAGTAAAGGAACCGAAATTTTGAAAAATCGGATATTTTGTGAATATTATCCCCCCACTACACCCCCCCCTTGCGAATTTTGGTACTCGGGTGAAATTATGTACAACTCTGAAGTTATTTGAGTCAAACAAAAAAAGAAACTCACTAATCGGTTGGAAATTGAGGCCTGGGCAAATTTTACAGGATTATGCCCGCAAACGCACGTTTTTTAAACATTAACCCCCCCTTTCCCCCCCTTAAAAGGCAAAATTCGAAATTCCGGCGCCGTAGTGCACAACTAGATAGTTTTCCGCGTCGAACAAAAAATAAACCACAAAAATCGGTTGAGAACTAAGGCCTGGGCAGACGACACAAGATTATGCCCAAAAATGCACGTTTTTTGAGCATTAACCCCCCCTTTCCCCCCCTTAAAAGGCAAAATTCGAAATTCCGGCGACGTAGTGCACAACTAGATAGTTTTCCGCGTCGAACAAAAAAAGAACCAGGAAAATCGGTTGAGTACTAAGGCCTGTGCAGACGACACAAGATTTTGTCACACACACACACACATACACACATACACACACACACACACACACACAGACATACACCTATGGTTTTTTTCGCGGATTTGGAATCAGAATGGTCTAAAACGGATTACTGTGTGGTTATTTTTTTTTTCTGTTGAGTGTTGTCCAACTTCACCCCAGATCGATCTTATAAGGACGCCCAAGTCTTACTGTGGGACGTCCTAAAAACCACGAAATATGCGGTTTATGGTGTCCTGGCACCATGGTGGCACCACTATTAGTTCCATGGTGGCACAGAGAATAATTCATGAAAATCCCGAGGTATAATGAGAATTTTTTCTCAATTTCAAAGGTTGGGTACAATTAGTAAACAGTAAAGGAACCGAAATATTGAAAAATCTGATATTTTGTGAATATTATACCCCCACCCATCCCCTCCCCTTGCAAATTTTGGTACTCTGGTAAAATCATGTACTACTCGGAAGTTATTTGAGTCAAACAAAAAAAGAAACACGCAAATCGGTTGGAAATTGAGGCCTGGGCAGATTTTACAAGATTACCCCCGCAAACGCACGTTTTTTAAGCATTAACCCCCCCTTTCCCCCCCTTAAAAAGCAAAATTCAAAATTCCGACGCCGTAGTCCACAACTAGATAGTTTTTCGCGTCGAAGAAGAAAAGAACCACGAAAATCGGTTGAGAACTAAGGCCTGGGCAAACGACACAAGATTATGCCCAAAAACGCACGTTTTTTGAGCATTAACCCCCCCTTTCCTCTCCTTAAAAGGCAAAATTCGAAATTCCGACGCCGTAGTGCACAACTAGATAGTTTTTCGCGTCGAAGAAGAAAAGAACCACGAAAATCGGTTGAGAACTAAGGCCTGGGCAAACGACACAAGATTATGCCCAAAAACGCACGTTTTTTGAGCATTAACCCCCCCTTTCCTCTCCTTAAAAGGCAAAATTCGAAATTCCGGCGACGTAGTGCACAACTAGATAGTTTTTCGCGACGAACAAAAAAAGAACCAGGAAAATCGGTTGAGAACTGAGGGCTGTGCAGACGACACAAGATTTTGTCACACACACACACACACACACACACCTATACGCGCCCGGCCCCCGTTTGTGGTCAAGGGCGCCTTATGGTCATTTTTGACATTTTGAGTTACATACACCATGATACTCCCTGATGTCTGAAACGGATAAATAACCAACCCCCACCCTTATACACTCCGACATTTATACACTCCGTTTCGGATTTCCACCGCACAACTGGTCATTAGGGGTATTTCTACCATCACTTCTGGTCATTGTGTATAAAACGCAACTGGTCCTTACACTCCGTGCTCTGAATCCCACAATCAAAGGTGGTCACTGATTTCCCGTTTCGGATTTTCACCGCGCTTCTGGTCCTTTTGAGGTGCCAACTGGTCATCAGACATCCGAATTTGCCTCAGAGAGTGACGTCACAAGGTAATACTTTCAGGCCTTTATTTTCAAAGGGGTGTAGCACATGGCGTCCTCAATATAAACTTAATTTTTCCGTGTTTGTATTGCTCTTGGTTAAATAATATTGAAACCATCTGCCAATGAAGTGGAATGTATTTATAAATATGCTAAACAGTGGGCGTAGCACATAGCTTCCTACTCTTCCGGTTTTCGAGGATTTCTCGTGTTTTTTTTTCCACGTTAACATTTACGTATTATATAGGGAAGATTTTTCTGCATTTAGGGGTACTACATCATTTACCCCCACCCCAAACATAAGTGTGTTAGGTATGTTAGATCCAAATCCTCCTCATAAAAAATCGTGTAGGTACTTTTTGGAAACAGGGTGATCAGGAGATTCACATTTTGGTAGAATTACATTTTTTACCCCCACCCTAACATACAGTATGTTAGGTATGCTAGTACCAAATCCTCGACATAAAAAATCGTGTAGGTACTTTTTGGAAACAGGGTGATCAGGAGATTCACATTTTGGTAGAATTACATTTTTTACCCCCACCCTAACATACAGTATGTTAGGTATGCTAGTACCAAATCCTCGACATAAAAAATCGTGTAGGTACTTTTTGGAAACAGGGTGATCTGGAGATTCACATTTTGGTAGAATGACATTTTTTACCCCCACCCTAACATACAGTATGTTAGGTATGCTAGTACCAAATCCTCGACATAAAAAATCGTGTGTACTTTTTGGAAACAGGGTGATCAGGAGATTCACATTTTGGTTGAATTACATTTTTTACCCCCACCCTAACATACAGTATGTTAGGTATGCTAGTACCAAATCCTCGACATAAAAAATCGTGTAGGTACTTTTTGGAAACAGGGTGATCAGGAGATTCACATTTTGGTAGAATTACATTTTTTACCCCCACCCTAACATACAGTATGTTATGTATGCTAGTACCAAATCCTCCACATAAAAAATCGTGTAGGTACTTTTTGGAAACAGGGTGATCAGGAGATTCACATTTTGGTAGAATTACATTTTTTACCCCCACCCTAACATACAGTATGTTAGGTATGCTAGTACCAAATCCTCGACATAAAAAATCGTGTAGGTACTTTTTGGAAACAGGGTGATCAGGAGATTCACATTTTGGTAGAATTACATTTTTTACCCCCACCCTAACATACAGTATGTTAGGCATGCTAGTACCAAATCCTCCACATAAAAAATCGTGTAGGTACATATTGGAAACAGGGTGATCAGGAGATTCACATTTTGGTAGAATTACATTTTTTACCCCCACCCTAACATACAGTATGTTAGGCATGCTAGTACCAAATCCTCCACATAAAAAATCGTGTAGGTACATATTGGAAACAGGGTGATCAGAAGATTCACATTTTGGTAGAATGACATTTTTTACCCCCACCCTAACATACAGTATGTTAGGTATGCTAGTACCAAATCCTCCTCATAAAAAATCGTGTAGGTACGTTTTGGAAACAGGGTGATCAGGAGATTCACATTTTGGTAGAATTACATTTTTTACCCCCACCCTAACATACAGTATGTCAGGCATGCTAGTACCAAATCCTCCCCATAAAAAATCGTGTAGGTACTTTTTGGAAACAGAGTGATCAGAAGATTCAAATTTTGGTAGAATGACATTTTTTACCCCCACCCTAACATACAGTACCTATGTTAGGTATGCTAGTACCAAATCCTCCACATAAAAAATCGTGTTGGTACTTTTTGGAAACGGTGATCAGGGCATTCACATTTTGGTAGAATTACATTTTTTACCCCCACTCTAACATACAGTATGTTAGGTATGCTAGTACCAAATCCTCGACATAAAAAATCGTGTAGGTACTTTTTGGAAACAGGGTGATCAGGAGATTCACATTTTGGTAGAATTACATTTTTTACCCCCACCCTAACATATATTATGTTAGGTATGCTAGAACCAAATCCTCCACATAAAATCCAAATTTCCCATCTGCCAATGAAGTGGAATGTATACTACCTATTCTTAAGTATGCTAAACAGTGGGCGTAGCAAATAGCTTCAATAAAATCAATAACACATTCTTTCCAGATTATTTGAATCTGGAATTAGATCCTGTAATAAAAATGTAGAGGCAGGATGGGGTTTGTATGGGTCCCCTATGAAAATCATCACCCCCGGACTTATAGTAGCCGTTGCGCATGCGCGAACGTAAAATCTGTGTAACAGCCGTGCGTACGTCAGAACCTCAAATTCTACACTACCAACTGTCTGGCGCCCGTAGCACATGTACAGCGAGTCATTTTGGTAAGTGAGAGGTCTCGGGTACGATTCCCAGCCATGCCAAGATATTTTTGGATTTTTTGAGTAGTGACTCACATTTTTCATCCGAATTTGATGAAATTTTCTAGGATTATCCAGAGTAGCGTGTAGATGGTCCCCTATAAGGGTAGTGAAAGGTACTTAGAGATTGGTGTTTTGAGATTAACTACTATGCATCGGATCATCTATATAATCGGGTTATGGATACGAGGAAGCTATGTGCCACACCCACTTGGCAGACTTTTTTTTCTTTCTTTTGCTTCCGAGTCTACCAAGGTAGCGGAAGCTTTGTTTTCACTTTTCAAGGACGAAAAAAAAAGTTCTCCAAAATCAAAATTTTCACTCGCGTTTTGCGTTTTAGACCTTTTTGAACAATTTTGGTTCCGTGTCTGTCTGTGTGTCTGTCTGTCTGTGTGTCTGTCATGAATTCCTTGTAACGCGCATAACTCTACGAAGTTATTGTCCGATTTCGATGAAATTCTCAGGGATTGTGCGGGTTGGTGTGTAGACGGTCCCCTATAAAAATCATCATCCTCGGACTGATAGAAGCGACTGCGCATGCGCAAACGTGAATTCCTTGTAACAGCCATAACTTCCACATTTTCCATCCGATTTTAATGAAATTTTCAGGGATGTTACAGATTAGTGATTAGATGGTTCCCTATGAAAATCATCACCTTCGGACTGATAGTAGTCACTGCGCATGCGCAAACGTTAATTTTCTTGTAACGGCCGTAACTTCCACATTTTCCATCCGATTTCAATGAAATTTTCAGGGATGTTACAGATTAGTGTTCAGATGGTCCCCTATGAAAATCATCACCCCCGGACTGATAGTAACCGATGCGCATGAGGAAAGTGAATTGCTTGTAACTGCCATAATTTCCACAATTTCTACCAGATTTCGATGACATTTTCAGGGATTACGCGGATTAGGTTGTAGATGGTCCCCAATGAAAATCAAGGCCTTAAAATTTACAGTAGCCTTTGCGCATGCGCAATCGTAAAATCCTTGTAACAGCCGTAACAGTTGCGTCTGAGCTGAGGATCTCAAAGCTATTCAACAAATTCCTCTGTAGATCAGTAAGCAAAGTGCTGGACTCACATTCGGGAGTTCCAGGTTCGATTCACAGTCTTGCAATGAAATTTTTTGATTCCAATCACTACCGCACTTACATTTTTCGTCCGAGTTTGATGACATTTTCTAGGATTGTCCAGATTAGCGTGTTGATGGTACCCTATGAGGGTAGTGAAAGGTACCTACTTACAGATTGGTGTTTTCAGATTACCTAACTACTATGCATCGGATCACCTATATAATCGGGTTATGGATACGAGGAAGCTATGTGCCACACCCACTTGGCAGACTTTTTTTGGTTGCGAACAACCCGTCCAATGAGCGCGCAAACATTCGCAACCCCTGGATTGTGCCAAAATTGAGATGAAGGTAGACCCCAAGTGTGACACATGCATTTTTATCAATGTTCAACGCTGAATCACATGGTAGTTTCCATTTTTGGATTTAACTGGAATTTTTTGAAACGGTGGAGGTGTTTAGGTGGTTTGTAATAGAAAATCGCTCTTCTTCCATCCTTATGAGTTACGACGCAATTTTAATTAGTTCGGGTGGCTAGATGGAGTAGAGTTAGCCACCCGAACTAATTTAAAAGAAGGAAAAAAAGGAAAAAGAAAAACAGCATTTTTCTATTAAAAACTACCGAATTTCCACCACCGTTTCGAAAAATTCCAGTTACATGCAAAAATGGATATCAAATGATTCAGCGTCGAAAAATAATGAAAAAACATGTGTCACACTTGGGGTCTACCTTAATCTCAATTGTTTTACCTTAATCTCTGGACGGGTTGTGTGCAACCAAAAAAATCGGTTGAGAGGTCAAAAATTCATGAAATTTTGCGTAGAATGCGTGAAAGTGTGATAGTTGAATTTCTCAAAAAATTCTCAAAAAAAATTCGTTAAAAATTATTAAAATTTTAATTTAAGGGGAGTTACCGCTTGAAGTTTTTTCTACCCCTCAAGACAACGGAGATAGAAAGGGTGGTCCGTTACTTATGAAACACCCTGCATAGTTTTGGTTCCTTAGCAACCAGTAATCAAATTTCCCATGTGAAGCTCCCTGTTTTTCGAATCGAGTGTGAAGCTCTTAATTTGTAAATAAACTTGATTGTGAAGGTAGATAGGTAGTAAGTACCTACGGTTGATAGGTTAAACTATTTTTTCTAAAAACAGTGACAAGGGCGCAAAGGTCTGATCTCTGCAGACGAGAGATGTCCTTTACAGGAAAATTATGTAGCTCTCTCATTTCTCGAGTAATCTCAAATGTCCAGAGACCATTGGAAGTATCGTAAAATTTTCTATCTCCTTAATGCTCAAAAAGTACAATTTTTCCAGTTGAATGTAATGGGGAATGAAGCAAACTAAAAACTGAACTTTGTTACTTTTCGTAAACTTACCGTTTTTCAATGCCCATAATGTCCTAATAATTAGAGATAATGAACTATTGCCGATAAGCCTGAAAACTGAGCCAGAATTTCAGCATAATCGAAAAATCAAAAAACCATATACCTAATAACATAATCGAAAATCAAATAATCAAAAAGCGTATAATCGCATAATCAAAAAACGTTTTACGATGGAACTTTTTTTGTTTGAACACGGAAAAACGATAATTTTTTCAACAAATTCAACGTTTTGACGGAAGGATTCGGGGTTGGATAGTGGCGGCAGATGGGATACCCCCGAATCCTCCCGTCAAAATGTCGATTCCATTGAGAAGAAAAACGCTGCACAAGTTACACAAAGTTTATTATTTTTCTGAGTAGATCAATCGCCTACTAAACTCACAGCTTTGTCATTGTCACTACCTACGAACCATATTTTCCCTTCACAATCAAGTTTATTTCGAAGAAATAAACGCTTCACACTCAATGAGAAGAAATAGGGAGCACTTTTGGGAATTTCAACCCTTAATTTTCACCCCTTAGAAATGACTGACATCAACCAGAAGCTTCGGGGCACAAATCGAGCCCACATAATAAATTTCATCAAAATTAGTCCATGGTAACTAAGGGAAGTGCCGCGTACAAAGTAAAGTAAAGTTGCTAAGTTCACTTGTTAGGTTGCTTTATTATAATAACCCATAATAACGTTCAACTGAAAAAAATTGTATTTGGCATTAGGGAAATAGGAAAATTCACGATCTTTCCAACGGTCTCTTCACATTTGAGATTACTCGGGAAATGAGGGAGCTATGGCCGTTTTAATGAAGAATGGTCGATAACATGAAAAAGTGTTAAAGCGTGGGCAAGTTTTCGTTACGTTTTCTCGATTATGTGCCGATGTTAAGACATGAAATGACAATTATGAGGCACTTTATGTTGCAAATTAGTTGTAAAACCGACCCCTTGAAGGAATGAGATCTGCTTTGTAGACACCCTGTGTAATCGGGGATATTGTTTCTTGGTCATTTATTATTTTTAGTTATGAACCTTAGTGGATAATATCCACTCATCTACTAATATCCACTCTCTACTAGGTTCATATTATGAACCTTAGTAGATGAGAACGGATTTTTACGTTGCAATTTTTTCCAAGTTGCTGTTACCTGGTTCCGACTAAGATCAATTACACACTTCTATTGAACTGCCCTTCTGGAAACGGAGGATTATACAGGATGTTACATTTCATAACAGTCACAGGGCAAGAGCCAATTTTACAACTCATTTCTATTAAAAAAAAAAGCCTCATAGTAATTTTTAACATGTTTAATGTTTTAGGGCTGGGGGTCGTTCTGTGAATTCCGACACGCAAATCTGCAACGTTTTTTTTTCTTAGTTACCACGGACCGATTTCTTAGTTACCACGTTATATCGGCTCCATTTGGGGTCTAGTTGTACCAAGACGGTCACTGATCAGCTGAGTGAGCTCCAAGGCCATTTTCTCTCCTGTTGAACGCAGGAAGCTGAAATTTGAGAAGCAGGGTCAATGGAGAATGCTGAAGGCGCCTGAGTGGTCACTGATCAGCTGAGTGATCGGCAATCTAATTTCTCCCTTGCGAGGGAAAAACATTAAACATGATTTAATGTTTTTCCCTCGCAAGGGAGAAATTGTTTCCATATGAAGCTTTCTATTTTCTTTGTAGAAGCTTCGGTTTTGAGTTATTTCACTTTTAAGATTTTTTCGTGTTTTCCACCATATGTCAGTAAAACGGCTTTAGCTCCCCGAATTTTCATGATACTTTCTGTCTGATTAGACCGTTGGAAAGAGCGTATATTTCCCTATCTTCTTGATGGAGAAAAATATTTTTTTAAATCGGGAAAACGGATAAATAAAAAATGGACCTAAACGAAAAACTGGTAAAATCTTGGAAATTTCAATATGTTTGAAAACCTCATTGGTTCTTGTAATGACCCACATATCATCAATAATTAGTTCTTAAATAAAGAAGCTACCGGGAGGATCCCTGAATGAGTCATCACCCACTGGGGGAGACGAGGTACGGGGGATACGCCAACATGACGTCACCTTTCCACCTCTCTCTCTCCCGAGCTAACGACATGTGTACCTATAATATACATTATAAATATATTATATTATATTATAAGATCACTCAGGGATGCTCCCTTATGCCAATCTAGTCCAGTCTATCGTCTTCATCATTTCGCTCTCAAACCTCCTCTTCGAATAAGGATCTCCTCGAAGTACTAGGCTCAATAGGTAAATATCCCGTCATCCTCCTAGGTTTCTCTGAAACGCCGGGGCTGACGGGCTAGCCGCCTTCCTCAGTGCTTAGCACCACGGTATGGTTATGAACCGCCGATGCGACAGTACTGCGTGTTAGGATAGGGATCTCTCTCTCTTCGTTGAGTAGGGGTTAAAGAAAAGTCAAACGCCGCAGCGAGAAGGTCAGCTCTTCACTCACCGACACGCAAACATAACAGTTCTGTAATCCGACTTGTGAATTTTCACCTTTAGGCCTAAAAGATGCGCCAAAATCTCAGCTTTCCAAAGGTTTAGTTACCTTTATTTTCAACGAAATGAACATTTCAACGTGAATTGTTTTTCAACGAAATCAGCTTTCCGACTGAGACAATCGAGCACACATTTCGTGTAATTAATCGCACAGTTCCCTGTGATTAGGAATATAATGTTATTCATACAGTGTTTATTTGTTCAATCACACTCTTATGTGTGAATACAAATTTATTCTTATTTTTAATCATGTTTGTAAACATATTTTTGTCATTATTTTATTCATATCCATCAGTAATAATTACTGTGTTAAAATTATTTTAACATCATAATTCATGAGTAGATAGGAGTTTGCCCAATTCTGCCACTCCGTCCCAACGTTCAATCCCTCTGATCGTCTCAGTCGGAAAGCTGATTTCGTTGAAGAAATTCACGTTTTTCTTCTTTCAAACACACATTTTGGTTTATTATTTTCAATAATGAACCTTTGGAATCGACCGAGAAACATTTTTTTTCAACACCCCCTCAAAATTTGATGGTTTACGTTTCAAGGTACTACGTAGAATCCAAAAATCGAATAAAAATGTGGCCGTCCGTCCGCCGTACGCGGGACTTTTGCCGCACTTTTTGGTTGGTGGCTTTGCAGACGAGTGATCAATATAGAAAAATAATAAACCAGTGTGTAATAACTTGCAGCGTTTTTTAAAATAATTTCCCCATTGAAATAAAAGTAACTAAACCGTTGGAAAGCTGAGACTTTGGCGCATCTTTTAGACTTAGAGGCAAAAATTCACAAGCCGAATTACAGAACTCCAGCTTTCCAAGATTTCACCAGTTTTTGTTTAGGTCCATTCTTTATCCGTATCCCGATTTAAGAAAAAGTTTTACTCCATCATGGAGTTGGAAAAATTTACGCACTTTCCAACGGTATTATCAGATAAAAACGCTGCAAATCATTGCTCAAAGGTTTATTATTTTCTGCAGAGATCACCCTTCTGTATAGATCACTGGTTCTCCATCAATAGCACCTACCACCATCTGTATTCTCCCTTGACCTTCCCTCTCAAATTTCAGCTTCCTGCGTTCAATAGGATTGAAAATGGCTTCGGAGCTCACTCAGCTGATCAGTGATCTGAAGAGTGAAGAAGCCTTTGAGCAATGATTTGCAGCGTTTTTTACCCACCAACATTTTTTTTACCTACCAACTTTTGTTTACCTACCAGCTAGGTACTACCTACCACACCATACTGGCTTCACACCTTCACCATCAAGTTTATTAGAAAGAACTAAACGCTTCACACTCGATTGGAAAAATATGGAAATTTGATTACTGGTTACGCAGAAGGCAAAACTGTATACAAATCGAAGAAATGAACAGCGATCGCATTTTAGTCCGATAAAATTTGAATGGAGATTAGACCTCTTTTGCGATTCACACTCATGATTCTGTTTTATCGAAGGAAAACCTTCAAGTACTCGTAGGGACCGAACAATTTGTCCTACAGAGCTCCGGGTGGTCTCAAAAATTTTTAAAAATTCTATACTATTTAGAATTGGTGAAAAAACGATACCTTTATTTCGAGACTTTTCGAGCTAGGGCACTCTTGAAAATTTCAACCCTTAATTTTCACCCCTTAGAAGTGACCTAGATCAACCAAAAGCTTCGCAGCACAACTAGACCCGAAATGGAGCCCATATACCAAATTTGAACCAAATCGGTCCAGTGTTGCTAAGAAAAGTGCCGCGGACGGCGGACGGGGGATGGCGGACGGCGGACGGACATTGCAAATTTGGATTCTACGCACCTTGAAACGTAAAGTGACAAAGTTTGAGGGGGGGTTATAAAATTTTTTGCGATACGATCACATAGGCTTATTATTAGAAATAATAAACCAAAAATTAACATGAAAATTCGGGGAGTTAAAGCCATTTTTGCCGACAGAAGGTGGGGAACATGAAAAAAATCTTAAAAGTGAAATAACTCGAAAATGAGGCTTCTACAAAAAATTCCTATTAAGAATTTTTTGCTGAAAATCAGTTGTAACATCGAATCCTGCCCTGTGACCATTACAAAATGTAACACCCTGTATAACTCAAATACTCGATCAAAAATACATACACATGGTCAGAAAAAATGAAATAGAGGGCAAGAAAATGTTTGTTAACATTCTCATAATAAAAACCCACATCATAACTAGTTTAAACGTATTTTTTGTAAAGAACAAAAAATACGAACTCTGGGTAACCCTTCAGCACCACAATCTTAATACGGGTACCTACCTATTTGTGACCACTTGAATATGAATTCCTGACAGTTCATTTCAAGTAAGTTTTGATTCCGTTCTTTCAAAACAGACAGGTATACAACTACTCGACTTCTTCAAAACCTCTAGAAGATACCGCCGAAATTTCCCGGATTAGTTGCCAATGGTTTACTTCATTTCAATGTCATTCAAAGTAGAACGGAATCATAGTGTATGTAGTCTCACCTACCTGACGTGATACCTACAGAACAATAGCACCCTACACTACCAGTTCCTATTATGAGAGAACCCAATGCACCTATTGTATAAATTTTTGAACTCAACCTTCCTGTCAGAAGCGAGGATAGAGTGTATACCTTTGATTTTATTTTAGTACGTATGTTTACGGAGTGTGCCACGTTGAAAACAGTAGGGAAGAATTTTACAACTAATTCAAGTATGAAAATGCCTCTAAGCAATATTATCTAATCTTTGTGAGTCTATTTTTTTGGTTTATTATTTCTAATAATAAGCCTATGTGATCGTATCGCAAAAAAATTTTATAACCCCCCCGCAAAATTTGTCACTTTACGTTTCAAGGTGCGTAGAATCCAAATTTGCAATGTCCGTCCGCCGTCCGCGGCACTTTTCTTAGCAACACTGGACCGATTTGGTTCAAATTTGGTATATGGGCTCCATTTGGGGTCTAGTTGTGCCGCGAAGCTTTTGGTTGATGTAGGTCACTTCTAAGGGGTGAAATTTAAGGGTTGAAATTTTCAAGAGTGCTCGAAAACTCTCGAAATAAAGTGTTATGACCCTACTACAGTCGCGTAACTAGACAACCACATATATGTATGCTCGTTACCTAGAGAACCGAAACAAACATTATGATCCAAAGAATGTAATAAAGTCTTGTCTTGATTCTTACGTATACCTAATGACTTCTGCTTTCTAAGATTATTTTAATTTAAATAAGATTTAAGTGGATACCCACAGGGATATCACATTTATGGCGCAGTCTGTATCGGGAACAACGTCTGACCCAGTAGGCCGACGTACTAATGTTGGTCCAAGTTGCAAGGAACGAGAAGAACTTGAAATTCAGCAGCAGCAGTTGGATTCGAAGTATGTTGATGTTTTCAATTCCCTATTGCTGTCCCAGCAATTGAGTATCTCAACTCTCCTGAAAAGTGTCACGTCTTCATTCAGCTCTGTACTTCAGGCTGTTATGGATAGTCCTCAGCCTCAAGAAATGACGATACCAAAATTCGACGGATTGAGGGAAGATCCTTCGACGTGGATGTTTATGTTTGAGCGTGCCTGCCTTCAGAACAAATGGCGTTCAGATGATGAAAAAATAAATTATCTACTCGGGTGTCTTGAGTCTGGAAGTGTAGCAGAAAAGTGGTACCGCTCGCGTGTGATCGACGGCTTTTCTTCAGACTGGGAGGAATGGAAGCAATCTTTCATTACAGCTTTTGGTCAAAATCCAGTTCAGTTGATGACAGAAGCAATGGAATTTGCCTACGAATGCGGTAGTATAATTGAGTATTTCTACGAGAAACAACGCCTCGTGACTCTCGCGTTTGGAAAGCTCCCGGATAGAGCCTTCAATCTACTACTAATTCAAGGTCTCCCCAACTCCATGCAAGACTTGCTCCTTGCCACGGTGGATGTCAACAAAAGGGATGATCTGAGACGTGGATTGGAGCGTTTGAAGCCTGTCAAATCTGTTGGCTTGGGAAACTCTCCTGAGACTCAACCGTTGGAGGTGAGTCTTGAAAGCCATGTTAATTTTGACGTATTCTCTTCATTTGATCTTTCATTTTCTGATGATAAGCCTCTTATTCAACCAATATACTTGAATGGTGTTAAGATTCTAGCTCTTTTTGACACTGGGGCGTCGGTTAATCTAATATCCGCCGTAGTTGCCAAGGTCCATGAGTGGAAATTGAGGAGTGAAAATAAAGTCTTACGGGGATTCAATGGGTCAACCGAACGCATTTCTCAAGTAGTTGACTTGTGTATTCAATTGAAAGGTTCAGTGATTAACAGTAAGGCCTATGTCACAAATTGTCTTCCTTATGATGCAATCATTGGTTGGCCTACCCTTCACCGTTTAGGATTTCAACTCATCAGCCCAGACTTAGGAGTTGTATGTCGAACTGAAGGAATTAGTAAGTCGAAGGAGAGATGTTTCACGAAAGATGATGTCCTTAGATTATTCCCTAAACAGGTTAACATGAGCCCAAAGCCCTTCGAAGAAATTAGCTTTTCTCTGAAGCCTTCAGCACCAGTAGTTAAGCAGAAACCATATAGATTAAACCAAGAAAAATATAAATGGGCAAGAATAAAAATTGGTGAACTTCTAGATAAAGGGATAATCCGGCATTCGACATCTGATTACGCATCACCATGCGTAATTGTACCAAAGGAGAATGGAAGTCTTCGGCTATGCCAGGATTACAGGCAGATCAACGAATTTACTGAATTAGATCCCTACCCTTTTCCTCTGATTGATGACATTATTTCCAGTTTTGGTGGTTGTACGCATTTTTCCAAGTTAGACCTCAAAGATGGTTTCCATCAGTTTGCTATAACTGAAGAGACTAAGAAGTTCACTTCATTCGTATTACCGTTTGGTCACTTTGAGTACAATAAGTTACCATTTGGTTGGAAAAATTCTCCACCGAAGTTCCAACGCTGCATGTCTAATGCTCTGGGAGAGCTCTTGGATGACCCATTAATTTGGGTATACATAGATGACATCATAATTGGGGGTTATTCCATTGAAGATTGTGCTTCAAAAACGTTTCTTGTCGTTAAAAAGCTAACTGAGAAGCAACTTCAGTTGAATCTGGAGAAAAGTTTATTTTGCCAGCCACAAGTAACGTTCCTGGGGCGTCAAATAGATGGTGAGTCTAAGACCACAAAAGAGGAATCCATCGATAAGGTGAGGAACATGACTAGACCACACAATCTACATACAGTACGAGTCTTTACTGGCTTGACTGGGCATTTCAGGGCGTTTATACCTAATTATGCAGCCATTGTTAAACCCCTAGACCATCTCAAACAGAAGGGTATTGAGTTCATCTGGACAAAGGAGGCTGAAACTGCCTTTCAAACCCTAGTTTCTCGAATTACCTCAAACCCAGTCCTGCAGCTCCCAGATTGGAGATTGAGATTTGAATTGTGCACAGACGCTTCACATCATGGGTGCGGTGCAATTTTATACCAACGAGATGAATCCAAGCCTAAAAAGTTCCAGCTCCGAGTAATAGGATACTTTTCGTCCACCTTTTCAAAACCGGAATTGAACTATTCAGTGACAGAGAAGGAATGTCTCGGAGTAATAAAAGCGCTGAAGTACTTTAGATCATATGTGGAAGGTCGTAAGTTCTTGATTCACTCAGACCATCAAGCTCTATCTTACATTCTGTCTCTCAAGGAAGCTAAGGGTAGACTGGCACGTTGGCAGGTGTTCCTTTTAGGATTTGACCTGGAGATTCGTCATCGCAAAGGCGCTGAATTGGAAGATGCAGATGCGCTTTCACGATTATGTATTGGTCCAATACAAAACTATTTCGAGTCTACAGTCAACGTGATTTCAAGGACTGACAGTGGTAAAATGAAGATAGACTCCGAGACTAGAAGAAAAGAGATCCTACGTAGTTACCACGATGACCCTGAATCTGGGGGACACGATGGGTTCCTGAGAACTTATTCTAAGCTGAGACAAAGATTTTATTGGCCTCGGATGAAAAAAGACATTTTGAATTACGTTCGTAGTTGCCATCAGTGTCAAATTCTAAAATTCAAGTTTCGGCCTAAAGCAGATACTCTCGCGATTCCTCCAACAGCAACATCCCCGTTTCATACGATTCATCTCGATTTTGGTGAGCTAGCCAAAAAATCGGAAGGACGAGCCAAAACAAAGAGTTTTCTGGTTATCGTAGATGATTATTCTAAATATACATTCGCGAAAAGCATGAAAGAGTCCACCGAAGCCGTAATCAGGTTCCTTAAAGAAATTCCTATACTTGACCAAGTTCGTAAAATAATCACAGATAATGGGTCTCAATTCACATCGAAAGTTTTCGTCGAATTTTTAGAGAAAAGAAGTATAAAGTTGGTCCACAGCGCGCCGTACCATCCTGCAGGTAATGGTTTGGCCGAAAGAAAGATGAGAGACATAAAACAATTCTTGAATATGTATCCCCACTTCAGAGGAGGCTGGAAACCATGTTTGGATGCAGCAGTGAGACATCTTAACAGATCGCATTCTTCTGGAATTGGCTGTTCACCTAACTTCATGGCATTCGGAAAAATTTCTTTGCATCCTGCCGATGATTTGTATGGAGTGACTCAGGACATGCTGAAAGAAAAACCATTGTCTGAAGAGGCCAAGAAGAAATACCAGCAGCGGATGAAACAGAATTTTGACAAGAAGCATCCGTCTACTGTACCCAAACTACAAGAAGGAGATCTCATTCTAGTCCAGGCAGGATTTCACAATAAGTCACCAATTGTAAAGGGACCATACAGCATCAAAGAAATTTTGAGGATAAATGGCTACCCGAAAACATTGGTTTATGAAGACGATACCAAGAAAGTCCAGAAAGCAGCGATCAAGAACGTTCTTCGATATCATTGTAGGAACAATGAAAATTCTTAGTGGGGGGAAGTGTTATGACCCTACTACAGTCGCGTAACTAGACAACCACATATATGTATGCTCGTTACCTAGAGAACCGAAACAAACATTATGATCCAAAGAATGTAATAAAGTTGTTAACTCAGGGATTAGTATAAGTGGACTGTGGGATGGTAATTTATGTTTGTAAAAATATACTTAGGTACTAGGTATGATATTGAAATGATTTGAATCACCTGTTGAGGACGATGGCGGAGCGCGAAGCTGGTAGAACTAAACCGGCACTTCCTACCTGGGTACCCAGTAAATGCGAATAATATTTGTACAACACGCGGAGTACTACCGCCACACAACCGATCGGAACGTTTGATCGAACTGTCAAGAAGGGCGCACACGACGTCAGAAAATCCGATGGAAAATGTTCGAAAAATAGCGTGATGAGATGAGACGATGGTTTCCACATGGAGGTCGAGGCAAAGCGGGAGACAGACTGACGCCATCATTGAAGTAATCAGTCGATATCGCAGGTCGATATTGATATCCTATCGATGAGAAGAATCGACACAGATTTTGCCACGCCCATATCACTCTTAAAGTTCCATGATAATAAGAAACTGTTTGTTATTTAAGTAATTAAATTAATTAATGAGACAAAACTAATGAAGCTCATCCATACTCCCCCCCAGTTTTGGCTCGAACACAAGAAAAAACATCCAAAAACAATATGGCGGATGCAGAGCACAAAGTGAGTGATCCCTGAAAACAGTAAGTAGGTCACTGCAATGGTGGATATAAATTTTCTAAGGTAACAAACAAGATGTTTCAAAAATATTTTGAGGTTGGTACACTTTTGTACAAGACTGTACCTCCAACAAATGCCGTTATAGGCAAACAGAAAAAAAACGAGAACAATACAAACAATTCAGGTACAGGCAATGAGAAAATTAACTAATATTACGAAAAATTGCATTTGATCATTGTGAGTTTACAGGCAAGGAAATGATGTTGATGATAGAACGCTTATACATACCTTTTGCAGTTTTGACTGTGACCACTCTGACCAGCTCATCAGAGCCAGGGTGCACCTGGACGATTCTACCAAGAGGCCAGACCGCAGGAGGGATGTTGGTCTCCTTCAGAAGAACGACGTCACCAACGCAGATATTTGGTTTTCTTGTAGACCACTTTGACCGTAGCTGAAGGGAGCTCAAGTACTCTTTCCTCCATCGATCCCAGAAGTGTT
Source organism: Apolygus lucorum (assembly GCA_009739505.2). NCBI lineage: Eukaryota > Metazoa > Arthropoda > Insecta > Hemiptera > Miridae > Apolygus > Apolygus lucorum. Next base: position 32,160,506 of record CM019173.2, on the reverse strand, counting down.
GGACGCGCTCTCTCAGAAGTTGCCATCTGTTGAGTCGGTTGACAGGTACATCTTGAAGGTCATGTTCCGGCAACATATTGATAGGTTGACCAATGAGAAAGTGCCCCGGAGTTAGAACTTCTTCATCACTTGGCGACACAGATAAAGGGAGCAATGGTCTAGAATTTATTATGGCTTCAACTTTTGTGAACATGGTGGTAAGCTCATGTTCAGTGTAAGGGCGGTTCCCAAATTCCTTGATTAGAAGATTCTTGACCAATTTGATATTTGATTCCCAACTACCACCCATATGCGGGGAAGCAGGAGGGTTAAAGTGCCAACGTACTTCAAGATGCGCTGTATGGCTCATGATGACATCCTGATGATCATCATTGTTGAACCAGTCGAAGAGTTCCTGTAGATATCCAGCAGTACCTCGGAAGTTTGTGCCACAATCAGAGTGTACATTGGCTGGCAGGCCCCTTCTTGAAGAAAAACGATCGAAAACATCGAGAAAGCCCTCAACGGTCAAAGATGTGGCCAATTCCAGATGCACAGCACGAGAGGAAAGACAGATGAATAAACAAAGATATACCTTGTGAGTTTTACTTCGTCGACTCGATGACTGATGACATACAAACGGACCGGCGAAATCTACGCCGCAATTCAAAAATGGTCGTACAGTACCAAAACGAGAGGAAGGGAGATTACCCATAAACTGAACATTCTCTGATCTAGACCATCTTAAACAACGGATACACTTAGATAGATTCATTCGAATGATATTTCTCGCTCGGGGCAACCAATATCTCTGCCTCAAGAATGCAAGTAGGCTAGCTGGACCAGCATGGTGGTTTCTTCTATGGTAATGCATGATGATAAGATTTGTGAAGTGACACCTGGACGGTAGGAGCACTGGGTGTTTATGATCGATTGGAATGGGTGCGTTGATCAGACGTCCTCCCACCCTAACAACACCGGTATGGTCAATAAAGGTATCAAGCTGCTTTAACTCAACAGGCAAGGACTCTTTGGATTTGAAGAACGCTTCAGGGTAAAAGTGATGCTGTAGCAGTATGATGCACTGGTAATTGGCATCGTGAAATTCAGACGATGTTATAAGGCCCTTACGACGTTTCTTCTTCCTCCATTTAGGTATTTTAGCATTATGGATAAAGCGTCTCAAGTAAGCCAAGATTCTGATGAGACGAGTATAAGATGAGTAACGATTAGTGAAATCAACAAATTCAGTGTTACCTCCAACAGTAGCTAATGCGATAGGTTTAGATGGTTTCATCTCAGGTACTTCCACGCAAGTTGCATCTTTGGAGAGAGGCCACTCAGCTAACGGCTTGCAGCACCAAGATGGCCCAGACCACCAGAGGGAGTATTGAGGGAGAGCAGATGGGAGGATGCCTCTAGAGCCCACGTCGGCAGGATTTTCTACACCTCTGATGTGGTACCAGGACTCTGATGGAACAATTTTCGTGATCTGCTCCACACGATTTGCGACGAAGGTCTGAAGTTGATGAGTGGGTGTTCTTAACCATGCCAGCACAACTGTGGAATCGGTAAAACAAAACGTTTGAGAGATGTTCATCTTCTTGGTAAATGCATCAAGTGATTGTACGACTTGTGATAGCAAGAGCGCGCCACATAATTCCAGACGTGGAATGGTAAGGGCTTTAAGGGGTGCGAGGCGAGTTTTGGCCTTCAACAAGGATAAAGATGAACAAGAATGTTGAGTACCCCTAAGGTATACTACGGCGCAGTACCCATGCTCAGATGCGTCACAAAAACATAGCAATTCATACGATGTGGCGGATTTTACAAGAACTCGAGGTATAGACACCATGGACAGAAGAGAAAATTCCTGGATGAACATACTCCATTGATGTTTAACGATGTCTGGAACTATTTCATCCCAGTCTATACCAGCCTTCCATGTTTCTTGGAGAATTCGTTTAGCATAAAATACGACAGGAGCCAGATAGCCCAACGGGTCGAAGAGTCTTGCGATTACAGATAATATGCTACGTTTAGTAAATCCTACCAGAGGTGTATCAACCTCATAGGAAAATGAGTCAGATACTGGGTCCCATTTCATTCCTAGAATCTTGGTAGGTACACCTTCCTCAGGGCAGATAGGTTTAGAATCCTGAGAAATGAGTTCAGATTCGAGCAATGGAGGATGGTTGGTATTCCATTTACTAAGGACAAATCCACCCCTAGCTAGAAGGCTTACAAGATCCGATTTCAGTTGTTGAAGTTCTTCCACACTATCTGCGCCGATTCCAAGGTCATCTACATAGGCACAGTCAAGGAGAGCCTTAGCTGCGGCAGGGTATAGATGGCCCTCGTCCTGAGCCAATTGTCGAAGAACACGTATAGATTGATAAGGTGAACTACGGAGACCATAAGTGACAGTATTAAGTTCATAGAATGTTAGAGGATCATCAGGGTTAAATCTCCATACGATTTGTTGATACTTGCGGTCAATGGGGTCAACTAAGATTTGTCTGAACATCTTAACAATATCACAAGTTATGACAAAATCAAAGCGCCTGAAGTTGAGAACTATAGAGCAAATGTCCGATTGTAGTTTTGGACCAGCGTGTAAATGTTCATTAAGGGGCCCAGAAGCTGAGCGGAAGCTCGCGTCAAAAACCACCCTAATTTTCTCATTTCCCTCAGCATCAGTTTTGAACACAGGGTGGTGAGGAATCACGAAAGATGGAGATGATGTAGCGACCCGCATGTGACCTAGTGCAAGGTATTCCTTCATAAAGTCAGAATACTGGATACGAAGTTGTTCGTTTTTGGCAAACTTAGACTCCAAGGAATAAAATCGTTGGATAGCCTTACTGGTATGCGGAACAACAGATGTAGACGACGACTTAAAAGGTAAGAAGACAACATACCTCCCTTCCTTGGTACGATAATGAGTACGAGAGAAGTGTTCCTCACATTCGGCCTCCTCAGGAGAGATACGTGGTGACTGGTCGATAGGCTCTTCAACTTCCCAGAAGCGCTGAATGATACTGGTTGTGTCGGAAAGTGACAGCAGAGATACAGATGATTCGATCGGGCTGGAGAATCTTCCCATAACTGTAAAACCAAATACAGTATCGATAAGTCGAGGACCTTGGTTATGGATGACGATAGGGGATCCAGTAACAACCTCAGTGAAAAGATCAGCTCCGATCAAAAAAGATATAGGTAATGAAGTGGTAAATTCAGGATCACTGAGATCGTAAGATAGATAATCTTGCCACATTGCTGACTGCAAAGATGCTTGTGGCAAAGGAGGAGTGATTTGTGGAACAACAACAGCCTCGGTTTCCAAGATAGATGCAGGTGGTTTAGGTAGAAAGGAAACGTTGACCTTGCCGCTGATGTTTTTAAGATGTGCTGAATTTACACCTGATATAATGCCATGGTAGGGCCTAGTAGATTTTCCCAAGGAAGTAGCACAATCCTTGGTAAGAAATGAAAATTGACTACCGGGATCAAGAATCCCTCTGAACACATGGGGCTGCCCCTTTGAATCCAGAATCTGCGCTCTGATGGTACCTAACAAGACACCCTGTTGATGAGAAGATGCGGTACTGGCACCAGAAAAGGTAGTATTAGATAAAGATTGCCCAGAAGTTCCGGATGGAGAACTAGATGATATAGACTTAGATTCCTTAGTTCTAGAATCTTGACTAGATTTATCAGATAGATGTAGATACGAGTGATGTCTGCCCTTGCAGTGCCTGCAGTGAAACTTGGAATTACATTCCTTTGTTTTATGGAAAGGGTACAAACAATTACGACATCCTGTGAAATCCCTTAGGAGCTCAAGACGCTGAGATGGTGAGTTATTTTTGAAGACCTTACAATCTGCAATGATGTGCCCACCCTTACAAATGAAACAGCGGATAGCAGAGCGTTGCGAAGTAACTGGTTCAGTAGATAGAGAAACCATACTAGTGGTTGTATTGTTAAGTTGATCTCCAGGAGTATGCGCCAACAATGCTGAACTTTCCAAAGACTTAGCAGAATACGAATTGGGTGATTTGGGTGTGTTCCGATAAGAGGGAGAACTAGGAGACTTGAGAAACGACTTACATGATGATTCTTCGGACATCCTGAACGCCAGACAACGTTTTTCGACGAACTCACGAAGTGTGTCGAACGAAGGGAACGTAGAATTTGAATTCACCACGGATAACTCGAAGGCTTCTCTTGTTGAACTGTCAAGACTCTTGACAGCGAGCTCGCACAGTAGATAATCACCCAATTGCGGAACACCAAGATTTCTTAATGAAGCAACAGATTCTGTAACAGTAGATAAATAAAGTTGAAGAGAGTCAGCTGTTGGCTTACCACTAGCAGGTTTGAAATTTAGGAGACGATCTAGATAGGAAGATGCTAATTTCCTTTTGTTATCGTAAAGTTTACAAAGTGTCTCCCAAGCTTGGGTAAAGTTCACATCTATTATTCGTATATGTTTTATAGCGTCATGAGCGGGACCCTCAAGGTAGGATACAAGAAATTGAAAACGTTCAGCATCACTGAGACTTTGCTCGTCCTTGATTAATGCGGTGAATAACTCCTTGAATGTAGGCCAACTCGATAAGTCACCATTGAATGGTTTGATATTGATTTTTGGTAAGATAGCCCTAGAGCGATTCAAAATATTAGCAGATGACACATCCGTGGAGTTGAGAGAACTAGAAGCTGAAGGAGAAGGTTGGGTTTTAGCTGAAAGCTGAACATAATATCCGTGAGCTTCATAATAATACGATTTGACTTGCTCAAATGCAGCTGTATCATCATATGAGGGAAAAGGTGGTTCTAAATTATGTTCTTCAGAATATTCTATACACTCATCAAATAACTTACGGAGTTCACGATATTGTTGATCGAGAGTGTTGAACATTCCACGAAAAATGGTACGTTCTGATGGAACAGTGACAGCTGCGAAGCCCTTGTTTCGAATGGCGGTGACCTCTGAAGCGACTGCATTCAATTTTCTCTTGAGTTTATGAATGCCTCGAACAGCAACATTGACTGCGGGATCGTCGTTTGGCATGTTTAAGCGTTCGAGTTGGATAAACAGATACAAGAAAGAACAAGACGTTAAAATCAAGAGTTTAGATCTGCTTTGATAATCAAAGTGCAAGTTTCAAATGCAAGTTTTCAAATACCTATTACCTATCGACAAAATTATTACAATTTATTGGAATCAATGCGGTTCGAGTAGGACCAATGTTAACTCAGGGATTAGTATAAGTGGACTGTGGGATGGTAATTTATGTTTGTAAAAATATACTTAGGTACTAGGTATGATATTGAAATGATTTGAATCACCTGTTGAGGACGATGGCGGAGCGCGAAGCTGGTAGAACTAAACCGGCACTTCCTACCTGGGTACCCAGTAAATGCGAATAATATTTGTACAACACGCGGAGTACTACCGCCACACAACCGATCGGAACGTTTGATCGAACTGTCAAGAAGGGCGCACACGACGTCAGAAAATCCGATGGAAAATGTTCGAAAAATAGCGTGATGAGATGAGACGATGGTTTCCACATGGAGGTCGAGGCAAAGCGGGAGACAGACTGACGCCATCATTGAAGTAATCAGTCGATATCGCAGGTCGATATTGATATCCTATCGATGAGAAGAATCGACACAGATTTTGCCACGCCCATATCACTCTTCAAGTTCCATGATAATAAGAAACTGTTTGTTATTTAAGTAATTAAATTAATTAATGAGACAAAACTAATGAAGCTCATCCAAAAGTCTTGTCTTGATTCTTACGTATACCTAATGACTTCTGCTTTCTAAGATTATTTTAATTTAAATAAGATTTAAGTGGATACCCACAGCTTTTGGTTGATGTAGGTCACTTCTAAGGGGTGAAATTTAAGGGTTGAAATTTTCAAGAGTGCTCGAAAACTCTCGAAATAAAGGTATCGTTTTTTCACCAATTTTAAATAGTATTGAATTTTTAAAAATTTTTGAGACCACCCGGAGCTCTGTAGGACAAACCGTTCGGTCCCTACGAGTACTTGAAGGTTTTCCTTCGATAAAACAGAATCATGAGTGTGAATCGCAAAAGAGGTCTAATCTCCATTCAAATTTTATCGGACTAAAATGCGATCGCTGTTCATTTCTTCGATTTGTATACAGTTTTGCCTTCTGCGTAACCAGTAATCAAATTTCAATATGAAGCTTTCTATTTTTCCAATCGAGTGTGAAGCGTTTAGTCCTTTCTAATAAACTTGATTGTGAAGGTGTGAAGCCAGTATGGTGTGGTAGGTAGTACCTAGCTGGTAGGTAAAAAAAAATGTTGGTGGGTAAAAAACGCTGCAAATCATTGCTCAAAAGCTTCTTCATTCTTCAGATCACTGATCAGCTGAGTGAGCTCCGAAGCCATTTTCAATCCTATTGAACGCAGGAGCTGAAATTTGAGAGGGAAGGTCAAGGGAGAATACAGATGGTGGTAGGTGCTATTGATGGAGAACCAGTGATCTATACAGAAAATAATAAACCTTTGAGCAATGATTTGCAGCGTTTTGCTACATTTTATAGGCACTTGATCCTATAAAAAAATATATTTTTTCACCAACGCTATGTGCTATTTATGTCTGCAAAATAACTGAAATTTGTTTATTGCCTGAATGCTAAGTCATCATACCGTATTATAATCTTGTCATTAAATGAGTAATGAGAGCTACCAATTTTTCTGAGCTATATGATAAATTTATGTATATACTGCATACGCGCATTGCTTTTGGTTTACTATTTTCAATAATAAGCCTTTGGAATCGAGCAAGAAAAAAAAAAATTTTAACCCCCCCTCAAAATGTGATGTTTTACGTTTCAAGGTACGTAGAATCCGAAAATCGAATAAAAAAATTTCCGTCCGTCCGCCGTACGCCGTACGCGGCACTTTTCTTAGCAACACTGGACCGATTTGGTTCAAATTTGGTATATGGGCTCCATTTGGGGTCTAGTTGTGCCGCGAAGCTTTTGGTTGATGTAGGTCACTTATAAGGGGTGAAAATTAAGGGTTGAAATTTTCAAGAGTGCCCTAGCTCGAAAACTCTCGAAATAAAGGTATCGTTTTTTCACCAACTTTAAATAGTATAGAATTTTTAAAAATTTTTGAGACCACCCGGAGCTCTGTAGGACAAACCGTTCGGTCCCTACGAGTACTTGAAGGTTTTCCTTCGATAAAACAGAATCATGAGTGTGAATCGCAAAAGAGGTCTAATCGCCGTTCAAATTTTATCTGACTAAAATGCGATCGCTGTTCATTTCTTCGATTTGTATACAGTTTTGCCTTCTGCGTAACCAGTAATCAAATTTCCATATCAAGCTTTCTATTTTTCGAATCGAGTGTGAAGCGTTTAGTTCTTTCTAATAAACTTGATTGTGAAGGTGTGAAGCCATTATATTTAGTGTGGTAGGTAGTACCCACCAATAGTTGGTAGGTAAAAAAAAGTTGGTAGGTAAAACAATGTTTGTAGGTAAAAAACGCTGCAAATCATTGCTCACTGATCAGATCACTGATCAGCTGAGTGAGCTCCGCAGCCATTTTCAATGCTATTGAATGGAAGTGCTCTTCCAGGCGTCTCCAGCATTCGAGGATATCTTCTTCACTCCTCACATCACTGATCAGCTGAGTGAGCTCCAAAGCCATTTTCAATCCTATTGAATGGAGGTGCTCTTCCAGGCGTCTCCAGCATTCGAGGAGATCTTCTTCACTCCTCACATCACTGATCAGCTGAGTGAGCTCCAAAGCCATTTTCAATCCTATTGAATGGAGGTGCTCTTCCAGGCGTCTCCAGCATTCGAGGAGATCTTCTTAACTCTTCAGATCACTGATCTGCTGAGTGAGCTCCGAAGCCATTTTCAATCCTATTGAACGCAGGAGCTGAAATTTGAGAGGGAAGGTCAAGGGAGAATACAGATGGTGGTAGGTGCTATTGATGGAGAACCAGTGATCTATACAGAAGGATGATCTATACAGAAAATAATAAACCTTTGAGCAATGATTTGCAGCGTTTTGATATAACCCCCCCCCCCCCCCAAAATTTGTTAGTAAACTATCTGAGAGTAAACATACGGGATTTCAGGTCGGTAGGACGAATAATAGCAGAGTTATAATGGAAAATGTACAAAAAAAACAGGGCCTGGGACATAAAACAATTTTTATGTATTTTATTAAACATTTTTTAATAGACCCCCACTCATATATTTTGTCATTCAACAATCTGAGAGTATACATACGAAGTCGTAGGTCGATAGGACAAATAATAACGGAGTTATTGCAAAAATTGTACGAGAAAACGTGACTTGAGCACAGCACTCAGGTATCACCTCCAACCCTCGTTTAAGGGTGATCACCTCTCGCGGGTTAAGGAGCTAGAAAACTCCTAAGCCCTCCAAAAACAGGCCAGAATGAGAGAATTGATTAGTTCGAAAAATTAACGTCGAGCAGCACACAACGAGCTTTGGAAAAATAGAGGGGGAAGTGACTGACTGACCAGTTGTAACGCGCCAGTACGCGTATGACACACAAACTGAATGCAGTATTTCACTATCACAACTGGTCATTTGGTTTGGTTTGGTTTTCTAATTAAATTAAATATTTTGCGGTAATTATGTTGGTTTTTTCTTTTTGAAACATGTTCTCTAATGATCGTAGAAGGAGATAAAATTATTTTAAAAAAAATTCTGGGTCGTTTTCGATTTTTTGGGGGCCGCTAAAGTTGACCTACACAACTGGTCATTGGAAAAAGGACCACAATGCACCTCAATGACCAGGTATGCGGTGGCTATACGCAGCAAATGACCAGGAAGCGCCATGTACGATACCACACACACACACATACACACACACACACACAGACATACACCTATGGTTTTTTTCGCGGATTTGGATTCAGAATGGTCTAAAACGGATTACTGTGTGGTTATTTTTTTTTTCTGTTGAGTGTTGTCCAACTTCACCCCAGATCGATCGCATAAGGACGCCCAAGTCTTACTGTGGGACGTCCTAAAAACGTGGAAAAACATCAAACATCTAAATCACACCTGCAGCATTAGTTCATGTATCCTCCGCTAGAGATAGTAGAGCATTTTTCCCTTGAGTCACCTGCATTGCATTATTTCAAGCTTTACCAAAATAGGTAACTGAGCTTATCTCATATGATTCAAAGGAAAAACCCTTTATTATCCCTATCGGAGGATTCATGAACTAATGCTGCAGGTGCGGTTTAGACACTCGTGAAAAAACATGAGCAAACCCGTTTATTCAGTAGTTTTTCCCATTTCTCTTTGGCAATTATTGTTCGATTTTGATGATTCTGGTGGCAATATTTCAGTTTTTCAATTCCCTAGGTCCTTGCACTAATGAATTTCTATAATCCTTTAAAATTTCAAATTTAGGTACAACTTTTTAAGTGTTTGCGCCTTCAATTTCGGTAAATACTAAAAACGAAGGGGGACTGACTGAGACCCCTTAAGCATTTTCTTCTGATCTTGAGCATCTTCTACTGAAACTCCATACCTGTCTTCCCACTTAGAGAACTATGTCGTTTGACAAGGGTCTCTCTCTTGAATTGCCTCAAGTGTTTCTTCCCATAATTTGCACGTTTTCTGTCTTTTTGATTTTGATCATTCAAAAGGGAGAATAACCCTTTTGTACCCAATAAGTGAAATGACGAAACTGTACCAAAATGAGCTAAATTCAAAATGCTCTCATAAGTGCTCTTAGAGCAAACATATATTTTTGAGGAATCATGGCTATCTGAAAGGTTGCAGTGAAGTGGGGGCAGAGCAGGGTTGGTTGGATCAGTATTGGAGACATTGGAACACTGCATTGAACACAAACCAAAAATTGCATGGAACACCTCCTAAGATTTCTGAGTAAAAAAGTGTCCCAACCAATCGCTTTCTCCATTACTATTGCGTCACACCAGTTATAGATATGAGGCACTATACTGCTTGGCAGACTTTTCGTTTTCCCCTTTTGAAACTGAGGAATTGAATTGAGTTTATAAAAATACGGTTAGAATGGACGTTGAGTGGGACCGTGTTTGGTAAGGAGAAGGTGAGACGGAGACCGATAAACGCTCTCTGAAAGAAAGACTGGTTTTCTTTGAGAGGTTGTCGTCTTCAGAATGACTTCATTAGAGCGACAGACGCGATTCGCTGATGGACGGGGGCGTTCCGTTACGAACCCTACAAGATTCTTCTTAGGTGAGAGAAATCCAATTGGATCCGCATTTGAAATTTAGAACAGGATGAGAATTTTTTCTATCAGGTGGTTTTACAAACAGACTTAGCTTTTGCATTCAACTGCAGTGCGAACCGTAGGCACCAGAACTAATTTAGTTTTTTTTTTTCATTTGGAGTCCCCCTCAGCGTTTGAAACGAGTTAATTTTTTTTAAACTCCTCTTGAGCCTGTAAACGATTAAAACTCAGGGCAACAGAATTGTTCAAGTTTTATCATTATTAAAACCCATTTCAAGCCAAGGGTGGAAATAACAGAGAAGTGAGAGGAGGAGGATGAACTCTTTTACAAGATGGCGGCTGAAATAAGGCATAATTTGCTCACCAATTGAGAGCGAAAATACTCCAAATTTTATGAATTTTACATTTTAATGGGATTTAAGAGGCCTCAGTCTTCCAAATCGATGTGATTTATTTGACTCGTGGCCCAGAACGCTCAATCGCCTAGGGTCGAATTTGAGCCACCATAATGACGCTTTTGGCCAAAACGCATCCTTTAAAAAAAATTGCAAAGTCGCATCGAGCTCTTGAATGTCGAAGAATTTTTTTTACGAGTACAGGAACAGCATGAATGAGAAAAAATTCGTCTACAAAGATTTTCCACTATTTTCAATATTTAAAAAAAGGTCGATGTGAAAACGCATCAGTGGCCGAAAATGGGTGAACTCAAAAGACAGTTTATCTGAATCCGAATAATCAATTACTCTATCTATATGGTCGTGACTATGAAGGTGGGATTCCTCCTGCCATTAGATGCTGCGCCAGATCAATCCCTGATTCATCAACCAGCTATGTGTGGTTGACTTGTAAAAGGTGGGACAATTTTTCTCCCCTTTACTTTTGCAACTTTGCATTTTTCGGCGGTGTGTAGGATTGAGCTTAATTATTGCTTAAGGAGGAATGAGGGAGCAATTAGTACAGTTTGTGTAGTAATAAAACTACAGCGTGGAATTGTATAGAGTAATTTATGCTCTTTACTACCTGCAAGGAGACTCCGAAGCTCCAACAAACAGCTTATTGAACTGTAGTCGGTCTCTTGTTTGTAGCTTTGTTGGTGCCCACCCATAGTCAAGGATTCAGCTCATACCGGGCAAATTTACACATAAAATACAGGCGTAACATACAAAGTCAAACACTTCAATCAAAAACCTAATTTTTTTTCCAAAAATTTGTCAAATGCGCATTTAATTCTAAAAATTGTGTATCTTGATTTGCCTATCAATCAAATTATTAAAAATTTGTAAAGGAAAGGTTGTGAATTTTGAAATAGGGTGAATTTGGAAGAGCGAATATTTTATCTAGCTCACCGATTCTAAAATTGATACATTTTTTTCTATATAAAATTGAATAGGTATTGTAAAAAGAGAGGTTTTGAAGAATGTGGCGTTCTGATCCATTTAAACCGCGAACTGGATAGGTAAAGAAGGTTGAAGGGTTGAAGAGCTTCTGGTTAGATTAGTATGAACATCGTAAGGTTACCTAAATAGTAAAGCCTCCAGCTCGAACTAGACTTTTAAACTCCTTGACTGGGGAGTTTCGTCGGAGACTTGGGGGTCTCGTCGCTGAGTGTCTATGCGAGCTTGTAAACGTTGGTTTCACAAGATGAAATACAAAAGTGTAGCCTAAATCAGATCAATTTATTACGAATGAGGGTTATTTCTACCCGTCAAAATTGAATGTCTGAATGCTCAAACAGATACCCTACCTAGGAAGAGTCCTTCAGGTACCATTATTATCATGTTTTTTTTTAAATATTGATAGTTTCAATTCAACAATTGTTTTCAATTTTTTTTAGAAAATTGGATTTGATAATGTTCACCCTACTAGACAGTGATCATTACAACATTGTATGTTTTCGATTGTACGTGTTTTTGCTCATCAGCCAAAAATGTTAACATTTCTCTTCCCTCGAACAAACACCTTATCTATTGCTAAATAGGTACACAAGTAGGTCCACCTACAATTATGAATAAAACGTCAAAGTTGAAAATCAACTTGAATCTCAGTTTCATAGTTTAAGGGTGTTCATGAGTCAAAATCGAAAATTATTCGACTTTTTCGTTTTTATTTTTATAAAGATTCTGCAGGTTTTTCCAGACATTTTGGTATATAAAAATATTAAATTTGAGCAGAGATATGAGTTTTCAAAGATTGAGGAGCTAAACGCTGTTTCCGGGGGATAGCTGTTTCCCGCTCCAGGAGCTGCACTGTTCATAGTTTCTAAATTTCTGTAACTACCTACCGTTCTTTCGCTGTTCATAAGTTCTGATTGATACCTACTATGTCCTACTCCATGGTTTCAGCACTGGTTCCCATGCCACCAAATAGTACAAAAATAGCATAGCACTAGACTAATGAAGAAATCAAATGAGCCAATAGTGTATAACCATTATTCTTAACAGTACCTACTACATGATATGAAATAACCTTACCTAACCGGTGCAAACACTGACTGATAAGAATCATAGATAAGGAATAATCAGACCTCATTTTCAATTTCTTCAATATGAAATAATTACGAACTATTGATCAAATACCTCGAAAAACGGCAACCTTTCACAAATTGCGGTTTTTCTCCAAACCGGAAAACCCTTGTTTTTCGTCACTTAGGTATCTGTTTCTCAGAAGCCAATAGAGCTGGCAACTTGAATTTTTTTTATATTGTCGAGAGGGGTTTATTACAGTCATTGAACAAGTTTGGACAGAAAACTCCCAACAGAAACATGGCTAGAATTTAAAAATCATTAGCATGAAAAATATGAAAAAACTGTTTTGCTATATTGTCTCTAGGTAAAATAATGTTAACACAACAGAGTTGAAGCTTGCTCAGCGGTTATATGAAGAGTAGATAAAGTATTTTAAAAAAAGTATGAAGATATCATAAATATATCCAGAGAAACAGGTACCTACATGAAAACGTGTTAAATTAGAACCGACTCATGAATCCCCTTAATAAAAATTCACTTATAGTAAAAAATTTGAATTTTCTTCCAAATATGCTCAAATTTAAACAATTATATTCGAAGAAGAGAAGAAGAGAACGCAGAGAGAGGAAGCACATTGGAATGATTTTCTCAAACATGTTGAAACGTTTCAGATCTGACTCGCTTGATAATGTTTGCCTCATATTACTTTAATACTAAACCTAACGATCATTTTAATATTAAAACACTGATTGAAAAGTGCAGTAGCGCATCACGGTGAGAAAAACAGAACCGTAACTGGTTTATTGGCGTTAAATCTTGAAGAACACTCCCTGAAGAAAAGAGTCATATATCAAACGAGACGAGGAGGCCCTGAGAAGGAAATTATTATTGGATTTGCATGAGGATCTGGTTTTTTTTTACACTTCGATCCCCACCAAGGACGGTCACCTTTCCTGAGGGGGATCAACGGCGTGTCAACTAGATTAGTCGAGACATTTTGCTTCTCCTCGGGATCTGGTTGCTCGGGATCTTGGCAAGTTATGTAGTAATAACACCTACTACTATGGAGGTATGCGAGTATAGGGTAACGTAACTAGTTACATACATGCTTAAGACATCACATCCAGGTTATCTGGATATTTTGAGCTTTGTAACGGTTTCAGCGTTTTCCAACTATTTTTACCTCATGGCCTCATGTCCCTTTTAACATTTTGCACCTTCTGTGTCCATAAAATTGGTTAATTCTGTCTTTAATTTCTCGGTTATGAAAAGAGGTCCTGCCCAGTTACAGATAGGCCACAAGGATAAGAGTAACACTCATAGATAAAACTCGCATTGGGAATAATTGTACATAAAAAAGAGAACAAAAAAACACCATCATGCCCTCATATCGGAATTATACAATGAAAAATGATGGTTGAAACCACACACTTTAACCTAGCCAGCTTGCTGCAGTATTGAACACCATCTGATTTCGTAGTGCTGCCTTTGCTTTGTAAAACGCTGCAAATTATTACACAATGGTTTATTATTTTTATATAGATCACTCGTCTGCAAAGCCACTAACCATCCAACACGAAGAAAAACATCGATCGCATTTTGGTCAGCTTTAATTTGAACGGAGATTAGGCCTCTTTTGCGATTCACACTCGTGTTTCTGATTTATCGTACGTTCAAACTTTAAATTCTCGTGGTGAGCGAACGGTTTGTCCTACAGAGCTCCGGGTGGTCTCAAAAAATTCTAAAAATTCTATAGAATCTTAATTTGAAGGAAAAACAATACCTTTATATCAAAATTTTTTGAGTTAGGGCGTTTTCAAAATTTCAAAATTAATTTTTGAACTCTTAGAAGTGACCTACATCAACCAAAATCTTCGGGCACAACTAGACCCCAAATGGAGCCTACATACCAAATTTCATCAAAATCGGTCAATGCCAAGTGGCAAAAGTGCTGCGTACGGCGGACGGACGGCCAAATTTTTATTCGATTTTTGGATTCTACGTACCTTGAAACGTAAACCATCAAATTTTGAGGGGGTGTTAAAATTTCTTTTTTCTTGGTCGATTCCAAAGGTTCATTATTGAAAATAATAAACCAAGACAAATTGGCTTATGAAATTCATTGAGATGACACTAGAAGGCTACACTGTACTCAAGGAACTCAGCAAAGTCAGTTTTATCCACTTATTATTTCAAGTCCAGATTTTAATGGCTTATTATTTCGGTCCAAACTCATGTCTGTCTGTTACTGGTCCCGTGATTCCCGTTTTCGTGCTGATCATTTTTGTCCTAGTAATTTTGGGTCTGTAGCCAAATTTGTGTGTCAGTTGAAATTTGTAGAGACGGGTGATATTTTAGGATCTTTTGGTCGAAACGACTCAGGGTCCCCTTTCATCAAGAAAAAGGCAAGACATGGTTTTTTCTTCCATTTATATTAGCAACAGTTTCGCTGGTTTAGCTTTCCAGCATCTTCAGGCTCTTTCATAAAAAATCTCCCTGGTTCTCCTTTCCCCTCCAAAGTATGCGTTATTTGGGAGAGGAAAGGGTGACCAGGGAGATTTTTTATGAAAGAGCCTGAAGATGCTGGAAAGCTAAACCAGCGAAACCGTTGCTAAAATAAATGGAGGAAAAAACCATGTCTTGCCTTTTTCTTGATGAAAGAGGACCCTGAGTCGTTTCGATCGAAAGATCCTAAAATTTGTATGCTATCTCGGGCGTAACGAAATCATATTCAGAATTTGAATGAATTTTCAGGATTTTGCAGGTCAGCTTACAGATGATCCCTTATGAATTTCATCGTAATATAATAGTAGCGTCAGCGCTTGCGCGAACGTACTTACTGTTACGTATTTACTGTAAACATTATTTCGTGACGATTTAAAATATACCTGTTGATTGTGCTCAAATTTAGACGGTACTTTGGTATTTATCAATCTCATCTGATGGAACCACCGTATCAGTACTTTAATATTGAAATGACGTCACCTGGATTGCTTTGTACACTACAAAACAGCGCAAAATGCAACAGTTGGTTACTGCCTTTCGGTCCCTGACTGAAGCTCAAGAAAAAAAACAGCTGCGGTCTTTTGGAAGCAGTGATAAAAATGAAAATAAATGAAAAAATACCGCTGAGAGGGGTGTGGAAGGGTTAAAAAGAGATAGCAAGGTCTTGGAACTCCAGCTGAGGAAGCGAGAGGGCCAACGTGAAAAAAGATAAAGCATTACAAATGTTCATGAATATTAAATAGTTAGGAGATCTCTCTTTTTCGAATAACATTAGAGGGAGCCCTCAAGTTTTTTCCAAGGCGTGACCAAAGGATGGGCTGCAGGTAGAGGAAGAAAATGAGGATGGAGGGGGTGTTAAATTAACTTTTTATTTTGGAAATCGTATTTTTACGCTCAAAACGCGTTTTGCGAGGTTTTTTGATGGGTTAAGATAGTTGTAGGGCAAGTCAGTGCTTCACCGGAATTGGTTAGTAAGGATTGTGACCAATCAAACACCATCAGCAGATAATCCAACTAAGAATATCGTTGTACTAAAAGGTCTTGGTGTCACAAATAGATTTATCACGGTCAAAACAAATTCAAGAGAAAAATGAAACTTGCACCACTCATACTCCGAAATTCCCTATTCTGTATTATCTTATGACAGTAAATCCCGAGCACAGTCCAAGATGCCAATTATTGGCCCCTAAATTATGGAGACTAAAAGCACCGGATGACCTGTAAGGATTCTTGAAGGTGAGATTGTTGAGATTGAGAGGCTACTGTCTATCTACGGGCAGTGATTTTCTTAGGGGACCATCTACTTGTCAATCCACACAATCCCTGGAAATTCCATTGAATGTAGCTGTGTCCGAGAGAAACAAGTTAATGTCGCATGGTTAACAAAATAGCAATAAGTGTGGATACAAGCAATCCAGGAGACATGTCTTTCTGAGTGGCAGTCAAGATGCAATGACAGTGAGAAAGGACGCCTCAAAAACGTGTACTTCCCTGATATTGGTGACCGACTGAAAAATAAGAGATATGTACCTACAGCCCTCTTATAGATTAACACAGCTGTTGACAGGTCACGGCAATTTTAGCGCAAAACTGCACTACTTCAGGAAACGCGATTCCCCAGCATGTCCATGTGGCTTCAGAGAAGAGACTGCTGAACACATCATAAGAGAATGTGACCTCTATGATGAGGAGCGAAATAATATGTGTGGCTAAAGATCGTATGGAGGGCCATTGAAGAACCTTGTTTCTGATACCAATTCATACAAACGCCTAGAAACATTTGCAATGAAATGGCACGCAAAAAGAGGCGGAGGAACGGAAATACAGAGGACAGTCAGATAATTCAGTGTATATCAATATCCTTGATCTACTGATTTTTGGAAAGCAACCATCCCATAAAAGCTGCCACCTCCGCGAGGCCAATCCTGGGTATGGGTCAAGTCCAACCCCATGGCGAACGGCAGACATTTTTGACATAATACATCGCTCACATCCTAGAACAGGGGTACAAGTCCAAAAACGTCATTTTTGAGTAAGAAACAGTTTTGGGTAGTGGAAGTGCTGTGTTTCATCCCTAGAAGACAAACTTAAGCCTAGCTCATTCCCCCTCCGCCTGAATGCTGAAAGTTCTTTGTTTGATGGACGGGGCGAGCCACCTACGTTTGCAGAAGACAGGCACAAAGCCCAGTGCTACCCTCTAAAGTGGACGTATCGCCTCTATTAAGTGATTTCCTCAATTAAAGAAACCTAGTGTTAATTTTTTGGAAACTACTATCACAATCAAGACGATCAACAATGATAAATGCATGTTTATTGTGCAATTTATCAGAACACTTCGTTCCCTCGAGCCTAGCCCAAAGAACCCCCCTCCTGACCTTGTCCCAAGAAGGTAGTTGACTGGTGATCTTTACAGAAAAATAATAATTGCAATAATAATCACAATTATCATAATTTACACAGTTTCCTAATTATTTCATCCATCATGCTGTGGCTATTTAACAGCAGGTAGGTAGATGGTTACCTACTTGTGTTTCTAGGACGTTGTAAGACTTGGGCATCCTTGAATATGCGATTAATCTGGGTTAAAGGTGGACAACACTACACGGTAAACAAAATAACCAGATACTAATCCGTTTTAGTCCCTTCAAAACCCAAATCCACGGAAGAAAATCCATCAGTCTGTGTCTCTTGTGTTTGTCCAGGCCTTATTCCCCAACCGATTTGCGTGATTCCTCCTTTGTTCAACGCTAAAATTTATCTAGCGCTGTGGACTACGTCATCCACATTAAATTTTGCCTTGAAGGAGGGGGGGGGGAGTAGAAACTATTAAAATTTGGTTTTTTTAAAGCATAATCTTGTGTATTTCGCCCAAACCTCAATTTTCCACTGATTTGAGTGTTTCTTTTTTGTTCGACGTGGAAATCTATCTAGTTTTGCACTACATTGCTGGAATTTTGAGATTAGAGAACGGAGGAGGAACGAGGGGTTATTTAGTGAAAGTAAGGCTCATTATGACAGCACGTTGAGCGAGCTACCTACTCCTCAATTTCAACCGATTCGCGTGTTTCTTTTTTTCGGCTCAGATAACTAACTGACTAACATTAAGTCGCCAGAGTACTGAAATTCATTAGGAAGAGGCAAATGGAGGGATAATATTCACAAAATTGCGATTTTTCGATATTTTGGTTCATTTAGGGCTTATTAATGGTATCCAAGCTTTGAATCTTTATGAATAAACCTTTGTATTTTCATGAACTATAAATTTTGACACCATAGAACCAATTAGTGGTGCCACTGGTGTTTTCACCTTGAATGTCTACTCCTACGGACTACCTACCGAGACTACCGATGAAAGTTGTACTGGTTGTACTGAAACCGTTGAAGAAGGAATGGTTTGAGGGGGGGGGGGATTGAACTCGAAATCACACGTTGGTTATCTTTGATTATAGATTTTAAGAAGCTGTTTCAATTACTTAAGAATATTTTTGGAGACAAAATTATAAATATCTTCCGTTTTCAATCTGTTTTATTTTTCCGACAACTCCCAATCTAACAAATTCTCGTTTTATACACCTCAAGTCATGATTATTCTCATTTAAAACAAATTAATCATTTGGGAAAGAATACAAATCGTCCATGAAAAAAAGTGCCATCTCTGAAATAAAGAAATATTGTCCACGTAAAAAAAAGGGAACGACACCAAAAATCGAAGAAATTTGACAAAAATATTCCCCTCACTCCTTCCTCACTAGCGAAAAGAATAATTTCGGTCCATGAGCTGTAGAAGCTGTACGGGAACAATTTCCCCAAATATCACCAACGTCAGACATGTTGCCATGGAAATAAAGCTATTCGTTCGAGAGGGAAACTATGAAGGCGATTTCCCAAAAATCACTTTTTTCGAGATGTATCCCTATTCTAGGATATGAGCGACATGTAAATTAACATGGCCCGCTGTACCTCCTAATAAAGTAGTGAATTCAGAATTATTGTAAAGGGCCCTTGTAGGGCTTAGACACAATCTACCAATACAGTATAGCGGACGGTTAACAAAATAATTATTTGAAAATGTATTTATATTGACCATGATTTCGGGTTTTCAATTGTATGGTAGCTCCTCTGGCTGCAGACCTGCCTCCAAGGTAGCAGAAGAATTGCAGCACTCCTGTAATTGATTATATGCCTCACCCTCATGGAACGTCAAAATCGCAGAATCGACAGTGTACGATTAATAATCATGAAAACATCGGAAAATGAATCTAGATTCTACTCGTAGATTCACAATAGACTCTTCGCAACAAGTTGATTTACAATGCAAATTCTATGCGGATAAATTTTAATGAAGGAGTGTCTCAACGTGTTTTGAAAGCGGCGTAAGTGCTCCCGCTAAGTGTGTTATGGAACTATAATTTTTAGTTATAGACGTTTTTATAGTCCATTTCAGCTCTTCTGCCATCAGTGCTATGCAAATCCGTCCTGGAGAGGAGCAGCGTTTGCGGTCTGCAGAGATAATAATTCGACGGCTTGCACTTCCCGTCTATACGGTCGCACCTCAGCTCGAGCGTTGAGTGCTATCCTGTATGTATCCTTGAACGATAACGTTAGAAATGGTGATGCACTCCGAGGATGGATCTTATCTTGAAAAATGTGTTTGTTTGAGGTGAAGAGAAAAACAATTTTTAAACCCATACCTTTCCAGTGGAAATATTACAGTGTAGCCACCCCAACTCTTACGTGTTTTACAACTAATTTCCGACCAAAACATAATATTACACTTTTTTCACTTTGGATTTTTGCTTCTACCAAGTAGCAAGTCAAGTCGACCACCAGTTTTCAATTTTCAAGGTTGAAAAAAAAAAAATGTTCTCCAAAATCAAAATTTCCAGGATTGTGCGGGTTGGCGTGTAGATGGTCCACTATGAAAATCATCACCCCAGCAAACGTGAATTTCCCTGTGACAGCCATAACTTCATTATTTTCCATCCGATTTCGATGATATTTTCAGGGATTATGCATCGGTTCATCAATACAATCGGGTTATGGATACGAGGAAACTATGTGCCACACCCACTTGGCAGACTTTTCGTTTTCGACCCTGCTTCACTAAAATAACCATAAGTCCCTTAATTTGCGCAGCAATTTTAAATTTGAGGATACCGTTGAAATGTATGTTGCATTTTTTTGCCTCCCTAATGCCAAAACAACTTTTTAGGTGGAATTGAGAAGTAAAATTGGAGTCAGAAAAATAAATTTTGTCAAAATCTGGAAACATATCGATAGAACAGGAGGTTTATAATAATTAGAAATATAATTAGAAACAACAACACGATTTATAATTCTTTACAAATAATGACGATTTATGTTTATTTTCGATGATGCACATTTGGAACACGAAAAAAATATAACCGCTTCGAAATTTGGTGTTACACAGTTAAAAATAGCTAAAACTCAAGAAAATCAAATTTAAAGAAAAAAAAATCCGTTTGCTTTCTGTACTGCTGTAGATCAAAATTGATGAAATTTGGTTTGTGAGCTTCAATTTGTGACTAGTTGCCTTGAAGCTCATGGTTAATTTCTACCGGCGTAAAAGATAGTGAATGCAATAGTCAAAATGCTAGAACATTTTCAATGCAAATGTTTGGTTGTAGCTCCACCGCTCGGCGCTACGATGGGGCAAGAGGCTGAAGAAAATTGATTGGCTGTTGGTTTACATTATTGAGGTAATTATTAGTTTAATATTACAACTGTATTGGGCAATGAAAAAGCCGTGAAACTTTTGCAGAGGATTGATGTATTTACAAAATAATAAACTTCCACTATCTTCTCATAATTTATTTCCTGATTATCACGCTATGAAATTGATCAGCCACTTTTCCGTAATTTTCAAAATCCTGTAAAACTCGAGCGAACTCGATCGATTATATTCTTTTTGCTAATATTTTCTGAAAATTCTATTGAAATTTTATTTTCGTGCGACCGCTGTATGGAGCACATTTGCCAGTGAAAAATGTGGGCCCATCAAAATTGTTCAGAGTTGTACGTCGATTTTTTTCTGTGGCCTAATTCTTGTTCTTGGTATTCTTTACCAAAATGCTAGCCAAAAGATCGTTCCTCAGAAACAGGGTTTCTCCCGCCTCATAGGAAAGTGGGAGCTGCTCATCCAGCTGCTCCACCTCACAGCCAGGTAGGTCTTCTTGTAGAAGATTATACCGTTTTGATATAAACACCGTCAAGACCCCCAAGTAAGGCTTGACCCCCCGTGACGTGTAGATTTATCGGCTTCTGATCTTCAGGTTGGATACTAAAACCGCATAACGTCAATTATTTCCTCCACTCATTAAACACCTGGGTGCCTCACGCCTCGTTATTCCTCCACGTAAAACCGCGGCTACTCCGATCGCTTCTCTATGAGCGTTGAGCACCTTTTGTGAAAACCGTGGTGCAACCTGCCTTCCACGGATAAAACGGCGAATTCTTTCCAAGGAGCTTAGAACCTTGATCCATTCAAACATATGTCTTCGTTATGCAAGGGGGTCTACGTTATCAGTCTCCAACTGATTTTACTGCCGAGTTTATTGATTGTATCTCCAACAGATTTACGACTATGTATATTCAACCAAAGGACGTTTCTCACACAACTTTTATTTGAAATGAGCGGTCTACATAAGTAGGGTTGCAGATGGGTTTGTTTTGGTAGTTATCATAGACAAGATTTTACACATTTTGAATATAAATTTTTCCGGTTCTTAATGTTCATAAGAATCGATTTTGAGGGAGTTTGGGCTGTTTCCAACAATTTAAAATAATTTTAAATAATAATAATAATAATAATAATTTTAATTTTAATTTAAAATTATTTTGTCCTAAAATTATTGTAGGATAACATTGTAGGACATGTGGCACCCATTGTAGGACATGTAGCACCCATTTTAGGAGATATATCACCCATTGTAGGACATGTAGCACCCATTGTAGGACATCTAGCACCCATGATAGGACATGAAGCACCCATTGTAGGACATGTATCACCCATTATAGGACATGTATCACCCATTGTAGGACATGTAGCACACATTATAAGACATGTATCACCCATTATAGGACACCTATCACCCATTATATGTCATGACTCACCGATTATCGGCCATATATCACCCATTATAGGGCATGTATCACCCATTATAGGACATGTATCACCCATTGTAGGACATATATCACCCATTATAGGACATGTATCACCCATTGTAGGACATGTATCACCCATTATAGGACATGTATCACCCATTATAGGACATGTATCACCCATTGTAGGACATGTAGCACACAATATAAGACATGTATCACCCATTATAGGACACCTATCACCCATTATATGTCATGACTCACCGATTATCGGCCATATATCACCCATTATAGGGCATGTATCACCCATTGTAGGACATGTATCACCCATTGTAGGACATCTAGCACCCATGATAGGACATGAAGCACCCATTGTAGGACATGTATCACCCATTATAGGACATGTATCACCCATTGTAGGACATGTAGCACACATTATAAGACATGTATCACCCATTATAGGACACCTATCACCCATTATATGTCATGACTCACCGATTATCGGCCATATATCACCCATTATAGGGCATGTATCACCCATTATAGGACATGTATCACCCATTGTAGGACATATATCACCCATTATAGGACATGTATCACCCATTGTAGGACATGTATCACCCATTGTAGGACATGTATCACCCATTATAAGACATGTATCACCCATTGTAGGACATGTATAACCTGGTGATACATATGTCAAACAATGTAATATGTTTGACCCATTGTTTGTCTACATAAGTAGGGTTGCAGATGGGTTTGTTTTGGTAGTTATCATAGACAAGATTTTACACATTTTGAATATAAATTTTTCCGGTTCTTAATGTTCATAGGAATCGATTTTAAGGGGGTTTGGGCTGTTTCCAACAATTTAAACGCACATATTTTTCCATATTTGGGACCAAAGAGTATATTTTTAGGTTTTAGAATATTTGGATATGTAATGACTCATATACTCGAATATGTTAGTTCTCCAATAAAGGACACTAGGGAAACCCTGAGTGACTAATCGTGCCAAAATGGTTGGTAGAGTGAGGTACGGGGGACAAACACGTCACTTGACGTCACCCTCCTCCACTCTCCCTTTACCTTGTTAAAGTAGTATAAAAGGAGGACTCAGGGCTTCACTGAGAGACGTTCATGCATTCGTCTTCTAACAATCGACTTGATTGTTTCTCACTTTTCCTCGCCTTCTCTTAGAAGCCCAAAGTTCCTCGGAGGTCTCGGTAGGTGATAAGCACATCGCGCCGGCCTCCGCTCCCATTTCTCCTAGGAAGTTGTCGGCCCCCAACTAGGACTAGGTAAATGTACTGCCTCCCTCCGGTCGGCGAGCAATCGCGCCGAGGATTCCAGCTGAGCTGAAATCCTTAAGCACTCCTGCATGCGGTTGGCGGTAACGCACCGGGCAGAAAGTGCTATGCCATCCTTCACCTTCGTTGAGCCCACGTGAAGACCATCGCCTTCACACGACGACACGCCGACATAACAGGATAGTTTCAAAGAAAATAATAAATTGGAATCGCAGGGAAATTATTATTGTGAAACTTCAGGATGCTTCCTGTTCATCCAAGTATAGCTAGCTGTATCGCACACCCATTTAATTTACATGAAGATCCATCAGACCCCTCGTACAATCTAAATCTTGCCTGTGCATTACAATTCTGGGATGGAGAAAGGCTCCTGAGCAAAAAGTGGGAAAAAGTGTATACGGACCCATTCTCTCCCCCTTCACAGGTGTCATGTCCTATAGACGGCAAAACTTGAATTATATCAATTATAATGCAATTTATATGTTTAATGAAAATCTGCTTATGTTCTGAATTTTGTTGTGCTGGTGAATTCTAAATCGTGGTGCTGTTTTCAAACATAGGAAACCATCTACTTGATCGTGAAGTGAAGATCGTGTTGAGCAGGAACTAGACGTACTAAACGAAATCACAAGAAGAAACGTCATAAAAAGAAATACTCTTGTTCAACAGGAAAACATGGCAGCAGAGAAGCAAGTATTTTGGCAGTGAGGAAGCAAAAAGTGGAGTCCCTGAATGTTGATCGCTCCAAACGTTGTGTGAAGAAAATAACATAACCCGGTCATTGAAGGTAATTTTCAAAAACGGATCTCGCAATTTCTCACTTCGAGCTTCACTCATTTACAACACCGTATGTTTCGTCCTACACCCCCAGGGGGGCCGTATTTCCTTTTGCTCCGATATTTAAATAAAAATGTGAATTATTAATACCTCATTTATTGACGTTCTAAATTTATCGTCGACAACCGGGAAACCAGTTAGGGGTCAGTCCGGATATAATTTTTCAACTCTGACGAGATGACGTCATCCTGGTCCCTTCCGATTTGCATCCATTAGGGAGTCAGATTACTGCTTTAATTATGCTTTTCGAGTGCATCGAGTGGTGTTTAATCATTTCCAGCGGCCGTTTCATGCATTTTAGGGTTCTCGCCTGTAGGTTGTTTTTAATAACATTTGCGTGGATTTACAAAATAAAATTAAACAATTTTTTCTTTTTTTGTTGTTGATAATCCGTTTTGAAACATTCTAGAACTAATGCTGAAATTTAATATGTTTTTTAATATCTCTTAGTAATTAATTTCCTTCTTAGTTATTATTTATCCTTATAGGAAGCGAATGGTTGGAATAACCCAGCTCTGGGTGGTCTCGTTCGATTCTAAAAAATTGTCGCAAAATTCGCTCGCAAAAATTATTGAAAATAATAAACCAATACGGTTAAAAACATTTTTTTTTAAGTTTTGTAAATTTACAGGATTTGCTCTTAAAGTGAATACAAGGGGTATCAACAAAATAAATTTATTTTTTTGCCGATTTTTTTTTAAGTCAAGAAATTTACAGGAAATGTTTGTGTAGCCTTTCAAAGGTCTCACAATATCTGATGAAGGGCGATTCAAAACAAAAGGTGACCTAGTGTACTTTGATTATTTTTTCTTGGTCGATTCCAAAAGTTCATTATTGAAAATAATAAACCAAAATTGTTATTGTTCGTGGATTTATAAAACTCAGTTCTTCTGAGTACTAGCAACTAGTGACGATTCGATGTACCTTTCGATACGATATTTAACATCGAAATAATATCGGAAGGCAGTATCGATATCGATAAAATATCGGAAGAAGAATATCGATATCACTAATATCGATTGAATATCGAAAGAAAAATATTGATGTGACATTGTCACTGATATCGAACATGTTTTTGCATCTTTTTTATCTATATGAGTGATATCGATAGAATATCGAAAGAAAATTCTGATTTCACTGATATTGAATATGTTTTTGCATCAGATGCAAAAAAGATTCCTTTTTTATAGCAATATAAGTGATATCAATAGAATATCAAAAGAAAAATTCTGATTTCAGTGATATTGAATATTTTTTTGCATCTTTTATTATCATTATAAGTGATATTGATACAATATCGAAAGAAAAATTCTGATTTCACTGATATTGAATATGTTTTTGCATATTATTTATCAATATAAGTGATATCGATAGAATATCGAAAGAAAAATTCTGATTTCACTGATATTGAATATGTTTTTGCATATTATTTATCAATATAAGTGATATCGATAGAATATCGAAAGAAAAATTCTGATTTCACTGATATTGAATGTGTTTTTACGTCTGTTTTTATCAATATAAGCGATATCAATGAAAATTTGTATTAATACATAGTATAATACATTAATACAAAACAGGAATGGCGAACGCAAAATCGAAACGAAATGAAAACGTCTTGTCCCTCTTCCTTTATCGAGCATGAGGACTGTGTGTTGGACATAGTGGGGTGTCATCTTATTTCAACATTGTTGTTTATGTGTTGCGTTCATCCATCATCTGTTTCTATTCATTTTAGTTTTTTATTATTTTTTATATTTTAGGAGATATTGATAAATTACAGTGGGAAGGTATGTAACCATCACAACCGATAATCAATATTTTCCTTTCGATATTCGAAAATATCGCAAGAAAAATATCGATACAAATATCGGAAATATCGGAACAAAATATCGATATCAATAAATATCGAAAATATCGAATCGTCACTACTCGCAACGAGTGTTCTGGTCGGTAACACCAGCTACCATAAAAGTTGGAGTTAGTTCTAGTTTGATATATTAGTTCCCAAAACAGCTATTTAAAATATTTGCTGAGTGACTTTTACTTTTTCGTACATTCTCAAGTATTTTCGAAATATTACTGAAAGAACGGAAGAGAGCTTTTACGTCCTCGGATCCAACAAACTGAGCGATGTGCCTACTGGCAGGCAATTTTTGCTTGCTGCTTCATGTCATTCTGTTTAATACCTACTCTCTGCTCACCACTAAGATGCGAAACAATGAGAACTGATTTTAAAGTACCTATCGGCCTGGAATACCAATAGAAAGGCATCCGCGCAGGGATTGAAATTTAATTTGTCTACTGGTAACCACTCTGCGCAGAACGTGTTCAATTTTTGTTGAGAATAGATTCAAGAACCTGACCAGGGAAATTGTAATTTAGAGTAGTTCGTTCCCCTCAAAACTATTCATAATTTTCTCGTCAATGAAGGTGTTCTTTGACGGAGGTGGGTCTCACGTCATTAGTGCACGAATGAAGAAATTGTCAAATGAATTGTTTAATAATTGCATAAGACATATTTTAGTCGGTAATTATTTAAAGATAGATAATCGTAGGTTATACCTATTTACGTCCTCCAACGGGTACGTCTGGGTAGTCTGCAAAATCATCTTCAGAGTACACTCTTTTGACGTATTTTGACAGTTTTGACTCGATGTGGTCCCAGTATTCGAAATCATAAAACGTTATGTTTTCCCGATCGGGCCAAGTAGGGAAAATTGCCTGGGCTGCGATGTTACATCCTTTGTTCCCAAACCATCTCATCTTCATAAATCCGTCCCTGAAATGTCATGATACTAAGTATTAATGTTGATTATTGGACTCCCTCCTCGTTCCACACGGACTACCTTCTACATAGAAAAGTTATCCTCCGATAAAAGCATGTTGCCAAGCAGCGGGCAAACGAAATATACCCTATGGATATTAACCCATTTCCGGGCACTGATGCATTTTCGCATCGTCTTAATAATGATTTTTTTGAATATTGAAATAGTGGAAAATCTTTGTAAAAGAATTTTTTCTCGTTCATGCAGTTCCTAAACTTTTCAAAAAAAATTTTCTTCGACATTCGGGAGCTCTAAGAGATTTGGGAAATTTTTTTGAAAGAGGCTTTTTGCCCGAAAGCGTGATTATGGTGGCTCAAATTCGGTCCTTGGCGAGTGAGCGTTCTGGGCCATGAATCGAAACAGATTCCGGTCCATAAATAAATGTTTACATTTTACCTAGATTTTTAACAATGAAATGTTTAAATCATGTCGAGGTGAAAAACTGAGGCCTCTCAAATCCTATAAAATGTTAAATTCATAAAATTTGGAGCGTTTTTGCTCTCGATTGGTGAGCAAATGATGCCTCATTTCGGCCGGCATTTTTTTTTCTTCCTCCTCCTCCTCCCATTACTCTGTTATTTCTACACTCGGCTTGAAATGGGTTAAACGACCTTGCTATCCAGTTTCCCCAACCACCCATCGAAGCTATCAAGTTAGTCATTCCCTCACTCCAGGATATGGACTGCATGTAAGTCCTTGAAACAAAGATAAGGTTATCACAATAACCTCTTCTGTGAGGCGATAATTGATTTTGGAAGGTTTTTTCTTTGAGCACGAATTGATTTACCAATTTTACTAGTGAAGAAGCAATTCTAACAAATGGAATTTGACCATACTAACCTCCCCCATCTTTCGCCCCATGGACTCATCAGGAGCCAATATCGCTGACCTTTTTCCTTCCCATAACCCACGAGAACCATGCTTACTGTTTTGCCTCCTTTGCAGCCTTCAGGAGTGAATACACCTGCATAGGAATCGAAAAAAGGTAAGTATGTGGTTACGTCAATTGGTCAGAATAAGGATTAAGAATACTAGGTATATTCTGTGAGTCCTGGAAACTTTCAGGATTGTTCCCAGTATCAAGAGGATACGAGTAAAACCAAAGCAATGACACCCGGTTAACATCATGCTCCATTACCTACTACCTCCTGAGCAACCATGGAAAAGGAGTAGATGGATGCTGTTTCGAAGCTTAACTCCAAAATACGTTGCACTCGATGTTTTTATAAGAAAATCTAAGTTATTCCTAAATGACACCTATAATTAACCATAAAAAGCTCACAATTGTTATTCTTACCATCTCTGTACAACCAATATTCTTTCATATTCGGGTTGAACGACACCGTCAAGGGCCCATAAAAAGCAAGTGCCTGTGCTAAACCAACTTCGTCGAATTTTCCAATTTCAACGTACCCTGTGAAAGGGTTATAAGTACTCTCCGCTCTTTCCTTACTATACCTACATTCTTGATACTGCAATTCAGAAACAAATTTTTTTGAAAACTAAACAAACGAACAATAGTTTAAAAATAAAAGTCACAGTTTTGCCTGCGCTAGGAAATCATACTGTAATTTGTAATTAAAAATATAATTATTATATATAAATATAATTTATAATGTACTATAAAAGACATTTAGCTTACTTTTCCCCGATTGTAGTTGTAGGTGGAGTCGGGTTCAAGCCCATTTAAAATGGCGTGTTTGAAAGCTCTTACTACTGAGTCCGGAAGCCCGTTGCCTCCATTAACATGGTACTATAAATTCAATAAACTTATTTGTTGAAACCATCACTAATCTGCTACATCTTTGAACTAACTGGCAGGAAATAAGGAAAAAATTGTCAAGAACACCCAGGATACGGAAATTTCTGATTTTCTCAGCTCAAGAAGAAGAAGAATCCATGAGATTTTTGTGTGAATTTGAGAGTTGACTGGATGGTTATACTTTCTGCCAATGTATAGCTTCCTCCCAAAATCATCCTGCGCATTCTTGCTACAGTTAGCTCAATATTGAGTTTAGAAAGTGACTGGAGAAAATTTATCCATGTTTAATATTACCTCGCAAATGTTCAATTTGTCGTAAAAGACGTCATCTGCCCCCAAACAGTCCATGAGCTGTTGCATGCTAAAAACGGATGGAGTGGGCTTGAACTCCTTCTTACCATCACGGGGAAAAGGCCTATGTCGTTCAGCTTCCAGTCTCATAATATTAAGATGCGAGAACAGTGTCACAGCCTGTAACATGCAGAAGGATTTGCTTCATTGTAAGTTATGCGAGGGCAGTACAGTGGAAAATGGGCCATCGGGAACATTGAGGACGCTGTGATTCCTGAGTCTGGTGATATTTTGGTCTCCAGACCATGGAATACCCTGTCACCCATCTAACATGAGCTCTTGAAGCGCGAAAACTGCACGATAACCAAGTCCTCTTTGACTCCGTCTTTCCTGAACTGATATCCAGGATCCTGCAGTGATGTTCTAATGGTTCTTCCGAGATGCTCCAAACTATATTTATATTCATAGACGGACATGAACTGTCAAAACGTCTTCCAGCAGGACCCTGCTCCTGCCCACAAGGCTCGAACTACTCAGCAGTGGCCGGAGGAAAAGCGTTCCTGAGTCCATCAGTAGCTCAGAATGACCAAGTCAATGGACCTAACTAGTAAAAACATTTGAAAAATTTCCACAGCAAAAAAATAAATAAATAAAAAATAAAACAAAATCCAGTAATTTTACAATGTTGCATAAAAGTCTACTATTTAAAAAAATTCAATTTTTCTTGATCCTCGATTAAATTCATGACTACAAGCCTTTTTTCTGGTAATATGGCAGTACTATACTAGGTAGGTAAAGAACAAACAATGAAAACCAGAGATATTGCTCACGCAGAAACATTGGCTAGTTGTTCCTGAACATCCTGCCTTATACTGTGGCTGGATTTATGCTTTGCACTATAAATGTAGTATTTTCAGTCGTAGAACTTTTGAGTATGTATCAGAAAAATATGAAATTGATGTACTTACCACTGCCCAGGCGTAGGATCCATAGCGACAATCGATGACGCAGCAAACAGCATCAAACTTTGGGACTACCATTCTTTTACGCCAATCAAGTCTAGCCGGAATCTTTACGTCGTTCACGATTTGATATGGCGTAGCCTGAAACATAAATTCGTTGGATGTGTATTAAGGTAATTGTCATTTAGCTGTTGCATTTCAAAATCAAATGTAATTTGATGATGTAGTTGTTGATTATTATTGTTTTTTTCGTTGGAATTGGATGTTTCGACCCTGGATTCTCGACCCTCATCGATGTTCACCTTGATAGAAGTCCACGAGGTGTTGACGAATGCAAACTTCTCCGTGTATGCTTTCTGTTTTTTGTCCCAATCGGGATCGTTGCTGTCCCACGCTGGTTTTCTACCCCAATCGTCATCGTCGGGGGGCACGTATTCCTGGTCTATTTCAGCCCACTCCTCATCGGTCTGTGAACAATTAGTAACTGTAAAATCGAGCCAAAATCATTAATTATCGATTGAAATTGATGTTTCATCGCAAATTTCGTATTTTGGTTTATTATTTTCTATATTGAACTTTGGAATCTACCAAACAAATTTTTTTTTTCAACACCCCCTCAAAATTTGTTGGTTTACGTTTCAAGGTAGGTACTTAGAATCCAAAAAACGAATAAAAATTTGGCCGTCCGTCCGCCGTACGCGGCACTTTCCCCACTTAGCATTGACCGATTTTGATGAAATTTAGTATGTAGGCTCCATTTAGGCTCTAGTTGTGCCCAGAAGATTTTGGTTGATGTAGGTCACTTCTAAGGGTAGAAAAATAAGGTTTGAAATGTTGAAAACGCCCTAACTCACAAAATTTTGATATAAAGGTATTGTTTTTCCATCAATTTAAGGTAGTATAGAATTTTTAGGATTTTTTGAGACCACGCGGAGCCCTGTAGGGCAAACCGTTCGTTCCCTACGAGAATTTAAGGGTTGGACTTAAGATAAATCAGAAACACGAGTGTGAATCGCAAAAGAGGCCTAATCCCCGTTCAAATGTTAGCTGACCAAAATGCGATCGATGTTTTTCTTCAAGTTGGTTGGTGGTATCAATGATAAAGCCTTGTTCTTTGCAGACGAGAGATCTATATAGAAAAATAATAAACCTTTGTGTAATAATTTGCAGCGTTTTTCAAATGAGGAACAATTTTGTACATTTTCTAATTATCCCCCTCAATTTAGGCCACTAGTGCAAATTTTAAATATTTTTAATCTAATTAATTGTAAAATCATTGTGTTATGACATAAACAAAAATATCGTCACACACACACTCCAAATGGAGAACCTCCTCCTTCGCGCCTACGGCGGTTTTGAAGTCGGTCGAAAGGGTGAATATTCGGTGAACCCAAAAACGTAATAACTCGATAATGGCCGAGTGGGTACTCAATGAGATCGTAAAGACGAGTAGAGTATGAATATAGACTACCAAATTTTCAAAAATACACCCAGTGCTCATAGTATGGTTTACTGAAAATCGGAAAAATATGCGACTGAAAATATCATGGACAATTCGATCATGATTTCGGGTAGTTCAGACATAACAAATAATTTAATTTATTGTTCTAAAAGCTCTGAAATGCAAAATACGGGCGACATTTATGATTGAGGACCATCAGTTTGATCTGCTGCACGAATACAATAAAGCTCCCCTATTTGTGGTAATGAGGAAATAAACGCATAAAATCAATTAATAAATACTAAGCTGCAAATTTACTCACCATATCGCTGAACATGTTATTGTAAAGTACGAAGTGCGATTCTTTTTTGTACCAGGTTTCTATGGTGTCGTATATGTACAGATCATTTTTCCAAAATGCATCCTCATGACTCCTCTCATCGTCGTCGCTAGTATAATTTCGGATCTTGTATTTCTCCTACGAACGGACAAATATATCATTCTAAGATCACTGTTTTAGAGCCTTTTAAACGCCCCAGGACTCAGCCCGAAGTAATGTGCTAAACGGTTCCGGGCTGAGCTCCAACATGGGGGGAAAAAGGAGGTGTTTTTTTAGTGGGTTTGAATCTCACATAACCTGGAGGACGCGGACCATTTCAGGTATCTTACGAGATCCAACTCCACCTATGGATCTTAAAGATTTTCTCACCTACCTGCCGAAAAAAAGATCACTGTTTTATTAAATGATTAACTGCTGTCAAATGGATGTGGCACTCCTCGATGTAGCTTCCTCGTGTCCGTTGTAACATTAGCATTCAGTTCAACATTACCCTCTCAGGTATAAGCGAAATCAGACAACTAGGTCGTGAGACAATTTTAGGTACATGAAATACCATGCAATATCGATCGCATGCGCATCAATTGAGACTCTGCGACCAACTCTAAAATTCTTGTTTTTGAGTACTTGCCAGGCATCATAAACGACAATTTTGGAGTTGGCTTGTAGTTGCTGCAGAGTCTTCAATAAATTGATCTGACTGTGATGAGATAAAGTACCTAAGCTTCTAGTAATTTAAATGAGAGAGTGTGGTAACTAGGTGTGACACAACTTACCAAGATCAAAATGTGCTATGGCTGAGTGTGTCGTGTAAATAAATAGAACAGAAAATGGCTCCTAAACATGCGTGTCAGCACGGCTCTATGAAAAACCTTAAATTCCAAGATTATGTCGGTAATTTTCACAATAAAGCAACGAATAAGCAGCGAAACTTTATAAATTTTAGGTATGAACGGCTACTCAAAGTTCTGATTTAGAGAATAAAATCGGATCATGTTTCATGATGCTCATAAGAGTTTGTTGATTAGGCAGTCTTAAATAGGCGCCCTGTGAAATTTCAGCTTCTTGCGCCGACCAGGAGCGAATTTAGCTCACCCAGCTGATCAGGGAGGTTCTCAGTTTGCGATTCAGCAGTTTTCAAGCGCTCCTAGTGAAATTTCAACTCCTGGCCATACGATTTCTAAATCCATTTTCGATTTTCGATTTTGAATGATACATGAGTGTGGAAATTATTGGAAAATATTCGTGTTCGAAGTTTCTTGCGGAAAACTTTTCTATTTGCTCGTAGAGGTAATTTTGAGGTTATAAAACTGTGTAGTGTCGTCTAAATCGTTTCGAGTTGAACCACCGAGTACGGACTTTGTATATCTCCATTGGGTAAATTATCACTAGCGAGGGATCATATGACGCTTTCACGTGACAGAAATTTTCAAACCAACAAACCTCCTTAAAAAAATGACGAGCATCTAGGAGGAGAAAGTGGTGAAACGGCGTGAGCGCTGCCTAGAGGAGATAAGGTGAACCATAGGAGCTCAAAAACCTAGGTTATCTTTCTTATCAGTTGGCTTATGTGATGTAGGTATCGCGTGTTGTGTTTTCAATTCTTTCGTAAATAATAGAATGCTTTAAAAATTAATCTTGTTTACCGACGAGTACATAGATTCTCATTTCAGACATTCAATGCCTTTCTTATTGATGCCTCAATCAGATTTGATTGTATTTTTCATTGAGGGCAAATTTTTGGTTTCCTATAATAGATTAGCAGGGATCTATACACATTACCACCAGTCAATAACGGAGGTGCATCCATACTGCCAAAAAAAGAAGAGAAGGTTCATCTAATCTCATCTAGATAGCGCTCGGGCCGTTCCACCACTTTCTATCCCTAGATGCCCCTAAAAACATGAGAGTCTAATCTCGAACAATCCTTGTCGGGTTTCAGCGCTACCTCCCGCCACTTCTACGAACTACCATTCCTGATTACCATAACAACCATTCTAAAGATTGTTATCTCGCAATCGTTTCTCATATCTCTATACCATGAACCAGTGACGATTTTAGAGATCAGCTTTGAAATTGAATGACGTTGGGCACGTTTCGCCACATGAAACGACACTTGGCATCATTTTCACGTTCATAAAACTGCTCAAAGAGAAAACAATAAGAGAAACGAAAACGATTACGAGACAACAATCTTTAGAATGGTATTTATGGTAATCAGTAATGGTAGCTCGTTGAAATGGCATGAGGTAGCGCTAAAACCCGACAAGGATTGTTGGTGTCTAGACTCTCATCGTAATTAGACCATGGTGTCACTAGTGTCACCGAAAACATTTCAGGAACTTCACAGGTATCCGAAAGTGTCATCGGAGTTACCAAAATTAAATTGGAATTTCAAATTTATGGACAAAAGCATTTTTTGTAGGCTATTGGAAGTCTCATAGTAAAGTTACTTAAGACAAAAAATTCCAAGGGAATCGAAAGAATTATTTTCAAAAATTTTCGTCATAACATCCTTTTTTGATTTTTAATAACTTACTTAGAATGGTTAAAAAAATTCAGCTCTATCCATTAATTTTTACATTGCAATTGGTGATACCTTGGGACAGCTGTGGAATTCCCAAGATGTTTTCGGTGACACTAGTGACACCGTGGTCCAATTAGGGTTAATATATTTATATAACTGATAGAGATGAGTTAATCTTTGTCACTTACCGTGAAAATTCCCCAATCACCGAGTGTACCACTGTTTGCGGCGTAGCAGACAACAACAGTACATAACACTGCAACCAGTTTGACAACCACCTGGAGGTGTTCGATTATATTAGGAACCAGCAATGAATTTCTTCGTAGTTTATTCAATGGTCGTTATATTGCCTACGCACTTGAAATATTTATGGGAAATTCACACGAGTAGAGTTGAGTGTAAGCTATAAACTCTAATCGTATGGCCACCGCCACCAAAAAATGGACACAACTGCCTACAAAATTTTGAGGGGTTAAATTTTTTTTTTCGCTCGATTCCAAAGGTTTTATTGAAAATAATAAACCAAAAATAAGTGTTTTCCGCGGTTTTACGAGAAAATTAATATTCTATGTGGTATTTTTGGAATCCAACTTATTTTTAAAATATTACCTATAAAAAAGCAAAAAAAAAAAAAATAAATAAATAAATAAAAATCCATACCATTTTTTGAAGCCTGATGTTGGTATGTGCCTAGTGGAAAGTTTCAATATTGTAAATTAGTACCTCCTCAGTCAACACCAGAGCAGCGTGATTTGCTTTGGGGGCAGAACCAGTTTTCCAGTTGGGAGCAAGAAAACTTTTGAGATGACTATGAAGATCAAAGCCTTAAATGTTACGAGTATGTAAACACTTGTATATTGACCAGTTGAGCTATTTATTCATCATGATGTAATCGGATCACCTTCGGGATTTCTTAATGCCACAAATGTCAAAAACTTCTTGGATCTGTTACCTTATAATTACTCAATAAAGAACTTCTAATCTCTTGAATGAGGATGTCTCCATTTTGGTCGACTAGGAAGATCGATTCAAACGGCATTCTATCAACCGGGCAAGTTTTGGACTTTTTCGTCCAATCGGCGAGGCAGCTAGGGTGGAATAGATGAGCGCAAGTTGATGGGCGAGCGAACGGGGGTTCCATAGACTCGAAGCATACTATACAATTTCCTCCTTCACTGCTGACCGACGATTGGCTGGAGACGGATCTGCTTAATTGCTGAAGACCTCGACGCCGTAAACACACGCGTTCAGCAATCGACTGATCCATTGTATTGATGTATTATTAGCACTTTCAGTTTCACAGAAGTTTTTTCTTTTTCGAGATGCTTGGAAACCTTAGTAACCACTTCTTCTTCTACTTACCAGTTAACCTCACAACATCTTTAGGTATGTTCATTACAATCATAATGTACAGGAGTTTAGGTAATATTTCTGCAAGATGACGAAGTCGATAGAGAGTCGGATCGGATTCGACCAATTTTCGCATCAAGATGAAATCTAATCCCAGAGGCATTGAAAAAGTCGTAGGAAGTAATTTTTGAACCTCAGGCCTATTCCACTGAGGCTTATGTTGCCTGATTCAAGGAACTACATGGAAGAACTAGTCAATAGATGGTTATCTGCATCGCAGTTTTCTCATCAGCGGAGAAACTTTTCCAAAGCCAGCGTTAGGTACCGAGAATTGTTCAAAATGATGTTCTCAGCCTTCAGACGGCAGTCTACCAGTAACTCCAGTTGCCAATTGCAATCCATGAGAAGTACTGGGTACTGGAGGAATTCTACGATGGACCAAATGGCTGGATGTCTATAGAGCTTGTTTTACTTAGTAGTAGTGGCCGATAGTCTACTACCATACTTGGAAAATCAGACGATCACAAAGGTATAATTATCAGAAAAGTACACCAAAAAATCAAAATCTAACTTGTATAACATGATGTCCGAACTAGATTTTTCTTCATAAATTTCTAGTTACAAAAATGTAAAAACGAACATATCTACATCATTCGACAAATTTGAATAGAAATTAAAAATTTAATGTGGTTTTGGGAGTCACGGGAACAGGCGCGCGCTTCACTCAGTGCGGAGGATCGTGGAAGTCCTCATTGACTATCAAAATACAACTGATGGGAGTTGCTTTTGTGAGACCTCTGCATGCCAATCTAGCGGAAATAGTAAAGTAAAAGTAAACAACCATTTCAGGTTGGATTTTCGTCCTACTGCCATTCCTGTCGGACGTCGTCAGCTGTCTTCCAACGGGAAGATCAGAATTTGTTCTGATGATTTCGCTCATGGCTTCCCATTGCCCACCACTCTATGTCGTGACGAGGGGGGCGATAAGAGCCCCGGATGCCGAAAAACGCAGGCTGCCGGCGATGAGCCTTGAACCCACGACCCTCTTACGGTGGTGATAAATAGTTTCCCAGCAGTCATTGGTTAGTTTTAGTTGGTGTTTAGACTTTTTACTTCTTAGTGCGGTTAATGACTACTAAGTTCTTCTTTGATTGAACCAGTTCTCTAAAATTGTGCGATAGGTAGCGTCTTTCTCAAATCCACCAACCTCCAGAAGTGACGTACTTAGGCAGCAGACACGGAAAATTGGCACCACAAAAGTTCCAAAGCGACTCAGAAGTGCCATATTTCTTGCTTCAGGAGTACTAATTGGGTACAGGTGACTGAGTGACACTAGTGTTTACTTGCATTGGCCAGATTTTTGGTTTTTCTGTGTGCCATCATCAACGATTAGCTAGTTTTTTTTTTTTTAAAGAGGAAGCCAATATTTGATGAGGAAACTAGGCCGAAACACAGTAATACACCAACTTATACTTGCTCAATTAGCCACTAGATAAATATGATGACTTGATAGTTCATATGACCTATGTTGATTAGTTATGTAGATGATGACTTAATTTCGGATATACTAGTAAGTTCTTCACAAAAAATCAGTTAATTAGTTAATTTTTTGAATTATTGAATTTAATATTACAAAAAATCTATATTCTTTTTAATTTTATCTGTTCAGTTGAAAGCGACTGAACTGATATTCACTGGTAATGTAATGATACTTACGTATTCCATCATGGAAATGCGGATAGATGAAATGAACAGAACTTCCCGATTTGTCTCTCTGTTACTATTCCGAGCCTATATCGTCGTTTTTAAGGTTGCCATAAGAAAATGTTTATTATACTTTTTTGCTAGTGATCAATATAAAGCTGCAATGCCGCAAATAGTCGGAACAATGGCTAAAAGAAATTCCTTTGAAAAACCTTAAGATGAGAATTCCGTGTCAATTATGCCTGTCGTGAAAATTTGAATTCATTCAATTAATGATGATTGACGAGAAAAACGTGAATATTGTTAACGTTAAAGAATATACGTCATTTTTTTAATGAGCTTAAATGTTGAGATCTGTAGAGGTAAAGTGTAACCATCAAGAATTCAGCAAACGTACTGAGAGAACTAGTTTTTGGTAAGACGAACTGAGACCATGGGTTCTTATGGCGGGGGTTTGTTGTGTTGAATGTCCAGAGCATCTGGATCACTTTCATTATTCATTGTTGACTACCTTCTGTAGCTAAGCAATAATATGAATAAATACTTACCTACTTGGGCGTGAATAGACAGCGATCATAGAAAGAACTCTACATTACATCTAACTATCTCTAACTCGACATTAATTTATGTAGGGAAGGGTCCCCTAAATAAAAGAAAAAGGTTTGGACCGTGAGCGTGAGAGGCGACTCGAAGCTATTTTTTCGGTTTTTCGCTCATAAATCGAAAACGGCTCGTCGTAATCGAAAAAAATTGATGTTCAAAAATAAAGCGTATGTTATTTGCTACAACTTTGTCGTGATATGTGGTTTAAAAAAAACATTTTCTAGTCACAAATCTCTGAAGTTGATCATTTCTGAAAAGTTTGACCATAGTCGAAAATCTATCACTTACTTAAAAAATGTTTTTTCTTGCTTAAAATTGTTTTCCAAAGGCTTATTATTGAAAATAATATACCAAAATCACCTGTTATCGCAAAAATCTTCAAAATGCAAAAATCATGTGACGTGGTCCACATAATACACAAATATATACATATTATTGCAGGGAAGTTGTTTCTCTACAACATTCACATCTACATGTTTTGTCAAATTTGAACGAGTCAGGACCTACACCTAAGAATGAGAAGAAAACGTGAGCAAATTTTGTTTTTTAAAGGAAATGGTCAATTTTCAGAGAGTTAACCCTTAATATCCTGAGGTATCTTTCTGGAAGTCCGATTTTAACCTCCAACAGTTAATCCATTTTTGAACCAAAACTGATAGCCGTTGCCTATCTTGATACTCCTACTATGGAGGGAAAATTTGTGTAAAAAAACGTAATAATAATAACATATTAATTAACAGAGTTGGAAAACTGTAATAGGGCATTTGAGGTACCTTCTACCCTCATTTCTCACCTTGTAGGCTATTACTTGGGTTTTCTCAGAAAAGGTAGCACACATTCCTCTATGAAGTAAATCTTCTACACCTTATTCCTTGGTTCTGTACTTTACGGGAAATAGCAGATCCAAACATCCCACCAAGGATTTTCCCAAGTTTCCTTCTTTTACTCCATCAAAATAGGATTTATGGACAGATTTTGCTGACGCAGATAGCGCTAGAGTGACCCTTAGAAAGATCCTTCTTGGAGTGACAGATTGTATCGAGCCTTTGATGTGCCTTCTTCTCATATATTCCCTAAATTTGAATTCAAAACTCCGAAAAAAAATGTTTTCAAACAAGTGGGAAATTAAGGGTTAACAAACTTGAAAACGGTAAGGTTTTTGTTAACCCTATAGGTATCATAGCAAAGTTGTAGCCAATGAAATGAACTAATTTTTTTTACATATAACGATTTCGACGTATCGTTCATAGGTACTAGTTATGCGCCGAAAACCGAAGAAATTGTGCTTTGATTTCCCCCTCCCACACCCACCGCGCACAGGTACGAATCGTCAAATTTTCTCTTTTATGTAAAGAATCCTCCTTGACACATTCCCCAAAAAATTAGGACTAAACGATTTAATTCCCTCGATTTTACATTTTCGGGCTTCTTTTCCTGGACTTTTAAGATAGCGATAATTTAAAATGCGTATAGGAAACGCTTTCGAAATATTCTCCGATAATTTCAAGTTTAGTGAGGATAAGAGAGGTCGAGAATGAAACTTCGTAGCCCAGTTGGCCAATAGATGACACGGGAAGATACCTTCGTTGTTTCCAGCCACGGCTATCTAAACAATGAAAATGCTAAACAATTTGTGACAAGATTCGAGCGGATGTCCATAAATCATCTTACCGCCGATGGTGACTCAGGGACGGGCAAAGTTGAAATATTGCTTTATGTCGAGGCGTCGAAAGGACTTCGCGTTTCTTTTTGTTTTCTAGAACGGTGTGAGATGGTAATATGAGAGAAGGTACAGAACTAATATCGTTCCGAGAATAACCTTTGGGAACATAAATATTTAAAATACGATTGAGAGTTCGTTCCCAGTTACGTTTTCAAACTTGAAAGGTGGAATTCCCTCCAATACATGGATGATCAAATTTGAAAATGATTATTTTATTCTTTCACTGCTGAAATTGAACCAGAATAGTACAAATTTACCGGTCATTGGACACTTCGTCGATACTTGAATTATAAGCGTTGTGACGCGAATTTTTATCACAAACCACGAGTTGATAGTAACCTACTAAGACTATTCTAGACTGCTTTGGTGTCAAATGTAGTTAGAGGGCATAGAAAATACCCGGTGGTTCTTATTGCGGTTAAACTAACAAGACATGATTATTTCTTCTATACAGAGTGATACTTAACGTAACTGACACAGATAATATAAAAAATTGTGGTAATAAGAATTTCAGTATACGTATAATTGAAGATAATGTCTCTGTCTTTAGTGAGGATGTTGAAATCATCGTAAATGATTTTGTTCCTGACGTATGCCGGACAGAATTAAAACACCAAGAGAGATACTACTTCACTTCAAGAAATGTACGTTAACAAGAGTAGTACCCAATAGCGCAGGTATTTTACCGCTTTTCAATTTAAAATGTAATATAAATTAACGGTCATAAATAAAATTTCAAAATATTTAAAAATATGAATAGACGTCTACATGCACTTCCGGACGAAGTGGTTTCTGATATTTTGTGTTTGGTCAAAAATTGCTCTAAAAGCTCTGAAACGCAAAATACGAGAGGAAATTTTGACTATTGAAGACCAACCTTTTTTTGAGTTGCTGCAAAAATAAAAAGCAATTCTCGATACTCAGTTTGTCTGCCTGATTATGTTTCTCAGTTTCTCGCCCCACACATAATCTTAAGTACTTATGTTCCCAGTTTGATGGAATGTTTACTGTTTTCACTATCAGTGGCGTTTTGCATAGGTACTGGTTGGAAATAAGATTTATTGTTCTCATGTAAGGAGAAGATTTCATATATAACTCCTATGTTCCTGCCATAGCTTATAGGGATTGATTATACTACTAATTTGTGACTTTTATTGTCTCTTGACTTTTTTTAACCCCCTTAAAATACGACTTTTTTTCATTTCAACTTTTTTTCATTTTCATTTGGGTTTGGAACGTTGTATCATTAAAATGTTAATAACTCCTTCAATTTACTAGATAAACTCAAATTTGACGATACCTTTAAAAAGAGCGTTAAACTTCCTATCTCCCTGATAGAGAACCAAAGTTTTTTGAATATGCGAAATGGGCGAAAAATGAACTTGAGGAAAAAAAATTGACAAATGTTGAAAATCTTAACTTTTTTCAACCGCTCATAAGTCCCTGCTTTCCAGCGTGTAAATGCTTGCCTGTAAGCATAAAAGTTGACCCAAAAGCTCAGCTTTCCAACGGTATAGTCAGAATTGTTTTCAATATTTTTATTAGTGGAAAAAACCGCGCTTAAATGAGAAATAACGTGCATTTTTTCAACGAAATCGACGGTTCGACGCGAGGAATCGGGGTTGGAAAGAGAGTAAGAGGTGCGGCGGCGGAGGAGACCCCCCGAATCCTCCCATCAAACCGATGATTTCGTTGAAAAAAAATCACGTTTTTTCTCATTCAAGTGCGGTTTTCTCCACAAACAAAAATTGTGGAAACAATTCTGACCATACCGTTGGAAAGGTAAGCTTTTGGGTCAACTTTTGGGGTTACAGTGGGAAATTAACCGGCAGTTTCAGTTAGGCTTAAAAACGTTTGAAAATACTGTACATTTCCGAGGTTTTCAAGATTTGAATATTCGGGCTCATTTTTCAATAACTGAGTTTCCTTTTAAAAGTTTTATTAAACACTAGGAAGATAGAAAATTTAACGCTCTTTCCAAAGGTATAATTACATTTCAATTTTTACTGAAAAACAAGGGAGTTATGGCTGTTTTAAAGGCGTAAGGTCGAAAATACGAAAAACAACTTAAAAGTGAAAAAAGTCGGATTTAAGGGGGTTAAAAAAAGTCAAGAGACAAAAAAGTCACAAATTAGTTGTAGAATCAATCCCTAGGCTATGGCAGGAACTACACATACTACACATACTACACATACACCCTGTATAAAGCTAGTTTGAGAAGAATCATCTAATTGAACAGCTTGTCAAGGCATCAGACGGGTCAATTAAGTTTTCTTCTTCTTTCATGAATTTTCGGAAAATTTATTGTCTTTATAATATCCTTTCTTGCCGATATTTCACTTTATTATTTATAGCAGTCAAAAAGTTCTGTTGAAATGTATAGGATTTTAGAATTACTTTTGGAATCAATGTTCGCCTGTCAGTGCGGCTGTTTGTATTATACAGCATGCTTAGAGATGAAAAATTGGGATGCTGAAGACCGTCGCGCTAAGCCTTTCGATAATCAGATTGTTGGGCGAGCTCGGGTGGTCTGTACCAAATCTCTGGCGAAGGTGGGATCTCTCGCCAGGCCAGCTCAGAGACGAAATAATCTTTTTCTCGAGAAAATTTTAAAATAAACCTCGAAAGTTCGGTGGGATATTAGTGAACCGTGAATGCTCCATGGGAATGCTACCGGTTTTCATCTTTTACTTCCACTACCTGAGCAGAGCTGGGTGGGCCGAGGAAGGCGCATGGGTAATGAGCTAAGACCTGGGAGAAGGTACGGGAGCCGACGTTGACAAATAGTGACAACGGGGTAGAGGACGGCGACGTATGTTGGATCTTTTATTTCTCGGGTGGAAGAGAGTGGAAAAAGACACGAGAACTCAGTTATAAAAGCGTTATAGGTAGGCAGGTAGTCATTACAGGATGCAGCTTCCAGTAGGTACTTGCAGTCTTTCCGAGCTTATAGCATCCGTTGACAAATGAATGTTCGTAGGAGGTACGCCTTGAAGTTGAGCTGATGGGTTGAAAATAATGATGATCTATCAGTGTGCTATGGAGCTTTTGCATCGGCCTGTCTTGGGAAGGACTTCAAATACTGAGAGAATTTTCCGAATCTTAAAGACACTAGTAAGAGTTTTAGCTGGCGTCAACAACACTGCGCATATAAAACTGTCATTCAAGAACCTCTGCTAACCACGAGCTAATACTGCTTCCTGATTCTCATGAATACTCATACAAATGCTGGAAAGTTGAAAAGTAGACGAGAGATTCATGAACATAAAGCTGGATAACTCATGCGGTATTTGACCAGTTTTTGAACTAATTAACCAAAATTCTAGGTGAATCTTAAAAGGAAATTCGTTTGCAGCCTCTCATTATATTCTCAAATGAGCAGTACACGAAATTTGGTCTGGTATGTGCTGCCATCACTCAGAATCTCTAAAACCTCGTGAAATTTAGCCTAAATACTCGACGGTGATCTCGTGGTACTTCTATTGAGATCTATGAGTACTGAGCAGCGTCATTATTACGGAGAAATCAACTCTCTATTCCCATTTTTAAAAAAACTCCCAGTCCAGACAGTAACAGAACTAAGCAGAAACTGATTAGTCTATGGTGGAGGCAGGATTGTAGGATAAATAGGAGAAGAAGAGGCAATTTCGCTCACAAGGCTGATCTGTCCTGCTCTCAGTCGCTTCCATCCGACCATCATGAAGCCAGGGGCTTCAGGTGATAATATTCGTCAGGAAAACAGCTAGGCTGCAAATTATTACACAAAGGATAATTATTTTTCTGCATTGATCATGCGAAAGCAAAGAACTTAACTTTGCAATTGTCACCACCTACCAACCATGTTTTACCTTCACAATCAAGTTTATGTGGAAGAATTACACGCCATATACCAAATTTCATCAAAATCGGTCCATAATAATTAATTTTTATATTTGATTTTCAAAATCTACCTCAAACCTACCTCAAACGTAAACCATCGAATTTTGAGGGTGGTCAAACTTTTTTTCTTGAAAATAATAAACCAAAAAAGGGAGACTGAATTGTGACCTAATAAGATATGAAACCTTCATTCTACTAATGTTATGCAATTATTTCCAAGTGTCTATCATCAAGAAAAACGATTAGGTACAGTAAAATCGGGAACGGGACAACAGTCATCGTCAAACAGCTGCTATTTGCAGCGGCGAAAAAACGAACTGCTTTCCTTCCTTGAGATAATGTGGGTTGATGGATATTTCATGTCTTGCCATGCCGGGTCTAATTAGTATCCATGGCTCCTCTTCCAAGTTTCTCTGCATTCAAGGTCATGAAACAGTTCCTTGACTGTTTGCTATGGCTGATGGTGAGGTAGTGGGGGTATGGCAATACTTGACCCCGCACTGACCCCCCGCCTACCCGCCGATCATCACCTCTCGCTCTAAACAGTCCCAAAAAATTCATTTTTTAGGACGTCCCACAGTAAGACTTGGGCGTCCTTATGCGATCGATCTGGGGTAAAGTTGGACAACACTCAACAGAAAAAAAAAAATAACCACACAGTAATCCGTTTTAGACCATTCTGAATCCAAATCCGCGAAAAAAACCATAGGTGTATGTCTGTGTGTGTGTGTGTGTATGTGTGTGTGTATAGGTGTGTGTGTGTGTGTAACAAAATCTTGTGTACTCTGCACAGGCCTTAGTTCTCAACCGATTTTCCTGGTT
Source organism: Apolygus lucorum (assembly GCA_009739505.2). Classification (NCBI taxonomy): domain Eukaryota; kingdom Metazoa; phylum Arthropoda; class Insecta; order Hemiptera; family Miridae; genus Apolygus; species Apolygus lucorum. The sequence goes on along the minus strand of CM019173.2, from coordinate 32,115,795 downwards.
CTTTTTTTGTTCGTCGCGGAAAACTATCTAGTTGTGCACTACGTCGCCGGAATTTCGAATTTTGCCTTTTAAGGGGGGGGGGGAAAGGGGGGGGTTAATGCTCGAAAAACGTGCGTTTTTGGGCATAATCTTGTGTACTCTGCCCAGGCCTTAGTTCTCAACCGATTTTCGTGGTTCTTTTTTTGTTCGATGCGGAATACTATCTAGTTGTGCACTACGGCGCCGGAATTTTGAATTTTGCTTTTTAAGGGGGGGAAAGGGGGGTTAATGCTTAAAAAACGTGCGTTTGCGGGTATAATCTTGTAAACACTGCCCAGGCCTCAATTTCCAACCGATTTGCGTGTTTCTTTTTTTGTTTGACTCAAATAACTTCCGAGTTGTACATGATTTTACCAGAGTACCAAAATTCGCAAGGGGAGGGGGTGAGTGGGGGGATAATATTCACAAAATACCCGATTTTTCAATATTTCGGTTCCTTTACTGCTTACTAATTGTACCCAAGCTTTGAAATTGAGGAAAAATTCTCATTATACCTCCGGATTTTCATGAATTATTCTCTGTACCGCCATGGAACTGATAGTGGTGCCACCATGGTGCCATGATGCCATGATGCCATAAACCGCTTATTTCGTGGTTTTTTTTTTTGTGTTTCACCTTGAATACGGATGTGAACTTCGACGGACTGCCTACTAAAACTAACAGATGAAAGTTCAATGTTACCACGTATTTCCGCTTTGTTGCCAGACTGGTACCATTGATGGTGGTGGTGATGGGGGGGGGGGGGGGGTGAACTCGAATTCGCATGTTGGGTATCGTAGATCATGGATTTTAAAATGCTCTTCAGATTCGAGGCTCGCATGCCGCTAGAAATTTTAAGGTGGATAATGGTGGGGGGGGGGGCAGTATTTCTTGCCTAAAGTAATAGATAAATTACATCGAGTGAAACAGTTTTATTGCTTACCAACTGGTTAAACTGATCCAATACTTATCCAATGGGACGTCCCCTGGAATGCACGCATTACTAAACAATATGTTTTGAACTGCTTGCCTTGCATCGCCAGGCCCCGCGCTAGTTTGTGTATCATCCGCAATCCGTCGTAGTTACCAACCTTTTCAACTCTCTGTTGTGTTGCGGGCTAGTATCCAGGGCAAAATACGTACTTTCTTATTCCATTCTCCTATTTTATCTAACTTCCTTGATAATAATGAAATAATCCCTAAATAGGTATTATAAAAGTTCTCCAAAATCGGCTAAATATTACTTGCAAAAAATGGAAGTATAGGAGAATCTCAACAAAAATTAATTTATTTATTTTGCATATTTGATGTAAGGCAAACAGTGTTTGCTATGTTTGCCTGGAGGAGACGCCACTGCATGAAGCTAGATTTCAGCACTCTAGGATAAATAGGAAATAAGGATCCGGGGGCGGTGACTTCCATAGAGACTATCTACACGCCAATTGCCAGAAAATTTCATCGGAATTGAACATCGTACTGCCCGTTAGAAGGATTTCATTAAAGACAGACAATGACGGAACCAAAACTGTTCTAAAACTGTTCGAAAATGTAAAGTGCGAGTTTTTGATTTTGGGTAGTAAACTCGAATGCGAAATATATTCAAGAAGGAACTGTTTGTTACGTAAATATGGCCAATAATTTTGACCTTAGTGCCGATTTTTCCAATTTTTCTCAATATAGAAAGTTGAAAAGATCAAAATTCGATTCAAATCATAACTTAAAAATCAATTTTTCGAAAAAAAGGAAATCGATTTCCATCCCAAGTTTGAGCAGTAGCTCGAAGTGGTAAATGTTTCATTTACTATTTCTAATTCATAATCACAAGTTTTTGAATGAATAACAATATTGTTCTTGCGTCAATAACCCCATGAAAGACACCAAGTTGAAGGAGAACAATAAATCACAAAGAGCAAGATAGACCCTGTGAGGGCTGAGCGTGACGTTCCCATCATCGCCTGCCCCGATGGCAATCTCTTCCGAACTGCTGTCTCATCCGTTTAAAAACGTAACAAACCCGAAGCATTTCGTTTTCAAAACCTGAGCTGAGCCCTTCAGTCATTTATGCAGTCATTAATACAACACGCCCAAATGATACGTGATTCTATCGCTGGATAATAACTCAAGAGCTAAGCGAAGCTGATAGACGGCTAATGGAACCGATATAACTCCTTCAATGTCCTGGCTAATAACTTTTTTCTTGGTCTACGTCTAATAGTCTTTCAATAGCGGTCACTTTACCACTCGTGACAAGGTTGGTCTCAACATCGAATGGCGTTGTGTCATCATACGGGCGATTTTTTTTTCAAGATTACTGGTTGAGATATCAATCAAAAACTGCCAACTTATCGAGATGTCAAAGGAAAACAGAAATTGTAATTTATCGACAGTTGGGTTGGAGGAAGGCATCTTGATGTACATAAAAAAGAAGATGAAAACTTGTAAGTCTCCCTCGCATTGACTTTGAAGCTTATATATCAATCAATCAATCAATAATTGATAAGGTTGTTGAAAACAATGAGAAGAAAATTGTGGAGAATTCAAAAATCATCTGATCACTGAGTCCACACCAGAGCTGTTAAAATAGGAATTCCAATTCCCATTACCAATTCTAATTACTTTAGGAACAATGTAATTGCCATTACCATTACATGTTAAGTTATTTTTATGTTAGATTTTTCATTTACTAAACTTCATTCTGTAGTTCAATGTTTTGTTAATTTTGTTATTCTGTGGCCGCACCGTTGTACTTGTATTTTCTATATTCTCTCATATATATTGTTGTTTTATAATCACAATTAATGTATTGTAATTGGTATTAATTACCGTATAATAAATAAATAAATAAATAAATAAATAAATAAATTACCCATTCCTGTAATGGGAATGGAATTTTCAATTAATTTTTCCAATTCTTGTAATGGTAATGTTTTTTCCAATTCCCCTTTACTCGTTGTCGGAAAAGTAATGGGTCCTTCCAATTACCCATTACCATGGGAACCCATTCCCCATTACCACCATTCAATCAGTAAGTTGACCAGCCTCCAATTCATAAGGGACCATCCTCCAATTCTTAGGGGACCATTCCCAAATTCCTTGGGGACCACCCTCCCAACTGATAGAGGGCCATCCCACCATCCAATTCATCGGGGACCATCCTCCAATTTATAGGGGACCATTCCAAAATTCCTTGGGGACCACCCTCCTAATTCATAGGGGGCCATCCCACTATCCATTTCGTTGAGGACCATCCTACAATTCAAGGGGGACCATTCAAAAATTCCTTGGGGACTACCCTCCCGATTCATAGGGGACCGTCCCAACATCTAGTTCGTCCTCTATGAATTGGAGGATGGTCCCCTACTGGTCAACTTACTGATTGAATGGTGGTAATAGGGAATGGGTCCTCACTACCCATTACTCTTCCTGTAATGGGTAATTGGAAGGACCCATTACTTTTCCAACTACAAGTAATGGGGAATTGGAAAAACCATTACCATTAGGTACAAGGAATTGGAAAAAGTAATTGAAAATTCAATTCCCACTACAGGAATGGGTAATGGTAATGGCATTTACTTTGGATTAAAGTGTCTCTTGAAACCCCAGTTATTGGTTTTATGTGTACATAATCATAATCACTTCACTCATTTCTTTGCTAATAAGAAAAGTAATTTTGAAAAGTAATCATTACTTTACAACTCTGGTCCACACATGCCAAACACCTCGAAGGTCTTCCTAGGTCCTTTTGGTGCTTTGATCTCGAAAAAAACATAGGATGAAGTTCGATGAGTGCAATATGATCCAATTATTCGGATGATGAGAATGGCTGTTTTCTTAAACTGCATTGTTAATAAGGCAAAGGCTACGTAGAAGCAGCTACTTTCCTTTAACCTTAGAGTGTTCTTGTGTTATTGCCGTTACATCGATCCATCATTGACTGTCAAGAATTCATCAGTCTTCAGCCATGAATAATTATGACATCCATGATACCAGAAGTACGTCAACATCCTGGAAGGCACAACCTGCATGTTGACGAGTCATCATGAAATCTTCGAATTTGACTGTTACGGCTTCCCCGACCACCAAACCTGATGGCTTCGAACTGACTACAACCGTAGAACATAACACATTCGCCAAGAAACTTTCTGACACTCGATTTCAACATCCCAAACTCTCCTGTCAACCTTCAGAATTTTCGGAGCCGTTTAAAATGCAAGGACACACTAATAAATAACCAACTTTGTTGGAAAAAGGTGTAATTTTTATTAGTCCCGATCTAAAGAGACAGAGATAAAACGCCTTTGGAAGAGATCACTATAGTTAGGTGTGTGGAAGAAGGCTCACCCCCGCTCCCGGGTGACCGTCCGTGCTGTTTTGACAAGCCGTCGTTCGTCTACCTCCTTTTTTTGCCTTCTCCGTTCCGTATCCTTCTTCGTTCATTTATTTTTTTTATTTATTTTTATTTTTCAACGCCGTCTCCCTTCCACGGTTGTGATTTATTTTCATTTTTCAATTGAATATTAACCTCGGGGATCCGGCAGTATTTCACAATTTGAGTCGCCCTCCCCTTTTTTTTCGCCTTGATTCAGACGGAATCGTAAGATATGAACTCGTTTTCTGATAACGTAAACAAGTCGGACCTTTTCCAGGCGAGCTTGCGTCTTTTTGAAGTATGGTGCAGGGATGATCCATATTCTATGCTTTTGAATTAATCTATGCAATAATGATTTCTGCACCAAGACGAGTGGTGTTGAATTTGGTGGTCAAATAAGTCTCATTCGTGCAACATGAGTGAGCAAATTTTCAAAGAAATATTTTAACAAATTTTTCGCCATTTTTAAATTTACGACTTTACAAAAAAGTCTCTTTAATTTATTCTGGAATTAAGTGAGGGGAACGAGTCCGAAGTCGGGAATAAGTCGGTGTTAGGAACACTTCAAACCAATATCCACTAATTTTTACTGCTTCTCTACTTCAATGACTACCTATTCGATCAAATGGCCAAATCATTGTTCGGGACCATTCTAACCACTTGCACGAGTTCTTAAATCCCATGATCTCATTCGAGCTGTTGCCATTTTGGTTTATTATTTTCAATAATGAACCTTTGGAATCGACCAAAGTTTACGTTTCAAGGTACGCAGAATCCGAAAATCGAATACAAATTTTGCCGTCTGTCCGCCGTATGCGGCATTTTCTCCAATTAGCATTGACTGATTTTGATGAAATTTGGTATACAGGCTCCATTTGGGGTCTAGTTGTGCCCAGAAGATTTTGGTTGATGTTGGTCACTTCTATGGGTTGAAAAATAAGGTTTGAAATGTTGAAAACGCCCTAACTCAAAAACTTTAGATATGATAGCATGGTTTTTCCATCAATTTAAGATAATATTGAATTTTTAGAATTTTCAGGGACCACGCGGAGCTCTGTAGGACTAACCGTTCGCTCCCTAAGAGAATTTAAGGGTTGGAATTACGATAAATCAGAAACACGAGTGTGAATCGCAAAAGAGGCTAATCTCCATTCAAATTTTAGCTGACCGAAATGCGATCGATGTTTTTCTTCATGTTGGTTGGTGGTAACAATGGTAAAGCCGTGTTCTTTGCATACGGCTGATCTATATAGAAAAATTATAAACCATTGTGTAATAATTTGCAGCGTTTTGTAGCAGTGTTCCCCGGAAAACCTGAGGTATTTCTTGTTGTTGTATTTGATAAACTCAAATTGAAGGCACCATTAGAGTTCATATTGTTGACAGGGTTGTCATACTTGCAGGTTCCTACTAATTTATTAATATATATTTAATTCCTGATATATTGGACAAGAGAAAGAGTACCGTGATTTTTGTCCAGAAACTGGTTTCTTGCACCATATGGTGAGTACTAGTTGCGTCGCACTTCTAGGCAGCTCGAATTTTTGATTAACGAGAGTATTTCCGAGGTACCAAAATAAGGTCGAATTTCAGGATCGACTAAATTTCAATAATTGTCAATCAGTGGAGATTTAGGGACAGGTGTTGATTTCACAAGGGCTCTTGAAGATCTCTTTCGACCGATGAGGATGGAGTGCACAAGGCGAGAGCATCGGAAGGGGGGTCAGGTAACGAATGGGTGAGATCGCTGGTCGTTGAAACCAGAAGGAGTAAAAGAAGAAGACCCCGAAAAAAGGAAAATGAAGTAAACGAAGGAACGGGAAGAGGAGAATAAATAAGTAAAAAAGAACCTGAAGAATATGAGGTTGGCTCGGGAGATTCTTGAAGTTTGGTGCCTCCGTCGAAGTTCGTTGTCGTTTCTATTCCTGTTTCCATTGTTTCTGGTACACTTTTTATTCTGATAAGGTTCAATTATGATCCAATTTGTTAAAACTGGGGGAAGGGAGTTACCAAGGAGGTTATCACAGATTATGAGTAAAAAGAGAAGATGGGAGCTGAAAGAATGACTGGGAAGAAGTGTGTGTGAAGAAGAGAAATGAAGTTGTGCCCAAATGCCTTGTAACTGTGATAAACTTCCAATTTTTACCCAACTGTAATTTTTTCTTCTAAATATAGAGAAAAAAAGTTGGCCGCCAATGAGTTAGCTTTTTGCATATTCACAATCTTGCTCGGGTGATAAGGCATTAGAATGCACGGCAACATCTCATCAAAAAAATTTTTGCAATTTACGTAAAAATTGTACCGTAACTATCAGGATTTTTTTTCTCGAAAAGAGGAAACTTAGAGAGGGTGTCTACACTTGAGATGGGCATAACTTCAGGGTTCGACTCTACAAGATATTTCCAACAAAAAATGTCTCCTAGCAATTTTCTTTTAACCCACTCAAAATTCTATTTTTTCACTTTAAAGTTTTTTTTTCGCTTTTTCGTTCTTACGGCACTGATATGGTCATAACTCCCTTATTTCTCCTGAAAATTCGATTCTGACTAAACCGTTAGAAAAAGCGTTAAATTCCTAAGCTACCTAGTGCAAAATCAAAATATTTTAGCAATAAAATAGTTTCAAAAAATCAAGTCAAAAAGCCAACTTTACAAATTTTTTCGAAACTTGACTTTCTTTGACCAAAGTTTTCACTGTGAATCCCTGCCCATTTCGATGGGTGCTCTTCGGAGAAAACATGCTCAAATTGTCATGTTTCCAACGGTATATCAATTTTTCTTTTTAACATTCAAATTGGAAGAGTAAATGAAGTTTGAATGTCAAAAAACGTGTGTTTTACAAGAAAATCCAGTGTTTCAAGCGGTTTATGGTCCCCCTCGATCTCAAGATGGCTTGACGATTTTGGTTCCGCATTATTCGTAAATGTGGCAATGAGTATGAAGTAACACCTTTCTACTCGATAAAAACACCGAATTTCTAGCTGATTGAAGTTTTTGTTGAGTTCAAAGGTGTTACTTTATACCCACTACCACATTTACGAATAATGCGTATTTTATGTACGAAAAACGAAGGTTTTCTTTAAAAAATCCACTTTCTAGCAGTCGGAATCATTCGGAAGTATCACTATTTGATTCAGCGTAAAAAGTTACATAGAAAATGATACCAAAATCGTCAAGCCATCTTGAGATCGAGGGAGACCATAAACCGCTTGAAACACTGGATTTTCTTGTAAAACACACGTTTTTTGACATTCAAACTTCATTTACTCTTCCAATTTGAATGTTAAAAAGAAAAATTGATAGACCGTTGAAAAGTTGACAATCTGAGCATGTTTATGTTTTCTCCGATAAGCTCCCATCGAAATGGACAGGGATTTGCAGTGAAAACTTTGGTCGGAGAAAGTCAAGTTTCGAAAAAAATTTTAAAGTCTGCTTTTTGACTTGATTTTTGAAACTATTTTATTACTAAAAGATTCTGATTTTGCAATAGGTAGCTTGGGAATTTAACGCTCTTTCTAACGGTGTAGTCAGATTCGAATTTTCAGGAAAAATAAGGAAGTTATGACCATATCAGTGCCGTGAGGTCGAAAACGCGAAAAAAACTTTAAAGTGAAAAAAAAGGAATTCTGAGTGGGTTAAAAGAAAATTGCAATGAGACGTTTTTTGTTGGAAATACCTTGTAGAGTTGAACCCTGAAGTTATGCCCATCTTAAGTGTAGACACCCTGTATACTTATCGTGAGAGAAAATTTCCATTTTGAAAGGCTCACCTCATTTTCCGAGGTTGAGCATTGTCATGTTTTTAAATTGTATAAATTGCATGCATAAATCCTATCAAAATGACAAAAGTTCTGATTTTTTTTTACTTTTTCTCCGAATACTTTATTAAATTTTTCAAGCCTCAGACCTCTACGCATATTTCATGCTTCGGTTTGCGATCCTCAACGTCCACCTTATAAATCCTATCAAAATCATAAAAGTTCTGATTTTTAAAATTTTTCCCCAAATACTTTATTCAATTTTTCAAGCCTCAGACCTCGATGAATATTTCATGCTTCGGTGTGCGATCCTCAACTTCCACATTATAAATCATATCAAAATGACAAAAGTTCTGATTTTTTAACTTTTTCCCCGAATACTTTGTTCAATTTTTCAAGCCTCTGACCTCTATGCATATTTCATGCTTCGGTTTGCGATCCTAAACGTCCACTTTGGCGCATCATCAGGTCGAAAAAGATTTCCGAACGTGGTCGATCACTGAAAATGACTTATCGATCCCTACGAAAAAACGTGAAACAACGCTTAAAGACGAAAAAAAAATTAGTGAGAACAGAATTTCTAAAGGGTTTAAGGCTCCGCACCTCACGACCGACACTGAATAAATCAATTTACTTACCTTCCGCTCGTACTTTCGAGGGCTTACGCCTTTTTTTCCAAAACTCCGCGACTGTTTGATGTACCGATGAGAATGGAGGTGCTCTGAGGTGCCCTGAGGTGCTTCGGCCCGTTTGGTGGGAATCCTTTTCATAAGCGCATCATTCGGATATTAATTGTCAGCCTCACTGACGCTTCTCGAGGTGCCGGAGTCCGTTAAAAAGGGTTTCTTTGTACTTCGTTTTTGATTTTTTCGAAATGAATTTTTTTCTCCCTTTTTCAAAATAGACGGGTGTTTTATTGTTTTAGAGGAACAGGTAGTTAACATGGGTGAGAACGACCGTGAGGTCGTGGTGTTGAAATCATTTTTAGGCATGGCCCTTCTATACCAATGTTTTTAATTTAAAACATCAATTCAAAATTTGAGTTTCAAAATAGGTCTGCCAAGTTGGATGGACAATACGACAATACACTTTACCCAAACTTCCTGAATTTGAAAACTTCACGATTGAGAATTCTTCACCATTAATGTTGATTTGGTTTTTTTTTTTTTTTTTCAATGAACCTTCGGAATCGATGGTTCACGTTTTGATGATGAAAAATGATGATGAAAGTTTCGATGGTTCACGAAATTTGATGGTTCACGTTTCAATGTGTGTTGAATCCGAAAATCGAATGAAGTATTTTACGTCCATCCACCGTTTGTTGTACCCCGTATGGGTCCAGTTGTGACCAGAAGCTTTTGTTTAATGTCAGTTACGTCTAAGGGGTACAAAAACAAAAAAAAAAACAGAAAAAAACATTGTTAAAACATTTACATAAAGCTCTAGCTCGTAAACTTTCGATATCCAGGCATTTTTTTTAAATTTATTTAAAATAGTGACTATTTTTTAGAACACCACCCAGAGGTCTATGGGACCGACCGTGAGCTAATGAGGATACTTCATTATTTAATTGGTGTATAAATAATTTCTGACTTTTTTCATCAGTTTAAAATAGTGTTCAAGTTTTAGAAAAGAACACCACCAGACCATTCAGAGCTCTGAAAGATGAACCATGATTAAATGAAAGTTGATTGTGAAATTATTCGACCCCCCCCCCTCCACATCCTTAGGTTCTTAGTACTGTTTTTTCCGAACCAATTTACCAAATTTCATCATAATTGGCCCAATGAAACTGGGCTGACCCGAAACTGACCGAAAAGTTTTTATCCGATTTTCAGATTCTACGTACTTTGAAACGTAAACAATCAAATTTTGATATTATTTTTCTTGCTCGATGTAAAGGTTCATTTTTGAACATAATAAACAAAACCGCCAGTTAAAAAAATAAAATCAAAATATGGGGAAGGGAAATTATTTTGAAGCAGAGTTTTTCTGACGGAGTCTATACACAGTTTCGACAACAAAAATTAATATTGAAATAATATAAATAATAGTATAGTCAGTGGATCTCCTAACGAGGTAGTAAAATCGAAAATTTAATACAACCTCTGAAGATTCATAGTCGTGTTACTCAGGATTCTCTAACAAGTAATGCCAACTTGATGTCAAGAGAAATCAAGTACCTACATATTTTTGACCGACTTCATTAATGTCAAACAACGGAATTTGAAGGCTTCTACAAGTACCTATAGAAACTGATTAAGTTTTTATCGTCAATTGCGTTTTTACGGTGGGAATGATGAAGTCTCTATAAATAAGATAGAATCAACGCCAGTTATGCCTTTAAAAGGAAAACCGTCGTATTCAAATGATTCACTTTTAATAGAACTGAATTACCCATCAGGGATACTCCTATATTCTTCCAGAAGTGGCATCGAAGCGACCGAGCTAATGCGATAGCTGATTGACCGTATATAGCTGATCCATGTATATTACGTATAATTGTATATACAGAGGCTGAGATACAGATCACGGAAGAGAGTTCATCCTTGAGACTGAAGACCGACGAGTAAAAAGGTCTCCGCCATATGGTGCGAACGGAAACCTGTCCCGTTTATCTAGTCATATTAATAAAGGCGAGACGTTTGTTACGCTGGCATCTCATGGTAAATCTCAAGAAACCACTTGGTCACATTTTATATTGAATTTTCTTCGTTGAATGTTTTTCTTTGTGCCCTCCAATCACTATTTTCTCAATTAAACTCGATAAGTATTTGGAGGGACCGGGTTTGGAATCATGGTGATCTCCTCCCTCACCCAGAGTTGTTGTTAGCTCTTTCCTTCAAAAAATTATCAAAAATTTGAGTGAATTGTAATGGTAATGGGATGAAGTTACGGTGCCATATTATGAGGGTTTAGACAGCCAAAATGGTCTGAAGAAGGAAGGACCTTGCTGATTGATGGTCAGAAAAGACTCAGTCGAGAGTTCTTGCACCACGGGCGGAAATTGGTCCGAATCGGATGGAAATAGGTGGGCTTAGGGAATTGATGGTACTGATTACCACATTAAATCGGATTGAGATTAATCCTGGAGCATCTTGCCAAACGGAAATTAGTGAGATTGAGACCCATGAATGCTATAGATTCAGTCGTTTCGATTGATTCCGAGAGGATAGTAGTCTGTACCAACTGGTTTAGCTTGGACATGCAGCAGACTTGGTGGGCCAAGGTAAGGAAGTATGATACAAATGATTTGAGTGGCACCCAACAACATCAGGGTGATGGCTGCAACATTGTCATGGTGTGGGAAAAGTGCCATGGAGTTGCTTGAGTTGGGCATCTCGGTAGGCGTACTCCGTGGTATCACCACCCGCGTCCTGCTAGGCTCATATCTCAATTGGTGGTCTTTCTATAGAGGCACTTCCCTTCATCCCTCTCTCCCACCCCCACGTTCCTCATCTGCCATCATCCCTAGGGCCGGCGTCGGGTGAGCCCTGGGCGTCCTCCCCATAATATTTGATTTATTTATTTATTTTTATTTATGGCTTGCCCCCTCCGTCACAAAAGACATTTTGTCTTTGAGGGGAGTTGATTTAAAAAAAAATTAAATTAAATATAAAAAAATAATAATAAGCCGGATTGGAGAAAGCCTTATGCCAGGGGCGGAAACCATTCCAAACCTCTTCGAATTTGACCAATTTACTCAGTAGAAGAAAAAGGTAGGCCGTCCGAAATGACGGTTAGAAATCTGATTGAGATTATTCCTTGAGCTCCTTGCAGTGGACAAATTAGTCAGCACTTGATGCAGGATAATTTTGGGTAACCAACTACTCTCAAGTGTTTACTCAACATTGAGTGAATTCTATGGATCCCAGAGACTCTCTTCCACTCCGAACCGGTAGACCTCCCTTGAGGGGAAGCCATATCTACCTTCGGCATCGAATGGAAATGCATCCTCTGGAACGTAATCCGTGGAAGGGAAGTCTCATCCCATAATCCTCACAGTACGGCCAGGGGGGTGGGGAAGTGTATTATTATCATCCCCGGACGACGGTAAGGCACGAAACCACGCCCCCATCACCCCTGATACCCATCTTTTGAGAGAAGACCCAGGATCCACCCGGGGCGCTCCGCCAGATCCCATCAGCCGATGTGTCCGATACCAGTATTTGATACCAATAGCTTAATCTCGACGTATATATATTTTAATTTCATTATGACTGCTTGGATTCCCTGCATCAATGTATAATAACATGTTGTTTACAATAAAATATCGTATACTTTATTCATGAAAATATACGTTACTTTATCACGTGGAACTGATCCTTCAATCCGATCTGATTTGAATATTGGAATTGTCTGGTAGGAGTGACCAAGGTTAGTTCATAACATATCATTCGACGCCCGATGATTTTAAAACGTACGTCAAATAGGTTTGGCAGAATGTGTTCCCTATTTGAGTGAATAATTTGATTTTGGAAAATCACAAGGTCGCTATTAACACATTCTTCGCCGATCTATGGATATACCCATACCTATGCCATACCCCTTGATATGAAAATTTAATCAAATTACCTCCATCTGGTTAGGCTGGGTATTGTCTGTTACATCTGCTTCCTTCAGTTGTACCTCCACTTAGAATTTTCGGATTTCGACAACATTGAGGGCAGCAGGGATTTCCGTCCAGAGCTTGAGACCAATGATAACACAATCTGCAGATACGGATTCCAAACTGTATAAAACGATCTCGAACGCAACATGCGAGTAAAAATTGTGATTTTGGAGCGTTGCAATTGTTTTTTAGGATTGCAAAAGAAAACCGTTTGCAATTGCTTTCCAGGATTCCAAAGCAATTGCATTTCCAAAGCATTTGTAATTTATTTCTTCTTTGGAATCCTGGAAAGCGATTGCATTTCAGCATTGCAAAGCTGTATTTCTTTGCTATCTCCGACAATGAGAAAACAATAAAGGTATTTTGCAGCTATCCTGGACGTGCCACACAATTTTGGGGCTATCGAAAAGCAAACGGGTCTGCGCTCCTGATTAGTATGCAAAGCAACACTCCGGTACCCTCAGAAACACACCAATTACAAGACTGGTCGAGTTAGTGAGTAATAATTCAGGTGAGAATTATCGCTTCCTTCCCTCTTCGGTTTTATCGACTGTTGTTTACTCGATGCTGACACCGGTTATCTACATTACGATCCTGCGGTATTTTTTATTTCAAGAACGAGAATGTTTTGTTTGGAAGGTTTCTTTCCTGAAAATAATGATAGTACGGTTGATAGTAGACTGGGAAGTATGAGATGAGAAAAATACAATTTTGCTGCTTGATGGGTGTGTTTTGTATCAAATGTACCTGATGTCTTCATGTACTGTTTTTATGTCATGTTCTTAAACCGTGGTGGTGGAATAGGGGCCCAATTGGCGAGGAGAAAAATGGTACATTTATTCACCTTATCGGATGAAGACAGTTGAATGGAGACAGACATTCCTACAAGGTCCTTCTGATTCAATTCCTGGCAAGAATGAAGGAGGCGCGTGCCTCGGTAGAGGTCCGGCGGCCCCATGTTTGGATACCTCTCGTGGCCATACAACATTCCCGACGTGGAAAAACGAGAAGGGGAGCCACTGAAATATTTTTATATGTTTGTTGGACGTGAATTCCATCACTCCGATCTCTTTCACTTTGAATCGAAAGTAAATGCGTACTTCTAAGGAGCACTACAAAGTATAGTGTAGGTATGGACCAACTGAGGTCAAATGAATACTGGAGATCGAATTTTACGCGTATATCTGTCCGGAATGAAATTCATATAGGACCGTCTACACTCCAACTCACTTTACTTTTCATTACTCTCTGTCAAGAAGCTGTTTCCTTTAACCTGGAAACGGAGCTAAATACCAGTCAGTGTTTACATGCTGCACAACGCCTACCTCCTAAAAGGTTTTGGAGATGAATGAGTCCCGCCTACCAAAAATAGTATCATTCGAGATGGCGAGGAGCTACACAGATTTTACAAAGCATTTTGCTTCAGTTTGCGCCACATTACGTACCAGACAACCTGACCACGTCTGACCACGCAGACCTTGAAACCAGATATGGAGTGCATCGTTTGTGCAGTGGCTGAGCAACAGCGAGCGGTGTTCTTAAGTCGAACTGAATCCTTGGAATTTTTGTTTATTATTTTCAAAAATGAACCTTTGGAATTGACCAAGAAAAAAATTTAACCCCCCCCCCCCCCAAAAAAAAATTATTGGTTTACGTTTCAAGGTACGTAGAATCCGAAAATCGAATATAAATTCTGTCGTCTGTCTACCGAAATCCACTTTCTTAGATCCCATGGACGATTGATGACATGTTTTGGTATATTATGGGCTCCATTTGGGGTCTAGTTGTGCCCTGAAGGTTCTGGTTGATTTAATCACTTCTAAGGGTTGAAAAATAAGAGTTGAAATTTTGAAAACGCCCTAGCTCAAAAATTTTGATTTTCAATCAATTTAAAATAGTATTGTATATTTAGAATCGAATGAGACCACCCAGAGCTCTGTAGGACCAACCGTTCGCTCCCTATGAGAACTTAAGGGTTGGTCTTATGACAAATCAGAAACACGAGCGTCAATCGCAAAAGAGCCTAATTCGAGTTGTTCTCAGTTTTGCGTCCTTAGCAACCAGTAATCAAATTTCCCAATGAAGACACCCACAGCTCCCCATTACAACGAATTGAGTGTGAAGTGTTTATTTCTTCCAAATAAATTTGATTGTGATGTATAGGTACGTAGTGGGTAGGTAGTACCTATGGTTGGTACTTACTTGGTGACAATGGCGATGCCATGTTCTTTGCAGACGAGTGATCTATACAGAAAAAAACCTTTTGTTTAATAACTGGCAGCGTTTTACTCTATGTAAGGAGCTTATTGTATGTTATCCTTGTAATAAATTCACATCTTCTACTTGTGATAGAAAAGTTGTAAATGCTTGTGTGAATAAATTCATTGATAACTTAAGCTGCGCTCTCTGTATAGTAGTAATGGACCCTTCAGGCTTTCACTGAAAATATCGAGCATCCCTAACTTCGACAGTGAGGAAGCAAAAATGATTTCAATACTGGCCAAACAATAGTCAACTGTAAAGATCATCACGCATTTGGTCAGGATTCAGAATTTGTCAGGATGTCTACCAGATGGCAGGCAGGAAAGAGGTCCTCAGAGTCCTCGGCCGCAGCCAGTCTTCGCGGCCCGAGGGAAGGCCGCAGCTACGGCCGCTGGCGCTCCTCAGCCATAACTCACAGGTCGCCCGAGAAAAATCTTCAAGTGGCCCCCAAGACTGCACCCTTCTATTCCTTTTCATCGTTGATTCATGTGGTTATCCCTCATTAGGAACACAAGCACCCAACAAATTATAGTCGATTCGGGAGGGGAAAAGGGACTTATATTCCTTTTTTCGATTGGAGGGGGTTTCTTCAGAGATACCTGAAGGTTTCACAACTCTCCACGTTCTACGATGGCCTGTGGCGCATTTCATTATAAATCGACAGAAAATTTGTTGCTAACTCTATTGAAGACGAAAAACCGAATTGTATAAAAATTTAGCTTCCTCACTTGAAAGTGCATACGGTGTTGGTGAAGCAGGTCAATAAAATTCTGGTCCTCCAAAATCATCCAAAATCTCTCGCATTTTTTAACAACTTTGGCACCTTGATTGTCATGGTTGATACTATAATATCAGTCATCAATTAGGAGAACTAATTGAATGGCATTATTTGTCGACAACTGATAAATTCAACATTTATATAAATTTGGCGATCAACCCAATTTGGAGTTGAATGGGTAATTTTGACATTTTCCCAACCTATAAAATCACTACGTTGATTATTGAAATGTAATGTTTCCATGAAATGGGACTTCATATTTTTGAATTTTGGAAGCATTGATGTCTGCGAGTGATCTCTGGCCGGAGCCAGATACCACTGAGACATCAATAATGAAAGCTCCTCTTGGTGTTACCACCAAGAGGTCCGGACGATAACCTCGCTGTTCCAGGTTAAAGTGTGGCTCTAACCATACTGGCCATCCTTAACGGCGAGCGTAGGCATCTAGTAGGTTCAAGGCAAAATCTTCGGGGCACAACTAGACCCCAAATGGAGCCTACATGCCAAAGTTCATCAAAATCGGTCAATGCTAAGTGGGGAAAGTGACGGCCAAATTTTTATTCGATTTTTGGATTTTACGTACCTTGAAACGTAAACCATTCAATTTTGAGGGGGTGTTAAAATTTTTTTTTGGTCGATTCCAAAGGTTCATTATTGAAATTATAAACCAATAGTTTAGATGACAAATATCTATATTTATGTAACTTTTTTTTTCAATTTTTCCTAGCATGTCGAAACTTACTTTTGGAACAACCCTCGTAGTACTCTAATGTAAAAGTATTCAGAAAGTTTTTTTCAAAAACAGAGCGTTGAGACACCAGAAATGTCCACACGAAATTACTGTCCAACTTCGAAAAAAAAAAATTCAAATTAATACGGTTTAGCTTTGAGCGTTACCTTTTCGACCATAACGTTCGGTTTCACGAACTTGAAAACTGTATCAGTCTTCACCGTTATGAAGTTGCAAGCTTAGGAAAAAAAACTGGCATATAAAAGGCAAGCGGAAGTGAGTATGTGTGTTTCATTGTAATTATCGCTGCCTCATCCCTCCAGACCCGCCGGATCCGCAGCATCCGAGATCACGATTCTTTCAGAGGTGAGTCACAGCGAAAGGGATTTTTTTTCTGTCTCAAATAAAATCAACAAGTTTTCGCAAGTGACATCTGTTTCTGGTTTGTCCTACTCCAGAAAGAAACATCTGTTTCTCATTATCGGCGACAGAAGATTATGGTTTCTCTGATTCTTTATGGGATAATAATTTATTTATTTCTGATATTTGCACCTGTATTTGATTTTAGAATGCAGGCCTTCTCGTCGGAAACTTTAAACCTTTCTGTGCGGCAGGTAAAACATTCGAAAATTTCTCTCATTCTGTTTTTACTGCTTTCTGAACTATTTTGGTTCCCTACCTTTCGTCTGTCCATCATTTGTTAAACGGTATATCTGTCTGTCCGTCTAGTTTGGGACTGAGATAAATGACTTATTTTTCACTGAAAAAAACCAAAAGCATCACGGCACAGCTAAAATCCGAGCACTAATACCAAATTTCATCAAAATCAGTCCACGGTAACTAAGAAAATTGCCTCGTACGGCGGACGGAAGGACAATTTTTAATTCGATTTTCAGATTCTTAGTACTTTCTTACGTAAACCATAAATTTTGAGGGGTTTAAAATTTTTCAATGTTTGCTCGATTCCAAAGTATTATTGAAAATAATAAAACAAAACAGGCAAATTGATTATAAGTTTTATCAAAATTTTCATTTTGTGGTCTCATAATATGAGACCACAAAGATATGACCACTTTGTCATATTATGACAAAGAAACAGAGAATGCTGTGGCGTGGTGACGTTTAATGCGTTATCATCGAGACTTGGCTACGGGAAGCGCCGTATCACCGGCAGATTACTATCGTAATCTTGAATGAAATTATTAGAGTGGTGCATTCATCGTTTCATTCTCAACCTTCCGGTAGGTTTACATGGACAGTTCTTTGCTTACACGTTCTTTTTGAGGTATAACAATCACGAAGTTGAACTACAGCCGGCAAATAATATCGCTATCATTGATCTTTGTCAACTTATATTTATAGCCTCCAAAACGATTCATGTATTGGGAGTTGAATTTTGCGGATCCGAAGGTACTACTAAATTAAGGATCAAGAATTAAAAACCATCCAAATATGGTTCACAACCAAGATCGGTTCACAACGTACGAGTTCAGAATTTACAGTTAGGCATCCAATACCTTCAGACTTGCGGCTTTCTCAAAATTACCTAGGTATATATTTTTACTTGAAAATGTATCAAATTCTTTATATACAGGGTGTTCCAAAATTATTGATCGAAACTTCAGGGACTGATTCAACAACTGCAACAAATTTTGTGATACAACACTTTTTCCAAAACCCCATCCAACTCAACTTTTTTTAATTTTATTTTTTTTTCTCGTGTACCTATTTGATCTATTTTTTTTTTTTTTTTTTTTTTTAATGGTCGTGACTCCTTTAAATTAGGTACACAAATTTGAGGATAAAAATGTAAAGAGCACTACGTTCCTTATGCTCACTCGGCAATCAAAAATTTTAAAGCGAGCTGAGTACGTAAAACATTACGCCAAAATAAACATTTTATCAAGTTAAATTTTTTGTCGAATTCTACGTTAATTGTATACAATTTCACATATTCTCAAACGTTCTTTACTTCGGAAGAAACAAATACAATTCAGCAACTTTCCAAGAGTCCTTACAAATGTCTGAAATAAGTGAAAGAAGAAGTTGTCAAGAGATAATTAATTTTAAATTCAGATCGACCACCTTTTTTTTTTGTTTTTTTGTATGAAGAGTTTTTAGGGGGAGTCATAAAAATGTAAAATCAGATCCGAAAGCGTTTTCAAAATGTAAACCAGACGTTCCAACGCATTTTCTGTCGTGTAAAAACTTGAAGTATCTCCAACGCTACACACCGAGAAGGTATAATGGACCGCATCTCTACCCCATGGACAGGAGTCAACGTAGATTTAAACGCCACAGAATAGGAATGAACCGAAAGAAATAAAAAATAAAAAAAACAGGAGCCGGGAGTTGTCGAACGCCTCTAATAAAACAGAAGTTGAATTCTTTCAAGTTCTTAATCAAGGGGCCTAATGAGGGCGATAAACTTCAGGTTGGAAAAAAGTCTCCATCCACACGGAAGGTTTTACATTACTATGCAGATGTTTGTGTCTTCGGGGTGCATCAAAATGTCTTCATTCGAATTCGAAAATGCGGTGATCTTTTGCACTTATTTTCCTCACAGTTTTGTCCTGAGAATTCCTCAGGTGAGTGGTTGAATTTAGAGTCAAAATTAGTCCTCCAAAAAGTAATTGAATTTCCTGGTCTAAAATTCCAATAAAATTAACCGAATGATAGAGGGTTGATTTTGAATAATAGTGCAGATTTAACGATATAGAACCTCGAATATATGTGGCACGTAGGAGCATCTTGTAAAGTACCTCTGATAAACTCAGATTTTGAGAAAATACAGCACATTTGACGTGATAGCAAATCTTCCTACATTTCAAGCAAGTAAGTAATGTATTTGCATACTTCAAGCACCTAGAACATATAAATAATAGAGCACATTTGACCCATTTTCTTCTACATTTCTTGTTCCTAGAGCATATAGAAAATAGATTATTCAAGGTAAAAGTATCTCCTTCTATAATTCAAGCACCTAGAGCATACATAAAACATACTAAAAATTACCTAATTATTCATAAATTGGCTGACAGTACAATAAATAATGAATAATTTGTAATAATAATTAATACATTAATTTTTTCTCCAATAAATAAGTTTTTAATCATTTTGGTGGTTTACGCCAAATATTATTTCAACTTTTTTCATATGAATTTTCTCTCAATTATATTTCAGTATCACATTCATTGAAAAATTGGTAAGTTTACTAATTATGTCATTCATATTATCTTGATAGGTTCCACATCAGATTCTAATCAATGAGGTCTCTGAAAAAGCGGAGATCGAGCCAACTGAAACACGGAGGTGTTGAGAGCACAAGCCGGTTGTTTAGGTAGGTATATTGTGCCCCGAACCCGAGCCTTGCCGAAGAAAAACGACTCTTCCCGAAGGAAGGAACCACTCCTAAAAATAGCTCCAGCATCATTAAGAGCCCTCTCAACGGCTTGGACCATATGGCTCGCATATCGGGTTGTCATAACCCGGTACCCTGACCCTGAGGGCCGGCTGGACTCGGAACGACTCGTGCCAAAAGTAACAGTTCCGAATAACAACTCCAAAATCGTTTAACGATGTAAATTATACGAAATTTATTAGGGTTTTCCTCGTGAAACGCGGCCTTATGGGATGTGTGGTCCTCTTGAGCGATCTCTGCCGTTCTCTTCACATTTTATGTCATCTTTGCTCAAACGCCTACATCCAGACATACGCTAGCAGGTGTGAAAAAATTACGATGACTCATATTAAACGTGCTTACCAAGTTGCCCAGAAGGTAAGAATTATCACGAATTACAGTTTCTGGGAACTACTCAATAATTATGGTAACAAGAGCTACCTCTCAGGGTAAGGCTGGGTAAGGACTTTCAGACTCGCCATCATATGGAATCATTGTAAGGACCTTAGAAGATAGGGGAGAGGCACCATATTTTGAATACCAAGTTTTGTAATTCATAGGTATTTTTTTAAAACTTTTTGGTGAGTTAGAAAATCCAATTTTAGGTGTTATTGGGAAAAGTCTTTGTAGTACATTTACAAAAAAATATTTAAAAATACCAGCAGAATTTCCGTTCCTCATAAAATGATCGCCATAAAATGAGCATAAAATGATGAACTTATGTTCAATGACAATACGGTGTGTAGAGTGTGGATAGTGGGTATATATTACGTAGAAAGTGTGTATAGTGGGTATATATTACGTAGATAGTGTGTATAGTGGGTGTATATTATAGGTAGTGTGTATAGTGGGTGTATATTATGTGTATAGTGTGTATAGTGGGCTTTATAGTGGATTTATAGTATGTGTAGAGCGTTTATAGTGAGGAATATAGTGTATAGTAATAGAATAGTGTTATATAGTAGTAACTTAGTGGTACATAGGCTTATAGTGGCTGCATAGTGAGTACAGTGGTTTTATATTTTGGTATGTATTGTGTGTAGTAAGTATATACTGTGTGTATAGTACGGTTATAGAGTATGTATTGGTGTAATATGTTTAGTTAGGTTCGCGTGGTGACAAGGTGGCCCGTCGTAACTTACATAATTTTTCAAGGAGTTAATTCGAAAAACCCATTCCCAATAAAGAAGAACCGTGACGAACTTGTTTTCATCAGCGGTTGAAGATCAACCACCAAACTCGAGACAAATTACCTCCGAGTCGATTATCCGTTTTTTCCCATCCTGACAAATAATGTATTCTCGAATAATTTCGATTCTTTTCGGTCCCTACCTTACTTGAAAATTTGAGTGCTCGGCGGGAGAGAAGCCAGAAAAAAAAAGATTCAGGAGGCCGCGGAGAGTGGAGGTGCTGTTAGTGAAAGAAGTCGTTTTAAATACTGG
Source organism: Apolygus lucorum (assembly GCA_009739505.2). NCBI lineage: Eukaryota > Metazoa > Arthropoda > Insecta > Hemiptera > Miridae > Apolygus > Apolygus lucorum. Next base: position 32,094,428 of record CM019173.2, on the reverse strand, counting down.
CTGTCGGGAGTCTTTTGTGTTGAGATAATGGGTTGATTATCTACGGATAGCACTACGGTTGCTAGAGTGGGAATCCACCACCTTCGTTACTGAAACTAATAGGATGGCTGAGTGGGACCATCGTCGGAGGAATGAAAAACGAGCGCGTGTCTTGACTTACACATAAATAGGGAAGGATCTCCAATATTGAGATTATGCATAGAAACGATGCAGTTCACAGTTGGACACAGAGGGGGCCAAATGTCTATTTTTTGACGACAATTTTGAAAAACTTCATTCATAAAAGATCATTCATATGATTTATCCCACGCTCAGCTGATCAGTCTCTCTTTCGTCCACCTCTAGCGGTATGAATTGGGGAATCAGGATGCATAAACATCTCAAAACCCATTCCAGAAACATTAGGAACTAATCTCACTTCAAGTACATAACAGCAGAAGAGGGAGATTTCCCCTCCAGCTAATCAAATAGAAACTGAACGTATCAAAAATCTATATACAAAAAACAATCGTCTAGTAAAGTTCGTATCGAAGACAAAATTATTAATCGGTTATTAAAATAATTATTTCCCAAATGTTTATTACTTTTATCTGCATTTAGAGTCAATTCAACGAAAATATAGATGATCCAATGCACCAATGCATAGCAGTTAATCTCAAAACATCGAAACAAGTTAATCTGTAGGTAACATCTCTGACAATTTCATTGAAATCGGATGGAAAATGTAGAAATTATGGCCTTTACAAAGAAATTCATGTTTGCGCAGTAGCTACTATCAGTCCGAAGGTGGTGATTTTCATAAGGGACCATCTAAATACTAATGTGAAACATCCCTGACAATTTCATTGAAATCGGATGGAAAATGTAGAAATTATGGCCTTTACAAGGAAATTATGTTTGCGCATGCGCAGTGGCTAGAATCAGTCCGAAGGTGGTGATTTTCATAGGAAACCATCTAAATACTAATCTGTAACATCCCTGAACAGTTCATCGAAAAATGTAGAAGTTATGGCCGTTACAAGGAATTCACGTTTGCGCATGCGCAGTCGCTTCTATCAGTCCGGGGATGATGATTTTCATAGGGGACCGTCTACACACCAACCCTCGCAATCTCTGAAAATTTCATAGAAATCGGACAATAACTTCGTATAGTTATGCGCGTTACAAGGAATTCATGACAGACGGACAGATACACAGACAGACAGACAGACAGACACGGAACCAAAATTGTTCAGGAAGGTCTGAAACGTAAAACGCAAGTGGAAATTTTGATTTTGGAGAACCTTTTTTTTCATCCTTGAAAAGTGAAAACAAAGCTTCCGCTACCTTGGTAGACTCGGAAGCAAAATGAGCTTTTGTAGTGAACCTTCCTCTCGAGAGAACCAACTCAAAACGTTGATTTCAAATGTCTAGCTCGACATTTTGAGACAATTCAACGAAAAAATGAGCTTTCGAAGTGAACCTTCCTCTCGAGAGAACCAACTCAAAACGTTGATTTCAAATGTCTAGCTCGACATTTTGAGACAATTCAACGAAAAAATGAGCTTTCGAAGTGAACCTTCCTCTCGAGAGAACCAACTCAAAACGTTGATTTCAAATGTCTAGCTCGGCATTTTGAGACAATTCAACGAAAAAATGAGCTTTCGAAGTGGATCTACCTCTCGAGAGAACCAACTCAAAACGTTGATTTCAACTGACTACCTCGACATTTTGAGATAATTCAACGAAAAAATGGGCTTTCGAAGTGGACCTGCCTCTCGAGAGAACCAACTCAAAACGTTGATTTCAACTGACTACCTCGACATTTTGAGACTATTCAACACAAAAATGGGCTTTCGAAGTGGACCTGCCTCTCGAGAGAACCAACTCAAAACGTTGATTTCAACTGACTACCTCGACATTTTGAGTCAATTCTACAAAAAAATGAGCTTTCGAAGTGGACCTTCCTCTTGAGAGAACCAACTCAAAACGTTGATTTCAAATGTCTAGTTCGACATTTTGAGTCAATTCTACAAAAAAATGAGCTTTCGAAGTGGACCTTCCTCTCGAGAGAACCAACTCAAAACGTTGATTTCAACTGACTACCTCGACATTTTGAGTCAATTCTACAAAAAAATGAGCTTTCGAAGTGGACCTTCCTCTTGAGAGAACCAACTCAAAACGTTGATTTCAAATGTCTAGTTCGACATTTTGAGACAATTCATCGAAAAAATGAGCTTTCAAAGTGAACCTACCTCTCGAGAGAACCAACTCAAAACGTTGATTTCAAATGTCTAGTTCGACATTTTGAGTCAATTCTACAAAAAAATGAGCTTTCGAAGTGGACCTTCCTCTTGAGAGAACCAACTCAAAACGTTGATTTCAAATGTCTAGTTCGACATTTTGAGACAATTCAACGAAAAAATGAGCTTTCAAAGTGAACCTACCTCTCGAGAGAACCAACTCAAAAGGTTGATTTCAAATGTCTAGCTCGACATTTTGAGACAATTCAACGAAAAAATGAGGTTTCGAAGTGAACCTACCTCTCGAGAGAACCAACTCAAAACGTTGATTTCAACTGACTACCTCGACATTTTGAGACTATTCAACACAAAAATGGGCTTTCGAAGTGGACCTGCCTCTCGAGAGAACCAACTCAAAACGTTGATTTCAACTGACTACCTCGACATTTTGAGTCAATTCTACAAAAAAATGAGCTTTCGAAGTGGACCTTCCTCTTGAGAGAACCAACTCAAAACGTTGATTTCAAATGTCTAGTTCGACATTTTGAGTCAATTCTACAAAAAAATGAGCTTTCGAAGTGGACCTTCCTCTCGAGAGAACCAACTCAAAACGTTGATTTCAACTGACTACCTCGACATTTTGAGTCAATTCTACAAAAAAATGAGCTTTCGAAGTGGACCTTCCTCTTGAGAGAACCAACTCAAAACGTTGATTTCAAATGTCTAGTTCGACATTTTGAGACAATTCAACGAAAAAATGAGCTTTCAAAGTGAACCTACCTCTCGAGAGAACCAACTCAAAAGGTTGATTTCAACTGACTACCTCGACATTTTGAGTCAATTCTACAAAAAAATGAGCTTTCGAAGTGGACCTTCCTCTTGAGAGAACCAACTCAAAACGTTGATTTCAAATGTCTAGTTCGACATTTTGAGTCAATTCTACAAAAAAATGAGCTTTCGAAGTGGACCTTCCTCTCGAGAGAACCAACTCAAAACGTTGATTTCAACTGACTACCTCGACATTTTGAGTCAATTCTACAAAAAAATGAGCTTTCGAAGTGGACCTTCCTCTTGAGAGAACCAACTCAAAACGTTGATTTCAAATGTCTAGTTCGACATTTTGAGACAATTCATCGAAAAAATGAGCTTTCAAAGTGAACCTTCCTCTCGAGAGAACCAACTCAAAACGTTGATTTCAAATGTCTAGCTCGACATTTTGAGACAATTCAACGAAAAAATGAGCTTTCGAAGTGAACCTACCTCTCGAGAGAACCAACTCAAAAGGTTGATTTCAAATGTCTAGCTCGACATTTTGAGACAATTCAACGAAAAAATGAGGTTTCGAAGTGAACCTACCTCTCGAGAGAACCAACTCAAAACGTTGATTTCAACTGACTACCTCGACATTTTGAGACTATTCAACACAAAAATGGGCTTTCGAAGTGGACCTGCCTCTCGAGAGAACCAACTCAAAACGTTGATTTCAACTGACTACCTCGACATTTTGAGTCAATTCTACAAAAAAATGAGCTTTCGAAGTGGACCTTCCTCTTGAGAGAACCAACTCAAAACGTTGATTTCAAATGTCTAGTTCGACATTTTGAGTCAATTCTACAAAAAAATGAGCTTTCGAAGTGGACCTTCCTCTCGAGAGAACCAACTCAAAACGTTGATTTCAACTGACTACCTCGACATTTTGAGTCAATTCTACAAAAAAATGAGCTTTCGAAGTGGACCTTCCTTTTGAGAGAACCAACTCAAAACGTTGATTTCAAATGTCTAGTTCGACATTTTGAGACAATTCATCGAAAAAATGAGCTTTCAAAGTGAACCTACCTCTCGAGAGAACCAACTCAAAACGTTGATTTCAAATGTCTAGTTCGACATTTTGAGTCAATTCTACAAAAAAATGAGCTTTCGAAGTGGACCTTCCTCTTGAGAGAACCAACTCAAAACGTTGATTTCAAATGTCTAGTTCGACATTTTGAGTCAATTCTACAAAAAAATGAGCTTTCAAAGTGATCCTTCCTCTCGAGAGAACCAACTCAAAACGTTGATTTCAAATGTCTAGCTCGACATTTTGAGACAATTCAACGAAAAAATGAGCTTTCGAAGTGAACCTACCTCTCGAGAGAACCAACTCAAAAGGTTGATTTCAAATGTCTAGCTCGACATTTTGAGACAATTCAACGAAAAAATGAGGTTTCGAAGTGAACCTACCTCTCGAGAGAACCAACTCGAAACGTTGATTTAAAATGTCTAGCTCGACATTTTGAGACAATTCAACGAAAAAATGAGCTTTCGAAGTGAACCTACCTCTCGAGAGAACCAACGCAAAACGTTGATTTCAAATGTCTAGTTCGACATTTTGAGACAATTCATCGAAAAAATGAGCTTTCAAAGTGAACCTACCTCTCGAGAGAACCAACTCAAAACGTTGATTTCAAATGTCTAGTTCGACATTTTGAGTCAATTCTACAAAAAAATGAGCTTTCGAAGTGGACCTTCCTCTTGAGAGAACCAACTCAAAACGTTGATTTCAAATGTCTAGTTCGACATTTTGAGTCAATTCTACAAAAAAATGAGCTTTCAAAGTGATCCTTCCTCTCGAGAGAACCAACTCAAAACGTTGATTTCAAATGTCTAGCTCGACATTTTGAGACAATTCAACGAAAAAATGAGCTTTCGAAGTGAACCTACCTCTCGAGAGAACCAACTCAAAAGGTTGATTTCAAATGTCTAGCTCGACATTTTGAGACAATTCAACGAAAAAATGAGGTTTCGAAGTGAACCTACCTCTCGAGAGAACCAACTCGAAACGTTGATTTAAAATGTCTAGCTCGACATTTTGAGACAATTCAACGAAAAAATGAGCTTTCGAAGTGAACCTACCTCTCGAGAGAACCAACTCGAAACGTTGATTTAAAATGTCTAGCTCGACATTTTGAGACAATTCAACGAAAAAATGAGGTTTCGAAGTGAACCTACCTCTCGAGAGAACCAACTCGAAACGTTGATTTAAAATGTCTAGCTCGACATTTTGAGACAATTCAACGAAAAAATGAGCTTTCGAAGTGAACCTACCTCTCGAGAGAACCAACTCAAAAGGTTGATTTCAAATGTCTAGCTCGACATTTTGAGACAATTCAACGAAAAAATGAGGTTTCGAAGTGAACCTTCCTCTCGAGAGAACCAACTCGAAACGTTGATTTCAAATGTCTAGCTCGACATTTTGAGACAATTCAACGAAAAAATGAGGTTTCGAAGTGAACCTTCCTCTCGAGAGAACCAACTCGAAACGTTGATTTCAAATGTCTAGCTCGACATTTTGAGACAATTCAACGACAAAATGAGCTTTCGAAGTGAACCTTCCTCTCGAGAGAACCAACTCAAAACGTTGATTTAAAATGTCTAGCTCGACATTTTGAGACCATTCAACGACAAAATGAGCTTTCGAAGTGAACCTACCTCTCGAGAGAACCAACGCAAAACGTTGATTTCAAATGTCTAGCTCGACATTTTGAGTCAATTCAACGAAAAAATGAGCTTTCGAAGTGAACCTACCTCTCGAGAGAACCAACTCAAAAGGTTGATTTCAAATGTCTAGCTCGACATTTTGAGACAATTCAACGAAAAAATGAGGTTTCGAAGTGAACCTTCCTCTCGAGAGAACCAACTCGAAACGTTGATTTCAAATGTCTAGCTCGACATTTTGAGACAATTCAACGAAAAAATGAGGTTTCGAAGTGAACCTACCTCTTGAGAGAACCAACTCAAAATGTTGATTTAAAATGTCTAGCTCGACATTTTGAGACAATTCAACGACAAAATGAGCTTTCGAAGTGAACCTACCTCTCGAGAGAACCAACGCAAAACGTTGATTTCAAATGTCTAGCTCGACATTTTGAGTCAATTCAACGAAAAAATGAGCTTTCGAAGTGAACCTTCCTCTCGAGAGAACCAACTCAAAATGTTGATTTCAAATGCTCGACATTTTGAGACAATTCAACAAAAAGAATTATGCAAATTTTTTTCACAAAGGTTTCGTCAAAGCTAGCAAGTCGAGTACAGGTGGCAATCTCCATACTGTCGAGGGAGTATCTCTGTTTTTCTACCGACCATGTACATATTCTGTACCAGTACACATTTTTTATATTTTTACATTTTTTATCCCATTTTCTTATTTATTATTTTTTTTCTTTTTTTTATTTCTAATATTTTTTAAATATTTGTCCTCCATATGTTAGGTTTTTTGCTAATTCCTGCTATTTTGGCGTAGAAACGTAAAAAACAGCTCGAGAGGAAATTTTGTAAAAATTAACAACATTCAGGATGAAAAATCGAAATGGCGTACAGGAATATGTCGTTATTTCATGTGGAGGAAAAACAGCTCACAAAACAGCGTTATGATAGAAAAGCGCTAATATATGACTTATAGCACGCCCTGGCCAGGTTATTCGTCATTTTATGTTGATGAAAAACCACTCATCTACAGTTGAGCTGTACTTCCTTCGAATTGACCTACCAGTTCTCTAGCAGTTCTGTTTTCTGTTTCGGTCCCAAGCTGTTCTTCCATCACACACCGTACATAGATAAACCCTTTGGAAATATTGAGGGCTTGCTTAAATTACAATTACATCTATCTAATAATCCGGCTCTTAGATGTACTGTGATTTGCAGGGATTTTTCTTCGTAGATTAATTTATAAAAAGGCCAAGTGGTGGTCGTTACGAAAAGATATCGGAGCCCGCGAGGCAAACTTCCATCGGACCCTCCGCCCGGCTTCTGAAACACGAAGACTTTTTTGAAAACGATCGGTCCCTCAGGGCGCTAATATGTACATCCTTCTGCCGTCAATCTTTGATACCCATATGGTCGGAAGAAGCGATGGGATCTGCAACTCCGGAATAACTTAATATCCTGAAATCATGAGAGCCGTCTGGACCACCTCCTAACGCCCTAACGGAATATCCGACATCAACAGTTTCGCATCAAAGGAGAAAATGTACAGCTGTGGAGTGAAAAGTCCTGAAACGTGGAGATGAACAGTATTTTACTTCGTTGACGAACTCTTAAGAAGCTTATTATAATACGAGGTTCTAAAAATACCTACTTTATAACACAAATTGAAGGAAATCTTGTGTTTTTAAAATAAAAACGCTGCAAATTATTACACAAAGGTTTATTTTTTCTATATAGATCACTCGTCTGCAAAGAACACTGCTTTGCCATTGTTTCCACCAACCAACATGAAGAAAATCATCGATCGCATTTCGGTCAGCTGAAATATGAACGGAGATTAGACCCCCTTTGCGATTCACACTCGTGTTTCTGATTTATGAGGAGCGAACAGTTTGTCCTACAGGGCTCCGCGTGTATGGTTCTTGTAATTTCCCAACTTTTCACAAACCTAGCTGCCCCTATGATTTTGGAAAATAAACGAATGATTACGTAGGGAATGAAATAATGATTATAAAGGATAGACGATTGATGAAGAAGGCAAAATTTATGATTCGGATGGATCATCGTTTGATTATGAAGGATCGACTATTGATTCTGATGATGTAGAATATTTTCGGTGATACGTTGGATATTTTGATGAAGCAGATTGTGATACTTTTAAAATTTAGCGAATTTCAAAGAAAAATGGACCTAATCCAATAGACTAAAAATTTTCATCGTGGACTTTTTGAAATTTGTTTTTACCATAATCCTTTTTGGAACATTCTAAGTTTCTCCTTCATATGTTATAAAATATATAAAAATTGTAAAATATAAAATCATATGTAGATAAATATAGTCCTATGATGTTATATCCATAACGATTCGAATTATGGGTGACAATAAAGTGATTTTTAAATTTTTTTCTTCTAAATTTCACATTTTGCCAAAATGTTTGTAATAACAAACGAAAAGGCGAGCCCGTTAGACAGAAATTTTGGACAACCCTAAGGAATGCAAATTTCAAAAAATAAGCCAAAAAACGAGTTTTTAGGTTTTTTTGTGTGGATATTACTATCATAATCATAGTAATAAATGGTAAATTCGGATTCAGATCAGAAATTATGATATTAGTCAATTTAAGAAATTAAAAATTGTCAAAAAATTATGTAAACAATTTATATAAACAATGAAAACTAGCAAGGTATATTCTTTGTACCCAAAAACGCAATAGCCAAGTGGGTACTTAATGAGTCTGGGGAGACAATTTAAATACTAAAAATTTTATAACATACCCCTTGATAACAGTATGTTGGAATGGTACACTGAAAAATAGGGGAACAAAACAATTTACGTGTGAGTTTGAGCTTCATTTACATGTGGGATATTTTTTAGTTTTTTTAAAATTTTAACCAAGGGTTCGATTGTATAATTTTATACAAAAATTGTTTTTTTTTATTTGTGCTATGTGCCACTCACAAGGCTACTATTTTCTCAGATTGCTAGTATTTCGATTTTTTAAATCATAGCTTCTAAGATTTCTTTGAAAATTCGCTCATTGACTCATGCTTTTTCTCATATTGCTAATATTTCGATTTTCTGAATCATAGCTTCTAAGATTTCTTTGAAAATTCGATCATTGACTCATGGCTTTTTAGGACGTCCCACAGTAAGACTTGGGCGTCCTTATGCGATCGATCTGGGGTGAAGGAGGACAACACTCAACAGAAAAAAAAATAACCACACAGTAATCCGTTTTAGACCATTCTGAATCCAAATCCGCGAAAAAACCCATAGGTGTATGTCTGTGTGTGTGTGTGTGTGTGTAGGTGTGTGTGTGTGTGTAACAAAATCTTGTGTACTCTGCACAGGCCTTAGTTCTCAACCGATTTTCCTGGTTCTTTTTTTGTTCGTCGCGGAAAACTATCTAGTTGTGCACTACGTCGCCGGAATTTCGAATTTTGACTTTTAAGGGGGGGAAAGGGGGGGTTAATGCTCGAAAAACGTGCGTTTTTGGACATAATCTTGTGTACTCTGCCCAGGCCTTAGTTCTCAAACGATTTTCGTGGTTCTTTTTTCGTTTGACGCAAAATACTATCTAGTTGTGCACTACGGCGCCGGAATTTTGGATTTTGCTTTTTAAGAGGGGGAAAGGGGGGGGTTAATGCTTAAAAAACGTGCGTTTGCGTGCATATTCTTGTAAACTCTGCCCAGGCCTCAATTTCCAACCGATTTGCGTGTTTCTTTTTTTGTTTGACTCATATAACTTCCGAGTTGTACATGATTTTACCAGAGTACCAAAATTCGCAAGGAGAGGGGGTGAGTGGGGGGATAATATTCACAAAATATCCGATTTTTCAATATTTCGGTTACTTTACTGCTTACTAATTGTACCCAAGCTTTGAAATTGAGGAAAAATTCTCATTATACTTCCGAATTTTCATGAATCTTGTGTACTCTGCCCAGGCCTTAGTTTTTTCGTTTGACGCGGAATACTATCTAGTTGTGCACTACGGCGCCGGAATTTTGGATTTTGCTTTTTAAGAGGGGGAAAGGGGGGGTTAATGCTTAAAACATATTGTTTAGTAATGCATGCATTCCAGGGGACGTCCCATTGGATAAGCATTGGATCAGTTTAACCAGTTGTTAAGTGATAAAACTGTTTCACTCGATGTAATTTATTTATTACTTTAGGCAAGAAATAGTGACCCCCCCCCCCCACCATTATCCACCTTAACATTTCTAGCGGCATGGGAGCCTCGAATCTGAAGAGCATTTTAAAATCCATGATCTACGACACCCAACATGCGAATTCGAGTTCACCCCCCCCCCCCCCAACACCAATGGTGCCGGTCTGGCACCAAAGCGGAAATACGTCGTAAGATTGAACTTTCATCTGTTAGTTTTAGTAGGCAGTCCGTCGAAGTTCACATCCGTATTCAAGGTGAAACACACAAAAAAAAAACACGAAATATGCGGTTTATGGTGTCCTGGCACCATGGTGGCACCACTAATAGTTCCATGGTGGTACAGACAATAATTCATGAAAATCCGGAGGTATAATGAGAATTTTTCCTCAATTTCAAAGCTTGGGTACAATTAGTAAGCAGTAAAGGAACCGAAATATTGAAAAATCGGATATTTTGTGAATATCATCCCCCCTCTCACCCCCTCCCCTTGCGAATTTTGGTACTCGGGTGAAATTATGTACAACTCGGAAGTTATTTGAGTCAAACAAAAAAAGAAACACGCAAATCGGTTGGAAATTGAGGCCAGGGCAGAGTTTACAAGATTACGCCCGCAAACGCACGTTTTTTAAGCATTAACCCCCCCTTTCCCCCTCTTAAAAAGCAAAATTCAAAATTCCGGCGCCGTAGTGCACAATTAGATAGTTTTCCGCGTCGATGAAAAAAAGAACCACAAAAATCGGTTGAGAACTAAGGGCTGTGCAGAGTACACAAGATTATGCCCAAAAACGCACGTTTTTTGAGCATTAACCCCCCCTTTCCCCCCCTTAAAAGGCAAAATTCGAAATTCCGGCGACGTAGTGCACAACTAGATAGTTTTCCGCGACGAACAAAAAAAGAACCAGGAAAATCGGTTGAGAACTAAGGCCTGGGCAGAGTACACAAGATTTTGTTACACACACACACACACATACACACACACATACACACACACATACACACACACACACACACACAGACATACACCTATGGTTTTTTTCGTGGATTTGGATTCAGAATGGTCTAAAACGGATTACTGCGTGGTTATTTTTTTTTTCTGTTGAGTGTTGTCCTCCTTCATCCCAGATCGATTGCATAAGGACGCCCAAGTCTTACTGTGGGACGTCCTAAAAACGTGCGTTTGCGTGCATATTCTTGTAAACTCTGCCCAGGCCTCAATTTCCAACCGATTTGCGTGTTTCTTTTTTTGTTTGACTCATATAACTTCCGAGTTGTACATGATTTTACCAGAGTACCAAAATTCGCAAGGAGAGGGGGTGAGTGGGGGGATAATATTCACAAAATATCCGATTTTTCAATATTTCGGTTACTTTACTGCTTACTAATTGTACCCAAGCTTTGAAATTGAGGAAAAATTCTCATTATACTTCCGAATTTTCATGAATTATTCTCTGTACCACCATGGTGCCAGGATATGGTGCCATGATGCCATAAACCGCTTATTTCGTGTTTTTTTTTGTGTTTCACCTTGAATACAGGTGTGAACTTCGGACGGACTGCCTACCAAAACTAACAGATGAAAGTTCAATGTTACGACGTATTTCCGCTTTGGTGCCAGACTGGCACCATTGTTGGCGTTGGTGAGGTGGAGGGGAGGGGGGTGAACTCGAATTCGCATGTTGGGTATCGTAGATCATGGATTTTAAAATGCTCTTCAGATTCGAGGCTCCCATGCCGCTAGAAATGTTAAGGTGGATAATGGTGGGGGGGGGGTTACATCGAGTGAAACAGTTTTATCACTTAACAACTGGGTAAACTGATCTAATGCTTATCCAATGGGACGTCCCCTGGAATGCATGCATTACTAAACAATATGTTTGATATTGGAGATTGTTGTGCGTTGGACTGTTAGATATCGTCACTTAATGGGCATCATGACATATCTCTCTATGCTATGACGGCAAAACTGGCGATTGAGGCGCACTGAGCGGTTTTTTCGCAAAACTGATCTCTCCAGGCGATCTGGCCTGAAATTTTGAATCGAAATTGGTGTATAACTCAAAAAGGCCAACAATTGAGATATGCCATGATGCCCCTTAAGCGACGATATCAGATATTTTGTACGTTAGACGATTGATTACGAAGGAGTCAGAAGGATCGGCGTTTGGTAGTGGGGGATTGACGATATGAAGGTGGTAAGTACGATTCAGGTTCGTCGATTGATTCTGAAGAACCGACCAAGAACTGACCAAGACGTGAGGACGTTACTGTCTGTAAGAGCGTTCTCATTTAACCTTCATGGACAACCGGCCGTCGACCGTATTCAGATTTATGGGGTGAGCCGAGCCTCATCCTTCCAGCTCCATCACTTTCTTTTTCCCCTCTCAAGATCATTAGACTCTAACATCTAACACGATGTTGTCTTGAGTACTCATACCGACTAGAACTGTTGCTACTTCACACCTTGAAATATGTCAGCTCACCAAACATGTTGGAATCTTATGCAAAAACTAGATGAAAAGCCTGCTAAAAAAAGGCGAAAACAAATCGTAGAAAATAAACCGTAATACTGTGACATAAAAATTGTATGACTACAGGAGAAAAAGGAGATAACTGACTTTTTTTCTCGAAATGAGTTAGAGACGGTACCTTACCTAAAGATTTTATTATGGCGAACACAATGGGCACATCAAAACTGGGGAAAACCGGGTCCAAAAAGGCCAAAATCGCTGGTGAAATAAATGCGTACAGGGGAAGAACGGGACTCTCCAAGCGGTTCCGGGGGAAAAGGGGGTAACGTGAGCCCCTTCTATCACGCATCTAACCTCCTTGTTCAACATTCCCACCTCTCCCGCGACCCTGTGATTCACAGCTATCTACTGTGAATTACATTATTAAATATCTATATACATAAAACCCCAACCGTACGTACGTACGTACGTATGTCGTCCGAACGTGGGGGTCCCGGGTTCGATTCCAGGCCGCGACATCAAATTTTTTTTTTTTTTTACATATCCACAATTGTTTGCCTGCTTTTAGCAGGCTTTTCAGCTAGTATTAAATAATATGGCTCTCCTTAATCAAAAAGCAGCCGCAGCAACCCCAGACAAACGCAAGATGAAAACCTGGGCCATTCAAGGTTCACAAAGTAAATAGGTCTCTTGTTAGAAACTGGACAAGCTTCTTTAACAGTACAGATACACTAGGTATACGAAAATAAAGTACCGAAAACCATGAAGACAAGAGGAATAAGAGAGTTGAACATTGTCAAGAACCATCCCAGACTGGCATACCATCGGGATACCTACAATGGAGCCTGGACCAGCTCTGTCGTAATTCCGAATCTTTCAAGGAATAAGAAAAGCAAAACACTACTACCTTAAAACACAACACCAAAAACCCAACAGCAACACTGTGACAACGAATTTCACTTCCCAAGCCGAGCCTACAAGAAATCACTTCCGATCTCCAGGGAAAAATATGATGACCTCCAGCATTTGATGCAGTTTTGCTGTTCCAAAACAAAAGCATACTTCACGAAAATCAGACCAGCCAGCAAGAAATAGAATAATCTTTGCCCAAGAACTTTATTATCTCTGCTACAAAATTATCCGCGTAACAATATTATTGTAACCCAACACTTCTGTAAACTTTCAACTTACCTAACACAGGTACCTACCCAATATATTTTTAGAAAGATTTCAATTGAATGGTTTACAAATAAATTTTATGTTTTGGAGCTGAAAATAATGTGTTAACTTTAATTCATAGACCAAGAATACCATGGAGAAAACCTGCAATGCATGGAGATACCCCCCTTTTCCCCAGTATAGTTGGACTTTTAGGTGTTAGCTGGCTTCCCTGGCCCAACAGTGACTTAATTGCCGAACTTTGATTATGCAGTTACATTCTCTAGTACTTGAGGAACGTTGTGGTTTTATTATTTATTTTTTGCTCTCACACATGAACAGTAATGGCGCTTTCCACACACAAAATGTTCTGCTGAAAATTTTCGAAAATGGCAGTTATCCCCCTTTTCCCCTGTGGTCCTATAAATAAATACGTAATTAGAAAAAATTTGATGTCACGGCCTGGAATCGAACCCGGGTTTCCCAGACGATCGGCGACGTACACGTTCGGATGGGATTTTATGTATTTTATTTTATGATACTTAAAATTGCGAAAAAATCCGCTTTGATCGTGTGTTTTGGTGAACTTATTCCATATTAATTATTTTCCCCCTCTTTATAGAGATCTCCCTGAGCTAGGAAGGTTTCAGATGATGTTGTAGAGCTTTAGTGATTTTCAACTCAAAAATTGATTTTCTTACATTGTGAGCCTGTGCGTATTGGAAAATGCAACGAGTTGTTCCTTCGTAGTTATCTTTGGAGAGATATTGAAATAAAGGGTAGGTATCCACCCGCAACACGGCTTGTCATTTGATTATCAACCTTGTTTTGACGTCATCCGGCAGTGACGATCAGCTTATCATAATGTTGTCCCACGGCGGGCTTCATCTGCCCTATCGATCGAGCCGCTAATCTAGTTCACTTCCGATTCCTCGGAGAAACCAATGGAACTGCACTTCCACCTAGATTGCTCGATGTATTTCGACTAGATCGGGCAACAACTAAGCAAATACCTAGTTCCCTAAAAATCTACAAGATTAAGTAGATGATCCTTTCCATACATTGGATCATTAGAAATCAAACTTTCGGCAAATCCGTTACGTTTCGACAACTACTGGAGTCCTTGTCCACCTTTATTCCTTCTACAATGTTCAATAAAATGTTTTTCTCTCTCAAAAAAAAAAAAAAAAAAAAAAAAAAAAAAATAGACAATATTGCTAAGTTTTATAATTACGTTGGCATACAATCAATCTGACTGTGTTGGGACATTTGGGTGGAATCCAAAAAAATTCCGTCAAAATTGGAAGGAAATATCAATGAAAGTGAGCCTAAAGTTAAGGACGGCCCTTTAGCCTGATTCTCATATATGTAAAGGGTGACTCAAGTTGGGCATAACTTCAGGATTCGTTTATACATGTTATTTCTCAACAAAAAAAATGTCTCTTACCCATTTTGATTTAACCCCTTGTTTTTTCAAGTTTTTCCAATATAAAGAGTTTTTCGTGTTTTGAACTTTACGTCATTGAAACTGTCATAACTACTGTTATTAACCAAGTAAATTCAAATTTGAGTATATTTTTAGAAAGAACGTTACATTTTCAAGCTACCTAGTGCAAAATCAAAAAGTTTCAGCAATAAAACATTTTTGAAAAATCGAGTCGAAAAGCCAATTTAAATTTTTTTCTCGAAATTTTGCTTTTTTTAATTGAAGTTTTCACTCTGAATCCCTGATTTTCTTCGGAAATAATCATGCTCAAATTGTCAGCTTTCCAACGGTCTATCAATTTTTCTTTTTAAAATTCAAATAGGTAAATAAAAATTAAAAAATTGATCAATCAGTTTTTATTGTCGTATAAACACAAAATTCAATGAGAATGGTCTATTACGAAATAAATATCATATAAATATAGGAATTAGGATGATGTAAGCTCTATCGAAGATCAAGGAGGAACTCGACCGGGTCTGAACCCACCCACCATGGGGGCTCCAGAGCTGCTTTCCCATCAAATTGAGAACCCTTGAGTAAGAGTTACAAACGTCACCATTTGAGGATCCCAGTTGAATCGAGAAAGTTTTTGGAATGAGACTAAACATTTTGGCACAGAGTCAACTGTTTTTCGTATACCGTGTATATCTACAAGTAGGCTTGTGGATTATTCACTTCTCTCAGAATTGGTCTTCCATTTCTGTAAGAAAAGCATAAAGATGTTTTTGGACTTATAATTATTACAGGCAAAGGTATTATTCAAGGGGAGAGGAAAGGAACGCGACGGTCGCAAATTTCAATTCCAATCACCCTCATCGTCATCAACTGTCTTTCGTAAAATCTCACGTTTCCGCTCATTTTGAGCGCCATTTGCGTGGGCGGGTCGAAGTAGCGCAGAGACGGACAAAGTGGACCGCTGCGACACAAGAGACGCCCGTCTTCGCAGATGCACTTGTGGCACCATTTCTCGTCCGGCTTGTCCAGTACTTGGTTGTGGTGACTGCAGTAGATCGTCTCTCCAGAGATACCTGGATCACATCAATTAGCCTAAAAAAATTTCGATGGGAGTAATCGAGACAAAGACAATCTTTGCTGACTATCTGGCAAACATGTTCACTCCAAACCTTGCAATGACGTATGAACAGAATCTAGAGGACACAAATAGTATTGATCAAGATGTCAACATTCCACCCGTCAGTATCAAAGAGATTAAGCTCATAATCGATAGGGAAATCAGTCCTGACCTTATTACTGGTCAGATCCTTAAGCATATTTTGCGTAAAGCCATTGCAAAAATAACCATGATTATTAATGCGATTATAAAAAACCTCGGTTGTGGAAGATTACCGAGGTCATAATGATTCCTAAACCTGGAAAGCCTCCCACGAAGCCAAGTTCGTACAGACCAATCTCACTTCTACCAGTATTATCAAAATTATTTGAAAAACTAATCCACAAGCGACTAGTTCCTATAATAATTATGGGATTCTTCAATTATTGAAGAACGTAAGCTCTTTCAAAGTCACCAGTTTGGCTTCCGACTGAAGCATTCCACGATCGATCAAGTCCATAGAATAACACATATAATTGAACAAGCCCTTGAGGCGTTTGACAAAGTTCGGCATGAGGGACTCAACTACAAGCTGCACAAATGTCTACCAATGTATGCTGAGCTGATTCAGTCTTATCTCACCAATCCTTACTTCAGAATAAAGCAAGAAGACTCCTACTCAGAGCCAAGGCTGATCAATGCAAGAGTCCCACAAGGGAGTATTCTTGATCCGCTCTTGTATGTCCTTTAGACCAGTGATCTCCCAGAGATTGGAATGTACACCACAGCCAGTTTCGCAGATGATACAGCGATTTTGGCAGTCGGAGAATGTAATACCGATTCAATATTCAGCATTCAAGAGAATCGATTATATTCCGGGACATTTCAAGGGGATAGTTATTCCGAATACTAATGAAGCCAAATACCTATCTAGCTTTCTTGTGAAGCAGTGAAGTGAACATCCACCATAGTTAACAAAACTCAGTGATGTATTTTAGTTCTGAAGCTGAAATTTTCTACCAGTTTCCTTCTAAGGCTCATTTCATCAGATACTTATTGAAACAAATGAGGAAACTGGAATAGGGTAAACTTGAGGAAAGTGTTGTCCAGTTTTTATTTTATTTTAATGATGTGTTTATTATTACGACGGTATAAAATATATTCAGTAATTTCTCTTTGTTGATATGTACTAATCGCAGTCCTGTTCATAGATAGACCTACTTCCACAACACATTGCACACTTCTCTTCTAGTGGTTGGTGACTTCATCGTCGTAAGTCCCTGCTGTCAGGGTTTACTTTCGGATATGAGAAGTTCATATGCGTTGAATTCTCTCTTTAACAGTTTGGTTCATTTAAGGACTCAATTCCCTGATATCGGCAGTTTTATTGTGGCTTCCTCAACTGTCTTTCCTACTGCTATGATTGCTTTGTCGCCTGCAAATGTTGCTGTGGCTGCTTCTGTTGGTTCTGGAAGATCCCATGTGTACAGAAGGTACAAAACCGGCCCAAGCACACTTCCCTGGGGTAAGTTGTCCAAAATAACATTTTGTTCCAGTTTTCCTCTCATGCTCATTTTCGCCCGAACACCAGAATATCGTTCGAAGATGCACCACAAAAATTTAGTTATTCAAAAACCTTTACAAGTTTGCATTTTAGTCCAAGTATATAATTCAGAGTTACTTCTTACTAGACTACTTGTTGCATCATCATTTGGGTTTCAATAATGATAAACAGCTAATGGTAATGGACAAATTTCAAACACCGAATTTGCTTACATGGTCATATCGGTACATGAAATAGCCACCATAATAACCACAAAATAGTTTTTTTGAAAGATTTGTCGTCAAAATTTGAACTTCAATTATCCTTCAAATACTCACCTTTAAACCAGAGGAATAGTACCGTTAGAAGAATTTTCTCGAACATAAATCTGTAAATATATCTGTATATCTTCAGTCACGTCACTTTTCCTGAGCTCTTTCACATTTTCTATCTTTGGCGTGAATTAGCCTACTATCGCAATGTGCCATGAAATTATTCTTTTTTCCAATTTTAGCATTCAATTGAACACAACAACAATAATTACACAGCAACAAGGGTTAGTTTACAAGGAAGATTAAGAATGTATTAATATCACAAAATTTGAAGGTTCTATAATTTTGTGAAAATCAGTCTTTTTGAGCACTTTTTATGAATACACTCACAAGAGTCTGAGTTTGTCGTATGTTGGTTCATTACGCCGGACTGGAGAGATTTTTAAATACTACTTCAGCTGATCGGCACTGCTCCTTACCTTGCCATTATCATACAATTCCAAAAAATCAACCCAGTTCCCGTAGACCGATTTTATTAAATTTGGTATATCGGCTTTATTTGACGTCTTGTTGTGCACCGAAGCTTTCGGTTACTGTCAGCAACTTCCGAGGGTTGAAGAGATTTCCAAAACTCCCTAGCTTGAAAACTCTCGATATACAGGTATAGTTTTTTCATTCATTGAAAATAGCGTCGTCTTTTTTTAATTTTTTCGAATTGTTGGACACCACCCAGAGCTCTATTTTGCTTATTTAGGATAATAATTAGCTAATTAATAAATTTTGCATGAAGTGTTCTCGTAAATTTAAGATAGTGTTAAATTTGAGAAACGAATGAGACCACCTAGACGATCAACAATATGGTTAAATGCACGTTTATTGTGAAATTTAGGGCAGTGGTGTGGCTACGGTCGTTGGGGCGTCGTTGTTTGGCTGTGGACTTTGGACCGACTTGCGTGGGGTCGTGGGTTCAAGGCTCATCTGGGCGGTGAGGCAATGGGAAGCCATGAGCGAAATCATCAGAACAAATTCTGATCTTCCCTTTGGAAGACAGCTGATGACGTCCTCGACGCCAGGAGTGGCAGTAGGACGAAAATCCAACCTGAAATGGTTTACTTTACTTTTTCACTTTTTTTTGGAAATTTATATAAACACGTGGGTCCCTTGCCTTGCCTTAAGGTTTCAAATTCCACCCCTCCCACCTACCGCTGGTCCTTGAAACGTAGTTGAAGGGTGAACTTTACAGAAAAATAATAGACTATTGTGAATTAATGAAATATTTATTCCTCGAGAAGTATTTACTTATACAAAATAATTACTTAAACAGTGTTATTGGATTGTAACACCCATAACCATTGGACAAAGTTCTGTGCAGCTGGGGGAAATTATTGTGTTATAATTTGCAGCGTTTTTGGTTGGTGGATCGGTCCAAACAAACAAACTAACATAATTTGGCGTTTTAAAGGAAGAGTGTGTTTTAGAGGGGAAACGAAATAAATTCTCAACTCTCCAAAAGTGGTGACAAAACTTCGTGCTAGCTAGACTTTGGAAGTACTTATCAGAAAGAGCAATGATCTGCCAGAGGTGGAACAAACACGACCGACTGAACTAGTTCCACTTTCCACCATTGAATGAGGTGAAAATCTCCGCTCGTTGTCACGGAAAGGCAGTCTGTTTTCCCCCGTCAAACTTTGTCTAAGATCGGAGGTCGACGGAAGATGAATGCCCATTGTCATTTCAGCGACAGCCCCCGTGTACCTGTCTTCAGCCAGGAGTCCAACTTTGATAACAGTTGGGTGTTGACTTTGACACGGTCGTTCTCAAAATCTACTTCTATTCCACCTCCGAACTGCATTTCCTTTCGGCATTGTCAAGTTCTCCGTGAATTTTTGAAATTTCAAAAATACAGGAACTCATCAAAAATTGATCAAGATTGCCTTTGGAATCGAACAAGAAATACAATTTTATAATTGACTCCAATACCCCCTCACTCTACAAGGTTGTTGCATAGAATAGCGGGTTGATAGGAATTGAACGCGTGGTCGAATCACTGGCCATCGGTCGTGGTAGTTTACGGGTTTCTCACAAAGGCCCGCAAGGCGACATTGAAGTACCGGCCTTTGCAGTCTTCCAGTTCAGGCGGTCATCACGCCACCAAAGGCCCGCGTAGCCACGTTGAAACGACGGCCTTTGCAGGAGTGAGGAACTATTCGCCCTCTCATACAACGTCCCTTATTACCCCTATTCCCCCCCCCCCCTTCGCAAAATTTGATGTTTTCCAATTCCAGGTACAAAGAATACTAAAATCGAATAACAAATGCCACAGAAGTTAGAGACTCGTTTGCTCCAACGTTAACGGAAATTGATGAGATTCAAATTCTGGGTTCTAATTGGAGTCCAGTTGTGCCACGAATATTTTGGTTACTCTCTGTCAATTCTGAGGGTTGAAAAAAGGGTATGAATACTTTAATTCTGAATGATTGTCGATTGATACAGAGGAATCAATTATTGACTATGAAGGTTCGACTTTTGTGATAGATAGATAGGCAGGTAAATATATGTTTGTTCGACACCATTTTTTACAATTTTACAAGAAGACAAATATTGTTTAGTAATTCATTCATTCCAGGGGACGTCCCATTGGATAAGCATTAGATCAATTTAAACCAGTGGCTAACCCATAAAACTGTTTCTTTAATATTTATTTAGTATTTTAGGCAAGAAACAGTGGTATCCCCCCCCTCCCTCACCGTTATCCACAATAACATTTCTAGCGATATGGGAGCCTCGAATTTGAAGAGCATTTTAAAATCCATGATCGAAGATACCCAACATGGGAATTCGAGTTCACCCCCCCCCCCCCCCCCGCCACCAACGCCAATGGTTTCAGTCTGGCACCAAAGCGGAAATACGTCGTAACGTTGAACTTTCATCTATTAGTTGTGGTAGGCCGGCCGTCGAAGTTCACATCCGTATTCAAGGTGAAACAAAAAAAAAAAAAAAAAAAAAAAACACAAAATATGCAGTTTATGGGTACAATTTGTATGCTATAAAAGAACCGAAATATTGAAAATTCGGTTTTCTGTGTGAATATCTTATTAACTTCTTGCGAACTTTGATACTCTGGTGAAAAAATGAGCAATTCAGAAGATTTCTGAGTCGAACAAAACCAAAAACACGCAAATCGGTTGGAAATTGAGGCCTGGGCGGAGTTCACAAGATTATGCCGGCAAACACTCGTTTTTTTAAGAATTAGCCCCCCCTTTCCTCCCCTTAAAAGGCAAAATTCGAAATTCCGGCGACGTAGTGCACAACTAGATACGTTTCCGCGACGAATAAAAAAAGAACCACGAAAATCGGCTGGAAATTGAGGCCTGGGCAGAGTACACAAGATTATGCCCAAAAATGCACGTATTTTAGCATTAACTTCCCTTTCCTCCCCCCCCCCACCAACCAAAGACAAAATTCGAAAATCCGGCGACGTAGTGCACAGCTAGATAGTTTTCCGCCTCGAACAAAAAAAGATCCACGAAAATCGGTGACAAGTAAGGGCTGGGCAGAGCACTTAAGATTTTGTCCCACACACACACAGACATTCACCTATGATTTTTTTTAGCGGATTTGGATTCAGAATGGTCTAAAACGGATTAGTGTGTGGATATTTTTTTCTGTTGTCCAACTTTACCCCAGATCAATTGCATAAGGACGTCCAAGTCTTACTGTGGGACGTCCTAAAAATGCATGATGGGATGCGATTTCCTCAGATTTCCTACCAGACTGGCTGGTTGTAGGGTAGGATCTTTGCAAAATCGCTCCATCTCGGCAAATAAATTGATATCTACTATACATTACACTATATGTTTTTCACACTTTACTTCTTGTATTACTTTATCCTTGGTTACATACATGGACGCTATTTAATCATCTCAGCGCTGAAACCCGACAATACTTTCTGGGGGCTAGACTCTCCTAATCATCTCCAGTGCTTTTTTTTTTTAATCTCTCCTCAAAGATGGAGGGGGCACGCCATTATAGTTATAGTAATATCTGACTCCAATTCCATTCCAAATTCTAAAAGCTTTCCGGACAATTATGTTATTGTTATGGATATAAGGAATTTGTCACATCCAGTTAAAGGATTTAATTCGACTCTTTTTGACGAGCAAATTGGATTCTCAGGGTCTTGGAAGTAGTTTTATCAGAACGGCTCTTAGTAGCCAAGGAAAACTTCATGGGTCAGTTTGTTCTTCGATTGATCTCATTCTTCCTTGTAAAGTACCGTATATCAGTGATAGATCGCCGGCCGTTGTGACAAGGGGTTCCCAGTTGGAGCATATCGCAGCGAAACTATTACATTTATTTCAAGACAAATGTTTATTGGTGGTCGCCCGAGGGCACAAGGTGATTGGGCCGCTCCCCCGGACTGCAGGACAGAAATAATAAACCCGCCTCGACTTCTGATTCCTCTCTGGGTTTTAGCGCCTCGACCGTAGCCTTCTGGGTCTTCATGAAGATCCTTCTTGCCTCTGATATTATATTCATACGAATTATATAACAGGATTCGTCGTGGGTTTTGCGGTCATTTATTGATCAATATTTTGGGTTGAGGGTGAGGAGAAAATGTTCCTATCCTCTGCCGTACTGTAATGTATTGGTAATGTTCTGTATTGGTCCTTTTCCCGGTCAGTCTGATGCAGAAGTGCCGTTGCTGTGTTCAGTTTTCCCCAAATACCAGCTTCGTTTTTATTTTGTTCAACCCGATTCCTTCTTCATCTTGTAGGAGAACAAAATCTTGTACGTATCAACGGCTGTGAATAACCTGGAAATCTTGAATAGAATTCAATCCAAAGCACCCCGTGTTGTATCGGGAGCGCTGCCATGCACTCCAATCAATGCCCTTCGCGCTGAGGCTGGTGAACCGCCGCTAAATCTTAGAAGACAACAACTATCTCTAAGGTTTCTCGCATCCCTATACAGTCGCAATCAGAATATCTTCGCAACGATCCGCAAGCTTACCATCGACGTACTCACCTGCGAATTTTGGAGGAAAAAAGTCGAACCTCTACAGTGCAACAGTTTCACTTCACTATCACAGAGTCTTCTATGGATTCAACAATCTCACGTTCCCTTTCAGTATTTGTCGGACTACAAGGCACTTTGGGAGCGCCCTATAATTACAAAGCTCCCAGAGATAACATACTCGACACC
Organism: Apolygus lucorum; assembly: GCA_009739505.2. Taxonomy (NCBI): domain Eukaryota; kingdom Metazoa; phylum Arthropoda; class Insecta; order Hemiptera; family Miridae; genus Apolygus; species Apolygus lucorum. Next base: position 32,071,392 of record CM019173.2, on the reverse strand, counting down.
TTCATCAGCTGAGTCACATCTGAGAGAACACCTAGCCCTCCGTTACCCAAGCTTTGTCATCCACGGTATCGTGGGTTGTGCTGTTTATGCCCCCTCCCTGAATGAGACTCTCCAGCGCCGTATCTGGGATCATGCCACAATATACACTGCTGAAGCATTTGCAATATATGAAAGTTTACAGCTTATGGCTCGTACTCGGACGTCGGATTCTGCCATAATCGTCACTGATTGCCAGTCCGTTCTGACAAAGCTGTGGTCAGCCAATCCTGGAAAAAAATGGGAAAATTGGAGATGGAAATAAAACAAAAGTTGCTCCAACTACAGTATGATGGCATCAATACCCGATTTATATGGGTGAAGAGTCACCAAGGAATAGTGGGCAATGATATTGCGGACCGTAATCCAAAAATCGCAGCTATGAACGTTGCATTGCCTGAGGCTACCCCATGGTTCCCTCCGACCGACTTGAAGAAGATCATTGCAGTTGAAATTACCAGAAAGTGGAAGATACAACACGAAAACTACCATGTAGGCCAACGATATATCAGAATCTTCCCTCCACCTCGATTGCACGCCTGGTTTGATGATATGCCACTAAGGTCTAAGATGTTCTTCAAAACACTGTCGCGCCTGAGAACAGGTCACAGCTGTACCAAAAAGTACCTCTTCAAAATCCGAAGATCGACGAGCGAACTGTGCGACCTCTGTTCAGTGGTTGAAGACGAGCAACATCTATTGATGGAATGTCCACGTTTCGTTTCTGCAAGAAAACATCTCTTCGAAGAAGTCTCTAAATCAGTCCCTCAGCCCTTCAATTTTGACCTGATCCTCCGACTTCAAGACGGGCATCATTACGATGCCATCTTTACATTTTGTAAGGACTGTAGTCTGACTCTTTGATTTAATACGTATGTTTTTTAATTTTATTTACTTGTTTGTTATTTTAAATTAACTAAAGTTTGAAATGTAAATTTGGTAAATGTATTTTGTTTGAAATGTAAAAAGGTAAATGTAAATTTTCTTTAGTATGACAGGCTGAATAGTTCTACTGAAGCCAATAAAATTATTTAAAAAACAAAAGAACAAAAACTATGTGAATAACTCAATTTTTATCATCATGACGCACACAATCCCGCTCTTTTCCTTACACGCATCGATATCAACAAGGCAGTGAACAAAGCGTTAGCAGTAATAGGGAAAATGAGGCTCATGATAAAAATTGAGGATCCCTCGCCAGACATGAGGAACCTTCTGGGAAACACCACGAAAGTTATTATGCATTATGGAGCAGAAATGGGCTTGATCATTGAGTACCCACAAAATAGAGTCAGTAAAGATTGTTGGTGAATATTTTTATAACAACAGCTCCCTCACCTCTCACCTGGTCTGCTTCTTGATGTAATCAGTCTGATTTCAGGAATTCACATCAAATCCAGTCTTCAACGATCTTCCTGCTTGATGCTGCTCAGTGTCAGGTGAGCCTACAAATGTCATCCAATTATATGAAATCCTTTCTACTCTAAAATCCTGAAATCGATGTAAAATCCCTCTGAAATCATTTACAATGAAAGGCCCCTTCTAAATAGAACCTCCCGTCTTCTATGGACTGGGTAGAATGATATTCGGAGTTGAAAATTGATTTTGAGCATAATATCTTAATCCAAATTGTGAAGTGCGAGCATATTTTGGTGCCTATACAGAATTTTTATCTTTTTAAGTCCAACAATAAGTCCAGTGATTGTTCAGACAATGGAAATTTTCCAGAATAATATACCCATTTTGCATTTTAAAATATGTCGATAACTATTATGAAAGTAAAGGTAAATATATAGTTGCATTTTAACATAATGATGTAATGGAGTCTGGAAAGGTCTATTGTATTTTGCCATTGCACGTTCATTGGCAGTCCTTGAAAGATATTCCTTACAAAGCATTCAAGATCAATTGTTTTCCGAAATCCGATAATACGAAAATGATACGAGAAATGATTTCATGAGAGAGGAGAGACGAGTGTTTTTTTTTTCTCGTCGTAAGCAACAATACAGGAGATGGAAGTGATAAGAGATGGCTTATCGGTCGATTGCGCCTTCGGGGGTCTGCTGCAGGACCTACACCAGTCTTCACTGCGAGGGGTATTTTATGAATGAAGCAATTAGTTGCGGGCAAACTCGTAGTAAGAAAGATTCCAAACTGGTCGGAGTCGGATGTCGAAAGCCTCGCCGTATTCTACTTGTATGTAAGGTATATTTCACCGCATAAACGTACAGAAGATTACTAAGTCTGAAGACAAAGTTATTGCTTATTCGCAGTAGTCTTAACTTATACTCTTTTTCATTAATTATTTCAAAGAACGCATTCTTGTTGATGGAACACAATCGAATGAATTTTATATTGATCAGACAAACCCCTACCCTGTATACTCACCTCATTTCAATTTAATTCAAGTTTTCTCCTGCTTAAGTTAGTAGAAAAAGTAATTTATATTGATAAGTACTGGCAATTTTCCCAGTTATAACATTTATTATAATTTTTGCTACAGTTAAAATCACGACAAAACCAATTTCCTCGTCCAGGGACAAAAATAAGAGCGAGAATCGACCCAAAAGTTCAATCTTGATCTTCCGCGGGAGGCAGGTCTTGATTAGACCTCGGAGCCCATTTCTTCATTCACCTTCTGACTCGTCTGCATGAATGGATCGTCCAAGTTGGGATGATTGAGTGGTTACAGATCTCACTGCCCTGTCCGAAAGATCTCTGTTAATTTCCTTCTTCTCAGGCATACAGTCGCCTCTCATTTGATCCTCCCGTGACACGCTTTTACGTTGCCCTACTTCGCTTCCGATTGCGGTCACCACCTTTGATTTTCTCGAAAACATTACTGTATCATCAATGAAAATAATTTATTCTTTAATTAATTAATTTCATGGCGTCTTTCCAACATTATGTTGTTGCAATGGAGAGGTTTGGAAATCGAATTTGGGCAAAACCTTCCTTATTGATTCCGAGTCTACCAAGGTAGAGGAAGCTACGTTTTCACTTTTCAAGGTTGAAAAAAATGTTCTCCAAAATCCAAATTTCCACTCGAGTTTTACGTTTTAGACCTTCTTGAACAATTTTGGTTCCGCGTCTGTCTGTCTGCCATGAAATCCTTGTAATCGGCATGAGTATACGAAGTTATTGTCCGATTTCGATGAAATTTTCAGGGATTGTGCGGCTTGGCGTGTAGACGGTCACCTATGAAAATCTTCTACCCAAGACTGATAGTAGCTGCTGCGCATGCGCAAACGTGAATTCCTTTTAACAGCTATAACTTCCACATTTTCCATCCCATTTCGACCACATTTTCAGGGATAATACGGATTATTGTGTAAATGGTCCCTCATGAAAATCATTGCTTCAAAATTGACAGTAGCCTCTGCGCATGCGCAAATGTGAATTACTTGTAACAGCTATAACTTCCACATTTTTAATTCAATTTTGATGAAATGTTCAGGGATAACACGGATTGGAGTGTATTATCATGGAGTGGTCCGCTATGAAAATCATTGCCCCCAGATTGAATTCCCCAACGTGAATTCATAACAGTCATGACTTTTTGTTTTCTCATCCGATTTCTAAATTTCCAAGGATTAAGCGTATTGGTGTGCAGATGGTCCCCTATGAGGGTAGAGTAAGGTTCGTAGAGATTGAAGTTTTGAGATTAACCACTTTGCATCGGATTAACTACTATGTATCGGGTTATGGAGGGAGCTATGTGCCACACCCACTTTTTCACAATGCGTAGGTAACTACTCGTATAACCAATCGACGTCGAAAAATTGTAGAATGCCAAAAAACAAACACAAATGATAGAAAAATCACTCCAGAGGGCTGTTCCCTTAAGAATTCATGTTGAATCCAAGTACTTTCTGGTGAAATTACTTTCTAAGCTGAGAAATTTCACTTTATTTGCCTGTTCAGTTCGAACCATGTACGAGCATTTTCTCACTTTTACTTGAAATTGTTTTTAAAATTAAGATAGCGCTGATCACAAAAAAAAATCCACGTGGACATCCTTGATGTTAACAACGATCCGAGGCATATTTAGATACTTTTTCCGAGTAATTGAGAAAAGCTTTTGTGAAAGTGGGAAAAACCTTTGATTCTATGACACTTCTTATCTGAGAATCTCATTAGAAGGCTGTTCTCTTTAGCCTTCATGTAGACGTAAAGAACTTCAGTAGGTACTTCCGTAATTACTTTATTGATTCAGTGACTTTCAATGCAGAGGAATTTAACACAATTTGCCTGTTCAGGTGTTTCGAACCATGTGTTTTTGCGCTTCCAACTTGAAATTGTTTCCAAAATATTGAAGATGCCTATTGCAGATCACCCAAAAATTTCCACGTAGGCGTTCCAGGACGATGATTCGGACCTTTATTAATTTACTTATTGGTTTATTATTTTCAATAATAAGCCTTTGGAATCGAGCAAGAAAAGAAAAATTTTAACCCCCCCCCTCAAAATTTGATGTTTTACGTTTCAAGGTACGTAGAATCCGAAAATCGAATAAAAAAATTTCCGTCCGTCCGCCGTACGCGGCACTTTTCTTAGCAACACTGGACCGATTTGGTTCAAATTTGGTATATGGGCTCCATTTGGGGTCTAGTTGTGCCGCGAAGCTTTTGGTTGATGTAGGTCACTTATAAGGGGTGAAAATTAAGGGTTGAAAATTTCAAGAGTGCCCTAGCTCGAAAATTCTCGAAATAAAGGTATCGTTTTTTCACCAATTTTAAATTGTACAGAATTTTTAAAAATTTTTGAGACCACCCGGAGCTCTGTAGGACAAACCGTTCGGTCCCTACGAGTATTTGAAGGTTTTCCTTCGATAAAACAGAATCATGAGTGTGAATCGCAAAAGAGGTCTAATCGCCGTTCAAATTTTATCTGACTAAAATGCGATCGCTGTTCATTTCTTCGATTTGTATACAGTTTTGCCTTCTGCGTAACCAGTAATCAAATTTCCATATCAAGCTTTCTATTTTTCGAATCGAGTGTGAAGCGTTTAGTTCTTTCTAATAAACTTGATTGTGAAGGTGTGAAGCCATTATAGTGTGGTAGGTAGTACCTACCAATAGGTAGGTGTGGTAGGTAAAAAAAAAATTGGTAGGTAAAACAATGTTTGTAGGTAAAAAACGCTGCAAATCATTGCTCACTGATCAGCTGAGTGAGCTCCGAAGCCATTTTCAATGCTATTGAATGGAAGTGCTCTTCCAGGCGTCTCCAGCATTCGAGGATATCTTCTTCACTCCTCACATCACTGATCAGCTGAGTGAGCTCGAAAGCCATTTTCAATCCTATTGAATGGAGGTGCTCTTCCAGGCGTCTCCAGCATTCGAGGAGATCTTCTTCACTCCTCACATCACTGATCAGCTGAGTGAGCTCGAAAGCCATTTTCTATTGGAAGAACGATTTGATGCTTCTGCAATATCATGGTTGACAAACAAGATGACTAAATTCTAACCACATGTTTTGAAAAGTTTCCCAAAAATATATTGAGTTGATGTTCGGAATTCGCTGCGTGTACTCTGTGTATAATTCAATTTATATTAGGTTAGGTCCCTTCAGCTTCAGAGTTCTAAATTCCGAATATTATGAACAACTTCAAGATCGAGTGTCTCAGTAAGGACAATTATGACACGTGGAAATTACAGATGGAAGCAATTCTTGTGAAGAATGATGTGATAGGGTTCGTAGACGGAACAAACCTATGTCCGGTAATTTTAGCTGATCGTCCCGAAACAGAAGCCGCAAAAGCAGCATGGTGTAAAGCCGACCGAAAAGCGAAATCGGATTTGATTCTGGCCATTTCACCAAGCGAGTTGAAGCAGGTGAAAGACTGCAATACCTCTCGAGAATCGTGGACGAAGTTGGAGTCCATTTACCAATCAAAAGGACCTGCTCGGAAAGCAACATTGTTGAAACAATTAATGCTACATAAAATGAGAGAAGGAGAAGATGTGAAGGATCATCTTGACAAGTTCTTCGACGCTGTAGATAAGCTTCGAAATATGGAAGTAGACATCAACCAGGACCTACTTGCCATTATGTTGCTGTACAGTCTACCAGAAAGTTTCGAAAACTTCAGATGCGCGATCGAAACTCGCGACGATCTTCCAACTCCCGAAACTCTCAAGATAAAGATTATCGAGCAGAGTGAATCTCGAAGAGAAAAGTATGGTGCAGACACTAATGCGATGATGGCGAAAAAGAAATTCCTGAACATGAAAAAAGGCAAACAATCTATCGATGAAGATAAAAGTGAAAAACCGTTTCCCTACAAGTGTAATTCATGTGGTAAAAAGGGGCATAAAGCTGTTGAATGCCGAAAGAAGAAACAATCCCAATCCGCGAATAACAGTACGGAGAATAACATGTTGATGACTGAAACAGCATTGAACGTTTCAAATTCAACGAAATGGTGCCTTGACAGTGGATGCAGTTCGCACATGTGTAGCGATGGTAGAAGATTTGTAACACTTGAAACTGCAGGTTGCAGCAGAGTGAACCTCGCTAACACGTCCTCGTCAGGTGTATCAGGAAAAGGCATTGTGAAGCTGAAAGTATCAAATGAAGATGAAGATAGAATAGTAAATCTCAATGAAACCCTGCATGTTCCAGACTTGAGATCCAATTTACTCTCAGTCAGCAAAATAACAGACAAAGGATACACAGTAATTTTTACAAAAACGTCTGGAGAAGTTCTGGATAAAGACGGAAATATTTATCTAGTTGCTAAACGAATGAATGATCTATATTTCGTGGAGGAAAGTTCATCTATTGAAGCAAAAACCATAGAGGAGACGAAAGCCAAGTCAAAACTTGAACTATGGCATCAACGATTTGGACACTTGAATCAAGTGGATCTAAAAGCATTGGAAAACAAGAATAGGGCATTAGGATTGAAATTGGAAAGAAATGAGAAGTTGACAGATTGTACTGTATGTGTGCAAGGAAAGATGTCACAGAAACCTTTTCCAAAGAAATCCAATCGCACAACTGAAATCTTGGACATCATCCATACCGATTTGTGTGGACCAATGCGTGTTCAATCGAAAGGAGGTGCACGATATTTTCTGACCCTGATTGACGACTCTTCTAGATGGTGTGAGGTCAGGTTTCTGAAAAAGAAAAGTGAAGTCCTCGTGGAATTCAAGAAGTTTAAAAGTTTAGTGGAAAATCAAAGGGGAAGAAAGATCAAATGTATTCAATCGGACAATGGAAAAGAATACTGCAATCGAGAATTTGATGAATATTTGGAGAGCTGTGGTATTACCAGAAGACTGACCGTTCCACATACTCCAGAACAGAACGGGGTAGCAGAAAGGAAGAATCGAAGTTTGGTGGAAACAGCCAGATGTATGTTGATTCAAGCCAAATTGCCAGCATCCTTTTGGGGAGAAGCGATTTATACTGCGAATCACATTCGAAACAGATGTCCATCATCAAGCATAGATGGAATCACTCCTTTTAAACTGTGGACTGATAAAATACCTACCGTATCTTATTTTCGAACCTTTGGATGCAAAGCATATTTCTTGAACAAAGAACCTGGAAAAGACAAATTTGCTCCAAAAGCAAAACCTTGTACCTTTATTGGATATTCAGAGCAATCCAAGGCATATCGAATATGGTCACCAGCAGACCAGAAAGTATTTGTTTCAAGGGATGTCAAATTTCTTGAACAGCAAACAGAAGGTGAAGGATTTGAAGAATTTATGTCAACCGAAACGAAAAACATTGAACGGAAAACTGATGTGAAATATCAGAACTTTATTTCTACAAATCAAAGAATGGAAACTGGAATAAACAACGAAATTGACGATATTGACGAAGTTCAAAATCAAGACGAAACTGTGTCATCTACCACGAGAACTGTGCGAGGTAGAGGAAGACCGCGAATTGATCGATCAGGGAACAGAGGAAGACCACGAAAGGTTTATAACGAAGTTCAAGTACCAATTCAAGTTCCAGAATCAGTACAAGAACAGAGTAATAACCCAGAGGTACTTCTAGGACCTGACGAACAAGCAGGAGTCGCAGAACTGACACTGAAACAAGCACTTGCTCAATCAGATGGAATTGGATGGAGAGAAGCGTACAAGTCAGAATTGTCGTCAATAATCGAGAACAAAACATTCATCATTGTAGACCGACCAAAGGAACAAAATGTGATCGGATGTCGAGTCGTTCTGAGAGAAAAGCTGAAAGCAGATGGTACAGTTGAAAGAAAGAAAGCCCGATTGGTAGCACAGGGATACAACCAACGTCAAGGGGAAGACTTCAACGAAACTTTTGCTCCAGTTGTTCGAATGAGCTCCATCAGAACGATCATGGCCTTGGCAGTCGAGAATGACATGGAAATTCATCAACTTGATGTAGTCACAGCATTTCTTAACGGTGATCTTTGTGAGAAAATCTACATGAAAATTCCAGATGAATTCGAATCAGTATTGAATGACATCATCAATGATGAGACATTTTCTGACACAATAAGAACAGATGCACAAAAAATGTTGCAAGAATCAAAGAGAGGGAACAAAGTTTGTCTCCTAAACAAAGCTCTTTATGGATTGAAGCAAGCAAGCCGACAGTGGTACCTGAAGTTGACTGAAAACGTCAGGAAGTTAGGGCTGAAACCACTGGAGATGGAACCTTGTGTTTATCATGCAAGACGAGGAAAAGATTTGCTCATATTGGCCATATATGTGGATGATTTATGGTTAGCTTCAACAAACAAGAAGTGGACAGAAACAATGATGCAATCGTTAATGAAAACGTTTAAAATGAAATATCTTGGCAAAATCAACTACGGACTTGGAATCGAGTTTGTCCAACGCCTCAACGAGGGGAAGTTATTCATGTCGCAACGAAAGTATACGTTGGATATCTTAAAGCGTTTCGGCATGGAAGACAGCAAACCCGTGAAAACTCCACTGGAAGTTGGGGTGAAACTTCAGAAACCCAAAGAAGTTAGCCAAGAGAATCTGAACAAGTACCCCTATCAGCGACTCATAGGCTCACTCATGTATCTGGCAGTCAGCACCCGCCCTGATATAGCTTTCGCAGTGAACTCACTCAGCCAGTTCAACAACTGCTACACTGAAGAGCATTGGATGGCAGCCAAAAGAGTCTTGCGCTACCTGAAAGGAACATCGGAGTACGGCATCACGTTTCACAAAACTGGAAAACCGTTAGTGGGTTACGTGGATGCAGATTGGGGGAACTGTGTCATGGATAGACGCTCCTACTCTGGATACATATTCGTGCTAGGAGGAGCAGCTATCACATGGGAAGCTCGAAAGCAGCGCACTGTCGCCTTGTCAAGCGTAGAAGCGGAGTACTTGGCACTTGGAGAAGCAACGAAGGAGGCAATATTCCTACGACAGTTTTTGAGCTCGATGGGAGTCTTAGTTGACAAACCAACTCTCGTGTTCAACGACAACCAAAGCTCTCAACTACTCGTGAAGAATCCTGCCTACCACTCGCGCACGAAACACATCGACATTCGACACCACTTCATCCGGAATTGTGTTGAAGAGAAAATCGTCGATTTCAAGTACCTCCCGACAGCCGACATGCCAGCGGATATGTTTACAAAACCGCTAGCTAATAACAAACATAAACTGTTTACCAGTGAGGTTGGAGTTGGTCATAGCAACATGATGGAACAGAAGAACGAATCGAGGGGAAGTATTGGAAGAACGATTTGATGCTTCTGCAATATCATGGTTGACAAACAAGATGACTAAATTCTAACCACATGTTTTGAAAAGTTTCCCAAAAATATATTGAGTTGATGTTCGGAATTCGCTGCGTGTACTCTGTGTATAATTCAATTTATATTATTTTCAATCCTATTGAATGGAAGTGCTCTTCCAGGCGTCTCCAGCATTCGAGGAGATCTTCTTCACTTTTCTGATCACTGATCAGCTGAGTGAGCTCCGAAGCCATTTTCAATCCTATTGAACGCAGGAGCTGAAATTTGAGAGGGAAGGTCAAGGGAGAATACAGATGGTGGTAGGTGCTATTGATGGAGAACCAGTGATCTATACAGAAGGATGATCTATACAGAAAATAATAAACCTTTGAGCAATGATTTGCAGCGTTTTTTTAGTATATGCCGGTTTTCAAATGATTATAAAAAAAACTATTGTGGGAGCTGAAAAAACAGCACCATTTCTTATCTGACAATTACACCAGGGGGCTCCCTTTAGCTATGTTGAATGTAAGTAGGTACTTCAATTATCATAATGAATTGAAATAACCCAAGTATACAAATAATTCAGGCATTAAAGTGATTGGAAATGACAAAGGACATTGTAAAAAAAACCACTTATTTGGAAAAAAAGTCACAACATACTTTCTAACCCATTTTGGCAACTCAATTTGAACTTTTGGCAAATCCATGACGTTTCGAGAACTACTGGAGTCCTTGTCCACCTTTTTGGTTTATTATTTTCAATAATGAACCTTTGGAATCGACCAAGAAAAAAAAAAATTTAACACCCCCTCAAAATTTGATGGTTTACGTTTCAAGGTACGTAGAATCCAAAAATCGAATAAAAATTTGGCCGTCCGTCCGCCGTACGCCGTCCGCCGTACGCGGCACTTTTGCCACTTAGCATTGACCGATTTTGATGAAATTTGGTATATAGGCTCCCTTTAGGGTCTAGTTGTGCCCCGAAGCTTTTGGTTGATGTAGGTCACTTCTAAGGGTTCCAAAATGAATTTTGAAATTTTGAAAACGCCCTAACTCAAAAAATTTTGATATAAAGGTATTGTTTTTCCTTCAATTTAAGATTCTATAGAATTTTTAGGATTTTTTGAGACCACGCGGAGCTCTGTAGGACAAACCGTTCGCTCCCTACGAAAATTTAAGGGTTTATATTGATATATATATATATATAAATCAAAACACGAGAGCGAATCGCAAAAGAGGCCTAATCTCCGTTCAAATTAGAGCTGACCGAAATGCAATCAATGGTTGGTAATTTTGATTTTTTTTTTGAATTTTTTTATATTATTTTTTATTTTTTTATTTTTTTTAATTTTTTATTTTTTCTTTCATACTGGATGGTTGGTGATTTTGTAGACGAGTGATCTACTATATAGAAAAATAATAAACCATTGTGTAATAATTTGCAGCGTTTTACTTCTACAGTGTTCAATAAAGCGTTTTCTCTCTCTCTAATCATAATGGTAAGACATTTCACTTGATTTAGGTACCTACATTCAGCCATGTATTTTCATGTTCGACTCTCAAGCTTTATCAACACACACCATCACTGATCATCACCTTTCAACGAAGACTTTTCCAAGGGTACCAACCACAGTACCTCAATGATTGAATAACTTACCTCTTACTTATAAACTCAAGAGATTTCGGGTGTTCTTTTTTACTAATCCCCACTTTCAAACTGACATTTCTCCTCATAAACCCCACCCTTTTAGAAATGTAATGAGTGATTTCAATCACCGCTGATAAATAAACTTTCGCTGTAAAACCAATAAAATTTTGCCTAAGTAGGGTTTTTCTGGGGGGCTGTACTACAATTTATGACAGTGTAGAACTTTTGCCCCCCACTGGCTATTTAGTGTTAACCTCCAGTAAAAATTGAAATGTTTCATGCCTTTTCTCTTGCCCAATTGCATTTGAGGAAATTTACAAATATGTTTAGAAGTTAAAAAAATAAATATATAAATAAATAAAAATAAATTAAGAGAAAGAAAATAAAACAAATTTATCGGAGGTAAGCAATGCCAAAGTAGTGAGAATATTTACAAAGTGAACAATAGTTTGAATAGTTTGAGCGACAGTTTGAAAGTGGGGGGCTAATTCACCAAATTAGGCTCTTATTCACCATTTCAGATACTTTCCAACATGTTTAATATTAGAAGTAAGGGTAAAGAAAAACATATGTAACTGTTTCATTTGTTTTTATTCATGTCTTTGATTTTTTTTAAGTGTTAATTTTTTTGAAAATTATTTTTTTGATTTCTTGTTTCCAACTAACAGCCATCCAGTTATCAGTCACAGCAAGAAAAAACAGGTCGTGGGGTACGTCTGAATCCGACGCAGCAGTTACAAACGTATAGGAAAACGCGAAAAGATCGCAACATTTATATACAGACAAATTGAGGTACATCGAAAAGTGCACAAGTTTTATTTTCCATTTTAGGTCACTTCAAGGTACTGTTTTCCGTGAAATTGAGACTTCAAGGTATTTTTTTTCTAAAATATTACATCAAAAACACTTACATCGAAAGAAAAACTTGAAAGCACTAAAAACATCGGCTGCAGCTTTGTAGAATTCACCGTTTGAACTTTGTAAAACTTATTTCTTTCTATTTTCTCTTATCAAAATATATTTTACAAATCTCGTTATAGTTTTTAATCTTGTTGTGCAATCGGTTAACATTTTGGGAGCAAATTCTACATCGCTATGTAAGCCGTATGTATTTTTGTTTTGAGTTCAAGTCTTTTCCAGTTCAGGGAAAAAACGTTTCACCAATGAGGAGCTAAAATTCAAATTCATCCGATGGGGTTTGCGCATGAGAAATACACGATGCACTTTTGTTCACACAGTTTTACCAACCACAGTTGATATCTCGGTGCATGGATATTAATTAATTGTTGGTTCATGCATTGAATGGGAGCGCTATTACCAATCACAGAGCTCTGTTTTCGCTCAGTTTTACCAACCACATGGCTTCTCGTTGCATGGATATTAATTAAAGGTTGGTTCATGCATTCGCCAAATGGGAGAGCTATTACCAATCACAGAGCTCCGTTTTCACTCAGTTTTACCAACCGCACTCGTTGCATGGATATTAATGAAACTCGATGGTTGATTTGAGCATTTGCCACTTGGGCCAATCAGAGAGCTCGGTTTTCACCTTGTTTTCAAATGTTTAAAAACATCAAAAATGTGCTTAACCTCTTCTTTCGAGTGTTTTAAAAACCGTGCGCACACCCCATTTTGTTTTCATTTTTTATGTTTTTGAAATTTTCTACTCATAAATCAGAGATTCTATTCAGGTCAGGAAAATACTAGTCCTTGTGAACTTGTGCGTTGATGAACATCAGGTACCGACATGGATAATCGAAAATGAGCTCCTCAAATGCAATAAAAACTAGTTTTATTATAAAAATCTTTTTTTTCAATTTTCCTTAGGAAAAAACCACTCTTTCGAAAATACTGTTCGATTTCAAAATGTGCCTGAGGTATGTCCATGCTAACTTTATTTTCGTGTTGTTTACATTCTACATCACAGAAAAACTTTGCTTCTTAAAAACAGAACCAAGAAAAAAAGTGTCTATTCTCCATCGTAAGTAAAGAGGGATTTTTTTTCCAAATTTTTCTTCAGGTAATATCTATTACCAAGACACGTAAAATTGAGCCGCCCTCTCACCCACAAAGGTGTTTCAGGCACACATTTCAGAATCGAGCCCATAATATTACCATTAATTATTAGTCTCATAATTAATTTTATTATTATGACTTGTTACATTTAAAAAAGAGTTCTTTAATTTATACTTTTGTTTTTTTATACTTCTTCAAAAATATCTACACGTTTATAAGATCAACGAAAAAATTAATGTTTAAGGTAAGTTTGTTACAAATATTTACAAACGCGAGACAAAAAAGGGCGTTACCATTACAGTTATACATTTTTTACAGTTAGTGGGAAATTGTACATACAACAGTGGTAAAACTGTTCAAAAATTTAGGCCTATATTAATTTGTACGCTCCAATTTTTTTTAAAGTGGACTCGAAAAGTGCCACAAATTTGACCACTTACGAAGAAAAGATCAATATAAGGTAGGGCTTCAACATACGAGTATTTGTATCGTATTTGTTGACACATTGCACTGAATTTTGATTCATTGTAGAGAAAAAAAATACACGACACCCTATTAAGTTGCCTCTAATAACACTAACAGAAAAATTATAACATTTTATTTTTCTTCGAGAATCGTGAAAATTTGTCTTTGAGACGAATCAAAGGACGTCAGAAGGGTGTCGCGTTTATTTTGGAATGACAACAGCCCTTAATTCAAAAAATTTAATTTAAAAAAATAAACGATCAACATTACAAACGAACAAAAAACGACTAGACTATTTATCGCTATTTTTATTTTATACCTTTTGCGCTTCTTAAAAACCGTAAATATATTCATTTTTTAATAAATTAGTAAAAAAATAACTTACAAATGTAAGAGGGGGTAAAAAGTTTTTTTGAGATGGGGGGGGAGGGGAATGTTTTGAGAAAGAGAGCAAAATAAAATTTAAAAAATCGTTGGCAATTTTTGGCGGTCGATCGTAAATTTTGCGACGATTTGGCACGTTTTTTTAATGTTTTTGAAACCTCGATTCTTTTTTGAAAATTTGCGATCGACTGCGGTAATTCCGAAACATTTTGTCATCGCGTCAGGCGCGCTGTATTCTTCGATAGTTGACTCGTATTGCTTTCGAATTGTGAAAGATGTTTGGCGAAAATTGGAGACCCTGCAGCGACGAGTCAATTCCAAAAATGTCGTATAGAACTCGTGTGTACTCGCCCGATCTTGTGGTGACGTGATACGTACGAATTCGTAACGAGTTAATAAGTTTGGATTTGGCTCGTTGTTGCTGCAGGTTCGTCAATTGAAGGTTGAAAGAAGAGTATTTTGGCGCCATTTTTACACTTTTTGAGGGGAAAGAGTAGAATAATACTCAACAAAGAGACTCTGACGTAATAAAGTACTTGTAATGGCAGCCAGTAGTGCTAAAAACACCAATAGCCTTGAGGATCTCAGTTGAAAGCGAAATTGATTTGAATCCTGTAAGGGAGCAATTTTTGTGATTTATAATCATCAAGGATCTTTATGATAATTGAAATTCGAACTAGTGAATGGAAGGAAGAAGAATCTAGATCCCAGATCCCTCAGAAGAAGAAGAAGAAGAAGATTACTGGGCTCATTATAACCTGCCGGTGATTCAAAGATCGTGTGGCGCCCAAAAGTTCTACCAGAGCTGACTGGGTTCTGAAAAGTACTTCGTAGAGTGTTTTTGAACCTGTCATCCTCATATCGTGCAAAGATGGCGCCAAAACAAAATTACTCTCGTACTGCGATGAAATACAGAAATGGTGTTCCTTTAACCCTGAAATGGAAACCGTGCTCTTACTGGAAACTCTCGATGTGCATTTTACTCCCACTAAAAATTAGAGTTTCTAGTTTTTTATTTTTTTTTTAATGAATGCTGAACTAGTAGGTTAACTAACTAGGAACCTCATAAAAAAAGAACAATAAGAAATCACTTGAAATTATAAACTTCAATCTTAAACGGATAAGCAACTGGTTTGTACAGAAAAGCAGTCCCCAGAACCAGCAGAACTGAAAAGGGGAGGGGATAGAGGAGTCTAGACTCCTCAGAAGTGGTTCTGAGTTCTCCGGACAGGCAAAAATAGGCGTGTCCAGTTCCGAACCCCTTCTCCAGACAAACCTGGATCTCTAGCAACCCCTACCCTCGTCTACACCAGTAAAATTTACGTGAGCTTTCCATTTCAGGGTTAAGGACACTCCAGTACTGCTTCAACGCTTCTGCAACTATCGATTCATACAGCTTTCCAGTAATTCTACACACTTTTCAACCTATTTCGACACGATTCGGCAAAGTGATAGATTTTGACCGGACGATTTACCTTAACAAATATTACAGCCTGATTTGACACTTATTTTTTTTCCCCGGTCAAAGGAGAATCACAGTCTATTTCGCTTTATAAAGACGTCGTGACAGCTGGCATCTGCAGGAGTCCGAGCTTGTCTTTCTTCCCTCGCGACTTGAGGTGGACTTTGGCGTGCCGTTTCTTCTCGTCGCTCCGGGCGAATTTGCGGCCGCAGACGTCGCAGGAGAAGGGTTTCTCGCCCGTGTGCGTCCGGATGTGCGTCGTGAGGTGATCGGACCGGGAGAAGGACCGCATGCAGATTCGACATTGAAAGGGCTTTTGACCGGTGTGGATCCGGATGTGCCGCGTCAGCTCGTCGCTCCGGGAAAACCGTCGGTCGCAGTTTTCCACTGGGCAGGCGTACGGGCGCTCGTGGACGGGCGTTTTGCTCGGCCTGTTGGGGTATTTTCTGGGTTTCACAGGCACTAGCTTCAGAGGCATTGCTGATTGTTGGTAGACTTGGGACAGAATCTCGTGGCCTTTGCTTGTGGAAGGGTTGTATTCAGCCAGCTGAACAGCGTACGCTGATGGTGATTGGTTGCAGTTTGGTTGGTACTGAGGTTCTTGCTTCAAAGGCGTCGACGGTCCTGGTACAATGATCTGCGTGTTGTACTCAACGGGTGAATCCAACCACTGATACTTCCCAGGCGACCCTTGCATCACTTGCCGCTGATACAGATCCTGCTGATCGCAATTATACACTTGCTGATTTTGTTTCGGCCCCGTCTGCCCGCACTCTATCGTCAACCCCAACAACTCAACCTGGTGACCTCTCGTATCCTCGTATTGCGCCGGACTTTGCGGATACTGAGGCGACCCCTGCGGCTGAAGGATGCCAAACAGCGGTGGGAACATCGTTTTGTCCGGACTGGGAAGCAACCAACTTGGCGACGGCGCCATATTTGACGGCTGAATCGGACTGCTGCTGCTGGTAGTGAAGACCCCTCGGTAGCTGATTTTATGTGAAGGTCCGCCAGGGTACAGAGCGCCGCTGCCTGCTGAATTTGCCTCGTCTTCTTCATGGTGATGAACGACCACGGAGTTTTCGAGTTTTGGGACTCCACCATCTTCCAAGGAACCTGCACAGAAAATATAAACAAAACATTAATAATTTTGGATTTAACTTGAAACTCATCAAAATGTAAACATTTCCTTTAGAACACCCTGAAGACTTTAAATTGATGATAATAAACACTATTGAATTTCAATAATAGCTCAAACAATTTTTCGAAAAAATTTCAATCTGCAAAACACACATGTATCCAAAAATTTTATTGAGATACCTGATTGGAGCTACTCAACATAACCTATTTTCTTCAGGTTTTGACGTAAAATGTCACTAAGTTCGTATAAAACGTAAATAATGACCAAAATTACATTATGAAAATTCCAATTTTGGAACTTTTATCACCAAAGTATGAAGTAAGCAGTTCTCCTACACTATCTTTATGGAACACAACAAAGCAAAATTGAAGAAATATGATTCTTTTTACATATAAATTTGAGAGCTAGTATTTCCTCTCAAACCTCCTTGGCATCGAGTAAAATTTAATTATTTCATAAAAGTATAAACTAATTGTCAAAAACTGAACGGGTAATGATTGAAGTGTAGATCCTTTGTGGATAATTCGATATATTTGAACGATTTTCCAAAATTTCCAGCAAAAATTAAATAATCACAAAATTCGTTGGGCTTTCGGGAAATTTCTTGAGAGGAATGTGATTCAAATGGGACCATCCGCGATGTTTTTGGGGAAAATTCAACAACATCAAACAGATTTTTGTGGGTAGTTTGTTAGTTTTTACGATGTTATTAAGTATATCTTTGCGTCGTTACGATTTAGTTAATAAAACTGTGTACTACTGCTAAGGTACTTCATATTCTACCAATCGACTCAGTATATTCCTCCTTAAGTGCTGGAATGATATAAACAGCCTAGGCAGGTACTTCATATGAGAACAAGCTTCCGAACGTGAATTTATTACCCTACGTACCGGTACCAACCTCTCATAATGATTTTAAAGACGGAAAATTTGAGATTTCGGAGCATTCCGCCGAAAAGACAATAATTTTTCATTAATTATTACATAATATAGAAATAATAGAGATGAACAATAATATAAGAAAAATATCTTAATTTTTTCGCGTTAGTTTTTGAATAAAAACTTAAATTTTGATGTACTTTGTCGAAAATATTCTAGGTACTATAGAAAATAAAATTATTAGATACTTTTTTATTCAAATTGTTTTTTTAGTTTACTAAATTGATTTTGGGGATATTCTGTCGAATATACAGTAATTCATAAAGTACCTACGTTACTATACCAAAAAATTAAGAACTTCCTGAATTATTTCTCGAAAAGTCTGTTAAATAAGTAAGTGTCTGTTGAGTCTGTTAATTTTATTATTTGAATTTGATGAACACTTTTTCCTTAAAATTTGAGGTGTTTTATCGAAAATACAATAAGTTATTAGGTAACTATTGTATACAGTGGAACAATTACGAATTTCTCAATTTATTTTTTAACAAATTTCTATAATCAATAATTCCTGTTTGATTTTTTTTTATTTTCCGAATTTATTTTTATTTTTTTAAAAATTGATTTACAAAAATTTTAAGGTATTTTGACGGAAAGACAATAATTTGTCAGGATTACTGCCGTACAATGTTGAATAATTTTCTAAATTTCCAGTAGGTTGTTACTATTTGGAAAAGTAATGTTTATGAATCTATCCTTACAATAATTGCTCAGGTTTAAATTATAACACGTTTAGGAAATATGTTATTGGGGTTTGAAGGTAAAATGTTGGTGGGATATTAGTAAAAAAAAATTTCTAGCTCGATTTTGTGAGTTGGAAAACAGTAAACTTTACGTCGACCACCGAGAAGGAGTAATTTCTTTCAATTTCACGGGGCACAAAGCCAATGGAGTCGTTAAAAAAATATGACGATTGAGATGAAATCCGTAAAAAAAGGGACTGAAAGGTGCCCTTGAAAGGTTATAAGGGCGTAGGGTTTATTGCTCCGGGAACCTGTTCGATTTTCCTCGTGGCCGAGGTCAACTCAGGAGGCCGCCAGCTCTGCGCATGCGCCGCGTCGGAAAAGCCGATTTCATTGAGTAGCCCCCCCCATGGTTGCCCTGGTGACCGTCTGGCGATGAAAACTGACGTCTTTCCCAAGGGCGCGGTTTTCCCGGTACCGGCCGGCGAAAATCCCGAAGGGTTGAATGAAGGAAAGATAACCGGGCCGACGAGCGACCCTTGGCGGAGGCCTGATCGATACGAAAGGGCCTCAATGGGGGAGAGAAACCGATTGAAAGGGGGAACCGATGAATAAACTCACCTTCAACAGCTGGTTGACGCCATTTTGCGCTCAACAAGTATTCGTAGATTGGGGCCAAAAATCGATCTCCTCCCCCATTTTCAATTAACCCTTAATTTCCCACTTTTTCAAAAGTTGCTTTTTAGGATTTTTAAATTAAATTTAGATACATTGTGACAAAGCTATACAATATTTTGGGCAGAAGATACCTCAAAGGTTTCACTACAGTCTGTCAGCCTCAAGAATTATCAATCCACGGGCCACACTAGCGCTAACTGCGTCGACAGAATCTGCCTATAAACCCAACTTTGTTGGAATAGAGAAAGAAAACTTGGAAAAATCCTTGGTGGGATGTTAGGATCAGTTATTTCTCATAAAGTACAGAACCAAATAATAGACACTGGCTCTATCTCTGACGAGGAAATTCAACTAATACCCTCCAAGGTGAGAAATGAGGGTAGAAGGTACTTCGAAGGCACCGTCAAAGTCTGTAAACTCGAAAATTACTTTGTTTTTTTCTTTGGGTTATTTTGTTTAATTAATATTATATATTTTGTTTGTTTAATATTAATACACTAATTTTCTTACACTATCGATAGTTGGATTATCAAGATAGCCAATAGTTATAAGTTTTAGTTTAAAAGTGGATAAACTGTTGCATGTAAAAATCGGACTTCCAAAAAGATACTTCAGGATATTAAGGGTTAAGAGCCAAATTTTCAAACAAAATGGGGCCCAATGAAAGTAGACCGATTGAAAGAAGAACCATCGTCCTCGTAAAATCCAGATATTTCTTAAATTTTGATCATTTTGAGTTTGGTATTTATTCGCCCTTGACATTGTTTTCCAATTGAATGTAAGAACCACCCAAGAAACAAAAAACAATCAACACCAAAAGTCCCTAATTCGAATTTTGGTGATTTTTAGATACTGAGTACCATCATTGACAAAACCTCGGTGTTCTCCTTGTCTGATCGGAAGAAAGAAGGTCGGGGTTGGTAATGACTCAAAAATAGTGTCTACAAGACAAATCGTAGTAAGGTAGGAAGGAAGCAATTCCAAAAAGCCAAAATTTTAGTTGTGGTTTTGGGTATGTTACAGTAAAAGAAATTATTTAGCAATACACGAGTTCAAATTTTCATGACTAATTTAACAGTTCATGAAATGTGTTTTGTGAATACAAAATTCAGTGACTTCTGAATCAAACTTTCATCGATAATTCATAGGGTTCAAAATCAACAATTTTGTGAGTTCAAAATCGAACATTCAGAGAGTTTGGAATCGAGAATTCAGGGAGTTTTAAATCATCAATTCAGAGAGTTCAAAACCAACAGTTCAGAGAGTTTTGAATACAAAATTCAGAGAGTTCTGAATTAAACATTCATTAAACATTTAGAGAGTTTGAAATCGATAATTCAGAGAGTTCAAAATCAACAATTCAGATAGTTCAAAATCAAAAATTCTGAGAGTTTAGAATGGAGAATTCAGGAAGTTTTAAATACAAAATTCAGAGAGTTCAAAACCAACAGTTCAGAGAGTTTTGAATAAAAAATTCAGAGAGTTCTGAATCAAACATTCATCGACAATTCAGAGAGTTCAAAACCAACAGTTCAGAGAGTTTTGAATACAAAATTCAGAGAGTTCTGAATTAAACATTCATTAAAAATTTAGAGAGTTTGAAATCGATAATTCAGAGAGTTCAAAAGCAACAATTCAGATAGTTCAAAATCAAAAATTCTGAGAGTTTAGAATGGAGAATTCAGGAAGTTTTAAATACAAAATTCAGAGAGTTCAAAACCAACAGTTCAGAGAGTTTTGAATAAAAAATTCAGAGAGTTCTGAATCAAACATTCATCGACAATTCAGAGAGTTCAAAACCAACAGTTCAGAGAGTTTTGAATACAAAATTCAGAGAGTTCTGAATTAAACATTCATTAAAAATTTAGAGAGTTTGAAATCGATAATTCAGAGGGTTCAAAATCAACAATTCAGAGAGTTCAAAATCGAAAATTCGGAGATTTTAGAATCGAGAATTCAGGGAGTTTTAAATAAACAAATTCAGAGAGTTCAAAACCAACAGTTCAGAGAGTTTTGAATAAAAAATTCAGAGAGTTCTGAATCAAAGAAACACCGAGTTTATAATCAAATCACAGAACTCTGAATCAAATTTTCAGAGTTTAGACACGACAATTCCGAGATTTATTAATTCGGAATAAAAAATTCAGAGAGTTTTAAATCAAATCTGAAAGTTTATTGTCAAAAGTGTTTATTGTCGAAAGTGTTTATTTATCAAATCTGAAATTTATTCAAGAATTAATTCGACATTCGTCTCTACGAACAGTAAGGAGATCCAAAACAGTCCCAAATTTTATCGGAATATAAATTTTGAGGTATCAGAAGTGTTCTTGGAGGTCAAGTGTGTCTAATTAATTTCCTGTTTTGAAATTGTTTTCGAAACACGTGTCAATTGAGAAAATTTTGTGAACGAGTGATGAATATTTAGTCAAGATTTTGGCGCCAAACCTCCTGTGTATTTCAATTCAATACAAAAAATATCAATTTAATATGAAATTAAAGATGAACGGATGGGGTTTCCGAGGTTTGAAGTATACTTCATCATGATACAAACTACTTATAGACAACTCGTACGAATTTTGAGAAATCATATAAGTTTTTGGAGGGATTTGAATGCTTATCGAACGAATTTTTGAATTTGCGGAATTTCAGATCCGTTATCACTAATCACAACCTGCTCACTCGAATATGTTCAAAAACAAATAGCCAGAAAAAATCAATATTTTGTAGCGTTCAAAAAATATAAACTTTTGTTTGAAATGTGTTTTTAGTTAGCGATGAATTGTATGTAATTTTGGGCGAAAATGATTGTTTTTTGTTTGTTTCAACCTGAAATCACAACATTTGTTTACAAGACAAACCGAAATCGAAATTTTGTAGAATTTCCGGGGTAAATTTGTAGTTTGAGACTTGAGAGACAATTTGGGAGCAATTTTGGAAAACACTGATGGTTTTTGTAACATCTGCGATGTGGTTCACTTGAGTGCAGAGTGATTTAAAAGTGTTTTTCTTCCATAAAGGACTGTTTCTTCCATAAACTATCAATTTAGTTGTGTTAAATGTGATATGATTTTCATCAAACCATTTTCGTTTAGTTGATTATTCTGTTAGCGTTGCTAAAAGCATTTTCAAAATGTCGCAAATTAATATAAATTTTGAATTTTGTAGTTCGAGATTTACGTACATCAAAACACTCTAGTAGGTACCTAATGTACTTCCTTGTAACACTCTAAAATCATAATTCTTTGTTTCTTCGCTAGTTCAATCACCAACACTGCTCAAAATTGACAACAAAAAAAATGCAGTTTTGAAACCATGAAAAATTACAATAAATGAATTTAGACATACTTTGGAACTGTTGTAAAAAAAAGTTTTGTTGTTTTTTGGGGGGATTTTTGCACTTCATTAGTGATTGATTAATATTTTTGTAATTTTGTCATAATTTCCTTTCATCGTAAATTTTAATTTTTTGAGGAAATTAGATTTTTGAGACCAGAGAATAGATTATAAGACTGGTCTTTCCAAAAAAAAAAAAAATTACTTTTTTGCATCTAAAAATTTGTTAGCAGTTCAAAATTTTTAATTTTTGAAATACTGATAATCGATATTATATTTCCCATTTTATGTTTTGGGTCGCATAAAACGTGTTAGTCAAAACTGCTCATAACTTTGAAAAATGTTTTGTTTTTATATCACACAAAGTGACAAAAAGCGTCTTTTATAACAACAAAAATTTACATAAAACGGTTGGAATAATATCGTAGGTAAGTTTGGGAGAAAACTATTTTTTTTTTATAGTTTTACTATGATTTTTGTAATTTATCCGTGATAATCGTATTAAATTCATGATGCTCGCGAAATTTCGATTTTTTTTAGGAAAGTTTAATATAAAGCATAAAATGGCTGGTCTTTCCGGAAAACTTCAAATTTTTTCCCAACTCGAAAATTAGGTTCAAAATTTTATTATAAAACTGCAGTTGAAAGCTCATAATTTCGACAAATTTTGATTTTGTCTTTCACCACAAATTTGACGACAAAAAACTTTTTAGATACCGAAAAATTGGCATAAAACGGTTGGTGTGAATATTTGTAATACTCTCAATACTCTCAAAAAAAATTTTATTTTTTTAAAGGATTCAAAATGTTTAACTTGAATTGAAGCTATAAACAATATCGTCCCGATTTCCGTTGATGAACAAAGAAAACGGGTTGTCTGAATTGATTGGAATTTTGAGTAACTTGGCGACAAAAAGCCTTTTTGATACTTTTGATATTGTTTTTGGTTCTTTTTATTATGTATTTTGAAAAAAACGGTGATTTTTGAAATGTTTTTACGATTTTTGAAACTTACCGGTGATGTGAGGAGGCTCGACGACGGTCGACGGGCCGAAAAACGACGGAGCGTCGCCCGACGTCGTCACCGGCGTGTTTAATTCCGGCTGGTCGTCGGGCCCTCCTTGGCTCTGCGCTGCTGACTTCAGCGTCTCGAAGCTGAGGAAGGGCGGCGTCGTGCTCGCCGAGACGCTAGAGCCGGGCTGATCGCTGAGAAGGAAGCCGGGCGTCCCGGGGCTGTGGTGCCCCAGGCCCTCCAACCCGTCCATGGTCATGTTGGCCCTTTGGTCCTGGTGGCCTCCTCCTGGAAAAAACCACCGAAAAAAAAACCACTCGATAAAAGTCCGAAGAAAAAACTGGCTTTTATTCGCGATGAAAAGTCTCTTTTTACAAACTTCCAAAAAACCGCACCATGAAACTTTTCACGCCAAACAAACCACCATAAACAGTTTTTTGTAATAAAGTTCTGATTTTTTTGTGTGTACAAAAACCAAATTTTGTGTGGAATATGTAAAGCGAAAACTTGTCAATTCACATCGACCCGGTGTTGGTTCTCCCGCTATACTAGCCACCGCCCGCGCAATTCCGTCCTTATGAATGAAACCCCCACTCGGTGTCCCATATTAGGGCAAGCGCTCTCGGCCAATCGTTGGAGCCTCTCCCCTCTTGGGGCGCCCCCCGTGACGTCACAGAGCGTCATCGGGAGGGATGTGCCCAACGAGCCGGGGACAGCCGGAGGAAGCCGATCGCGTATGGATCGGCCCCGATCGTTTTTCTCCCTCTCGGGCGGGCGTCCGCCTTTTCTCGTGTCAGGGGTGCCAAAAACGAGATTTTTCCGTTTTTGAACGAAATTTGGAGTCAATAATTTATTTTTACAGGAAAATTGAAAACATTGGGTAATTTGAAGACATTAGGTAATTTGTTGTTTTTTTTTCAGGGAAATTTGAAGTCAGTAATTTGAAGACAATAATATGTTTTTTTAAAATAGAAATTGGAATTCAATAAGTCGAAGAAAATAATATTTTTAAAATGAAAATTGGAAGACAGTAATTTGTTTTTTGAAGAAAATTTAAGAACAATAATTCGGAGACAGTAATTTGTTTTTAATGGCAATTTGAGAACAATAATTCGAAGACAATAATGATGGGGCCCTACATAACAAGAATCACCAGTTGTGTGTTGTGTGCTTCTTGGCGTAAAAATATACGAAAAATACAGCGTTATTAAAAAAGTGCTATATAAGATTTTCTATTTAAAAACGCTTGCATACGAGTCTGCAACGCATTGGGATATTTTCATGTCTTTACCTATTGCTTTTTACCTCACTATAGGATTTTATAACCCACCCTCCGTTGTTGTCAGAATGTGAAACGAATCATTAACATAATAATATCTAAGTCGAATACTATTATAGGTGGCACTGTCTTCTTACTACGAAAGAGTGTAGATATATTATGTAACAAATTGACACAATTTCGTGATGTTTTTTGTTGCTATGTGCCAGGGTGAACTGCAGAGGCTACATACCAAATCTCAACTACCAACAGTTAATAGGAGAGGTAGGTACCATGTAAAGAGGTAGGTACTACGAAAGAGTGTAGATATATTATGTTACAAATTGACACAATTATTAATATTAAGAGGTAGGTACCTAATTTCAATAAAATAGACGATTCCGGATTAATTATCTTCTACACTCACGATCATTAGTTTGTAAACAAAATATGAGAACAGTTATGCCCATAGCTCCGCTATTCGTATAGTCAATATGTTATGGAGAACATGAAAATGTTCGTTAAATCGAGAGCTTTCCAACGAGTGGTGAACGATTTTTGTGGGTTAAAAAGTGTAGAAAAGGAACAAACCTAACAACGGGGTCGTTGTAAGCGGAAATCATTATAAAGGCACTGTAACACAATTTCGTTACGCAATTTCGTGACAGTTTTTTGTGCTATGTGCCAGGGCAAAGACATGAAAATGTCAATAACGTTTTCACACATTTACACGAGGCTGCCATCAGAGATGGGCAAATTCTTATTCATAAATTCGATTATGAATACAAATCATATCTGCGACTTTATGATTATGAATACGAATACAATCGTATTCACACTTTGAATACGATTTTTCCCCGTAATCGTATTTTGAATACGATTTTATGATTTTTTCTATGATTTCCCCAAAAATAGAATCTTTTTACAATTTTCCCAGAAAATCATACTTTTTTCTAATGATTTTCTCCCGAACTCTGGACATATTTATATCCTAACATTGTCAAAATAATCAATCGAAATTCGAAACGCTCACAAATTCTTATAGGATTTTTCATGAAGAATCGAATGAGACCAACCCCAGGTCGCTACGACCAACCGTATAGAAACTACGACAACATTTCCGCTGAAAATCGTATTTTTTTACAATTTGCTCCGAAAATCATAAAAAAATTTACCCCAATTTTGTTCGTATTTATTCCCTAAAATTGCCCAAAAAAAATTAATAAAAAATCGAAACTCTCGCCAATTTTTATAGGATTTTTTACGCAGAATCGAATGAGACCAATACCAGCTCGCTACGACCAACTGAATAGACAGTACGAAGAAATATCTGGTAAAAATCATAATTTTTATCAATATTTTTGCTTCCTCACTACCGAAGGTAGGGAAGCTTTGTATTCGTGAAAGAAGTGGAAAAAAAATGTCCTCCAAAATCAAAATTTCCACTTGCTTTTTGCGTTTTAGAGCTTCCCGAACAATTTTGGTCCCGTGTCTGTCTGTCTGTCGGTCTGTCTGTGGTCAATCCTTGTCCCGGGCAAAACTATACTAACCTGTGGTCCGATTTTGATGAAATTTTCAGGGATTGTGCGGGTTAGGTCCTAGACGGTCCCCTATCAATTTCAACACCTTCGGACTAATAGAAGCGAGTGCGCATGCGCAAACGTGAATTTCCTGGAACCTCGGTTTCTCGGTTTCTAATGAACCGATTTTGCTCAAATTTGGAGGTTAGTTAGGGACTAACTTCTAAGAGACACCCTATAAGTTTCAATCAAATTGGTCAAGCAATAGCCGCTGCGCATGCGCGAACTTTAAATTTATTGTTACAACCAAAACTCCGCAACTATTCAACCAATTTCGATGAAATTTTCAGGGATTGTGTGGGTTAGGTCCTAGACGGTGGACCGCTAATATTTTAGTATTCAATAACTCTTTGAATCATAATTTTTTCGCCAACTGATTCTATACGTCCAATGAGTTTCTATGTTACAATGAGTGAGGAAGCTATACTGCCCACCCAACTTGGCAGACGTTTTTATAAATCATAATTTCCTTCCAGTGCTAATCGTTTAAAAAAATACAATTTTCATCATCATTTACAATTACAAATCATTAAAAATGTATGATTTTCAAGGAAAATCTTTAAAAAAATTCGATTTTTGGGAAAATTATAGAAAAAATCATAAAATCGTATTCAAAATACGAATACGGGGGAAAATCGTATTCAAAGTGTGAATACAATTGTATTCGTATTCATAATCATAAAGTCGCAGATATGATTTATATTCATAATCGTATTTATGAATAAGAATTCGCCCATCTCTGGCTGCCAAAGTGCTTCATGAGTAGATTTTGAAGAAAAAAAAATTTCAAAGTGTGTTTAAAACAGTTTTAACCCTTATTGGACCAAGGTTTACTAGTGTCACCAAAAACATCTTAGGAACTCCACAGCTGTCCCAAGGTGTCACCAAAGTACCTAACCAAAGTTATATTTAATGGACAACAGAATTTTTTGTGGGCCATTAAAAGTCTCAAAAAAGAGTTATGAAGAAACGAATAGAATAGAACTTCTGAAGAAAAAAATGAAAAAATTTTCAAAATTTTTGTCAAATCATTTTTTGACTTAATAACTTGCAAAAATACTAGTTGCTAGGGATGCAAAACTGAATACAACTCGAAGAAAACGGAAAGCGATTGCATTAGTTAGTTAAAATTTCAATGGAGATTCAATGAAAATCCTAAAATGTTTTCGGTGACACTAGTGACACCATGGTCCAATTAGGGCTAAACAACCTTAAAAAAAACGTTTGTCTCACAAAGGAAGACGATGTAAAAAAAATTGTTTTTGTATTTACTAGAGAAAAACAAAAAAAAAATTTCTATCCCTGGAATAAATAGGGATGACATGGGTTCAAATTTGATTTGACAAAACGTGTTGAAATTCAATTGGTTCGTATAAGAATCATTTCACACGTTTCTCTGAGATTCCGATCATCGAGAGTAGATCGTACTGGTGGCAATTTCATCGTACAAGTGTCGAATCGT
Source organism: Apolygus lucorum (assembly GCA_009739505.2). Taxonomy (NCBI): domain Eukaryota; kingdom Metazoa; phylum Arthropoda; class Insecta; order Hemiptera; family Miridae; genus Apolygus; species Apolygus lucorum. The sequence goes on along the minus strand of CM019173.2, from coordinate 32,043,592 downwards.
ACGATGTATGTACAACAGGTGAAAGGCTCGAATACAGCTGAGCGGTTATGGGGTGTGGACGACCCCCCCCCCCCCCCGTCACCCCTCCACTTCACCGCAATCTGGGCGTACGTAGCAACAACCAGTAGCAATGGCGTAGACCCCCCTACGACCTCAATTTCTCTTCTGAGGAAACCTCCCCTTAAGAGAAATTCGCCGGTTTACCGAGAGAATCGAAACAAACTGCGAATTTCGGGGAATGTTTTGTAGGATTGGAAGGATTAGGAATTCGTTTATGTGGGTTTTGAGGTGTACTCCCAAAATTCACGCAAAAACGACAGATCAAGACTGAAAACAGTCAGGGTGGCCAAGCAAACAAAACGAAAATTCCGTTAGACGGCTTCAAACTCCTATTTTTGGTTTCATCTAACCGAAATTTTTGCTTCCGAGTCTACCAAGGTAGCGGAAGCTTTGTTTTAAATTTTCAAGGTTGAAAAAAAAAGTTCTGGATGAGGCTTTGGGGTGGACGAAGGGGGGGGGGATACCAACTGCTCCCCAAGCAAACGCGAAAATTCATCTTTAAAAATCATTCTCACTTAATTCTCGGTCTATTACGATTCGGAAAACACCAAAATCCTCGTAACAGTCGTAAAATCATAGAGAAAAATTACATTGAAGTATTTAATTTCAAAATTTTATCATAATTACTTTTAGCATTTTTTGTTTAATTGAAAAAGCGTGTAACATTGTTCTGCAGATTCTAAAGAGTGAGAACCATTTTTCAGATTCAAAATAGGGTGAATTGAGCGGAGAAATTACGTTCAATTTATAAATAGTAATAAACAGTAGCTTATAATTTAAATTCAATTATCGTGCTAGTTGATGTCTTCGATGGAAAACTTCGAAAAGGCTCTGTAGGAATCATAGCCTAGGAGGGACGAGACGCAGACGGCCTATGAGTCGATATAAGTGGATTATTTACCGTATAAACACCGAAGCCTCTTCAGTTACTCAGCAGCTCACCATCGCATAAATCAGGGGTAAATCTCGAGTGTTGGTATATAAACGACGTTTATAGGGGGCTACCAACCATCGAGAAAGTTTATCTCGGAAGACGAGTTATTGGTGACGATATCGTCAAAGGGGAAAACAGGCCTGGAACAGTACGTGACGAGTCACATTGTTTCCACTGGTAGCTGACTGAAAAATGCAGACTAATAAGGAATTCTTTATTGTTGCTTCTTTACTAAGAAGCAAAAAGAAGATCTAAGATAAGGAAGCAGTTTGTAAACAGCAGTTTGTGCAGAAGGTAAACAAATATAAACCGGTGTTAAATAATTTGGAGCGTTTTAGTGAATTCAATAGTGAGAAGTTTCAACATTAATTGTTGAAAATTTACGTGAACTATCATGAATCTCTGGAGACAAGTAGAACATATATAATATATATATATCCATATATATCATCAACATCAACCTCTTGCACTGACCTCATAGGGGACCATCCACACACCAAATCACTCAATTTCTGAAACTTTCATCGAATTTGGGTGGTAAACGTAGAGAAATACTGAGTTATTTGGTGTGCAATATTTTTATGCTTCGTGATATTCGGAGTCAGCATGAAATTTCCTGTAAAAATATCACGTTGATCTAAAATATGGATCGATCATTAGTTTCGAATAAATTTTGATCTTTGAGCGAATTTTCAATTGTTTTTTTCTTCTTGTTTTTAGGCAATGAATCCTGATAGATTTTTTAACGCTATTTCGAATAGCTGCAACGGCCTTATAAATAACCTCATGGAGTAAAGAAGAAGAAAAAAAAAAAACGCTGAAAATTATGAAGAAGAAGAGAGAAGAAAATTATGAAATTAAGAAGAAGAGCTCTGGGTGGTCTCATTCGACTCTAAAAACGCTGCAAATCATTGCTCAAAGGTTTATTATTTTCTGTATAGATCATCCTTCTGTATAGATCACTGGTTCTCCATCAATAGCACCTACCACCATCTGTATTCTCCCTTGACCTTCCCTCTCAAATTTCAGCTCCTGCGTTCAATAGGATTGAAAATGGCTTCGGAGCTCACTCAGCTGATCAGTGATCAGAAGAGTGAAGAAGATCTCCTCGAATGCTGGAGACGCCTGGAAGAGCACTTCCATTCAATAAGATTGAAAATGGCTTTCGAGCTCACTCAGCTGATCAGTGATGTGAGGAGTGAAGAAGATCTCCTCGAATGCTGGAGACGCCTGGAAGAGCACCTCCATTCAATAGGATTGAAAATGGCTTTGGAGCTCACTCAGCTGATCAGTGATGTGAGGAGTGAAGAAGATCTCCTCGAATGCTGGAGACGCCTGGAAGAGCACTTCCATTCAATAGCATTGAAAATGGTTTCGGAGCTCACTCAGCTGATCAGTGATCTGATCAGTGAGCAATGATTTGCAGCGTTTTTTACCTACAAACATTGTTTTACCTACCAATTTTTTTTTACCTACCACACCTACCTATTGGTAGGTACTACCTACCACACTATAATGGCTTCACACCTTCACAATCAAGTTTATTAGAAAGAACTAAACGCTTCACACTCGATTCGAAAAATAGAAAGCTTGATATGGAAATTTGATTACTGGTTACGCAGAAGGCAAAACTGTATACAAATCGAAGAAATGAACAGCGAGCGCATTTTAGTCAGATAAAATTTGAACGGCGATTAGACCTCTTTTGCGATTCACACTCATGATTCTGTTTTATCGAAGGAAAACCTTCAAATACTCGTAGGGACCGAACGGTTTGTCCTACAGAGCTCCGGGTGGTCTCAAAATTTTTTAAAAATTCTGTACTATTTAAAATTGGTGAAAAAACGATACCTTTATTTCGAGAGTTTTCGAGCTAGGGCACTCTTGAAAATTTCAACCCTTAATTTTCACCCCTTAGAAGTGACCTACATCAACCAAAAGCTTCGCGGCACAACTAGACCCCAAATGGAGCCCATATACCAAATTTGAACCAAATCGGTCCAGTGTTGCTAAGAAAAGTGCCGCGTACGGCGTACGGCGGACGGACGGAAATTTTTTTATTCGATTTTCGGATTCTACGTACCTTGAAACGTAAAACATCAAATTTTGAGGGGGGGTTAAAATTTTTTTTTTCTTGCTCGATTCCAAAGGCTTATTATTGAAAATAATAAACCAAAATTAAATACTATTCTAAATTTACGAAAAAACAATACGTTTATACATACTTTTTTAGAGCTAAAAAAAATTTCAGCCCTTATATTTCACCTAATAAAAGCGGTTGACATCAAACAAAAGCTTCGGGCATAATTAGACATAGAGTAGAGCCCATATGCTAAATTTCATCAGATTTGGTCCATGGGAAGTGCCGCGTAAGCCGAACGGACGGCAAAATTTTTATTCGAGTTTTGGATTCTACGTAACTTGAAACGTAAGCTAACAAATACTTAGAGGGGGTAACTTTTTTCTTGCTGGTCTATTCCATAGGTTCATTATTGAAAATAATATACTAAAATCAAAAATGGCTAAAAATCGGTTAACCCTAATCGGACCATGGTGTCACTAGTGACACCGAAAAAATTTAAGGAACTCTACAGCTCACCGGAGTAACCAAAATTAAATTGCAATTAAATAATAATGGTCAAGTTGAATTTTTGAACCATTTTGTGTAAGTCAAAATATGTAATAACAAAAATTTTGGAACATTTTTTTAATCTATTTCTTTGGATATTTTTGTATTAACACTATTTTGAGACCTCTCATAGCCCCCAAAAAATTCTGCTGTCCATTAAATTTAAAATTTCAATTTAATTTTTGGTGACTCTAGTGACAATTTCTTTACTGTGGTGTTCCTGAGATGTTTTCGGTGACACTAGTGACACCATGGTCCAATTAGGGTTAAAAACGTCAATGGACCCATGTTGCAAAAATGGGAATTTTTTTTTAATCCATCAAAATGGGTCAGACAAAATTGAAATTTCCACTCGCATTGGGCGTTTCAGAGCTTTCTGAACATCTTTGGTTCTGCGTCTGTCGGTGGTAAATTTTTTGAAACGGACTTAACTCCAGGGTTGGTTCGAGACGGTCTTCTATGAATTCTATCAACATCGGAAAATCAGCGGATTTTACGCCCAGTCAACTATGAATCTTCCGCCTCCAATATTTCGAAGGATCCTCTCGAACGCCAATTAAAATCCGAAATTTCGGGACCCCTCCACGGAAGCGGGCTGCGAAACGACCAATAAAAGTCCGGATCTGGCGAAGGGGGGCCTCCAAAAGCCCATTTGAGCGTCGAGTACTTGTAATTATCTCCCGAGCATAAATCAATCACGCCCGATATCTAATTGGGAAATGAGTCAGGTTAATGTTTCGTTTTGTCATTTATGAACCCTTTTTTTCTGCTCTTCTGATTCCTTGTCCACCTTCCATTCCATCCATTCGTGCGCACAACATATCAACCATTTGAAGTACCTACATATGGAATTCACATGACTTCAAAATATTTTTCGATTTTGGCGATGCTTCAAATTATAAATTGAGATTTGAAATATTATCAGATCAATGAAAGTGGAAAAATTCATTAGGAATTATTATTTCAATCATTTTCAAAGAGTAAACGAAGATATAAAGATAAAAAATGTCCGCCAAGTGGGTGTGGCACATAGCTTTCTCGTATCCATAACCCGATTGTAAATATGATTCGATGCATAAGTAGTAGTTAATCTCAAAACATCAATCTCTAAGTACCTACCACTACCCTCATAGGGAACCATCTACACGCTAATCTGAACAATCCTGAGAAATTTCGTCGAAATCGGATGGAAAATGTAGAAGTTATGGCTGTTACAAGCAATTCATGTTTACGCATGCGCAGCAACTACCATTAGTCTGGGAGAGATGATTTTCATAGGAGACCATCTACAACCTAATCCGCATAATCCTAGAAAATTTCATCGAAATCGGACAATAACTTCGTATAGTTATGCCGGTTACAAGGATTTCATGACAGACACACAGACAGACGCACACGGAACCATAATTGTTCAGGAAGGTCTGAAACGTAAAATGTTGATTTACAATTGACAACTGGGTGTGAAAAAGTTCTAGTCAATTTTCCAGCCTCTTGCTGCATCCTATGTGGTCTCATTCGATTCTTCCAATCGTACACTATTTTTTGAATCATGGTTTTATTTTAAAAGATTTTGAACTAGGGCATTTAAAAAAGTTTTATCTGTTTCACCTCCGAAATTGCCTGTGGGCACTATTAGACGCCCATAGGATCCCACAGTTTTCATCATTTTGATCAACAGAAGTGAAGAGTACAGACAGAATTATTTGTATTTAATATTTGGATTCCACGTCTTACGCCTTATTACCTCTGTTGAATAAATTTGAGGACATTGGTGGTACTCAAGGTAAAATTTGAGGCAGGACAAAACCAACGTAAGTAATAACAGGTATCTGTGACAGTGTCATCTAGTGGACAGATTCTAAACTAAATCATCATTAGCTAGAGGAATGTACTGTGAAGTACAGCAACAGACGGAATTCTTTTTTATGCCATTTTTGAATTTTTGGATTTTTGGATTTTTATTTTAATTTTTGGATTATATTTCATTTTTTGATTCTTTTTTTTAGATTTTTGGATTTTTAGATTAATTTTTGGATTTTATTTAATTTTTTAATTCTTTTTATTTAATTTTTTGGATTTTTGGATTTTTATATAATTTTTAGATTCATTTTTTGATTCTTTTTATTTCATTTTTGGATTTTATTTCATTTTTTGATTTTATTTATTTTATTTTTGGATTCTTTTTGTTTCATTTTTGGATTATTTTTATTTCATTTTTGAATTTTTGGATTTCTTTTTATTTCATTATTGGTCACCTTATCAGCAAGTTTTTTGAGGTAAGATTTGAGGCAAGAAAAAACCAACGTACCTAAGTAACAACAGGTATCAATGACAGTGTCATCTATAGGACAAATTGTAAACTGAATCGCAAACAGACAGAATTCTTTTTATTTCATTTTCGGATTCCCCGTCTTACACCTTATTGGCAAGTTTTTTGGGGTAAGATTTGAGGCAAGGCAAAACCAACGTAAGTAACTTTATATACATCTTTTCAAGAGGGGGTATCCAACACAGAGCCATCTAGTGGACAAATTGTCAAGTAGAGCGTCATTAGCTAGAGGGCTGTTCTGTCACGTCTTACACCTTATTATCAATGTCGAGTAAATTTGAGGACCTTCATGGTTTTGGTCGTAAGATTTGAGGCAAGGCAAAAATAACGTAAGTAACATTCTGCACTTCTTTTCAACAGGGGGTATCCGTGACTGAGTTATCAAGTGGACAAAGTTAACTAGAGCGGTATTACGTACATTACCGTAGAATGGTGTACACAGCTACTGAAGTAATGTGAGTAATGAATATCTAGTTGGCAATTCGTCCATTAGAGGGTCATCTGTTCTGTGAAGTATTGCGGTCGGACAGAATTCTTTTTATTTGATTTTTGGATTCTAAGTCTTACACCTTATAGGAGGTATTCTACGAGGAACTTGGTGGAATTCTAGGTGAGATTTGAGGCAAGGCGAAACCGACGTAAGAGCCTCTGGTTGTCATTGTCACTACAGACAGCAAGAGGAGACTTCTGTTTGGTGAAGACTAACACTGTCTTCTGTATGTCTGTAGTGACTTCTGTGAGCCACTACTAGAGATGACTAACAGTAAAACCACATGTCAAAGTAAGACGTAAGCAACTCTCCACTACTTTGCTCATTTACACATCCATTCAACAGTAGTATTCTTGACAGAAAACTCATAGATGATCATATTTCCACAAAATGACTCTCTGTACTGTGTCGCAAGTATCTCAAATGTAGGACTTATGTAATTTTTCTTTTGTAATGACGGCTGCAAACTCACAAATTTTTGATCGTATGTACTTATGTATTGTCAAAAAACCACAAATTTTTCAGAAGTCTGTCGAGTTAAAATATGACGATTTCTTAGAAAAATCTCTCTATTACTTGGATGTGAGAATGAGGTATCTTGGAGGCATCCGAATGTTCAATTCAAATCCTGGGAATTTTCAACGCACGGTCAAACATCTTCGGTAAGGTCACTTTCCTCCGAGGAGATTCTATTTCCACTCGTCTATAGTAATCGGAATTAGCTTTGGGGGAGCCTGTTGATAAACACCCGCATACTCCGCGAATGTTGGGCCGAACGGAAATAGTTTTCCGCGTGAAGTTGAAAATAGAGTCGGATCTGATGGGAGGCGCGGCTCCAAGAAGTCTCAAACGATAGGGCCCCTTTTATTGGGAGTAACTTTAATTTAATTTGATTGGTAATATGACGGGATACGTGATAGTACATGCATTGCAGAATATAATGAAAGTAATGCATTGGAGGACACGTAATAAGGAATGTATTTCTGATGTCACATCAACTTAAGAATGATGAAGCCAAGTTCTGTTCATCCCTGAGTCCTTCTTTGAGGTGGATAAATAGTTAAATAGCCTGTCAAAGACCACTGGGAGATGAGTTTCTTGGATTTGGTTGGAAGGGAAGTCACATCAGCAGTGAGAATGAAGAAGTTAACCTTTCTACTCCATCTTGGAGCAAAACTTGGTACACTGTTGAAGACCTCTGAGATTGATTGGGAGGGAAGCCACATCAGCAGTGAAAGCGATAATTTCTAAGCCAAACTTTCTTTTTTAACTCTAGAGCACAGAATTGATTGGGAGGCACTCGATGAAGTCAGATCAGCATTGTGAGCGATAAAACTGACCTTTTTATTTTAAATCGTAGAATGAAATTAAGTGCACTGCTGTTGAAGAACAATTCTATGAACGATAAAGCAAACCTTTCTCTTTTTATCCTGGACCACTGTTCTTCGTTACACAACCGCCTAATGACCACAGTGAGTGATTTGGAGGGAGTAAAATCTGCAGAGTGGGAGATATAGCAGCTCTCTTCGGTTTACAGAGATTTTGGAGGACTCAAATGTTTGTTGACTTGCTGCAGAAATTCAAAGCAGTTTCTCAGGCCTAGGATTATTAGGACACTTATCGTGATTGAAATGTTAAAGTTACCAAATATTCAATAACTAAAGCGTGAAGTTTGGGGGGTACACCCATTTTGAATGGCAAAAAGCGTGGGAAGATGGAGTTTCCTTCGAGTCCAAACCCCCCATCAGCTTCAACAAGTTGGTCTTCTCTATAGAGAGCTCTATAATAGACTGTAAAGTTCGGGGGATGGTACTACGACAAGGCGTAGGCGGGGTTTTCCACCTGTTGTCCGGTTTTCGGTGATATATTACCCCCGACGTGATTAATTGGGGTTGTACTGCCTAACACGAGAATTCCTCCTCAATGGTCGGCAATATCTACTCAAAGGATACTAACTTCTTACTATTCCTACTATATGGATCACTAGGTGCGGTTTGTTATCGTGTATCTTGAAAAAATCATGAAAAAACCAAGACGAAAAAAAGTGAAAAAAAATTATTAAGAGTATCATTTTTACTAGTCGGTTATGCATTCTCAATTCCTACTACATGGGCCACTAAAGTTTGAGTAAAAAACAAACAATTGACACCAGAATGAAGAGTAGGTATCACTTCATTGGTCGTCTATACCTTCTCAATGTCTACTATTTTTCTGATATTCCTATTAAATGGACGCTATGACAAAAATTGAGAACCGAATCAAGGGTTTTGCTGCAATTCGGTTTCACTTCTATACCTCGTTGACTTTGTAATCATGATCTTGACAAATTCATGAAAAAAATCAAGACAAAAATTGAGTAAAAACCAGCAATAAGAGCGAAACATAGAGTATCGCTTTATTGGTCGACCATGTCTTCTCAATGTTTACTATTTTTCTGCTATTCCTATAATACAACTACAAGGAACACTTGTTTAAAAAATTGAAAGCCAAATCGATAGTTTTACTGCAATGGCCGACCACTTCTGTTTCACTTCTATACCTTCTCTATGTTCACTAATTTTCTATTATATAGATCACTCGTTGCGTTTGTCGTCAAGAACAATGTATTCCTGAAAAATGCAAGAAAAAACCCAAAACAAAAATTGAGTGAAAAAGCAACAACTGAAAGCAAAATCAAGAGTATAACTTCATTGGTCGACTATACCTTCTCAATGCACGCTATTTTCCAACTATTCCTACTATACGGGCCTCTATTTCAAAAATTTAGAGCCAATTCAAGAGTTTTACTTCAAATGCCGGCCATTTCCGTTTCACTTTTATACCTTCTATTAGTTTAATATTTTCTTAATATGTTCTTGTTCAGAAATTTGAAAAAAAAAAACTCGTTAAGATACCTAAACTAGTATTTCAAATGATTTTATTGAAAAAGGAGCGGTTATGATGAGTCCAAGTAGATTCTCAAGTGCCTAAGTTAGCAGAAACATTCAGTCTAAGAGGAGTTAAAAAAAATTAAGTCGTATTTGAATAAGTGGGAAGAAGTTGTGTAATCATGGTAAGGATCTTCAGCGGAAAGTCCAAGAAGAAATAAGAAAGGTAGGAGTTATTGATTGTTTCCTACGATGATGCTGTTGTTTTTAATCATTCGGATTCGTATGATGTAGGAGAGTAAATGTTTATATTTCACTTTACCTTGGGAAGAAGTCAATGTCAAGGTTACAACCGAACGAAACGGAAAATTTTCGACCAATGCACTGCTAGTCCGATTTTGTCCCTCAACCTTCTGCTCCACTTCGTGTGGGCGCTGCGGAATGACTGAAACGCCGAAGGATCCAACCGAGTTGACCACAGAGGAGCTTCCAAACGGCTAAAAAAGGGTCAGACCGAAAGCTTTAAATTTAGATGCGCCTGATTTCGTCACAAGGCCCCTATTTTCGGCACGGTGACCGATTCTCGTGACGTAGTTTCGTTTGATTCTAAAATAGTTTGGGGAAGGAACACCGTGGAGACTGAAACAGGTGCCAGAGGGAATAGGAGAAAATCCTTTTCTTTGAGGACTTGGCGACCGAATCGGCTGAGTGACCCAACGAATTAGTCACTGTTTATTTCAGGAGTGGGGGACGGTAAAAATTGTTCTCGATGTCCAACGTCATCGATAATTGATTAAAAATAACCGAATCGAAAAAGACAACAAAGTGGCGCGAAAACAGAGAATTGGCACTACCCAACAGTGTTGTGATCAGATTCTTCGCATTTCTGTCCATTCACTTCCTTAGCTCAGTGGTAGAGAGCTCGACTCAGGTTCGTGTAGTGTAGTCGGAAGTCTGGAGATCGATCCCCAGTCTTCCGACGATACTATACAAACCTGAGTCGAGCTCTCTACCACTGAGATAAGGAAATGAATGGACAAAAATGCGATGAAGTAGCTGATCACAACGTGCTACCGCAGTACCTCAGCCTTCCTTCTCGTACTTTCACTAAAAATGTGAAAAGGGAAGTAATGCAATGGATTTTCACGATGATGACGGTATTTTGCGTTTACAAACAGCTCTAGACAGAGCTCTCCAGTTCTTCAACCCTCCTGAAGTGAACTGGAAGAAGTAATTCATAATATCATTCAATCAGGTTTGTGAGCAACAAAATCCATCTGCTGCAGTAATTCATCATTCACGTTGTTTCTTAGCGATTTCGCATATTTAAAATAGGAACCACCCAAGGAAAATCTCGATTTTAAAAAGCATTTCTGATGTATTTGGATCGGAATTCGTGCTGGTTTTTCAGGGTAAAAAGTAAACCCCATAATTTTTCTGATTTATAAAACGTGAAAAGACTTTGATGCTAATTTACTCGAAACGACGTTTTCAGAATTGGTTCTCTTTTGATTATTGTCGTCCAATTACTATGCAGATTTACATGTTGCACGGCAGCCCAGAAATTTTCATACACGCGAAAACTAACCTAAAAATACACCACAGTGACGTAAGTTTAGCGTGACTGCAGAGCCAACCTATTAATCACGCGGAAAAAAACTCCTTATATTAAAATCCTTCACGAAGGTTCTTGAACGGTAAATACAATATGAACTGAGTGGAACAAAAATTGGCAATCGGCAGTTGAAAGGTAAAGGTTGTCAATCGGATAATTGGAAGAACGCCTCGATAACCTTTTTTAATGTTTGATCGTTAAGGAAGGGGAAAACAGAGCTATAGATAGACGGCGTACGCCCCCGATTTCCAAGATTCTATTTTTGGTGTCCCAATCAAGAGGGTCTTCATTGGCTTTTTGTAGTCTCGTCGTTATCGTCTGATGACGGATCTTCGTAATGACGCATCCAATTTATTGATTACGTAGTTTCGTGTCGAGGAGGGTAAAGGGTATAGATTAGATCAGAGTTCTACCGTCATTTCGACCGTTTTCGAAGGTCCCGAAGCGCGCCGGTGTCATTATCTGTACAAGCCAGATGGGCTCCCTGAACATGGATATTCATATTTGGCTAGAAATAAACGTGCGATTGTGACGTCCGTCTTTACCTTTGTGACATGCGAAAATGACATGGGGTTATTGAACGATTTCGAGAAATGGGATGATTACGTAAATAAAACGATAAATTGATAGGATCTACCTGTCTTTATAGGTAAATTTGATTTAAGGTAGGGATTCTCTTATGATCGACTTTCCTGATAAATAATGACGTATACATGTCTACTAAATCACACATCATGAAAAAGTTTAATCCATTTCCGGCGAAGGGAAATAAATTAAATTAAAATAAATTAAAAACTTGAAATTTTTATGTAAAAACATTATATTCAAGAATGTATGAACATGAAATGAAGCTCACAATTTTTTCAATAAATTTCAAAAGAAAGATAATGAACGATCCGAAAACGCATCGTTGGCCGAAAGCAGGATCACTTGACATGGAACCCTTGGTAACACTCTGAGTGCAGATGAACTCCTCCAGACCATCAAAAATGCCTGCTTTTCAAAAAATTCTCCAAATTCGCAATGAGATCCTGAACGTTGGAGCAAAATTTTTTTGAGCAGTTTAGGAACAGTATAAACAAGAAAAAAATAATCTACAACGATTTTCCAATATTTTCAATTCCTAAAAAATTCATAATTATGACGATGCGAAAACGCATCATTGGCCGGAAATGGGCCAATCTTTCCCTGCTCCAACTTGTCAAGGTCACCTTTCGCCGTGAAAGGTGACCTTCACTTGCCCCGCTATCTGATTGGTAATCCCTACCAGTCACATTTCTTTTCTCAAATATCGATTGGATTCAAGGTCATCTCCAAGTATTTCCTCCCATTTCTTCTTGTCACTGGATTGAGTTTTCGTACTAGCCTATCACTCTTGTCAGCCTTTAGGATTGCATTAAAGAGCCATAAAAGTTTTCTTTCAGTTGTGACAGTAAAATCCTTCTCCTGATAAGACACACAAGGATTAGATCTGACGTTCATTCAACCGTTCTGTATCCGTTTCGGAGTCAGTACAGCTCAAATGTATCCTTAACATGGTCATTCATATTTGACTCAAAATAAATGTGTAAATCATGCCATAATTAGTACATGAGAATTCGACTTCTACTTACACTTTCCTTCCTACTTGAAGTTACACGTTTTGAACTCTTTTCAATTCTTCTGCCTCCTGTTTGGTTTCTCATCCTGGCCCCCTTCACCTTTGCCTGTAATTAGGACTTAAATTCGCTTCCACCTATTTAAGTATAATCAGTGTTATTTCTTCTAAATTGCCGGCAGTTGTTGACTCCCATTTCTTAATTTCGTCTAATAATGATATGGCTGAGCTTCATTTAATTGTGAGGAGGAAAATGAGTGGAGGAATCAGGTTGTTCTTGGTCCAAAATTAGAACTTCCGAGATTCTGAGTTATCAGAGCAGAAAACTTGAGGTATAAGAGGGATCCACCCCCTTTAGGTTGCCCTAATCTATCTTTAGCTCCAAGAACATTCTATATTCAGAGGGGTTGTTCATAAATTTATCCAAAGCCGATGATCCTTTCTATAAATAGCAGTCTTGTCCACTCAGTTTCATCCCCTTGTTTCCGAACCTTCCGCTCACTGAATGAACTTGGTTAGGCCCGGACCCAGTCGAGAGAACGTGGATGACCTCGAGGTCAGGTCACGGGCGGTACCATGAATGGGAGGGTAGGTAGCAAGGCGAAGGAATTGCACCGGGGAGGGATCGTAGGGGATGTCTACCCTGTGAAATTCTCCTCCGTCATGGCGGCTACCCGCCGCAAGGTCGAGGTCGGCACATCGCTTGAACTCGAGATAGTCGGATCGATAGTAATTTTCCTCTAGCTAGGAGTGAATGGAAAACTGGTCTATGGATGGATTCGCTGCACTGCAGATATTCTTGCAGATCTGCATTGAGCTACCAATCCTAAACTAATTTATTCAATTTTTTTAAAATGAAGGATTGTCCAAATGTAAATGATTTACGCGCTTTCTCACATGAACCCAATTTGTTTTACCTGCTTCAAGCATACACAAAGATTCCCTTCTCACGGTAACCAAAAATGATGTTATTTCTCGAACCTTTTTGCTGAATCTTGACCAATCCTTCCAAATGGAAATACGAGGAAGAGTTGTGTTACGTCACTAAGTTGAGAACCCTCATCTTTATTGCAAATTTTGATCCTACGTGGAATTCCATGAAAGAATCACTTCTGGGGTGCAGAAAAATGTACGAATGCAAAATGTGAACGAAACACTTACTCACGAATCTAGCTGTGATCTTTGCAGACGAGTGATCTATACAGAAAAATAGTATACCTTATACTTCCATTCTTGCTTGTGAGTCCTAATTTACGTATCATCATATTTACGTCTTTACATATCAGTCTTGCTCCATCTGTCCACCGGTGATGTTGTGTCCTGGACCAGATTGCCCTCCTACATTGCCCATAAAGAGGTAAATGAAAACAGCCAGACAAATAAAACACGGCTAAAACATGTTCCATGTTTCCCGAAGAGCCGAGTTTTTTTGTTTCTTCGATTGATAAATTTACGACAATCACGTATACGCTAGTTGTCTACGAATTTACAAAATACAAGGATGAAATGGGAATTGAATGGACATTCATGAAGGATTGCAACCTCGCGTTTGTAAATGTGAGTACTCTCCAATAACATGGATACCCGAGCTGAGAACTGCTTCACGATTTTATAGTAGCGACGTGATGTCAAACGAAACCAAAGGTCACAGGTCAATGGAATTGACAGGGAGTTGGGTAGTTCAGCGAATAGATCGCGAAATCGTCGACTGTCAGTGTCAAAGGTCAACTGTTTGTTAGGAGATCGATGGGCATCGGACGAAAAGAACTGAATCATTCCGCCTGACCTTTTACCGCGGATTCTGGTTGACATTTTCGCGGAGTGCCCGATTTGCCGGATAACATCTCTAAACGTTGGATGGCAATAACATGGGAGGTATCAAAAATAAGAGGTATAGCTATAGATTACTCAATATCTACTAGGTGAGGTAGTAATAATGTATAGTTTAGAAATATTCAAAGATCCGAGGAGGAATAAGTATTCAAGACGCGCATTGGCATACAGCCTATGTCCTATATGATATTTCCAAAACTTATAAATGGCAAAAGAAGATGGTGGTGAATGGAACAGCTGTTGCCGTGCATTTGAAACTCCCACTGCGACTCCAATGTACTGGCGATCAGCTAACGCAAGAATTAAAGAATACAAAGCTACCAAAACAAAACCCCCTTATAATTGGTAAAATACACAAATTTGAAACCCAGAAGTCTTGCAACCCAGAAGAAGGTTCCTTTCAGTTGGAAGCTTCAGTGCCATTGGCATTGTATGCGCACAGGGGGTATTCACTTTCAGGATGCTTTTCGATGCTTATCCTGAGAGACTCCAAGTCGGCACTGGAAACCTTCAAACATCAAACAAAAAGTACCGAATGATGGTTCTTCCACTGCCTCTTAAGAGGAGATTCAATCATTTATCCAAAACTCCATCACAATCACCGTTGGAAGACTCTGTGAAAGTATTGAAAATCGACAGGTAGTACTCGCCAGGGATGGAACGAATACAAAGGAAGCCCAAATAGAACAACAACAAAATGACCACTGTAACCTCTTGCTAGGTAATTAATAGTCTATTTGTCGATAGAATACACTGTCCACCAACTTTTGCACTCGTCAAGCTGATATACCTCGAATTTGCCAAGACTGCCGTTCAGACTGCTCGTTCAGTTGGGAGATATTGATAAACCGTTCAAATGGAAATCTGATCCTATGGGAGCTGCGCTTCGAACCATACTACCTTAGTCTGCATGTCTGCTTCTTCCTTGGCTTGAATTTTGATTCTCCAGATTAGATAAGGCAGCAGAGATGGATGAATTTGAAAATAACGTTAAACCTTTGTCTATTGTTAAATCCCCATCAATGTGTTAGTGCTTGTGAGAAGACAACCCTGGGAGTTAGCCTGAGGCTGTGTATCTCTGCTTGGAATCATTTTTACTCGTACTAACTTAGTTTGCTTTCTGGATAAGTTAGGAAACGAGCAATTGTTGATTCCCAATGAAAGTCTCAAGGGTGCACTGCCCGTTCAGACAAGAATGCAGTTGCTTGCCTCTTTGAAAACCTATTAAATATATCGCTAAATACCATCAAAAGCATCTCTCCAGTCTCAGGATTGGAATACTGATAAGATCATCAATATCATCAGATAGTCAATTGTAGTGGTAAGTACGAGATACTAGGTAGGTAAAAATTATGTTTTCATTGAAGATTTGTGAGCTTGAAGCCAAAACCACATATTAAACTGGGACTGATGTGAGACGTTTTTAAGGGTAATAATTGGCAATTTGGCAAATTTGTAGAGAAAAGTTAAGTTGGTTTTCCTTCATTGCTTGCAAAATGGAGAGGCCAGAACATGCCTACTGGCCGTCTTTATGTCTCTGCTTATTGAACGAGTTATATCTCGGCCCCCGGGAGAAGCCGGCCGGCGGGATGCTGCCGCAGCGCCGCGTGAAAATCGATTTTCAGAAGGCTGAGGGTGGGGTTGACCTTTAGCCAGGGCAAAAGGGATGGAAGGTTACCATGAATGGAGCCTGAGTGACCTTGACCTAGGTGATGAAATCGAACTGGAAACCCTCGTTGACTAGATTTTTCTAGTTACCACTCAAACACCCTCCCAGAAATACTTGGGTGAGGGTAATTTCAATATCACGAACATACCACGCTCGCCGAACATGATTAATTCTTTCTAGAACAACCCTTAACTAGATATATGTAGGTATAGATAGGACCCGTTCCCATTCACTTATCTGAGCCAATAAGGATGCAAGCTCCGCTTTCACCCGATCCGGTTCCTTCTATTCACGTCGAATGGGATCAGGTTCCTTCGATGATTGTTCCTCTCGATCCCCTTCACTTCTTTTAGCCAATACGATTCAAGCTCCCCTTCACTTTTTCCTCATTGCACATCAATGGGTGTTCCCATTACTTTCTCTATCAATAGGATTCAAGTTACCTTTCGCATGTGATTATACGAGAGGTTCTTCTTCTGATTCACTGCCAGTTTCTATTGTTACTGAACGAACCGTCAAAATAAAACTCTCTTACTCCATTTATAATGATATTTGACAATGTTTCAAAATCAAATAACATCTTCTACAATATGTAGCAAGTTTCAACCTTATATATTTTCCCGTTATGTATAGACGAGACTTTAAATTGATTCAGATCAACAATATTGAAATATGAGGATATTTACTTATTTGTTATCTCAGGGAGTTTACTCGTTGGGGTTGAAAGTGAACGAAAGGAAATCCATGAATGAAAGTGCATCGTGTAGGTGACCTCGACCTTGCGATCTACCGAAGTGGGAAAACCCACTGACCTTTCATGACCTTTTGTACGGTAATCCACCATCAATTTATTTCGTATACTACGCGTCGAAGTGATTGCCAGTTCAGTGACCTTTCATGACCTTTTCTACGGTAATCCACCATCAATTAATTTCGTACACTAAGCGTCGAAGTGATTGCCAGGTCAAGTCAATATTTATCTATTGACTGAGCAATTTTTGTGATTCTTTCAATTGACTTGTTTTTAGGTTTCTACTTGTTGGATCAGTGGAATAATAAAATGAGGGTTAAAATAGTGTATTACTCATTGAGACTTCATCTTATGCTTGAATAATAAATAAATTATTGAAATTAAGATTTTAAAAATAAAATAAGGATGCTGAAAGTAGGAATTAACTTCCTAGGATTACAACTAAGTAACCCAACAACGAAGAAATTTATTAATAAAGCTAGAACTACCTAATCTAATAACCAAAAAACTCAATTTGAACTGGAATTCGAAGGTCTTCAATTTTTGTAAAACTTATATTTTAAAGGTACAAAATCATTTGACTTTGGTTGGAAACTAAAGAAAATGTAGGTAGATACACTCAAAATTCCCACGAACAAGCAAAAGTTCTATAAATAAACTGTTTTGGGTCTCGAAGTGGCACTAGAATTGGTTATTAATGCATTCTACACTAAAAGGGTGTTGAAATTGTGAAACTTCAAAAATGTGATTTAATTTGAGCCCATAATTTCATCATGCTGAAGTAAGTAATTTATTAATGGATGATGAAATTGAATTTTCTACTATCAGGAATGTAGGTACGCAAGTACCTGAAACCAAAACGGTAAATTTCAACTAGAAAACATACCTACAACTATTTTTGTAAAAGTCATAGGGGACAGAAATTCACCAACAAATTTCCTGACAATTTTACCGAAATTGTACAATATTGTGGTATTGTTGTCCCCCCCCCCAGGTTTGCAAAAAAAAACTTTATAAGATAGATACTAAAGAGGGTGGCACTTTGCGTTTCAGTAAGCTTTCTGGTCAATTTTGATTCCGTGTATGTTTATTTGCTATCAAGTCCCGGCGAGCCAGACTGTCAGACCGAAAGATGAATTTTGATTTTAGAAGATCCAATTTGTGCGCGCATGAGAGTTTTCTCTCCCTCCAGTAGTGAGGATCCGAATGACTGTCTTGAATAGTATGCAGTTCTAAGCAGACCGTCTTTAAATCACTAAAATCAGCACAAATCTTTACGATGTCATCAATATTGGACATCAGTTTTCATTGTTTTGCTGACAAACTAAGTAAATGTCATAAAATTAAATTGTTCAAGAAGCACAGGATTGAAAATGCGAAAATAAATGTTGTATTTGTATTGAAAATATTTGTTGTATTTACTATTTCTTTGCCTTTGGTAGAGAGGAAGTAAAACCAAGGAGCCGAAAGGGTTGTTTCATATCTCTTTCAGAATGATGAGAGTTCAACGGATGACGTCAGAGGCCGCAAGGTGGTCGAAGATCGTCGGGAGTGGGGGAAAATGGTCCCCTCCATTGTAATCTATTGATCCGACGCGGGGTAGTACAGTGTCAAGGTCACGCTGTTGGTTCCATTCATGAAAACCTGTGACCCATCCCTTCCTTGAAAAGGTCAGGTCTCCGTTGCAGTTCGATAGTGTCACCAGACAATGCGGCAGTTCCGATGAGGAAGCGGAGATTGCATCATCTGCTGCAAACCGAACAGTAGATTTTGGGTGAAATTTCTATTCCTCCATTCAGAAGGAGTAATGCACCTAAATGAAGTCCCGAACAGGAAAATAGCAACATTTGAACCCCCAATTCCGAAAGCGTGATAAGAGCATTTTGTATGGGTTCGGGCAAATATTGGTGTCTACATTTTAAAGTGTTCTATCGAAATGCCTTCCATTTTACTTGTTTTTGGCACGAGGGGTTGTCATTTCAATGGAGATCTCCCTTCTCATCCGAAAGGGATGGGAAATCCATTGAACCCGTTCCTACACAGTCACACCTCATTCATCACTCTGCAGACCATTCCATTATCATCTGAACCGAATCCCATGAAAAACCTTCTGCGTAGGCCCGAAAACCTCGTTTGTTTCATATCGTTTCCTACATTCCTCGACAAACGATCCCCTCTGACAAATACCCACCCTCGTGCCACGTGGAGGAAATCCAGTCCACGTGGCGGATCCATCTTTCACCTCACTGGGAAACTGTTCATTGGCTCCCTCGTTTCTTTCATTCCTTACCCCCAGCAGCCTTCCTATCATGTTCTTTCATGCTTCGCGTCGTTAACATCTCCCCTCTTCAACCCTTCATTCATGAAAATGGATTTCCCGGATACGCGTAGGTGATGTTGAGGGATTTGCTGGGAAGATTACCGAAAAAACTGTATTTTCCATTAGAAGTCGAATAGGGGATTTCTCAGCACGTGGCTTCCATTAACGACCTTAGGTCCACGACCCCTAATCCCGGAAGCTCCAAGCTTTTCCTCTTATAAAATATTACTAATAAAAAATTACAAGTTTCCATCTTCAAAATTTTCCATTATCGTTATTATTAAAATTTCAAGAATCATCGGGAAACACAAAATGTCTGCACAGTTAAGTGAACAATACAGCGTCTTCATAAAGAATAAATAGAACAACAAATGAAATACATTAATTCAAAGACGATTGAATTGATAAAATTTTGATATGAATATTAATTTTACGAGTAAATTGCTGATGCCCTATTTGCGAAATCAAAAACAAGACAAAGGTCCAATACAATTGCCAGTCAATTTCATTGCATTTCGACCAGTAGGGGCTACAGCAGCTCGGTGAAGATCAGAAAAACCTAAAATTCCTGGTTCTGAACAAAATTACAATTAAAAAAAAAAAAAAAAAAATTAAACGATTTTGAAGACGTTTTTAGAATTTACGAGTATCTGTTCGCATTTGTGTCTTAACCCTAGGACCTCACACATAAGTTTTTGTGACATGGAGCTCACACAGGGGTACAAATGTACCCCAACTTACAAAAAATTAAAATCTTGTGTCTGTTGCCATTTTTAAATGAAATTATTGTTGCTTAAAATTCTATAGGCATCTAAACAATGATAGAAATTATTGGGTGTTCAAAAAGGTACCTAATAGTTACATTTTTTATTGGACATTCCTGTTGAAAACCAATTTTCAAAACTGTTAAATATCGCTTCTCATTCAAATTTCGAAATAAAATTTGTTCGATATGGAATGACCTTTGTTACTTTTGATTATGCAAGTTTGCAATATTCTGAGTTGGAGGAAAAAATTGGCATCCAAATCCAATGAGTAGTTTCCTTATTCTACAACCCCAAAGATCACCCTTCTGTGATGCACTTGAACCCCTACTCTGCTAGTTCTGAGCGTTCCCTTCTTCCCAATAAAGGTTCCCGTTTGCATTAGGTCGAATCCCTTCCCTACTAGCCAATGAAGGAACGTTGAAGATCTTTTCCACGAAGTGATATTGGGACCAGCTTAGAGGAAGTTGGAAGATCATAAAGGGAATTTGTGATTTCCTTCATAAAAGGAAGTTGGAGTCTAACTTACGAAGAGCAATTGGTTTAGGTCACAAAGGGAAGGGGATCCTGTCTATCATCACTCATCCAAATGGTAGGACCCACGATCAAAATCAATTCAACTGTCTCGACGACCGTCCGTAGAAACACGTCATCGATCTACATCAAAGCTGTGACGTCGTTGTTGACCCCGATCGGGTTGCTTGAGGATGAACTACTCGCCACAATTCCCTCACGGAATTCTCTCAATCGCATAAATTAATCAGTGGAAATGGAAATCTACTGAAATAAACTAGGACGTCAGAACAGAAGGGGAAAGGAAAATCTACATAATGACGTTTATCAGGTTCAAAGAACTTCACAAATCGATTCTTTACCTAATTTCCAGAAACAAGAGAAAGTATTAAATGTAGGAGCCGTTATTTCGTGGGTTAAAGCATAGAAATTGAGCCTGTATGAAGAGTATTCCACTGAATAGTGCAGGATGAATACTGTAAACATGACAGGTCCGAAGTGCAGCATGTTGTCCCATACATTACTGACCAAATGGATTCTGAAAACAAAATGGAGGTTCAGGATAGTATCTATTGTTGTTTGATATGAATGACAGGAACGCTCGAGCAGGAGAGCACGTCTGATTGGGTGTCCCACGCGGTCCCGCGTCATGGATGGGAGTTCCCCGCCTCAGTCCTTGTAAGGACATCCACCAAGGCTGAAGAGATACCTCTTCGACTGTCTCCGGCACCGGAAAACACTGAACTTCGCACATCGGTTGAAAATTGGGAGAAAACTGAATTTGTAAAGGTAACATTTTTGAGATTCAACGAATAACGAATAATTATTACGATGGGGTTGGGGTGGTTTAGTTCCAAAACTATCGTTCTTTTTGACATGAACCCTTCACCAAATCTTCTTTTCGATCATGAACGAGGAAGGGTCTTTCTGTTTTATAGCAAGAGAAGTTCCAGTATTTTGTGTGTAAAAAATTAGTTTTTGATGAAGTTTATGCCAAATATGAAGAAGAGGCATTGATATCAAAGAGGAAGAGAATGCATTATTGCATAATAATAATAATAATCAATTTTTGGATATTCGAAAGTTATTCGCAAACGTTTTTTAGTTAAGTCTTTTCTCAAATTCTAGCCATGAGTTAATCTCATTCTACGAAGAACATCATCGAAGAGGGACTAATCTGAATTCCTCTTCTGAGCTGAGGCCGAGTCCCAAGGAAAATCTTACAATTTACTGGTTAATACTTTCTTCTCTCAAAACGAATCATTCCAACTTATGTTCAATAAGGGAAATCTTGTTATAACGAGGTTCCTTCATTTTTAGTCCTTTCAGAATCCAATGAATGAAATTTGAATAAATTATCTACCTATAACTTCCACTGGTGGTATACGAACTTACACTCAATAACTACTTGCTTATACGTATTTATACATTTGGTTTATTATTTTCAATAATGAACCTTTGGGTCGACCTAGAAAAGAAAATGTTACCCCCCCCCCTTCAAAATTTGATGGTTTACGCTTTAACCCATTTCAAGCCAAAGGTAGAAATGACTGGATAATGAGGAGAGAAGGATGAACTGTTTTACAGAATGCCGGCCGAAATGAAGCATAATTTTTGCTCATCAATCGAGAGCAAAAATAATATATTTTATGAATTTTACTTTTTAATGAGATTTGAGAGTTTTATAAGATTTATCCAGTTCATTGAATTGGTAAAATAGAAGTCTTAGGGCCGGAATCTGTTGCAACTCATCGCCCAGAAGGCACTCGCAGAGAATCGAATTTGAGCCACCATACTCATGCCTTCGGCCAAAAGACCTCATTTTCAAAAAATTTCAAAAATCGCATTGAGCTCCCGACGTCAAAGAAAATTTTTTTTACAAAGTTTAGGAACAGCATGAACGAGAAAAAATTCTTCTGCAAAGATTTTCCACTATTTTCAATATTTAAAAAAAATCATGAATAAGACGATGCGAAAACACATCAATGGCCAGAATTGGGTTAAGGTACTTAGAATCCGAAAATCGAATAAAAAATTTTCCGTCCGTCCGCCGTACGCGGCACTTTCCTTAGATCAATGGACAGATTTTGATGAAATTCGGTGTACGGGCTCCAATATGGGAGTAGTTGTGCCCCGAAGCTTTTGGTTGCTGTCAGTCACTTCAAAGGGGTGAAAACTAAGGGTTGAATTTTTCAATAATGCCCTAGCTCGAAAACTCTCGAATTAAAGGTGATAGGTTTTTCACCAATTTTAAATAGTATAGAATTTTTAGAAATTTTAGAGGCCACTCGGAGTTCTGTAAGACAAACCGTTCGCTTCCTACAAGAACTTAAGGGTCGGACTTTCGATAAATCAGAAACACAAGCGTGAATCGGAAAAGAGGCCTAATCTCCGTTCAAATTTTAGCTGACCAAAATCCGATCTCCGAGATGTACTCAGTTTTGCACCCTTAGCAACCAGTAATAGAATTTTGTAATAATTAGGGCAACCTCATCTTCCTGTTTCTTCGAACTGAGTGTGAAGCGTTTATTAGGGTTGGTTTATCTAGGGTTGGTAGAAGGTGACAATGGCAAGGCCGTCTTCACAGACGAATGATCTATATATACAAATAATAAGTCTTTGTGTAATAATTTTTAGAGTTTTTTTGTACAGTTCTTCTCATTCATCAAGCGTTGTCTTAATTGACTTAATTCTGATTGGGTGGGAGGGGGTGACTTAATTCGTTGATTAAAAATTTTATCTGCTAACATCATCAATGAAATCTTCAAGTGATATACACCGAATAGTGACTTTGTGAACTCCAAGGTATTATCGAACTCGAAACTCCAGTTGACTCGACGGATTTGTTTTTCTATCAAAGTTGGAGATAAAAAAGTTTATCCCGCTTCAAAACTACCTGGAGGGGTTCTGGAAATAAAATACACTGTAATTCACCGCGGATTCCCAGGAAATCTTGATTAGGGTTTCAAACGTATTTTCAGTTCTTTGAACGATTCGCTGGTATTGTCGGCGGAGAGAGTTTTCGAAATGAGAAACTCTTTTTCTTGGTAGGTCTCGGGAAAAGTTGGAAAAGGGGTTTCCCGAGAAGTGGACGTGGAAAGAGCAGATAGAGGACGACGTGATAAAGGAGGATCGTTGCTAGGGCTCACATGTTGATGTATTCAACTATGTACATGACCTACAAAAGACCGTAGGAAGGTCTAATATGTAGCAAGTTGTGGAGGAAAAAATCTCAGCGTTGAACCGGTGTTTGGGAATGATATACCTTTCAACTCTAACGTTTTTAATAAGGTAAAAATACCAGTCGCTAATATCATGGGAATAGGAAGAGGGGGGACGCTCCTTCATTACTTATTAATTTTACCCGGTTTTGCTAAAGCTGATGAGCCAGTAATTGAATTTTAATGGGAAAATGTTGACTGTCATACCGTATTTTATTTAATATATTGATACCCAATATTTTACTCAAACATTTTCCAACATAATTATCCAGCATCGCAATGGCGTTCTGAATATTACTATGCTAACAGTTTAAAAAAAATCTATTTCGTTGCCAAATGAGAACCAATTTAAATTTCTACCTCGAAAATGCTGCCACCCAGCAAATAAAATCCTTATTACAATGTGTGCTCTTGGCCGAGATGACGATCCGTCACTGTATTGACCCTCATGCACCTGCCAGAAGCATTTTTGTAAACGTTTTTCTTTCCTAATAATGCAATGATTTTTAGTAGGTACCTACACGTGCAAAAGATTGCACTGCTCATTGTTTAATGAGATCTGGAAAGCCCCACAATCGACAAAACAACTGGGAAAATCAGCCGAAATTAGGAATTTCCACCTGCATTCAAAGAAAAACAGCTGTACATTGTGGGAAAAATGTCCGATCATTTTCGGCGCATTCTGGTGGGAAATCTACAAGATAATGAATAGGTTTTAATACAAACGGAAGCTCTAAACCAGTAGTTCGTTATTTAGAAGGCTTAGAAAGTGAAAAGTCCCCGCTAGAGACTCCCGTCTACTCGGGTAGACGCCCACCAGGATAAATGAGCTGCAGTCTACCCGGGATGGTGCTCCAGTTGAAATTGATCAGACGGCACAACAACCGATGATAGAGTTTTTAGCGCCTTTATCGGTCAACTTTGGGTTAATTTCGATGCATTTTGTGGCATTTTTGGAATCTCTGGAAACATCAAATATCTACTCGCTCTAATCTAACCTCCAAAATTTGAATATTATTGCCAATTTACAGTTATAAGATATGAATGTCAATAGCTGATGCCTCTAGAAAGTTTGAAACTAAAAAAGTCTGCCAAGTGGGTGTGGCACATAGCTTCCTCATATCCATAACCCGATTGTATAGATGATCCGATGCATAGTACTTAATCTCTAAGTACCTTCCACTAACCTCATAGGGGACCATTTACACGCTAATCTGAACAATCCTGAGAAATTTCGTCGAAATAGGATCGAAAATGTAGAAGTTATGGCTGTTACAAGGAATTCACGTTTGCGCATGCGCAGCAACTACTATTAGTCTGGAGGAGATGATTTTCATAGGGGACCATCTACACGCTAATCTGAACAATCCTGGAAAATTCCATCAAATTCGGATGAAATAAGACTTATTTCATCCGAATTTGATGGAATTTTCCAGGATAACAGCCATAACACTTAGTGTTATGGCTGTTACAAGGATTTTACGTTTGCGCATGCTCAGAGGCTACTGTCAATTTTAAGGCCTTGTTTTTCATTGGAGACTATCTAGAACCTAATTCGCACAATCCCTGAAAATTTCATCGAAATCGGACAATAACTTCGTATAGTTATGCCGGTTACAAGGATTTCATGACAGACTCACAGACAGACAGACAGACACGGAACCAAAATTGTTCAGAAACGTAAAACGCGAGCGGAAATTTCGATTTTGGAGAACTTTTTTTCAACCTTGAAAAGTGAAAACAAAGCTTCAGCTACCTTGGTAGACTCGAAAGCAATAAGACGCAAACAAACAAAGAAATTTGGTAAGTCATTTGAAATCCGATCATCACAGCCAATTTATTATCCTTAATTTTATTGAGCAGAATGTCTCCATTTTTCAGGATTTTACAATGGACGAACAACCAAAAAACATCATCCTTGTTGAATTGGATAGCAAAGGTAAGGAAAGTGAACAGCGATCCTATAATTCGTTATTCCAACGCGTATTATTATGCAAAATATTTCGATCAAGGAGAAAATCAACCTTGACACCTGATTGGATTAAACCATCGGTTTGAGTCAAGAGCTTAATGCGGTTAGTGTTTATTTGGATTACGACTTAATTTCTTTTCGAATTAGGTGGGTAAGGCGGTTCAATTTAAAATTACAACAACAGGTTCCGTTTTCACGAGGTAGAAGGTAATTTTTCTGTCCGGACAAAATGATTGATTGAGTTGGTCGCTAAGAGAAAATTGCATCGAGGGTCTGGCGGTCAGTGCACTCATTTTGCCCACGGGATTTGATTTATGCGGAATTGTTGATTGCGTATGAGAGAAATTTGTGATGGGATTTCGGGGTCCAGCTTCCTGCTCTGAACAGATCGGCCTCCTTAGATTGACAGAGTTCGACCCTGTCAAAATGAGTTTTGCAAAGAATTCCACTGACATTTTACGCACGTACGAATGCGCACTAACATTGATTTAAACAATAGAAACACCCCTTCATTATAGTTAAAATAGATTCTACCTGAAACCCCACCAAAAATCACCTGAGCAAAAAATGAGCGCCAATTTCAAAATTGTTTAAAGTTATTTAAAGAGTGATATCAAGAGGGATATCAAGTTTTTCAATATCTGTGCGCTCATTTCAAAACATGCGTTATTGAGGGTTTTTAAGAAGACGTTCATTTTGACTTTTAAAATTAAAAAACTTCAAAATCACATAATACCTGGAAGTTTTCACACCTGAAAATTCGATTTTAGCGTTTTGCTGGTGAAAACGAGCAAGAAATTTTACGAGTCAGTTTTGCAATGAAAAATGGGTCCCTTATTTGAAAACAAATCAAACGACCGTTTAAAAAATGTCGTATACGAATTGTCCGATGCCTATTCGATACATAGAATAATCTTAAAACTACTATGTACCTTGCACTACCCTAATGGGGGACCATCTACACGCCAACCTGCATAATCTCCGAAAAGTTCATCGAAATTGGGTGAGAAATGTAGAAGTTATGGCTGTGGCTAGGATTTCACGTTTGCGCATGCGCAGCGGCGGCAATGATTTCATGACAGACAGACCGACATACAAACACGGAACTAAAATTGTTCAGAAAGGTCTGAAACGTAAAAGGCGAGTGGAAATTTTGATTTTGGAGAACATTTTGAAGTCAAAACAAAGCTTCCGCTACCTTGGTAGACTCTGAAGCAAAAAAACCACTTCAAATCACAGGTAAATCGCCTTAATTATTAAGGCGAATTACCTGTGATTTGAAGTGGTTTTTTTCAAAACGTATACCCGGAGGGTTTACGAAGAGGGGCTGGTGTAGTTAGCTGTAGGTGAGCCCTGTACTGTACAAGATTACCTCAGATAGATCTTCAGACAAACCGACACAAAAAAAGTTGTTCAGGCATTTTACAATTTAAAAAAAAAATATAAAAAAATACACTTCTTTCACTCCTAATGCTGAAATAAAAACTAATCACTGGTGTTGACTTTCTCCTACGAAAAAAGTTTTCACAAATAAAGGAATGGCAGGAGGGAGGATCGATCTGAGAGGTACCTTCACCCAACTCTCACCTACCCTGGCATAAATACCCAAAATCAAGAGGCCTCTGCATCCAGTCCAGCTTCAGAAGTTGACGATCACTTCGCACATCCACTACTCATCCTCTCAAACTTACCTAATCTTCTACGTGCTGTTCTATCATAACCACCAAACACCTCCACAGTTAGACAGTTAGATAACTCATTACCTCATCTTCAGTCGATAACAGTAGCTCAGGATACCGACAGACAATTTCCCTTATCAATCAATCCATCCAATATTTCACCTGAGTAGGATCTAAAGTAAATCAATTTACCTAATAAAAGTGAATTAGGTACCTACCTAGTTCTCCAAATTATGTATGAACACAGAAAAAAAATTAATGATAATAATTTTTTTAAAGTTCTTGATTTTTATTTATTTATTTATTTTAAAATAATTTTTTGGTTTGAAAAAAATCTTTACAATTGAATCCACTAAAAACTGAATAATCCGATATTGGAAATTTCTCGACTATAATGGATTTTGGAAAAAACTAGGAAGTTTTGCTTGAGGAAAGAATTAACGGATATTTCGGGGGTTAATTATCGAAGGAACCCAATTTTTTTTTGTTTCGTTTGATTTTCTGGCGACCGACAGAGGGTTCGCCAAGCGCCAGGTAGGCAGATCGCACGTGGGCGCGAGCAGACCGGATGTGAAGCTGTTTGACTAATGATTTGTTGTATCCCCCCCCCTCTTAACCACCACAATCCACATCAGCTGTCCCCTTTGCATATCATTCATAAACTAAAAACTGAAACTCATGAATGAAATCTTCAGGTTCCTCGAAGGACTCTCGCGGACCTGAGTTTAGATCGAACGATGATTGTGAATATAGATATTTATTATTTCGTCGTTTCATTCATTCCGAAACCCTCACTTTGAAGTGGATGTCGAGGATGGTAATCGCGAATATCTCATACTAATTCAGCTTAAACTTGTATTTTCAAGTTTTGAATCGTAACATGACACCACTTTCCTCATTCACCAGGGTGACACCAGAAAGTCTGTCGAGCCCTCACAATTCATTTCTCAAAATTGATCAAATTTCTGAAAATCAGTGAATTATAAGAGCCTCAAATTTGTTCAGAAAGCTCTAAAACACAAAGTTCTATGAAAATTTTATTTTAAAAATATTTACACATCTTAACACTTCAATCGCAAAATGATCACGTGACGATGGCATTTATAGGGAACCATCCAGTCTCAACCAAACAACCCTTGAAAATTCAATAGAAATCGGATAGAAACAGTAGAAGTTATGATCATATAAGGATTTCATATTTGCGCTTGCGCAGAGGCTATCATGGGTCCGATCACGATTTAATTGATTAGGGATGGACTTAGTCTCTCAAATACACAACGCTTGAAAATTGCATCGAATTCGGATGGAAAATTCTTTCCACGTTGTTAAGAAAGTATGTTGAAAAGTTTGAGAAAACTCCAAAACTCTTTTACTAGTAAACTTTAAACTTGTAAAGTTAATTGGTCTTGAAAAATTATTCACTTGGGAGCTTTTTCTTACAGTTTTGGTACAATTGCTGATATTCCCAGATATACTGAAGCAAGAACTGTTTTTGGTCTTTGTCAGCAGTAAGGAAACTGTGAAATTTATTTTACAGCTCTTTCTGCCGCATCGTTAACATGTCCAGGTCAGGAGAGCGTTTCCTTGGCTTGAAGGAATGTGATATTTGTACCCCTAAAAGAAGTACAAATCCAGAGTTTTCCGTTTAAATGCAACATAAAGTGCGTTGAATCAAAAAATTAGAATTTAGACAAATTGATGAATTTCTAATATATACTATTTTTCATGAACTACGCTTAAAATGTAGACCTGTGAAGGCTTATTAAAATGTCTATGAGCCAATTATTTCCGAAGCAGCTGTAGGGAAGTTTTGCGGGAAGGGAAGAATTTTCAATCGATTAACTACTGCTGACAAAGACCAAAAACATTTCTTGCTTCAGTATGTCTGGGAATATCAGTAAGAGAGAGACCTTAAAGAGGAAGCTCCCAAGTGAATAATTTTTCTAGACCAATTAATATTGGCCTTTGGTACATTTACATTCTGATTTACCAGTTGAAGAGTTTTGGAGTTTTCCCTAACTTTTCAACATACTTTCTTAATAACTGAGGGCAGTTTTTCACTAGTAAACCTCAGATTCAGTTGATTCTTCAGTTCCATTCAACATTTCTTCGGCCCGCTCTCCACATGTAATTGAGTGCAAATTTTTACCTCAGCTTCAGCAGACCTTCTCAAACAACGTATAAAAAGTTGGACTCAATCGGAGAAGAACAAGACGCAGGAAAATTTTTGGCGTTTCCGTAATAAGCTGGCTTTTTGGTAGTTCTCATATTATCAACTTAGGTGGAGATGCGGCACGTGTTAGCGTTGTCCGACGGTGAACAATTTTTTTGTGGGGGTACTTTGGTACCCAATGGAACAAAATGATGGGGTAAGACTGCAGTTTTCGATGGTTTTTTTAAAAAGGTCAATAATTGACCCTAATTATTAAGGGACACACTAATTTATACTCAGTTTTGAAGTACCTAGGTTGAATTTGCTACAGTTTGAGACCATCGTAAGCACTATGAATAAATAACTACTGAGATACAGCAACTCAATAAATTGTTAATTTTTCGAAAAAGTAAAATTTTCGTATTGAAGTTGTGTTTTGAGCCTTTCACCACCGAAATAACCCCTTTTTGGAAAAAAAGGTGAGGAATAGCGAATTTGATGGAAATTTTATCAGCTTCAATTTGACACTTCCGCTTACTTTCACCTCTTCAATCATTCCTGAAGCAACCATAGTTTTCTCAGAAATGAGTGAAAACCAAAAATAGAAAAATCATGTATTGAGGAAAAACGAGGAAAAATCAACAAAGGATGAACATTGAACCCTAGTTAATTTTGTTGGGTATTGTAATCTTTTACGTTCCTAATATAACACTTGTTGACTCTTGTTTAATGCTGTAAGGAAATGACTAAGGTTACGAAAAGCCGGCTTTTCCCGGAAAATTTCCCTCCATCTCCCTTATTCCCCTTCATCTCTCTCTCTCTCTCTCTCTCTCTCTCTCTCTCTCTCTCTCCCTTTATTCTCTTTACCGCGAACAAAAGCCCCTCGCTTCCATTTCCTCGGTGAAAATCGATACTTAAGCGGCGTCACTTCTAGGAAAACCGTCTCCACTGGACCCCTCCCCACCATTACGACTTCCGAGATTCCCTTCCCTCTTCATCCCCCCGATTCTCCCTTCTCTAACCCCCAATTACTTCCCTCCATCCACTCTTCAAAGCAAAAGCTCCGTCGGACCATTGAGTGACCTAGAAACTACAATAGTTGGCGCAGCTTGTTGTTCTTTCTTACATCGTACTGTTACGCCATGTTGCATCACAACGCCAGACATCAAAATAACATAAAACGCTGCAAATTATTACACAAAGGTTCTTTATTTTTCTATATAGATCACTCGTCTGCAAAGAACACGGCTTTGCCATTGTTACAACCAACTTGAAGTAAAACATCGATCGCATTTCGGTCAGCTAAAATTTGAACGAAGATTCGGCCTCTTTTGCGATTCACGCTCGTGTTTCTGATTTAGTCCAACCCTTAAGTTCTCGTAGGGAGCGAACGGTTTGTCCTACAGGGCTCCGTGAGGTCTCAAAAAATTATAAAAACCCATACTATCTCAAATTTATGGAAAAACAATACTTTTATATCAAATTTTTTTGAGTTGGGGCATTTTAAAATTCAAACAACCATTAGAAGTGACCTACATCAACCAAAATCTTCGGGGCACAACTAGACTCTCATACCATTAACAATTTATAATTGGAAAAAAAGGCTTCACCACTACAATTGATGGTACTGTACATAAATATTTACATCACAGCATTGTATCAGCACTTTCAGCACTCAGCAGTCATGTCCATCTGGCTGCTTGGTATCAGGGTCCGAGATCCGACCTCGGACATTGGGGTGAGGGACAAGGTTGAATCACCTTATCCCACAAATGATGGAGGGAGGATTGTGCCTCTTCCGGCTATGCGATCAGTCGACGCTTCTCCTCCCCATGGGGTTCGAGTTCAGCTCCAAGTCCCACGGGGCCCATTTACTCGAGCCGTGGCACGCCGTCGTGTGGCCGTAGCCCTGAATTTAGACCAGATGAATGATCCTACTGTTAGGACTCGGGTGGTTATCCACTCCAGGATAAACAGTGAGTAACTAGCCCGAATCAGATCCTTGGCTGACTTGCCATGCCATATCCCTCTCCAGGTGATAGTTGCTCCAATCACCTTTAGTTGGTTTCGCTGAATGTTTGCAAGTGCTGCTGCAGCCTCTAGTAATGCGTCAACTTCATATTTGTGAATTTCGAAGCATTGATGTCTGCGAGTGATCTCTGGCTGGAGCCAGAGACCACTGAGACATCAATAATGAAAGCTCCTCTTGGTGTTAACACCAAGAGGTCCAGACGATAACCTCGCTGTTCCAGGTTAAAGTGAGGCTCTAGCCATACTAGCCATCCTTTACGGCGAGCGTAGGCTGCTAGTAGGTATAGGGCAGAATTGTGACGGGCACACCTGGGTCTTACCACGGCTGGGCAAATCTGGAGCACATGCGAGGCTGTTTCGGGTGTTTGACATCCCATTCGGCATAGATGGCTGTTGCCAGTACGCCTGCCTCTTGTCCTCCTCACTTCTGTTGGTAGAGAACCAGAATGGATTCTCACCATACCCAATGACCCCCATCCCCATAGTTTCGCTGATCCATGCCGTGCTAGCTCTGTTATCGCGTGATTTTACCAGTTCAGCTCCGACTGTAGTTTGGTGGAGACGTTGTGCCCTGACAATTCGACGGTCGAGTCTTGATGTCCCATTTTGTTGTTGGAAAACTCGTACCTCCTTCAAAAAGTTGTGTGTTTGCCGCCCCTACCCTATTAGCTCTTATGGCTGGTATTCATATCAAATACCGGACGGACGGCCAAATTTTTATTCGATTTTTGGATTCTACGTACCTTGAAACGTAAACCAACAAATTTTGAGAAGGGTTAAAAAATTTTTCTTGTTGGATTCCAAAGGTTCATTATTGAAAATAATAAACCAAAATGAATCGATTGGTGTCAGATTTGATACAAATACGATCATTAGTTTTCGAGATATTGAAAACCAACTCAACTCTTCGTCATGGATTCAAGAAGATGATCAACAAGATCGATTAAGATGATTATGATTTTGCCTAGCAGTAGGACTGAGTGTTACAAGCATGCGATACAGTAGGTACACTTTGTTTGTTGGAATAAAAATACGGGTTTCTTTTCATTATTAATCAATTATTGGAATCACTACTAAATGGATACATTTAATTATTCGGTCAAATCCACCTCAATACAATTGTAAAATTTAAAAACCGACATAATTTTGGTTTTTGGTACAGCTCCATGTTGCACACGATAAATTACTATCAAATCAACTGACAGAAATTTCATTTCATCAACCATTTCAGTGCCGATAATGTAGGTTAGACCCAATTATGGGGATTTTTGCGAATTTTGACAAGTTCTATATCGTAAAAAGTGAAAATAGGTATGATTTTGGTTTTTGGAACTACTCTATCGTTGCTCTTAATAAATTACTCTCCAAAAACGATGTCTACGCCGATTAAAACATTAAAAAAAACACAGTTTGCATCTCAAGTTGTCATTCATGTTACTATTTCACATCCGACACGCCCGGAGCGGCTTCGAGATGGACAACCCATAAATCAAAGGTAACATAACCTCCTAACATCAACTCGTAGCAGACATAACAGCTTGCTAGGGGCAATAAAATTAATTCCGGTCCCTTGTGGTCCGAATTGAGTAACCAGTCTTTGCTGTTTATAGGACGAGTTTGAGCTTTCAACCAGATAAAAGTCCGAGTGCGTCGTTCTGCGCGCAATCTTCGCGCAGTCCCTATGAATATTAACGCTTTGAACGTAATAATTGAGATGAACGAATCGAGGATTTCGTAATAATTCAGCTTGGTACTGGCTTGATGAGAAATGAGAAATCGCTATCTGTAGTTCCAGTTGATTTGCTTGAATATAAGAGAAAAGAGCAACAATCAACAACAGATTTTTTACCCTCATGTACTAGAATATCCAAACTAGGTAAAAACGCTGCAAATTATTACACAATGGTTTATTATTTTTCTATATAGATCACTCGTCTACAAAATCACCAACCATCCAATATGAAAAAAAAATCCAAAAAAATCAAAAAAAAAATCAAAATCACTAACCATTGGTCGCATTTTGGTCAGCTCTAATTTGAACGGAGATTAGGCCTCTTTTGCGATTCACACTCGTGTTTTGATTTATATATATATATATTTCAATATAAACCTTCAAATTTTTGTAGGGAGCGAACGGTTTGTCCTACAGAGCTCCGCGTGGTCTCAAAAAATTCTAAAAATTCTATAGAATCTTAAATTGAAGGAAAAACAATACCTTTATATCAAAATTTTTTGAGTTAGGGCGTTTTCAAAATTTCAAAATTGATTTTGGAACCCTTAGAAGTGACCTACATCAACCAAAAGCTTCGGGGCACAACTAGATGGCAAAAGTGCCGCGTACGGCAGACGGCGTACGGCGTACGGCGGACGGCGTACGGCGTACGGCGGACGGCGGACGGACGGCCAAATTTTTATGCGATTTTTGGATTCTACGTACCTTGAAACGTAAACCATCAAATTTTGAGGGGGTGTTAAAAATTTTTTTTTCTTGGTCGATTCCAAAGGTTCATTATTGAAAATAATAAACCAAAATTACATTGACTGTATAGTACAATTTTTGAAAATAGCAAATTTATATGCATTTTACGACTACTTCGAAGCACTAACAGGCACCTAAGTTCTCTGACATGGAACATGAACATCACGAACGAGATGATTTCCTAACTTTAAACATCATTAACATTTTTCGTTTAAATTTCTTTCTTAATTTTTTAGAATATTTTGCCATGTTCTGGAAATTCCCCTGCTGATGGAAATTCAATAAACAAAATTCGAAGTTTGAACTTCGTATCTCCATCAGAAAGGGTCAAAAAATTACACTGGTTTTCCTATTTCCATTATGCTGGTTAGAGCCTCTTTCTCAAGCATAACGTCACCGAATTTGAAATAATTAAGTAGGCATATAAGTAGCTACAAGCAGGTTTTTTACTCAAATTTTGAATTGTTTTCAAAAACACTGTTACTTTGTAACAAAACGGTTATTTATTTTTGGAAATCTCAATTCAAAATTTGATTAAAAAAATTAGTGAACTCAAGTTTTAATTTTATATTATTGACGTTTCGCAACTCCTAAAACGTCTAAGCTGTGTTGGCAGTACAGATTTCTTAATAATATACCTAATATTACCTGATTTGTTTGTTATACTTTCCCCTTTGAATTTTTTTGTTATGTAGGTACTTTATGATTTGGTTGTACCGAGGAATGCTGAGTTAATGGTGTGTCAGGTTGTATGTAAAATAGGGCCACAAGGTCCTAATCTCACCCTGGTTGTTTAAATAAAATGATCAATCAATCTGAGATGCTGCCTAATGAGTAGCACACCTAATTTCCACAATCATGTTTTGATGATTTCCTCAACTAAAAAGTGTAAACAATGATCGAGCATTTGTTTCTCTTTATTGTAACTTCTTTCACTTTTGTAATCTTGACGATATCAATATAAAATCATCTCGGAATGACCTCCAAATTACTCTTCAAATTTGAGCAAGATCGAGCTATTAGATCCGATGTAATTTCGGAAAAACCTGAGAACTCGCTGAAAAATGTACCTAAGACGAGAGAAAACCGACAGACGAGCACACATGGAACCAAAATCGGGAGTGAACATTTTAATTTTGGTGGGTCAATATTTTGTTGATCTGCTACAAAATTTGAGCAGGATCGAGCTATTAGATCCGATGTAATTTCGGAAAAACCTGAGAACTCGCTGAAAATTGTACCTAAGACGAGAGAAAACCGACAGACGAGCAGACATGGAACCAAAATTGGGAGTGAAAATTTTGATTTAGCGGGTCAACATTTTTTTGATCTGCTACATGGATAAATAGCAACTTTTGATAGTGGGGAACCTGTATCCAACGAAACATGGCTACTGTTATGTTGTCATTGTTATTTATTGTTATGATATATTATGTTACTTATTATTATCAATTTAGTTATCATACACGCATGCCTAAGAACCATAATTTTGTTCAAATATCAAACCCGATATAAAACATATTATGTAATCTCGTCTATTTTGATCCCCGGCTGAAAACCGACATAAATAAACAATTCGGATGTCTGTGTGTGTTGGAGTATCACGTGACTGCATACTCTCACGACAAGCGGAAGCATCAACGGGCGCCGAAGGGCGGGATGGGGCGGGCTGGAGGTTTCATTCAGGTTACGCCCTTCAACAGGTGGCATAACCTTATCAACCCGGCATCAACCGGAGGCGGCAATAAGTCGAAAACCGGCATTCGTTCAGGAAATGAATTCTTCAAAAATCACTCTGCCAATCAGAGTGCCTGAATGTTTTTGTACGTACAGATCGATAAATAGAAGTGGATAGTGTTTATCATCATTGAATGTGTGATGGAGGGACTAAACATTTAACAATGTGAAACGTTTACTGAACAATTCACTGGATTATACTGATTTGATTTTTTTTTAAATTGGCAATAAATTTGCTTAAAAAGTTATCCCATAAAATATCAAATTTGTCACATTTGTACAGGGTTTTCATAGGAGGGAACTGGTGTTTAAGTGATGATGTTTTTGTTTATTTCTGCTCTTGACTGATTTTCGAGTATAACTGGAATGTTTACAAATCCTTTTGGTACGTTTCTACGGCGTTTTTGTGTAAAATGGTGGGTATTTTCTTGATTTGTTTATTAATAATTATTTTTGGCGGAATATTTGTGGTACCTTGATGGTCCAAGTAGTGGCGGATCCAGTCGTCGTGGTGTTCAGGGGGTTTTCCCCCTTCCATCTATATCCGGTCCCCCGATGATCATCTCTTGCGCAGACACACTCCACAACTGAGGGGGAACGCGGGGGTCTCGGGTTCGAATCCCCACCCCGACCGCCTTCGAAGGTGATTTGAACGTCATTCGCGCCCACCGAGTTTTTTTTTTCGTTTGTTGCCTTAGGAAGGTTCTTTACAACGGGGTCTTGAAGGAGGACTACCCCTCTCCTTTCCTCGGCCCCACTATACCGAGACTGGTCTATATTTACCGCGGACTTTCTTTCTTAACCCTTTGTCCGGGGGCGGAGCGTGACGGGGCGACCAAAACAAACACGTCACTGGAGGGGTCGTGAACGCGTATTCGCATTGTCCTAGGGTAGCCCAATATTGATCGACTTCTACCAATATTTGACAGATTTTGACTACAACTGGACAATTCAAGAAGTGCTCCTACGAAGGATGCGTACAGTACCTTTACTATCTGCTGTTATTCTAACGTTACTGGTTGGTCAAAAAGTCAGGTGTTTCGACTGCTAGTACATCTAAGAACCTGGGACTTCTCTCCCATTGAACCAAAGATCGGCCACCCAAGAGCCCATGTTGCCTTCAGCTCTAGTTGGGTTCAGCAAATCCACCATGTGGTTCTCAAGGGTCCTGGCATCCACAATGACAGAGACAATGACTCGCCCTGTTTCTTCCCCACAATTAAAACGAAAATTACTATCTACCTAAGAGCCAATGCAGCTATCAGGTCTGCAATGCTCATGTAGTTCAGTCAAAATATGTTTTGGGGGTTTTCTGATTTCTTCGATTCCTTATGTTTTATAGGGTTCTGAATCTGAATGTGAGGTTTGCCACCAAAATATCCTGACGGAATACCTATTGAAAAAAATTCAAAAAATACAAAAAAGTGATTGTTGGTGGTTTTTTGCCTAAGACTAATAAACGATCAACTTTTGGCAGAAAACTACTATATGCAAATTGAAAGTACGTTAAATTTGCTACAAATATCATTTCGTACGTTTTTTGGTGAGACGAACCGTTAAGTTCGCTGTCACCGAGGAAATTACCTTTTCCCCCCTCAAAAACTGTAATAAGTAACTATTTATAATGAACGATTTTACATACTTTTTGAATGAGTATTAATCGTTATTATACTATGTGTAGTCGTTAGGTGATCTATGACTGGAGACATGTGTTGCAGAGAGTGTGTGCTGAAGTACATTCGTGTTTTTTTTTTTTCAATGTCCTAAGTATTTGGTTTTTTTGTAATAAATAAAGTATTATAGGTGTGAATTTTTATATTCAAATTTTTTAAATTTTGAATATATTTTTTCAAGATTAAATCTTAAATCTTAAATCTTAAATCTTAAATCTTACAAATTTTGTAATTGAGTCTTCAGTAATTCATGAAAGACTAAATAAGAGATTCCGAGTAGACAAAAGGTGAGAGCTGAAAGACGCATGCTTTCAACCAGCTCTGTGGTCTAAACGATTCGTTTCATTTTTCCTCATAATATGAAGACCAACTTCTGGCAGAAAACTATTATATTATAATAGTTTTCTGCCAGAAGTTGGTCTTTTTGAGTCATAGGAAAAAAAAACTTTTTTCGTCCTTGTTTTGTTTTGTTTTATTTTCAAAAAAAAAAAAAAATCTACTACAACTTTTTCACGAAATTTTGGTGGCAAACCTCAGATTCGGATTCAGCACCCTATAAAAGATAAGGAATCGAAGAAATTAGAAACCCTCCAAAACTTTCCTGGTAAAAACACATTTTGACTGGGCTAATGTGATTGAGAGATGTGTTACTCAAGTTTCCTGGCATCCTGGGATTGGTGATCGTTCCCCTGAGCTGAGTGAATGACGTTGTGCATTCGACTACAATTGTAGTTCTGATAAAGGCGCTCCAGTGATGAATTAGAGCATTCTGGATATGTATATATTAAGTGTGCGGTATTTCATGTGGTCTGAGCCTGAGATGGGTAGACTTGTCTTCTCCCCCAATGATGCGAAGATGACTACCTAAGAGCTGAAGGCTGCATCGGCTCTTAGGTAGTCATCTTCACATTTAATGTGCAATGCTCATGTGATGGAGAAATTCGTAGGGTAGGAGGAATGACACAAAAATTGGTCTTTGAGGGGAGATTTAAAAAAAAAAAAAAAAAAAAAAAAAAAAAAATGTGTAGTGGGTACCAAAATATTATCCACTACACTGGAAGTTTATTGTTGCATGGTGCATCAAATGTTTTTTGTTTACCTTAGTTTTGGAAGATTAATAAAAATTCATTCCGGTGTTCGCTATCGTACGACTTGTATGTTTTTTCTTTAAGAGAACCAAAAGTACAGATAGGTACGGACACCAAAGTGGTGACCCCGATTTTGAACAAAATGGCAACTGCAAGGCAGAGGGAAATTTTGAAAATCAAGGCAACAAAGAAGAGGAGTTCTCAACCACCTGTGCAAGTTCAATCATCTCTGAGTCAAAACTCCGCATGCCAGACACAAGGTGCCAACAGCCCCACATCCATGTGCCCAAAGATCTGAAGACGGCAGAACATGTCTTCGTTAGAGTTCCAGGGTTAGGAGGTGCGCTGAAACCTCCCTATGAGGGTCCATACCAGGTCCTGCCCTGCTGGGGAAAAAGTGTTTCTGCTCCAAACACCTCAGGAGACAAGAACAGTCTGCATCGACCGTTTGAAGCCAGCCTTCATACATGGTGGCGGAGCAGGTTCCTAAAAAGAAGAGGAGGGGAATCGTGTAGTGGGTACCAAAATATTATCCACTACACTGAAAGTTTATTGTTGCATGGTGCATCAAATGTTTTTTGTTTACCTTAGTTTTGGAAGATTAATAAAAATTCATTCCGGTGTTCGCTATCGTACGACTTGTATGTTTTTTCTTTAAGAGAACCAAAAGTACAGATAGGTACGGACACCAAATTGTGTATCGCGGGTACGCTATTTTTTTACTTAGCCATAGCCTAATGAGCTTCTAATTCTTTCATATTGGCATGACTTGACCAGTGACCTCTCGCTCATTGAAAAGTAGATGACTACCCAGAGCCAACCCAGCCTTCAGTGTGATTGATAGATTTGAGTGGTGGGTGAGTTTAACGATGAATTATGCCAATTAATGTTAACAATTAATTATAATGCGTGAATGATCCACAGAGACAACTCACCGTTAACTTTTCGGTTCCAACCGTTTCGGTTCCTTTCATCTCGATTCATCCCGGAGTACGGTATCTGTCTGATAAGCAGGTACGCTTCAGACCTTGCGATTCGGTCAACTAGCCGGAGTGTCAACGAGGTATAAATGACCCGAAAATACGAGACGAAAATAAAAAATAAAATCGATCATCGGTGACGTACGTAGGCCGGAATCGATTATTGATGACGTCATGGATGGCATTTGAGCTCATCCAAACTTTATCGCGTGACTTGTCTGACGGAGTAATTGGTTTTACTTTTTGATGTCAAATAGGTGGGTGTGAATTATAAATTTGATTGGGTAATAGGAGATAAGAACTATTCTTTGTGATCACCTGTGCATTTCGAAGTACCTATCTCCCCTGTATTGTTTTTTTGAAATGTGTGACAGACATTTTTCTTCCACCCTCAGACCGTTTCAGACTAATCCATATTGACTTGGTAAGACTTCTTTCGCCAAGCTAAGGTTCCAGGTACATCTACAAAGCGTCTATCTACATCTACATATGAGATACCCAGAAGTAATCCCTACCGAGGATTCCACTGCCGAAACAGAGCGTTTTATACGCATTGTGTATGTACATTTGGAACAATAGAAAAAATTACGTCTGATAGAGAAAGGCAATTTGAAATTTAACTTTTTCGTTGTTTGATGACATTTCCAGGTACAACTTACACATTTCAGCTTACAATCCCATAGCAAACGGAATTTTAGAATTAATACACCGTCAGCTTAAGTCAGCCATTCGTCGCTACGCCACTGAGCGTTGAGTTAAAATCCTTCCTACAATTATACAGCTTTGTAGGAAGACCTAAATTTCAGCACTACTGAACTAGTGTACGGAACCACTTTAAGAATGCCAGGCGAATCTGTGGAAGAACGTACAACAATAAATCATGTTTTAATTTTTCAAGTGGAAATTTCTCCATTTTATGATCGGTATTGCAAAATGAAAGAACAATATTTTTCAAAGCAAAATGGAGGTTAAAAAAAGAGAAATAAGTTTAGTTAAACTCTTCTTTAACCTTTAAAAAAAACCAGAAAACGCGAAGCTATAAATCCGTCAGACGTCTTCGACTTGATTTGTATGCTCCACCTCGGATTCTAAAAAACACACAAATTTGGATTTCTTTCAAATTTACTTTTCATATTCGTCGTACAAAGGAACAGAAAGTTGTCTCCCAACCGTGTCCTCTCGGGGTCTACATCAAATGAGCTCGGATGCCAATCCGTCCGGAAACTGAGCGTCTCTCCTCTGAATTTTAATGAAGTAAATCCGAGACTATTTCGCTACCAAAGGAGTTTAACTTGGATTCCACTTCTTGTCTCGAGAGATATTTTGGAAGTAGGCAATTATTTTATTTAAAGAAAACATTTGTGGTCCGAAGGGTATCTACAAGGCTCGTGTCTAGAACTGATGGGTAAGGAAAATATAAAGCCTTGAGATTGCTTGGTTCAGGCAAACCAATTAATTGCCATGCAGAACAGTCGGATTTATCACATGAAGTTGTTTGCTCTATTTGTGCTGCAAAGCAATCGGAGAACTCTATCTGGTTACTGATGATTTTGCTGGTTACCTGGCGATTACACAGGAGACCTGATATAATTTCTTGATGACCCTCAAAACTTACAGTGTTCATCGCCAGTTCCATCAAAGGAAATGTCATTTCATTACACTGGGATCGCTGATGTTGATAGCTACCGAACAGGCGACCTTTTTTATTGTATTGAAACTACTAGTTTGGAGCAATTGTTTGGACGAGACCTGAAATTATCCAACCAGTGAGTGCTCAAAATTCCATCCCTTTGCCTGCCCTCTGGTCTGCCCAGTGGG
The DNA here is from genome assembly GCA_009739505.2 of Apolygus lucorum. Classification (NCBI taxonomy): domain Eukaryota; kingdom Metazoa; phylum Arthropoda; class Insecta; order Hemiptera; family Miridae; genus Apolygus; species Apolygus lucorum. The sequence goes on along the minus strand of CM019173.2, from coordinate 32,002,391 downwards.
CTCGATTCGTAACAAGAAGCATTCAATGCTGTAACATCCTTACGAACCCCATTGAAGCATCCTGCAGAAGCTGCTATCCTATTCAGCTGTCCTTCAAGCCTCTTATAAACTGAATTTAAAGAAAGGTGTTAGCTAGGGAAAAGAAGTCCTTCTTACAGGAGCAGTCCATCTTGCCTCCAATGCAGTAGCCTTCCTAACAAATCCATCGAAATCCCTAAGTGAAGCATCTTATAGGAGCTGCTCTCATAATTCAGCTAACCTTCAAGCCTCTAATAAACTGAGTACGAAAAAAGGATTCTTCTTTTAACATTTTCTTCTTACTGAAGTAGGAAGCATACAAATTGCAGTGTGTAAGGTTCCCTTTGAGTGGTGCGTCAAAATTTGAGATTGACTGATGAGGCTGCTGAGTAACTCCAAGAAAATATTGATGCAGCATGAATGTCGAAACTACAGTTGTCAGCATACTTAGAACTGTTTGGCTTGGCTCTTGAAATAAATTTCTTGAATAGGTCAATCTGTTTACAAAAGAGAGCAAGGTTATTATAATGTTCGTTTCCTATGGATGAACAAAAAGCTGATCCTACCTATGTTCTACACACATTATGGAAATTTTTCATGCTTTGCATATAGTTCTCAAATGGTATTAACAGGGAAACAGGTACTGAATGACTCCCAACAGCTGACTTGTAAAGTTGGGCAATTATATCGTGAGAGTAAAAGGTTTAGTTGATACAAAGGATTATAAAATTCATAGGGGACCGTCTCGATGTTAATCCTCATCAACCTTGACAATCACATTCGAATCGGATCATGATTTCGTGCAGTTATGGATAAGCAAATATATAAGCGAAATCCTGACCGAATTCAAAAGGGATCAATGCAGGCCTGTAACAACCCCAATGGACCTCTAACAACAATTGAGTAAAACACAGTGCCCAACAACAAAAGAAGAGAAGGAATTTATGAATGAACAACCCTACAGAAGATTAGTCGGAAAACTGATGTATTTGGCACAAGCTACCAGGCCAGATTTGGCATTTGTGGTATCTAAACTAGGACAGTTTGCTGCAAATCCTGGAAAATTCATTGGGCAGCAGGGAAAAGGGTTCTTACATATTTTAAAGGTGCTATAGACCAAGAACTGAACTGAAAGGGAAAGAAGAAATTTTAGGCTTATCAGATTCTGATTGGGCTGGTTCAGTTGATGACAGAAGGTAAACCACAGGATTTGTCATCCAACTTGGAGAAACACCTATTATTTGGAAATGCAATAAGCACAATTCAGTAGCCCTTTCTACGATGGAGGCAGAGTTCGTCGCATTATCCTCTTGTTGCGTTGAAATGATTTGGTTATCTCAAATTCTAAAGGAACTGAAATACCCTGTAGCAGGTGATCCGGTTATAAAATGCGATAACCAATCAGCTATTAATTTTACCAAGGGTAATAACGTAAACTCCCAAACTCGTCACATAGATGTACAATTCCATTTTGTTCGCGATTTAATTAAATTTCAAAATTATAAATTAGAATACGTACCGACAGTGGACAATGCAGCGGATCTCCTGACGAAGGCATTACCACGCCAGAAGAATGCACTTTTCAAGAGTATTTTACTTGGAGAGAGAAGTAAAGAAGAAGAAAAGAAAGAAGAAGAAGGCAGAGTCTGATACACTCGACACGATGTTGATGTGCATGTGGTGAAGTTTGTTAGTGATTAGGTTTTATTGTGTTGAGAAAATACTTACTTATTACAAATTGAGATATCGTCGATGTGTGTTGATGGTAAAATAAAATTTATAACACTTGACTGAAATTTATAACACTTGACTGAAATTTATAACTTTATAACGATGACTGATGATAACTAATAACCATGGATACACAATAGACATGAAATCAAGGTTGAAAAACCTCTGAAAAACAAAATGCGAATAAAATTTCGATTTTGGAGGATCTATTTATATGATTATGCAAAAAACGGAGCTTTCTTATCTTTGAATGCATTGTTATCCCACTCAGAATACAAAGATGTTTTTTAAGAGTATAGAAAAATACTTTATTCCAACTCGTCCAATCAAAACTGAAAAATATCGATCGATGAGCAAGGAGGCAGACATACTAATCCGATCAAGAACTGAGAAAATTCTTGCAAACGCGAGAGTTTTTACATATTTCACGGTATTGTTGTGACCACATCAATTCGAGATCACTTTTATATTCAAAACTTGAAGGAAACTCAACATTGGAATATTGATTTTTTATTGGAGGTAGAACTATATAACGACAAATGTTTTCTGAATCCTTGGGATTTTGGATCCGAAAAAGCTTCGATGCGGCATAATCGAATACGACAAGCCTAGTGTGGTTTGCACATTAGCATACGGCCTTCCTTGATCCCTAATCCATAATTCTCTGTGTCCTTAGCATGTTTTCACGGATGGCCACCTTGTAAAATAGGAGTTTACGGTTCGTAGCGGACCTGGCAGATTTGGACGGCAGAGCGCTCAGTTAATCCAATTTTTAGGATTATTCAAATTTCGGTAAAAAAGGGAATGATTATGATGGCTCTCCGTTCAAATAAGCCTGTCTCATTCTGAATCTTAAGTTATGTGAATCGAATAAAAGCTGTGGTTTAAGTTTTGTGTAATCTCTATAACATCGGTCAGTCACATAATATCGATACCTTAAAGCAAAAAGGCGCTATGTCCAAAAACGGAAATTCAGAAAAACGCAAAAGAAGTTTTCACCGATGCACAATTCCTAAAATAATGGCTTACTAAACTAAACTCTTCAATTCTTCAACAAATTTTCAAAGTATAATCGTCAAGAAGGTCAAAAATAGTTTTATTGAATTTGAGTTTTTCTGAAATTAAAACAAAAATAAAAAATTTGGAAGATGGATGGACATAGCCTTTGTTCTTTAAGGTATCAATATGATCGAAATCTGTTAATTTTGTGGGATGTTCCTTTGGTGTGGGTATGTTGGCAGATTAATAAAAGTGTTAGTTGAAGTAAAATACTTTGAAATTTTAATTTTAGTAAATGTTTTTGGTAGTTTGGTTTGGGACAATTGATTGATATTAAGGGGGTCTCAGGAGCTGAAACTTTAAAAGTTGTACCTAAATTTGAAATTTTCAAGGATTTTCGAAATTCATTAGCGTAGCAGTCTAGGGAATTGAAAATCTAAAAGATTGCCGCTTTAAAGTTAGAGCCCCTGTAATTTAGGGAAATACTAACCCAGGACGAGGAACGAACGGCGGCCAACTGAGACCCCTTTAAGGAATTAGAGGTACCAGTAAATAATATTGGATTCCATAATTTTTATAAACTCATATTTCTTAAAAGTTGTGATTTTTACGCCGAACTTTTCTCGTTTATTGTTTGGTGAATAACTAGGTTAATTAATATTATTAAATTAACTCCGTCAAAGCCTTCAGATAAATAAAAAAAATTATTATAACAACTTTTTTCAAGGTTTTTTAGTAGGTAAGGGCTTTCTGAGTTCAAAATGAATTCAAAATAAACGAGGTATCTCCTTTTTACATCAACATTTTACGCTCTACTCCCTTATTCCATTTCTATCCCTCATTCTAGGTCTCCGGTTGCATTTCCGCATAGTTCAGTCTCGTATCGGTTTTATTGGACCCCATTCTTTCCCTACCTGGAACAATAAAAACCCGCTAGTGCCTCTTCTTAACCCGTAAAACCGCGTACCGCAACCTCTTTTATTCTCTAGAACGATAAAAGTCACAAAATCGCCCTCGAAAGAGCGCGAAGGGGGAAGAAGGGGTTAACTCATAAAAGGTCATCTTTTACTCGAAACCTTGAGAGGTTGGTTGTGCCATTAGCGATTCCGGTCAAACAGAAATTTTGAGTTGAGAAGTCCAAAATCTTTTTCTTTTTGGAAATTGACATTTTCTCGTGGAGCTGCTTTGGAGGTAACGATTCCGATATTTTACAATCCATCGAGACTATAACCAATCGTCTAGTGATCTGCACACCCACTTCAATCTACAAGATTATAGATTCTTCGGTTGTCTTGTGGTTCAGATGGATGCTGAATACCTCAGCAATTTCCAGGGGAAGCTCACATTTAATCAGTCCCCCCTCGGGTTTCGTGGTGGCGTCGCAGCCATCAGATCATCGTTTATTCTCGGACTCCGTTTTACTCGTAAAACGGGCGTCTTATTGGGCTGAATGGGCTCTAATCTCTCGGAATCTCCTCCGCGCCTCAACTCTTGTTTCTCAGTGAGATCCCGTACGAACCACTCAATTGTCATGTTGTCCAAAAGTTGCCTCGTTACTGGTTGAACTAGTTGGTTCGAGAGTCTCGAACTACACACCTACCACGGTACCAATGTGTTGTGAGAGACTAATATGCCCTAGATTAGGTAGAAGACTTAGGTACAGGCTATTTACAAGTTACAAACCTCTTTACTTTTGAAAAATTGCCTATTTCTTATATAATGTAATAACAACAAACAACAAAAATCCCTTAAAGTCGCATTACTTAAATAAAACAGCTTCTAATTATACAAAACTAAATGAATTTACAATGTTAGTAATAATGGGTATTAATACGTATTTTCATTCCTATTTTAAAAAAATGCCTAGTTTAAGAAAGGTTTTGGCAAAGCACTCTATCTGCCAACTTACTGGTACATGAAACCTCATTTTTCTGGTTGTAGACCTTGCATTCCTGCTTCATTTCTCCATTACCCAATAAAAAATCCGCGTTACTTAATACAACACCTTCCAATCATACAAAACTGAACGAATTTACAATTTTTATTATAATATAAATAAATAAATAGGTATTTTCAAGTAATGATGACTAATTTTTGGAAAATTTACAATTTTTGTCATACTCAATTTAAAATTGTTTTTCCTAATTTTTGAGAAAATTTTTCTAGAAAGGTAAATAAAGGTTTTTGCAATGCACGTGCCTTATTGGAACATGGAACATGAGAGGTTGAAACCTCATTTTTCCGTAAGTAGGCCTTGCATTTCTGTCTTTTTTTCCTCCTCTTCCAAAAAAAGACCTTAAAAGTCGCGTTACTTAATGAAACACCTTTTTTATGGTAGACACGAGGTATCAGGGACTTTTCTTGTCAATAACTATGGTCTAAATGGTTCCTAGGAAGTGCCATTCAGGGATGAATATCCCTTCTTGTGGTTATTAACTTATTTAGTTCCCCATTTGCCATTCCAACTTGATATGCTTGTATGGAAGTATAATTCCTCGAGTAGGGAAAAACTAGTTTTCTAAGAGACCTCTCCCTCGCATACAGGGTGTCCCATGTTAAGGACCGGAAAACTTTAGGAGGAAAACTCTGGATTCTACAACTAATTAATGTATGAAAATGTCTCTTAGCAATTTTGTTTTTCTGAAATTTTCCAATTTTAAGATTTTTTTCATAATTTCGACCATATATCACTATAATTACCATAACTACCTTAATTTATCGTAAAAATCTAAAAATAAGGGCACCAAAAATCTTTTATGAAAACCGTAATCTTAAAATGGGAAAAACTTGGAAAAACACCAAAATCTTGGAAAAAACCGGAATTAAAAAAAAAAATTTTAAAATGGGAAAAATTTAGAAAAAAGAGGTTAAAACAAAATTGCTGAGAGACAAATTCTCATTTTTTTAGTTGTACATAGAATCGACTCCAGAAGTTTTCCGTTCCTTAATATGGGACTCCCTGTATTTACGATCCATGTGAATACAAAGTGAGTCTGAAACATTACATTCAGTTTCTCACCAATCTGAGCCTTAAATACCCTTTTTTGACCGCTGACCGTTGTTTTACAGTTTCCCACCATCTACTTCCATCTTCCGCAGAAATAAACTGCCAGAGTCTCCGATCTGAGGAAAAATCCAAAAACCCATTTCGGTCCACTGGCCGTCCAGTTTCGATCATTGCAAGTGTTCCTCCTTCATCCGAAGTTGAGAGGTCTCAAGGAGGGAAAGCAAGGTCTTTAGTTTTGATTGCCTCTTTTGAATAGAACCCAGCGCGAGCCATTTCCATTTCATTAACATACACACTCTCGACGGGGCCCTGAAATATTCGGAATAATAAAAATACAAATCACGAAACTCTGACGTCGAAAAAGGAGAGAATAAAGGAAGCCGGAGGAGAAGCGCCGTTGCGACGTATCGTTTACAACGGTTTTTGATTTGCTTCACAAAAGGCGAATGAAGCTCAATTCTTGTTTCAGACCTGTAGCTGTCCGGAAATACGACTCCTTTTCTTTTATCGAGACACCCGTTTCAGAGCGATGTATCGAACCATCTTTTATTGCGAGCAATCTTATTTTTCGTTTTCGACGTTTTGAATACTTGCCGCATTTTGGGAAACACAATTTTGGAACCGTGAAGAATGCGTCCAGTAAGTTTGGGTTTTTTTTTCGCGGATTTGGATTCAGAATGGTCTAAAACTGGTTACTGTGTGGTTTTTTTGGTTGATTATTTTCAATAATGAACCTTTGAAATCGACCAAGAAAAAAAAATTTAACACCCCCTCAAAATCCAAAAATCGAATAAAAATTTGGCCGTCCGTCCGCCGTACGCAGCACTTTTGCCACTTAGCATTAACCGATTTTGATGAAATTTGGTATGTAGGCTCCATTTGGGGTCTAGTTGTGCCCCGAAGATTTTAGTTGATGTAGGTCACTTCTAAGGGTCAAAAAATAAATTTTGAAATTTTGAAAACGCCTCAACTTAAAAAAAATTTGATATAAAGGAATTATTTTCCTTCAATTTAAGATTCTATAGCATTTTTAGAATTTTTTGAGACCCCGCGGAGCTCTGTAGGACAAACCGTTCGCAACCTACGAGAATTTAAGGGTTGGACGAACGATAAATCAGTAACACGAGTGTGAATCGCAAAAGAGGCCTTATCTCCGTTCAAATTATAGCTGACCGAAATGCGATCGATGTTTTTCTTTATGTTGGATGGTTGGTGGCTTTGCAGACGAGTGATCAATATAGAAAAATAATAAACCATTGTGTAATAATTTGCAGCGTTTTTCGATGGCAATTATTGTTCTTTTTTGATGATTCCAGCGGCAATATTTCAGTTTTTCAATTCCCTAGGGCCGTGCACTAATACATTTCTAAAATCCTTTAAAATTTCAAATTTAAGTACAACTTTTCAAGTTTTTGCCCCTTCGATTTGGCCAAATACTGACCCGGAACGAGGAACGAACGTCGACCGACTGAGACCCCCTTAAGGGTTGGGCTTACGATAAATCAGAAACTCGAGTGTGAATCGCAAAAGAGGCCTAATCTCCTTTCAAATTTTAGCTGGCCAAAATGCGATCGCTGTAGGTACGTGGTGACAGTGACAAAGCAGAGTTCTTTGCAGACGAGTGATCTATATACAAAAATAATAAACCTTTGTTTAATAATTTGCAGTGTTTTTTGTTGAGTGTTGTCCTCCTTCACCACAGATCGATCTCATAAGGACGCCCAAGTCTTACTGTGGGACGTCTGAGGAAAAAAATGTAGCAAATTAGTTGTACTTGGGACACCCTGTTTATAACAAAGGTCCCGAAATTACCGATTGGTTCCAACGTAAATACACCGACGTGAGATGATGTCTACGTTACCTAGACTGCGTAACTTCCACGATTGTCACATTTCCTCCCCGTTACGTCGAGTTGGTATTCGGAAAATGAAAATCTTCGGATGACTAATTTCCTATTTGCACGCGAAAATTTTGGCTCCCGTCCACACGCTCAAAAAGGCATAAGTACGTTTCAAGTCAGATGGGTCAATTTGAAGGAAGTTATTTTCGACCGTCGTCTGCAACTTTACGGAATGCGTTACGGAGTTTGTGTACCAATGACGTCTCGCGGTTAAAACGGATTTTGAGCCAGAAAGGGACCCGTAAAATCCGTTTACGGGAAAACGGTGTAAAAATAGTTTGAAACAAAACATCAAAAAAAATTACGAAGAAAGCCAAAAGTTTTCGAGAGTATTTTACGAGAGAGGGGGTCGAATCCAAATTTGACCCATGAATCACCTACCTCTTAAATACGAGATTTATTTCTGCTCGTTGCACCCTCAGCTGATTCGTGACGTCTTTTTGGCGAACGTTTCGCTTCGAGCTATTTTCTTCGGCTACGCCAAAATTAGCGCAGCTCGCCCCCGCGACCAGATTTGGAATTTTTCTGGTTGTGGAGCTCTTTCGTGACGTCAGAAGTTTGAACTCTGTTGTTCTCTCTTCATCTCAGGCCAAAGATGGCCAAACAGCGGATGCCAGGTGTTTTGCGTAAGTCTTTCATCTCTCTTCCTTCAAGTTTCAACGCACGATTTTTTCGTTCTGCAGTCGTTAACTATTTTTCGTGAAGTTTTTTCTCGCATATTTCTTTGCCAAATCGACAAACAGCTAAGACGAGAGGTATGAATCAGCTTTACAGAATAATTTTCGTTCTTTCAGCCCCTTGATTTTAAGGAGGCACTAGCCAAATTAATCAGTTCTTTTTGGCTTACGTAGATAGGGTATACGTAGGGTAGCCCTAGCCAAATTTCTCTGATCTTTTTAAGGAACATACATATTAATATTTGAGGTAATATTTTTAGGGTATGTACTAAGGATATACGTAATCTTTGCAGACGATTTTTCAAATCGAATGTGAAGCGTTATTTATTTCTTCCAAAGAAAGCTGCAAATTATTTCATAAAGGTTTATTATTTTCCTGTATACATCATTCAACTGCAAATATCACAGCTTTGCCATTGTCACTATTTATTTATTATTTATTTTTTTCTTTCTAATAAACTCCCCTGGAAGACGTAGGGGGCAAGCCATAAAGTTGAATAAATAAATAAATAAAATATAATGGGGAGGACGCCCAGGACTCACCCGACGCCGGCCCTAGGGATGAGGGAAGATGAGGAACGTGGACCCCCACGGGAGAGAAGGGATGAAGGGAAGTGCCTCTATAAAAGGACTACCAGTTCAAATATGAGCCGAGCAGGACACGGGTGGTGATACCACGGAGTACGCCTACTGAGTTGCCCAACTCGCGGAACTCCGTGGCACTTTTCCCGCAGCCATCACCCTGATGTTGTTGGGTACCACTCCTTTCAGCTCCGACACCGCTTGCCGTAAATCATTTGTGTCATATTTCCTTATCTTAGCCCGCCAAGTCTGCTCCATGTCCAAGCTGCCATAGGTACCAATTACCTACCTACTAGGCCATTTTTGCAAATGTCAACCCTTAATTTCCATTTGGGTTCCAAAAGAAGAGATTTTGAGAGAGGGGGGGGGATAGTTAAATTTTTTTTTTCTTGCTCGATTCCAATGGTTCATTATTGAAAGTAATCAATAATTCTGTCCAACCCTGTCACCCTCAGGGTTTTAGCGAATCCCACGGTGATCTGAACAACGAACAAGTTGGCTACAGGATTATTAAAAAGAATAATGGATTTCTTGCCAATTACAGTACTTTTTCTTCCAAATTTTTGAAGAGGTTGGTGAGAACAAACAAAGATTATGTGAACAAAATGTTCACTCCTGAATGCCTGGAAAGTGGACAGTCGACTGATCCCCATTCATGCCATCAACTCCGTACCTATGATCGATCTATTACGCCACTCTGGGAACCCACAATTAAAAACAATGCCCGAGCCAGGATTGTGATTACAAGGCATAAATTGTATCTGGAGCCTTTCTTTCCTTGTGGCACGCCATAAGGATGTGGGTGTGTCCTTGCTTGGGAAGAAAGAACCGTTGAAGAGCTCCAACTTATTCATGAAGGACCTGGTAAAAGATTATTCGTCCGGGACAACGCAGGTTGATGGATGACATCCTTCGAGGTTTCGATTCTTTTCTTTTCTTAGCGGCTTCTGCAACTATTTGTCGATGCTTCGAGTGGGAAGGAAGACGTCCCATTGTTCCAGGGGTGGCACACGCCCTTAGGGTTCTTTTTTGGGGGCGATCGTGTCAGGATTGAACGACAAATCTATATCAACGATATACGAGTGTAAGTATAGGATGTCAGACAACCGTTTTGAAAAATACAAGTTTAGGAGAAAACCTGAACCTAAAAATTGTGTTTATACCCATTACTTTAAATTATGAGTAAACATTTCAGATTTTGCAGGTTTTTTTTTCTCAAAAAGTGAAAACAATGCTTCCGTCTTTGAAAAACGCTATTGGAAAAAATAATAAAAAAACATCAACAGCAGCAGGTACAGCCGAGAAACGTAATTATTTTAAAACACCAATTTTTCACGATCTAATAGCCCGATTTGGCTCAAATTCGGGAGAAAGTTTGTTGTACACAAGAGAAATGCTCATTGATTTCATTGTGATCAGTAGAAGACATTGTTGTAGTTATAATAAACCTAAAAAATCGTCAACATAATCGCGAACGATTCTCAATTGATGCAGTAAGGAGGTAGGAGCCAATAATTGGCGTTCAGTAATTATTACTGAAGGCCCTATTCTACCCCCTAGTATATGAGTATAACTAGCCCAACTGGCACAAACCCTGAATATGTTATTAAAATTGGACCATTATTTGTTTAGTTACTTATAGATTTTTTTTCCATCTTCCAAAAGTGAAAAGAATGCTCCTTTTAAATTTTTCTTGGAAAAAAAAACATTAAACATAATGCAATATTGCTGTGGGTGTGCGCACGTGCAAACATAATTTTAAAACATTAATTTTTCAAGATCAAATTGCTCAATTTGGCTCAAATTTAGGAGGTAGTAAATTGCTGGGCCCATGGAAACTGCATTTAAAAAGAAAACAGCTAAGTGAAAAATCATCAGCATGATCGCAATCTCTTCTCCTAAACTAGTAGCTTGTGAAGGTACATTATTCGAGGTAGAAAAGCCCAAAATTCAAAATTTTTTAATTTTTTATTTTTTAAATTGGTATTTTAAAATTTGAATTAGGGTTTTGGACGAGTTGCAAATTTGCGGTAGAATCAGCCCCTGAAGTTTGGATAATACTGGGACACCCTGTATAAAATCTTCTGTCAAAACACAGCGTATTTCGTTCGTAGTTACTCGTGGACATTCTGTGGAAAAACCTTCGATTACTATACGAGTCAACTAGCATCTCAGTAGCTGGATGTCCAAGGCTCACCTTCAAGTCTTTTCCCGTATCCGTTTATCTCAAGAGTCCGGATTTTCAGGATAACAGACATTAGCTGATTCGCGCATGCGCAATCGGCTCGGGCTTGAGCGCGTGGGTCTCAAACGTGGGACGACTCAGAACGACCGGTGTCTCCGAATTTGGAATAGAGTTGGTAACCTTTATAATGACGTCATCTTCCGTTCTTTCCTGTTTTTAACGGAGTTTTGGTTTTTTTTTTCGAAGTTTTATTTTCTTCCCCGTTATTATTTTCAAATCCGTTAATTATGTTCCAGTATAATCTTCCACCCATGGAAGACAATACTCATTAAAGTGGAAACCGAACTAACTATAAACCGATGCGATTATTGAATATTTCCCCGCTATGCTAGTCCATCCTGAAGAAACAGGAAGGAGGAAGGATACAGTGAAGAATAAAGCCATTTCATTGAACGTCCGTTTGAATGAGCAGAAGTAGGCAAATTAAATTCCTACCAATAAATCAATAATTTCTTACCTAATACATGAAAAAACCACCCAATGTTATTTATGTGGAACCTGCTTTAATTGAGTGGCAACGCTAGTTTAACGAAATCAATATTTTTCAATAGATTTTCTGTTTTACGATACGTATTTTCACCCCGCACAATACAACAACGGGTGATTCATCATATCTAGGGCTAACATTATCGTTGTTGATTCAGGACAATAATAATATCGATACAAGCACAAAGGCGCTATGTCCATCCATCTTCCACATTTTTTTAGCATGGAACATGCTTTAGCAATCACCTAACTGGGCAAAAACGTGACGAAACCGTTGAACGAAAGTAGCGCGGGATTTTGTAATGAGTTTCACGTACAACCGACCCGTTTCTAGGGAAATGTATCACCGTTAGTTTTCATCCCACGAAAATCCACTCGTTGAAAAGCCCTAAATTTAGGCGTAAATTATATACTGCCAAAACAGCTGTAAATATGGACGAAGCTGAGTTATAACTCTGGTTTAAAAGAACTGTAAACAACATTTGCGGTAAAAACTAACATCGATTTAGTGGATAATATTTGAGTTGTTGGTTGGCTTGGTTTTTACAAATTACCCATAAACAGCCCTTATTAAAACAACACTTAAAATAAACTTAAATTAAAACAACAGACAACAAATTCCTCGTAAAAAAAACAGCATACAAACAAAACACGGCTAAAGCATGTTCCATGTTTCTTGAATTTTAGCCGAAGGCTGTAAGCAGCAACCATCCAGGGGTCCAGGGTTTTTTTTTAATTTCAGAAAAATTGAAGAGTTTAGTGTAATAAGCTATTATTTTAGGTATTGTGCACAGGTAACTTCTTTTGCGTTTTTCTCAAAACTCCGTTCTTGGACATAGCGCCTTTGTGCTTTAAGGTATCGATATAAAGAAGACCTGTTTGTTTTTTCAGCAGAACCTACCGAGTAAAGGAAATGCCATAATAGCCCCAGCAAACTCCCATAAGACCACCATAACATTTCTAAGCACTATAGAGAGCTCTGAATTTGAACAGTGAGCCAAACAAAGAACAGTCCCGCAAATCACATTAAAATTAAGACCATGAAAAAATTTTGAAAACGTTCTTTTTTTCGGGGTTAACCGCCTCCCCCCCCTGTTCCACCTACAGAACCACAAATCCTTCATCCTGTTTTGTTAAATATTAGCGTAAAATTTCTTGTATAAAATACACCAACAGAAACAGAAAAACGCAATTACCGAGCCTTTGAAAATTATTTTTTCATAAAACTTCCAACATTTTTAATAATTTCTTTTTAATTAAGTAAAAAATAATTTGAAAACAAATTTAGTTGATCCCTTTTACGAATAAATAGTTTTCAGTAGGAAAAAATCACGGACGTAATATCCGGTTAACAAAAGATTCACTTCTAACTACTTTAGAAGTGAGAGAGGGAAGTGACGCTCAAAGTAAGTAAACTTTTGAAGTCAAACACTTCGCTTCCTATCGAACGTGATTATAAATCTGGTTCTGTGTTTATTTTAAGTCAATTCATCGTCCAGAGCATAACATCACGAAATCAGGATCCGGTTTTCATGAAATTTTTAACGTTGACGTGAAGGTTTTTCCTTCTTCTCATTAAATTGAATCATCCGCTTGCAATTTTTAGTCGTCTGTTTCTCACAATTAAATTTTGAGGGAAGTTTGGGGCTGGACCAATGAAGACTGCATTGTAACTCATTATTCATCACGATCCAACCGTTAGATGCCCCAATACACATGAAAAACGCTGCAAATGATTACACAAAGGTTTATTATTTTTCTGTATAGATCACTCGTCTGCAAAGAACACGGCTTTGGCATTGTTACCACCAACCAACATGAGAAAAAACATAGATTGCATTTCGGTCAGCTAAAATTTGAACCTCTTTTGCGATTCATATCTGATTTCCCATTCTGATTTATCCTTAGTCCAACCGTTCATAGGGAGCGAACGGTTTGTCCTACAGGGCTCCGTGTGGTTTCTAAACATTCAATACTATCTTAAATTGATGGAAAAATAATATTGAAATGATCATTGTTGATTATCATTGATCATTATTGAAAATAATAAACCAAAATTTTCATAAAAAGTCTGTTTTCAAAAAAGTGCCAAGTGGTTGTCGCAAATAGCTTTCTCGTATCCATTACAAGTTTGTATAGATGATCCAATGCATAGTAGATAGGTGAGAATCCAATCTTCAAGCACCTACCGATCAGTCTACCACTACCTTAGAAATTTGATGATCTCAAGATGTTGACATCCATCGAGAATCATCCAGCGTCTCAACCTTACAACCCTTGAAAATCGAATCTAAATAGAATGGAAACTCCGGAATCATGGTTTCATTCCAAAACGCTTATTTAGACGAAAAAGTTCGCGTTTTTTCCGTTCAAATACAAATTTCTCGACATAAACTACTCTAAAGAAAAGTCAGTGTAATGGACCGATAGAAAGATGATGAATTGTAGGAGTTTCTACGGAGCTCACCCATTTTTCAGTAGGCGATATGGTAGCGAAACACCTTGAAAATTGTTATAAAAGCAGGAAGTTGAAAAAATTTTAAATTCAGGCTAAAAAAGAGCGTAGCGAGTGAAAATTTTATGAAACAATAAAAGGCAATTTAATGCTTTTCACAAAGGTATTCTCCTATTTGAGTTTATATTGTAACATAAGGAAGTAGGTAGGTAGTTTCTATTTTTACTCGTTAAGTGTAAAAACGTTGAATTTGTAGTAGTGTAAAAAATTTTTATGGGAGACAAATTTTGTTGTAAATTAGATGCAATCGATCCCAGAAGTTTCATCGATCTTGAACACCCTCTATAGTATTTCGAGTGAAAATCATACTATCAATATACAAAAGCTGAGTCCCTCGTTGTTCGACAGCTCACCCACCCTAGTGAGCTTTCTGAATGATTAGGTGGGCAGACCTTTCACCTGGATGAATGACGGCGACTTTTCCTTGAATGAAACCCCTCTGTTTCAATTCGTGAAATCCATTCATTCCTTCCGTGTACCCCTTTCGAAGGGTTTTCGCGGGTCTCATTGAATTCGGTTGGACCTACCTCTTTTGATCCCAACCATCAATTGTGAATGAAACAAGCATGTGAATGAAACACTGCCGATCCAAATCCGAATGAGAAATTAAACTGTCCGTTTGGAAAAGACAAGGGTCCCTTATAAAGAACACCAGCTATGGAGTTGATATCATTAAAACTCGATCCACGGCCCACACAGCGGTTCATAATCATCAAAAATAGCTCAAACCTCAATAACTTTTTAATTAGTGGAACTAGAAACCTGAAATTCTTCAAACTTACCAGTATCATAACCAAAATAAAGGTATTGATGTTGAACATTTTTAATAAGTTAGCAATGCCGAATAAATAAATTCGAAAATTTAAAACTACTAAGAAAATCAATGTTTTTTCTAGACTGGCGTTTTGGGTTGGTAAAATAAAGTAAACCTACCTTTAAATTGGAGTGACCTGAAGGGGGTCTCAGCCGGTCGCCCTTTACAGGCCGTTTACAAGCGCTAACACTTTGAAAGTTGTACCTAAATTTGAAATTTTCAAGGATGTTCGAAATTCATTAGTGCAGCAGACTAGAATAGAAAAACTAAAAGGTTCCCACTGGAATCATCAAAATCGAACAATAATTGCCAAAGAAAAATCGTTTATTCAGTTAGAGTTTTCCCGTTTTTTTCTCAATTATTGTTCGATTTGGATGATTCCAGCGGCAATATTTTAGTTTTTCAATTCCCTAGACTGTTGCACTAATGAATTCCGTAAATCCTTGAAAATTTCAAACTACGTACATCTTTTAAAGTTTAAGGGCCTGTAATTTAGGGAAATACTAACCCAGAACGAGGAACGGCAACCGACTGAGACCCCCTTAACATAAAATGATAATTAATTCCCAAGGACAATCATTCTTCTAAAAAAAATCTGATAAACCTTTTCACCTAATCAACCTCCTTGACATCGAGGGCAGCTGGGTCTTGAACGTCCAATGAGTAATAGGTGTAATCCCTACTTGACTGTTCAGGATTCTCAACTTCTCAGCAAGTTCTAAAATACGTTTTGATTTTCATTGAGGCCGGAAAGATGTAGATTAGAGGATCAGACGATATCGTTTTTCGAATTCGTCCAGCTCTAGCACCGAACGCCAAAGGTTCCCGTAGCTGATTTCGGTCTGGGGTCTTTGTATACATGTCTACGGAATATTCAAGCCCGAAATTAGAGAGATGCAAAAGCTGTATGACAAAGAGAAATCTGAACGAGTGAATTCTTTACTTTTTCAATAACCCCGTTCATAAAAACGATCGGAAATATAAAAAAATATTTTTTTTTGTTCTTCGAACATTCTTTAAAACAAAAAAACGTCTGCCAAGTGGGTGTGGCACATAGCTTCCTCGTATCCATAACCCGATTATATAGATGATCCGATGCATAGTAGTTAATCTCAAAACACCAATCTCTAAGTACCTTCCACTACCCTCATAGGGGACCATCTACACGCTAATCTGGACAATCCTAGAAAATTTCATCAAATTCGGATGAAAAATGTAAATGGTATGGCTGTTACAAGGATTTTACGTATGCGCATGCTAAGAGGCTTCTATAAATTTTAAGGCCTTGATTTTCATTGGAGACCATCTACAACCTAATCAGCGTAATCCCTGAAAATTTCATCGAAATCGGGTAGAAAATGTGGAAGTTATGGCCGTTTCAAGGAATTCACGTTTGCGCATGCGCAGTCGCTTCTATCAGTTCGATGATGATGATTTTCATACGGGACCGTCTACACACCAACCCGCACAATCCCTGGAAATTTCATCGAAATCGGACGGAAAATGTAGAAGTTATGGCCGTTACAAGGAATTCACGTTTGCGCATGCGCAGTCGCTTCTATCAATCCGGGGATGATGATTTTCATAGGGGACCGTCTACACACCAACTCGCACAATCCCTGAAAATTTCATTGAAATCGGACGGAAAATGTAGAAGTTATGGCCGTTTCAAGGAATTCACGTTTGCGCATGCGCAGTCGCTTCTATCAGTCCGGGGATGATGATTTTCATAGGGGACTGTCTACACACCAACCCGCACAATCCCTGAAAATTTCATTGAAATCGGACAATAACTTCGTATAGTTATGCGCGTTACAAGGAAATCATGACAGACACACAGACAGACAGACAGACAGACACACAGACACACAGACACTGAACCAAAATTGTTCAGAAAGGTCTAAAACGCAAAACGCGAGTGAAAATTTTTATTTTGGAGAACTTTTTTCGTCCTTGAAAAGTGAAAACAAAGCTTCCGCTACCTTGGTAGACTCGGAAGCAAAAACATGCAGAAATCTAGATGGTACGAACAAGTGGAATTGAAATAACAATTTTGGTACATAAGGATTTCGGAATTTTTCTTCTTTTCCAGTACTTCAACGATTAGCCACCGTTCAGTAGTCAACAGTGGGGGCCTAAAACTCAGGAAATGGCACTCATGGAGATACCTAACACATATTCGAGGTCGACGAGTTTGAAGAAAATACTTCAAAAAATCAAGTTTTGAGCGATTTTTGACGATTCTGGACCACTATGCGCCAGTCAGCAAATTTGCGAACGACTTCTGAATTGAGTTACTGCCATTCAAGCCAAAAAACCTATCAACATGATCGTGAAAATCCAGTTTCACGCTGGAGATTTTATCTGTAGAAGAATAACATGATCGTTATATTCGTTTCATTTACAAGTTTGTTCTTTATCATAATATTAGAGTACCAATTATGTTTATTAAGTTTTTTTCTCATTCCAATTTGGAACACCTATGGATAATGGCACACCCAGTAGTTCAGAATCGATAGCCCCGGCAAATGGGGCTACGAAAATAATCTGAACCTCCCCGCGTATGAATACTAAAATCGAATCACCTCCTCCAACCAATATATCACGATTCTCAATGAAGTTGCCAGTATAGGACGTCTTCAATATGCCCCTCCCGATTATCTTGATTTGTATCCCATAGCGCTTCGTATTTATCCATCTCGAAAAAACGTGTTTTTTAAGTTTTGTTTTTCGAAAACCCATAACCGCGCCTTTTTTTTCACTTCTCATCTTTCTCGTGTTCACCCGGTAGCTTTGATTATGCAAATGGAGCGTCCATGACCGGTTGGAGATCGGTTGGAAGGGATTTGAATCATTACTGTTAACTACATTACCGATCCTTGGAGCCACGAGTGGCTCGGATGGTAATGCGGTGCGAAGGAGCACCTTCAGATATCGATGAGGAAATTGAGGTTGAATGAGGTATAAGGACTGTTTATCGACAAGAGGATGACAATGATGATAATCTAAAGAGGGTTTTCAGGCAATTATATCCTTTTTATGCATTATTAATGATTAATATGCCTTCAATCAAAACAAATCTCAGAACTATTAGGTTAATTGGAAATTACAACTAGCAAGATCTTTTTAACTCTTTAGAACTTTGTCACCATAGTGCCAAAATCCCAATAAAACTTGTGAAATGGTTCAATCGACAATAATTATCTCTTAGTCAAGGAGCCGCAGAAACAGGGATTTTCTGGGTCATTTCCAGTTGAATGTTCCTCAGCACAATTTGAGTTTAAACTATTCGTTTTCACTATTTTTTTGGCATTTAAAAGTTGGCATCAATCTGGTAGTTTGAGTGATTTTATAGTCCAAAATTAAATTAGTTGGTACCGAGTTTTCCGAATTGTGCTGGTTTTTTGTAAACACTCAAAATTAAGGCTACCTCTTCTACCAGCCATAAACTTTTGCTGGATACAAGACAATCTTAATCAGACCAACATACAGGAAACCACATTCGTTCAAAGCTTTGAAACCGAAAACACGAGTGGAAATTTTGATTTTGGAGTGCCTTTTTTTTAACCTTCTGTACGAATACAGAGCTAAATCTTCAATAGTAAAAGAACAAAAACTAAATTTAAAAAAAAAACACGAAAAACCGGTTTAGATATGGCTATCGAAAATGATTCCCCAGAGTCTTTCAGAGCTGTTTTTGAGATGTCCTGTATGATCGCTGATTGTCTGACTGTCTGCCTATTTGTTACCCAATCACGTTCGAGGATTGAATTGATGTCGACCTGATGTTGATGTTGACCTGGTTTTTTTTGTAAGGAGTCAAACACTAAGTAACGATTCGCTTCAGATTTCGCAGGATAAACAAGTATATATATTTCCACAGGTACTGCTAGTCGATCCTGGGACGGGCTGTATTGAGGTTATTGTTCTTGGATCCGGTTGCCTCATATGCATAACGTTTTGTTCCCTTCAAATCTCACATCAAAGATTATCATAACGAATCCATCGGTGAATCTCTCCTCCTAAGAGCCTCTAGGGATAATAATAATAGTAATGGTAATATATGGATAGTTTGCTCTGTGTTTTCTTTGAGGCCTGGACAACATGATTTCTCGTTATGAAAGCTTCCTGTTCCTTTCTCAATATAATAGTCCTCCGTGAAAATTACCGAGTGACCTCCGGCTAAATAGGATGGGGTGGTTATAAATCATTGGAAATTGTATGGCTGTCACTTTGGTTGAGTATTGAAACATTATTAAAGATATTATTAAAGAGTCTCCACGAAAATTGACGAGAATGAATGTCCGATTTGACCGTGAATACTGAACATTTTCAATGCAGGAAGTCCTCTCATCAGCAACCATCTCTGATGAACTGATGTAACTTAATGAATGAGAGAGAGAGAAAAAACATATAAATAACATGATATTTGCCAATGGGCCAATCTCGTCTGCCTGAGTGTCGCCTATGATTTTGATTAGGTTACTTAATTACAATTCTAACATACTTTCTAGATAATTTATTTCTGTACAATTTGTTTATTATTATACGGTACTTCACCATTCAGTTAGCTTTCCTCCATTCAAACTCACTTACCAGCTCCGATCTGTACCTCCTGGCGGATTGAAAAAATCTGGCAACTTGCAGCCACCTTGAACTCAGCCTGGGCGTCCCAAAGTTGGCACTCTGAAGTTCCAAGCGCTCCAAGTCTCCTGGTTCCCCCATGATGCAGAGTGAGCATACAACTCTATGTCCACCGTAAGTCGTACATCATTAAGTAACTTAATTAGTTAGAAATAAGAAATACTTCTACAATTCACAATTAAATTGTGAAGGGTATTAAAATATGCTTATGACGTTACTTTCAGGTTAACTCAATTTGCTGAGCCTTGTGATGACGTTTTCAGAGTTTACCAAATCAGCTGTGAGAGAAAACAAGCTGAGGTCTTTCCAGTTCGCACCAGAGCGTCAAAATTAGATTCTCGAGTTCGTAGACCACTGGAAATCGTTGAAGCTAACTAAAAATTGTGGTAGTAAACTAATAAAATGGCAAGATATCAGTGTTTTACCAACCAAACCCTTGCTCTCTCTCTCTCTCTCTCTCTCTCTCTCTCTCTCTCTCTTCATTCTATCATGTATTTTGATGCTCTTCAACTCAACTCTTTGATTGGTGGGTTTTAACTGAACGCCCTGGTTTGTCAATAATTCGCAAAAAACCAATAGAACACTCAGGAGACGCGTGTTTGGGAAAGTTCAACATTTCGTTCATACACTTCCATATTCGGGAGGTTCAATCGATCGACGATCATCCAATCAAATCACCTGGAAAAAACCTTGAACATGATTATACCTTCTCAAAGGCCAAAACATCACCTGCCTCCATCACATCAAGATGCTATTCAAATCACATTTAGCTACAGCCCTAGGTAAAGCTCCACACCTTCGAGCCATAAATTTCTAAGAGGAAAAAAAACCTAATCCAAACGCCTTTCAGGTCTGTTTGTTTTGCATTCATAATCTCAGCTCGTTATTTATTGGCTTCCTGGTGATTTCGCTTATCACAGGAGTTTTGATTGCTCTGCGGGAAGAAGGAGGACCTTGTCCGTTCTTGAAGAATGGAAGATTGCATTCGAATGAACACTCTAGCCCAGCAGTTCCAACAGCTTCATAATTTTTCCTACAATTTCGAAACTAGACGCAAAATTTTGCTCATTTGAGAATACAAATACATACAGAAATTAGTATTCTTATTTTATGTATAAACATTCCTCATAAATAATTGAGGCCGAAACAGAAAAATTGTCATTAAAACGCAGCGAAAATTGACGTGCAGATAAGGTGAAGGAATGGAAAACAAACTTCAGTGCAATGAAATAAACAAGTTTTTTTCTTGGTCAATTCCAAAGGTAAATGAAAATAATTTCTTTAAAACAATGAAGCAAAAGAGGCTTTATTTGGTGATCTTGGAGATCTTCGTGTCCCACGATAATTTGAAAATAAGAGTTCGTTCAAAAATCCCTAAGCTTGATGAGAAAGTGCTTTCCGTGTTTCCCCAGTTCTCTGGGATCACCAAAACTTCTGAATTTCAATACATCGAACAACCGATGTGATACGACGTTGCCTTCACTCGAACCATAAATAATAATTCTCGAGTTGGTAAACCCTAAGAACCGGAACCCCCTACGGAGCCACCTCTAACGAATCTCTCCTCAACGCTCATTAGTTACAAAACGAGGACTCCCAAATTTGAAAACAACGCTATGGTTAAAAATCTTGTCGTTTTTTTTCTCCTCTTTTTACCAAGTCGATAATTTTCAAAAGTTCTCAAGGCTCCTCCACAAGGGAGACTGGGATCGGAGATGCCAGATTGAGATAAGATAGTGGAATCATGATATCGCCACTGGCGCCAAAGGAGGGTCGTAAAAATATTTACCTTATAACTTCTTAGAGGCCCCAAAATCGTCACATTTCACCTTCATAGAGGGATTTACCGAGTACTACACAGAATACAAATCACTCAAAAATTACAAAATGGTCCTTTTAATTGCGACTAAATACAGTTCCAAATTTTCTACAATCTGTTTCCTGAGAAGTCTTAGAAATTTATATGAGAATTAATTTTTCTGTCTTTATTATTAAACATGGTAAAACCTTGTATTCGTGCACCACAGTAAATCAAATTTAATTTTTCTCAAATATAAATCTTTCAGAGACTGATCGACGTTAATCAATATCTGATTTACCTAAATCGGAGTCAGACCAGCCTTAATCAGTGTCTGATCTACTAATATGCTACCATTCTCTCCAAGCTAACAACTCTCCAATTCCCTACTTCTCTTGGGGACCACTGAAAGTGACTAGGAGGGAGATCAGCTGTGTAAGCTATAAGCTAATTTCTCTCCAGAGCGCTAACATTGAAAGAAGTCAGATTATTTGAGTTTCTTTCTTGGCAATCCTAAAACGCTGAAATTTGCTATGCAAGCTCTACAAGCAACAAAGCTATCTTTCTACATTTTTTCAAAGCGATGAAATTTGGGACCTCAAAAAGTGACTAGGATGGATATCAGCTGGGTAACTTGTAGTAGGTAACTGGGCAAGATACCAGTCCACTAGTTATTGTTGTTTGTGAGTTGTCAAGAGTAACGCAATAAAAGATTATTCTGTAATTTGACGTACAAGAATCCGGTGGTTTTCATTCCGTAATAATATAATTCTTGGAGTACTTCAGTGGCGACGAGGATGGGACTTTTTTTTCTTTTTTTAATATTCTTTATTGCACCAAGTATTACTTATTAACAATATTATTTTGAAAATATGGACTTATATTCAAAACTAAGATACATGCAACGGTGTTTTATAATTGCATTAATAATCATGGTTATTTTTGCAATGGCTTTACGCGGGAGATGCTTAAGGATCTGACCAGTGATAAGGTCGTAGCAAGGAGCCTTTTTTGGACTGATTTCCTTATCGATTATGAGCTTAATCTCTTTGATAGTAACGGGTGGAATGTCGAAATCTTGATCAATACCATTTGCGACCTCTAGAGTCAGTTCATCTGTCATAGCAATGTTTGGAGTGAATATGTTTGCTAGGTAATCAGCAAAAATTGCTGCTTTGTCTTGATTACTCTTAGCCCAACTCCCATCGGAATTTTTTATGGGTGAAGCTTGTATATTGGTCTTTTAAGATATTTGGAAGCCTTCCAAAGTGAGTAATCAGTATCACGATGACTTGTGAGTCCCATGATGTAGTGCTCTTGGGTTTCTTCATTGATCTCCTGAGTCAAAGACCTCAGTTCACTTTCTGCCTTGTACCATGCTGATTTACGGCTGGGTACTCTAGTTACTTGCCATCGTTTTCTGGCCTTGCGTTTTTCTTTTATTGCAGTGACTATTTCCCGAGGGTAATTGATCCCTCGGAGTCGCCTTGTAAGTGTTGGTGTATTTTCCCAAGCAACAGTTTGTATACTGCAAACAAGATGCTCGAGCTCGTGTTCAATTTCTTCTGGTGATTGTAAGGACTTACTCAAGTCGATATGTCTGCATATTTCTTGCTTGAAGAGCTCCCAGTAGGTCTTTTGATTGACTAGGACAGGGTTGGATGGCTTCTGAATGATTCGATCACTGAGTGAGCTGGGTAACTACTGACGTCTTGCTCCTTTCGGAACAGTAGAAATGTAGAACACTCCAGGTAAGACTGCTTACAATCTGAACACCAATTAACAAGTACATGTGAGTCCATGATAGAAGGCATAGAAAGGTAGGTAGATATTTGTGAGAACACATCAGCGTTTTTTGTCAACACAGCATATGTGTTTGAGTCTTTCAGAGCTAAATTTTGGTTGATGGGTGGAAGAACAAAAACACAGCTTTGTCGGTCTTGTAAAATGCAAATGTATACGTCTCACGTCACATTATCGTTATGCGTCAAGTTCGCCACAACTTTTTATTTTTAAAAAACCCTTTATGATGCCGTAACTTCCACATGTCAAAACAAAAATTTATTTACGGGTGCTATTTCGATGGTTTTGCTTCAAAAATAAATGTTAGACTATCGATATCCCGGACAAATTATAATATTAGGACCGCGAGACGTTGTCTTGGATCTGGGCAAGGCTTTTGATGTAGTATTGGGGTATCGGGCGCGCCTCCAAACCCCAGCGCGCCCCAGCGGGAGTTCGCTACCGGCCTCCATCCCCCTGTCTATCCACTATTTACATTATTCTACCTTCTGACTTCCTTGTAAATATGTATACTATATGAGACACAGCCATTACTTTACGATGGTACACAAACCTCCTTCAAAGCTCTATGGTTTTTTATTAAAGAGAAGAAAAATATTTCCGTTTTTATTTTATTAGATGTCTACTCCGAAGTTTTTATTCTGAAATATGGCAGGTTGAGGAGACGCATATTTCATCCTAAAACACACTTAGACATTTTTTCATGTTAGTAACACTGTATTTCTCATGAATGTAAAACTGCTTGGAGCTGCTGAAAATAAAAACACACTCAAAATCGCTGACAAAATGTTGGTCAAAATAACTCTTCTCAGCGGTATTGTATTTCTGACAGTCGAAAAAATACAAGAATGGTCCAAATTCACGTAACTTTCGATTGGTCCATATTCTTAACTAACGAATGGTCCATATTCGTAACTTTTGGTCTAACAACGGACACACATAAAAATTGTGTAAATCAGAGGGGCCGCTCGATATTTCGTTTGAGAGTAATCGAAGCTTATGTAAGTAATCGAAACTTTATGAAGAGAAGCGTCGCACACCTCATGATCAACTGTTGACACTTACCTTCATAAAATTGGACAAAAAGACTCCCCAGAATGTGAAAAATGTTAAAATCCGAACATTTTCTCATGGAATGCCCAGAATATGCCAACAAAAGACAATTATCGACTAATACCTAAGCAATATAAATAAGGAAAATATAATATATTTTCCTTATTTATTATTATTATTATTATTTATTATTATTATTATTATTATTATTATTTATTATTCCTTATATATTATTAACATATTATGTTAGTTTTGAATACCATTCCATTTTGTCATCCAGAAACATAATAATTAATGAAGAATTGTTTAAATTTGTTTCCAATAGTAATGTAAATATATAGAGTAAAAATTACATTAATTTGTAACTTTAAATTATGATTGCAATTATACAGTGTGTCCGAGAAAGATACGGCCAAACTTCAAGGGTCGATTTTACAAGTAATTTGCAACAAAAGGTCCCTTGGAGAAATTTTTTTTTGATGCTTAGTTTTTTGAATTATTTCACTTTTTAACAAATTTTTCCTATGTTCGACCTTGTCTCACTAAATTGACTATAGCTTCCTCATTTGTCATGCAAATTCAAATCTGATTATACCGTTGAAAAGGGCATTAAATTTCCGCTAAGATGAGCTACAACACACATTTTTAACCTCACAAAGAGTTGAAAAATCTATAAATTTTATCTACTTCAAAATTAAAACTTTAAAATTTTTGAGTTTTCGACGGAATTCACAAGATATTTTCACCCATTTTCTGAAGAGGAAAATCAATGCGGTTTTCAGCAAAAATATCTTTTTTCTGAAAAATGTCTACGAGGCACTTTTTTACAAATTACTTGTAAAATCGACCCTTGAAGTTTGGCCGTATCTTTCTCGGTCTACTGTGTACATAATGTAATGCCAAAATAAAGAAGAAAAAAAATTGAAAAGTTGACGGACCATTTGCCCACATTCAAATATTATTACAGTTCCAATGAGAAACTGTATTTTTGGACCTCCTTAGCACCAATTGTCATAAATTTCCTGATATAATGTGGCTAAATATTGTTAGTTTGAAAAGTTAACTATTCAGAAATATGTAAAGTAGATCTCGATTTTATAGGTTCACCCTCTCGTGTAAATAATTTTGAGGTAATTCGTGGGGAGTGAAGCTCTCAAATTTTGTTATATGACCCGGTCAAGTGCCCGCGAGGCAATGCAACATAATGATTCCCCCTCATACTTATTAGCATCGAAAACCTTCAACAATATGAAGTCAAAGGCACCAACCTTGATAGGTCGGCTATGTTAATTCTCCGCCTCAAATTATTTATTGTGCCGGACAAAATGAAGACGTCTTCGAGTTCCCTTCGTATTTTACGATATGGAGAAGGGAAACCCCCTTAAACCTCCGTCCGACTACTTTCATAACCGACCACAAATCAAGCTAATCATGTAAATGAAAATGCCTTTTCTCTGATGTTTTATCAAGATAAGGTTCTTATGAATGATCTGCTTCCATCTTGGCGCTTGTGCTCCTTGAAAACCATATGCGGCTTAGTTGATGGTCTTTCACTATTTTATTAGGTTCGGGCGTACAGAGCGTAACTTAACCCTCTCCCATAGACACGTATTCTTCCTCTTCTTTTTGCTTTTCAACCTGTTGCCTCGACATTGAGTTACGTTCAACAACGTGAAGGCGGTAACTCTATTTGGACCAGTGAAATTGGAACAATGTTGTTTCGACGAACAAGCCTTCTGAGCAGTCTCTGAAGTCAACCGAAAATAGAGCTTCAAAGTAAATGGAACCATTCACTCCAATAAAATGAAGTGGAACTCATTGCTCAAAACTCATTAAGAGACATCGGATCTTTCCTGCAGCTACCTTCTGGCTGTAAGTATACAAGATTGGCCCTCCCTCTGTCCCATCGAATAGATCAACAAATCGTCGGGTCAGAGGTAAAAATGAACAAGTAACATTTGACAAATTTTTCAGGAGAGCCATCTGAGGTTTTGGTCATTTTTGAAATCGGTTCACTACTGTGTTTTATTACATTTCCTCGTCTAACATGTTTTTTTCATTTGTTAATACTATCATCTGTTCATAGGAGGTGATATGATTTCGAATAATAATCTTAAATTGAAGTTATATCAAAACGCTGCATATTATTACACAATGGTTTATTATTTTTCTATATAGATCACTCGTCTACAAAATCACCAACAATCCAATATAAAAGAAAAAAAAAATAATAAAAAAAAAATGAAAAAAAAAATTCAAAAAAATTCAAAAAATTTCAGTAAAAAAATCAAAATCACCAACCATCGATCGCATTTTGGTCAGCTCTAATTTGAACGGAGATTAGGCCTCTTTTGCGATTCACACTCGTGCTTTGATTTATATATATATATATTTCAAGATAAACCCTTAAATTTTCGTAGGGAGCGAACGGTTTGTCCTACAGAGCTCCGCGTGGTCTCAAAAAATTTTAAAAATTCTATAGAATCCTAAATTGAAGGAAAAACAATACCTTTATATCAAAATTTTTTGTTTTAGGGCGTTTTCAAAATTTCAAAATTGATTTTGGAACCCTTAGAAGTGACCTACATTAACCAAAAGCTTCGGGGCACAACTAGACCCCAAATGGAGCCTACATACCAAATTTCATCAAAATCGGTCAATGCTAAGTGGCAAAAGTGCCGCGTACGGCGTACGGCGTACGGCGGACGGACGGCCAAATTTTTAT
This sequence comes from Apolygus lucorum, assembly GCA_009739505.2. Classification (NCBI taxonomy): domain Eukaryota; kingdom Metazoa; phylum Arthropoda; class Insecta; order Hemiptera; family Miridae; genus Apolygus; species Apolygus lucorum. The sequence continues at coordinate 31,975,394 of CM019173.2, read as the reverse complement.
TCGATTTTTGGATTCTACGTACCTTGAAACGTAAACCATCAAATTTTGAGGGGGTGTTGAAATTTTTTTTCTTGGTCGATTCCAAAGGTTCATTATTGAAAATATTAAACCAAAAAGTAAAGAGAAATTTGACTTGTTCATTTTTACCTCGAAACACATAGTGAATGCTTAGCAGTTGTTCACATCACTAAAACTCGAAAAAAAAATCTATCTATTGATATGGTAAATCTTTGTTTTCTCACCTTCTCACAGCTCAAAGGTATTATGAGAATGATTACTCAGGTAATTCCAGCGTGTTTTTAAGCTTATTAGTTGAGTAAGACACTTGTTCATTTTTACCTGAAAAAAATCTGGACGACTGGATAGGGTAAGGGCACCAGTCATTGGCCACTTAACAACGTTTATCTTCATACCTGCTTTATTTTTGATGGTATTTGTTTCTTTCCTGGTTTTTAGGAAGCTTAACATCCAAATATTACGATACAATAACAATTTCAAACAAATAAAAGATCTAGTAAATGTTTTTTTCAATTAGTTTCGTAAAATCCGTTTTGCCCCAGTCATTGGCCGGGAGTTCCTAATATTGGCCACCTTGTCCCCAGTCATTGGCCACCCTGCATTCATCGTTTTCTGCTTCACTGTGACAGAAAACTTCACAATTTTTTTTCGGCAGGCAGGTGAGAAAGCCCTAAAGATCCACAGATCGAGTTGGATCTCGTAAGAAACCTTGAAGGGTCCTCGTTTTCGAGGTTATGTGGGATCCCCCACTAAAAATAACACCTCCTTTTCTCCCACGCTGAAAGCTCAGCCTAGAACCGTTTAACTCATTACTTCTGGCTGTGTCCTATACCGCTTCATTAGTACCAGATGGGGGGACGGACCAGGTGCTCCCTTCTATCTCTGTCCCGTTCTAACCATTTCGTCCTTGTGAGGATACTCTCTGTGTACTCTCATACACTGCCACAAGACTCCAGCTCCTTTCACCTTCCAGCATCTTGCTGACAACAGTTTCTGGTGTTGAACAGTTCTTCTAGCAGCTGATTTCTTTCAACCATCTATATGATACATTCGAAAAACCATCTTCTCTCTTCTGGTAGTGCAGGCATGTTGGGACAGTTAAACCTTTCCCATTTTATGCAGATCGGCATAAAACAGTCCATGTCCTGTGAAGAAACTGTGTAAGGAAAAAGTTCAGTCCTTCATGCTTCCTGTCTATCCATGTCTCAATGTTTGGCACTAGCCGTGCAGACCACTGTTCTCTATCATTCTTCAGTCCATATCTCTAGCCAGTTTGCCAAAGTGCGCTCTCTTTTTTCCTTGGCTATGCAGGACCAGTTTCCTACATCCCTTCTAGCGAAGATTATTTTTCTCTTTGAAGACATCAGCTGAATTGGTATGACGCTGCTAAGGACATAAACTGCAGGTTTGGACACCGTTCGGTAAGCGCCAGGCGATTCGTATAGCTCATCTTTGCTGTGCAGCTATTAAATTTCTGTTGGGGATATGCCACACTCAACGCATCCGTCCACACCTCATCTCTATAGAAGAGAATTGACTGCACCATTGTCATCATCAATCGTCTTTTGCATGGTCTAGAGTCATTTACGTTCCTCATAAAGTGACAGAGCTGCTGATTTTTGTGCAGCCCTGTCTGCAGTTCTTCTTATATGTTCACAAAATGTGATTTTTGTGTCAAACATGACATCTAGATATCTGCTGGTTTAGTTGTTACTTCGGCGTTAGAAATCCTAATCGGAATGATGGTAGGTATGAGCTTATGAGTGTTATGACTAACTCTGTCTTTGCTGTAGCTAGTGCCTGACTGTGTTCTTCCATCCACTCCATTACTCGTGACATTGTCTGCTATCGTTCGGCATGGACTGAATCCATTGTCCTTGCTGCCACATCAGCATAATTCTACAAAAAAATAGTCCTCATCCATTTCCAATCGTAGGAAACCATCGTATGATGCATTCCACAGTAGAGGACCAAGTACGAGTACATATCCATGAGCAGCCCCTGATATGATATCTTTCGTTCTTACCCCTTGAGCAGTCTCCTATGTCTGTTCTCAAATGTCTTCACAAATTTTCATGACCTAAAAGTTCGGCTGACCAGAATCAAACGTGAAATTTATAGGTAATGAAACGAAGAACTGCATACAAACTAAACTGAGAACTGACAAGAACAGAACGAAAAACTATATAGAGTACGAAGGCACGTTTTGGTTGAGGCTATGCATTGGAGAGTAAACTAAAATTCATTTACCATTACAAGATCTTAGAAGAATGGAACCAGTCAAACGTATTTTCTTACGTTTCCCTGGAATCATTTTAGTGCCAGAAATAATAGCTTCTTGACTAAAAATTATTCATAGTAGATCTGGAGATTAATATAAGAGTGCTTATATAAAGAAAATTTTATTTATTATAAATAAAACCATTTATATAAGCATTCTTGGTAGTTAAAACCATCTGGCCAATGATTGGGGTAGGAAAATTCGCATCATTTCAGTCATTGGCCACCCGGCCAATAACTGGAGGAATCACCCTTGCTATCATCCAGTTATTAGCCGGCCTTATATTTTCCATAGTTTGTTAAAATTCCATGTCCTGGTGGCAGAAATTAACTAATAATTTACTAGTGACCATGCAAACACAAGAAAAACTACATCAAACTTGAAAATAACCACATCAAACCCTTAAGAATGAGTTGGGGTATGCTTATCGTTTTCATAAGAAAAAGGCGTGATGATCATAATTCTTGGACCTTCACCACTTAAAATGAGTTTGAGAGGTATATATAAGGCTTCACTGTATCCTTCAAGATCCCACTGCCTTCTAGAATAGACACTTAAAATGAGGAAAACATTCAAAATGATCCAAGAGAAAATTGTGTGGTAAAAAACTAACTTGAAAAACTAGGTGGCCAATGACTGGGGGGTGGCCAATGATTGGTGCCTTTACCCTACTTATTCAATAATGAATAAAAACGAATAAAACTTCATTAAAATTTAATTAAAATACATACGATTACGATCAGAACAATTAGAAATCATTGTAAATTCAAAAAACCAGCATACAGTGATATAAATTATTCGAACTCATCTTCATCGGACAACACCGACGGTCCTGGTGCACGATCCACTATCTTCTTCGAGTTTGAAGAAGGTAGCTTCTCAAACCACTGGTGAAATTCTTCTGTTATAATATTTTTTCTGCATAGTGCAATCAAGTCGTTTTTCTTTGCGGCAGAAATGGGTATTTCTTTTTTATATAGTTTCCCGAGGACTCGAGGAAACGGCTGGGAAACGGGATTTTTTCCATTAATGTTTATTTCTCTGTATTCACTTGAGAAGTCCTCACTGAAGAAAATTACATTAGGGTTTGATTTTTGAAACCGAAATCTCTTTATTTTCATCCAATTAACTTTAATGTTTTGGGTATCTAAGGTCTTGTTGTGTATTATTTTTGTGGAAAGGTTTTTAAGGTCGAAAACTTCATTAAATTTTAACTCTTGTACTTTGTAAGGCTTTGAATTTGGGTTTTTTCTATTTTAACGAGCTGCTCGCATTATTGTGAGCCAGTCTTTCATAGTTGAGACGTCAACGTATCTTTTGGCATCCTCAATGGCATTGTGCATACTATCATCTTCCATGTGAGAATGCCCACTTTCAAAAAATGTATGCTCAATTTCTTCTATATTTGTGAAGTTATTCACAATAAAAAGCATGAGGCTTGCCACTTGCTGGTTCCGGTTTTGACCACCGCAAGTGTCTGAAAATAGAGACACAGAGCGGACATGATCTGGTAGAGTTTGAAACCAGTAGAACAAAGAACTTCCAATTTCACAGCTACCTCTTCCACCGTTATTTTCAGTCCAGCAGAAACAAAAGCCTCTATTAGGTTTTACGCTCTCATAGATTGCTAAATTGTCAGCATTTAGCTTCCGGCTGTAGTACAACTGAGATTCGTTCCCTGAAGGTATTTGCAAAACACTTTGCAAATCAAAAGATGCAGTTAAAAAACTTGCATCTTCCGCTGCTCTTAGTTTATCAGAATTTCTTGCCGCGTTCGCTTCATTTTTCCTCAGAATATGATTTTCATAATTCTCGTGATTTTTGGAGTTGCATGCTTTGCCAATATAAATATGGTTAGTCTTCCTCCTGCTACATTGTTGGGTAATCAATATTCATAAAAAGGACTGTTGAGGGACTCAGTTTGAACCTTGTTGGGAGGCTCTGATTAGTAAAGGTCTCAACTCGAGTTTCCGAGGCAATAATACCGTGTTCAAGTGATTAGTCAAGCTCCCGGTCCTAGGCCACTTCCAATAAATATTCAACGAGTGATCAATAGCTTTTTTTACTTCAAAGGGTGTCTGTAAGGAACGAACTCAAGGCACAAGACTGGTTACACTGCAACTGAATATGATTTTTCTGCCAACAGGTGATTTGATAAAGTATCAGGAATCTATGTTGATGGACGACGAATTAACTCATATAACACTTATTTTTCGCTGTCTTGCAATCAGCCGTCTGGTTAGGACCTGATGTAACTAGGCATCAGTTCTACTAGGTAGCAGATCCTTGTCACTAGTTCCTAGCTCGTCTAGCCCTTCTCTGATTGGCTATAATAACGAGCATTCCTATTGGTTCTTATCTTGTATAAATAGAGGCAGAGTAACCCTTGTCGAGTAAACCTTGACGACGAGGACCTTCGACCGTTACAGGGAGAGCTCCAATGCTTATTTTGTTAGGTTTTCATCCTAAAACACCTATTTTCCAGTTATCTCGTCAGTTTGCCCACAATTCCGCCCAAGAGGTTTCATCCATCCCTCAGCTTCCAATAGGTCCGATATGGGTATTATTGTATCCCCATCAGCGACCAGCCCAATGGGAAGGGGGTGATAACTCAAATCCTGTCGCCATCAACATACCAAGTGATCGTAATCAATACAAACACACGTCACATGGTTCATAGGGCTCAGTTAAAAGTGAGACGAGAATCTTTGGTACAACCCCTCTGCTTCCCTACTTCAGGGTCAGTTCCATCAGACACCCCAAGACCAAACTCACCAAATTCCTCTGTTCTTCCGGTTCCTATGCCTTCTCGCACTCGATCTGGAGCCACATACCAACCCACCTGATCAATAAAATTAATATTGTGGTGACAGCCACTTAGATACCTACAGTCACCGTGTTGAATAGTTGATACGTCGTTAATAAAAAGTTCACTTGGAATTTGGAATCCGATAGCAGTGCGTTTCATTTCACAATATTGGTGTCAGAAATGTTTACACGATCTCGTTCACGTCTGAATCGGCCAGAAGAGGAGGAAGATCGACTTGAGGATGATGGACAGGGCGCTGGTGAAGGTTCCCAGCCAGACATGCAGCCTAGTGAGATTTTAAATTTATGTAGAGCAGAGATGCAAGGAGTGTTACAAAACGAGCTGGCTGACATTAATGAAAAGCTGTCGGCACTTATGCTAAACATGCCAGCACCACAGAACCTTCAGAGTAGAGGAGGGATGAGTATGAAAATAAAACCTCAAATCTACGATGGAAAAGAAGAGTGGGAACCCTATCGTGCACAATTTGAGCTTATTGCACAAAAGGAACGCTGGGATGACGACCAGAAAGCAGCGATGCTAGGAGCCTCATTAAAAGGTCAAGCACTAACCTTGTTGACTGAATTAGGCCCCGATATGAGTTACCATGATTTACTGGAGGCACTTGAAATTCGATTCGGTAGCAGACATCAGACAACGCGTTATCTCGCGCTGTTGCAAACCAGAGTGCAGGGAGCAGATGAAGATGTCAGGACATTCCATCAAGCCATAAAAGATCTTGTAAGGCGGGCTTGGCCAGATGCAAGGGGTGGCGCTGCAGAAGATACGGCTATTTTCCATTTCGCTAGAGGTCTTGGGGATGCACGGCTCTGTGAGCTGGTACTGGGAGCGAGTCCGAAAACAATGGCAAATGCTCTAAATGATGCAGTCAGGATGGAGGCCGTATTACAGGTTGCAAGACCAGAAAAGGCAAGAGTTAGACTGGGGGAGGTCTATGAGGAGTCCCATGGAGTTAAGGAAGAGATTCCTGGGTTACTGGCAGCTAGCCGCAGTTATTCCGGGGGGAATCAGAAGCGAGAACTCATCTGTTGGAGGTGTGATAAACCAGGACATATTGCTTATAGTTGCCCTGATCGACTAAGAAGGAATGCGGGAAATGTCAGACGGTCGGACTGAAGGGCCTAGGCCAGACCGTGCAACCTCAGGCTCGTAGGAAAAGTGTTGCTTCCCAAACAGCCAGGGGAGATGTTGCAACTTACCGCGTAACTCCGAATCCGTCTCTTGTGTTACAAGGTAATGTGAACGGAGTACCCTGTCAGTTCATTGTTGACACAGGAGCAACACGAACAATAATGAGCCTGGACATTCTAAAGGAGAGTGGAGTGGAAGTGCACATCACAGGACCAGCATACATTCGTTCAATTTCTGGAGAGCGGCTCCCAGTGAAAGGAGAGGCTTCTGTGTTATTGGACATTGGTGATGGGCATAAGCGGTCTCAAAACGTTCTGGTAGCTTGCATACAAGATGATTGCATCTTGGGATTAGATTTTTTGATCAACCAGCGGTGTTTGATTGACCCATCAAACCAAGTGGTCATAATTAATGGACAACAAGTGAATACAGCGAGAGAGTGGGGAGCAGCAGTAGCAGAGGTTACTGAGACGAATCTTCGGGATTTTCAGGAGTTGGTCGAAGTAGATATGGGTGTTCACGAGCAAACAGCTGATGGAGAGTGTCCTCCACACCTTCAAGCACTTCGAGAGGGAGCAATTAGTCAGCTGTCAGAAGAGGAGAGGAAGATCATGGAAGAGTTATTGCGAGACTTTGAAGACATTTTCGCCAAGAATAGCGCGGATATTGGAATAATAAAGGATTGTACACATGCAATCGATGTGGGTGACAGTGCTCCGATTCGACAGTCACCAAGACGAGTTCCCCCCCATCGATTGGAAGAAGTTGAAAAGATGGTTACCGATATGGAATTGAATGGGGTAATCGAACCCTCCATTAGTCCTTGGGCAAGCCCTATTGTGCTAGTAAAGAAGAAAGACGGAAGCACGAGGTTTTGCATTGATTATCGGAAATTAAATTCAGTGACTAAAAGAGATTCCCATCCGATGCCTAGGATTGCAGAATTGGTGGGTGCTTTGGAAGGCAGTTCGTGGTTTTCCACTCTAGACTTGCAAAGTGGCTATTGGCAGGTACCAATGTCGCCCCAGGACAAGGAAAAAACAGCATTTTGTACTCCAAGAGGCTTATGGCAATTTAAAGTGATGCCTTTCGGGTTATGCAACGCTCCTAGTACGTTTCAGAGAGCCATGGGAGCTATTCTGCGCAATGAGATACGTGCTGGAAGGGTCAAGGTCTACCTAGATGATGTGCTTGTGGATAATGGAAAATTCGAAGACCATGTGGCTTGGTTGAAAAGAGTCTTCACGGTAATCCGAGAGGCAGGCATTAAGCTCAACCCAAAGAAATGCAAATTATTTCAGAACGAAGTGGGGTACCTCGGGGTAGTTGTGTCGAAGCATGGGATCACCACGGATCCAGAGACCACCAAACGTGTTTTGGAATGGCCTCCTCCCACTTCAGTGAAAGAATTGCAATCTTTCCTGTCTTTATGTTCTTACTATCGGACATTCATTCCACAGTTCGCCAAGAGAGCATCGCCATTGTATGACTTACAGAATCTCAAGACAGAGTTTCAATGGGGACCAGACGTTAACTCGGCATTTGCAGATATCGAGGCAGCTCTCACTCAGCCTCCTGTACTAGGGCACCCTGTTCCTGGAGCTACATTTGTCCTTGATACCGACGCCAGTGATAGAGCAGTGGGCGCTGTATTGTCACAAATTCAAGGAGGGCGAGAGGTAGTGCTAGCGTACTACAGCAAGTGTTTATCCAAAGCAGAGAGAAATTACTGCGTTACCCGAAAAGAGCTCTTGGGTCTGGTAAGTGCATTGCGCCATTTCGATTCCTTTGGGTTGGGCAGTGGAGAACCTTTCATTGTGCGAACAGATCACGCTTCGCTTCAGTGGTTGCGGAATTTTCGGGAACCTGATGGGCAACTCGCACGTTGGGCAGACTTGATTGCCCCTTACAATTACCAAGTGCAACATAGGCCAGGCCAACAGCACCAAAATGCTGATGCACTATCTCGGCGACCATGTGTTGATATTGGTTGCAAATATTGTCAACGCTAGGAAGAGAAGGCCAACAATGTGGAAATTCGGTTGAGTCGAGTGATTGTGGAAGAGGACTGGCAGACACTGCAAAGGTCTGACGAAGATATAGGTCCTGTGTATCGCTGGGTAGAGACCGAGAAGAAGCCGTCATGGCAAGAAGTGGTTAGCTATGGGATTGCGACGAAAGCACTGTGGGCCATGCTCAGCTCTCTCACTTTGTCAAATGGGGTTTTGGTTAGGAAATGGGAAAATCATCCTGGCTCCAAAGTCAGAGAACAGATTATTGTACCAAAGAAGCTTCGGACAGTTGTGTTGAAAAAGGCCCATGATTTTGGTCACTTTGGTAGGAAAAGGACTCTAAGTGAAGTTCGACTGCGATACTATTGGCCAGGCATGACGAAGGATGTTCGAATAATTTGTGCAACTTGTGAAGTTTGTGGAAGAAGAGGGAAAGGGAAGACTAACGCTAAAGCACCCATGCAAACTTACGTGACAGGTTCTCCCTTTGAACGCATTTGTGTTGACACCATCGGTCCTCTACCAACCACTGAGCAAGGTAATCGTCATATGGTAGTTGCAGTTGATCCCTTCACAAAGTGGGCTGAAGTGTTTCCTGTTCCCAACATTCAGGCTACGACAGTGGCTAGAGGGTTAGTGGAGGTTGTGTTCTCAAGATTTGGAGTGCCCAGAGAAATTCACACTGACCAAGGAACAAATTTTGAAGCCGAAGTATTCAAGGAGGTGCTTGAGATTTTAGGGATCTACAAAACACGGACCAGTCCCATGAGGCCCCAAAGCGATGGGCAAGTGGAACGGTTTAACCGCACTTTGTGGCAGATGCTTTCAAAGGTAGTGAAAGATCACCAACGAGACTGGGACTTATGTCTACCGACTGTGCTACTGGCTTATCGAGGTACACAGCACACCACAACGGGCATGTCACCGGCAGCACTGACACTGGGAAGAGAATTAATCCTTCCAGTTCATCTCCTCACAGGTCCAGCTCCTGGATTCAAAACTCGAACGGAGTATGCAAGCAAACTAAATGAGCAGTTAATGGAGGCGAATAAAATAGCGAGAGAGAGACTACAGAGAGCTGCAGAGGAGAGCAAGAAGAGATATGATGTACACTCTACAGTTCCTAGATTCAAGGAGGACGAGGAAGTGTGGTACCACATGCCAAGAAGGAGGGTGGGAAGATGTCCCAAGTTGCAGAGTCCCTGGGTGGGACCTTGTCGGTTGCTAAAGAAAATTTCGGATGTAATATTCAGGATAAAGCTGCCAAATGGAAAGAAGAGGGTGGTACACGTCGACAAGCTGACGTTGTACACCAAACCAAAAGGATGGGTAGAGAGTGGTGTGGTGACAGCCACTTAGATACCTACAGTCACCGTGTTGAATAGTTGATACGTCGTTAATAAAAAGTTCACTTGGAATTTGGAATCCGATAGCAGTGCGTTTCATTTCACAATAATATTATTAACAATGTTATTTCCGTGGTTGCTCTCTATTAGGCCTTGTGCTTTTGGTTCTTACGACTGATAATTGTGATTCTATTAATTAAGTTGTATAGTACTGTATGTTATAATTGTCTTTTTTCGTTATGTATTAGGTTAAGATTCGTTATTTCTTGTAAACGATAAATATTTTTGTGAATATTATATACGACTCTGTCTCTCAGTTCTAGCATAATTTTATACCATTGTATACATGCATTTTTTTTTTTTTTTTTTTTTTTTTTTTTTTTTGAGGGAAATATGGTGATGTAACTAGGCATCAGATCTAGGTAGCAGATCCTTTTCACTAGTTCCTAGCTCGTCTAGCCCTTCTCTGATTGGCTATAATAACGAGCATTTATATTGGTTCTTATCTTGTATAAATAGAGGCAGAGTAACCCTTGTCAGTCAGTCTACAATAAACCTTCCTACCGGAATAACCTGCGCCTTCATTTACCTTAGGACCTTGATCACTAACTGGACGAAAGACGAAAGCAGGAAGGTAACAACCGTATTACAGGATTCCAACCATGCATAGGTACTTGGGATTTCTGACATACCATCATTTCATTAAGAGGGTCCCGGCTAATCTTGGCTTTAATCAATTTGAAGGTACTCGGTTTATTACTGTGTACAAATTGACCAAATTTTTACTACTGATAGCTATAACTAAAAATCTGCTCCAAGAATTCCTAATTTCTGAGCCACCATTCAGCACATTCATATTATGTTCTTGTCATTGATCCGACCATATACAGGGTGTAACGGTTAAGGTCGTACAACCGGCCAGGGTTCGATTCTACAACTAATTTGTAATTTTTTTTTTGTCTCATGACTTTTTTTTCTTAACCCCCTTAAAATCGGACTTTTTCCACTTTTAAGATTTTTTTCGTGTTGTCGACCTTACGCCATTAAAACAGCCATAACTCCCTTGTTTTCCAGTCTAAATTCAAATGTAATTATACCGTTGGAAAGAGCGTTAAATTCTCTATCTCCCTAGTGTTAAATAAAACTTCTTGAAGAAGACTAAAATGTTGAAAAATGAGCACAAATAGTAAAATCTCGAAAATCTCGGAAATTTTTCGTTTTTTCAAACGTTTGTAACACTAACTGAAACTGCCGGTTAAGTTCACACTGTAACCCCAAAAGTTGGCTCAAAATCTCAGATTTCCAACGGTATAGCCATAAAATTGTTTACAGTAGACTAATGGTGTAAAATCCTCGTTCCCGTGCCAAAAACCGTGGATCTTCCAGTAAAAATCGACGTTTCGCCAAAATCCGCATTTTTACCCTAAAATGAGTTAGGCAGCCATCTTTTCGTACTTTGTCTCACTGAGTCAAATGATGACCCAAGACTTATCGAAAAAGCAGTCACTGATATCTGGTCCAATTCACTTTTCGAAAATTGTCTTAATTTCTGTTAATTTGTATGCCAATTTTTTATTACCTACTAGATCGGCCAAGTTAAACGTTACTACCGTTGACAATAAGGTCGAAGGTATGGTTTTAATGTCCATCCTCCTCCCGTCATCGAAAGTTATTTAATAAGTTAAATTAATTTTCGAAAAGTGAATTGGACAAGATATCAGTGACTGCTTTTTCGATAAGTCTTGTGTCATCATTTGACTCAGTGAGACAAAGTACGAAAAGATGGCTGCCTAACTCATTTTAGGGTAAAAATGCGGATTTTGGCGAAACGTCGATTTTTACTGGAAGATCCACGGTTTTTGGCACGGGAACGAGGATTTTACACCATTAGTCTACTGTAAACAATTTTATGGCTATACCGTTGGAAAGCTGAGATTTCGAGCCAACTTTTGGGGTTACAGTGTGAACTTAACCGGCAGTTTCAGTTAGTGTTACAAACGTTTGAAAAAACGAAAAATTTCCGAGATTTTCGAGATTTTACTATTTGTGCTCATTTTTCAACATTTTAGTCTTCTTCAAGAAGTTTTATTTAACACTAGGGAGATAGAGAATTTAACGCTCTTTCCAACGGTATAATTACATTTGAATTTTGACTGGAAAACAAGGGAGTTATGGCTGTTTTAATGGCGTAAGGTCGACAACACGAAAAAAATCTTAAAAGTGGAAAAAGTCCGATTTTAAGGGGGTTAAGAAAAAAAAGTCATGAGACAAAAAAAGTCACAAATTAGTTGTAGAATCGAACCCTGGCCGGTTGTACGACCTTAACCGTTACACCCTGTATACGTACCTACTTGTTCCGTTAACTCAAGGTACCTTTAGTACAAGTGTAGTTAGGCTATATTGCTTTCTTACTATTGGAGGTAGGAAAATGAGATATTTTACTCAGAATAAATAAAAATTATTAGATTACTGACGTCAAAGCTCAATTTTACAGAATAGATCCAAGGCTTGTTAAAGCCTCGATTTTCCAAACTTTTCTAAATTTAAATTCTTCAGCAATAAGTCTGATCACTGTCACCAAGACTGATTTATTGATGGCACTTATTTAACCCTATTGTGGTTTTCAGTGGAACAACTGTGAAGGGATCACCGCATATTTACGGGTCAATTTCCAGCTCTCTTCTTCGGAGGTCCAACCAGCGCGGTCAGGCTCCGGGAACAATAAAAAGAAGGAGCGAACTGATGGTGAGAAGATTGGTGGGAAGAGGAGAGCAGTGGACTCGGGAGGACCCATCGTTAAAGATGTCAGAAGTAATTTAGTACGAGACGAGCCCATTAGTTTCCGAAGCGTTTTTCCCAAATAGAAAGGGGTTCCAGTTCGTCACAATGGGATACCGATAGATTGGCTCTGCCACCTGTGAGGTTTCGAGAAGAAAGAGTTACACTATCTAGATAGATTCAGTCGAAAAGAAGAAAATTTTCGTTAATCGACAATCGATACAAATTTATTGATCTGGGTCATTCATAACGTTGTTTGAATGTCACCATATTTCCCCCATCCAAAAAAAATCATCTTGTGATTAGGATGCCAGACAAAATAAATCGTGGTATCAAATTTTTATTGATAAGAATCCTACTTCTCTGTAAAGAACTCTCCTTATAGACGAGATCCTGGACCATGTGGAGATGGATCCTTTACAAGCATGCTACAGGTGCTAGAGGTAACTATGTGCCACACCCACTTAGCAAAAGTTCTAACGCATGTATTGACACTCCCAAGAGTCCCTCCGAGTTATTGTCACGAAAAACATTAATAGGACCTCTTACTCACGAGCCCTCCTAAACGGCTTTCTCCGGTTGAAAAAAAGAGAACTCCCAGATATTCATAAGACTTACAAAACTCGTGTCATTCAGGTCTCCTTTCCTCTATTTTTCGAAATGCCCCGAAGATCGTATTTTAGGGCGAAACGATGGTCCGATCCTCCAAGGTGTGTTGGAAGCGTTAGAACGGTCGTTCTTTCGAAAAACAACATCGTATCCCAACAGCTTCATCCCAATAAAACGTTCATTTTCATGTTTCCGATAATTTTTATGGGTTTTCCGTTCCTATTGAGGTCCATTCGTAGGGTCGGACTAGATATCTGGAGAGAAATGTTTAGCCTGCGGTGGGTATGGCGTCAGACGAACAATTATTTCAAGATTTTCAGTGCGATGAGAACCCGGGTTGTTAGGTACACTATCAATATTATTATATAAATTCGAAAGTAGGTAATAAATAATAATGAATTAAGAAACGTCTTCAAATATGAGTACGAGGTATGTACGCTTTTTGTTTGTTGTTAGCCAATGGATAAGGGTATAAATAATATGACTGTAACGCATACGATCCCAAAAATATTCGTGAATGTCTAAAATGTGAAATGCAATCCCAATAAAATCTTTCAGTCCAAGATGTAACTACCTCATAATTATAAGAATTAAACAGTTTAATGAAGTAGGTAATTAACTGGTTACATAAGGATTTTTTTAATTTTTATTTTATTGGCTTTGAATCAACATACAGCCTTGAACTTTGTTACATACATAGTTATTCATGAATTTAAATATTATTCATGGAAAAAACAACCTTTTTTAATTAAATCAAAGTATAAATAAATAAAATAAAAAATACAACTTTGTAGCTATAATGAAATATTTGCACTTATTATAAATTCATAAATAAGACAATATATGTCTGTTCTTCCTTCGGCCAAGATGGAGTCTAGGTTGAAAGGATTTGTTGCCCTCGTGGTTAGGGCCTCTAAGAAGGGAAGTCTGGTAGATGAAATCGGCGTGCATTCCATTATTAAATGTTGTGGAGTTTCGTAACAAGCTAAGCAAAACTGACACAAAGGCGAGTCTGCCTTGCCAATCCTGTAGAGATACTTCCTCGTTGCACAGTGACCATTCCTGGGTCTGCCTATCACAGTGTAAAATTTTCTAGGTTTCAGCCCGTATGATTTCTTGAACCATGGCGTTCTGCTTGGGGTAGGGAATAGTTCATAAGGAATAGTTACATAAGGATGAAATATGTAAGATTAATGTGAAATACATTTAAAGTGAAGTTAAGCTATTTGATATAAAAGTGGTCGAAATCAACTCTAAATTCATCAAAATGTACAGTTGTCTATGGAAACCTCTCTGTGTTTAGTGTGTTAAAGTTCAAAACAGGTACATTGAGGGCCAACTGTACACACATGAAAGCAAGTACCAACGAGTATCTAACAATCCTTGTAATCAATGGTCAGGATTTCACAGTGCCACAGCTCTGCACTCTGTTGTCATCACTTCAACGATGAAAAGTGTAAATATTCATGGATAGAATTCGTAACACGTTTAGAACTGAAGTCCAGACAGGATTCAGTGATGTAATAAAGAGGTGGAGGCTGACAAGCCAACTCGTCGCATACGGATTGGTCGCAAGTCGCAAGGCTAGAAATTAGCGAGGTGAACTGATTTGAACACAATGGGACTGTCAGATGGGAGAGGGTGTTGAGAAGATGAGCTTGAAGGACTGAACATAAGTTTTCTGTTAGTAATTGAGGGTGTGAAAAGTGACTTTTTATGAGCCTGTTTGAAAAAAAACCAGTGTTATGGTGGAATACGTGTTCAATGTGAAATTAACAAGAATTTTGGATAAGTCGGAGATAGCAGTCTTTTTCACTCGTACAGCGAAGGGCCCACATTCATTTATCGTCATTGGACATCATATTATGCACTGTTCAATATTAATAGTAAAGTAAACAACCATTTCAGGTTGGATTTTCGTCTGACTGCCATTCCTGGCGTCGCGGACGTCATCAGCCGTCTTCCAAAGGGAAGATCAGAATTTGTTCTGATGATTTCGCTCATAGCTTCCCATTGCCTCACCGCCCTCCTGGGTTGGTACGAGGGGAGCGATGAACGCCCCGGATGCACAAAAACTCACGCTACCGTCGATGACATTTGAACCCACGACCCCCGCAGAAGTCGGTCCAAAGTCACCGCCTAACAACGCTCGATCCAGCGACCGTAGCTACACTGGACCCCCCTGCCTCAATATTATTAGAGCATATTAAAGCATGTTTTGCTCTTTTTGACATTTTCATGTCTTTGCTTTGGCACATAAACTGAAAAATCGTCACGAAAACTAAGCAAGTCTTGCTCACGCGACCAATAAATAAAATAGACTCACTGTGTTGCGTAGAGAACAATCAACTGTTTTCTTATTTTGATGCTTGAGTACATGAACTAACAACCTTACTTCACTACTTTGTTGTGTAGTGGTTGACATGAAAATTTACTTGAGAATTTGATGCACCTTTCACCATTTTGCTTCCTTAGAATTGAGTACTTAAAATTGGTATTGTGCATAAAGGAGGATGCACGGTAGAGGGGGAGTTTCTAAGAAAGCGCCATCCATAGGGTGGATATTATACAAGATGTGCAGTAAGCAAGGTGGATACTAAAACCTTGGATATGCAATCACACCATTCTGTGAAAACCATTGCTGTAACCATGCTGTAAAAGCCTAGAATAAGGAGATTAGGTAGACGGGGAGGGGGGGGGACATGCATTGCGCATAAAGATGGATGCATAGTAAAGGATGGAGGGTTTGGAACCTATGTAAGGTATCTTGATACTGTCAAAGAAGCATGATATGCTATGTGGATACTAAACCCTTGGGTACACCATTCAGTTTAGTAAAAAAATTACAGTGAAATTATAAACAAAGAAATTCACTCTTCTAACTATACCAAAGATGAGACAAAGAAAGTTGTATAATATATCGATAGGTGTGAAATGATTCGGATTTTCATTGATTTCGTAAAACAACCTTTGTGAGAGGAAGTATGGTGTGAAAATCAGAAACCTATTGTTAAAATGAATGCTAACGAAGAGGAAATTTCCTTGAGCTTTGAACGCAGCGAGAAACTGCACCCCGATGCTAATCGTATGTCATATCCTAACGACTCTGAAAGCTGCTTCCTTTTCAAACCTTCTCGAGAGGAGCTCAGATTTTACGGTCAATCTCTCCTTCTTTCTCATACCCACCATATCTGCCCTCTCTCTCTCGTACAACGCACACTCTTAACATATACACACACACGAGCACCTACACACCTTCGAACCACCTAATCCCCGCGGACCGGTCCTAGCACGTTCCCAACGATCTCGGCCACCTGGTCGACGGCGAGGGTCGAGAGAATGAGACGACAATAAGCCGTAAATTGGAGGTCTACCTTCTCCTCTTATAAGTGATTTCCCAAACTAAATATCATTAGGGTTTCCTGTTGTTGAGATCCATTTCAAATGGATGATGGAACTGATGGGAGAAGGCGCCTTCAATTACCTACCCCATCCTGACACTCACTTACTTAGGTATCTCATCTCAGAGGGGAGTAAGAAAAGTATATGATGTTGATAGTGAACAGCAGTTTCAAGTGTTCTTCACAGTATTGTATCAGCTCAAAACCAACATGTAGACTCCATCTGCTCAGCTACGATGCTTTGTCATGCAATATCACAGTAGTAACTGCACGTTTCAATTTAGCTGAAAAGGTAATTCAAATTGTGTTACAGGACGTTTCGATCTATTTCCTAAGCTACTGTGCTTCACTATATAGCAGTTTTTGAGGATCCTCCGACTATATCAAACCAACATTATGTTCCATAGCTTAACGAAAACTTGTTCAAGTATTTTGAGAAACAAACTCAGAAACTTCAATCAATTTCGTCTTCAGTGATACAATAGCCAGGTGTTACCTTGATGGTCAATCTGTTTATTGATTTCGCCAAGAGCTCCCACGCAGTAATTTAACGATTTCTTTCAAAACAAAGTAATAGTTTCAAGTCAGCGCATGCAAGGGGAATTTTTCATTTCGCACACCTTGCATCCATGGAAAATCAAGCTAGAAATGCAACAGGTGTGCTCGCCCAACCTCTGTAGCACAGAACGAAAAATCAAAATAAAACAAAGGACTAAAGATCTCAGCATCCCGAGGCCTTGAATACAAACTAGCCTCAAACCACCCATTAAACTCGGGCCTTCTCTCCGATGCCTCTTTCTTATTCAGAGCTCCAATATCGTTGCACCTAATGACCTATCGATAAACGCGGATCGATTATTTGTTCTTAGGGGGCTCGGATAATGCGGACTTTGTTCCACGAAAGATCGCAGGTTTTCCCGGGTTGAAAACGACTTATAAAACGGTCGTTTAAAGCTCTGGATAGTTCTCAGGAAATATCGGAAGAACATTATGGAGGTTGCGTAGTTGTTATTGGTTATAATTGAGGATAATGTTGGGTGAGAGTCAATGTCAGCATAATGAGTTAGCTTGTGGAACCAAACTACGTGGTAAAGAAGTTGAAAAGAAAAAAATTAGGTTTTGAAAATTGTTGTTCCAAGCAAGAATTAAACTCTCCACTATTTGAACACCTTTGAACGATGACTTTCTCACAACCCTGGGATAGGTTCCTATGATATGATCACTATTCGTAAGGCATCACAAACTCTCAAACTGCCGTCCAATTTTGATTTTGATTAATTAATTTTATTAAAACGTGAAATAAAGTTTTGTTTTTAACCAATTTAAAATTGAATGAATTTTTAGAACCAAATGAGGCCGCTCAGAGCTCTGCAGGGCAAACCGATTGCTCTCAATGAGGACTCCAGTGTTGGACTTTTATTAAATCAGAAACACGAGTGTGAATCGTAAAAGACTATTCTTTGCCGGAAATAGGCCTAATTTTAATTTTACCTGATCAAATTAATACGATCGTTGCTTGTTTCTTTGATCAGAGTTTCGTTTCGTACTCAGTTGTGCTTCCTCAGCAACTGAGAACCAAATTTCGTAATGGAGACACCCACAACTTTCAGATAGCGATGTTATTGCCAGTAGGTAGTGTTAACGGAAAAGCCGCGTTCTACGCAGACAGGTGATCTATCAACGAAATTATTAAATAATTATTTTTTTATTTTCATATTTAATATTTTTATAAATTTTATTTTTGGGTTATTATTAAGTAATAATAATTTTGTTACCAAAATACAACATTTGAGTTAGTCTTGTCCATACTATCTAGTTATTACATGTACCGTTCATAGTGAGAGAAAAATATCAATCGTGATTTTAGGTAAGACTTCCTGGTTCCTTTGAATAATATTCACATCTATAACGCCCGTTGGTTTATTAGATTTGGCTGTTGATGGGTGACTATGACGAATGAAGGCGGCTCTCAGACCCAGATTTCATAAATGAAATATCGACGTCATAGCACGGGCCAGTGTCACTTCGAACGCGTTGGATCTTATAAACGGTCCTTTCGAAATAAAGCCAACCTCCTTATAAGGCACCCGTAGTACGGAGATCATCAATGTGACTAATGGTTCTCCGAACCGCACGCAGGTGGCAATGGAATCGGAGTTCGAGAGTATTTATGTAATACAAAATACAAAAAAAAAAGAAGAAAAAACCCGGTTTTTGAACGGTAACCGAAAATCAACGTCTCCTTATCGTCTAATTTGTTTATTTGCATTTGCCGAGTCTCTCGTCGGGATTGACTGATGGTTGTTTGGAGAGAGAGGTTGTACCGGTAACGATTTGAATGACAGGGGTACCGAAAGAGCGTCGGCGGTACCAAATTCGGACGGGAGCGGTACCGAAGCCACTTGAAACGAGACACTTGTCCTCAATCCAGATCGATTTCTTTTTCTACCAAGAGGTCTATACCTAGTATTGGAACGACGTTCGAAACGATTCTGTTTTCAGGAGTCAGTGTTTTAGTTTTTTTCCCACCATATGAGGTAGGTACCTAACTGAGTCGGTACCATTTTAGGCTGTCGAGTTGGTTCGGACAGAATTATTCATGAATAATAAATTTTAAAATTATGAAATTGCAGAAATATGTTTTAATAATGTTGTTGTTGGTATTTTAGAAAAAGATTGATAAAACGACCAAATGGTAATTTTTCTTCAAGCTTACCTATTTATTTTCATCTGCTCTGATTACCGATAGAGAGCAAAGTCGTTTTCATTCTGAGAGATTTTGAAAAGTGTTTCAACGGGCACAAATCACCGTTCAGTGAGCTTTAGACCTGTTAGTAGCGGTGATGTAATAACAAGAGCTATTACAGCTTTACAGTTTTTATTCAACATCCAAAAGTGCGTTTCTTTCCACTCATTTTACATCGTCCATTCAGGTGAGCTCCACCAAATAGTTGCAGTTCCTTCGCATATCGTATTCCTTCTCTCAATTAGTTTCCAAAATAATCTTTTTTTTTTCTTTAGTTTTTCTAAGTTAATTAACTTGTAGTTGATGAAAAATCGTTTGAATCTCCTTTCCCCAATTTCCTGTCAGATTTCCTCAGATTCGAGCCTCCTTTCGTCTCTTTGACGTCATATCGTAAATAGTGAGTTCAAACCATTCAAAATTTAATTTTCCATTGTCTACCCAATGCAGTTAGAAAAAAGGTTTAACAAGTCACCAAGGAGATCTGAATGATTTGTTCATAAGGGCGGAACTTCATGGAAATTATTTTAAAAATCGCTTTATTGAGGGTCAGTTCTGAAGGAATTAAGGGGAGTAGTCCAAAAAAGTTGTTTAAATCGATTTTTCCATTCTTAATTTTTAATAAAACTACATAAATTTAAGATAAGTGGTTGATGAGTTACAATTTTTTGAAAATTTTGAGGAGCGGAAGTGAAAAATATCGAAAAGTTGTTAACTAAACCTGGTTATTGATAACCTTCTTGAAGTACATGGATTCATGGGTAATTCTGAGCAATTATCCGGTCAACTCCGATATTTCTCATACTTAACCATGATATATGTAGAGTAGTAAATATCAATATTCAGACCGAAATAAGTGTCGGAAAAGGAAAATAATATTTTCTTGTGTATATATTATATTGTGAAACTTACCTTAGTAGTCATCTGACTCGCTATCTGTATCAGCTTCACGAGTGATGTTAGGGTGTTCGTTTTCACCGTTATACAGATGGCCAATTGCTCTGAATAGATGATGCACTCTTGTTTTGTAATCAGAGTACTTTCTTTTAAACATAAACTCTGCTAAATGGCCGATAAAATGTTGTTTTCGGTTTCCGTATCGAGGCACGCTTCCCCGCACCTCCCTCCACAAACGTTCAATGTGTTGCGTATGCGCACCAGTCTTAGGTAAGGACTACTAAGGTAAGTTTCACAATATATTTTCCTTTTCCGACACTTATTTCGGTCTGAATATTGATATTTACTACTCTACATATATCATGGTTAAGTATGAGAAATATCGGAGTTGACCGGATAATTGCTCAGAATTACCGATTCATGGATACTAAAAAGTATAGGCACAGAACATGGAACTAGGTAATCGAAATAGGTACTGAAAGTTCCACATGGGATGTGGTTTTGTCAGCCAGGCACACAAAATAGATCAGAACAAGTATGCGGGATCGCAACCCGCAGTTAAAAAAACAGCTGTCCTGAGAAGTCACTTTTGGCGGACAAATGTTCCTTTTTCTCGGTAACTGCTCGACCAATGTCGATCTAATTTTTACAAGATACTCGCATGGATGTATTCTAGAGATGGAGCCGATGAAATTTCGTTTTTAACCCTCATCTCGTGGAACAGATTTTTGTGCCCCAAAAAACATGTTTAGATTGGAAGGCCACTTTTTTAGTTTCGTTTACTTGGGTTAAAAAATCAACAAACAGTTTTTACTCAAAACCCTTGACCCAAATGTTAGCTCATATATAGAAGGGAACGTGTGAAAATTTGGAATAGATCGGCTTAATGGTTAGTCAGAAAATAAAACATAAAAATACCTATTTTTACATGAAAAAATAATTTTTGCTTATTTTTCAATTTTTTCTTTTATACCGGCTTGGAAAAAATTTACAGCAGACATGCATACAGGTGTGAAGAACTACCTTAAAATTTCAAATAATTTAGTATGTAATTATTGCTAAAAGCGCCTAATTTCCCTACGTACTGATGCCACAAGAAAGGATTTAACTAGTGTAGAAGTTTTGGCATAGCTTTTAGAAATTCACTAAAAAGTACATCTGTTTTGTCCAGAAAACAGGGTTTTTGGCGCTGTGCCAATTGTATTTTCTCTGTGCGAAACAATACATGCACCTATAGAACCAGACAAATAATGAACATTTTTTGTAGGTACGTATTTTGTGATGTGGAAGGACTTTAAGTTTTGTGATATGCTCATGAACGTGTGATCCTGCTATCAAATCTAATGTACTGAATAAACAACTCTACTGAGGCCCAGCGGTTCTTATAACGTAATTTGAATGTACCTAAAATCAAAGTCAAAGTACATTCATAAATATGTCATCTGAGTAACATTATTGAGAAACTATACGACCAAACAGTGTGTTCCCATGAAGATTGCCTTGTCACGGAATAATGTGCCTCGACGCGACACCATAAATAAGATTCCCAACAAGACACCGCTGCACCTCGTTATATTAAGTTGCAGTGATTGATTTAGGTACATCACAACCAGCCTAAACCTCGTGTAACGATGTGATGATCCTCCCAGAACAGTAAGCGAAGCCTGATTTATGACTTGAGTCGGATTCGGTTGCGATGAAATTGTACTGATACCGTAAAAACGAGAGAAAGCTCCAACCGTCACAAGGAGAGGCGCGGTGGGTCGTATGAGTAAGCTGATTGTATCTCGTCATCTTTACAGAATAAATAATACTCAACGACTCGTTTTATTGTATAGATTCAAGTTGGTGCCACTGGTTCAGCTCAAGCTGAATGGTTTTTACACAATGATTGTGTGAAGTGGGAAAATAGTAGGCACCCAGTTGTTGGTCGCAGCACCTTGACAACGTTTGAATAACAATATAAATTATATTTTATTAAATAAATCTCAGTTAAACATGAACTTGTGGTCATTCTACACAGAAACCATTCATCCATCTCTTTCACTCCTATCTTCCTGAACTTCCCAAATGCCTAGAGTTGGGTTGTCCAGAGCGACCTCTCACTATTACGTATATTAATTAATTTTTTTCTTATGGCGTGCCCTCTCCCAGTTTAAAAGGCTTAAATAACTCAAAGAAATTTTAAAAAGAAATCCCAATTGTACAGATGATCCGATGAATAGTAGACAATCTTGAAACATCAATTTTGGTTTATTATTTTCAATAATGAACCTTTGGAATCGACCAAGAAAATTTTTTTAACACCCTCTCAAAATTTATGGTTTACGTTTCAAGGTACGTAAAATCCAAAAATCGAATAAAAATTTGGCCGTTCGTCCACCGAACGAGGCACTTTAGTCACTTAGCATTGACCGATTTTGATGAAATTTGGTATATGGGCTCCATTTGGGGTCTAGTTGTGCCCCAAAGCTTTTGGTTGATGTCGGTCACTTCTAAGGGGTTTTTTTCGGCAGGCAGGTGAGAGAAATCTTTAAGACCCATAGGTGGAGATGGATCTCGTAAGATATCTGGAAGGATCCGCATTTTCCTGTTATGTGGGATTCAAACCCACTAAAAAAACACCTCCTTTTCTCCCACGTTAGAGCTCAGCCCGGAACCGTTTAACACATTACTTCAGGCTGAATCCTGGGGTGTTTATCAGTTCTGGGTGAGGGGGCGGACCAGATGCTCCTTCCTCTCTCTTTCTCGTTCTAATAGTATCTTCCTTGTCAGGATGCTCTCTGTGTACTCTGCCACAGCAGTCCAGCTCCTTTCACCTTCCAGCATCATGCTGACAACATCCTCTGGTGTTAGTCACTCCCTACGAGAACTTAAGGGTTGGACTTGCGATAAATCAGAAACACGGGTGTGAATCGCAAAAAAGGCCTACCTAATCTCCTTTCAAATTTTAGCTGACCAAAATGCGATCGCTGTAAGTACGTGGTAGGTAGGTAGTACTAGTGGCACTAGAGTGGCAGGTAGAAGAAGGACGATGTTTTTGGGATTGTAATACACATGGACACCTCACCAAACCATCCGCATTCTTTCAATCTGCAAACAGTATCTATGGTTGGTGCCAATGGCAAAGCCGATTTCTTTGCAGACGAGTGATCTATATAGAGAAAAATGAACCTTTGTGTGAAAATTTGTAGTGTTTTAATTTATAAAAAGTATAGTGACTCTTCCACAATAAAATACTTGAAGTATTACAATATAAATCAAATCAAATCACGAAACACCGAATAATTCATTTCTGATCTCAAACTGAGCTCTCATTATTCTAATCCTCACACCTTAATTACATCAGTTACTATGGAAACATAATTTGTGGGTGTTTGATATCTAACACCCACAAATTCTAACAGTAGCTTCTTGATAGCTAACAGTAGCGATAACTACTGGAGGGTACATTACAAGTATCTTCCACTACCCTCATAGGGCACCATCGACATGCAAACCGCACAATCCCTGAAAATTTTGTCGAATTCGGAAGGGGAAAGCAGAAATTATGGCTATTACAAGGCTTTTACGCTTCTAATATCTATTCCGGGCCGATAATTTTCATAGTGGACCATCTGCTCGCCAATACGCAGAATCCCTGAACATTTCGAAATCGGTCAATAACTTCATACAGTTTCCCCCGTTATAAGGATTTGGAGATACACAGACATGTATGACAGACAGAGCTACACGAAACCAAAATAGTTTAGGAAGGTCTAAAACTTAAAACTCGAGTGAACAATTTGATTTTGGAGAACTTTTTTTAACATTGAAAAGTAAAAAATTACTTAAATTGGCTCCCTTGGTAGCCTCAGAGCAAAAAGCCTGGAGGGACAATGACTTTTGTGAAACTCCACATCACAAAAACGCATTTTCAGTAATTTGCAAAAAAAAAACGTCTGCCAAGTTGGGTGGGCAGTATAGCTTCCTCACTCATTGTAACATGGACGTATACGTTTGCACGTTTGTATTTTCAACGTAGAATTTTATTTAGCGGTCCACCGTCTAGGACCTAACCCACACAATCCCTGAAAATTTCATCGAAATTGGTTGAATAGTTGCGGAGTTTTGGTTGTAACAATAAATTTAAAGTTCGCGCATGCGCAGCGGCTATTGCTTGACTAATTTGATTGAAACTTATAGGGTGTATCTTAGAAGTTAGTCCCTAACTAACCTCCAAATTTGAGCAAAATCGGTTCATTAGAAACCGAGAAACCGAGGTTCCAGGAAATTCACGTTTGCGCATGCGCACTCGCTCCTATTGGTCCGAAGGTGCTGAAATTGATAGGGGACCGTCTAGGACCTAACCCGCACAATCCCTGAAAATTTCATCAAAATCGGACCACAGGTTAGTATAGTTTTGCCCGGGACAAGGATTGACCACAGACAGACCGACAGACCGACAGACCGACAGACAGACAGACACGGAACCAAAATTGTTCGGGAAGCTCTAAAACGCAAAAAGCAAGTGGAAATTTTGATTTTGGAGGACATTATTTTTTTCCACTTCTTTCACGAATACAAAGCTTCCCTACCTTCGGTAGTGAGGAAGCAAAAGAAAAAGAAAAAGAAAAAAAGAGTAGGTATACCATATAATTTGTGAACCTTGATAAAAAGATTCAAATAGGTACATATTCTTCCATTTCAAGTACATAAAATTCGAAATTGTGAAAAACCACGTTTGAGCGGGGTTTGTGCCTGTGTTCGTCTCCTGCAATCAACACCACCGACAAATCACCTTTCAAACTGAAGAGGTGCCAAGTTTATCTATTTTACGAAAAAAAAAGTCCCGGAAAATAACGGGCAGAAGGACCAGTGCAGGACCCCGACTGGATTTCGGTTCGAAGACGGAAGGCGCCAGAAGGCGAGAGATATGGAAATATCTCCCCCCTAGAGCGGGATATTGCACAATCTTCGTTTCCAATCTGGAGAAAATAAAAAGTGAGAAATAAGAAAAAAAAGACGACTCCCTCATTGATGAAGAGGGACCTGAAATGGAAATGAGGCGGGACGCGTCGGGCTGCGTCGACTGGTGGGGAAGGCCGCAGGACGTGACGTGGCCCGGGCAGCATTATTGGTCGCACATGGCCGAAAAAATTGTGAACTTGAGGAAAGAATTTGAGAAATCTTGTCACAATTAATTGTCGAACAGGTTGAACATGTCTAATGAAGGCTTCACCACTCTTTAGGTTGCTAACTATACAGTGTGAACACTCAGTTCAGGGTAAACCTTCGAGGGATCGATTCTACAACTTATTTCCAACAAAAAGTTCCACTAACAGTTTTTTCACCCCATATTTTTGTGAACATTTTAATTTTAATAAATAGATGGCGAAGCCTTCCTTCGTCCAACCCCAAAGCCTCAAGCCGGGACGATAATTTCTTTGAAAAATTTATGTTTTTCCGCGTTCAAACTCAAATTTTTCCCCTAAATTCGATTGTAAAAAGTTGTTTAATTATACCACTGGAAAGCTGAGATTCTGAGAAAAGCTTTCCCATAAAGTGTCTTTTAAAAACAATATGTGATAAGAGCTTAAAACCGGGTCAAAAAATACAATGTTAGGAAATTATCAAAAATTTTACTTTGAGCCCTTTTTAACCATCAAATTTTCAAAAATATTTCTGTCTGGCAGTAGGGAGATGGGGAATTTAACGCTCTTTCCAACGATGCCCTTAATTTCAATCTTGAGTGCCCTAAAACTCTAATCTTATTCATACAAGAAATATTTATTTTCTTTGTAGGTATCTATTTATTAGATTTTTGTAGTACATCGTACTTTTGTTGCTCGAGGGGTCGATTCTACAACTAATTTCAGATCTTCCTCAAATTTCTTCTTTCTTTTCTTTTTCAGATTTTTTAAAAATTAATTAATCTGTTTGACCATTACAGGAGAATAATCTTGTAGTGTTGAACTCCCAGCAGGTCATTGATATGTATTCTAAGGTGCCGACCTCGCCACAGTGATAGAAATCCTGTAATCCACTGTAACCGCTGGGTCATCATGATTTCCCATGGGCAGCTCTGGTACTCATCTGAAATATTTATGTTTCACTCACATAAAATGCTTTCTCTTTTGTATTTGTAACGTATCGGGACGATATAAATCAACACGGGTTCTTCAGTGAACAATAATTATATTTTAGGAAGCACAGCAATGTGGAAGCAATTTATACGGGGGAGAGAATCGACACAAACGGGTGATCCTGTAGAGAGGGGAGCCACAGCCTACCTCATCTACCAATAGTTGATTAGGTAGGCATCTAGTAATTAGCCTCATTACATGTCTTCCCCCTTAAAAAAAATTAGTATAATTTTGAACAATGTACATGCAATTGTCAATTCCTTATGTATAGGCACAAATAGGAACAAAAGTAGTTAATAGGTCAGTACATTAGTTACCTAGAAATAGTCCTAGTCGCTAGAAATACATTTCTTTTCTTAACGGTAGTCAGTAGTATTTTCTTGCAACCCATAACAACACTCTTAGCATATAAGTTAGTTTTAGTATATAAATGGTTTTTTTAAAGTGTTTTTTAATATCTTATATTCAATTTTAATCACATTCCGTAATTAAACGTCTAGGTGACGAAATAGGTCGACCTCGACGAGAAATTTTCAAATTTGTGTACGTAGGAGTTGTCTGTGAAGCTGCCTGGCTCACAGTTTGATTTACTTCCTTAATATTAATATTAGGGCTAGTCTGGGTTTCTTGACTTACAGTGTGTTCTGTGGAAACAGGAAACAAGTTTTGTACATTTTTACAAAGTTGAGGGCTAATATTTTCATTGGCGCACGAATTAGGAGCTATCTCACTAATTCGCTCACGAATCTGATGCACATGCCTGTCCCTGAATTTTTTCAATGTGGAAGAAATTTATACGGGGGAGAGAATCGACACAAACAGGTGATCCTGTAGAG
This sequence comes from Apolygus lucorum, assembly GCA_009739505.2. Classification (NCBI taxonomy): domain Eukaryota; kingdom Metazoa; phylum Arthropoda; class Insecta; order Hemiptera; family Miridae; genus Apolygus; species Apolygus lucorum. Next base: position 31,948,387 of record CM019173.2, on the reverse strand, counting down.
AGGGGAGCCACAGCCTACCTCATCTACCAATAGTTGATTCGGTAGGCATCCAGTAATTAGCCTCATTACAGTATTGATTTCCATCAGTCTCTTGTACGAACGTACCTTCGCACATCTTTTCTAGGGACTCGAGTGACCAAGGCCTTGTCGGCCTCAAGTGTAATAATATTACACGGATGGATGATATTATCATCCACCTTTTCAGCGTGAGGCAATATACCCATTTCTTCCCGCATTGTTGATAAGCTCAAACACCTCTTACAGGATCTCTGCCATAACAATAGTTATGGATTTTGTCTTGTTGAATTCAATAAATACCCACATCAAACCGTACGAGCCCGCAATAACTCACGCGAATGCACTAAAATTGTAAGATAAACGCCAAAAATAGAGATTTATGGAGATTTTAAATCATAAACCTTCTCATACAGTTTGTTCGTTGGTAAAATACACCCCTTGATAGCTATAGCTCTGGATTCGGATGGCAAAAGGACACTAGGATAGTTCAGTGGAAGGTGAGGCAATAGTGCATCCCACCCAGCACCATTCATTAATCCCATTCTCATTCCAACAAGTTTGAATATAATTCGATCTAATGGACCGAATTTTGATCCGTAAATTTATTGATTTGGACTTCGATGGTAATTTTCCAAGTATCAAATAACTATCATTTCAGAAAATGTTCAAATATGGACAAAGAAAATTTGGCGTTCTGGAACACGATTTTTCCAAAGTCATAATGGGATGCACAAATACAAACCAAAGTTTGATGATAACATTCACAAACAGCTGTACAGAATAGAAACACGTCAAATTATTACACAAAGGTTCATTATTTTTTCATTTAGATCACTCGCCTGCAAAGCAAACAGCTTTGCCATTGTCACTACCTCCCTACCAACCATATTTTTTCGCTTCACAGTCAAGTCAGTCAAGTTTATTTTGAAGAAATAAACGTTTCACGCTAAATTCAAAAAATAGGGGGATTGTGGGTGCCTTGATTATGCAATTTGATTACTGGCTGCTAAGAACGCAAAACTGGGTAGGTACACCTCGAAGATACGAACCACGATCGCAATTTGTCAGCTAACATTTGAACGGAGATTAGGCCTCTTTTGCGAGTCACACTCGTGTTTCTGATTTAACGTGAGTCCAACACTTAAGTTCCCATAGGAAGCAAACGGTTGGGCCAAGAACCTGGATGGTTCTAAAAGCTCTTTCGATTATTCTTTATTTCTCAAATATTTGAGCTAGGGCGTTTTGAAATTGTCAGCCCTTAGAAGCGTCTGATATCAACCAAAAGCTTCGGAGCACAATTTATTAGAACCCAAAAGTAGCCTATATACCAAATTTCATCAAAATCGGTCCATGGTAACTGAGGAAAGTGCCGCGTACGGCGCACAGTGGGGCCAAATGTCCAAAAAGCGGAAAAAAGTCATCTTTTGAACGAATCACTGTATCGTCTTGGGAATGGTTTCATTCGATTCCGAATACGAAAATAGATTAGAAAAATATGTGTTCTGACGTTTAAATTTATTATTTTAGTACTAAGTCTTGAATTTTGAAAAAATAATGTTACTCAAAGTGGAAAAGCGTGTGAAAAAACCAGAAAAGCGGTTTTACAGGCGATGGGTGTGTATTATTTTGTTTTTTTTCTTCGTTTCAGAGGTTATAGGATACGATAAAGATGATTGAATTGAGGTTTCTTTATATATGTAAATATATATATGTAAATATATATGTGTAAATATATATTTATATATTTAATTTTGACAAAATTTTGAGTGATAAAAAACTCTGAAAATTGGATAGTAAGCGATCGAATATTGGAACGAATCCAAATTAAACGTTTGCTAAATCCGAATAAGAGATTTTCAACGATGGCATGTTCTAGGTACCTATGTCACGACAGTACGAACTGACCACACTACTGCGAATGACAATCCGAAGAACCTGGTTTGTTCAAACAGAACCTTGTTGACTCTTAGCAGAAATAGTAGACGAAAACGTCGCTACGTACATCATTCTGTTTTCCAATAAAAAATAAAACAAAAAAGTCTGCCAAATGGGTGTGGCACATAGCTTCCCAGTATCCATAACCCGATTGTATAGATGATCCGACCATTGTAGCCTTAACTTGACTCCGTTACTCTGTGATTGTAGCTAACAGCCCGCATAGGGGACCTTTTACATATCAACATTCACAATCCCTGGGAATTTTATCGATTTCGAGAGGAAAATGTAGAAGTTACAACCTTTAGAAGGGTTTTACTCTGAAGCTGCGGTGACGGCAGAGACGGCGTTCTTGGTGTGCCTTTTATCACATTTTAACCCACTACATCAAATTCGGTGAAATACGGCTATGAAATTTTTACAGCTTCTTGATAATGGTCAGATTTTCAAGAAAAAAAAATGAGCCAAACCGAAGGAAGGCGAAGCTCGGTTTTTCCACTCCCCTAAAATTGTACAGTAGAACTCCAATTATCCGAATTAATGGGGACCGGGGCCCATTCGGATAATCAAATATTCGGATAATCGGAGTTTTTTTTTTAAATTGCCATTGGAGAGAAAAAAAGCTACGTTTTGATATTGCACTATTTTTTTTATTGAATTAAATGAAAGAAACATGATATTTTCACATGTTTTAAATATAAATAAAATGTACTTATGTACAAGTTTAGAAATAAAAATCATTGTTTTTCAAACATCTCCTTTGCGGGGGGAAGAATAATAGCGCACTTAGACTTTTTTTGGACAAATTTTTTTCTGAAAGTGATTCGGATAATCGGCGATTAGGATAGTCGGAGTTCGGATAATTGGAGTTCTACTGTATTTCGCTATAAAAACCCAAATCGGGAGCTAATGTTCAAGCTAAAATGTTATGAAAAAATAATTAGTATTTTTTAGAGATACTACATATATATATCCAACATTATATAATTTTATTTAAATTTTTTGAAACACATAGAACGTGTTAGGAAATTTTCAAATTCCACTCTCAAAGTGCTTAAAATCTCGAAATATCAGGTTTGAGCCCCCATTTAGCAGTGAAAACAATTTTTAAACATTGAAGGTCCTTCAAACCTTGATTCTACAGGTAATAGACTTTGAGAAAAACACATTACATTTCTTTTTTAGTCACTTTGCAAAAATGGAGTTTTTTCCACTCCGGCCCCACTGTGCGGCGGACGGACGGCCAAATTTGTATTCGATTTTTCTTTCTACGTACCTTGAAACGTAAACCAATAAATTTTGAGGGAGGTCAAAAAATTGTTCCTAGGTCGATTCTAAAGGTTTATTATTGAAAAAATAAACCAAAATCGGCCAAACCGTTACAGAAAAAGTTGGAAATAAATTTTGCCACCAAAAATGGTGCAATTTAATTGAATCGATGAGAATGACAACAGTACATTTCCCCAATCAGCTTATCGAGATATCAGGTGTCAAAGATTTGGTTCTTGTATGAATCACTCTCAGTGTGTTTAAGGATTGATCAATTTATCAGATATTATACTTTCGAGTGTGGTTAGCATACTGCTCTTGTGCTCAATGCGTAGTTCTACTGGTTACAACCTACAAGAAGCCATATTTCAACAATCGTCAAAAATGGACTTGTACTGTTTTTATTCTCATCGATTCAATTTTTTTTAATAAAAAAAAAAATCTTTCTAAAAATCAAGCATTAATGTCAAGTTCTTCGTTCTCTTTCAAATTCGAATGCGCTTTCAAACCTGAAGCCTGATGATGAGTTCTGGCCGCACCTGATCTTCCCACTGCCATCGTAATCCACAGACCAGAACAATGCGCTGCGGTCTCCAGCTCATGCGGTCCATCACGTATAATTCCTTGTTCCGTCCTAAAAAGGGTTTTGTGTCATTATAACAGCTTTTGCTGTGACAAGGCACCTTCTTCAACTTCCTCCATTCATATGCAGATTCTTCTTCTTAAGAAGCTTTCGAGGTATGATGACAGAGTGGAGGTCTCTTCAGGTACCTAACCGCACAAAAGGCCTCTGTCACACGGTAGCGTTATGCTCTTGAATGTTTCAGCTCCCTTGTGCCCAGGAAAAAAAATTAATGATAAAAGGCTTTTTTCGTGCCTTTGAAACCCTAAGTGCTCATAAGTAACAAATAGATGTCGCTCGTGAGGTCAGACATACTTGCTCATCATCACAGATAATTTACCTCAGCTTCTTTTGGATCTTGATAATGATTTGTGACACCATTTATTCGACGTCTGATTATATTACTCGGGTTTTATTCCTGAGCGTTCCCGACAAAAATAAGGTAGCAACTCTGATGATGAACGTTTTGCATCTCATCCCCTTCATTACATGATCTGACCCGCTTGAGTGTCAAAATTAACCGTTTTAAGAGAGTTGGGTACCCAAACAAAAAATTGTTTACGATTTAAAAAAAAATATATTTCATTCTTGTAGACTTATTAAGGAAAATTTTAAAACCATCCCCATGCTTGTATGACGTATACACTGGTCGCTATATATTTTTGAAGTTGCGCGAACGGAGTATGAACGGACAATGGAGTGAGAAAACGTTCTGCTGTTATGATTTTGAAAACTTCTTCTTTTTCTTTGAAACTCCTTCAGAATCACATAACATTATTTGGTTTTATGGAGGAAGAAAAAGTGTGTAAACGAGTGAGTATCCAACTTACATGGATCGAGAGAATTGAAGGAATAAGGTGCGAAGGGACATTTACATTTACAACATTTACTTTTTCAACTATGCTGGACCCGTTTTCTCTGGTTCTATGCGTCTAATCTAACTTTTGTTTTTTTGTTATGTTGGTAATTAGTTTCTCTTTCGATTGGCGGATTCGTTTTGGCCTATTGTTTTTAGTGTCACGTAGTAAACTTTCAAAGTCAATTTTTCATGGATAATTTTGGCATATCACTTCTCATCACTACTAAGGATGGCATATCGAATGAAATATATCGATATACAGATCAAATGACATATCGTCAATGAGATATCGATAACTACGATATAATGGAGAAAATATATCGATATTTCGATATATCGGAAGATTGACTTCGAAAAACGTGTAGAAGTAGGTAGGTGAATTAAAACGTTTTAAAAATATAAAAAATTAATTTAGGAAGAAATTTATCGACATATCGGAAGATGTACTTGGAAGAAATTGAAGTAGTAAGAAGGTAGGTGAATTGCAACGTTTCTAACATCATTTTGGAAGAAATGTATCGATATATTCGTCATATCGGAAGATCCATTTGGAAAAACAGGGTGAAATAAGTATTAACCTACTTTCAAAAGTTACTGGATATGAATTATCGAAATTCATAGTGCGAACGAATTAACGGAAAAAAATGCGAAAATGTCATTGCAATGTTCAATTAATTTTCAAATTAACAGGGGTAGGTATACTGTAGACAATCATGATCCTTCAAAATTGAAAATAATTGTTGTGAAAACCTGCTACACTTCGTATGTAGTAGGTAGTTTTAATCTAGACTAGCCTCCATCAATTTTGGCTCAAGGCAAGTAATATATCGATATATCAAACGTAATACATCGATATATTAAATTTATCGATATATCGTTGCCATCCCCAATCACTACCAAAAATCAGATTTTGTGGATGGATCAAATAAAATCCGTCAATTTTCTCTAAATAAAGTTGTGAATCGTTAGAAAAAAACGGGAAGACGCTAGATAGTTAAATAAGGGAGAAAATGGGACAAATGTGAAGAAAAGAGTGACATTTTTCATTACAAAGGATCCACTTTCTTATACCTCTACAAAGTTAGTTATTGAGCCAATTGACAAAATACGACAGTTTTCGGAAACAACAGTTCCAGCGACTCTAATGGTATGTAATAAAGTTATTTTATGAGTAGATTGGCCGACGTAATTGTGGGTTGTGTAAAACCATGTCACTCTGAAAAGTGCCGAGCCACTGTGGGTACCCAGCCCCCTAAACATTTCAAACATGTTTCTGTCAGACGTAATACAACTAACAGTCCCGTCTAGTTCGAAAAATGCTGTATTTGACTGCTGACGTAGGACTACATGACCTAACTACAGGCGAAATAGTCCATTCAACACCATCTGCGGCTCGATAGAAACAAAATCCACAACAATAAAACTCAATGGTCCTCCTCGCCCGTCCCTCAAATTACTAGGTTTCGACAAAAACACTTTCCAACCTCAGTGCCCTTTCAAAGCCTTCTCAGTGTCCCTCGAAAAACAACGTCAATTACTTAATATCTTTCGCCCTAACCCCTCATTAAAGTTTCCTTTATAGCTCCGGCTGGCCGTGTCAAGGGCTCCAGTTCGCCACAAAAGAAATTATCTTCAAGACCGATTCGCTTTGGAAGAGTGCCGAAGACCCGACCCTGAGGTGAATACGAGTATTACAGGTTTGGTATTATGGGTTTATACCTTCTATCACTTTTTCTCCCGGTCCTCGTAATGTCACTAATACCGAGACGCAGGTGGATTTTTTTTCTTCTTTCGGCTCCTAAACGTTTCGATCTCCCTAGGTGTTCTTCCTGAGGGCACGGAGTGTTGCAACGTGCCGTATGGTGCCTGAAAAAATAAGCTCCGAGATTGATCCAGATCCGAAGTTATTCGAATAATGATTGTACTCGAAAAGGGAAACATCGGTTGGGCCGCCGTATCCACAGCTTTGTGATTTCTTGGTAGCTCGGTAAAAACCCCTATTTAGAAGTCGAAGTGGAGAAGGAATCTCTCAAGAGTTCGACCTTGGGGTCTTTTCAGAATGGAAATGATGGTTCTTCATAGCCCCCTGAAGACATCGGAATAAATCACTGTATTTCGACCATTTGGTAAATTACAGGGATTTCGGTTGATATGAGCGTCAATTTGAACGCGTGATGATAAATGATGTTATACAACAAACATCTGTTACCTACGCCGGCCAAGCAGGGTGGGCAGTTGGGCTTTTTCACATAGAATAACACGAAAATGTAGAATCTGTTAGTTCTAAAATGATTAGAAAATTATTTGGTTTGGTCTATTATTTTCGAAATGAACCTTTAGAGTCGACCAAAATTTTAATAAATTTTAAATTTCATTCTATTTTTTTTCATTTAAATTTTTTTTAAAATTCTCCTGCTGATCGAATTGCAATGAAATTTGTCAACAACGGTTCTGGAACCAACTTCCAATACAACTAATTTAGTGGGGATGACATTTTGATTCGAAAGGACTACACAGCTTATTTCCCGAAAATTCCATCAACATCGTCGGGTTTTGCCTCAGTAAAACCTATTTAAAAAAGCTCTAAAACGCAAAATTTGAGTAGAAATTTTGATTTTGGAGGACCCGAATTCGTTTTACCAGCTCCACGTTCACAAAGCGTATTTAACGTCGATATTGAAAAAGCAAAAGTACGTCTAAAGATGCAAAACACTCGTCCTACGATGCGGTAAGGATTCTTCTCACTGTCGTTGCTTGTATTAGGATTGTACGAGCCGTTTGAAAATTGAAAGGTGCAGACGTGAACTCGAGTCGTGAAGTACTGTGGAAATTTACATAAATAGATTCAGCGTAGCCAAGTTCACCTCTTATGTGCAGAAAAGAGATGACATCGGCTCGACTGGGCTGGAAAGGTCAGACCATGTTGTGGCTACCTTTCTAGTAGATGTTGCTTATTTGCAAAAAAAAAAAGTTACTTCTCATAAAGTGTGCAACAACTTCAACGATTACTATTAGTATTTCCAAAGCGTGACTCTTGTTTGACTAGAAAATTCAAAATTGAAGGTAACTAGACAACTAACAAGGTGAAAAAATACTACTTTCTTACTAGTTCTCTAATGTCAAAGGTCCTGTGTACCAGAGAAGAAGGAAAGAGTGCTTCTTAGCTCATACAGTTGATTTGCCTTCCGGTCAATTCCAGTAGGAAGTTTCTTGGTAGTGATAACTACTAAGATCTCTCGCTTCCACACGCCTGTTCAGCACGGGAGCTTACAACAGAGCTCCTAGTGAAAATATTGTGAACTTGAGTACAATTAGGCTTGCACAATTTTTGTTTCTGTTGTACTTTCTGAAGTCGTGAGGGAGGTATTTATTTCTGTGTTGTTCGAAACGACTCTGGGTCCTCTTCTTTGGAAAGAAAAAGGCTGCACATTTTTTCTAGGTTTATTTAGCAACAGTTTCGCTAGTCGAGCTTGCTAGCATCATCAGGCTTTTGTATCAATTATTAGGTTGTCCCACTGTAGTGCCACTATCCAACAAATAAGAACAAATAATGAAAAAGATGAAAAATATTTTTTAAAACCAAAAAACAAAACAATTTTTTATAATACGTCTGGCAAGGATATAAACAGAGAACTCAAAGGGTTAACTTTGAGTTCTCTGTTTATATCTGTGGTGGACGCCTCAGGGCGTCCCCACTACCGCCCCCAACTGGCCTGGAGTAGGTGCCCCTTCTCCAGCCAGCTAGGGGGTATAAATAGGGCCGGATGGCCCGGAATAAATCAGACTGTGTCTCAACCTAATCGCCTTATTATTACTAGCTCTTAAGATCCTATGTCCTATTGACCAACCATATTTAATTGTAAATTGTCTCCATTTAACTGTCGGCCATTATAGCAGCGCAACACACTGGTAACACCGACGTTTTGCAGCCATCATACTTCGCCGAAGTTCGCTGCCATCTTTGCACGCCATTCGCCTCCGTCGAGACACCGCACTTGCGACGCTCCGGACCGGCCACCATTAGCACGACGACATTTTCCGTGCCCTCCATTCGCCTTCCGTCGAGATACCTCACAGAGACACTCCGGAACCGGCCATCAGTCGCACAGCGACATTTTTAATACACCCATCTTGTGCAGCCATCATCGTCCGTCGAGATTCCGTGTTTACGACGCTCCGGACTCCATTCTAACCCGCCATTCAGCTCCATTTGCTTGAGGACGCCGCTCTTGGAACTCGCAATTGGGGCTCTCAGAATCAATCTGTCACTCATCCTTTGATTGACCGCCGGACGAGAGTGAACGGGACCCCCCTCCTCGCGGCGACCCCCCACGAGGCCCGCTCTCCTTCTACCTGGCGCCTCACAGCTGTTCACATTACGTCAGCCCCCGCCGCGCCCGTCTACGCTCGACAGGGAATCCCCTCTCTTCCGGGAAACTCTCGGCCCCCTTCCACGAATCTCAGCTATTTAACGAGAAATTCGCCGTTGATTAATTGCAGACCACTGCCCATCAGCTTCGGGATCACTTCTCTTCTCTTCTGGTCTCCACTTCGGCTCACCTCGACCTTCAGCTGCCATTTCTCCGCCATCGAAGGATCGACCATCAGCCGCCATTCTCCTCCATCGAAGGATCGACCATCGGCTGCCCTTCTCCCGCTATCACTGCATCGAAGATCACCCTCTCATTCCTCGAAAATTTTTTTAAGATTATTAGAGGAATAGAGGCGCCATAATTCCGCCATCTTGCACGGCCAACTTCAAGTCTCGGCTACCGACCTTCGAAGAACACTCTATTTTCCTCGAAAAATTTTTTCTAAAATTTATTAGAGGAATAGAGGTGCCATCATTACGCCATTTTTCACGGCCAACATCGAGCCTCGTCTGTCAAACTTCGTAGATTACCCTACCTCCTCGAACATTTTTTAAAAAAATTAATAGAGGGGTAGAGGCGCCATCATTACGACCCGCTCCCGACAGAACCCGCGGCCGCCACCGGCCCCAACTCCGCAAACAATCATCATGGCTGCACCTACCAAGCTTCCGCAATATGACCCTTCGCTTCCATCAGTATGGATCGCCCAGGTTCGACTCGCGTGCGCCAACGAGGACCTCAACACGGAACCCGAGCAATTTCGGAGAGCCTTCCTTGCCTTGGACGTCAAAACAGCAGAACTAGTGGCGGACATCGACGCAAATTCACCTACCGCCTTCACTTCTCTCTGCAACCGACTCCTACAAGCTCACGGACCTCGTGACGGATCGGACCTCTCTTCAATCCTTCAGAACAACTCGCTGGACGGATCTACGGCCGCTGCACACGCACGCCTGCTTCGCAGAAAGCTACCTACTGATACACCGGCCTCCATACTTCGCTCCATATTCCTCCGGGCACTTCCTCCTGACATCCGCTTAAATGTCGCCGTCTCGACCGAAACGGACATCGACAAACTGGCCGCCATCGCCGACCGCCTACTGCCCCTTCGGGACAACTCGTCCTCCACGGCCGCCACTGCACTGCAGTCCACTTCTACCTACTCCTCCGACGACAATGGAGACTCAGCCGACGACGCTACACACATAGCCAGCGCTGCTAACAGAACACGCACCTTCAAAAAACCTTCACAGATGCCTCCCTCGCGACAACGTTCATCACAGATGCCCTCCTCGCGACCACGAAACTTCGCACGCCGTCGCATCATGCCGCAACAGCGAGAACAACAGTACCCCCCAGACCGGCGCTCACCATACTGCTACTACCATCAAAGATGGGGCCCTACCGCGATATACTGCCAATCACCATGCTCCTGGAGACAACACATGCCAACGGGAAACGCAAACGCACGGTCGCCAAGGTGGTAACGACTGTGCATAACCGACCCAACCACCAACGCCTGTTCATCAAATGCAAACGCTCAAATTACGACTTCTTAGTCGACACGGGAAGCGATCTCTCCATTCTACCCAACAACCATCTGAACCGCCGCCGAGAGACTCCATCTTCCACGCTACTGGCCGCCAATGGCTCCAAGATTACGACCTACGGCTCTCAAACTGCGACCGTCCATCTTCCCAAGTTACCTCCGTACGAATGGACATTCACAGTCGCCAACGTCAGCACAGCCATCTTAGGAGCCGATTTCCTCAGCCACTATGGCCTCCTCGTAGACCTTCAAAACCTCCGGCTCATTGATTCAGCCTCCCAGTCGTTTCTTCCCGGCCACTGTCTCATCGCTTCACCACAGGAGTCCTACTGCTCCGCTGCCTGCGCTCCACCTCGCTTCCAACGTCTACTAGACGCCTATGAACCCTCATTGCATCCAAAATCGGCGCCCGTCTATCATCACATCGTGACCACCGGTCCTCCCTGCCATGCAAAACAACGTAGATTGGCCCCGCACCTCTACAACCAAACAAAGGCCCATTTCAACGAAATGCTGCGCTCCGGCATCGTCCGCCCTTCCAATTCACCGTGGTCAAGCCCACTCCACGTAGTTCTCAAACAAAATGGGGACATTCGACCCGTCGGAGACTACAGGGACCTCAACCGAGCTACAACTCCGGACCGCTACCCGATCGGCCACCTGCATGATTTCACACTCGCACTGCATGGTTCCACCATTTTCTCAACATTCGACTTATCGAGAGCCTTCTTTCACTGCCGTATAGCACCCGAGGACATTAAAAAAACTGCTATCCTGACACCATTTGGACTCTACGAGTTCACAAGAATGAACTACGGCCTACGAAACGCCCCGCAGACATGGCAACGCTACATGGATTTTATACTCCGAGATCTCCCGTTCGCATACGTCTACTTAGACGACATTTTGATTGGATCGCCGGATGCCGAAACGCACTTCCACCACGTATCTCGCTTACTTCATGTCCTCGCTTCCTTCGGGCTTTCAATCAACAAGGCCAAGTGTCAACTCGCCCGGAGCCAAGTCAAGTTCCTAGGACATTTGGTGGACAAAGATGGCATCAAACCTCTACCATCGAAAACTGCGCTCATCCGGAACTTTCCTCTTCCTCAGTCAGTAAACGATCTCCGTACGTTCCTCGGGCTCATCAATTTCTACCGCAGGGCTATACCTCACGCCGCGCACTCGTTAATGCACCTCACGAAGCTACTGCCATCAAATCCGAGAAAAAACGACAAGCGCCCAATTTCATGGCCTCCGGACGCTCTCCATCATTTCGAAAAAGCTAAGCAACTCCTCGAATCATCCGTCCAGCTAGCTCATCCTCATCCGTCCGCTCAACTCATCCTCCATACCGATGCATCTAATTTTGCCGTTGGAGCTGCCCTACATTACCAACACAACGGAACACTGTTCCCTCTCGGATTCTTTAGCAAAGCTCTCTCTCCCGCACAGCGGAACTATTCAACGTTCGACAAAGAACTTCTCGCAATATACTTAGCGATCATCCATTTCCGCCAAACCATCGAGGGTCGACCACTTACGATCTCCACGGATCACAAACCCCTCACTACGGCGTTGACCTCGCTTACAGACACCATGCCGCCCATCCGACTTCGTCATCTGCGCTTCATCTCTGAGTTTACTTCCGACATAATATATCGTCCCGGAGCCTCTAACCTTTCAGCGGACCTCTTCTCGCGAATCAACCACACATCGGCCGTCTCCATCGTACCTCCCACGGCCATCCGTGATGCCCAACTTAATGACCCACACATAGAGAACATGAATCTCACGCCGGTCACTCGGGACGGAATTACTCTCCTCTGCGACATGTCAGATTCGTCGCCCCGACCTTACATACCTTCTACACTTCGCCCTGACATTTTCAACATGATTCACGGCTTGTCACACCCGGGCATCAAAGCAACCACGGCACTCCTACGCGGACGATTCTTCTGGCCGAACATGTTGACTTCCGTAAAAACCATGACACGCGCCTGCCCTTCCTGTAATCGCGCAAAAGTGACGCGACATATTCGCGCCCCACTCGGCCGCTTTAACGACATCGAACCGCTACTTCACATCCACGCAGACATTCTCGGGCCCCTTCCCAGAAGCGACAATTTCAAATTCTGCCTAACAATGATCGACAGAGGCACAGGATGGACCGAATGTGTCCCCGTCCGTAACATCCAGGCATCCACCATCATCCGCGCCATTTTCAATTCATGGATTTCACGTTTCGGGGCCCCTCGCAATATCACCACCGATCGAGGAACACAATTCATGTCTCATGAATTCGCGAATTTCTGCCGCCAACATGGGATCACTCACAAGCCTACAAACGCTTATCACCCACAGGCCGACGGAATCATCGAACGTTGGCACAGAGTCCTTCAAGAAGCCATCATGTCCACCTCATCCCCATCATCATGGGCTCGGGACCTTCCCTCCATCATGCTCGGGCTACGCAATCGGCCCTCATTAGATGGTTTCTCTCCCGCTCAGCGTTTGTTTCATTTAAACCCTCGCCTTCCCGGCGATATTTTCACTCCCCTAACACCAAACGACATACCAGCGCTATCTCATGATTCCTATCGGAACTTCGCCCGCTCTTATTATCCGGCCTCAATGCGGAACGCTACTCACGTCTACGTCAGAGTGGACACGCCCAGAACAAAGCTTGCACCCCCCTACATCGGTCCTTTTTCGATACTTTCCAACGACGGGAAGACGCTTGTTTATCAAGACGACTCGGGGGCAAACAAACAAATCTCCGTGGACAGATGTAAACCTGCAACGACACACGCTCAAATCGCCGGATCCCCTTCTACTGTTTCTTCCCCCTCTTCGCACACACTTGGTCATTTCTCCTCGGCAACGTCTTCACACCGAGATGAGCAGCCAAACATTGCGCAACGATTTAAGGCTAACGCCGTCACCACCGCCTCCAACGCCGCCTCCCCGCCTCTCGAGCACCACCGCAACGGCCGTCCTACCCACCGTCCGAAAACCGACGAGACCACTGCCTCCCGGCTCATCAAAAAAACCGGAGGCTACGGCACAATCAAAAGAGTCGGCCACCAAACCACTCCCACTGCCCCCACGACAAATCATGTCCATAACCGCGGCGATGGATCCGCCGAGGCCGCCCCTACCGTCACTCTCGTTCTCAATTCCGCCCTACAAAGGGAACTGCGCGGACTGTTGCATTCATGGGTGGCACATGCCTCGGACATCTTCAATCACAACGCAAACACCAATCCGGACTTCACCTTTGACGCCGCCGCCATACACGCCCACCCCCATCACGGATTTGAGGGCCGCATCACAGAGATCGACATCTCCAAAACCGCCGCCTCCGAAATCACGCCCCAAGTCTTCGGTTATAATTCCTCGCCGCCGCCGCTCGCCCAGCCGCCGCCGCCCACTCAGTCCGGCCTCCCGACGCCGAGCCCGCCGCTGAAAATTAAAAATTAACATTGTATTTATATCGTTTTCTTAAATAAACATCAAAAAAAAAAAAAAATAAAATAAAAAATAAAATAAAAAAAAAATAAAAATAAATTAAAAAAAAAAAAAAATAAAAATAAATAAAATAAAATAAAATAAAAAATAAAGGAGAAAAAAGATACAAAAAAAATGGATGGAAAAAAATATATCTCCTCCACCATTCTTCTCCAACCCTTTCCAAAAAAAAAAAAAAAAAAAAAAAAAAAAAAAAAAAAAAAAATATATATATATATATATACTCACCCTGCTGGTATGCCGCCGCTGCTGCCCGCCGTGCCGCCGCTGGTGCCGCCGTGCCGTCGCTGGTCCTGCCGCACCGCCGCCGCTTCCGCCGCATCGCCGCCGCTATCCCGGACCCGCCAGCATCGCCGGCCAGAGACCTCCAGCCTGCGCCTTCCGGCCCTTAACCACTGTCCCCCCACAGCAAGATATTTTTTTCATTTTTCCATTATTATTTTGTATCTGGGGGGGGAAGTGTGGTGGACGCCTCAGGGCGTCCCCACTACCGCCCCCAACTGGCCTGGAGTAGGTGCCCCTTCTCCAGCCAGCTAGGGGGTATAAATAGGGCCGGATGGCCCGGAATAAATCAGACTGTGTCTCAACCTAATCGCCTTATTATTACTAGCTCTTAAGATCCTATGTCCTATTGACCAACCATATTTAATTGTAAATTGTCTCCATTTAACTGTCGGCCATTATAGCAGCGCAACACAATATCCTTGCCACACGTATTATGAAAAATTGTTTTGTTTTTTGGTTTTTAAAAATATTTTTCATCTTTTTCATTATTTGTTCTTATTTGTTACAATTTTTGTTCTCACTTCTCCAAAATCTTCTCCTTATCACGGAAAAATTAAATGTGGATGACACATTGATGAATTTTTGCAAACGGGTGGGTGATCTTCACAGAAAAAATAAACTTGTAGTGTGTTTTGACGTGATAACGTCTTATAAATTGGTTTACCGGGACACTTCAAGAAACTGCGTTACGCTCCGCTCACGGAGGGGGTGCAGCTCGGCGCTCCCTAAAGGCGGGCGGCCCCTCCCCCTCCCCCGCGCTCACAAAAGCGGGAGCGCCCCGCCCCCCTTCCCAGGCACTCACTCCCCCCCTCACCCATGGGAAATACCTACTACCTACGGGAAATACCTACTCTGTGCAACTTGACAAAGAATTTTATTTTATCCTTCTTCCTACTATACGAATGAATATTAACATTAAAATTATTTTACCACTCAAAGTCGTTGTCACGTAAAACTTTCGCCCGTATACCGACTTTACAGGCAACAACACAGGGTTTTTTTTTTTTTACAAGAATTCAAATATACGATTCAACAAGTAAAGCCAGGAAAGAACACGATTTTTCTCCTTTTTCCAGCTATTATTTTTTTTAAAGCCGAGACAATGTGGAAAAGTGACATCACTACGTGATTGCAGCATGAATTGGCCAAGAACCATGTGCCACATCGTATAGAGGGTTTCACGTCAGAGTTGTTAAAATAGGAATTCCAATTCCCATTACCCATTCCAATTACTTTCGGAACAAAGTAATGGCCATTCCCATTACCCATTCCTGTAATGGGAATGGAATTTTCAATTACTTTTTCCAATTCCTTGTAATGGTAATGGTTTTTTCAATTCCCCATTACTCCTACTTGGAAAAGTAATGGGTCCTTCCAATTACCCATTACAGGAAGAGTAATGGGTAATGGGAAAACCAATTCCCCATTACCACCATTCAATCAGTAAGTTGACCACCCTCCAATTCATAGGGGACCACCCTCCAATTCATAGGGTACCACCCTCCAGTTCATAGGGGGCCATCCCACCATCCATTTCGTCTGGGACCATCCTCCAATTCATAGGGGACTACCCTCAAATTCATAGGGGACTACCCTCCAATTCATAGGGGACCACCCTCCAATTCATAGGGGACCACCCTCCAATTCATAGGGGACCATCCCACCATTCATTTCGTTGGGAACCATCCTCCAATTCATAGGGGACCACCCACCAATTCATAGGGGACTACCCTCCCAATTCATAAGGGACCATCTCCACCATCGTTGGAGACCACCCTCCAATTCATAAGGGACCATCCCACCATCCTAATAGTTATGGACCATCCTGCAATTCATAGGGGACCATTCCCAAATTCCTTGGAACCTCCCTCCCAAGTCATAGGGGGCCATCCCTCCATCAATTCGTTGGGGACCATCCTCCAATTCATAGAGGACCACGCTCAAATTCATAGGGGACCACCCTCCAATTCATAGGGGACCACCCTCCAATTCATAGGGGACCACCCTCCAGTTCATAGGGGGCCATCCCACCATCCATTTCGTCTGGGACCATCATCCAATTCATAGGGGACTACCCTCAAATTCATAGGGGACCACCCTCAAATTCATAGGGGACCACCCTCCAATTCATAGGGGACCACCCTCCAATTCATAGGGGGCCATCCCACCATCCATTTCGTTGGGGACCATCCTCCAATTCATAGGGGACCACCCTCAAATTCATAGGGGACCACCCTCCAATTCATAGGGGACCACCCTCCAATTCATAGGGGACCACACTCCAATTCATAAGGGGCCATCCCACCATCCATTTCGTTGGGGACCATCCTCCAATTCATAGGGGACCACCCTCCAATTCATAGGGGACCACCCTCCAATTCATAGGGAGCCATCCCTCCATCCATTTTGTTGGGGACCATCCTCCAATTCATAGGGGACCACCCTCAAATTCCTAGGGGGACCCCCCAATTCATAGGGGACCACCCTCCAATTAATAGGGGGCCATCCCTCCATCCATTTCGTTGGGGACCATCCCCCAATTCATGAGGAACCACCCTCAAATTCATAGAGGACCGTTCCCAAATTCTTTGGGGACTACCCTACCAATTCATAAGGGACCATCCCAACATACTAATCGTTGGGGACCATCCTACAATTCATTGCTGGATGGTCCCCAACGAAATGCATGGTGGGATGGTCCCTTATGAATTGGGAGGGTAGTCCCCAAGGAATTTGGGAATGGTCCCCTATGAATTATGGGATGGTCCACAACGATTAGGATGGTGGGATGGTCCCTTATGAATTGGGAGGGTAGTCCCCAAGGAATTTGGGAATGGTCCCCTTTGAATTGTAGGATGGTCCCCGACGATTAGGATGGTGGGATGGTCCCCTATGAATTGGGAGGGAGGTCTCCAAGGAATTTGGGAATGGTCCCCTATAAATTGGAAGATGGTCCCCGATGAATTGGATGGTGGGATGGTCCCCTATGAGTTTGGAGGGAGGTCCCCAAGGAATTTGGGAATGGTCCCCTGTGAATTGCAGAATGGTCCACAACGATTAGGATGGTGGGATGGTCCCTTATGAATTGGGAGGGTAGTCCCCAAGGAATTTGGGAATGGTCCCCTATGAATTGGAGGATGGTCCCCGCAGAATTGGATGGTGGGATGGTCCCTTATGAATTGGGAGGGTGGTCCCCTGTGAATTGGGTGGGTGGTCCCCTATGAATTGGAGGGTGGTCCCCTATGAATTGGAGGGTGGTCCCCTATGAATTTGAGGGTGGTCCCCTATGAATTGGAGGATGGTCCCCAACGAAATGGATGGTGGGATGGTCCCCTATGAATTGGAGGGTGGTCCCCTATGAATTGGAGGGTGGTCCCCTATGAATTGGAGGGTGGTCCCCTATGAATTTGAGGGTAGTCCCCTATGAATTGGAGGATGGTCCCAGACGAAATGGATGGGGGGATGGCCCCCTATGAACTGGAGGGTGGTCCTCTATGAATTGGAGGATGGTCCCCTATGAATTGGAGGGTAGTCCCCTATGAATTTGAGGGTGGTCCCCTATGAATTGGAGGATGGTCCCCAACGAATTGATGGAGGGATGGCCCCCTTTGACTTGGGAGGGAGGTCCTCAAGGAATTTGGGAATGGTCCCCTATGAATTGCAGGATGGTCCATTACGATTAGGATGGTGGGATGGTCCCTTATGAATTTGAGGGTGGTCCCCTATGAATTGGAGGGTGGTCCCCTATGAATTGGAGGGTGGTCTCCAACGATGGTGGAGATGGTCCCTTATGAATTGGGAGGGTAGTCCCCTATGAATTGGTGGGTGGTCCCCTATGAATTGGAGGATGGTCCCCAACGAAATGGATGGTGGGATGGCCCCCTATGAATTGGAGGGTGGTCCCCTATGAATTTGAGGGTGGTCCCCTATGAATTGGAGGGTGGTCCCCTATGAATTGGAGGGTGGTCAAATTACTGATTGAATGGTGGTAATGGGGAATTGGTTTCCCCATTACCCATTACTCTTCCTGTAATGGGTAATTGGAAGGACCCATTACTTTTCCAAGTAGGAGTAATGGGGAATTGAAAAAACCATTACCATTACAAGGAATTGGAAAAAGTAATTGAAAATTCCATTCCCATTACAGGAATGGGTAATGGGAATGGCCATTACTTTGGATTAAGGTGTCTCTCAATCCCCCAGTTATTGGTTTCATGTGTACATAATCATAATCACTTCACTCATTTCATTGCTTATAAGAAAAGTAATTTTGAAAAGTAATCATTACTCAAAGTAATCATTACTTTACAACTCTGTTTCACGTCCAATAGAGATTGCGTGCAAACGCGCTTAGACTAACTTTGGCCGTAAAAAAGTCCTCAAAGTAAAATGTAAATAAATAAATAAAATTTGACGTAAAATCAGAATGTGCAATAAAAACGCTGCAAATTATTGCACAAAGGTTTATTATTTTCCTGTATAGATCACTCGTCTGCAAAGATCATAGCTTAGCTATTGTCACTTTTTTTCAACCTACCAACCGTAGGTACTAACTACCTACCACGCCATACTGCCTTCTCATCTTTACAATCAAGTTTATTAGGAAGAACTAAACGCTTCACACTCGATTCGAAGAATAGGGAGCTTCATATGGAAATTTGATTAGAGGTTACATATACAATTCGAATACAACTCGAAGAAACGTATAGCGATCAGATTTTAGTTAGCTAAAATTTCAACGGAGGTTAGACCTCTTTGGTGATTCACACTCGTGTTTCTGATTTATCGTCAGTCCTACCCTTAAGTCCTCATAGGAAGCGAACGGTTTGTCCTACAGAGTGCTCTCAAACATTTTTTTAAATTCACTACTATTTTAAATTGGTGAAAAAACAATACATTTATTTAGAGTTTTCGAGCTGGGGCATTCTTTAACCCTTAATTTCTACCCTTTAGAAGTGACTGACATCAACCAAAAGCTTCGCGGCACATCTTGATCCCAAATGGAGCCCACATACCAAATTTGAACCAAATCGATCCATAGTTGATACGAAAAATGCCACGTACGGCGGACGGACGGAACTTTTTTTATTCGGTTTTCGGATTCTACGTACCTTGAAACGTAAACCAACGAATTTTGAGACAATGTGGAATTTTTTTTTTCTTGATCGATTCAAAAGGTTATTTTGTTGAAAATAAGTAGTAGTAGTAGTAGAAGAAGTAAACAACCATTTCAGGTTGGATTTTCGTCTGACTGCCATTCTTGGCGTCGCGGGCGTCATCAGCTGTCTTCCAAAAAGAAGATCAGAATTGGTTCCGATGATTTTGCTCATGACTTCCCATTGCCTCGCCCTGGGTTATGGCGGGGGGGGGGGGGGAGCCGCAAATGCCCAAAATTCGTTACGCCCGGTGACCGAGACTCGAACTCACGATCTTTACCGCTGAGATCGGTTTTTATCTCGGCCCCCGAAACGCGTCGGCGAACAATCACGGCTACCGGAACCCCTAATATTGAAAATAATAAACCAAAACATATTGTTTAGTAATGCATGCATTCCAGGGGACGTCCCATTGGATAAGTATTGGATCAGTTTAACTAGTTGTTAAGCGATAAGACTGTATAGTGACACCCACCCCCCCCCTACCATTATAAACCATAACACTTCTAGCGGCATGGGAGCCTCGAATCTAAAGAGCATTTTAAAATCCATGATCTACGACACCCAACATGCGAATTCGAGTTCACCCCCCCCCCCCACCCCTCAACGATGCCACCAATGGTGCCAGTCTGGCACCAAAGCAGAAATACGTCGTAACATTGAACTTTCATCTATTAGGTTTAGTAGGCAGTCCGTCGAATGTCACATCTGTATTCAAGGTGAAACACCAAAAAAAAAACCAAGAAATATGAGGTTTATGGTGCCCTGGCACCATGGTGGCACCACTATTAGTTCCATGGCGGTACAGAAAGTAATTCATGCAAATCCTAAGGTATAATGAGAATTTTTCCTCAATTTCAAAGCTTGGATACAATTAGTTAGCAGTAAAGGAACCGAAATAATGAAAAATTGGATATTTTGTGAATGTTATCCCCCCACCCATCCCCTCCTCTTGTGAATTTTGATACTCTGGTGAAATCATGTACAACTCGGAAGTTATGTTAGTCAAACAAAAAAAAAAAAAAAAACACACAAATCGGTTGGAAATTGAGGCCTGGGCAGAGTTTAAAAGATTATGCCCGCAAACGCACATTTTTTAAGCATTAACCCCCCCTTTCCCCCCCTTAAAAGGCGAAATTCGAAATTCCGGCGCCGTAGTGCACAACTAGATAGTTTTCCGCGTCGAAGAAAAAAAGAACCACGAAAATCGGTTGAGACCTAAGGCCTGGGCAGAGTACACAAGATTATGCCCAAAAACGCACGTTTTTTGAGCATTAACCCCCCCTTTCCCCCCCTTAAAAGGCAAAATTCGAAATTCCGGCGACGTAGTGCACAACTAGATAGTTTTCCGCGTCGAACAAAAAAAGAACCAGGAAAATCGGTTGATAACTAAGGGCTGTGCAGAGTACACAAGATTTTGTTACACACACACACACACACACACACACACACACACACACACACACACACACACACACACACAGACATACACCTATGGTTTTTTTTCGCGGATTTGGATTCAGAATGGTCTAAAACGGATTACTGTGTGGTTATTTTTTTTTTTCTGTTGAGTGTTGTCCAACTTCACCCCAGATCGATCGCATAAGGACGCCCAAGTCTTACTGTGGGACGTCCTAAAAAACACGAAATAAGCGGTTTATGGCATCATGGTACCATGTCCTGGCACCATGTTGGCACCACTATTAGTTCCATGGTGGTACAGAGAATAATTCATGAAAATCCGGAGGTATAATGAGAATTTTTCCTCAATTTCAAAGCTTGGGTACAATTAGTAAGCAGTAAAGGAACCGAAATATTGAAAAATCGGATATTTTGTGAATATTATCCCCCCACTCACCCCCTCCCCTTGCGAATTTTGGTACTCTGGTAAAATCATGTACAACTCGGAGGTTATTTGAGTCAAACAAAACAAGAAACACGCAAATCGGTTGGAAATTGAGGCCTGGGCAGAGTTTACAAGATTATGCACGCAAACGCACGTTTTTTAAGCATTAACCCTCCCTTTCCCCCTCTTAAAAAGCAAAATCCAAAATTCCGGCGCCGTAGTGCACAACTAGATAGTATTCCGCGTCAAACGAAAAAAGAACCAGGAAAATCGTTTGAGAACTAAGGCCTGGGCAGAGTACACAAGATTATGCCCAAAAACTCACGTTTTCCGAGCATTAACCCCCCCTTTCCTCCCCTTAAAAGGCAAATTCGAAATTCCGGCGACGTAGTGCACAACTAGATAGTTTTCCGCGACGAACAAAAAAAGAACCAGGAAAATCGGTTGAGAACTAAGGCCTGTGCAGAGTACACAAGATTTTGTTACACACACACATACACACACACATACACCTATACACACACACACACACACACAGACATACACCTATGGTTTTTTTCGTGGATTTGGATTCAGAATGGTCTAAAACGGATTACTGTGTGGTTATTTTTTTTTTCTGTTGAGTGTTGTCCTCCTTCACCCCAGATCGATCGCATAAGGACGCCCAAGTCTTACTGTGGGACGTCCTAAAAAGGGGGGTCCTATTTGAAAAAAATCAAAGTTGGTTTGCGCACAAATGAAATATTTGAATTCTTTACAAAAAAATAAGGGGAGGTTACTTTGACAAGTTTCTTGATTTCTCCACAAATAACGGAGATGTGAAAGGTGGACTAATATTTTTTTTAAATAATATATTTGTGCAAATAATAAACCGCAATTTTAAACATTAATTGAATTCATTCTTCATTAACAATACTTGTTGATGTTCTACAAGATCGTATTGATATCGATTTGAATGAATCAGTCAAGTAACCCAACTGAAAACCTGCCCGCGGACTTTGAAGAAGAATCGCGAGTCGAGAGCCCGTGCCGAGCCGAGGAAGAAGGCGCGAACAAGCGGCGAACTTCCGGTCGCAGCCGCATTCTTGCGGTCCCGAGCGAGCGACCCGTTTGTTATGATCCCCTCTGACGAGGTTCTCCGACACCCGTAAGGTTTTATATTGAAATTTACGGGGCTCTACGTTCAACAGAAATGTCACAACCTTGCGTTCCAAGGGCGTCGAAATCCGATTTGCCCTTTTTATTTTTTTACAGTGTGGCATTCTTAGTCAAAAACGAGTCGGGAGTTTCCTCCTGCAACCCATTTCGATACTTGAACGGCCATTCAGACAGCTTGCTTGTAAAATATTTGCATTCCAGTCATGAAACTGATAACCGATTATTTTATTTTAGAACATCGATTAATGAACTTCGATTTCCACGATCAAATATCGATTATTGAGAAAATATCGAGTCTTGTACAAGAGTAGGCTAATAATGACTTCTATTCTAATGATGTACTTATGACCAAATTTTCCTATTAATCTTTTGTTCTCATGAAAAATACTTCATAAAGGTAATATTATACTTGAGCAATATCCTTAGGTTTTATACCAAGTTTCTATAATATGAATATATCAATGTGTTCATGAGAAAAACGTTCTACAGATGGAACAAAATCGGCCATAATTTTTAATAAAATTTCATTTTTTAACTTTCTGAAAAGCCTGTCAAAATTCGGGGTAAATTTCTCCGCTTCACGGAAAAGCATTGAATCATGGATATGTTTACTGTAAACGTATCTTTGTTATTTAGGTATTTATAATACCTACCTATTTATAGTACCTAACTTACCTATTTATACCTAACTTCATTAGTGATCGCCTTCAGTTTTCATTCGAGTTAATAATAATCTAAAGTGCCGGGTCGTCACAAATTTTGGTGTTGTTACGCAAATTTTAGAATGACCCCCAACTCCAAAAACATATTCATGTTAAAACAAATCGTAGATATGTGAAAAAAATTTTGATGTCACGGACTGGAATCGAACCCGGGCTTCCCAGATGGTTTGCAACGTAAACGTACGGTTGGGATTTTATGTATTAAAAGTACTAGGATAAATACAGTAGGGATTAGATGATTACAAAAATTATAAAGTTCACTTATTTCCGGTAGAAGCAGCATGGTATTTTTTAAAACCTTCAAAAAGTCATGAACAGAAATTAAATTACAATACACATAGGTAGTAGAGATGGGCAAAACGGTTCACCAAGAAGAACGGCTCTGAACGCTCCGCTCATTCAAAAGAGCCAAATCTTTTCGACGGATCAGTGGTTCTTTTTGGCACTTTTGAGCTCGCATTTATTGTAGAGATGAAAAACCCTACAAATTGTTACACAACGGTTTATTTTAGTTCTGCCTGGAAATTTTTATTCGATTATTGGATTCTACACTACCTTGAATCCTTAACCATCAAATTTTGAGGGCGGGAGGGAATAATTCTTCTGTTGCTCGATTACACTAGATTACAAAATTTAGGGGTGGTCTGGCTGCCTCGTTCTTTCATCACTTTTCTTATGGTATTTGGTGCGCTGAATCCGAATCTGACGTCAGTTTTTTTTGTTTACGTCGGATTTTCAAGATATAGTTAGTTTTAAGATTTTTCTAGTTCTCACTTTTCTTCATTTTTTAGTGAAAACTCATCTTGCTCAAATCTCCTCAAAAAGTACTCAGACTTATAGGAAATTTCATGTAGAATCCGAATATGTACTTAGTTGTTAAGTAAAACTGTGTTAAACCCCCTATTTTCTACAAAACGTATCAAAAAACACCGGTTCTCAACGTTTTTTCTTTGGGTTTTCCCTTACATTTTGCCACTTGAAAAAAAAATTAAGGCTAAAAAAAATTTTCTCGGGCCTTTACTTTGTAGGGGGGACACCCCAGAGGAGAATGAGACCAATCGCATCCTCCTAAACCCATTAATATCGAAGGAATGAGTTTTTCCATGGCACTGAGATGAAAACTCACAAAAACCGTTATTTAATTTTTCGAGATAAGTATGTGCGTTCCTAAATCTGTTTTCCTCAAATGGATTTTCCTTTCTTCTACATTTTTTATGCTTGTCACCTATTAAGAGTAAGATCGAAAATAGGTACTCAAAGGGGGAGTAAATCACAATTGGGAAACTCTTGTTTTGTTAAGTGATTTTAATTCAGTTTTACAAACGAAACACAATAAACTGCAGAAAAGTTAACGGTGTAAATCTGTTTCATGAAGGCTCAGATGAATCAATAGTTGGTAAAATGTTTGGTTATTCCTCCACCTCAGAGGTTCCACCAAGATATAAAACCATGGAAGAACGGTACAAAGGGTATTGGGAAGTTCACATGATGGCGGACTATTGTTGGACCTTAAAAAGAGATTTACCTCAGGCGGCGAAGTTTTCTCTACATAGATGCCGGCGATGAAACCTCTGAGGTGGAGGGATAACCAAACATTTTACCAACTTTTGATTCATCTGAGCCTTCATGAAACAGATTTACACCGTTAACTTTTCTGCAGTTTATTGTGTTTCGTTTGTAAAACTGAATTAAAATCACTTAACAAAACAAGAGTTTCCCAATTATGATTTACTCCCCCTTTGAGTACCTATTTTCGATCTTACTCTTAATAGGTGACAAGCATAAAAAATGTAGAAGAAAGGAAAATCCATTTGAGGAAAACAGATTTAGGAACGCACATACTTATCTCGAAAAATTAAGTAACGGTTTTTGTGAGTTTTCATCTCAGTGCCATGGAAAAGCTCATTCCTTCGATATTAATGGGTTTAGGAGGCTGAGATTGGTCTTATTCTCCTCTGGGGTGTCCCCCCTACAAAGTAAAGGCCCGAGAAAATTTTTTTTAGCCTTAATTTTTTTTTCAAGTGGCAAAATGTAATAAGGGAAAACCCGAAGAAAAAACGTTGAGAACCGGTGTTTTTTGACACGTTTTGTAGAAAATAGGGGGTTTAACACAGTTTTACTTAACAACTAAGTACATATTCGGATTCTACATGAAATTTCCTATAAGTCTGAGTACTTTTTGAGGAGATTTGAGCAAGATGAGTTTTCACTAAAAAATGAAGAAAAGTGAGAACTAGAAAAATCTTAAAACTAGCTATATCTTGAAAATCCGACGTAAACAAAAAAAACTGACGTCAGATTCGGATTCAGCGCACCAAATACCATAAGAAAAGTGATGAAAGAACGAGGCAGCCAGACCACCCCTAAATTTTGTAATCTAGTGTTATTGAAAATAATAACCCAAAAAGCGCTGTTGTTCAATAAAGATGCTTAACAAATCCTTAAAAAAATCAACGAAAAACAATAACTGAACACGATTAAAGCAATGAATAAGTAATACTTACTTAAAAATACAGTTTTTGGTAAAATATTTATTTATATGAAATCTGCATTTTTTTATGCCTCTAATGACAAAACCACAACCGCGGTGAGAGGAGTCCGTCAAAGCTCTCTTCATTGCAACTTTATTTCTTATTATTTATTGCTACTATAAGTCCACTCATGGCGACGATGAACTTAAAAAGAAAATTTCTTGTCTCAGGCACTAGAAGTGGAACAAGTAAATACCATTTAAATAATTAATATTAATATACATTGAAAAGCGCGGTTTTTTCCCCGCGTGTCACAACATCCGCGTTTCAAGGTCTACGACTCCCTAGAAATTCATCAATGAGATTTCATTCTTGTGAATGAATAGAAATCGGCCGTTCAGTGGGCAGAAGTGAATGAGAGCTAACTGGTTATCAATAATAATTAACGTCCGAGAATCAGAATATTCAAACGCCCATTTTCATCTGCATATCCCTGATTCGGTTTCCTGGCTGCCGTCCCGTGATTGATCATTAATCAAGTTTCAGCTATGCAGCGGTCCCGATCAGTTTTCAAGGTCATCAAATGAGGAGAGCAAAATTCCAACCGATTTTCAGAAGTTCTTCTTCTTCAATTCAATTTCAGTATATTGTTGTGTGTTAAAGTGCTCCATTCACATAGAAAAACACAGTTTTAAACTTTAAAAATGGTTTTAAAGTAAGTACTTCATTTTGATTATTCATTTATATCCATACCTAGCTTGAAATATCCGCATTTTTGTAGTTCGAGTTACACAAAAATTATCCAATATTGGCTTTAACAATAACTTTTAATAATAGGAGGAAAGAAGAGCGGTGGTGATGGTGAGAGGGGGGTCGCAATAAAAACAACCTGATCAACGTCCATTGAGTTTAATTGCCTAATTAGATAAATGCTCGTTCAACTACTATGGTGTACTTTAATTAACGGAGGTCATCTCAGGGAGGTCAACCTAATTTCGGGGTACAGGCTATCCAACCTTTCCCCATCACATCATGATATAATACAACTCAGGGCCATCATTCCTTCTACGTGAGCTCCAAAGTTAGCTTCCAGGTCCTATTTTGTGTATTTCAAAACTGTCCATCTCCAAAATGGTCTAAAATTTTTCTTAGAGGACATAACGGTCAATGTTTTCCAAAAAAAATTTTGTTGAATTTTTACGTGTTTTTTATCAGGTCGGGAAATACATCGACAAATTAAATTCAGGAAAAATTGGTAGAAAACAAGCAGAAAACTCGGCGCTTTGCGCCCCCCTGCACCCCCCGGTTTATTTCTTTTTCCATACTCTGTATGAAATCATAGGAACACAGAATGTGTTTTTGCGATGCTAGTCATCCGTTAAATAAAAAACAACAATAATAAATGTGGAGTCTTTGGCAATAATAAAATAAATAATTGTTAGACATTTAATTTGGTCTAAAACCCTATAAATGTTATATAAATAAATATGTAACTACAAGAAAAATACTATATAAATTGAGAGCTTTCCAACGAATGGTGAACAATTTCTGTGCAATGAACACTGCGGGAGTTCTATTTCCTTACCAACGGCTTGGTTGCACGTGAAAATCATTATAAAAGGCGCGTAACGGTTTTTTCTGTCGCTTTTTCGTGACGATTTTTTTTCGGTAGGTCATCGCAAAAACACATTCTGTGTTAAAATCTCGAAATTCCTTTATGACTTTTATGTTGAAATAATTTTTGACGGGTCCTTTCTGTCAAATGAACACGACCACAAATTGTGTAGTAAAAATTCATTATTCATTCCACCAATTTCAATACTCGCACTTTCGATTCCCCTGTTACTTCACTGAAGTCGAAAAAAAATTGATAAAAGTTGTTTACGATCCGAATTTTCGCTTCTCGCCAATTACCGAGGACGGCCGAGCGTTGACCACACCTTGGAGGTAATGCATGTAGATGACACGTTATTAAAAGGTGTCGATCAGAGGCTATCGTTCTAACGGTGTCGACTAAGTAATTTTTATAACGAACTCCAGTCGAGTATGGCTTCGGGAAAATCGAAAACTTCTCGGCGAAATTAATTTTGAACGATCGAACAGAGGTTGGATAATTTGATTTGTTGGTAGCTCTCCTGGAACAGACGATTTTTTCCATCTTTTTTAAATTCTCATCAAGCGACGTTAAAATTCACTTGATATTAGATAATAATTGGTCAAATTGTTTTAGGTCAACTGTTCGTCGACAAAAACCTTCATAACTTCTAAAACAAATGAATATTGAACATTTTAAAAGAACGCTGCAAATTATTACTCAATTTTTTTTTTTTTTTTTTTTTTTTTTTTGCTTCCGAGTCTACCAAGGTAGCGGAAGCTTTGTTTTCACTTTTTAAGGTTGAAAAAAAAAGTTCTCCAAAATCGAAATTTCCACTCGCGTTTTACGTTTCAGACCTTTCTGAACAATTTTGGTTCCGTGTCTGTCTGTCTGTCGGTGTGTCTGTCATGAAACCCTTGTAACCAGCATAACTATACGAAGTTATTGTCCGATTTCGATGATTTCAGGGATTGTGCGGGTTGGCGTGTAGAAGATCTCCAATGAAAATCATCACCCCCGGACTGATAGTAGCCGCTGCGCATGCGCAAACGTGAATTCCCCAATGAAAATCAAGGCCTTAAAATCGACAGTAGCCTCTGCGCATGCGAAAACGTAAAATCCTTGTAACAGCAACAACACCTACATTTTTCATCCAAATTTGATGAAATTTTCTAGGATTGTTCAGATTGGCATGCAGATGGTGCCCTATGAAAATCATCTCCCCCCCGGACTAATCGTAGTTGCTGCGCATGCGCAATGGTGAATTCCTTAAAACAGCCATAACTACTACATTTTCCATCCGATTTCAACGAAATTTCTCTGGATTGTCCAGATTAGCGTGTAGATGGTCCCCTATGAGGGTTGATGTTTTGAGATTAACTACTATGCATCCGATCATCTATACAATCGGGTTATGAAAACGAGGAAGCTATGTGCCACACCCACTTGGCAGACGTTTTTAAATTGCTACCACCCATAATATCTCAAGGTTTAAAGGATCGTATTTGATTAGCTGAAATTTTAACGGAGATTTGGTATGTTTCCGTCCGTGGAGATTCATTTGCGACTTTACACTCGCGTTTCTGATTCATAATCACTTAGGTATCTTACACCACACCCTTATAGGAAATGTACAATTACATGAAAAGTCTACACATTTTAACATGTTTAATGTTTTAGGGCTGGGGGTCATTCTGTGAATTCCGACACGCAAATTTGCATCGGACCTGTGGTCCGATTTTGATGAAATTTTCAGGGATTGTGCGGGTTAGGTCCTAGACGGTCCCCTATAAATTTCAGCACCTTCGGACCAATAGGAGCGAGTGCGCATGCGCAAACGTGAATTTCCTGGGACCTCGGTTTCTCGGTTTCTAATGAACCGATTTTGCTCAAATTTGGAGGTTAGTTAGGGACTAACTTCTAAGAGACACCCTATAAGTTTCAATCAAATTGGTCAAGCAATAGCCGCTGCGCATGCGCGAACTTTAAATTTATTGTTACAACCAAAACTCCGCAACTATTCAACCGATTTCGATGAAATTTTCAGGGATTGTGTGGGTTAGGTCCTAGACGGTGGACCGCTAATATTTTGGTATTCAATAACTCTTTGAATCATAATTTTTTCGCCAACTGATTCTATACGTCCATGTTACAATGAGTGAGGAAGCTATACTGCCCACCCAACTTGGCAGACTTTTTTCTCTCCTATTCAACGCAGGAAGGTGAAATTTGAGAGGCAGGGTCAATGGAGAATGCTGAAGGCGCCTGAGTGGTCACTGATCGGCTGAGTGAGCTCCAAGGCCATTTTCTCTCCTGTTGAACGCAGGAAGCTAAAATTTGAGAAGCAGGGTCAATGGAGAATGCTGAAGGCGCCTGAGTGGTCACTGATCAGCTGAGTGAGCTCCAAGGCCATTTTCTCTCCTGTTGAACGCAGGAAGCTGAAATTTGAGAAGCAGGGTCAATGGAGAATGCTGAAGGCGCCTGAGTGGTCACTGATCAGCTGAGTGACCTCCAAGGCCATTTTCTCTCCTGTTGAACGCAGAAAGCTGAAATTTGAGAGGCAGGGTCAATGGAGAATGCTGAAGGCGCCTGAAGGGTGACTGATCAGCTGAGTGAGCTCCAAAGCCATTTTCTCTCCTGTTGAACGCAGGAAGCTAAAATTTGAGAAGCAGGGTCAATGGAGAATGCTGAAGGCGCCTGAGTGGTCACTGATCAGCTGAGTTTCTCCCTTGCGAGGGAAAAACATTAAACATGATTCAATGTTTTTCCCTCGCAAGGGAGAAATTGAACATTATACATTATGTCTTCGTAGTAAATGAATAACTCACTTACTTTGTGTTTTTCATTTGAGAATGTCCTTAAAAAACCAAATTTTGAGAAATTTCAAAAGCCAATATCGAAATAAAATTTGGAAAAATTAACTAGGTAGGTGAATTTTTAAAATGCGTTATGCGACAATGAGTAATAAGTATAAATTAAGAAAAATAAAATAAAAAATTAATCTTATAAAAATATTAACATGATTTATTGTTATCTGATCAGTACTGTTACAAAAAAGTTTGGGAAGGTTAGGAAATGTTTTTATTATTCTTTTATTATAAAGTTATGAAGTTAAATAATGGTTCCTAATATCGACCTTTAACATGATGATTTGTTGCAAGACTTTTATTTATTTATAAGTTCTTCAATTTATAGCATGTTCACGCGATGTATTACTTTCAAATGGGAAACTAATAAAAACAAACTAACGCGAAAACCCCCATTGACCAGTAGTACAAGTGAGGAACTTATACTAGCGAGACGACGTAGCGAGGAGACTGGTACTAGTACACGTTATGAGGAAACATTTTGTTATTAACTCGGTAATTTAGAGTGCAACGATTAGTAAAAAACGCTGCAAATCATTGCTCAAAGGTTTGTTATTTAATGATACGTTAGATATTTTGATATTATGATTTTGGACACCATGATGTACCTAAGATATTCTGATACCTAAAATTATGAAACGTAGAACAATTTTTCTAAAGGAAATATTGATACTTTTGTCATTTTAACACAGAATGTGTTTTTGCGATGACCTACCGAAAAAAATCGTCACGAAAGAGCGACAGAAAAAACCGTTACGCGCCTGTTATAATGATTTTCACGTGCAACCAAGCCGTTGGTAAGGAAATAGAACTCCCGCAGTTTTCATTGCACAGAAATTGTTCACCATTCGTTGGAAAGCTCTCAATTTATATAGTATTTTTCTTGTAGTTACATATTTATTTATATAACATTTATAGGGTTTTAGACCAAATTAAATGTCTAACAATTATTTATTTTATTATTGCCAAAGACTCCACATTTATTATTGTTGTTTTTTATTTAACGGATGACTAGCATCGCAAAAACACATTCTGTGTTCCTATGATTTCATACAGAGTATGGAAAAAGAAATAAACCGGGGGGTGCAGGGGGGCGGAGCCCCCCGCCGAGGCGCAAAGCGCCGAGTTTTATGTTGGAAATTGGTATCGATGTGTATATTGATATGATGATGTTGATTGATGATATTGATATGATACTGATCTTGACATTTTGAGATATTGATGTGTTGGACATTCTCGTTTGTAGGTTTTGATGCATTGTACACTTTGATATCAGAAATCATGATTTGTAGGGTATTTTGATATTTTGGACATTTTTATACATTGGATATTTTTATAGGTTGAACATTTTGATATCGTGGATTTTGATACTTTGGACAGTCTGATTGGTATTGGAGAGTTGGATAAGGATATAATAATGTTTATGGCATTTTGGTATTGGGGATTTTGATAGGTACGTTGCGCATTTTTAAATTAGATATTTAGATAGAAGGGAATTTTGATATAGGAGATTTTGAAGATCAGACTTGATTATTCTCATTTTGGACATTTTGATATTGAATATCATATATGATACGTTGGTCATTATATCGACCAATGAAAAATAATAACATGTTTAGTTCTTGATTTGAAAAGAAAGATGAAGTTGGCTGGTTAAGTGTGACAGTAAGTTGTTGAAGGTTGCATGGATAAACATGCTATAAATTGAAGAACTTATAAATAAATAAAAGTCTTGCAACAAATCATCATGTTAAAGGTCGATATTAGGAACCATTATTTAACTTCATAACTTTATAATAAAAGAATAATAAAAACATTTCCTAACCTTCCCAAACTTTTTTGTAACAGTACTGATCAGATAACAATAAATCATGTTAATATTTTTATAAGATTAATTTTTTATTTTATTTTTCTTAATTTATACTTATTACTCATTGTCGCATAACGCATTTTAAAAATTCACCTACCTAGTTAATTTTTCCAAATTTTATTTCGATATTGGCTTTTGAAATTTCTCAAAATTTGGTTTTTTAAGGACATTCTCAAATGAAAAACACAAAGTAAGTGAGTTATTCATTTACTACGAAGACATAATGTATAATGTTCAATTTCTCCCTTGCGAGGGAAAAACATTGAATCATGTTTAATGTTTTTCCCTCGCAAGGGAGAAACTCAGCTGATCAGTGACCACTCAGGCGCCTTCAGCATTCTCCATTGACCCTGCTTCTCAAATTTCAGCTTCCTGCGTTCAACAGGAGAGAAAATGGCTTTGGAGCTCACTCAGCTGATCAGTCACCCTTCAGGCGCCTTCAGCATTCTCCATTGACCCTGCCTCTCAAATTTCAGCTTTCTGCGTTCAACAGGAGAGAAAATGGCCTTGGAGGTCACTCAGCTGATCAGTGACCACTCAGGCGCCTTCAGCATTCTCCATTGACCCTGCTTCTCAAATTTCAGCTTCCTGCGTTCAACAGGAGAGAAAATGGCCTTGGAGCTCACTCAGCTGATCAGTGACCACTCAGGCGCCTTCAGCATTCTCCATTGACCCTGCTTCTCAAATTTTAGCTTCCTGCGTTCAACAGGAGAGAAAATGGCCTTGGAGCTCACTCAGCCGATCAGTGACCACTCAGGCGCCTTCAGCATTCTCCATTGACCCTGCCTCTCAAATTTCACCTTCCTGCGTTGAATAGGAGAGAAAAAAGTCTGCCAAGTTGGGTGGGCAGTATAGCTTCCTCACTCATTGTAACATGGACGTATAGAATCAGTTGGCGAAAAAATTATGATTCAAAGAGTTATTGAATACCAAAATATTAGCGGTCCACCGTCTAGGACCTAACCCACACAATCCCTGAAAATTTCATCGAAATCGGTTGAATAGTTGCGGAGTTTTGGTTGTAACAATAAATTTAAAGTTCGCGCATGCGCAGCGGCTATTGCTTGACCAATTTGATTGAAACTTATAGGGTGTCTCTTAGAAGTTAGTCCCTAACTAACCTCCAAATTTGAGCAAAATCGGTTCATTAGAAACCGAGAAACCGAGGTCCCAGGAAATTCACGTTTGCGCATGCGCACTCGCTCCTATTGGTCCGAAGGTGCTGAAATTTATAGGGGACCGTCTAGGACCTAACCCGCACAATCCCTGAAAATTTCATCAAAATCGGACCACAGGTTAGTATAGTTTTGCCCGTTGCAAATTTGCGTGTCGGAATTCACAGAATGACCCCCAGCCCTAAAACATTAAACATGTTAAAAAATCCTTATCATAACGTCCTACAAATCATTATCAAAATGTTCAACCCATCAATCGCCTATAGATAAGAAAGAACGAAGAATCAACGACATCCTTTGACTGATAGGAGCTTTTGGTAAAGAGTGCATTGAATTGGTACACTCGTATCCCCGGCCAACAGACTCCTAGCAAATCTTAGGTAAATGATTATTGAAAATTTTGTTTTGCACAGTAATATATTTTGAACAGTGCTCCACCTACCAAATTGGCTGCAAGGACACCTGATCGTTAGGACAGGCTGCTCTTCGAATTTGCATTCTTCGACACCGCGTCGCCTCAATCGTTCCTCAACTTCCGGCCTCAGTGATTCTTATCTTCCGTCGACAATCGTAGTTATCTCGTAATTGATGGTTCTTGCCGAGTCTCTGATTCACACGATGACTCCCCATGAGCGCCTATTATTCCTCCTATTTTTTTCTCTCTCTTTTTCGTTATCGTGCTCCCCGTGAAAGCTCATTTTCCTTGATTGGGCCTGACGTATGACTCCTTCCCGTTTGATCCATCTCCATCTTTTGACGGATCAACTTCCCTGACAGAAGGTGATCATAACATTTGTAAATGCGGATTAAGAGGTGTGGGGAGCCCCGAGATCTTATCGCCGATGGGCTTGAAGGGAGCTTAAGTTGGACATTGATAGATGGCAGGAAGAAAACAAACGGAAACTACAATTCGAGTGTCAGTAACGACTAAGCACAACTTGCTTAAAACGAAAAATGCATATTTTTGATAAAAGGATTAAAAAATTGTAACCTCAACGATTCGATTATCGGTTCCTTATTTTGAGTACTTCAAAATAGTCCTCGAGAGAAGAGAATATCAACTATCAACACTTCAACGTGAACATTAGAGAAGTTACCCTAACCTTACGCAGCTGTTAACATATTCTCTAAAATTCAAATCTCGTTCAGCGGTCTCTTGAAGCTGAGTAGCTTCCATAAAGACTCCAGCATGAGGAGCTTTAGAATTGATTTTAAGGAAGTCAGATTACCAAATGAGTATGTGAGGTAAGGCCAACGTCATCACTAGTCCTCATGAAGCCAACCATTGATAAAGCTAACAACAGATCTCAGTCAAGTTTGGTTATAAAACCTTGCTGATTCATCCAAAAGCATTGCAATTTGATACAACTGGTGATGATTGGGAGGAGGTCATCTCAATAGGGTGATCCTTTCCGATCTTGAGCCAGAGCAAAGCAAAGAAGAAGAGCATTGTATTACAAATGACAAAAACAACATGTTACAAGTCGAGAATTCCACAACTAGGTACTTAGATTCGAGGTAAAAATCTACTAGTTACGAAGTACCAATTCCACCTCTTCTCACAGCACAATCTTTAATATCAAGATGTGCAAACAATTCACAATCTAAATAACAACATTTCCAACAAATTATATTCTTCGATATCAAAATGTACAACGAATCAAAATTTCCAATACCAAAATTCCAACGAATCATAATTTCCAATATCAAAATGTCCAACGAATCATAATTTCCAAAACTTCAAAATGTCCACAAAAAAGATGATTTCCAATCTCAAAATGTACAACGAATCATAATTTTCAATATCAAGATGTTCAACAATTCATAATTTCCAATATCAAAATGTTCAAGGAATCATAATTTCCAATATCGAAATGTCCAAAGAATCATAATTTTCAATACCAAAATGTCCTACAAATTTTAATTTCCAATATCAAGATGTAGAACGAATCATAATTTCCAACATCAAAATTTCACAGCACAATCTTCAATATCAAAATGTGCAACAAATCTTAATCTCAAATAACAACATTTCCAAAAACTTATATTCTCCGATATCAAAATGCCCATCAAATCATAATTTCAAATACCAAAATGTCCAACGAATCAAAATTTCCAATATCAAAATGTCCAGCTAATCATAATTTCTAATAACAAGATGTCCAACGAATACTAATTTCCAAAGCATCAAAATGTTCAACGAATCATAATTTACAATCTCAAAATGTACAACGAATCAAAATTTCCAATATCAAAATGTCCAACGAATCATAATTTCCAATATCAAAATGTCCAACAAATCATAATTACCGATATCAAGATGTCCACGAATCATAATTTCCAAACTTCATATTGTCCAAAAAATCGTAATTTCCAATATCAAAATGTCCAAAAAACCTTGAATTCCAGAATTAAATTGTACAGTAGGTAAATCAAAATCCCAATATTAAGATGACCTACCTATCAAAATATCTAATGTCAAAATGTCCAACCCGTCCATCCAAATTATTAGATGTGTCCGTTGATGATGATTGGGAGGAGGCCATACCAATAGGGTATCTAATTATTGAGCTTCTATTCTTGCTTAGACTATGGTTTCGATTATTCCAGCAATATGAGCTCCAAATAACATTCATGTGGCCCCGTGGAACGAACGGGCATAATTGGCTCTTATTGGTGATTCTAACCAGGTATCAATCTATGATGATCGCTTTGAAGTGGTCGATCAGTAGGGAACGGTTCTCTACTGGAATTGAGTGGTCGCTATGTTATTTTCGTGTATGACGGAAGAAAAGTGGCCATTAGAGCGGCCTGCTCGAGCCGACTAGTGACCGCAGATGAGCACGGAGGTCCCCGCGTTTTTCTCTCCCGCACGTCTAATTGACTCTGAACTGGTGCCCTCAGCCAGATGCTCACGCCACCGTCTCCAGCACGCGCCGCTCGACAGAAAAAAAGACTCTAATTTATCATAGACGTACAACGTTGTGAAGTCGTTGAAAGAGGAGAAGTTGACGAATTGGGAAGAACACGGAATATGGTGCAGACACGCAAACAAAGTCTTTATGGCAGAATCCGTCATTTCTCTGGTTTTTAACAGGGATTTACAATGCAGGCTCTAACACAACGATGCAGACTCTAGCATAACTCCTTACAAACAGTGATATAAAGTGATAAACGTACTAGATTTTTGTGAAGTTCTAAACGTGTTCGATCATTCTTGTTTCCAAAGGAAATGACAGGTGTGCTTCAAAAAAGACTTGCAAGATTTTTTTCAGCGTGTAAGTACAGGTTTGAAGAGTTCAAATTCCGTGATATTTATTTTTAAATAAATACCTATCACGGAATTTTAATTTCAAATCGATGAAATAGTATATTCGGTGTAACTTGGATCACAAGCACTTACAGTCCCAAATCGTGCGCTCCAAGGAAGGTAGGAAAGGGACGTGATGCAACCAAGCTCAATTCCTTAACAATGTTCAATTCCTTAACCATGTATGCATACAATTTCTATCAATTTAATCATCACAACAAATATTAGTCATTCAAGTTAGCCAATTTTTATCATTTGATAATAATTAACGCGAAGTTTTCATTATTTTTCCGACAGTACTACTTATGACCGTCACGGTTGATATCGCACCTTCGCGATTGATCGTCACGTCACGACTCAAGAAAGTGTTACCTATAGTGAACATTTGTCGGGAAATTGACATTTAAAAAAGTTTTTGTTGGAAAAAAATGGCGAAAAATTAGTTATCATAACTACCGTCCGTAGTTTTATTCTTCAAATTGTCCTAAATCCAAAATTTTTGTAAGGAAAAAATTATGTTATGGTGGAAACTCAATGATGAGGACCTTCACTTATTTATTCCGAGTGGGTACATCCCCATTTTCTAGTTGAAATGAGGCATTTTTATTTCAAAATAAGTTAATCTAGGGACAAAAGTCTCAAGGTTGATCACCAATGAAATTAGGTACTCAATTCTATAAACACTTGTACATATATGCATACGAGTCTGCAACTCATTGGGACATTTTATGTCTTTAGTTGCAACCCCCACCCTACCAATTTTGTCTTACATTGTAACCAAGTCACAACAAAACAAGCGGCATTGTTTACTACATCCATTACCAAAATTAATAAATATAAAATGACGACATAAATATCAAGAACAATTAAGAAAGAAATGCGTGAAAAATTGAGAGCTTTTCAACGAATGGTGAACAATTTCTGTCCGTTTAAAACTAAAGAAGTTTCATTCCTCCCAGAAACGGCTTGGTTGTGCGTGAACATCATCAGAATTCAACTGTAACGCTTTTTTATACCGCTTTTCGAGTCCATGTGCCAAAGTGAAGACATTAAATGTCAAAAACCTTCTATGGAAGCAGAAAAAAGCTAGGAAAACTTTTGATTTGACGAGAGCGTCATCTCTTACCTGAGAATCACACTAGGGGGGTCCCTTTAGAGATTGCCTAATAAGAATTATATTATTTTCCGATTTTTTAGGTTTTACTTCATTTTATTGCGTTAAATTTAATTTTCAATGATATCGAAAATTCTATAATTGGTTAGAGTGAAAGTATGTAAATGTAAGTCAGATTCATCGTGGTCCAATTCATGATGGATTAAAGGATGCTATGTGCCACACTACTTGCAATTTTTTTTACAAAATATCTTTCAATAAATTTTTATTGAATTATATTTTATAAATTATTTATTTTATTGGCTCATAACTAAA
Source organism: Apolygus lucorum (assembly GCA_009739505.2). Taxonomy (NCBI): domain Eukaryota; kingdom Metazoa; phylum Arthropoda; class Insecta; order Hemiptera; family Miridae; genus Apolygus; species Apolygus lucorum. Next base: position 31,910,348 of record CM019173.2, on the reverse strand, counting down.
ATGTGCATTATTGAATGTCAAGTCGTCCCCGTGGTTTTAGTTCATTGGTAATCAAATGCAGATCTAGACACATAAGGAAGTCTCAATGCAGCTGAGGAGAACCTCACGGCCGAAAAGGGAACAAATAAAGATGAACAATAATTGGGACCGTTCGCTTCTCGAGCGTTGAGTCACCAATTAGAAGGAACGTGGTACAATTGTGACCAATCAGGAAGGTGGAGCGGTACGTAAGACTTTACCATCTGCCTTACTTGAATGTTTTCTACAAAGGTCGATTAAATCGGTACTCTGAAGGGTACTTGAAATTGAAATTCGATGTTCCTCATATAGAATAAGCTTCCCCGTTTAGAATAAAGAAAACAAGAAATATAGTAAGGGAGCTTATCAAATTATGAATATTATGTACAATTGCTAGATAAAATCTTGATTTTAAATGAGCTTTCAAATTACCAACTCCAATAGGCACTAATTACTCTTACTAACATTGAAACGTGAAAAGAATATTCAATGAGATCAAAACCATGAGATCAATCATGTAAAATTCCAGCCCTAATTCTTAGACCTGCTCGGGTCCAAAAGACAAAAAAAACATCGATTTACTTGAGAAGAACCATGATTTTTTGCATTCAAACGTATTTTTCTCGTCTGATTAGCAGAATAAAATTCATACTGATTATACTGTTGGAAAGCCGAAATCTTAGTATAAATTTTGGTGTTAACGTACGCGAAAAACCATCAGAAAAAATAAAACCCTAACAATCAAAAGAAAAAATGTGAGATTTTCCCAATTTAACATACATAAATTACTTGATTAGTAAATTCGTTGATTTTTCACTCATCAGGACACCAGAAATATTTCTTTGTAGGAAATAAAAATATGGGAAGTTTGACCTCTTTTTAACAGAATTGTCAGATTTTAATTTGCATGTAAATTAAAGGAGTTATTGCCATTTTTATGGCTTAAGGTCAAAATTACGGGAAACTATCCATGAAGTGGAATAACTCGCATTTTCTTGGAGGAAAAAAATATTATGGGACACTTCCTTAGTATGGGACACCCAGTATATTTATATTTTACATACCTACAATACTATCGATTGTGGCAGTAAAATATTTTTCCAAATTTAAATTGTTAATGCTGTAAATCGACGAAATTTGGGGTGTTAGAAAATCAAAAATTTCGATTCTGATCTTGCTGTTTGCTGTTTTTCAACCCTAATAACCATCAACATGATCGTGAAAATTCAATTTTATATTGGGGGATTTTTGATTTATGAATGTTATTGTTATTGTAGTTAAGCATTTTTATACTAACTAGATGCTTTGTATTACCATCTGTTACGGTATTTGTTATTCTGAGTAAGGGAACAGAACTTCCCACAAAGCTAACGTAATTCATTCGGGTTTTTCGTCAATCCCAAACGGAGCTCTGATGAGTTAAGTTCTCAAGTTTGAAACCAACACAATTGGCAATTATTATACCTCTGGCCAAAGGATACAACAAACTGCCTTCAGAAGAAGAATTCGTCGATGAAATCCGATAAATCTGATAGACAATATTTCACGAGTGAGACAGGCGTTCCGACACTGACAAGTACTGAGACGTGTGAACGCGTAGTTGTGCGTCGGTGTTGGGTGGTTTTCGAATTATTTTCACCCAAGAGAAGACGGACGGGTGATAAAGTGATAAGGGAGTGTCTATCACGTGTCGTCACGGTACGGACAGCGAGAAACAGAATCCATTAGAGGTGGGAGATCGTCAGATTAAATCCACTCTTGCTGCAGAAGAACGAGTTAAACTATGACTCGTAGGTACTCATTATTATTAAAATCCAGAATAGAAACAGAGCAACATCAAATTACAATCAAAATCTTCATTTCAATCAATATTTTCATATCCCTGTATTTTTATGTTTTGTTTTATCATTCTCAACAATAAACCTCGGGAATCGAAGAAAAAAATTATCCACCTCGCAATTTGACGTTTTATCCACGTTTCAAGATACGTAAAATCCAAAAATTTAACAAAACAATTTTCCGAAGGATTTTGATGAAATTTGGTAGACACAATTTGGGGTCTAGTTGTGTCCCAAAACTTTTGGTTACGGTTAATTACTTCTAAACAGTGAAAAATAGAGGTTACAAATTTCAAAATCCCTTAGCTCAAAAGGTATTGTTTTTACATAAACTTGAAGTAGTATTGAATCCAGAGCTCAGTAGGACAAACCGTTTGCGCCCTATGGAGTCTTAAAATTGGGATGGATGATACTTGATTGTGAATCTCAAATGAATGTTCACTGACGGAAGTAATCTCCTTTCAAAGTCCAGCCGGTAAAATGCGATATTTTTTCTTACACCGAATAAAATATGAATATAGAATATATTCAGATATATGACATGAGGGCACCCAAAACTCCCACATGATGTTTTGCTGGTAGATACTTTCTGCTTCAAAATAAACTTGATAGAGAATCAAATAGTTGGTAGGTAGCGAGTTATCTACACAGAAAAATAATAAACGATATAAAATAATTTGCAGAATTTTTTTTCTTTTATGATTTTTTATTATCGCAGTTAGTCGCAAAAAATAAAAATCGTTCAAAATCAAAATTTTGACTCCCATTTGTATTTTAGAGCTGATTTAGCATAGTGAGAGCGTGAGATGGTTAGTGTAGGATATTTATTCTACCCTAGCCAACTTCTACTATTCTACCCTATTTCTTTCGAGCAGGAAATCTGAGCAAATCGCATCCCTTCATGCATTTATCTTATTGTAAAATTGTACAAATTGCGCCAAATAAACATATATTTATATATCTATCTATCACCCTAATTCATTCATCCAAGGATTCCAAGGTATACTCGTACATGTTGCTAATATTTGACGAGATGAATGATTTGTATTCGTAGTAAGAATGACGTGTTCATTATAAGTCGAGCCTTTGGCATAAACGTTTTATTTACATTGGTTTATTATTGTAATATATCGACCTGAGGTACAGTTGGAAAATTCAATTTAGAAAAATTTGAATAAATCGAATGAATGAAACGTGTTTTGTTATTGAATTGAAAATAGTAGGTATATTTATGAAATAATGTGTGAGTCGAACTGTATTCAGAAGTCAAACAGACGTGTTCCCACTCACATTAGCGTGCGAGTAGGAACAAAATTTACATAAGCATGAATGACAAAAATTATTATTGCCAAGTAACCTCCAACCCCGTCATTATTCAGCATGTCGCGGAGTATAGCTGGGTTCTCTAGCACGCGATCTCGAGTTGGAGGCTCCTATAAATCTCTTTGAGTCGAAGGACTTCAAATTAGACTCCCTGCAGAATGAGAGGGATGGACCGAGTTGACCAATAAATTCAGTAATGAGCCATAAATAAAGGGCCACTGTGTTACAATAGGTGTCGTTGACAAGTAACAGCGAATGCATGTCGAATTATTCAGATACTGTTATAACCTGTTTTAATCCCTTTAGAATAAAAAGAAACAAATAACACGTACAATGATTATAATTACGTTTCCCAGTAATGTCTGTATTGACGGACAGAGTTACAGGAGTGACTTGAGCGGGCAGGTTAGAACACCTTTCTGCGATTGCGCGAAGACTTCGAAGTTTCGCAGCTATTGGTTTATCATTTTCAATAAGTAATGAACCTTTGGAATCGAGGAAGAAAAAAATATGTAAAATTCTCCCTTAGAGGGGAAAACAATAGATCACGGAAATGTCCATTGTTTCAATGAATAAACAGAATTTTTTTTTTCTAAAAAAACTCTCCGATCGCTCGTAATACATTGCAGTATTCTAAAGAGCTTTGTTTCATAGGAACCGATATGTATCTATGATTTTGTTTACTCGTATCGCGTTGAATATGTTGTGGCAAAAATAAAGTGTTGCGAAGAATTCCTTGACCCCCAGCCAAAAGACATGTATCCATGTCAAAAATTTAAATTTCTCTTAAAATTTAATGTTTTACGTTTCAAGGTAAGAATCAAAAAATGTAGAATCAAAAAAAAAAATTTGAGATACCGTATCCTTTTGGGGTCGAATTTGAAAACATTTGATGTAAAGGTATCGTTTTTCATGAATTTAAAATAGAGACGATTTTTAAGAATTTTTCGACGCCACCCGGAGTTTTGTGAGACCAACCGTTCGCTTGATGTTAAGTCATTATTTTCCTATTCTGTTTTTTAGTGTGGCCTCCAAGAAATATCCGAAGCGAGATTTCACGATCCCAGCGCTTCAAGCAAATGATACACGAACTATAAGGAGGTTTTTCGAGGTGCTGAATCCTGAAGTCGAAAATTGGAAATTCCGACGTTGAAATTCTTCTTTATGTTCAATTGAAGCAATTTTGCAACGGACCTCAAAATCGTCGCTAATTAGCTAATTGAATACCAACTGTTATTAGGTAGATAAGTACAAATCTACCATCTCCGTCCAGGAGCCGTTGAGGTTATCGCTCCCAATTGACCACAAACAAAATAAACCGAAAAGAACAGTTAAACTCCTGATAAAGGAATAGCCCTTTTAATGTTAAGGAGCGGTTGCCCCTATCCATCTCCTTGGAACAAGGAGCGTCAACTGGCATCGTAAATTGGATGTAAAGGTCTAAATGAGCGTTCCGACATAAAACGGGACATTTTTGATGGAACCAACGGATACGGGTAATCCAGAGGCGCCAGGAAGTCTCTACGAAGCGTCAAGTTTGAGATCTTTGTTTATTTGATTCCATGAACATTAGCAATGAACCTGTCTTATGATTAACAAGGATGAAAACGATACCCTCCTGAGGAATCCTCTAACTCTGAATAAACAAGGCTTCCAATTTGGTAGGACGTGTAGCGTCCTCCGTTATTTTACTCTTTCCGGACAATTATTTTTTGGTAGATATGTCTCCTTAGATGTTGATGTTCGGTTTACCAATCTCAACACCCCCCATAGTTGTCCCCTATTCCCAGGACTCCCAGAACGAGAAATTAATCGAAAATATACGAAGATTGTCGCGAGTCTAGAGATCAGAAGAAGGCACTACTTTAGCTTGGTCGCAAAATATAAAAAATTTTGTTAAAACTCTGAATTTTTTTTTTTTTTTTTTTTTGTTTTGTTAGATGACTTACTGGTTTTCCATCAAAAGCACATACCACCATCTGTATTCTCCCTTGACCCTCCCTCTCAAATTTCAGCTTCCTGCGTTCAATAGGATTGAAAATGGCTTCGGAGCTCACTCAGCTGATCAGTGCTCTTCCAGGCGTCTCCAGCATTCGAGAAGATCTTCTTCACTCTTCAGATCACTGATCAGCTGAGTAAGCTCCGAAGCCATTTTCAATCCTATTGAACGCAGGAAGCTGAAATTTAGAGGTAGGGTCAAGGGAGAATACAGATGGTGGTAGATGCTTTTGATGGAGAACCAGTGATCTATACAGAGGGGTGATCTATACAGAAAATAATAAACCTTTGGGCAATGATTTGCAGCGTTTTGTTATAAAAACCTTATTATAATAATTAATATTTTCATAATAACTAAAAACTAGGATTAAAACTCGGCCCTTCCGGCATGGAACATGCTTTTGCTGAGTTTTCTTTGTTTGCTGTTTCCTTTTACTAGGAATTGTTGTCTGTTTTAATTTAGCTCTTTATGGTGTAAAAAAGTTTGCAAATGAGCTTCCTAAACATCTAAAGCGTTGAAGAACACATCACAAGCTCGAGTTCATAACAAAATCTCGCCTAGGTTTCAAGATATTCGTAAAAACCAAGCCAACAATAATCCACTAATGTTGGTTTTGTTTACCGTTCTTTTAAAACAGAGGTAAATCTCAGCTTCGTCCATATTTACAGCTGTTTTGGTAGTAGGTATATAATTTACGCATTAGGGCTTTTCAATGAGTGGCAAACGATTTTCGTCGAATGAAAACTAACGGCGATACATTCCCTAGCAACGGGTCGGTTGTAAGTGAAACTCATTACAAAATCCCAAGCAACTTTCGTTCCACGGTTTCGTCACGTTTTTGCCCAGTTAGATAATGGCTAAAGCATGTTCCATGCTGATAATTAATTTGTTTAAAACATGATTAATCAATCTAACACTTGAACATATTATTTTAATAAAATCAAATCTTTATGCATGAATAAAACATTCTATTCCCAATGAGGACTAAAAATGCATGGAACAATGTATCGACAGCATACCTGCAAAACCGTGTATGTTAATTTCCTGAAATTTTACAGAAGACTATAAAAAAAAACCTTCAAACTCACTCCATGATCGCATATCCTTATTTTTGAAAAAAATCAGACTTATACACATATACGTATTACCTATACAGATATACACATTATAAACGATTTTGCAGGTATACTATCGATATATAAAATATATTTATTTGTAGATCAGTTTTTGAAAGAACAAAGGTTTAATATTATAAATTTATACAAAACATAATTATCTTATCTATTTCAGGAAAATAAGGTATCTAGTGTGAACTAGTAGGATATCCCGAGGTATCTAGTATGAACTAAAACGGTCCACCGCTCATTCACCATTGATGTCAACCAATAGTTACGAGAGCATCACAAGACATTCATCTTGACGAAATTCGTCTCAACCCGGCGCCTTTTATGATTGTGGGAACTCTCGAAGAATTTGTAAAAGAAAAAAAATCGAAAGCTCATAGGTGTACCAACCCTCCGTACCCGTCTACCAACTGATCTTCTACGATAGGGAAACAACAATAATAATTAGGAGTCTGCGAGGTGCACGCCTTCTCTATTAAGGACACAAGTTTTTACTGAGAGAGACGTTGTGGGTGCTGGGTGGGCCTTCATCCGAAACTTCCGGTCCGATACCCATCGTTTTTTCACTTCGATCGTAACCTCCCTCTACAGTAATTGATGATCTTATGACTTGGAAGAGAGTAATGGTGAGATGAGAAGTGAATAGTACGTATTTGAGTTTATTTATTTTTATTTATTTATAATAATACGGGCAAGCCCAATTTACATGATTAAAAAAACGTGATACAAAAATACAAAGCTACTGTTAGAGGGAAATGAATTAATAAAGAAATATATACTATTGACAGATGAATGGAATTTAAAATAAAACAGGAGATGATAATATGAGTGGTTTAAGTTGTGATGAAGTACTATGGAAAAAGTCAAAATCAGGATGAAGATGGAGAAGAAGATTTGCTGAACGGCGGATACGGTTTAAGGGGGAATTCAGTAAATCATTTAACGCTGAAAACGGAACATGGAACAAGGTGGGATGGCGACTAGTGAGACGAGGAGTGGTAAACTGGAACTTGGCGAGAAGAGACGGGCAATTGATTTTATTATTGATTTATTTTATTATTATTGGTTTAACTAACAATACTATGGTACTTGAATACAGTTGGAGCAGTGTCATGACTTTATTCTGACTCTGTGCTACTTTGAATGAATTTGATAAAATGAGTAATAAATAGAGTAGTGATTTATTCCACTTTCAATTGAAGAGTTTTCTTTCAAACAGTTATCCATTTTTTACACTTTCTTTTTCCACGGATTCTGAGTCTTTGGGATAAGGCCTACCACCTCACCTTATAAGCTTGCTAAAAACCGGGTTTGCCAACAAAACGGCTTATATTCATCCCATTATCTGCTACATACCTTGAAACGTTAACCATCAAATTTTGAGGGGGTTAGAATATTTTTTCTTGGTTGATTCCGAAGGTCCATTATTAAAACTAATGAGTGAACCAATAAAATGAAAATTAAATTTTTCTTGACACAACCAAAAACTAGTTTTTTTTAAATGTGGCTTATATCCATCGTTTTTCGTCAAAAGGGCTTACATCCAAATGAGAAATGGCCGTGTCTCCCTCAAAACGCAAGCCAAAATGTCGAAATTTGGTCTTACAATAAAAAGCTCTATGAACAAACTATTTGGAAAATTTGGGAACCCTAGACAACTTCCTTCGCCATGAAATTAGTTTTTCTCAATTTCCCACAAAAATTCAAAAAACCCAAGTGGATATAAGCCCGTTTGAAAGAAAACTCCTCAATTTCCCTAGTGATAGCAATGAAGCGATTCACGGTCGTGTTTCTGACTAGATACCGGCAACTGATGGGAACAGGATCGTGCGACGTTACCAATATTGCCTAGGTACTAACGAAATGTTCCTTCTGGATAACAGCATTGACACTCTTAGGCTCAAAACAGGGCCTTAAAACATGATGATTACCCTTTTGGAAAGAATTATCTATTTTTGTTGATGTATCTCCGTAATTATTCAACTCCGACTGTAGCGTATTCAACTTTCATTAAAACGTTACTGGGCATAAATTATTGAAATTATTATAGTTTAAAAGACTTTTATAAACGTACTTAAGTTAAAAAAACTGAAAAAAGCAAAATCGTCTTTCCTCAGAGCATAACAGTATCCTACGGAAATCGGGGTAGGAAATTTCGAAATAAACTACCCTACAAGGTACCAAATCCTTCCCTCCAACCCATGATTGAATATCAAAATAACGGACCATGCAGAAAGTTACCTCTGTAATGATGATGGTGGTGATGATGATGATGGTGATTGTAACGAGAAAGGCTCGGGTAATACGATGCGCGGACTCGGCATCTCCCTTCATACCACATTCCACCTCCTGCACACAAATTATGAAAATAACTGTAGTAATCATGATGGTGAATTTTATCATTGTAGGTAGTAAGTTATGTTTAAACAAAGTTTTGGGCATTCATTTTTGAAATTCACTTGTACCTCTTCGATCAGAGTTATGCAGGGTTGATCTTGAAATAAGTTTCAGACCCTGGAGTTTTAATTCAGTCAACAGGTATCACATTCAGCTATCGTTTTCTTATAGAATAATTTTCTTAAGACACCTCAGAAAGCTTACAATACGATATCACCTCTTTTCATAAATTTGATAACCTATTTCTTTATTGTTGTCCATTTGCTGGTTTGACGAGTTCCTCTGGATTACCTTATAATTATTGTACAAATTTTGAGATAATAATACATCCGAAGTGTACCTAACTATAGTTTAGAACTCTAGTTGAGAACCTGGAAATCGAGGAAGACCTTAGCTAGTGCTCGGAGGGTAGCCACAGCTTGTTCACACACCCAATATGTTATTAGAGAGCAGGAGAGCACCTCGACTGACATATCCATAAACACTCATTACCCCATCAAAGCTGTTTGCTTCCCACCGAGCCGGAGATGTTGTTGGTTTGATCTGTTGAAGGTGTGAACGTCTACCATCCCCGTGACTGGGGTAGTCATTTCCGTAACAGCCCGGATCTGTTGTCAAGTGTAAACCCCCTCATTATCACCACGACCTTTGCCCTCTCGTAACACCTTGGAGCTACAGAAAAGCCTTGTTCTGGTTGTGAAGAGTTCCTGCCTGGTTATGAAAAGATTATCATTAAAAACCTTCACCACTTCGTTTGATCAGGTTACCTTTCAAATCCCATGAAGTGAAGGCGTGTAATAAATACTCTAATTTGCAAGATTTTTAAACTTTTTTTAAAATCCTTTAATGCACCAAATTACAACTTATTAGTAACATATTTTAGACATACTATGGTAATTTCGTTATTATGAAACATAAGTACTCGACTAAGTTTCTGGCAATTTCTGAATATTAGAGATGCCACATAAGGCACTTGAAAAGTTCACTGAACGGATTTTATAACCTCTAGATCACCTGCAATCACCATACTTATGAGTAGGAATCCGATTTTTATGTATTTAAAAAAACAGAATATTTAACAAATATATGTAGGTATTTATTTTTGTATTTAATGTTGAAATGTTTTCAAAAATGTTTATAAACTCAAAATAAAAAGTTGTTCAAAAGAAAAAAATTGGTTCGTCGAAAAAGAGTAGTGAAAGGTGGAATTCTCTCTTTCAAATTATTCGCCACACATGGAACTTCAAATGTTCGAAAGTGAAGCGACGACGATTTGGACGAAAAACCGCCTTGTTACTACTCAACGACCATTCAACGTCCACAGAAGTTAACAGTGCGTTCCTGAAGGCGGTGATCTCGTTGTGAGTGAAGGCAGCACAATCACTGGAGATTTCAGACCCTTGAGAATATCCGCAATAGTACTTATGGTCAATCACCCCCCGTGCAGATATTTAACGAACAATTGTTTGTTTGAGATTTTATTTTAGCATGGAACATGCTTTAGCCATGGACTATCTACCCGAAAAGTGTCACGCGAGGGTTATTCTCCATCCCGTCCCTACTCCGCCGAAAAGGGCTGCTAAAGCAAGCCCCATGTTCCTTGAATTTCAGCCGAGGCTATAAGAAGTAAGTAAGGCGAGACCCGAAGGAACGAGATTCTGTCTAGGGTTTTTCACAGCATGAAAAATCGCACTTCAAACCAAAAATTAATTCAGAAGAACCAAGAAACAAAACTAAGAAAGATCATAATAAGATCGACGCATCACAACAATTAAACGGAAATTCATATGATTCACACCCACTCTTATCGATGTCAGCACAAAAACAGGCTGAAAATGGATGAGAGGCCTTGACTGTGGATCACAGCCCTTGATCCGTGATTCTCAGCTATGACAACCATCTGTACACTCTCTACTCTTTACAAATATTATTTGTAAATGTGTATTTACAGCGAAATATATAAAATAAAAGTAGGCTTAACCGGTTCAAAAGTTGCTTATTTGAACACTTTTTCTTCAATATTGGCAATATATTGCCGAGAAAAAAATATGTGAAAACATGTGAATCCGATCCCTAGTTATGAGGCATTTTTCTCTTTAAACGTCTAAGTATGTCGTCAACGTCAACAACTGGACAAATACTTCGTTCGTTATGGGCTAAAGTTTGTACAGGGTTCGGATGATTTGAAATAATAGCTACACACCCATTTTCAAATGAAACTAAAATTTTATTATTTCAGTGTGTACCTTGGATGATGCCATTATGAAAATTAAAGAGGAAAAAAATAAAACATTGATTATGTACGAAAAATAACATCTGATAAGTGGTGTCCGTTTTTGTCCACACACTCCTGTAGACGTTGTGAGAAGTTGTCCATACTCTTCTGTAGCATTGGACGTGGTATTGCTCAAATTTCTTGAGTTATTGCTTCATTCAGGGCTTCAAGTGTACGTGGTTTGTGTATGTATACTCGTGATTTGAGGTCCCATAAAAAATAGTCAGAAGGTGTCAGGTCTGGTGACCGAGGAGGCCACTCCACATCTCCACGCTACGAAATGAGGCGCCCAGGAAACGTACATAATCAATGTTTTATTTTTTTCCTCTTTAATTTTCATAATGGCATCATCGAAGGTACACACTGAAATAATAAAATTTTAGTTTCATTTGAAAATGAGTGTGTAGCTATTATTTCAAATCATCCATACCTCCCTGCCGAACCCTGTATTTAGATGATTTCGTTTACGGTTGGTGTACAAGGTTCTTCGTGTAATCAGACATTTGTGGTGTACCTATATGATCTTCAACACTTCTCAGGTTACAGTAAGGTGAACGGTGGATAACCCACAACTGCACTTCACAAGTCCAAGGAGGCTTGAAGCCTAGTCATAACGACTGTAAAGTGTTAATTGTTAACTGGATCGACATTTTTGAACGCTATTTTTCTAAATCTGAGTACCGTTTTGATCTTTTAGTTCTCGACAAGCTCAATACACCTCAAGGTGGCATCCAGGTCTTCAGCGTCGTGCTTCATTGGTGGGTATGTGTGGTATATTTTGCTGATGAGGTAATCCAGAACATAGTCGAACTTGCGATTGGTGAAGACCTTTTGATGTTCAGTCTTGGAGTTGCTTCTTAGTTTTGATGAATTTTTCATCATCTGCAAACGTTGCCACTGTGTTCCTTTCTCGTTCGGGCAAGTCACCAGTGAAGAGGACGTTCAGGTGTGGGCCTAGTACACTTCATTGTGGAACACCATCGCGTATTTTGTAAGATGAGTAGGCATCTACATGCTTAACTCGGAATCGATACTTCCGAATCCAAAATCCAAAATTCCTAAGTCAAAAATCACTCAAATTTGTACGTTTTTCAGGTTTTAGATCCAAGTAATTATCCATATAATTCATTTCATTCGTACAGTCACAGCGCTCGACAAAAAATAGAAACATTTCGAATTCGGGGCAAAATGTAAAGAGGTAAGGACTTTATGAGGGAAATCTTGCTCATATTCAAGTTATGCGCGTATAGTCACTACACAGAGTTGGTATTGTGTTCGCAGAAGAAGGATCGCTCTATAAAAGACTCCGCCCCTTTCTTCCATCTCCTTTTGCATCTTCCTGTCGTGAAATGTCAACTAGTGAATAATTCAGATCTTCCAGGGTTGAGGATCGTGATCACCGAGGCATCGGGCCGTTAGTTGGCCGTTATACTTGGTTTCAAAGGAACGAGAGATGTCCTTTATTAATGTTCTTAATGCGATATATCATGTTTCACCCAACTTGTAGGATTATAGGCATTCTTAAACCCAATTATGCTGCGCATATAACCAGTCCATAGGGAACTTGGTAGCTTCACAATCAGATGAAAGTGATAGATTTTTTTTTAATTATATAAAAATTCTGTATTTGCGTAGGAGGTTGGAACAACTTGGGTCCTCAAAAGTCAAAATTTTCACCCAGATCTTGTAATTTGGGCTTCCCAACTATTAGAATGATCGTCAAAATTCGTTGAAACTATGATTTTTCAGTTCCTTACAGTCCAAAATCGCTCGAATGTGAAGGGTATTCGGGTGCAAACTCCAACTTATCTAAGTATAATTTTTTTTCTTTTTTGACGTGATAACGTCTTATAAATTGGTTTACCGGGAGACACTTCAAGAAACTGCGTTACGCTCCGCTCACGGAGGGGGTGCAGCTCGGCGCTCCCTAAAGGCGGGCGGCCCCTCCCCTTCCCTCACAAAAGCGGGAGCGCCCCGCCCCCCTTCCCTGGCACTCACTCCCTCCCCACCCATGGGAAATACCTACTACCTACGGGAAATACCTACTGTGTGCAACTTGACAAAGAATTTTATTTTATCCTTCTTCCTACTATACGAATGAATATTAACATTAAAATTATTTTACCACTCGTTGTCACGTAAAACTTTCGCCCGTATACCGACTTTACAGGCAACAACACAGGGTTTTAGCGAATTTTCAAAGAAAATGAAGCTATTGCAATGGCCTCAAAATTTTTTGGAGAGAAAAAATTATTTATCTATAATTTTACTTATTATTTATAAAAAATTACTTATCTATAATTTTACTTATTACTTATCTATAAAAAATTATCTATAATTTTTTTTCTTTTTTTGGAGAGAAAAATTTCTTGAATATTTTAGGAGTAAAAAAATTGGACTAGTCCACTTACAAGACTCCAGTAGTTGTCGAAAAGGAAGAGAATCGCCAAAAGTTCAAATTGAGTTGCCAAAAATTCAAACTGATTTATCCCAAAGGTTTTTTAAAAATGAATCTATCAATTTCATTGCATTTGCAACAAAAAGGCTATTACTAGTATTATGAAATTTTTCGAAATTATTTTTTAGTCTCTAGATGGTCCCTTACGAATTTAATCGTCGTGACACTAAACGTAGCAGCTGTACAGGCGTAGACGTGTAAAAAACTTGTTTTCTCTAGAACTAGAATTAGCCAATGATTGGCATTAATGGGATCTTCATGGCCGTCTTATTCTTGTCAGGAAGCTTCACAACCCATTCAACTTGGCTTGCTGTCTAATCGACTTGGGTTTTGATTTTAGTTTCTGGAATAACCAATCTATAAGTGATTTGTTTTGGAATTTCTTCATTCTTCTATCCATTAGGCGCACAGTTCACGTTGGCTTGATTGAAACGAGGCGTGGAAACCTCCTTATGCAAAGAAGGAGAGAGTGACCATAAGTTGTACCTTAGAACCTCTTCAATCTCCAAAACACAGGTATTTTCCATCCAGAGAGAGAAGGCGTGGAAACGGTGGAGAACTTGACAAAGTTGAAGGGCCTCCAGGCCATCTTTGGACCTAAGAGACTACACGTAATAACATAGTGGTTCCTCCAAGTGCCCACTAAACTCCCCTCCTCCCTTGGACTCGTAATTACAACATTAAGGTTGAATAATGACCCTCAATCGTCTTACCTATATAATTATGCTGGCTTATTAGTGACTGAGTAGGTATTATATTCATTTAAGACCTAAAGGGTTGGGCATCGCATTCTCCTTTTGAAAAAAAAAATTTTTAGGTTCCCCTCGTAACATTTTTCAATTGACTATGTGGATAGAGTTAGATCTTTTTGCGGATAAGCTGAGGTCTGTGGAAGAGGGGTTATTTTTTTCCTGTTTGAATGCCTCCGGGGGATCCATTAATAAGGGGGATCTTTGAAAGATATCTTTTTCTGGATTGAGAAGGGGGGACTCAGCAGAAATAATAGGACTGAACATTTCGCGGAATATTTTTCTTTTAAAATGTGTAATCAAATAAACGAGCGTGGAGGGCCCATGAAGTCATCGATATTTCCAAACGTCAGTCATCATACGAATGACTTACGCATGACGAGGTGATTTCTGAGCATACCTTTGTGGTCTAGAACAGCAGACAAGAAGAATCAATTCAGAATGTTCAAAAACGGATTTCCATTGAGAAGCTTTCAACATTTTCAAACCAACTGCAATACCATTATTTTTTAAAGGTTTACCGAAATTCAATTGAGACCTAAAAAATGAAAACTTCAACCCGGATGTACGAGAATAAAAATCACTTTTACGTGTTCTTCAGAAATCTTGTTCGGGATTTTTACTTAACTTTCGGAATGTTTTCCTGAAATTTAGGCTTTTGAAACAATTTATCATTTCAAAATCAGCTCACACAGAGGTTTTTCCGCCGTTTAGGAAGTTGACCATAGTAACGTTTACGTACCAGATGCCATCAAATTAATGGACATTCATGTGTTGGTTTTGGCCAGTTGTCCGAAAATCACATCTGTATTCAACGTGAAACACTCAAAATCCAAAAAACCCGGGGTTTCTGGTGTCCTGGCGCCATGGTAACGATTTGATCCACAGCGCTTAAAATGATATATCTCATTGAAATCCAGAAGTAAATTGATGATGTTCCCTGAATTTCAAAGCTTGGGTACCATTAGTAAGGCTTAATAGGAACCGAAATATTGAAATCAACGAAACAAGCAATAGCAACAATGTAGATCGGCCCAACAAATTACAGTACTTCAAACGAACTAGGAATGGAGTCTACTGAATGATAAAATCCTTCTTCGCCGAGCTGTCGGTTAATATATTACCTTTTTCAGGGCTCGAAGGATGGTTTATTCAGTGAGCATACCAAGAGACAAAATACATATTGATATTTGTCTAATTGTTTTGTTTTGAATGCTGATGTTTGATTCATTGTTACATTTAATAGATACCATAACACTTAATTCTTAATAATTATGGTGGCACCTCCACCAACCCCCTTCAAAATGACTCAAGGTATGCTCACTGAGTAAATCCTTCGAGCCCTGAAGAAGGTAATATATTAACCGACAGCTCGGCGAAGAAGGGTTTTATCATTCAGCAGACCCCATTCCCAATCCGTTTGACGAACTGAAACAAACAAATGATCCCATTGATCAACTGAAATTTGAACGGATATTTGGCATGCGGTCTCCTGCGTTTCACAATCGTATTCCTTACGTTCTCATAGGGAGCGAATGGTTACAAAGCTACAGAGCTCTGGATGGTCTCATTCGATTCCAAAAAAAAACTCTGTTCAATTTCTCCCTTGCGAGGGAAAAACATTAAATCATGTTTAATGTTTTTCCCTCGCAAGGGAGAAATTAGATTGCCGATCACTCAGCTGATCAGTGACCACTCAGGCGCCTTCAGCATTCTCCATTGACCCTGCTTCTCAAATTTCAGCTTCCTGCGTTCAAGAGGAGAGAAAATGGCCTTGGAGCTCACTCAGCTGATCAGTGACCATCTTGGTACAACTAGACCCCAAATGGAGCCGATATAACGTGGTACCTAACTAAGAAATCGGTCCGTGGTAACTAAGAAAAAAAGGCGTTGCAGATTTGCGTGTCGGAATTCACAGAATGACCCCCAGCCCTAAAACATTAAACATGTTAAAATTCAATTCAATTTTGAATTGATGAAAAAACAATAAATTTATATCGAGAGTTTTCGAGTTAAGGCGATTTGAACATTACAACCCCTATTTTTCAGGCCTTGGAAGTGACTGACACTGACCTAAAGCTTTTCGGCACAACTAGACCCCAAATGGAGCCTTTGTACTCAACAAATTTCATCAAATTCGGTGTCTGGTACTTAACTACGATAAGTCCGCGTACGACGGACGGACGGATTTTTTTTTTTTTTAATTTGATTTTTGGATTACAAAATTGGTACTAACTAGGTATTTTTGAGGTCATAGAAAACAATTAATGGCAATAACTTTAATCAAAACTCTCAGTCTCTGGATGTAAGAGAATAAACTTAAACCAGTGCAATCTCGGTTGATTGCGGACAAGAACGTCGTTGTATCTCGGCCGCTCAGGTAGTTCTTCAAGGGTTCATTTGGAACCCATCCCTTTCCATCTATAAATCGATGCCCGTAAGTTCCCCGGACTTATCTCTGATCCCCCACCTTGAGATGATGAATTCATTCACCACCCCGAACGTGCCACACCCACTCCAACATTTAGAGTTTTTTTTCTCCTATTTTTTTTCCATCTTTATTGTCACGGGGACCCTTTCATAATAATGTAATTACGCGCGGGGGTGGAGTTACAAGACGGAAAACGATCTTTCTCACACCACCTTGGGGCCGTATAGAAATACCCTTTGTTTCCTAGGCGAAGAGGGTGGGAGGTATAGTTAAAACTCATTTAAAAGTAATCACCCCTTTCAACGGGTCATTAGCTTCATGTGTGGTATTTTTTGTGTGACAAATTATTGATTATTTTCCATTTTTTCCCTTCTCGTTGACTGATGTATAAATTCGAGAATATCAACGACAAAGGTGTGAGACATCCCCGGGTAGGTTCAGAAAAAAAGATATATTCGAACTCTTCGAAAGAATACATTAATGTAATATGCATAACATTAAAATACTCTATAAATACGTTGTCGATATAAAAAATAATAAGGATCTTCATAGAAACGGATTTCCCTCTCTCTTGAAAAACTTTCGAATTCCGACTTACGAGGGCTTAAAATCTGGACCCATACTGCATGATCATAAACCTGAATAATGACCCAAAAGCCTCTCAAGCCTCTACATCTTTTCATTTTCAATAATTAATACCTTCAGTTTAATTTATTACAATAATTAAATTATTTATTACAATAATTAATACCTTCGGTTGAATTATTAGTTTTATTTATTATCTTATTTAATTCAACAATTATACCGTAGGAATCGGACATAGAACTAAATTCGTACCCTTCCAAATTGTGTTCTAAGGTTTTTAAGTCCCAGTTAAAGTAAAACTGATAATATGTTTTGGTTGTAGACTTTTTAATTTTCAAATAAGAGTGGGCTTTTTCGACAAGTCCTTTCTTGTTTCGAATCACTTCTATTCATGGAGAGCTTTCTACAACCCTCTGTACTCTTGTGCTCTACAAAGAAATCTCGTCCTCTTGATGTTGGATTGAAAATTACAACCAGAGGGTTGCCGAAAGCTCTCCACGAATAACAGCGATTGGACTTTGATTGTAAAAAAAGAAAAAAAAAACACGTATTTGTAAAATTGATATTAAAACAAATTCAAAACACTGCGAATTATTACACAAAGGTTTATTATTTTTCTTTACAGATCACTCGCCAGCAAAGAACACAGCTTTGCCATTGTCACTAACACCCAACTAAGTTTTTGCTTCATAAACGAGTTAATTTGGATGAAATAAAAAATTCCCACTCCATTCAAAGAAATAAAGAATTTCTTAATTTAGAAATTCGATTACTGGTTGCTAAGGACGCAAAACTAAGTACAACTCGAAGAAACGAACAACGATCGCATTTTGGTCAGCTATAATATGAACCAATATTAAACCTCTTTTGCGGTTCACTCTCGTGTTTCTGATTTATCGTAAGTACAACCCTTAACTTCTCGTAGGGAGCGAACGGTTTGTCCTACGAAGCTCCTCGTGGTCTCAAAAATTTTAAAAATTCAATACTATTTAAAATGGGAGAAAAACGAAACCTTTATTTCAAAAGTTTTCGAGCTAGGGCACTTTTGAAAATTTCAACCCTCAATTTTCACCCCTTAGAAGTGACCAAAACAACCAAAAGCTTTGCCTCACAAATAGACCCTAAATGGAGCTCATATACCAAATTTGAACCAAATCGGTCCAGTGTTGCTAAGAAAAGTGCTGCGTACGGCGGACGGACAGAAAATTTTTTATTCATTTTTCGGATTCTACGTACCTTGAAACGTAAAACATCAAATTTTGAGGGGGGGTTAAAATGTTTTTTCTGTTCGATTCCAAAGGCTTATTATTGAAAATAATAAACCAAAAGGCTGAAGAAAATAATTATTTTTATGATATTGGGTAATCATACTCTATTATTACGACAATTTTGAACACAGAGGAGGTGATTTGTTCAGAAAATAATGAACCGTTGTGTAATAATTTGCAGCGCTATTGCAATTCGAAAAATCATCAATGTCAAGCTACATGTGAATTAAAGTGGTGACATGGGGTTTACTGTGACGAAAGAAGAACTTGAATCAACAGCATCTTGAAACGAACTCAACAAAATAGGTTGTAGACCACCTGTTGGTCAACTCGGGATTAAAAAGAAGAGTTTATGAGGCTAATTGTGATTTATCGGTTTCCGAGGCACGTTGTCAGTTTAGCGGTACTGAGAGGCACGAGCGGATGTGAGTGGGAGTCAACCAGGAGGCTCATCCAGATCTCATGAACTGCGCTTCTGTTCAGAGGGGTTCTTCTTTTGGAATTCACTTCCACTCCAAGATTTGTCTTTCCAATGTGTTTTAAAGACTGCCAAGTTGAGTGGAGAGTGTGGTTCCCTCACACTGAACTGTTCGATGCAAAAATGATAGATGAACAGCACCTTTGAACGAGAATGAATTCTGTGAATCCTGCCGGATCCAACAGTCTCCCCGAATCATTGTTCACTCCATAAGCATTCCTTACAATTTCCGATACTTTAATTTCCATAACCTAAATCCACATCAAAATCCCAGTGAAACCATCATAAAGAACTTGACATCTCATCCATTCCACTCAGCTGATTTACGAAATGCATCAACAGAGCTGCCAACCTTTTGATATTTTCGTTTTTTGATCACGAACACGTGATGTTTTCTAGTTTTCGAGTAAATTTATTAGCAGCAAAAACTCTATAATGATAATTTTATTCGATATTTCGTGAGAACATGTTCAGTGGTTTGTGTGCGGCAAACATGAATTTTCCATGTCCTCAGTTTCCACACATCGATTCTGTAGTGAATCGAAATTCATCTTCTTCTTTTTGATTCAAACCGACCTTTTTTCTCTCCTCGCTTTCGGAGAAACTCATGACGGCCTTGAAGGCCTGTTAATCTTGGGATAACTGAAGGGAAACGTTTTATGATTTAAATTGGTTCATTGGTAGTATAATAGTTTTGCACGGTCCCTGGATGTGAGCATAACTAAGGCTTTTGCCTATAACGTTGAAACGGCGCATCCAATCCTCTCTGGCACTTTTCAGACCCTTTCAAGCAATTTCGGTTTTTCGGGCAAATCCATACGAAACTGGCGCGATTAAGATTGAACACTGCCTTAAATAATCACAGAGATATTTAATTACACATTATATACCTCATTAAATAAACCTCGGACCATCGCACCTTGGATTGTGCTCGTCTTCACATCTTGTGATATTGAGAGTAAAGGAATTGTGAATTGCGCGTAACATAATTATACAATCAATTATCAGGTGAATGTCAGTAAGGAGTAGGTTCAACAACTGTACAGAAGCTCGCCTGAGGTTGATGACAGCAGTCTGATATGAAGTTGTAGGTACCTAACCCATATTAATTGGGTTCTACATGATCTCCTAGTTTTCTGTATTAAGGAAGCACAGATTTTCTCTTAAGATGCACTGTGCAACCACTCTACGATGCAACTATCTCAAAAACACGAGAAGAATAAGAAACCCTCAACGTCCTTCTCTTCAAGAGTTTCTTTTCTGGATACTCCCTCTTCTTCGCTCTCTTAAGACCTCCGCTTCCCAGATGACCTGGTGATTCCGCAAGACGTCTTTCGATCGTCAAAAACGAAAAACTCGTTCCGATCCATCAAGTCCTCAGAGTGTCAAGCGGCCATAAATCCGTTCGGGCGAGAAGGTTCCGCGATAGCATCGCTCGCCTGTCATACTCGTGTTCGGCCGGGAGTTTCGAGCGGCTCGTGCCGGCGATCGTGACCGCATTGAAGGCGTAAGGCCTTTCACAGGGGCCACTCATCAAGTCTCGGGAGCCGAGATCGCTGATTCATAAAACTCAAATTGAGTACTCTTATCGAGCAACTATGCAAACCGGATCTTGGTAAACTTCGATCGACACAACTTAGATATTGACCAACACGCAATTAGGTGTCTACAGTGGTAAATATTTGCCGTAATAGCAACAATAACAACAGTTATCAACAACCTACCACGAAGCAAAAACTTCTCTAACGTACCCAGGGCTGAATAGTTGTGCACTGGATTCTAAGACACGTAGTCAGCGGAAATGACTTTGCTGATTCGGCTGCCAGATGCCCGCCTTTACCATATTTGAGGAGTTTAGCAGAGGCTATTCGTTAAAACTCGGTAGCCGACCTCAGTGAATCATAAAATTTAAGTTTACGAGCAACTCTAACCAGTTCACCAATTCGAAAAGATGGAATATTTCACATGGAGCAACAGACTTGAATGACAAGTTGAATTTGGAGCCACATTCTATTTGTGCTATTCTATTTTGCAAATATATAATGCAAGATAGTTTTCGAAGAGAGTTTCAGTTCTTACAAAACTGCAGTGGGTAGTTATTTGACGTTATAGTTGGCGCAAACCTTTCAAACATACCTGGACTGAATAATTTATTATGCAATGGATAACATGACACATTTGTTAGGGGGAATGACGTTGCTGATTCGACTGCCAGATGCCTTCCTACACCTGATATAAGGAGCTTTACAATGTCAACCGAAAAACTCGATAGCCGAGGTCAGTGATTCATAAAATCAAGAGGTTCTCCAGCAAGTGTACAAACCAAATTTTGGTTTGAAGTCTCTTTCAAAGAAGAAATTATTAATATTGAGCAGCAGACTTCGATAACAAGTTGAACTTGGCTTCACGTATCGTTTGGAGGAAATGACGATGCTAATTCGGATGCCATATTGGAACTTATCACAATAGATAACTATTGGTTCTTCTACCAGACCCTGCTCTTGTCATAAAAGCCATTCATTACTTAATCCAGAAGAGTGTTTGAAATAGCAAGTACGGTAAGTGTATATGCTTAGGTGCTGTTGCATCCAAAAAACCTTAGATAAGTTGGATGAGCATTTCTGCTTCTCTTCTAGAGCACTCCAGTGCGCAACCTAGACCATTGGAATGTTGAATAAAGTGATCGGGAGAAAGTAAAATCAAATGTGTTAGCGTCAAAACAATTTGTTTAAATATACAATATATATTTTGTATATAAATTTGTTTAAAAAAATATGTATATTATACATATTTTTTTAAACAAATTTGTATATAAACTTAAAATTAAGTGGTGTTGTGTATTCTCAACGAAAAACCAAAGTGATACTAGGCCTGACAAGTTTTACAGCCAGTTTCCTTTCCTCGCCTGAAGTTCTTGACACGTCGAAACGGTACGGGCTGTTCACACGTCAAAACGGAAAAACCGCCCGTAATTCAATTATTCGACGCTAATTCAATTGACCACCATTATCGCAGATTTATCGCGTGCTAGGAAATTAATCATGAAAAAAAATCCCTCTGAGAAGCTATTCATCACACAAAAATTAGAATCCTTCAAGACCCTCACAAAGGAGGCGCGCCCTTATTAAATTTTCGGGAAACGAAACTTCATAGCGTAGTAAAGGGTTTATCACCTTTTTCTTTCTCGAATCGTATACCAAAAGAGCGGTAAATATGGGCTTAAGGAAGACTCGGAGGAAAAAAGAAGAAAAAACCGCTTGGATCGGCTGGGTTATTTATGTCGGCTTAAATCCTTCGAAGGTTGGGATTGCTAACGAGGGGTGTAAATTACAAGGAGGCAACAGAAAACTCAAAAGTCTTGAGAGATTTCTCGAGTGTTTACGAGACTGATTGGCGAAGGTCTGCGCGGGTGGATGGGATGATTGGCGAGGTGGTTGGCTTAATGGCAGGTCGATGAAGTCGAAGTTTTCAATGAAAGGTGTGGGACGCATATTTCAGGGCGGAAACAGGCGTCAAGAGGGCGATTTTGATTGAAGCGCCACTTAGTGGTCAAGCGGTCGTAAATCAGGTGTTAACTGGGCAAGGGTTTTTTAATGCAATGTGCAGGTACTCATACCAAATCAATGTCATCAGAATCAGCTTGGAGTAGGTATATCGTGAGAAATCGGCGTACTGGGAAAATCAAGTTAGTTACGTATGCATATATGGAACCATCCAAGATAATGTTCAGACACTATTAAATTAATAAATTAAATATAAATCAGGTCATTTTTCTTGCGGGCTGCGAAAACCAAGTTAGTCATGTAAGCATACGTGTGGATGTTTCTTTTGGTTGGATGAAATTTATATGGAACCACCTAGAATATTATTCAGACATTAATTTCAAATCATTTTAATCATCAATTTAATCATTTTCCATCACAGTTTCTCCTAGGACGAAGATTTCGATGTATTTCTGCAGTAAACCGAAATTTACACCACAAAAACTGTAGGAACTCGGATTAAATGTGTATAAGCTAGTTTATTGCATTTTAAGCCATTACAATAAATCATCAAAATTACGTCAATGTCACAAACTAATCATCTTTTTAAAAGTGTCTTCGCGTTGCTACGCAATACCAATACTCATCAGCTGTACTGTAGTTGAGCAGTACCTACTAACTTCATCATGATGCTACATCTTCTCCCCTCCTAAGAGAAGCTTCCATTACTAGCCCCTCGTCACTCTCCTGCGCAGCTGATCGGCGTGTTTTCTCTTCTGTATCCCTTCAACTTCAACGATGTACGAGAGAAGTCCTGTCTTCTTCCGGATGATCCCTTCGATGAACGAATTCCTATGTGGATCCTTCACCCATACGGTTTTCCCCTCTTCAAAGTCTCGTGCTCTCGATTTCTTGTCGTGATTTATCTTTTGGACGACCAGCGAGTTATCAATAGTAGATTCTACACTTGGTTTCAACAGATCCAATCTACTACGAATGGCACGTCCATAAAAAAGTTCGGCTGGAGAACGCCCAGTGGTTTTCTGTGGTGTGATCCTATATGCAAACAAGAACTTTTGAAATCGCAAGTTGGCATCTTTTATTGACCCCAGGGATTTCATTCTGGATTTGAAAGTCCTAACCTCCCTCTCAGCCAACCCGTTCGTTTTCGGGTGGTATGGTGCAGACGTAATATGAGTAATATTATTGTCTTCGCAGAATGTCTTGAACTCAAAACCTGTGAACTGGGCCCCGTTGTCACTCACTATCGTACGTGGCAAGCCACATCTAGCGAAGACTTCACGTAGAATTTGAATTGTTTTGCTGTGATTTTATCCATTGGGAATATCTCCAACCATTTCGTCGATGCGTCAACTAGTATGATCCAGTATTTGCCCTGGAATGGTCCGCAGAAGTCAATGTGAATACGAGACCATGGCTCCCGAGGCACTGACCATGAATAGAGAGGAACCTCCTGTTCGTTGGTCCGATGCTGTTGACAATCTCCGCACAGTTTCACATGATTCTCAATGTCACTGTCCATCTTTGGCCACCACACGTGACATCGCGCCACTGATCGCATACCCGTAATTCCAGGATGACCCTCATGGAGTACCCCCATCACAGATTGGCGTAGAGCCGTCGGAATTATCAGTCTTCCGTGCCAAAGAAGGAGTTTGTCTTCATACGAAAGCTCTAAACGTTTCTCAAAAAAAGTGTGTAATTGCTGGTCTAATATGTTCTCCTTGCTAAGTGGCCAGCCATCCTGTACATATCTCACCACCTTTGACAGCAAAGGGTCCTCCAAGATAAGCCTCTTTAACTGTCCCTTGGAGATTGCGATGTCTTCCAGTCTAATATGGAGCAGTTTATTTCCATATTCCGTACCGTCTGCTTCTGACTCCGAAGGCTGTGCAGTTTGAATAGGAAGTCTGGATAGCGCATCGGCAGTTACATTGTCTTTTCCCTGTTGGTATTGGATCTCGTAGTCGAAGGCTGACAATGTAAGTGCCCATCTGGTGAGGCGGTTTGCGGCTAGCTTAGGAATTTCATTTTTCTCGCCTAGTAGGTGAATCAACGGTTTGTGGTCCGTTCGGATTATGAAGTGTCTTCCCACTAAATATTGTTTGAATTTTGACACTCCGAATATTATAGCTAGAGTCTCCTTGTCAAGTGAAGAGTATTTCTTCTCCGCTGGTGTTAATTTTCTAGACGCGTAATATACAGGTTTCTCAACATTGTCTGTATACCTATGAAAAAGTACAGCCCCAATGCCCACATCGCTAGCATCTGTTGAAAGTACAAGAGGTACATTTGCGTCGTAGTGTGCTAAGCAATCTGAGTTCAAGAGTGTTTTCTTCGCGTTCATTATGATACTCCATTGTCCATTGTCCATTTCCAGTTAGCTCCCTTCCGCAAAAGCTGACGCAATGGAGCACACACCGACTGCAGATTGGGTACAAATTTGCTGTAGTAGTTTATTGCCCCTAATATGGACCGCAACTCTTTATCATTCGTAGGATGAGGCATTTGTATGATTGCTTCCAAATGCTCGGAAGTTGGCTTGATACCATTCTCATCAACCAAATGGCCTAAGTAATTAATCTGGTTTTGGAACCACTTACATTTTTCCATCTGAGTCCTGAGGCCAGTTGTCTTGAGTCGATGTAGAACTTCTCGAACTCTCGATAAGTGCTCTTCAACAGTAGATCCCGTAATAATTATATCGTCGATGTAATTTGCTACTCCTGGAATCCCAGCTAGTACGGCCTCAATCGTCCTCTGAAACAAACCAGGTGCAAACGACACGCCAAAAGGTAGTCTCTTGTAACGAAAAAAACCCTTATGCGACGATATCACCAAGTATTTCCGAGATTCCTCCTCTACTTCCATTTGAAGATAGGCATCCCTTAAATCGATAATCGAAAATTGTTTACCACCATTCAACTTGGTTGCCAACTCTTCGAATGTGGGTATTTGATGGTAGTCCGTATGAATACATGGATTGATTGTGACTTTGAAATCCCCGCATAATCTTAATTTTCCATTGGGTTTCATGGCAATTACCAATGGGGAGGCCCACTCGATCGGTGTTTCAGTAGCATTAACCTCCTCTAAAATGTCAGCATCAACCAATCTCTGCAATTCTTTTTCAACGGCTCCCTTCAACGCGAATGGAACACGTCTGGGGCGGAAAACTTTCGGCACTGCATTGGCTTTCAAATGAATTACCGCTTTATGGTTCTTTATTGTCCCCGTGCCCTCTTTAAAAACTTATGCAAATTCTCTAGCGATTTGTTGCAAATGCTCCTTAGTCTGGTCCTCTGTGTATGTCCTGCGAATCATGGCACCCGGAGGCAGTTCTATTCCAAATGCCAGGATCCAGTCCATCCCAAAAAGCGGTGTATCACTGAGTTTTGTTACGATAACTGGGAGGTTTAGCTGCTTGCCAAACCCGTGAACACCTATCCGGGCTTCCCCCAGTGTTTCAATCTTGTGTCCCGTGTAGGCTGTGAGGCTGGTTGTTTTTACCAAGCGGGGGGAACCAATAGTATTCCAAACTGTCTCATTGATCACGGATTTGGACGCCCCTGAGTCAAACAGCATCTCGACCATAACTCCATTAAGCTTTACCTTAACGTAAGCTTCACTACCCTTCTTGATTCACCTAATGGAATAGACAAATACCTCTTCTTCATCAACTGACTCAACCCCTGATGAATACTGCTCCCGAAGCTGGTTCGTTCGTCCAAGTTGTTTTTTTATCGAGACGTCTCCTGATTTGATGCACACTCTGGTAAAATGATCTGTCTTCTTGCAGTACTTACACTGAAACCCTTTTGCTGGACATTTATTCGGGTCAGCGTGTATTGTGTCCCCGCACTTGAAGCAGTGCTTCCCTCTAACTAATGTAACATGCCTTTTTCCCTTGTTGTGCTGGATATTAGGACTATCTACAAGTTTGTTACTATGTGTTACACTAATTGCGTTGGTAACGAAAGCTTTGTTCCTAGGGCTAGAAGTTTGTTGAATAATATCTTGTTGAAATTTCGCATTCTCCAGAATTTGTGTAAATGTTTCTATGTCCTCAAATCCACTCTTGACGGATGGGTGTTTGCGTAATATCTCTTGCTGCCAGCTCGTGTTATTAATTCCGAAAACGAATTGATCTCGGATTCGTTCACGGAGTGTATCGCCAAATTGACATTTATGTGCATGGGCTCGCAGACGTGTAATGTACTCAACAACTGTCTCGGACTCTGCCCTAGTAACTTGAGTGAATTTGAGGCGCTCACAAAGAGACATATCTTTTCTTCCGTAATTCTTCTCTAAAACTGCTACGAGATCGTCAAAGGTTACCGCCTCCAACTCCTTAGGATAGAAATGGTCAATAAGTACCCTAAACGGCCTAGCACTTATTTCGGCTAAGAGGTAGTCCCTCTTGTGATCATCTACTCGCACCCGACATGCACGGAGAGCATAGCCGAAACGGTAGTACCAATACTCCCACTTTCATTATCTGCATTAAAATTTTCCACATCAAAATCCTTGAAGTGAATGGATTTCTTATTAGTAGAGTCTTCTCTGTCATTATCGCTATCGTCATCAAACGTTTTCTTACCTCTGCTCTTCTTCCTCGTCGCCATTCTGTAGGAACTCGGATTAAATGTGTATAAGCTAGTTTATTGCATTTTAAGCCATTACAATAAATCATCAAAATTACGTCAATGTCACAAACTAATCATCTTTTTAAAAGTGTCTTCGCGTTGCTACGCAATAGAGGTGTGTCGGTACAGCTGTACCGGGACTGTGGAACCGAGTATCAGGTTGGAACGGTTCCACGCAGTGACAAAAACTCGACCCTTACCGGTCCAGTTCCACGGACTGATAAGATATCTTAAGATGGCTCTGGACCGGGAAGAGAATCTTTTCTATCGGTCCAGTTCCATCCTCACCAATCAGAATGATCTGATCAATCATCTCATCAATCTGATCATTCTGATTGGTGAGGATGGAACTGGACCAGTAAGGGCCGGTTTCACCAACATTTTGATCGGAGTTCGAGGGCCGATTCAACTACTGAACCGAGAAAATGGATTTCACCAGAGGCGATCAACGCCTTCCTCGGTTCATCCGGCGTTTGGCGCTGATCGCTCAATTTTGGCTGGTTAATCGGTTTGATCTTCGTTTAAAGCGACGGACGTGGACGCCATTGTTATTTTTCCTATTCCGTCGAGCTGTTTTTCGTCCGTGTTTTGCTGGAGTTTTTATCATGTCACGAGCTTTTGTGTGCACCTTCTCGTAGGTATCATACGGGAGTGAGAAAGGACAACGAAATTGTGAACCATTTCATTAATCGCGGTCCCAAAAAAATCCATCGCAGGACGTCGCTATTTCAGCCTACAAGTTTCGTTACCATCTCCGATATTTCCGTTTCCCAGTTGCTGTGTGCATTCATTTTACGTACCTATTGTGAGTAGTTGGTTTTGCTGATGTTAATCATAATGAAAATAAAATTGTTACATACCTATATCATTTCTGGTGAATACATATTTTTTCGCAAGATCCCCCCTTCATATTTCTTTTTTTCTCGTTAGGTGTTTACTGAAGATTGCTTACTTACGTCGTTTATATTCTTGTATAGTTGTTTGATTGAATCATTATTCTTATTATTTGATTACGCATTATCTCAAACAATTATGCCGAAAATTCTTTTCTTATTATTTACTTACCTACGAATTTATTTTTGTTTGCACCATAATCAGCATAGGTAGGTAGGAGAAAAAAGAACAGATTTGTTGCAACATAAGATTGACTTGGAGAAATGTGTAAGCAGATGAACAAATCAATTCATACGTATCACGTTTTATTGAATACAATAATTATAATTCTAATTCATTCATTCTTATAAAATGCGTACATAGAATTTCACACAAGTACCGATCGTAGTAGTATTTCATGAATGCTGAAGTGATAATGGGTTTTCTTGACATGAAGAATGAAATTCACCTTATTTGTTCAGAAAAGACATCATTGACATACAGTTCGTAGCCTTTTATCCGAAATCTGAAACAAAAATTTGCATCCGCACATTATAAAGCAGTTAGCTATGTCTACTAGCTCAGAGTAGTTGAAAGTAACGGTGAGTAGGTACCTATATGGTTTAGGAGTCATGCAGTAAGGCACATTTGTAGAAAAACCCGGAGAGCCTGGAAGAGGGAATCACCAGGGATAAAAGTAGGTAAAGGTACTCACGTTGATGAAGTAGGTAGACGTCCAATCGAAAATCTGAACTCCAACAATCATAATGAACAACACAAATTATAGCGCTGAAAGAGGATAGTTGACGTATTGATGAAATATCGCGGATTGAATGAAGTCATAACTATCGAAAAAGTGATTCTGCGGGAAAACTGTCACAAAACAATGTCGTTATCTCTCGTATCACTGACAGGGAAACGGGTTATTTACATACTAGTAAATAAATTGACTCATTACATACCTTAGGTATCTTCATAAAACGGTGTATTTACTCGCGCATCTTTTACGTCGCACATGGTTTTTCACGAGAGTTCAACAACCGGGGCAACATCGATTAGAACACATCGAGACAATACAACCCAATCGATACACTGAATCGATTTATCGAAAAACCTATCGACTCCTAATTGCCTCCAAAATACAAAAAACAATGTTGATTCAAGACATTCAACAGGGAAGAGTTTCCCGCGTAAATACAAAATAATAGCGGACCATCTATGCTCAAACTTCACACTCCCTCCCATAGATAGGGAGCTTATTAGTATTTACAACATGAAATAACATCAACTCTAATTTGGTATCATCAAATTATTTGAATAGGCAAGGCTGAGCATTGTGCAATAAGACCTATAAATGAGATGATCTCTCTGAATTTCAGAAACCGACTGTAAGGGACTCTGCAAGACTATAGTGTTCGTTTTAATTTACAAACGCTTTTTTTTTTTTTTTTTTTTTTTAATAATTTTGAAAGTGTCGTTCTTGTTCAGAAATTCAGGAAGGCCATCAGGAATCTCCACGCAAACAGTGGTAGTGAATTTTCATTTAAAATTTCATATCCAATTGGGAAGCAATGAAATCGAACTTTACACATAAACATCAGCTAATAGTGCTAATAGTGCTACAGATGCGTAGATCTCCAATGTTTCACGGTCATACTTTTAACAATGACAACTATTTAAATACTTAACAATTGGCTTAACTTTTTTTTTTTTTTTTTTTGGCTACTGAACGACTCTGTTACCTTTTCCAGTTATTTAAAATTTGGAATGAAGGTTTAAACTAAGAAATTTAATGTTTCGAACTGACTGACATAATTTAACTATTTACTGATTAATATAAATCAAGAAGATAAGTTGGTTGAGGGTTAATAAAGTATGGAATTTGGTTTCTGGTCTATTAAAACCAGGTTACCAATTGGAGAGAATTTGGCTTTTGGTCTGCAACAAAACCAGGTTACTGAACAGGCAGAGGTGACCAAGTGTGGAGGTAAAGGTGACTTTTGGCATAATTTTTCGAATTTTATTTTCAACATAATTTTTCAGGGTCTCCAATTTTTTAATAATTATAATTATTACTTTTGTTTAGTATTTAGCAAAAATGTAATTTAATAATAATTTGATTTTTTTTTTTTTTTAAATTATTAGTCACAAATGTGTTTATGATCCCTACAGTGTTGGTGTCAACATGGTGTTGTAGGTATCCTTCTTTTAAACTGAATTCACCTTTCAATGGTTTAGAATTTTTGTACTTGACTCCAGATTTATCTTTCTTTTGGACATCTAATATTTTAAGCTCAGAGTCATTTTCTAGATCTATGACTATCAACATACATTTTAAAAATTTAAATTTTTGTTTATTAATAGAACGCCCAATTTTTTCTTTTAACCTTTTTTTTTATTGTCTAGTAGAATCTAATGTGTGTCATCCTATTCAGTTGGTAAGCCACGTATGCTCTGGAGTAAACCTAAACATCTCAATTTCTATTTTTAGAGTTACTGTTTCAGAGAAAGTGAAGCTGACCTCAATCCTAGATCTGTTTCAATTTACTGACTACTCCCTCCTAAACTTACATTGATTTACTGAGTGCTCACCCCTAAAACTATTTCAATTAGCTGAGTACTCCCTCCTAACATGATATCAATTAGCTGAGTACTCCCTCCTAACATGATATCAATTAGCTGAGTACTCCCTCCTAAAATTATATCAATTATCTGAGTACTCCCTCCTAACATTATATCAATTAGCTGAGTACTCCCTCCTAAACCTATATCAACTTCCTCAATGCATAAATTACTTGGTTTTTTTTTTTTTTTTTTTTTTTTGCAATGTGAGTTTTACTGTGTTTATTTATTTCCAATAAATACGATTTAAGTTTCTCTGATGATCAATTAGCGAGATAAGTATTAAATGCAACAAAAAATGGCTGTCATGATCGCCTGTTTTGACTACCTAGATTATCTTTCAAAACGTCAATAGATTTTACTTAATTTTATAACTAAAGTTCAAGGATATTGAGCCTAATGTTAGTTTTATGATTGTGAAAGGATTTTCTATCAGTACTGAAGCCTAATGCACTCGTCTTAGGTTGCTTCAAGTATTATTGTCCTAAAGACAATCAAATCTTTCATGAATTCCACTTTCAAATCGGCTGTTCTGACTACCTAGATCATCTTTCAAAACTTCAATAGATTTTACTTTATTTTATAACTATAATTCAAGTATATTGAGTCTAATATTTGTTTTATTATTGTATAAGGATATTCTATCAGTACTGAAGCCTAATGTACTCGTCTTTGGCAGCTATAAGAAATATTAACATAAAAACAATCAAATCTTTTATGAATTCTACTTTCAAGTGCTTCTCTTAACCTGATGAATTAATTGAGATTTGTTTATAGTTTCCTAACTCTTGATAATACGGAAATACAATGAGCATTGTTAGAGGTCGCACCTGTAGCTTTTACACAATATATAAGATTTAGATAGGTTTTAACCACCATACGGAAAGATGACTGCTGCAGCACAGCGACCAGGGTTTTGATTCCAATTATCATCATCATGTTGTCATCTGAGGTTACTGACAGCTGCAGTTTCCAAGGGACAGGATACTAGGACCAGAGTATCTACATCTGCAATTTCCTCCTGTGACTCAGTAATGGATTAGTGTTAACAGAGTATTGGTAACATATTAATCATGAAGGAGTAATGATTAATGTTAATGATTACGTGTTATAGTAATAGTAACGGAGTAATGGATTAGTGTAATGGTAACGGAGTAATGGATTAGTGTAATGGTAACGGATTCGTGATATTTTAGGAATGGTAACGGATTCTGTCAGCAATGGACTATAACGAAGTAAAGGTGAGAGATTTCTTTCTTCTTGGTCCAGTAATAAATCAGACATGGGCATAGGTACTCTTTTTCCTCTGCTTTTCTTTCGTTTTGTTTGTTTCAAGTGGAGTACTGCTTGGAGTTACATTATTTAGACTTTTCGCATCGTAGGATAAGGTGGGGTTGTATAATGTGTTCGTCGGCCCCCTTTCCTTTTTTTTTATTTCTCATTTTCTTTGTTTGTTCAGATGCTGGTTTGGGGCATTGCCAAACCACACACTCATAACACACAATAGCCTATAGTTTGCAGTTACTTGAGGCATATCCTTGAAGGCTACATACCTTACTGACATTTGAATCAAGTCTTGATTTTCTAGCAGGATTTATGTGTCTTGTTTTAGGTTTGATTAGCGTTGCTTGTTTTATATCTTCATCATCATGCTGGTTGAATAGGTACTACCATGTTGGATGAAATGGTCTTTGTGTTCTTTTTGTTGTTTACCTTCCCCTTCGTTGTTAACAGAATCTATCAACATGATATGAGGATAGACCTTTTTAACTTCTTTAATAAAGTCATATTTCAGCACCATCATCATGAGTAACTCATGGGCATCTTCGGAGTTGGTTTACCTGATCATTCATTGATCCTTGCCAGAAAGGTGCATCTTCGATGAGGTCGTATTTCATGGTTTTTAGTTCATCTCGATGCATGTTGCATCATCTCTGCATGTTGATGCATCATTGTAGCTTGTTTGCATAATATGCTATTGAAGTGTCTCCATTATTTCCTTGGGTTCTCGGAGTTCCTGGACCATTCGTGAGAAATCATCATCCAAGTTCGAACCCAGATATGCCAGTAAGTACATTGTTTTTGATTTGGATCTTCTCTGATTCATTGTACTGTTCTGCAGGCTTCTGTGAGTAGTCTATCACAAAAAGACTATCATTTGCGAGCAATTGAATACGAATTCCATTTTTCACTAGGTGAAGTTAGTTTGTTATCCTAGTGGTTCGGCTTCGTCTTCAGTAGATGTCTTGGGAAAACATCAATTTTGCTTCAAATTCCTTGATTCTGTAATCTCTTGTTCTGTTTTAACATCCATTGTAGTGACATCTTCTCCCGAGTTACCTACTTCTTTGGACTTGAGTGCAGATTCATGTGAAGTAACAATGAGGAGATTCTCGAAGGTTGTCATATCCATTTTTCTCTTGAGTGTCGAAAATAATGCTTCTGAACCGAGTTGGTGTAATGATTCTGTAATCTCTTGTTCTGTATTCAGTAAGGGCAGAAAGGAGTTAGATGGTCTCATCAGAAACTTGAAGAATGGGGTGTTTCGGTGCGATCAGTACCCGGTCACTGACAAGACTCCATCATTTGAAAAACGAACACCAAATTGTATGAGAGCATCAAGACCAGTGAATCCGGGTGGATAGTTGTTATGGAAGGCATACAGCCCTTGTCTAAACCATCTGCTATTCGAAAACAGTTCTCTTCATCATTAGTTTCCATAATCTACCTACAGTCTAGAGATACGGTGGACTCAACGGATTAATAATTAATACAATTATTGTATCGCACTCTTTCAGAAGTGGATTTAAACGGAGTAAACGTAATAAAACGGAGTAACGGAGTAAAAGGTAACGACAGCCCTTGTCTAAACCATCTGCTATTCGAAAACAGTTCTCTTCATCATTAGTTTCCATAATCTACCTACAGTCTAGAGATACGGTGGACTCAACGGATTAATAATTAATACGATTGTTGTATCGCACTCTTTCAGAAGTGGATTTAAACGGAGTAAACGTAATAAAACGGAGTAAAAACAGAGTAACGGAGTAAAAGGTAACGAATTTTTTTCAGCTTAGACTCGGATTAAATTCTTTAACGAATGAGTATCGTGGAGTTAGACGGACAAACATTACATGTCATCTTAACAAGTGGAGGTTTCCCATTAAACGCTCCCTGCGAAGACTTTTCGTATGATGTGGTAGGTACATACTTGGGACCTACATTGTGCCCTCCCAGCTGGTATTATGATTCAATTCAACACATTCATGCATCAAGGTCTGGTCTCGGGTCTTACAATTCCTGTGGTTGATAGAACTAACATCATAACATCGTAACATCTTACTGTGATTCCCCTTCTACGGTGTCATTCAAATCTCAACGGTTTAACATTACGGAGTATGGGTAAAATAGTCATTCATTTATTTCAAAATCGATGATTCATGTTCGATTTCAAACTCGATTATCAATAATCGATGTTCACTTTGATGATCGATTTCGTATTCGATTATCAGCACTTTGTTCATAGTATGAACAACGTAATATTATTACGTCTTCATCCTCAGAAATTTCATCTCTAGAAAGGGGAAATCGCAGTCGTATTTCATCTAACTGGACTTAAACATCTATGTTCTAACCAACCTCCTTTGTGATGCCATCCAACATCACCTGACATCTACTTTTTCTCGATTTTACGGAGTAATTTTTCGAATAAAAACCTGTCAGACGGATTAACGGAGTAGGATGGAACGGTTTAACGGAGTATTTAAGGGATTTTATTTCGTGAGGGGGCCCCCATCATCATCAATCTTTCGCCATTTCGTACGTACCCTTGTGCCAGTTCAAACGTACGAGGCTTTCTCACTGACAGGAAAAATCCATCATTCTTCATCATCATTTATCAGACGAGAAAAAGATTTACGTACGGAGTATCACAAGTGAGACCTTTCGGTGTAACGGATTAACGGTGTAAAAGCAATCAACTGTACTCGGAATACTTCAAACAACATACTGAAATGAGTAGGTACAGAGATCATGCTTTCGGGGTAGAAAGAAACTAAATAAAACGGTGTACAATCATTATTCATAATACCAGCTTGGGATCATCGGATTAAGCATTCCTGTGAAACACATATCAAATCAATGAAAGGAGAGTAATTGAGGGCTCTCTCCCTTGTTCTTCCAAGTCAGTATACATCACACGGATTTCGAAATAAATACATTGATTCATTCGAAATCTGCTTCGACGTCGTGACAGGGAAACGGGTTATTTACATACTAGTAAATAAATTGACTCATTACATACCTTAGGTATCTTCATAAAACGGTGTATTCACTCGCGCATCTTTTACGTCGCACATGGTTTTTCACGAGAGTTCAACAACCGGGGCAACATCGATTAGAACACATCGAGACAATACAACCCAATCGATACACTGAATCGATTTATCGAAAAACCTATCGACTCCTAATTGCCTCCAAAATACAAAAAACAATGTTGATTCAAGACATTCAACAGGGAAGAGTTCCCGCGTAAAGACAAAATAATAGCGGACCATCTATGCTCAAACTTCACACAATTCACTGCCTTCCAGATCAGAGTTGTACGACGATTTTCGATGCTTCGATGGCGAAGAAGAAGTTTACCAGAGGTCAACGAAAACGCCGTTCCTGAGAACCCGTTCAACTTGGTGAAACAGAAACAAATTTTGACTGGAGATCAATCTCAGTTTACTTTAAACGCAGTTTTCGTCGAACGGAGTTAATGGATTGTTGGTGAAACCGGCCCTAAGGATGTAACCGGACCGATAAGATATCACAGAGAATGGTTCAATGGCTCTGGACCGGTAAGCATGGATCTTGTTCTCAGTTCTGTTCCATGTTGTACCTGGAAGCGCCCTTACTACTTCCATGGACTGAGAATGGTTCATGGAATGGCTCTTGAGCGGGAAGTTATCTTCTGGACAGGTTAGCATGGAAGTTGTCTCCAGTTTTATTAATTTATTATTGTCATGTTAAGTTCTTAAACTGCAACGTCATAATTCTTTCCTTGAATTGTTTGGTAACTATTATTTATAATAAATTGCCTCTTTTGTAGCACTTGTTCAAATTCCTTCCTTTTAGCGAATTGTCAAGGAAAATGATGCTATTGTATTGCAAGTTGAGATCATAAGCATGGAAGAAGGACGATAGGGATTTGACTGCCTGCTTCATCCATGCCATGTGAGTGGGATTTGATCGCCTGTATCGGTAATGGAACTGTACCGGTAATTTGGAACGGTTACATCTTTGTCACCGTAACCGTTGGAACCGTTCCAGGGAAATACCTGGACCGACACACCCCTACTACGCAATACCAATACTCATCAGCTGTACTGTAGTTGAGCAGTACCTACTAACTTCATCATGATGCTACATGTAAACCGAAATTTACACCACAAAAACCATCCGAATTCAACTGATTCGAATCAAAGTTCTCATGAATTCACGTTTACGTAAGCCTCACGTCTAACATCATTGAAATTGTTTGGATTAGATAGAATACTGACTAGGGGTTGGAATTTTTAAAACGACTTAAAACTTTTGATATAAAACTTTTAACTATTGATATAAAGTTGATATAAGGTTTTTCACACAATTTGAAATGGATTTGAATTTTTAGAATCGAATGAGACCATCTAGAGCTCTGTAAGACTAACCGTTAGCTTCTTAAAAGAACGTTGAAGGGTGTTTTTTTTCTTCTAAGCACTAAATCTTGACAGAACAAGAAATAATATGTTTTTCTATCCATTAAAACTGCAGAAATTTAATTGGTTTTTATTTCATTTTCATCAGCATTCTCCCTTGATCCTCCCTCTCAAATTTCAGCTTTCTGAGTTAAATACGAGATAAAATGGCTTTGAAGCTCACTATGTTGATCAGTGATAACTCAGGTTCCTTAAACATCACTCAGGCGTATGATGAAACAGGAAGTGAGATGAATAAGAGGAGTAAATCTATGTAGAAAGATAATCACCCATTTCTGTTCTGTATTTTTCTATTTGAGGAAATCGCAACTAGCCAAACTTTAGTGGTTTTAGCTTTTGAATTTTGTATAGAAATTTTTTATTTAACGATGAAACAGAGCTTCTCCAACTCATGAAATCCCACGAAACAAAAATTAGAAATGATCTCGAGTTGATTGATTGATTCAACCGGAAGCGTCTTTTTTTTTCTGAAGAGATCGCCTCACCACTAAATCATGACTCATCTGTGATCTTGTAGGAGAGCGCGTGCATTGATTATAATCCTTTAATTGACCATGATAGCTGAGGCTAGCCCGTTGGAAACTGTGAAATTACACATAATGACCTACTATAAGAAAGACTAAACCACCTGTACGCTGTTAGATACCTAGGACTGAAAGACGAAAAAAAAGTGTTTTTTTTTAAATAGGATTCCGTTTAAGAGCTCCTAGAAAATTAAAGGACGATTATCTAATCGTTTGATGATTCCCTTCTTTCCCACTTGACGCCTTTCGGTGGATATTTTACACGGATAATGTGTGGAAGGTGGAAGCTACTGATTATCCAAAGTGGGATTATATTATTCAATATGAAATTATTATATTAATGGAGCCGCTGAAGAACGTTTATTTTGGATGATGGGAGCGTTAATTATGTGGGTGACAGGTGATGGAATAATGATTGTAGCTACCTGAATTCCACCGGAAACTTCATTTTTGAACGGGAAAATGGGTAGGCTGTATAAATCCTAACCCAGAATATCAGTTGATGTAAAAATGCTTGAGTGCATCGTTATCGACACGATAATGGTCTTTCACTATCAAATGACGGTACTGTAAGTTGACAAACAGGAGTACAATTGAGCATTCATTTTTCACTTTTTGTTTATTATCTTCAATAATTAAACTTTAGAATCGACCATGAAAAATACAATTTTACCCCTTCCTCCCCCTCAAAATTCGTGGTTTTACGTTTCAAAGCACGTAAATTCCAGAAATTGAATGACTTTTTTTTATCGAAAAAAAATTGGTATATGGGCTCCATTCAGAGTTTAGTTGTGCCCCAAAGCTTTTGTTAAAGGTGATGTTTTTCATCGATTTGAAATCGTATTGAATTTTTAGAAATCGAATAAGACCATCCAGAGCTCAGTAAGACCAACCGTTCTCTCCCTATTAGAACTTAAGAGTGACTTGCGATAAATCAGAAACACGAGTGAGAATCGCAAAAGAGGTCTAATCTCCGTTCAAATTTTAGCTGACCACAATGCGATCGTTGTTCGTTTCTTCGAGTTGTGCTCAGTTTTGCGTCCTTAGCAACCAGTAATCAACTTGATTGTGAAATTATGGTTGGTAGGTAGTGACAATGGAAAAGCTGTGTTCTTTTCAGGTGAGTGATTTAGACAAAAAATAAGTAATAAACCAATTTTTCTGTTTCTTTTTCAATAAAAAAAATATATATATGTACCTGCTAGGTACTTACTGGTCCAGGCGTGTTGAAGGGCCTAGTTCCAAAGCCCCCTCCAAAGATGCAGACGCTATTATTGGGCCAATGAAGGTGGAAATTCATAAGGGACCACCTCGAGGCTACCCCGCACAAACTCTGATAACTTAACGAAATTATATGAGTTTGTGTAGTTAGCACGAGACAAGGACGTGTTTCCATTCGTTTTGTCCCTATGTATGTTGAAGGGTAACTTCATGTGTGTTATTGAGGTCTCCTTGTAAAGGAAATGTAATGACTCATAATATGAGTCATTACATTTCCTTTACAAGGAGACCTCAATAACACACATGAAGTATATTATACTCGAATATGTTAGTTCTCCAATAAAGGACACAAGGGAAATCCTGGGTGACTCATCGTGCCAGGTTGCTAGAGTGAGGTACGGGGGACAAACACGTCACTTGACGTCAAACTCCTCCACTCTCCCTTCACCTTGTTAAAGTAGTATAAAAGGAGGACTCAGGGCTTCACCTAGAGACATTCATGCATTCGTCTTCTAACAATCGACTTGATTATTTCTTGTTCTCCCTCGTCTCCACTTGGAAGCCCAAAGTTCCTCGGAGGTTTCAGTAGGCACATCGCGCCGGCCTCCACTCCCATTTCGCCTAGGAGTTGTATGCCCCCAACTAGGACCTAGGTAAATTTACTGCCTACCTCTGGTCGGCGAGCAATCGCGCCGAGGATCGCAGCTGAGCTGAAATCCTTAAGCACTCCTACAAGCGGTAGGCGGTAACTCGCCGGGCAGAAAGTGCTGTCCCATCCTTCACCTTCGTTGATTAGGGACCAATAGAAATCGACAAGCCGACGTGAAGACCATCGCCTTCACATGACGGCACGCCAACATAACAGGAAAGGAAGTGGTTTCGTGCAACAGACGGATACCCGGCCTGTAATATCTAAAATTCAGTAATATCTCAATAATAAGCGCGAATATTTGTCTTCAGCCCTTCTAAACGTTACATAACCCTCCCCAATATAACTCTCTTCATTCGGATCGGAAAAAAGAAAAAACCTCCTCCTTTTTTGCCGTCGAAAAGACGCAATTTTTCTCAACCATTGACGTCATTAGTAACTCACGGTAATAGTACAGTTATTCAACACCTTGAAACAACGAACTGTATTTTGTCAAGTCCGATCTAATAAAACACTCCAAACTACGTCATCGCTTCTCGAATGCCAGAAACAGAGTGTTACATCCGAGATTCGCCACTCTGTCTGAACCTACGCTTTCGCAAATACAATCACTGAA
The DNA here is from genome assembly GCA_009739505.2 of Apolygus lucorum. Taxonomy (NCBI): domain Eukaryota; kingdom Metazoa; phylum Arthropoda; class Insecta; order Hemiptera; family Miridae; genus Apolygus; species Apolygus lucorum. Next base: position 31,871,007 of record CM019173.2, on the reverse strand, counting down.
GCGCGAAATTATTTTTCTCCAGATATGATATTTTCTCATTTCCGCATAAGACTCGGTAAACCTAAGTTTTTCGGTTCCGTGTTATTTTTCTGTCTCATGCCAGAACTGGCAAAATTACTTCCGTAAGCTTTTTGAGAATGATGACGTAATTGGGATGTTGAGTCTATTCGATTTATTATTCATTTCCCGATCAGGAGAATCCAGTCGGAATCGGGCGGGCCTAGAGTGCAGTCGTTTAAAATGTTCTCTGGTGTGTACTATTATATAGTACCTCGTCATTATAATTCTCCACCTCCAAACAAGAGAAGGTATGCAGACCCTACGAGGTCGTTTTCAAAAACCATGTTAAATGGGTATTTTGATCCCTTTCAATTACAATAAGAAATACAGGGTGTCCAATGTTAAGGGCCGGAAAACTCCAGGAGTCGATTCTACAACTAATTGAAGTAAGAAAATATCTATTAGCAATTTTGTTTCAACTACTTGTTTTTCCAAGTTTTTCCAATTTCAAGATTTTTTCGAGTTTTCCACCTTAGGTCACTAAAATTACCATAACTACCTTAATTTACGATGAAAATGTAAAAATAAGGGCACCGTTGGAAAGGGCGTCAAATTTCCCATCTTTCTAGTGCCGAAAATATGCTATTTTCGAGGTCTGATGGGTGAAAGATTAGATCGTAAAGTAATTTCTGTAAAATAGGCTAAATTGTCTATTTTTTCTTTGTTAACACCAAAAACGGCGCAAAGATAAAGCTTTCCAATGGTATAATCAAAAAATATTTTACAGTCGAATTTAAGGGAGAAATTTTTATTTGAATGCATTGGTTCCACAGTTGCATTTTTATTGGTTCCGATATAAATTAAATATAATATATATTTAATCAAACAATAATACCAGCCATAGTTACTCCCAACCTACCACATACCTACTTCAAAATCAAGTTTATTTGGAAGAAATAAACGTTTCTCACTAAGTTCGAAGATTAGATTATTAGGAATTAGTATTACAACCTAATTATTAGGAAATTCGAATACAGGTTGCTAAGGACGCAGAACTGAGTACAACTCGAAGAAACGAACAACAATCGCATTTTCGTCAGCTAAAATTTGAACGGAGATTGACTTCTTTTGCGATTCACGCTCGTGTTTCTGATTTATCGTAAGTCCGACCCAGTTCTCATAAGGAGAGAACGGTTTGTCCTACTGAGCTCCGGGTGGTCTCAACAAATTCTAAAAATTCGATACTATTAACGATTGGTGAAAAACGTACCTTTATTTCGATAGTTTTCAAGCTAGGGCACTATTTAAAATTTCAACCCTTAATTTTCACTCCTTAGAAGTGATTGACATCAACCAAAAGGTTCGGGGCACAACTAGACCCCTAATAGTGCCCATATGCCAAATTTCATCAAAATCGGTCGATGCTAACTGAGAAAAGTGCCGCGTACGGCGGACGGCCGGAAAAAAATTTCATTTGATTTTCGGATTCTACGTAGGTATCTTGAAACGTAAACCAAAAAATTTTTGATGGGGGTTAAAGAAATTTCTCTTCGTTGATTTCTAAGGTTCATTATCGAAAATAATAAACAAAAAACATCCGGATTTGGACGATTTTGGACTATTAGGAACCGAGAAACACAATTAAGCACAGTTAACGCTAGTTAGAAGGCGACTATCGGGAAACTCAGATTATTTCCAGAAAATTTCATCAAAATCAAAATTTTACAATCTTTTTTTTATATTCTTTGACGAATACAAAGCTGCTCTATAATATTGAGAAAGCAAAAGTCTCGTAGGCGTTTTAATAATTACAATTTTCCCCTTTTATTCGAAAAAACACTGCTCGTTTGTGGCGTTCACCTGTTGACTCACTCGCTCATAGAGGCGCGTTGAACTCGTGTGGGCAAAACTCAAACCCAGTCCGCCCATTCGGAGGTCCTTTTTGGGACATGGAAAAATAAAACGGTTTGCAAATCCTGCAAGAAAAAAAGAACGTTAAGGAAACGGTGTCGGAACGTATACGTGTTTTTCAGGTCGCTACTGATGAACCGCTGATAATTTTTATTCCCTCTCGGATTTATTCTGGCGTTTTATTTATTATTGTCGATGAGGTAGATGGGAGTTCGAAACAATTCAGTAGACACCACCGAGGGAATGTAAAATCGGCTAAAATACTAGGATTGCTTCTGTGATCATTTGGTAACCTACAGCCCTGCTCTACATAATAGGGATGATATAACATTTAGGAACCAAATCCAGTTTCCAAGTCAGCAAACTGAACTTTGTATTTCGAGCTAAAAACTTATCCATACATTTCGCATCTGTCCAGAGATGAGGATTTTCTACTTGTGCTGGTTATTTGGCGACATGTGATTTTGCACTGTAGAAGTGAGACAATGTAGGTTGTAGGAACCAACTACAGTTACTATGACACTATCCAGGTTTTGTATCCCTATTTTTGGTGCAGATTCCGATTTTTCGAGGCAATTCACAATGTATTCTCCCTTACCATGACTTTCTTTACTCTGTGAAAATTCAAGTAGAATGAGGGCAAAAAGTTCCCAAAAACAATACAACTTGGAGGAACCAATGGAACTAGAAAATATGGTGGTGAATCACGTATTAGAGTCCGTTTTGTGAACTATTTTCAATATTGAACTTTTGGAATCGATCAAAAAAAAAAAAATTTTTAAATTTAACCCCCTCAAAATTTGATGTTTTACGTTTCAAGGTAAATATGATCCAAAAATCGAATACAAAATTGTCCGTCCGTCCTCCATACGCAGCACTTTGCTTAGTTACCGAGGACCAATTTTGATGAAATTTTTGATTTCGGCTCCATTTGGAATCGAGTCAGAATCAGTCACTTCTAAAGGGTAAAAAGTGAGGAAAAACATTTGAAAACGCTCTTGTAATAAAACTGCCGAAATAATGGTATTGTTTTTTCATGAATTCAGAATTTTCAAAATTTTAAAGAGTTTTTTGGCATCACCCAGAGCTCTGTGTGACCAACCGTTTGCCTAATGAGGATAAATAGTTGCATATAAGATGTATTCAATTTTAAGAGATAAATGATATTATTATTATATTATTAGACTTTTAAAGATGCGAGTTTATTGCGAAATTTGTACCTATAAGCACGTTGATCCCATTTATGTTAAGGACAGACCCCCCCCCCCCCACCACCAATCCCTTGGCCTTGGAAGGTAGTTGACGAATGAGCTTTGCAGGAAGATAATAAACCGTTTTGTAATAATTTGCAACGTATTTCATCCAGCATCTTCGTGAGGATAAAGGTGTGTTGTAAGCCATTCAAGTATCTGCTTGGGTGTCGAATTTGGATGGATGCACATTGAAAATACTGCTCCTGAGTATATTACTATTATCTGTCACCCGGAAACCGAAGTTGCCAACTAATCCACTTTTTTTAGCAGTCATGAAACAGAGGAGCACCAACCTCAACTTGTAGTTACAGCTGGGTGAGGGGAGGATTAAGAAGGCTGGTCCTCGTTTTATAGTTTACTCGAGTACTTTCGCCGGGTATGCATCATCAGGAGCTACAATCGAATTAAAAACCAACTTGTACATCTTAGTAGGTAGTTTAAGTTGCATATTATTGCTATTATAAGTATTCAAGTATAAAAAGTATGTTTCAAGTACATTTTGGTTTTATTAACCTTTATCGTTAGAATATTAAAAACATTTTTTAAAAACAAAACACATCTATTTAAGATTAATGTTTAGATAGTCTATATGATGATAGATAATCATGTGGTCAATGTGGTTGGTGCATACCAAAAATTTTTGGAATGAAGAATAAGGCAAACCAAGAGAAGAATCTCAAATATCCCACCCCTAAGCAGCAAGTGAGTAGCAATTCATCAATTACCCCAATAAGAGTTATCCACTCAATAACCCCTCAAATTAATACATACCATATTTCCAAATTATAGATTCGCAATCCCCTATGACAAATGGAAATTCAGCCGAATGATTATTACCATGTATAACCAAGGGAAAAGTGAACCCCCATCCACTAGACAGTTAAGGTATGCACCAACCACATTGACCACATGATTATCTATCATCATATAGACTATCTAAACATTAATCTTAAATAGATGTTTTTTTTTTAATTTTTTCAAAAATATTACTTGAATACTTATAATAGCAATAATGTGCAACTTAAACTACCTACTAAGATGTACAAGTTGGTTTTTAATTCGATTGTAGCTCCTGATGATGCCTACCCGGCGAAAGTACTCGAGTAAACTATAAAACGAGGACCAGCCTTCTTAATCCTCCCCTCACCCAGCTGTAACTACAAAGTAATGGCTACCACTATATGTGGCAACCTCAACTTGATGGAAATAGATAATACTATTGCGGCCTCTTTTTCTTGAATTTCAGCGTGAAAATCGATGGCTGCCATCCTTTTATTTAGAACAGTTTTTCGAAATATACACAAAAATATCTGAACAGATGTGTATCGTTCTATCAAACAAGTAAATTCTTAAACATGGTCACGAAAACCACACGTCAGGTCTGTTAAGCAGTTGCAAGGTGCTCCCTTTAAGTCACCTTCTGTGACTTAAACCACCGGTTTTTTCCCTAATTAGCTCGGAACGGTCGATGTATTGCTCCGATCGCAAGAAACACTTGACGGGCTGTGGGTCGGAAGGTGATCACTAATCACAGATCACTAATCAGCGTCAGCTTAGGAGTTTTATCAATGAGAAAAAAGAAGTCGAGTTTCTGCTCAAACGCCCACAAGAACCTTGCATCTTGCATCTATTCTCATAGTAATTAACGGTACCATTCAAATGTTTTTACTTTTCTCTACCTAAAATCAGAAGGCCCTCACCTGACCAGGGTTTATTATAATTGGCTAACCTGCTGCCTTGAGTGACCTCACTTCTTCTGCCTCGACTTCAATCCCTTAAAACATAACTGCTTACTTTCTAGTCCATGTAGATGACATGAGGTAAATGTGGGCTTTCAAACACCCTAATAAGTTGGAGGTAAAAACGTTGCAAATTATTACACAAAGGTTTATTATATTTGTATATAGATCACTCGTCTGCAAAGAACTAGGCTTTGCCACTGTCACCACGTACCTACAGCGATCGCATTTTGGTCAGCTAAAATTTGAACGGCCTCTTTTGCGATTCACACTCGTGTTTCTGATTTATCGTAAGCCCAACCCTTAAGTTCTCGTAAGGAGCGAACGGTTTGTCTTTCCAAATACCAAATTTCATCAAAATCGGTCCATGGGAACTAAGGAAAGAGGGGGGGGGGGGTTTAAATTTTATTTTCTTGGTCGATTCCAAAGGTTCATTATCGAAAATAATAAACTAAAATTGCGTACCCTCTCATTTAATGGATATTTCTTGTTGACAAGAAGCTGTAAATTTGCGCAACGACATAATTAGAAAAAATAGATTCGTAAATTCAGCTTTGAAAAAACTACCCCAACTGATCTTTCGTAAAAAAAAAAAAATTTTTAAAAATATATACATGCCTATTTGCACCAACTCCGGGAAATAACGAAAATGAATTAAATTGCCCACCCACTCGGTGTTTTAATTTCGTTACTCCGAACGTCATCCTAGATTCGATTCTCGACCCCTGTAATTCGAACAGCCGAAACAGACATTCGCCCTTAGGGAAGGTATACCTATACATAAGATATTACTAGAATGAAGGTAATCCATTCATAACCAACTTCCCTTCCTTCCCCCTATCAAATTGCCCCTACGATCATTCAGAATCACCCCGGCAATTAAGTTTTGTCCATCCGAAAAGATTATTCATTTATAAATTACACCCGAGAAATCTTATAAGACTCATGAACAATTCACTTGTCCGTGCGTCCCGAATCAAATCACAGTTTTAATAACAGGTTTCTTCGGATGTCTACACGGTCATTATAGTTAGTTTGTTAATTAACAATTCGACTTTTAATTGGTCGAAGGGAGTTTTTTATTCGATTGGGAGGCGTTTCTCGGCGTAAACAGTAGCTGGAGGAGTAACTAGCTGGTCGGCCCTCAATTCCCACCGGACTCATTTAGGATGTTCTTCTTCAGAAATGCCTGTAATATTAACGCTTCGGGAATTTTATTAGAAGGATGTAGAGATAAGGTTTTTTTCTATCTTTTAGTGTGATGGACGAATTATCGACGGAAGAAGATGAGGAATTTTCGGTGAGGTGCTAGGTACAAGCAATTACATCTCTCTGAGAGCTGTGACTGCCTTCATTATGAAATTTGGTTCTTGGTTGCTGAGGAAGCCCAACTGAGTAACATAAAACTCTATCCTAAGAAAGAAACTGGTTCGAACTCTATTCAAAGAATTTGGTCAGCTGAAATTTGAACGGAGATTAGGCCTATTTCCTCTATATTTTGCGATTCACACTTTGTTTCTGATTTATTGTGAGTCCAACCCTTAAAAAAACTTATAAGGAGCAAACGGTTAGAGCGAACAAACCGGGAGCGATGATTATCATAGAGAACCATAAATCGAAATTGGGTTGAAAATGTAGAAGTTATGGCTGTTACAAGGGTTTTACGTATGCTCATTGTAATGATGTTCTTCGTGCATTTTGTAAAAGCTCTTCATTCTGATCATTTCTTTCGTAATAACTCCGATGTAACTTGTCTCAATAGAATGTAAAGAACCAACTGCGAGAATTCTGCACGAATAAAAGTTCAGTCACCGAAAATTCCCTCTCTCCTTCTCTCCTAGACAAAGAGGACAACCCTTATAAGGCTACAGCCCTCAGCCGGAGGCACCATTCGATTCTTACTCTCTTACAGTGCTACCTGGCTATTAGTTCCCTATGAACCAAAATCAACCTCTCTTCATTTTTATTCCACCAACTGGGTAAGTTCGTGAGATTAGTCTAGACGAAAAACCCACTCTGTAGGCGAAAACTAGTACGTCATTCGTTTAGCTGAAAAGTTTTCAACTCCCCTTCAACCAAGTAAGTACCTACGTCACATTCGACTAGACGAAAAGGTTACGAAATTCAGAACTCACATTTTTGGTCCCAGTTAAGTAGTACGTCAGATTCGTGCAGACGAAAAGGCAAATTTTATTCAAAATTGTAATTTCTCCAAAAATCGGCCTTACTAGTTACTAAATACTAGGAAACCGTAAAAAGTTTACGAGCCAAATAAACTCGTAACACGCATGATCAGTGTGTACTGTCGATCGAGGGGCGATGATTTTCGTAGGGGACCATCTACACCCGCTCATAGTGTATGAATGGATTTTTAAAATTATTATTCTTGAAAAGTGAAAACAATATTTTTGCTACCTTGGTAGACGTAGAAGCGAAAACAATGTAACTAATAGTTTCCAAGTGATATTAAATGAACAAGAAAAGAAATAGAAGGACTAATGCAGTCAGGCGGTCAGAGACTAACGGAATGTGAGCTCAAGTCCATTTCCAGGCGGCTGAAAGGTGCCACGAGCAACAACTTCATTAGCGCGGGAGTGATCGGCGAAAGATAAATGAAAAATTAAACCTTCGACGATATTCAAAGATGCGCGACAGAAATTGATTGTCAGGTCTCAAAAGAGGATATTGAACCTGATATTAATTTTAACAGTCAATGGTTGAACATCACATTAATAACAAAATAGATTTCGATTCATAAAAAACGTTCTTTGTGAGCTGAAACCGATTAAAGACGACCTTGTTTTTGGATTCGCAGGTTTTTTTCAAGTGAGACCATAATTTTAAAGATATGAGGTTTAAAATCAATATGCATCTGAAAAACCCCTGGAAATCACGAGTTGTAATAGCTCTAAGGACCTGAAATTGGTCTCATTCGATCCAGCGACTATGCAAGAATCAACACCGAATTTGCACAGCTCTAAGGCCGGTTTCTCAACCTTTTTCTTTTTCCTTGGAAAAAGATCTTCAATCCTGTTCAATTCACAATACAATCCTGGTAGGAAATAGGGGCGATACTTGTGGAGGGTTAAAAGAAAATAGAACGTTCAAAAATGTTTTAATAAAAATTAAACAGAAATTACGAAATGTGAAAAAAAGATTACTAAAAAGAAATTACGATTATGTGAAACATCCAATTGCCATAACAATAAATTGACGGAGTGGTGGATAATTTGGATGATAATTGGACCACCATTTATTATTTGGTGGATAGTTTGTCTCGTATTTTTGAACGCTGAATCGAATGAGACCAATAGTAGGGATATAAATTCAAATTGAGACCTCACACAGACAGATAAAAGACACAAATTATTCAAAAAGCTCCGAAAATACGAATGCAAATTTTGACTCGGGAGGATACAATATATTTCCTCCTGTTGCACAAATAGAAGTCTTTCCCACATTTGGTCGAGAGGAAAAAAATTATTCAACTTAAAACGCCAATTTCTTAAGTGAAACTCAGTTCCAGATGTTTAAGTTGTACCGGAAATCATTCGTCATTTGGATTCCAAAACAACCTCCATTGGTACTTTGGCAAGGGAACACAAATACATTAGACAGCCCGTAATTATTGCATAAAACCGATTATTGATTTCTCAGTTCCTATTATTTCCAAATGCCACTCAAGCCATCAATTTGAAAGAAGGGCGTTTGGGACCGAAACACATACAGAAACTCGATCTCCCTTTAGAGTCTCTTCTTCATTCCAAAAACGAACGTATTTGTCATTATAGTTCATCGATCATGGTCGACCGGAGGATTCTCGATAATAACCCTTCATTATGTTAATGCCCGCCTAAAAGGGGTCCTCAGATTTCCGAATCATTTTACCCCTCCCGTAGGGAGCGTGTCCTTAATTTTTAATTAGTCCGGATCTCATTGTTGCAACTCGATTATTCAAATCGGAGTATTATCGAATAATCGATTATCATTTCGGAATTAACGGTTACGCAATATCGTAAGAATGGGTGGAGATATGTAGCCAGATGAAGGTTCATATCCAGATACCCAGAGGTGAAAAGTGAAGTGCTACAGCCTGAGAGTATCACGATCACAAGTATAAAACGTCTGCCAAGTGGGTGTGGCACATAGCTTCGTCGTATCCATAACCCGATTATATAGATGATCCGATGAATAGTAGTTAATCTCAAACCATCAATCACTAAGTACCTTGCACTACCCTCATAGGAGACTCCACACGTAAACTCGCACAATCTCTGAATATTGTTGGAAAATGTAGAAGTTATGGCAGTTAAAAGTATTTTACGTTTGCGCATGCGCACAAAATACTTTCAATTTGGGGGCCACGATTTTCATAGGGGACCAACTCCACCCCAACTCGCATAATTCCTGAAAATGTCATCGAAATCAGATGGGAAATGTAGAAGTTATGACTACGGCAAGGATTTCACAATTACGCATGCGCAGCGGCTACTTTCAGTCAGGTGGTACTGATTTTCATAGGAGGCCATCGACCCGCGAACTTGTAAATTTCCCGAAAATTTCAAAATTTCATCGAAATCGAATGAGAAATGTAGAAGTTATGGCTGTTGCAAGGATTTCGTGACAGACAGACAGACACAGAACTTAAATTGTTCAGGAAGGTCTGAAACGTAAACGCGACAGGAAATTTTGATTTTCGATAACATTTTTTTTTCAACCTTTAAAAGTGAAAACAAAGCTTCCGTTACCTTGGTAGACTCGGAAACAAAAAAGATTGGATGAATTTGACTTTGATCAGTACCTAAAGGACCAGGACCACATAGAGATTTAGTTCCTGGACACCTTCAATACCTAGGGGCTCTGGACCTGGACCATATTAGTACCAAGAGGCTCAAGACGTAGACCTTGAATTTGGAGGCTAGTGAGCGTATTGATTTCATTACGATCCGATCAGCTCATTATTAATAATAATAAACCCTTATTGCATTTAGATAAGGATCCATATAATACAGAGCTTGGCTCACCATTGTTTGTCATTATGAACAAGACAGTAAATAAAACAAAATATAAATTAATGTAGTGATTGTGATTCCATCGCAATCAGATCAAGAGTCTTGGTAACGTTTCTATTTCGAATCCTTGACTATTTATTCATCATGCGCAAAACTACAAGAAAACTTCTTCCAAGTTGGTGGCAGTGAAAAATTGATACATTCAAGAGAAAATTATCGATCATATTGACGTTTGGCGATCCTTGATCAAGAACTGGAGATTGACCCTGAGGTGGCAGCAGGTTCCCAAGTACAGATGACCTCTAAGTAGAAGAAGAAGTAACATCTTGTTAAGTAATGTATGCATTCCAGGGGACCTCCGATTGGATAAGTATTAGGTCAATTTAAACCAGTTGGTAAGCGAAAAAAGTGTTTCACTCGACGTAATTTATTTAGTATTTTAGGCAAGAAATAGTGGTACCCCCCCCCCCTCTCAGCCATAACCTTTGAAGGGCATTTTAAAATCCGTATTAGTTAAAATCATTATTAGAGAATAATTCATAAAAATCCGGAGGTATAATGAGAGATTTTCCTCAATTCCATAGGTTGGGTACAATTAGTAAGGTGTAAAGAACCTAAATATTGAAAAATCGGATATTTTGTGAATATTATCCCCCCACTCGCCCCCTCCCCATGTTAATTTTGATACTCTGGTGAAATAATGTGCATCTCAGAAGTTGTCTGGTCGAATAAAAAAGGAAACACGCAAATCGGTTGGAAATTGAGGTCTGGGCAGAGTACACAAAATTATGCCCGACAACGCACGTTTTTAAGCATTAATCCCCCCATTTCCCCCCCCCCCCTTAAAAGGCAAAATTCGAAATTTCGGCGACGTAGTGCACAACTAGATAGGTTTCCGCGTCGAATAAAAAAAGAAACACAATAATCGGTTGAAAATTAAGGCCTAGGCAGCATACACAAGATTTTGTCACACACACACACAGACATTCACCTATGGTTTTTTCGCGGATTTGGATTCAGAATGGCCCAAAATGGCCTAGTGTGAGGTTATTTTTTTCTGTTGAGTGTTGTCCAATTTTACCCCAGATCGATCGCATAAGGAAGCCCAAGTCTTACCGTGGGACGGTTTTTTTCACGCTTCAATTTTTTTTCTTTGTTTTTTGCATGTTAGATAATATAACAAAATAACAATGTAAGTATAAATATACAATCACCACTAACAAATATTCAACAACTTTGCATGCAATTTTTTTTCTTTTTTTCTTTAAATACATAATATGTATTTATATATTATAGGCCATATATTATATGGCCTAACGCCTATGGTGTTGATCTTTAGATCGTCACAGTAAGAAATCGGTAGAAAGAAATTTGTTTTTTTTCCACAATTATTTTTGTTTAGTATTATTTTTTAAAGTAGTAGGTACTTTGTTTATCATTACCGATTACTTTTACTTCGTTTCTATTTACGCAATATTCATTCATTTCATTTGATACCTAATCACTGCTCCTCATTGTTCAATTCGTCCACTAAGAATTTTCCATATTTCGTAGCCGCTCTTACAAATTTCGCCACATCTTCGTACTCAATCATTCCTTCCATTTAGGATTTGAACGAGTCCCTGTCTTGTGAGCGAAGTGTTCTTGAGATGGATAACTCTGACCTTCAAGACTGGACATACTGCCATGAATTGCATGACCGTTTCCTCGATTGCACATGGAGCATTGGGCATATTTTCCCTCCATCATTTGTAATTCACCTCTATCATTTCTGCTTTGCCCTAAAAATCAACCTTACTTTGGCCAGATCTTTAATCGTAAATACGTTTGGCCTCCGTCCCGATCATGGTTAAGTGCTGCGTATAATTGGTATTGCGCTGACTCACCTCCAAGTATATAGATGGAGTCCAAACCAATTACTCAAAATGTCTAGTTTATATAATTCCTTTTCTCTTTGAAGTTCAAAACCGTATTCCGACTTCTAGACCTAAGGTCTGCCAACTTCCCGCGAAAAACCGGTCACCCAGCGAACGTGCGGTCCGACCCGATAAAAGCGTCTTTAATGGAGGGGACAGCTCGCCACTCTCCCCGACGAAGGGTGCGATACGAAAAACCTCATACGAGGCCTCCACTTCATCTTATTGATAAGATACGGCCCTACGACTCCACAGCTGTTGCCTATACTCACATAATATAAAACCTATATACACGACACATTAACACATACTTACCCGTATATAGATACACTCCGCCCGGAGTCGTGTCTACAAACATAAATTAGCTCTTGTGTTCTTCATTAAGTCGAATAAGGGGGTTTTCAACCATTTTTTACAATAGTATTCTCTAGTTTATTTTGCGTGAAATCCTGGGGTTTTTTTCACCTCAGTGATGGCAACACTTTGTGACTTGCGAGGCGGGTTTCACTGATATCCGTCGAGTGTAGGTGGAGGATCGTTGAGTACCAGCGTTGATAACACGTCTCCGCAGATTTCATTAATGAAGTGCTTTGAACAAATCAATTTTCTCACCTAATTAACTGATTGGTGAACCAGTGCAGATTTTCGGTGAAATCACGGTGGCCGTAGTTTGAAACAATAATAGAGGACATGAGAATCGACCTACATATTTTAACATCATTAATGTCTCATAAATATGTGTTACGAAAAAAAAAACGCTTTTTCTTCCTCACTATTGAAGATAAGGGAACTTTGTATTCGTTGCTGGTGGTGTTGAGCAGGAGGTTATAAGATTTTGATGTAGCTGCGATAGCACAGAACATTCCTAGGCAATGAAAGAGCTCAAGCCCGTCACGTAGACAGACAATTCGATCAATCTACCCCATTACACACCAAATTTTCCGAAGGTTTTATTAACCAATTCAATTAATATTTAACAATGTATTATATTATTGTTTAATGTGTGTAAATATTCAACTGCATATGGAATCCCTGGTTGGAATTGGAAGTCGGCTGTTTTGTACACTTTGATTTTGTGTAATGTGAAACAACAAGCCAAAAGATTCAAATACGAACAAGTCGCACTGCGAGTTCACAAGGGGCGTTTTACCTTGTACCTAATTTTTTGACACTGTCGGAACCGCAAAACCAAGATCTACACGTTGGTACAACTGGCTTTTCGATACCTCCTTCCGTTACCGAAAGAGAGCACTATAAGCCCTTATGGAATTTAGAGAAACAAAGGAAAAAGTTCATAACCAAGGGGCGCTTGTTAAGACCCTCAGTTGGTCGGTAGGAACATGTCATGTTCGGGTAGGAGGCCAATAGGCGTTTTACAAGAAGCGCCCCTTGTGCCCTCAGTTTCCTGTGAAACGCCTTCTTCTCAATAAAAAATATACAACTTTTTTCTCAAAGGGTCTAATGTGAATGGGCTCAACTTGATAAAGCAAGAAAACAATAGGGGCGCTTTTACAAATTCCAACTTTTTTTTGTGATTTTACGTCTTTCTCCCTATATTATTGGTTGGATCCGACTAAGTTCTTAGTTCCACCGATAGTACACTAAATTCTCAACAGAATGCGAAAAAAATTATAAATCTAGCTAAAATAGCAGTGACACAATTGAGTTGGGAAAAAAGTAAAATCTTCAAGCGTGTTTTACTCGTAATTTTAAAGCTTTGATAAGCGCCCCTTGTACCCAAAAGCACCCCTTGAGAACTCGCAGTGTGAAATGACGAAGTGGATAGTGGTGCCAACTGTAATCTTCTTATCAAGTTCAACTTCCAAAGTTGCGTTGTATTATGAACGTTGTTTGCTGGCTTGAGTAGTCCATGGAACAAGAAAGATTAACTTAAATCCATCAACTCTGAGTTTATCCTGAAGAAGTGATTTTTTTTCACGTAAAAAAGACAACCGATTCCAATATACGGCCAATATACGGCTTTACCCGTCAATAGGAACCTCCCCACGTAAAAAAATTTCTTTGCGTTCGAGAGTAGATACGTGGAGAAGAAAACAGCAAGTACAAAAATACTCAATTACTGAGCAACCCAACGGTCAGCTCTATCCAGCGAATGGGTAAAAGAAGTAGTACGTCATCCCCTGGATCAATCAATGGACTGTACTGTTCGCAGATAGAAAGAATGCGGTCGGCCAATTTCCCGAAGGATATACCTCCTTATCATAGACGACTAGGTACCTTTCCAAAATCTTAGGTAGCCTGTTGAGTCAGGCTAGGAAAGGGCCGAGCCTTAGTAATCGTAATCCAGGGATCGAGCCATAATAAGGTAGAGAACTAATCCACTCAGCAATTGTTAGGAAGGATTTTTATCTCGAGTGTTAGTTCACTTGCCCTTCTGTTTACCCTTCAGTCGCCTTTAAAATGTGAAAGAAGCATCATCCTTTAGGTACTGGAAGCGCAATTTTATTTTTGGATGAATGAATGTACATTCTCTTAATTGATAAGACTTTCCCAAGGGTAAGGAACCTGTTTTATTTTTTATTAGTGTTCTGTATTTGTTTTGTTTTGCCTGTAATAAATCAATCTTTTCACTTCATCATCGGTCGGTAGTCAACAACCCTCGGTCTCATTTTCCCTGGCTTGAGTGCCAGGTAGAAGAAGGACGACGTTTTTGGGATTGTATTACTCATGGACACCTCACCAAACCATCCGCATTGTTTCTATCTGCAAACAGTACCTACATACGATATAATAACTGGGAATGAAGAAGCCGAAGAGGCACAATAATTCCTCCATCAACTCGGAGACAAGATAATTCAATCAGATCTCAGACCCTGAAACCAACCTGCCAGATGGCTTTGGATTCCGAGAACTATAAGTAATGTTATTAATTCTTTGTGTTATTATGTTTATACAATGAACTGTAGTCATGGAATTTTTGACATTTTCATGTCTTTCATATGGCACATTAAAAAAAAAATCGTCACGAAATTTGATGCAACGATATTTGTTGCAACGATATTTGTTGCAACGATATTTGTCCCAAGTCGCCACAATGATGATTATGACCATCAGAAGTGAAGTTGTTAGGTAGGTAGGTACTTTACAGTTTGATATTACCAGGGGGGCATGAAAATGTTTCAATGTGTTGCAGACTCGTATGCAAGCGTTTTTATTTTTACCAAATATAAATAGTAAATTCAACACATACGTATAGATTCTCCACGATCAGAATTTTGTGTTTCAGAGCTCTCTGAACATTTTGGTCCGGCGACTGTCCGTTCGAAGCCTAAACCAATGGAATTCGGGAGACAAGTTTTTATTTAGTGCCTTTTTTGGGGGATATAGTACATCACGAAAACCGAATGAAGTCTTAGGTACGTTTTGATTTGTGTCCGAGTACTTCCACTCGGGAGAGTGATTTGCGGTTGAAGGATGTCATACGTCATTCATCGTTTGTTTGTGTCACCTCGGGGCGGAAATGTGGCAAGTAAGTTGACAGACGGTCGTCGTAAATGTCGGCGTAGGACACGCAAAGCCGTGTCACGAGCTTTAAGCTGTAAAAATTGAAAGAAAAAAGAATGAAGATTACGACAATGAGGTTTGAGTGGTATCGTGAATGGGGTGATTCATACCTACAAGGTCGTCGAGTTTCTGAATGAAAGAGCGTTGGTAGTTGGATGGAGGAACTAAAGTTGGCATTGTGAAACCACTAGCCAATTTATGGACTAGAAAACGAATTGTCTTTCTTTAAAATACCCAATTTTTTCGATATATCTGGAAATTTTAATTCAATATTTAAAAAAAAAATGAGCTCTTCCCCACTAACGAAAATAGAACTTTGCATTTGTACAGCATTTTGAAGGAATTTGAGCCCTTCAAAATTAGCGTTTTTATAGGTTTCTAAACAATTTTGGTTCCGTTTAGGTAAGAAATATAGGAAGAACGATTTTGATGAAATTTTCATGAAATGTGCAGCCTACTATCTCGAATAACATTGTTTCAACTACAATTCCTCAGTTTCCAATATATCCTAAATTGCACATATTCAGATGGTTTTGTTGTTCAGGCTCTAAGACATAACGAGGGTGAAGTGGCAACATGACCTACTTGAGATGGGAGTAGACTTCACGACCTATCTGAAATGACCTACCTACATTACCTAACTACCTGCATTTTTGGCATTTTGATATCGTTGGATTCACAATCTCCAGCGCTACCTGTAGGTAATGAGAACTTTCTAGGTTGACCAACGTTAGCGCTGAAATCGCCAAGAGAACCAACACAGCCTATCAGATAACTTGTTTCATCGTTGTTCGAGAAGTTGAGGTTGGCTGTTGACGCATTCGATCTGATTATTGGTGAGTAAACAATGAAACTTTTCTCTTTTTTTATTCAATTGTTTGCTAACTATGAAGTATGAAACCTGTATTTCAGTGTCTGATATTTTTATTCTTGTCAGGAATGCTGAATCCAGGTGTAACACAGTCTGAAAAAGTTCAATATAGATAGGCTATGTTGTCCATTGCTGTAACGACATTTTTCTTCAGATAGGCTATGTTGGCTATAAACAGTTCTTTGCGTCTCCTGAAAAATTGCAAAAAAAAACTTAGGTCATGTTGTTTTGCACCATCTCAACAATCTCTGTTGCCCAACCCCAATTTCAAGTTGGTCATGTTGCCAATTCACCCTCGATATTGCCCATAAATTAATGTCATTTCTTTTAGCCTCACAGATGTACCTGTAACTGTCGGAGCAAAACTATACGAAAAACTTGCCCGAAATTTTCTGTTTTTGCGTTTTAGACCTACGCAGTTCTGTATAAATTTAAAATGAGTCGTACCAAAAATACGGTCTCCGCACAGGGAAACGACTAATAATTTGATTTTCCAGGAACATCATGTTATTTCGGAATGTGAGAAACCAGGAATTTGATGGTGAAGTTTTCCGTTCAAATTTAAGGCACATGGAACGTTGAAAAAGAGGTGCCATAAATCATGTTATTTCGGAATGTGAGAAACCAGGAACTTGATGGTGAAGTTTTCCGTTCAAATTTAAGGCGCATGGAACGTTGAAAAGGGATGCCATAAACATAGTAAACATAATAAATAATAATACATACTCGAACTATCATAACTTTTAAAAGAGAAATAAAGACTTCAGTTTGGATTGCCAAATTTATTCTGCCATCGTACCATACCAATTTTTTTGATGGGTACTGGTATAGTCGGCTCGTATAATGTCTAATGAGTTGAAGGGTTCGTTTGAGGCAGATCTAGCGTTTCTGTCCACAACTCCACAGTGGGTTCAAGTACCGAGAAGTGAGTCACTAAGATCATCAGTCCATCTACGCTAGGGAGTATAACCCTCCGCCCCATCACCCAGAACTGATTAAACGCCCCAGGAATCAGCCCGAAGTAATGTGTTAAACGGTTCCGGGCTGAGTTCCAACGAGGGAGAAAAGGAGGTGGTTTTTTAGTGGGTTTGAATCCCACATAACCGGAAGACCCTTCCAGATATCTTACGAGATCCAACTCCTCCTATGGATCTTAAAGATTTTCTAACCTGCCTGCCGAAAAAAAGACAGTATAACCCTCACAAGTAGATGACAGCCACCTTGCATAATTGCTTGGAGAGAGCTGGCCAAATCTGAAGAAAAAAAAACACTTTTCTCCTCTGCTCCATGAGATATTTTAGAGCCATCACTATAAATATTAGAACATGAAGTAAACATGGCAATATTTTTGTAAAATTTCGAAGTACATTCTTCTAAAAGTGCAGGTTTGTTGGAGAGTTAGGATAGAAGACATCAAAACTTGAGGAATTAAATTCAATGGAGAAATGGTTCACGTACGCTCGATAAAGACATTTGGGAGTGTTGAAGAATTTGGAGGAAGCGCCAAAGAAATCATTTCTAGCTTTACAGAAGATTGTGAAGTTAAAATTTCACATCAGAGAATTTAGGTACTTGTGCCCTGATCGATCAATCATTATCGAACTAATACTTCTTGAATTGATATTCCTCTTTTATCGACAACTTCGGTATCTCTTTGTATCTTTCGATTTTCCTTCCCACATCTTCTGCGTCGTCGGTCCTCGACTCGCCCTTGTTTCCTTCTACGGACGCGGCCCACGATCCTGCTCGACCACCGGTTCAACACACTTTCCCGGATTTCCCCTCTCAAGGAAATCAACTCCCATTATCTTCACTTCATCGCGGATTTTAGCATTATTCAACAGCAAGAAAAAAATTATAATAATGAACAGTAGTGGAAAAATTAAAATTACGTTTGAAAGTTTCGTCAAATTTCCCTGGTTTGTCGACTAGTTGAAGTTATTCGGGAAGGTCTCTAATTTTATGCTACTTGATCTTTTAATTTTGGACAACATTCGATTTCGTATTCTAAAAATGGAAGAAGATAATAAAATTTAAATTGACGCAGTAAATTATTACAAAATGTAACAATTGTTAATAATATTAGCAGATATTTGAAAAATGGAGCTACCTATTGCAAACAATTCAAAATTTTACAATTTTTTTTCCTTCACTGGAATCCGTTTTGGAACTTTCCGATTCTTGAAGTTTAACACTTTTTCATAAATATAGATAAATGTAGACCACTAATTTCAAAAAGTATGATCAAAAAGTGTTTTAAGGTGTTTTTGTGGAAATTGCCGTCTTAATCAAAGTAATATATGGAAAATTTCGGATTCAGCGCATAATTTCGGATAGTGGAACTATTTTAAATGATCAAGAATGGTACCTATAACTCAATAATAGCCGAGTGGGTACTCTATAAGTTCATGAATACAAGTTGAGCGTGAGTATAGACTATTACATTTTTGAAATTATCCTGTACATGAACTATACTGCCCTCCTTAGTAAGAACGTCCTATGTCCATTTTTGCACTTTTTGAGATGAGGACACCGTGTTGTAGCTCTCGATCAGGCGCACCTTTTGAGCTAAGCTAGAACCCCCTATGTCAACAGAAAAGGCTTCAATAATCGATTTGTCCTATGTCCATTTTTCAAGTTTCACATACCCATCCTAGGCTAAAACGTCCTAATTAAGTCCTACTAGGCTTAAACGTCCTATGGAGAGGAAAATCAGGGACATAAGACGTTCTAGCTTAGTACACGGCATTAGAAAAGTTGATCGTACTAGGCTAAAATGTCAGTTGTGAGAATATCACGGACATAGGACGTTCTAGCCTGTTCAAGACCAATGAAATGTATACAACAACAACAATACTTATCAGATAAGAATACAAAAGAGCGGCAAGTCATCTTCTCACTAAGGTAAACCTCTGTAGTAAACTAAGTAAACCTCTGTAGTAACTAAGTAAACCTCCTCTGTCTTGTGCAAAACGTTATCTAGCGAGTTTTTGTGATTTATTTATCCACGGAATGGATCCTAGTCAGAATACCAAGTGGGTGTGGCACATAGCTTCCTCGTATCCATAACTCGATTATATAGATGATCCGATGCATAGTAGTTAATCTGAAAACATCAATCTCTAAGTACCTTCCACTAACCTCATAGGGGACCATCTACACGCTAATCTGGACAATCCTAGAAAATTTCATCAAATTCGGACGAAAAATGTAAGTGCGTAGTGATTGGATCAAAAACGTCTGCCAAGTGGGTGTGGCACATAGCTTCCTCGTATCCATAACCCGATTATATAGATGATCAGATGCATAGTTGTTAACCTCAAAACATCAATCTCCAAGTACCTTTCACTACCCTCATAGAGGACCATCTACACGCTAATCTGGACAATCCTAGAAAATTTCATCAAATTCGGATGAAAAATTTAGTGAGTAGATGTATGTGATTGGTCAAAAAAATACTTAGCCTCGGCTGGGATTCGAACCCGCGACCCCTGGGGGACAGTTGAAGTTACGGCTGTTACAAGGAATTTACGTTTGCGCATGCGCAGTCGCTTCTATCAGTCCGGGGATGATGATTTTCATAGGGGAATATCTACAACCTAATCCACATGATCCCTGAAAATTTCATTAAAATCGGATGGAAAATGTGGACGTTATGGCCGTTACAAGGAATTCACGTTTGCGCATGCGCAGTCGCTTCTATCAGTCCGAAGGTGATGATTTTCATAGGGGACCATCTACAACCTAATCCACATAATCCCTGAAAATTTCATTGAAATCGAGTGGAAAATGTGGAAGTTATGACTGTTACAAGGAAATTCACGTTTGCGCATGCGCAGTGGCTTCTATCACTCCGAAGGTGATGATTTTCATAGGGGACCTCCTAAATACAAGTCTGTAACATCCCTGAAAATTTCATTGAAATCGGATGGAAAATGTAGATGTTATGGCCGTTACAAGGAATTCACGTTTGCGCATGCGCAGTCGCTTCTATCAGTCCGGGGATGATGATTTTCATAGGGGACCGTCTACACACCAACCCGCACAATCCCTGAAAATTTCATCGAAATCGGACAATAACTTCGTATAGTTATGCGCGTTACAAGGAATTCATGACAGACAGACAGACAGACAGAGAGACACACAGACACGGAACCAAAATTGTTCAGAAAGGTCTAAAACGCAAAACGCGAGTGGAAATTTTGATTTTGGAGAACTTTTTTTTTTCGTCCTTGAAAAGTGAAAACAAAGCTTCCGCTACCTTGGTAGACTCGGAAGCAAAAATTGTTTAGCTTGAGTGGGAGTCCAGAGCATTGCTCACTGATCTATACAGGGGTTGGTTGAATGGGATTTGAGATTCTCACGTCACACGCGAGAGCGACAAATGTACGGCTGTTACAAGGATTTTACGTATGCGCATTCGCAGAGGCTACTGTAAATTTTAAGGTCTTGATTTTCATTGGGGACCATCTACAACCTAATCCGCGTAATCCCTGGAAATGTCATCGAAATCGGGTAGAAAATGTGGAAGTTATGGCTGTTACAAGGAAATTCACGTTTGCGCATGCGCAGTGATTACTATCAGTACGAAGGTGATGATTTTCATAGGGGACCATCTAAACACTAAGCTGTAACATCCCTGAAAGTTTCATCGAAATCGGATGGAAAATGTAGAAGTTACGGCCATTACAAGGAATTCACGTTTGTGCATGCGCAGTCGCTTCTATCAGTCCGGGGATGATAATTTTCTTAGGGGACCATCTACAACCTAATCCACATATTCCCTGAAAATTTCATCGAAATCAGGTAAAAAATGTGGAAGTTATGGCTGTTACAAGGAAATTCACGTTTGCGCATGCGCAGTGACTACTATCAGTACGAAGGTGATGATTTTCATAGGGGACCATTTAATCACTAATCTGTAACATCCCTGTAAATTTCATTGAAATCGGATGGAAAATGTAGAAGTTATGGCCGTTACAAGGAATTCGCGTTTGCGCATGCGCAGTCGCTTCTGTCAGTCCGAGGATGATGATTTTCATAGGGGACCGTCTACACACCAACCCGCACAATCCCTGAAAATTACATAGAAATCGGACAATAACTTCGTATAGTTATGCGCGTTACAAGGAATTCATGACAGACGGACAGGCAGACAGACACGGAACCAAAATTGTTCAGGAAGGTCTAAAACGCAAAACGCGAGTGAAAATTTTGATTGTGGAGAACTTTTTTTTCGTCCTTGAAAAGTGAAAACAAAGCTTCCGCTACTTCGGTAGACTCGGAAGCAAAAATGTACTTGATACAAGCGACAAAATTATTTAATCTTCAGGTTAACTTCATCTCATATTCATCTATCCAGTTATAATAATTATAACCTAACCTGCTGCAGCTCTAGATCTATTAATTATTAATAGATCTAGAGCTGCAGCAGGTTACTAGTACGTACATATTTTTAATGGATAACCTCAAAATCCTTCCTACGGTAAGTAACTCGCATATCACCTTCACGATGTATCCTTGATATGGTAGATTCCTCTACCTCTCCTTGGTAGATCCTTCAAAGAAATTGATTGTCGCCAAAAACCTTGAGTTTGAACTAAATTTTTTAAATAATACTCGAAACTCAATGGACATGAGACATTTTAAGCTAGCGTCACACTGTTACAAGCTGTCCTATGTCCTTGGGTACTAGGCTAAAACGTCCTATGTCCAAATGTTTTCCATAAATGACCTAATACAGGCCAGGCAACGAGTTTTCAAGATTTGTTTATACACTGGCAAAACAGGGGAATAGATTTGAGAGGTGATGGTCAAAAAACGATATCTCAAGCTTCAATGGTTTGGGTGGCGCAGAAGCCGAAAACGCGATTCTCGAAACTTGAAAAATGGACATGTTTAATTAAAACGTTTATTAAAACGTTTTAACATGTTTAATGTTTTAGGGCTGGGGGTCATTCTGTGAATTCCGACACGCAAATCTGCAACGTTTTTTTTTTCTTAGTTACCACGGACCGATTTCTTAGTTACCACGTTATATCGGCTCCATTTGGGGTCTAGTTGTACCAAGATGCTTTTGGTTATTGTCAGACCAACAGATCGCTCCCTCGGAGGTCCTTCAGTTTGGACTAGTGATAAATCAGAAATATGAGTGTGAATCACAAATTGATGTTCATTGTATAGAAACAATTTTCTCTCCTATTCAACGCAGGAAGGTGAAATTCGAGATGGTGGGTCAAAGGACAGTAATGAAGGCACCTGACAGATCACTGATCAGATGAATGAGTTCCAAAGCCATTTTCTCTCCTATTCATCGCAGGAAGCTGAAATTTGAGAGGCAGGGTCAATGGAGAATGCTGAAGGCGCCTGAGTGGTCACTGATCAGCTGAGTGAGCTCCAAGGCCATTTTCTCTCCTGTTGAACGCAGGAAGCTAAAATTTGAGAAGCAGGGTCAATGGAGAATGCTGAAGGCGCCTGAGTGGTCACTGATCAGCTGAGTGAGCTCCTAGGCCATTTTCTCTCCTGTTGAACGCAGGAAGCTGAAATTTGAGAAGCAGGGTCAATGGAGAATGCTGAAGGCGCCTGAGTGGTCACTGATCAGCTGAGTGAGCTCCTAGGCCATTTTCTCTCCTGTTGAACGCAGGAAGCTGAAATTTGAGAAGCAGGGTCAATGGAGAATGCTGAAGGCGCCTGAGTGGTCACTGATCAGCTGAGTGAGCTCCAAGGCCATTTTCTCTCCTGTTGAACGCAGGAAGCTGAAATTTGAGAAGCAGGGTCAATGGAGAATGCTGAAGGCGCCTGAGTGGTCACTGATCAGCTGAGTGACCTCCAAGGCCATTTTCTCTCCTGTTGAACGCAGGAAGCTGAAATTTGAGAGGCAGGGTCAATGGAGAATGCTGAAGGCGCCTGAGTGGTCACTGATCAGCTGAGTGATCATGAGCCATTATTGAGTATTTCCTGTAAATAGATGTATATAAATATAATAAATTGTTTTGGTTAATTAGAATCTTTTCTTTTTTCTTGACCTTAAAAAACTATATCTAATTTCTCCCTTGCGAGGGAAAAACATTAAACATGATTTAATGTTTTTCCCTCGCAAGGGAGAAATTTCGGTAGGTCATCGCAAAAACACATTCTGTGTTAAAAACAGCACACCCCATTTTGCTAAGGAGGGCAGTATAGTAGTATAATTTATGTATTGAAAATCCGAAAACAATCAAGAATTTCTGAAAAATTGTACAGTTTTGAAAATTTTTGCCCATGCTATGAATGGGATTTTTTCTTGATTTTTGTATTGGTCTTTTACAGGTACGAGGAAACAATGTTCCACACTCAATTTTCAGTAACGACCATTTTGAGTTAGTTCATGAAAATCAGAGTGCGGGAAACGTTCATATTTCCGGTTTCTTTCAAAATTGCTCATCCACACAAAAAAGGCACTCAACGGTGCCCAATTACCAAAGGACCGATGTTCGACTCCGTGTCCTCAAGCTTTTAGAAGTCCTCATATCACTTTTTACCGCCTTTTTATTACCAACTCTTCTCTCCCATTATAGGTATCAAACAACGTAAAAACAACATCAAGAACCAAAAAAAAGTTTAAAATAACAAATAAAACCACGCTCATTCGCTCGGTCGACTCAAATGCAAATAACTGGACTCATCTGTTTCCAGTCTATTTTCCCTTTACAGAATCAAGTTTTCTCCCTTGTAACTCGAGGTAGTAAAATCCGATGTTTAGAGCGCCCGATAACATTTTTTCCCAGAGGATTATTTTATTCAAATGTCCTTCAAACGCTTCTTTCCTCTATTTGTCCGACACGAACCTTTTTTTTCCGTTTGGTCTGGGAGACGAAAAACTCGTCCATTGTATTGTGATTTGGTTGAAGGCCAACGCACGTGATATCACTCCCGTTTTTACGACTTTCTAGAGTGGTCAAATTGCTCCGAAGCTTCTAGTTAAGGCCTCCTAGTTCATTTGAATTTTATCAGATCCTCTTCAAGCGGTTTGATTGATAGAAAATTTATACGGGACCCGTATTTTTTTGTCGGTTTTATTCATCGCATCAACCAGAACTTCAAGATCAAATTGTCATTAAAAATCAGTAAAATTTGAGTTCATCATTATAAATTATAAACATTTGAAGTCTACACAGTCTTGCATGGGAAAATATTAATTCTGCCAGATCGTGCTTTGGTAGCAGCAGCCGGCCTGAATGGGGATACAAGTTCTATACGGAGGACTATATGGGCTAGCCCCCAACCTCGTTCGGTGATTACTGAAATATGAAAATGGATCTCTATCTCTTCTTGTACTTCGTATTCCATACTTCCCTGAACAATTCTTAATCAGCTTAGTTATGTTTTATTAATCAAAAACCCGAGTACTAAGCAGACGGGTGATCTATATAAGTTTTCCAAGTAAAATTCATACTTCTCCAACCCAAATTAGTTTCAGAACTTCAGACTCTTCCAAATTAATTTCAGAATTTTCGACATGAATTTCAAAATTTTCCAAATCAAATTTCAGATTTTCCAGTTTCAATGACATGTATCATTTCAATACCAAAATTCTTGAACTTTCGTACCAACTTCTTGATTACTGCTGAATGAAACTCTGGGATATGTCAAAAAGCCGTGCAATATCGATATCAGAGTCCAACGAGGAAGTATACATTTTAAATAAATCGATGGGCACAGCAGGGGTACATACAAGGGTTGGTATGCAACTACTGCTTTCCCATACTTTGAGGGAGAGGGAAGAGGCTGTAGTAGCGGGAGTTCCTCTGGAAAACCAGGTAGGTTATGGTAAATCCATTCTCACTGAGTACCTACCCATTGTTGCTCCTAAAAACAATTTTAAAAATTCTAAAAATTTGATTTGATTTGGAAAATATTAAAATTAATTTGAAATTCGGTTTAGAAAAATCTGAATTTGGTTTGGAAAGTCTGAATTCGGTTTGGAAAAATCTGAATTTGGTTTGCAAAAGTCTGAATTTGGTTTGGTAAAGTCTGAAACTTGTTTGGAACAATCTAAATTTGGTTTGAAAATATCTTAATTTGGTTTGAAAAAATCTGAATTTGGCTAGGAAATGTCTGAAATTTGTTTGGAACAATCTAAATTTGGTTTGAATGGATCTGAATCCGGTTTGAAAAAATCTGAATTTGGTTTGCAAGAGTTTGAATTTTGTTTGGTAAAGTCTGATATTTGTTTGGAATAATCTAAATTTGGTTTAAAAATATCTTAATTTGGTTTAAAAAATCTGAATTTGGCTTGGAGAAGTTTGAAATTTGTTGGGAACAATCCAAATTTGGTTTGAATGGATCTGAATTCGGTTTGAAAAAATCTGAATTTGGTTTGCAAGAGTTTGAATTTTGTTTGGAACAATCTAAATTTGGTTTGAAAAGATCTTAATTTGGTTCAATAAAAATCTGAATTTGGCTTGGAAAAGTCTGAGTTTGGCAAGGAAAAGTCTGAAATTTTTTAGGAACAATCTAAATTTGGTTTGAAAAGATCTGAATTTGGTTTTAAAAAATCTGAATTCGGCTAGGAAAAGTCTGAAATTAGTTTGGAACAATCTAAATTTGGTTTGAAAAGATCTGAATTTGGTTTTAAAAAATCTGAATTTGGCTTGGAAAAGTCTGAATTTGGGTTGCAAAAATACGAATTCGGTTCAGAACAGTCTGAATTTGGGTTATAAAAATCTGAATTTGGTTAGTGAAAAGTCTGAACTGGGTTTGGAAAAATCTGAACTCGGTTTGGAACAATCTAAATTTGGTTTGAAAAGATCTGAATTTGGTATAAAAAAATCTGAATTTGGCTTGGAAAAGTCTGAAGTTTGTTTGGAACAAGATAAATTTGGTTTAAAAATCTTAATTTGGTATAAAAAAATCGGAATTTGGCTTGGAAAAGTCTGAAGTTTGTTTGGAACAATATAAATTTGGTTTAAAAAGATCTGAATTTGGTTTTAAAAAATCTGAATTTGACTTGGAAAAGTCTGAAGTTTGTTTGGAACAATATAAATTTGGTTTAAAAAGATCTGAATTTGGTTTTAAAAAATCTGAATTTGGCTTGGAAAAGTCTGAAGTTTGTTTGGAACAATCTAAATTTGGTTTGAAAAGATCTGAATTTGGTTTTTAAAAATCTCAATTTGGCTAAGAAGAGCCTGAAATTTGTTTGGAACAATTTAAATTTGGTTTGAAAAGATCTGAATTTGGTTTTAAAAAATCTGAATTTGGCTTGGAAAAGTCTGAATTTGGTTTGCAAAAATATGAATTTGGTTGGAAAAGTCTGAATTTGGTTTAGAAAAATTTGAATTTGGTTAGTGAAAAGTCTGAATTTGGTTTGGAAAAATTTGAACTCGGTTTGGAAAAGTCACAATTTGGTTTGGAAAATTCCGAATTTGACTTGGAAAATCTATATGCAGTAAAATAATAAACCATTGGGCAATAATTTCAGCGTTTTTGTTCTCGTTATACGGGTACCTATACATTATGTAATATCATATTTATTTTCTCCTAGTACCTAAAATTGTACAACTTTTCAATAAATATATTCAATTAATTAATTAATTATCAAGTTTTATGTTGGTTCTGATTTAATCCTTGATTCGTACGTGAATAATCTAAAATTTCTCAAAAAACTTATTTTACAGTTGATTTTTGCGTCGCGCTTTCAGGAACCAACATTTAATCAATCCTGGATAGCTTACATTTGGAAGACATGAATTTTTTGCAGCTCAACTAAGAATCTTACTCATCTTCCGCTGAAAGGTAGAAATAAATATATTTTGCAAGGATTTTCCTGCTGAAATTCACTGAAATGACAAGTGGGCACTCAACGAGTGTGACCTGGGGCTAGTAGGCTCTGAGAGGCGTAATAATTTCACGACTGCAATTTCCAAAGATGCACCTCACTAATTACCGTTCAGGGTGTTGAATCGTACTGTAAATCTGTAACTCCTTAAAATGTCTACTGCGACGTTTTAACCCTCCTAAAGACTCGGGGTTTCCTTCTTTTGTATTTCAAAAGGAAATACGACGCCCTTACGACACTAAACGTCGTACAATCAGCGTTAAATTCGCACTTCGCGACACTGTTGGGTCGAAATTATTATTGAAATGGTGGTTTTACGGTAGGTCGTTAAACGGATAATACTTAGTCGGACCAAAACGACTTCCCAGAAGTGCAGACATTGTGTGAAGTCGAAAGTAGACTCTCCAACGCCCTCATGAGGATGCAATATGGGGTAAGATTTTTCGAAATTTTCCAGGGATTGTGTGGGTAGGCCTCTTAAGAATTCCATCGCCGTCAGCCAAATTGCAATGTTTGTTTTGTTACCTAATGGAACGATTTTGATCGTATTCAGCGAATCGAATATCCTGAGATTTTTCGGATAAGTAAAATTCAAATATGAGTAAGAGACTATCGCAGGTTGAATTCCCGTCCAACCTCCATTTCTGGGGTCGCGGACGTCATCAGCTGTCTTCCAAAGGGAAGATCAGGATTGGTTCAGATGATTTCGCTCGTGAATACTCGAATGAGGCCAACCAGAGTGCGTTCCCGTTGAGAACTTGAAGATTTTAAACAATAGAAACACGAACGTGTACTGCACATTAATATTCCCAGTAAAATTTCCATTCTCGTTCTACTTTTCAGGTCTTCCTGAACCTTTTTTGGTTCCGTGTCTGTCTGTCATGAAATCCTTGTTACGGGCAAAACTATACGAAGTTGTAATCCGATTTCGATGAAATTTTCAAGGATTGTGCGGGTTGGCGTGTAGAGGGTCCCCTATATACATTGCTCCCGAACCGATAGTAGTCATTGCGCATACGCAAACGTGAATTCCTTGTAAAAGACCTAAATTTTACATTTTCTACCCGATTTCGATGACATTTTCAGGGATTGAGTTGGTTCCTATGAAAATTATTGCCCCGGCACTGATAGTGGCCACTGCGCATGCGCAAATGTAAATTCCTTGTCTCACAGGTATAACTTCTTCATTTTCTACCCAAATTTGATGAAATTTTCAGAGGTTGTGTGGGTTGGCGTGCAGATTGCCCCCTTTGAGGGTAGTGCAAGGTACTTAGAGATTGATGTTTTGATAACAGCTACTAGCATCGGATCGTGACGAGGAAGCTATGTGCCACACACTTGGCAGACTTTTTTCTGTCTTATCCTTTTTAAATTTCTCTCAATATTTTTTTTCAAGTCATGAGAACAAGGCTGCTGAATATGTTAAGACTGCAATTATAAGCAACGGTGATTTTAAATTGTAATGTTTTATTATTCTAAAACCTTATTCCAATGATTTTCTTGTAGGACAAACTATGTAATACGTTGAAAAATTCGTTAAAGAATGATATTTAAAATCAATATTTAATTTTACCAACTTTTAAAAAAACTTAATTCCTGGAGTTTATCTCAATATTGACATTAATGAAGGTTCTGATTACATGCAATATGTGCATAGGTATATTGGCAATGTAGCTTCAAAGCATGAATGTTTTCTACTCAATACTGGAAGCTAGATTGTTTAAATGGGCAGCAATCCATTCGCAGTATGACAGTCAAGGCTGATCCATTTGGCAGTATGTCTTGAAGAGCAAAATCTTGAATTTTTTCTACTCAATGTTGGGAGCTAGATTGTTTAAATGGGCAGCAATCCATTCGCAGTATGACAGTCAAGGCTGATCCATTTGGCAGTATGTTTTGAAGAGCAAAATCTTGAATTTTTTCTACTCAATATTGGGAGCTAGATTGTTTAAATGGGCAGCAACCCATTCGCAGTATGACAGTCAAGGCTGATCCATTTGGCAGTATGTCTTGAAGAGCAAAATCTTGAATTTTTTCTATTCAATGTTGGGAGCTAGATTGTTTAAATGGGCAGCAATCCATTCGCAGTATGACAGTCAAGGCTGATCCATTTGGCAGTATGTCTTGAAGAGCAAAATCTTGAATTTTTTCTATTCAATGTTGGGAGCTAGATTGTTTAAATGAGCAGCAACCCATTCGCAGTATGACAGTCAAGGCTGATCCATTTGGCAGTATGTCTTGAAGAGCAAAATCTTGAATTTTTTCTACTCAATGTTGGGAGCTAGATTGTTTAAATGGGCAGCAATCCATTCGCAGTATGACAGTCAAGGCTGATCCATTTGGCAGTATGTTTTGAAGAGCAAAATCTTGATTTTTTTCTACTCAATGTTGGGAGCTAGATTGTTTAAATGGGCAGCAATCCATTCGCAGTATGACAGTCAAGGCTGATCCATTTGGCAGTATGTCTTGAAGAGCAAAATCTTGAATTTTTTCTATTCAATGTTGGGAGCTAGATTGTTTAAATGAGCAGCAACCCATTCGCAGTATGACAGTCAAGGCTGATCCATTTGGCAGTATGTCTTGAAGAGCAAAATCTTGATTTTTTTCTACTCAATGTTGGGAGCTAGATTGTTTAAATGGGCAGCAATCCATTCGCAGTATGACAGTCAAGGCTGATCCATTTGGCAGTATGTCTTGAAGAGCAAAATCTTGAATTTTTTCTACTCAATATTGGGAGCTAGATTGTTTAAATGGGCAGCAATCCATTCGCAGTATGACAGTCAAGGCTGATCCATTTGGCAGTATGTCTTGAAGAGCAAAATCTTGAATTTTTTCTACTCAATGTTGGGAGCTAGATTGTTTAAATGGGCAGCAATCCATTCGCAGTATGACAGTCAAGGCTGATCCATTTGGCAGTATGTCTTGAAGAGCAAAATCTTGAATTTTTTCTACTCAATGTTGGGAGCTAGATTGTTTAAATGGGCAGCAATCCATTCGCAGTATGACAGTCAAGGCTGATCCATTTGGCAGTATGTCTTGAAGAGCAAAATCTTGAATTTTTTCTACTCAATGTTGGGAGCTAGATTGTTTAAATGGGCAGCAATCCATTCGCAGTATGACAGTCAAGGCTGATCCAT
This sequence comes from Apolygus lucorum, assembly GCA_009739505.2. Classification (NCBI taxonomy): domain Eukaryota; kingdom Metazoa; phylum Arthropoda; class Insecta; order Hemiptera; family Miridae; genus Apolygus; species Apolygus lucorum. The sequence goes on along the minus strand of CM019173.2, from coordinate 31,840,827 downwards.
TTGGCAGTATGTCTTGAAGAGCAAAATCTTGAATTTTTTCTACTCAATGTTGGGAGCTAGATTGTTTAAATGGGCAGCAATCCATTCGCAGTATGACAGTCAAGGCTGATCCATTTGGCAGTATGTCTTGAAGAGCAAAATCTTGAATTTTTTCTACTCAATGTTGGGAGCTAGATTGTTTAAATGGGCAGCAATCCATTCGCAGTATGACAGTCAAGGCTGATCCATTTGGCAGTATGTTTTGAAGAGCAAAATCTTGAATTTTTTCTACTCAATGTTGGGAGCTAGATTGTTTAAATGGGCAGCAATCCATTCGCAGTATGACAGTCAAGGCTGATCCATTTGGCAGTATGTTTTGAAGAGCAAAATCTTGAATTTTTTCTACTCAATGTTGGGAGCTAGATTGTTTAAATGGGCAGCAATCCATTCGCAGTATGACAGTCAAGGCTGATCCATTTGGCAGTATGTCTTGAAGAGCAAAATCTTGAATTTTTTCTACTCAATGTTGGGAGCTAGATTGTTTAAATGGGCAGCAATCCATTCGCAGTATGACAGTCAAGGCTGATCCATTTGGCAGTATGTCTTGAAGAGCAAAATCTTTAATTTTTTCTACTCAATGTTGGGAGCTAGATTGTTTAAATGGGCAGCAATCCATTCGCAGTATGACAGTCAAGGCTGATCCATTTGGCAGTATGTCTTGAAGAGCAAAATCTTGAATTTTTTCTACTCAATGTTGGGAGCTAGATTGTTTAAATGGGCAGCAATCCATTCGCAGTATGACAGTCAAGGCTGATCCATTTGGCAGTATGTCTTGAAGAGCAAAATCTTGAATTTTTTCTATTCAATGTTGGGAGCTAGATTGTTTAAATGGGCAGCAATCCATTCGCAGTATGACAGTCAAGGCTGATCCATTTGGCAGTATGTTTTGAAGAACAAAATCTTGAATTTTTTCTATTCAATGTTGGGAGCTAGATTGTTTAAATGAGCAGCAACCCATTCGCAGTATGACAGTCAAGGCTGATCCATTTGGCAGTATGTCTTGAAAAGCTAAATCTTGAATTTTTTCTACTCAATGTTGGGAGCTAGATTGTTTAAATGGGCAGCAATCCATTCGCAGTATGACAGTCAAGGCTGATCCATTTGGCAGTATGTCTTGAAGAGCAAAATCTTGAATTTTTTCTACTCAATGTTGGGAGCTAGATTGTTTAAATGGGCAGCAATCCATTCGCAGTATGACAGTCAAGGCTGATCCATTTGGCAGTATGTCTTGAAGAGCAAAATCTTGAATTTTTTCTATTCAATGTTGGGAGCTAGATTGTTTAAATGAGCAGCAATCCATTCGCAGTATGACAGTCAAGGCTGATCCATTTGGCAGTTTGTCTTGAAGAGCAAAATCTTGAATTTTTTCTATTCAATGTTGGGAGCTAGATTGTTTAAATGAGCAGCAATCCATTCGCAGTATGACAGTCAAGGCTGATCCATTTGGCAGTATGTCTTGAAGAGCAAAATCTTGAATTTTTTCTATTCAATGTTGGGAGCTAGATTGTTTAAATGGGCAGCAATCCATTCGCAGTATGACAGTCAAGGCTGATCCATTTGGCAGTATGTCTTGAAGAGCAAAATCTTGATTTTTTTCTATTCAATGTTGGGAGCTAGATTGTTTAAATGGGCAGCAATCCATTCGCAGTATGACAGTCAAGGCTGATCCATTTGGCAGTATGTCTTGAAGAGCAAAATCTTGATTTTTTTCTACTCAATGTTGGGAGCTAGATTGTTTAAATGGGCAGCAATCCATTCGCAGTATGACAGTCAAGGCTGATCCATTTGGCAGTATGTTTTGAAGAGCAAAATCTTGAATTTTTTCTATTCAATGTTGGGAGCTAGATTGTTTAAATGAGCAGCAACCCATTCGCAGTATGACAGTCAAGGCTGACCCATTTGGCAGTATGTCTTGAAGAGCAAAATCTTGAATTTTTTCTATTCAATGTTGGGAGCTAGATTGTTTAAATGAGCAGCAACCCATTCGCAGTATGACAGTCAAGGCTGATCCATTTGGCAGTATATCTTGAAGAGCAAAATCTTGAATTTTTTCTACTCAATGTTGGGAGCTAGATTGTTTAAATGGGCAGCAATCCATTCGCAGTATGACAGTCAAGGCTGATCCATTTGGCAGTATGTCTTGAAGAGCAAAATCTTGAATTTTTTCTACTCAATGTTGGGAGCTAGATTGTTTAAATGGGCAGCAATCCATTCGCAGTATGACAGTCAAGGCTGATCCATTTGGCAGTATGTCTTGAAGAGCAAAATCTTGAATTTTTTCTATTCAATGTTGGGAGCTAGATTGTTTAAATGGGCAGCAATCCATTCGCAGTATGACAGTCAAGGCTGATCCATTTGGCAGTATGTCTTGAAGAGCAAAATCTTGAATTTTTTCTATTCAATGTTGGGAGCTAGATTGTTTAAATGGGCAGCAATCCATTCGCAGTATGACAGTCAAGGCTGATCCATTTGGCAGTATGTCTTGAAGAGCAAAATCTTGATTTTTTTCTACTCAATGTTGGGAGCTAGATTGTTTAAATGGGCAGCAATCCATTCGCAGTATGACAGTCAAGGCTGATCCATTTGGCAGTATGTCTTGAAGAGCAAAATCTTGAATTTTTTCTACTCAATGTTGGGAGCTAGATTGTTTAAATGGGCAGCAATCCATTCGCAGTATGACAGTCAAGGCTGATCCATTTGGCAGTATGTCTTGAAGAGCAAAATCTTGATTTTTTTCTACTCAATGTTGGGAGCTAGATTGTTTAAATGGGCAGCAATCCATTCGCAGTATGACAGTCAAGGCTGATCCATTTGGCAGTATGTCTTGAAGAGCAAAATCTAAATTTTTTTCTACTCAATGTTGGGAGCTAGATTGTTTAAATGGGCAGCAATCCATTCGCAGTATGACAGTCAAGGCTGATCCATTTGGCAGTATGTTTTGAAGAGCAAAATCTTGAATTTTTTCTATTCAATGTTGGGAGCTAGATTGTTTAAATGAGCAGCAACCCATTCGCAGTATGACAGTCAAGGCTGATCCATTTGGCAGTATGTCTTGAAGAGCAAAATCTTGAATTTTTTCTATTCAATGTTGGGAGCTAGATTGTTTAAATGAGCAGCAACCCATTCGCAGTATGACAGTCAAGGCTGATCCATTTGGCAGTATGTCTTGAAGAGCAAAATCTTGAATTTTTTCTACTCAATGTTGGGAGCTAGATTGTTTAAATGGGCAGCAATCTATTCGCAGTATGACAGTCAAGGCTGATCCATTTGGCTGTATGTTTTGAAGAGCAAAATCTTGAATTTTTTCTACTCAATGTTGGGAGCTAGATTGTTTAAATGGGCAGCAATCCATTCGCAGTATGACAGTCAAGGCTGATCCATTTGGCAGTATGTCTTGAAGAGCAAAATCTTGAATTTTTTCTACTCAATGTTGGGAGCTAGATTGTTTAAATGGGCAGCAATCCATTCGCAGTATGACAGTCAAGGCTGATCCATTTGGCAGTATGTTTTGAAGAACAAAATCTTGAATTTTTTCTATTCAATGTTGGGAGCTAGATTGTTTAAATGGGCAGCAATCCATTCGCAGTATGACAGTCAAGGCTGATCCATTTGGCAGTATGTCTTGAAGAGCAAAATCTTGATTTTTTTCTACTCAATGTTGGGAGCTAGATTGTTTAAATGGGCAGCAATCCATTCGCAGTATGACAGTCAAGGCTGATCCATTTGGCAGTATGTCTTGAAGAGCAAAATCTTGAATTTTTTCTATTCAATGTTGGGAGCTAGATTGTTTAAATGAGCAGCAATCCACTCGCAGTATGACAGTCAAGGCTGATCCATTTGGCAGTATGTCTTGAAGAGCAAAATCTTGAATTTTTTCTATTCAATGTTGGGAGCTAGATTGTTTAAATGAGCAGCAATCCATTCGCAGTATGACAGTCAAGGCTGATCCATTTGGCAGTATGTTTTGAAGAACAAAATCTTGAATTTTGGTTTATTATTTTCAATAATAAGCCTTTGGAATCGAGCAAGAAAAAAAAATTTTAACCCCCCCTCAAAATTTGATGTTTTACGTTTCAAGGTACGTAGAATCCGAAAATCAAATAAAAAAATTTCCGTCCGTCCGCCGTCCGCCGTACGCGGCACTTTTCTTAGCAACACTGGACCGATTTGGTTCAAATTTGGTTTATGGGCTCCATTTGGGGTCTAGTTGTGCCGCGAAGCTTTTGGTTGATGTAGGTCACTTCTAAGGGGTGAAAATTAAGGGTTGAAATTTTCAAGAGTGCCCTAGCTCGAAAACTCTCGAAATAAAGGTATCGTTTTTTCACCAATTTTAAATAGTACAGAATTTTTAAAAATTTTTGAGACCACCCGGAGCTCTGTAGGACAAACCGTTCGGTCCCTACGAGTATTTGAAGGTTTTCCTTTGATAAAACAGAATCATGAGTGTGAATCGCAAAAGAGGTCTAATCGCCGTTCAAATTTTATCTGACTAAAATGCGATCGCTGTTCATTTCTTCGAGTTGTATTCAGTTTTGCCTTCTGCGTAACCAGTAATCAAATTTCCATATCAAGCTTTCTATTTTTCGAATCGAGTGTGAAGCGTTTAGTTCTTTCTAATAAACTTGATTGTGAAGGTGTGAAGCCATTATAGTGTGGTAGGTAGTACCTACCAATAGTTGGTAGGTAAAAAAAAATTGGTAGGTAAAACAATGTTTGTAGGTAGAAAACGCTGCAAATCATTGCTCACTGATCAGATCACTGATCAGCTGAGTGAGCTCCGAAGCCATTTTCAATGCTATTGAATGGAAGTGCTCTTCCAGGCGTCTCCAGCATTCGAGGAGATCTTCACTCCTCACATCACTGATCAGCTGAGTGAGCTCGAAAGCCATTTTCAATCCTATTGAATGGAAGTGCTCTTCCAGGCGTCTCCAGCATTCGAGGAGATCTTCTTCACTCCTCACATCACTGATCAGCTGAGTGAGCTCCGAAGCCATTTTCAATCCTATTGAATGGAGGTGCTCTTCCAGGCGTCTCCAGCATTCGAGGAGATCTTCTTCACTCCTCACATCACTGATCAGCTGAGTGAGCTCGAAAGCCATTTTCAATCCTATTGAATGGAAGTGCTCTTCCAGGCGTCTCCAGCATTCGAGGAGATCTTCTTCACTCTTCTGATCACTGATCAGCTGAGTGAGCTCCGATGCCATTTTCAATCCTATTGAACGCAGGAGCTGAAATTTGAGAGGGAAGGTCAAGGGAGAATACAGATGGTGGTAGGTGCTATTGATGGAGAACCAGTGATCTATACAGAAGGGTGATCTATACTTAAAATAATAAACCTTTGAGCAATGATTTGCAGCGTTTTTTCTATTCAATGTTGGGAGCTAGATTGTTTAAATGGGCAGCAATCCATTCGCAGTATGACAGTCAAGGCTGATCCATTTGGCAGTATGTCTTGATGAGCAGTATCTTGAATTTGTTCTACACCGTATGCGTACGACAACTACCGTACGCTTGGCAACACTGATCAGGCTCCACCGTGTAGTAGCGGGGATCCGTTTCTCCGTCTAATGAAGGGAGTAATTGATGACCGGGAGCCTCCTGAATCGGAGGTCCTCCTGATGATAGTTATTAGCGGCCGGACTCCTATCGGCCTCCCCCGACCAGTCGGCCCACGCGCGCGCGCGCCGAAAACCGGAGCGTGTGGGCTGAAGACGGGAGCCTCAAAGTGCCCATGACCGGTGGGGGGTTGCCAAATTTGGGACTTCCTTCTACGGCACCTGTTGTGGCACGAGTTTGGTTACTGAAACCAGACTAGTAAATATACATTAAATGTATATACTTATTCCAAAAATGAACACTCCTTACTGCCATTTGCAATCTGGATGACCCCTCAACTTGGCTGAAGAGCAAATTCTCGAAGTCACGTAAAACCGTCAAACTTTACCCCACCAGAGGTAACTTTACCCCAAAAAGTGAGAATCTTCAATAGACGATTTCTATTAATGAAAGTGGCAGTGCGCATGCGCGTCCGGGAGGTTACAATCTCGCAGGTTTCGGTACACGGTTTCCCCGGTTCTCGTTGTTTCTGTGTTTGTTTATGGCTGGCTTGTTCCGTTTTCGAAAGTTACAATTATTTTTATATCAATTTTGCGATCCTAAAGTACTCCAGACAGTAAAAATGGTTTACCATTAGTGCTACGGCATATTATGCAATAGTGATTCCAAGTCAGGAAGGCCGGGTTACGATCCTTCCGCGAAGTTCTGCAGATTTCCCCAGTCGTGTTTATTTCTACGTGATGTTCTAAACTGGAATGACCAACAAGGGAAATCTCACGTCAAAGGCTGTTTCAAATGTAACATTTTTTGGACGTGGATAATTCGTTGCAGCAAAATGACTCCAAGTTTCAAAAAGTTCGTCAAATCTACAAGGATGCCTACTATGATTCGCTCAGTGAAACGCCTCTAATTTTCGCCAACAACGCCTCAATTTTCGGGAACCTTTAGTTAAATAGTTGAAATTGTACAGTTACGTTGCAACTGCATGTATTATTGTACCTACAATTAAAATCATCCCTTATTTTTATGAATAAATTGTTTGAACCTTTCCGTTTACTTTCTTGTTTGTTTACTTTCTTTGCAATGATCCTTTTCAATCCAACTCTACTGGGTAAGTATACTCCTTGGGCTTTGTTCTTATTTAAATAATTTAAATATCAATACTATTTTTCATTGTCTGGCCGTACCATATATCCGATGTGTAATATTTTTGAAATCACGGACATTTCTGACGCATCATATTTTAATCATTAAATGATCGTAAATTTTACGATGGATTAATAATTTTAGGTTGCACCTCTCTATTTTATTATTAGGATAAACCCATCTATCTTTTAACATGCGTGTGACTTTTATTGGGATTAAATAAGTACCTTTTGGTGAATTACGTTAATATGTTTTTGTTGTATAGGTATCGAATAAAAAATCTAAAACCAAAATAAACGCGGATTCGTCAATTTCCAGTGAAGTTCATTTGCAGATATATCCAAGATACATTTTTCTTCCTCATTGCATTAGAAAATGAAAAAATATATGTCTGACAGGCGTAGGTACTACATTCTATTTCGGTAGCGGACTACAACATTATAATGTGAGGTTGGGAAAGACGAATTTTATTGGTATAAAAATGAAATAACTCTTATTCGGTGGAGTTTAAACAACCCTATATCAGAATATTTGTTTATTTTAAATTAGTACCGACTAAAGTGAGGAAGCAGATAGGAACTCTTCAGTGAGAAAACAGTCGCTCACTATTTTGCCTAGGTACTGTAGAGACTGCATTGTATTTTTTATGTAGGTATGTCAAGTGTTTGAGTTACTAGTGCAGTGACAATACGTTTTACGGAATTCCTAGGATCGAAATTCAGTGCTTCTGGCCTGTAGGTACCTACTATAAACAAAAAAAGTGTACCACAACTTACTGTCCTTAGTTTGTCTTTCAATTTCAGGTTCACAAAAAAAAAAATCATGAGTAATTTTTACGAAATACATTTATTATGAAAAAAGTAGGAACTCGAGAAACACATTTTGTTAGTATTAGGCAAACTAAAATGTAAAAACATTTGGAAAATTTTTTTGTAAAATTAAGTACCCACTTAGCTACGACAGTTTCCTTTTTGTTTTTACTTTCAGTTTACTTTTAAAAACTCAGTTCTGTTCATAGGCTCCAAAAGTTTACACAGGTACACCAATGAGAGCAAAGAAATTGGTAACAATATAAAACGAAACTGGAATGGATCATCCACAAACATTCAACCCATAGCAATATGTAAAACTAGCACAGCGGGGAATTCGACTCAATTTTAGATCGAGAAATTTCAAGTCAAATCCTATGGGCCGTGTCGTGCCTTGCGGGAGTTCTCTTCATTTTTCTCTTCTTTTTTTTTCATTTTTTCCCCATTCAGTGTACACGTAGCTGAAACAAGATTCACACATAAATAGATACATAAATTCATTTTATTTATTATTAGTATACTTTTTGCCATTATTTTGGTTTATTATCTTCAATAATGAAATTTGGAATCGAGTCAGAAAAAGTTTAATCCCTCCTCTTTTCTTCAGATTTTTACTGTTCCATTTTCCTATCAAGATGGTCATTGAAATTTATGACAAGCTAGGGTGAAACTTACACAGAGTTTTTCGTATTTTGAGGTCCTGAATCCGAAATGATCTCCTTTCTTTCCGGGAGCCCTTTTTAAGGGAAATGGTCAATTTCAAGGGTTTTTGTTTCATTTTGAGATTGAACATTTTTAACAATCCCCCACGGAGTCCACACTTCTAAAAAAAACATGCATTCCTTTCGAGAAATGTGATGTTGAGGTCTGAGTTGGGGTCTGAAATCTTGCCGAACCCGTAGGTACTTTTTGCAAACAAAAACGCGTGAATTTGTCATTCTTCTGTTTTTGAAAAATAGTTTTTTCCCCCTAGGTTCGAGCTAAAGCCAGTAAAAAAAAGCCGGCACCCCAGCGTTTACAGCAGGCTATTCCGCGTTGAATGAGACGCATCGTATTGTATTTGCGCATCGTATTGTATTTGTGAACGCATCGTTCTGTATTGTAGTTCCTAGTAGGAGAGCTGAGGTTTATGAAAAGTTACTTAGCGAATAATAAAAGATACAATTGAAAGGTTCACTTACCTGAAATGTTGTTTTGATCGATAGGACGGTTCCAGCTAGGTACATCATTTTCGATTAGACAAATCACTTTAAACGGACCCGGGCCGCCCTTCTAATGAAAAGCAACGTCTTTTATCGAAATTGCACAAATTGAAAACTACAAAACTCGACAACTACACATTAGAAAAGAAGATAAAACGCACTAAACTTCATTCAAAACTAGTAAACAACTCAATCCGAGTACCGAAACCTGCTCTTCGCGGAAGGTTGCAACCAGGCTATATGGGGTTACTGCGCAGGCGCGCAAATCGTCTATTGTGACGTCAGCGTGGTAGAACTTAGATAAAAGTTAGCTATTGTGTTTTCGTTATTCTCCACATCCCAGAGAATCGATGCGGCTTGCGATGGCGCCTTTATCCACGTTATCAGCTGTTATCAGTCATTGTTTCCTGTTCAGCTGTTTTTGTCCTGTTTCTCATGCTCCAAAATTTCTTCCATACCAGGTGTTTGGAGTGGGTTTACCAGGCAAGCCCCCATCATATAACTTTCAATATCTTATTTTGAACAAAATACACTAATCAAATTCTCAAATAAGTGTTTTCTTAGTTATGCCTTTGTTTACCAAAAATTTGATGGTAACTTTACTCCAAAAACCGGGTATCTTTACTCCACTATAAAGGTTGGGGTAAAGGTAGCCTCACTCATATTTTTCTTATTTAATCACGAAAAACATTTGAGTTTCATAATTTTAGCAGTGTTGAATGTAAGGTTTCTAGTGTATCTCTTGTTGCAGAAGTAAGAGATGGGGAGAAGAGTTGAGAAAAACGATACCTTTATTTCGAGAGTTTTCGAGCTAGGGCACTCTTGAAAATTTCAACCCTTAATTTTCACCCCTTAGAAGTGACCTACATCAACCAAAAGCTTCGCGGCACAACTAGACCCCAAATGGAGCCCATATACCAAATTTGAACCAAATCGGTCCAGTGTTGCTAAGAAAAGTGCCGCTTACGGCGTACGGCGGACGGACGGGAATTGTTTAATTCGATTTTCGTATTCTACGTACCTTGAAACGTAAAACATCAAATTTTGAGGGGGGGTTAAATTTTTTTTTTTTTTTCTTGCTCGATTCCAAAGGCAAATAATATTGAAAATAATAAACCAAAAGTATCTACACTGCATGCAGATACATCTGTACATGTTTGGAAAATGGATGGATATGTCTTATGATGGCAATTTAAATGATGAGCTCACTCAGCTGATCAGTGACCACTCAGGCGCCTTCAGCATTCTCCATTGACCCGCCCTCTCAAATTTCAGCTTCCTGCGTTCAACAGGAGAGGAAATGGCCTTGGAGCTCACTCAGCTGATCAGTGACCACTCAGGCGCCTTCAGCATTCTCCATTGACCCTGCCTCCGTAACGTTTCAAAGGGATCTGTTGGATGACGATTCCTATTTTCCTCTCACGATCATGTTGACATCTCATGTTACTCACGATCATACGTTACTAAACATGCGCATAATTCAGCTTTCCGTACAGGTACATTCATATTAGGGACCATGTACCATGTTTAATAAATTGAGAGCTTTCCAATGAGTGGTGAACGATTTTTGTGGGGTGGAAAATGAGGAAGTTAGTTCCTGCGTTCAACAGGAGAGGAAATGGCCGTGGAACTCACTCAGCTGATCAGTGATCATCAACTTTGATGATGTATAGAAGTATGTATCGATTGACCCTGCCTCTCAAATTTCAGCTTCCTACGTTCAACAGTATCAGAAAAAAAGCGTTGCATTGTTTGTGTGTCGAAATTTTTGGAATGACCCCCAGAACTAAGACATATCCATGTCAAAAGCTTGGTACGCGCCCCTACCGAAACTTTACAACTGAACACCTGCATTATGATATTGTACAATTTACGACAATAACGGCCAAAATAGGTTGTTATATTTTATCCAACTTAATATTCAAGAACAACACCTACCAGGTAACAACGGGATTTTTGAAACTGTCAACAACATGAAACCAATGTCAACATGTGATGATCACCATCACACTATGAACATAAACGTGCTTTGGTCTCATAAGTTGTGATTTACAATATTATTTACAGCAACACCAAAAACATTACTTAACACCACATTATACTTAACGAAAAACACAGAATTTGTTTTTTTGTTTTTAATGTTAGATTTATCTCATTGTTTACTGAGAATTTTTAACCAAAAAACATCTTGTTTAGTAATGCATGCATTCCAGGGGACGTCCCATTGGATAAGTATTGGATCAGTTTAACTAGTTGTTAAGCGATAAGACTGTATAGTGACACCCACCCCCCCCCCCCCTACCATTATAAACCATAACACTTCTAGCGGCATGGGAGCCTCGAATCTAAAGAGCATTTTAAAATCCATGACCTACGACACCCAACATGCGAATTCGAGTTCACCCCCCCCCCCCACCCCTCAACGATGCCACCAATGGTGCCAGTCTGGCACCAATCAATCAATCAATCATTTTTTATTTGCTATAAACATAACATGTATGAGCAATGGTCGGTAACTTATACTAAATATAATAAAAGAAGAAAACAAAAACATAGAAAAGAGAACAACAAACAAAGTAACGAACAAAACAAGTAGCGGAACTAGCGAAATTCAAAATTACCAACATCCTGCAAAAACTCACCAAAACTATAAGGAGCTAGCTGGATCAAGTATTTTTTAAGCTGTGACCTGAATGATCCAAGAGCAGTCTTTCGAAATTTTAATGGAAGGGCATTATAAAATTTAATTCCCCACCAGGTGTTGCCATTACATGTAGTCTTAATTCTATGAAAAGGAAGACAGAGGTCTTGCTTATGCCGTGTAGGGTAAACATGAGCGGGGATAAGGTAGTCATTGACATTATTCCTAACGTAACAGAGGCTATCTAAAATGTAGGCAGCTGGGATTGTTAAAACTCCTAGTTGCTTGTAAGCTGGCCTACAGTCATCCTGGTAATTCAAGTTAGCGACGACTCTAACCGCTTTCCTTTGGCACCCAAAGATGGCAGATGACGAAGCAGAATGGCCCCAACTTAGTATGGCATAAACCGCCCTACTCTGGAAACATGCATGAAAGGCTGCAAGCACAGCAGATTCTGAGATCCTTTCAGAAAGGCGCCTCAAGAGAAAAATGTACTTGTTGAGGCAAGCTTCGAGTTGCGCGCAATGGGGTTTCCAGTTCAGCTTTGGGTCAAGAACTACACCAAGAAACTTCACTTCCTCTATGTTTTTGTGTAGACTGGACAAATCCCTTAATCCGAAGTGCATGACATAAGTTTTGTCCTCATTTATCGAGAGTCTGTTTGTTGAAAACCAGTTAGACACTGCATCAAGAGATGCCTTTTCATCTTCACACAGTAAGGAAAGCTGTGTGCCCCTTGACAGCAGAGAAGTGTCATCTGCGAACAAAATAGGAGGAGTTTGGAGGCTTTGTGGCAGGTCATTTATAAAAATAAGGAATAATTAATAACCAAAGCAGAAATACGTCGTAACATTGAAATTTCATCTATTAGGTTTAGTAGGCAGTCCGTCGAATGTCACATCTGTATTCAAGGTGAAACACCAAAAAAAACCAAGAAATATGAGGTTTATGGTGCCCTGGCACCATGGTGGCACCACTTTTAGTTCCATGGTGGTTCAGAAAGTAATTCATGCAAATCCTAAGGTATAATGAGAATTTTTCCTCAATTTCAAAGCTTGGATACAATTAGTTAGCAGTAAAGGAACCGAAATAATGAAAAATTGGATATTTTGTGAATGTTATCCCCCCACCCATCCCCTCCCCTTGCGAATTTTGATACTCTGGTGAAATCATGTACAACTCGGAAGTTATGTTAGTCAAACAAAAAAAAAACACACAAATCGGTTGGAAATTGAGGCCTGGGCAGAGTTTAAAAGATTATGCCCGCAAACGCACATTTTTTAAGCATTAACCCCCCCTTTCCCCCCCTTAAAAGGCGAAATTCGAAATTCCGGCGCCGTAGTGCACAACTAGATAGTTTTCCGCGTCGAAGAAAAAAAGAACCACGAAAATCGGTTGAGACCTAAGGCCTGGGCAGAGTACACAAGATTATGCCCAAAAACGCACGTTTTTTGAGCATTAACCCCCCCTTTAAAGGCAAAATTCGAAATTCCGGCGACGTAGTGCACAACTAGATAGTTTTCCGCGTCGAACAAAAAAAGAACCAGGAAAATCGGTTGAGAACTAAGGGCTGTGCAGAGTACACAAGATTTTGTTACACACACACACACACACACACACACATACACATACACACACACACACACACACAGACATACACCTATGGTTTTTTTCGCGGATTTGGATTCAGAATGGTCTAAAACGGATTACTGTGTGGTTATTTTTTTTTTTTTTTTCTGTTGAGTGTTGTCCAACTTCACCCCAAATCGATCGCATAAGGACGCCCAAGTCTTACTGTGGGACGTCCTAAAAAGTGTCCCGAAAATTTCCTTGACCCCCGCCGAAAGACATATCCATGTCAAAATAAGCGGAAAGGTTCTAACAATTTATTGACGTCGCACTGGCTCATCATTTTAAATATAATAAATTTACATTAAATGTAAATGCAAATTTTGCAGGAATTTACCGGTTTGAACCTGAAAAAAACTTCCCCCCACCTGCCCCAAGACTTTTTTCCTGGGAGCTTACGTGGAATCTGAATTGTCTTGTTTGAGGTCGACTGAGGGCTGTCACTTGGAGGGTTGGGAAAGGACCGTCTTGAGTGACAGACCCTGCGCTCTATCCACGACCAGGGGTAAACTCTGGAACTCAATGGAAAACCTTCCCTAGCTGTTGCCAGGCGTACGGGCTCGTGAATGGGAAATCGGTCCCCATTGACGTTTTACCCCCTCCACCTCTACGCTCGCCCCTTTACCACCTGTTTCCCAGTAAAGGGTTAAAGGGGATGCTCCCACCTTTGGATCGATAACCACCACGCCCTTATCAGCGTCCTTGAACCACAGTTCACTATTGACCTCTGGTAACCTTTAGGATTCGAACGATGTAGAGATTTTCACTTTCATCCTCTCAGTTTCAGTCACTACAGATAACAAAGCTGAAATTACGATTTTCTAGAAGCTTGTTATTTCTTGGAAACCTGAAATTCTGCAAGTAGGGATCTAGTGATAGACAAATCCTGCCTCCACGGGTTATTGGGTGTACATTTTCAGCTTGATAAAGTGAAAATCTGGTAAGAATTCAACTTGTTCGTCTCCCTGAGCAGTTCCAGAAAGACTTTCTCTGACAATTTAACTCCGCATTGCCCTACAGAAGATAATGAAGATCACCCAGCTGATCAGGGAGGAGTTGTTTTTGTCCTCTATCTCAACAATAATTACAGTGACCAAAATATTTTTACAGAAAAATTTCAGCTTCGCGAGACCAAAAGAAGCTAATTTAGTTCATTCTGCTGGTACCGTCATGTCACCTACTTGCAATCAGTGCAAAATATCAGCTTGGGCTGCGTTTGGCATTCGTATTCAGCAGTTCCAGAAAGGTTCCCATGAAATGTCACCTTCGTCAAACCTATAGGAGCGAATCTCTCTGCTGATCAAAATCAAGCTGAGCTCGCCATTTTTTTATTCTGCTGCACCAGAAGAGCTCTCAATGATATTTCTGCTTCTAAGACTGTTTGTTTGTTGATATTCACCTATTTTTAAGTCTTCTGCTGCGTCTTGTCAGCTGAGCTGTATCTCATATTTTGTTAAAACCCATTTTGTAGCTTTCAGCTCGTAAGTCAATACGGCCTTGGCTTCTAGTCTATTACTAAAACAGAAATTCCAAACGGACAAAAACTATAGAAATGTCAAATCCATTTGACAATTTAACATCGCATTGCCCTACAGAAGATAATGAGGATCGCCCAAATGATCGAGGAGGAGTTGTTTTTGTCCTCTAATACTCGACAGTACTCTGCTGATCAACATCATGCTGAGCTGGCCATTTTTGTATTCTGCCGCACCAGAAAAGCTCCCAGTGATATTTCTGGCTCTAAGACTGTTTGTTTGTTGATATTCACCTATTTTTCAGCCTTCTGCTGCATCTCTCTGAGCTGTATCTCATATTTTGTTAAAAACCATTTTGTAGCCTTCAGCTCGTAAGTCACTTCAGCCTTGGCTTCTAGTCTATTACTAAAACAGAAATTCAAAATGGACAAAAACGATGGAAATGTCAAATCCATTTGGTCCCGGATCGAGTTTCTTTCGGATGATAAATTTTATTTCTTCGGCCAAATAAGTGAATAAATATTTCGAGCACTCATCCCACGTAACGAGAAATAATGATAACCCATGTTTCTGTATTTCTGATTTCGATCAGAAAGTGGACATTCAAAATCCATCTCCTTTCGGGATATTTTAAGCAAGTTTGAAAAAATCAGAAACCGTGTCCCCGTTCCGCGATAATGAATCTGGTTATTCAGACTGTGAGAGTCTATTTGGTTACGAATACCCCAATTTCGGTCGAATTTTATATGGCTTTCAAAAAGCTCTCGAGGTGGGCTTCGAAGCGTAATTGGGACTTTGAATGGACGAACGCAAAAAACGATGCCCACCTGAGAGCTGGTAGGTAGCGATAATTTTATCATGGAAAAATATAGGGAAAAGGATGGTTTCGCAGGAATAGTTCTGTCATGACAAATTTGTGGATTTTGATCCTACCTCTAGTAACAGTTCTTTCTCGCAAAATTCATTTTGTTTGCCACGTGGTTAAATCTGGATAGAATGAGACCAATCACGATAGAATCAATGATTACAAAAGCAAACTGAAATCGTTCAGATTCATCCATTAGGTAGTGATTTCAATGAATTCCTCACAAACTCGATGGGTCTGTTGGGAATTCATGTGGGTTATACGTGTAAGATTGTTTAACATATTGAAGGTTCCAGTAGTTATTGAGTGATTGAGACAGGGATTGTTCAACAATTTTTTTCAAAAATTTGCCTGATGAGCAGCTTCAATTTGAGGGATGTCACGGTGAAGGAACGGCTATGCGCTGATGCTTATAGAGACTCATGCAAAGGAACATTGACACTCAGGAGCTGTATTGGAGAAGGTTGAAATCAACGTCGCACTTGAATAATTCAAAAATGATGGTCCGCCAAAACGGGGACAGGCAGCAACCCCGTGGAGATGGTACTGCCAGAGTGAGATCATTGATATCGTCAGTTGAACTAGGATCCAAGTGTGAAGCGCACCTAAGCAAAAGATAGTTGCAGCAGAGTTCATAGGGAATCGAGTTTGGAAACAGATGGTCTCGAGTTCAGGAGTTCAATGCTGTACTGCGGGTCATCATGTGTTACCTGCACAGCGTTTGCGAAGGTGGAGGATCCAATACTCTCACCAAGCTCTTTCTCCTGTCAGAGTACTCACCTGTAAACTTCTCGACCTTCACTTGCATACAGACTGTATGTTGAGGGTGATGGCGATGCCTGATGACCATCTCACCAGGATGTGAGTCTGCTGAGTCAGGACTGCCGCCTCATCCTCGAGCGTCTCCAATCCTCTTTGAAGAGCTTAACCTGAGCGTCAATTGCTGCAGCTTTGTTAAAGACATTGGACTGGTTCTGGACATTAAAATTCTGACTGAGCTGCCAACTGATGAAACTGAACGCCAAGCCTTATAGCACAGACCGTTCAGACAAATACTTGATGAGCAGTCTACATGATACAGAGAACCTTTTCCATTTTCTATGCGTTTTTTGGATGCCATCAATCTACTTGATGTAACAAACTGAAACTTTTCAGCGAATTACGATCGAACTGCGGGAGTTGGATTTTTGGCCCTTCTGACTGCTCGAATTTCACCACATCAGCTTACAGCTGGTAGAATGCAATACTGTCGAACATTACAATCAACTGCTATTTTCCAGTTTCGAGTTTATTTATTCATTTTGTGATTATTATTATTAAGTTATTATCTGTTGTGACTCCAGGGGAATTTGCTCAAGACAAAAAGCATTCCTCGACTCTCTAGACTGTTCTTCCTATTGCAAAAATTGGTAGTAACAGAGCATTGGACGTCTACATCCGAAATTGAAGCTGGTAGAATTTGGTAGGATCAGTGCATAGGACGCATTCCAATCATCGGTAATTGACTTCTATGAATATTACGAGTTGTAAGGGGGATAGGAACAGTGCTTAGGAATGTCACATGTCACTCGTACAAATCGTAATGGTTAGTGAATTTAACTATAAATTCAAACAGTTCATCAGTTGGATAGAGATCGGTTCTTAGTGCGTCGTCATTTCCAAATGATGAACTGTGGACTTGACTGATTTAAGAAAGTATAGAAAAGAACAGTTTTGACAGCAAAAATGAGAACTCAAGATAGAGTAGGTAATTTTGGGAGCTAGCAAGAAGTGTCCTCAATGGGACAGGATACGTCCTTTTATTTGGGGGACGTCCTGGAGGGAGTGTCCCAACTTGGGTCGCCCGACCGGGAAATGAGCTCTCCTGGTCCGCCTAGCTTTTCTTGCGTTTATTATTACGATAGTACTTTTTAAATTAATATAACCATATTACCCAATCAAGTTTTTACCTAAATGCCCGGTAAACGGAATTTTTCGTGCCGTTTCGTTAATTAAATTTTTGTTGTAAAATTTCAACCGTTCAAGAAAGCCGTAAATAAACTATCTAATTACTGACAACGTATTTGTCGACATACTAACTAACTGAATACTAATAAGTGCACTATTTACATCCTGGTGGTCAGGCTGTAACCTCTCCAAGCAGGTAAGTTGCCTTTCACGCTCAGAAATCCCTCGTGATAACCCGTTTAGACCGAAGACAAGGGACCGAGACACCTGGAGGGTATCAAAAACAATTACCAGCCCGCCCAACTATCTTCACCAAGTTATCCCCCTCCAGAACGAAGCGCCTTATTGAAATTTACTTCAGTAACTCCCCTCAGGGGGACAAGACATTATGCGTTCTTTTTATTTAATATTAGTTCGAAGGTGTTTAGACTCGTCGGAATAATAATAACGGCCTAGGCAAATAGAAAAACGTGTGAACTGCGTTTATAAGACGGAACGCGCGTCCCGCATTGGAGGGGTTTTTCAATTAACCAGAGATTGTAGGAGTGACACTTGCGCTTTGAGTTGATGTTTCGAAGGCGTTTGATAACCTCAATTCCCGTTAGTCACTTTCAACTATAATCATCCTTTGAGATGCATTGGGATTTCAGTTTATTATTTTTCCTGACAAACCTTTGGAATCAGGCAAGAAATAACATTATAACTCCTCTCCCCTCAAAATTGTATTGTTTTACGTTTCAAAGAAAAACTAACAAAACCAAATAACATAAATATGTAAAAATTAAAAAAAAAAAAAAACACATAGAATGCTGCCAGATTCTCACGCAACACTCTTGCAGTCCTACATATCCAGCAGATATTTTTGTATAAGACAGGATGGTGATTTTTCAGAGCCAAAAATAATACAAGCTGGGGTGCCGCAAGGCAGCGTACTGGCCCCACTACTGTACCTGCTTTACACTTTACACTTACCAGAAACAGAAGGTAATACCCTCGCTACGTTTGCGGATGATACTGCAATTATAGCGACTGGGGAAACAAACAGTGAATCAGTTACCAAGCTAAATTTCTGTATCTCCCGCATTCATGATTGGACAGTGAGATGGAGAGTTAGAATGAATGAGACTAAGTCAGTGCATGTTGATTTCACGAATAAGAGGATCAACTATGTGCCAGCCTTTCTCGATAACAAGGGGATACCGTATGCCAATAAAGCGAAATATCTTGGAATGACGCTGGATGCCAAACTAAGGTGGAAGTCCCACGTTAAGAAGAAAAAAAGCTGAGCTTTTGATTAAATTCAGAAAAATATACTGGCTGATGGGCCGACGGTCAAAATTGTCTGTCCACAATAAGCTTATACTGTACAAGCAAGTCCTAAAGCCCGTCTGGACTTACGGTGCACAACTGTGGGGGTGCACAGCCCATAGCAATCGAGACATAATTCAGCGCTTCCAGAATAATGTACTGCGATGCGGCGTTGATGCACACAGATACTTTAGAAATGACAGACTTCACTACGAGCTGAAGATAGAAACTGTCAATATGGTCATTCGCAGCCAAGCCATGAGGCTCCAAGATCATGTAAATGAGGATGCCATCCAGTTACTCAACACAGATGATCTGCTTAGGAGACTTAAGAGAACCAAGTCACACGATCTAATCCACTTAGTGACCATCATGAAGTGTAAATTTCAGGACAATAAGAACTAAGTGAAGTATCTTAGTTTTATTAACGTACACCAACAATGTATCAGAATAATGTTGCTTATAAGTTGTAACTCGGTGCAATAAAACAAGTCAAAAAAAAAACTTTCAACTATAATCATCCTTTGAGATTTGGATGCATTGGGATTTCAGTTTATTATTTTCCCTGAAAACCATTGGAATCAGGCAAGAAATAACATTATAACTCCTCTCCTCTCAAAATTTTATTGTTTTACGTTTCAAGAAAAGAAAAACTAACAAAACCGAATAACAAAAAATGTAAACATTTTCAAAAAAAAAAAAAATTGGAATATAGAAAAATAAAATGTAAAATTTTTCTTTGACTTTCCGGAGACCCGTGAAGAAAATGTGCCTTCACTGATTTTTTTGAAGCCATTCGCATCTATTACAAGAACTGTTTGTATTGCACGGAGTACGCTCTCAACGGTATGCTAATGGTTGGTCCAGTGGCTAATGACCGGCGCTAAACTGGTACTCGGGATGAGATGATGCCTATTCCCGTCCAACTATCGAGTTCCTGCTCGGGCGAAATCTTGAGACAGTTGACCGCCTCTAGTTAAAATTCCTCGGGCAATGTGTTTCGAGACGAGAAACAGTCAGATTTGGAGAAGAAAAAAAAACATTTCAAACGACAAACAGTGAAGAAGCAGTTGTACAGTGGAGACTAATGATGGTCATTTTACCGCGTTTCCTGGAGACGTCCACCCGATTGACGACAAGCAGAGCCAAATTATTACACAACGGTATACACTTAATATAGCACAACAGGTTGATGTCTTGCAATAGAATGGATAAACAATACAATCACAAGGTGATTCACAGTGGATTGTGATTAAAATAAGTTGGAACTAATCAATGAAAATGAGTCGGTACTAATTTAAGGCATTTTCATGTACCTACATGTTTCTCTAGATATATTCAAGATATCTTCTTTTTTTATTCTTCACGTACTCTTCCTACACCCACTGAGCGAGTTTCAACTTTATTGGCACAATATTAATCCTAGAGACAATATAGTTGAACTCTTTTAAATTTAGTAAAAAACGCTGCAAATTATTACACGAAGGTATTTATTTTTCTGTATAGATAAATCGCCTGCAAAGAACACAGCTTTGCCATTTTCACTACCTACCAACCATATCTTTGCTTCAAGATTATTCGGAAGAATTGAACGCTCCACACTCAATTCAAAGAAATTAAAAAGATGGAGCCTTCATAAGGAATTTTGATTACAGGTTGCTAAGGAGCCAAAATTGAGTACTAGAAGGAACAAACAACGATTGCATTTTTGCTACCTAAAATTTGAACGGTGATTAGGCCTCTTTTGCAATTCTCACTCGTGTTTCTGATTTATCATAAAACCAACCCTTAAATTGTTATGGGGATCGAACGTTTGGCCCTACAGGGCTCTGGGTGGTTTCTTTCGACTCTAAAAATTCAATACTATTTTAAATTTCACAAAAAACTAAGCCTTATTCCAATTTCAGCCCTCATTTTTCAACCCTTAGAAGTGACTGACATCAACCAAAAGCTTCGGAGCACAACTAGACCCCAAATAGAGGACTAAGGAAAGTGCCGCGTACGGCGGACGGACGGCTAAACTTTCATTCGATTTTCAGAGTCTACGTACCTTGAAACGTAAACCATCGAATTTTGAGGGGGGTTGAAATGTTTTTTCTTACCTAATTCCTAAGTACATTATTGAAAACAATAAACCAAAAGTTAAACTCTTTTAAAATCGTTAAACTGGCCGAACAGTTTCAAGGCATTCAAGGATTACGAAGACGAGGTATGGCGCACCGTTGGTGGTGGGCGGTAGGAGGAACAGGTCACCTCGTGTTAAAATTAGGCTTAGGATTTCTAATTGTTCTGATCTCAAAGAAATTGATAAGGAATTGAAATTGATTTTTTGTTCCAAACCAAAATCAGTAAACGTTCATGAACTGTTAGACCTGTTTCCAATTTGAACAAAATCGGTTTTTTATTCGATTTTTAAATTCTGCTTACTTGAATTGTAAACCATAAAGTAAATAACGTAAAACAAGACACCACAAAACATTGCAGAAAAAAACGTGAATTTTTCAAGAAATTGTATCAAACTCCGTTCAGTCGTTTGACTGTGTTTGGGTGAATGTTCCTGTCAGATGCACACGCTTTCAGAGTTTCGTATTACTCTTTGGGAAACCGAGTCGTTGCAATTCGACTCCGGAAGAAGCAAATTGACGGCTCCCAGAGAAAACAAAATTGGTAAGGCCCACGTCGCCAAAAAATCACGGCACGTGGAGTCCCCACCAAGGTAAAATTTGCCGCGGTCTCATTAGCGGCAATCTATCCCCGCTTTCGCTAATCATTCGAAAAATGAAGCCCACGAGAAGACTGCGCCCAATCAGCGAGGAGAGGGGATAGACAGCAGTGAAAATTACCCAAATATTGAACCACCTAGAATTCCAAGGATACGCCCTCAGCCGTGCAACAAAACCATTGTGCGCCGCCAAAATCGAGGTTGTGCATCAGGATCGGGTCTCAAGTGCTATACGATCCGAAAGCATCCGAATCATCTGCTCTGCCTTCCGCTGAGTGACGAAAGAGCGACATCACTCCAGGCTACGTCGGTCTGAGGGAACTAGCCGCCTACAAGAAAGAAGTGGATAGCTGCCATCTTCAACACTCCTTGGGACTAATCTCTAAAGATTATCTGGACCCAAGATGATCGACAGGTCAGTTATACGCACTTCAGCGTATCCGATATCGACCCTTGCCGTCGCCGTCGCGAATCCGCGCGGTCAGGGGCGCGGTAGGGATAAGCTAAGTTGCCACCTAAGGCTCTATTTTCATTTCACATTGTCAAAACTCAGTAAATACCGTAAAAGAAGAACCGAGCGTTCCAACAGTAAATAATAAACCCGCCATACAACCAAATCAAAACCAGTGTTTTTCTATCCACAAAGCCCGAAGATATCAATCACTTGGATAAACCCGCCATACAACCAAATCAAAACCAGTGTTTTCCTTTCCAGAAAGCCCGAAGGTATCAAGTACTTAAAGACAAGCAGATAATCGAGTAATTAAATCTGGAGGCAGTAGCCCCGGGTTTACCCGATCACCGGCTAGGTTAGTTAGGAAACTTAGCGCCTAGGCAGGACACAGGAGATTTACCGCAAATAATTCCAATCTAAGGTGCAAAAATAAGTCAGGCCTAACCACTGAAACCGCGGAGGAGGCAATGCTAACAAGTCAGCTGGATCCAGCTCCCGGTGGATCTTCAGGAGTAGAGAAAACCAAACATCTGCAATTCATGATTTCTCTAATGTGGGATATTACCGGTACTGACCGAGTGTAGGTGGGATCTATTCCTCCTACTTCAGGGGTCGTCCCGAAGAAACCCACTGACCGTTACATCCTCCGGAATTAATAATGTAAGAAAAGTTTTGTTCAGAGAAGCACCAAAACTTACCTAATCTCGTGTAGGTGTCACTCGGAGCTCTGGTTCCTATTTGCCGCCTCCAGACCTTCGAGGTCTTCAGGGGTGGTTACCCTGGGGGCGGCATCCCGAGGGGGCAGGGCTTCCTAGGAAGATCGTCTTGCGCTGTCACCGCCCCCGTGAGGCAGGTCTGGTTTTCGACGGAAAAAAAATAATTCGACCGAATCGAAAATTCGAAGAGTGAGGGAAAAGCGTAGTGGGATAGGCTGGATTTGGTGATAGGAGGGGCGCTTATCTGCCCCCGGGGGCGGCCTCCTTGAATAGACTCCATGTTGACCCAGATTTCTGGAAGGTTTTCTTTCTCCATAAAAGAGGCGGCCATTTTGAACGACCTATGGCGAATATTGCGATCCCAAAAACGTTTCTTTTCGAGGGTAAATCGACGGGTTTTCTCGCATCATCATCAATTCTGGAAGGCCGTGGGTGAGCACAAAGGCCCGTGTAGGAGTATTTCAGGAAGATTTATGTGATCGGGAAATCCGCGATTCTTTTCTTCGGATTAACAGAAACGTTCGCGATAATGTCAAACTGCAGATCGATAAAAGGGCAGAGTCCACTCAGTCCTAACACAAAATTTCAACCCTCACCTAATGGTAGATGATGAAACAAAAAACATAATACACCAAATTTTTGAAAACCTAACTTATCTACCGACCTGCACATACGCGTTATTTTCTCACCATCTTGAAACTAAATAATTTGTCCTACATTTTGTAATTTTTGAAAATTTCAGTTATATTGTTTGTAAATACCTAATCTAGGTATACATTATTCGTGATCTTTCAGAGAACCTCATATTCTAGCATATTTCAATGCTTGTCAATGCTTGTCAATCTGAACCACCTTCTCATATAATGACCAACCTTCAATCAAATTCTTATTCAAATATTTGAAAATGAGAAAAATAACTATATTTTATCAACAAATGCTTGACTGTAGATTTTTCAGTAAACATTTGAGATTCACCATTGTGAACTGTGATGAATCAAAGACACCAAGTTGTGCTGCAGAGTGCGTTGCAAGATGATGGACAGCCGATCTGTTTTGAACGGATAATATAAATACCTACAGACATCTTCTTCAGGAAGAACGATCAAAACGATCAAAACTATCAAAAAGAAACGCAATAGCACTAGTGAATACATGGCGAGACCGAGTCAGCTTGGAATAAGAGAAGACAGACAGACAGGATTTAGTTTTCATCCAACCTTCGAGTCCTTAAACTAGTCCTTATGGAGCTCTCGTGGTCTCATTCGGTTCTTAAAATTAAAAATTATTTCAAAATGGTGAAAAAACCGTACGCTTATATTGAAAGTTTCCAAATTAGTTGTTTTGAATATTTCATCCCATAATTTTCACTCTATAAATTAATGCTCTACGACAACGCATAGCTACTCTCAAAGGGGAATTAAAATTTTCCTCATTTTGGTCAGTTCATGTTTGTCCAAACAACCAAAATTTGAGAGGGGGGAAATTTTTTTAACAATAATTACCTACCTAAAAGCAGAAATTGTCAACATAATGGAAAAACTCTCGGATCGTGGTGTTGATGTTTGTCAATTCTGGATCCTATAGGCGATGTTAGTCTTTTTTCCATTCTACGTTCCAAAATCCAGTCATTCAAGCAACAAAGGGACATCCTCCAGTAACTTGGGACCTGATGTCATCAACCCTGCGTGGTCACCCATAATTCCATCACCACCATTATACCCTTCCAGTGATTAATTCATGAACTCGTTCATTGAAAATTTCCCGTGTAGCTACATAAGCGGGTGGTAGGGAGATTTATGTTCGCTACACGAACCGCGGGTTCGAATCCCATTGAGGGAGGGGTTTTTTGATTTACGTTCCCGAGTTGGATAAAAATATCGCCACAGTTTATTTATTAGGTGACTCTTTCCAGTTCACACCCTCCGGGACATCTCGCTCGTAACATGCGACTTGCTTCGACAAATGTGAGGGAATTTATACGGGAATTATCTACAAGGTTCCACAGTCTGAAAACTACTCAAACCAATTTGATTCGAAAGGTGTGTACAACGGATGACTATCATTACTTTTTCCAAATAAGTTGAAATAAAAGTCAATAACTTACCAAGTTTCTAACATTTATTTCGAGAAAAAAATCCATTCATCCAACATGAGTGGAAAAGCAAATTTTTAGTCTACATTTTTGGACTTAAATAACCTTAAAAAATACTCTACTCGTCTTCCCGGATTCAAAAGGAACCCACACATAATTTTTTTCTGATTTTCAGTAAACCATACTACTACCATACTACTACCATTGCATGGATGTCCAAATATATACCAATGAAAAACTGTTCAACTTCAGGTTTCGTTTTAGTATGTTCCAAAACGGATTTCAGTGAAAAAAATTTCCAAAGTTCCTTGATTAAAAACGCTGCAAATTATTACACAATGGTTTATTATTTTCTATAGATCATTCGTCTGCAAAGCCACCAACCATCCAACATGAAGAAAAACATCGATCGCATTTCGGTCAGCTAAAATTTGAACGGAGATTAGCCTCTTTTGCGATTCACACTCGTGTTTCTGATTTATCGTACGTCCAAACTTTAAATTCTCGTAGGGAGCGAACGGTTTGTCCTACAGAACTCCGCGTGGTCTTAAAAAATTCTATAGAATCTTAAATAGAAGGAAAAACAATACCTTTATATCGAAATTTTTTGAGTTAGGGCGTTTTCAAAATTCATTTTGGAACCCTTAGAACTGACCTACATCAACCAAAATCTTCGGGGCACAACTAGACCTCAAATGGAGCCTACATACCAAATTTCATCAAAATCGGTCAATGCTAAGTGGGGAAAGTGCCGTGTACGGCGGCCGGACGGCCAAATTTTTATTCGATTTTTGGATTCTACGTGCCTTGAAACGTAAACCATCAAATTTTGAGAGGGTGTTAAAAATTTTTTTTCTTGGTCGATTCCAAAGGTTCATTATTGAAAATAATAAACCAAAATACAAGTCCGTTGCACTATCTCAATTTTGTTTTTCGAAAATTCGCTTCAAGTCCGTCGATTGAGTTAAGCTTTCTTTTACCCATAATAAGAATGTTTAGATGACCCGAAATGTCGGCTGCAAGGGTGTCCGGGCAGACAACCCAAATTGTTCAATAAGGTCGAAAATGTGATATGCTGGAATACTGTCCGACCACAGTGGGCCGGTCTTAAACGAGGTCAAGTCCGCAGTAGAAAGAATCTAAGGTTGAGCCTGCAAATGAAGCATAGACGAACCATAGACGAGACTGCAAAGCTTGTCACGAATGATATTTTGCCAAATCGAGTTCAAGCCAGCAGTTGGACCTGGTACAAGTGAAGTTGAGGCTAAATAGATCGAAAGATAAGATTACAATACTATCGAATGTAAGAGAAGTCGAATCAAGTTCAAGTTGGTTGTACTAATTCGCACAGGTGGTTAGGGGAGATGAGAGCTCAATCGGAATGCATAACCAAGATGTAGGCTGAAGATGAAGCCTGGTAATGAAGTCAAATCAAACTGTGATCAGAACCATACCAAACAAAGCCAAACCCGGTTCGTAATCTGGGTTAAGATTGGAACTTTGAACGTTGATAGCCGTAACTCTAGAAGTATACTGTAAAGTTGAAGTAGATATTTCAGCTAAACACTGCAGCAATTTGTCAGAACCGTTGTACGAGTACGATGATATCGTACACACTGTCTAGCTGCAAATGGTCGTACAGCATCTTTGAAAACAAAAACGAAAATTTCGCAATCTCCCGTCGTGGATCCGACGTCTCTCCAGAAAAGTGACCGAGGAAGGTGACCGTAGGTATTTTATGCGGACCGGACTCATGTATTTCCGCTGTATCTCCACCTCGAATCTCCCCCTAAAAAACCCCCTCTGTGATGTACTTTACTGGGAGACTGCCTATTTTACATACTTCGATACCTATTTGTCCTCTTATGTCCTCTTTTTCCTCCACCCGGGTTCCCCTATCGCTCGACTTGGATCGACTGATATCTCTCCGAGAAAGAAATACCGAGTGCGAGGCGCGATTGGGCCGATAGAGTCTCTTCGGACAGGACTTTTGTCGCGTTCTTTCACGATGTTCTCACTGGTCACTCGGATAACAGTCCCATTCCAAGTTCGCACTGTTTGTTCCACGTAACAAGTTCCAACGTACCATTTTTTACGGACATCGAACTTTGTTCAAGAAGTTTAAGAAGCGGCTAGACAAAGTCCTGTACTGCTATTTAGAAGAATCAAAGTTTACAATAAGGAGAGGCCAGACCTGCAGCAGCAAATAGCAGGTTCCCTCTGAAGAGAATAAGAGAGCATACCGAAACAAACGATGCTGAATCATTTGGGTTTATGACATTTAGAAGTGCTGCAAGTCTAAATGGCAGAGATTAATGAATTATCAGAGCAGTACTGCAGAGGTAAAAAACCTCCTTCAATATTTTCAGACCTTGATATTTTTTAAAAACACTACATAGAATCGCGTTGAATACACATGGAAGAATACAAAGGGATCGCTGGTCACAAAAATGAAGGAGTAATGGATGGGAAACCTGGAAAATGAAGTCAGGAACTCTGCATACCATCAGATATACGAAAAACTCGACCGGAAGTTACACAAGGGGTATTCACGGTCGGGCCGTTCTCGACGTGTTAACGTGTTATACGTCGAGAACGTGTTTAACGTCGAACGAATCGGTCGTAAACATGTTATCAAAGTGTGTTATCAGTCGTCGTAAGTTAACACACCCGAATGGTCTGTTAAAGTGTGTGCTAAACGTGTTATCCGTCGCAACATCAAAAAGAAAATGGCCGATAACTTGCCAGCTGTTTTTCAGTCAGTTTACTTGTGAGTTAATCAGTTTCGTCTTAGTTTTTTTGAGTTGGAGTTCGTTTGTTTGTCTCGGTTATTTTGTGAGTTATTTGAGTTGGAGTTGAAGGTATGGAGGTCTCTTGGAGGTATGGAGGGAAGAGAAAGGTAGTTGGGAGGAACAAATAGATGCAATGAAAGTGAAGGAAAAATGCGAAAAACTGTTTTCTTGACCACTTCATCTTCATCAAGTTCTTGTTTATAACTTTTCTTCGACATGACTGCAGTGAGTAATCCTCAAATTTTCAGTGTAAAAAGTAAAAAATCTGTAAACAATATAGGTGGTATAAAAGTTGTCTCCTGTGGTAAAAAAACTTTGCTTGTTTCTTTGCCATGGAACAAACAATGATGGACGTTGTAGATTTTTTTCCCCTCATTTTTTACCGAATTTATGGCGTTTTCCCCTTCTCGTTCACACTTCCTCCACCGAATCATGCCACACAATAAACATACGACCCTAATGGCTGCGATCTAGCCAGGTAATAGAAGAAGAAGGAGTGATGAGACTTCAACAACTTTAGCACGTTTAACACGAGTCGACTGGGGTTGTTCACGGTTTTTTTGTTTAACAAGTTTACCACTTAACACGTTTAACACGATAAGCTCAAACGTGAATACCCCTATTAGCGACTAGGGAATGGGAATGAAAGACCTATGTAAAATGAGAACATTCAGCAGAGCTCGGATGGGAAAGGTAACGGTGAATTATAGGTGGTATAGAGAGGGTGTAACAAACAGACCTCCATGTGCAACAGACAGGAAAATCAAACACCATTTCACTTCACGGCGATACGCCCAGTACTGAATGAATTTAGAGAAAAAAGCCACCCTAACGGAGTAAGAATTCATCAAAATTCTCAATGGTGACGAGAGAGGATGCGAACGTATGATGAAGTACTACATGAGAGAAGCGACTACCTACAGAAAGTTTCTGGTGACTGAATTTAATTACGAGCAAAGTAAGGAAATAAAACTGGTAAAATGAAGTCTGTAATTTTTCAAAAGCCTTAACGAAATAAAATTTGGAAAAATTAACTAGGTGAATTGTTAAAATTCGTTATGCGACCATGTATAATAATTATAAATTAAGATAAATATAATACAAAATTAATCTTATAAAAATATTAACATGATTTATTGTTATCTGATCAGTACTGTTACAAACACGTTTGGGAATGTTATGAAATGTTTTTATTATTCTATTGTTATAAAGTTATGAAGTTGAAATGGTTTCTAATATTGACCTTTAACATGATGATTCGTTGCAAGACTTTTATTTCCAAGTTCTTCAATTTATAGGATGTTCACGCGATGTACTATATACAAATGGGAAACAAATAAAAACAAACTAACGCGAAAACCCCCCATTGACCAGCAGTATAAGCGAGGAACTTAGACTAGCGAGACGACGTAGCGAGGAGACCGGTACTAGTACACGTTATGAGGAAACATTTTGTTATTAACTCGGTAATTTAGAGTGCAACGATTAGTAAAAAACGCTGCAAATCATTGCTCAAAGGTTTGTTATTTTCTGTATAGATCACCCTTCTGTATAGATCATTGGTTCTCCATCAATAGCACCTACCACCATCTGTATTCTCGCTTGACCTTCCCTCTCAAATTTCAGCTTCCTGCGTTCAATAGGATTGAAAATGGTTTCGGAGCTCACTCAGCTGATCAGTGATCTGAAGAGTACTAATGTCTCTTGTCTTTCTCTCTCTCTTTTTAATTATACAAATAAAACGTTATTCATTCATTCTCTCTCTCTCTCACACACACACATACACACTAAATTGATTGTATAATAGTTTCAGCTAGCAATACGTGTACTATTTCATGTATTTACCGTGCTAAGTTAGTTTCTTTTTAGTCATTTACAGCTGGAAACGAAAATTTAGAGGCTCAGTACCACCTGCAAGTACATGAATATGAGAGCTCGAAGCCAGAGAGATCCTGGAGATGTCACGAATTTTGAATGTGTATCAACGTTTAAATACTTTGGCGCAGTTCTAAATTTAAAAAGACCCAGTGAATGAAGATGCCAACCAACGAATTTTTGCTGGTGATAGGGCTTATTTTACTCCTGTGGAAACTGATCAGATTCCTCCAGGAAGACCAAATTGAAGTTTGACCAAATTGAACAAAAAATCCATCGAAATTTGAGAGTGAAAGTCCAAAAATGACCATACGAGATAGATGCCTACACGTAATTCGGATGCCTGATGACAGGATTCCAAAGAGGGAGATGAACACAGAATGGAAGGGAGATGAATACAGAATGGAAGGGAAATGAAGACGGGGGAGGATCGAATACGTTGTTCGGGAGGCCAAGACACAATATGAGTTGTAGCGCCGAAAGAAGGAGAACATATTATATTGCCTAATAGAACGGTATATCGGTAGATCCTAAATTGTTGAAGTCAGCACAATATGTAATATAAATCACCAGAAAACTGCCATTTAGAATTATTGAGCCAGCAAGTTGCATTGGAGTCCGTTGCATGACAATCCGGTGGGCGTTGGATGGAAAACAAAACCTACTTCTTTCAACATCATATCACCAACTTTTCCTTAAGATTGATGACCCACTTTCCTAAGAAAAACTCCCCTTGAGTGGGTGGACAGCCGAGGGAAGCATCTTCGTGCTCAATTTTTCCTCGCGCGACGGGGTGCAGGTCACAGCCCATTGCGAAAAGTGGTAAACATCCAGCTCATTCATCAAAACGGGATCTCCGAATCCCATTCATAATTCAATATCAGGGGCGCCCATCATCTGCACAGCAGTTTATCACGATTCCTCAAAGACTCGATTTCACTTTTTGGAGGTCCAAACTAACGTTCCCTTTTCCTGATCTGCCAAGTCCTAAGCTCGTATTCACGTAATCTGTAACTGTAAGGAAAATGATTTGTGATGATGGATTGTGGTTTTGAATAGTGGTCGTTGACTGTCTACGTGCAAATTTGAGCCCTTGATTTGTACATGATTAGACATTCTGATAAAACTGTTGGCATTCTAAACTTGAATAATGATGTTATTTGGACAGAAACTAAATGATTTTACTATACAGGTTGTCCCATGTTAAGGACTAGAAAACTTCGGGAGTGGATTCTACAACTAATTTATGTAAGAAAATGTCTCTCAGCAACTTTGTTTTGACCCCTTATTTTTCCAAGTTTTTTCAATTTCAAAATTTTTGGAAAATTTGAGAAATTTTACGCTTTTTCAAACGGTGCATTTATTTCTCCGGTAAATTAAGGTAGTTGTAGTAATTTTAATAACAAGGTCGAAACACGAAAAAATTTTAAAATTGAAAAAACTCGGAAAAACAAGGGGTTAAAACAAAATTGCTAGGAGACACTTTTTTACTTAAATTATTTGTAGAATCGACTCCCGAAGTTTTCTGGTCCTTAACATGGATACCCTGTATAAAGCATTATGAAGCCGGTCACAGAGACCGACTACGACCCGATACTTTTCTTCTCATCTTTCAGATCGAGTGAGGAAAGTAAGTGCAAACACTATGGCAATTAATCACACCTTCGGACCATGAATAATCATCTATTTCAATAAATCCTGCCTCTCCCAGGACTCCTGAAGACCAGAACCAGCAATCTGTCCGTTGAACCTTCTCAGCTACCAGTTTTACTCACTCGGAACCCCAGGAAGAATCCACTCCCCGATGAATTTTTCATACATTATTTTGATATATGTACACTAGAAGCTGTTATCCGCTAATAAAACTTCGGCCGGTTTCAAAAAAGGAAGAAAACTCGACTAGGGACGTTTCCATTTAGAAAAATGAAATGCACTTTGTTATTCCGGGCCATTCTAACACCTACCAGGTAATTAAAAATCTGTCGGGAGTATTTCTCATGCAAATGCTTTCGTTTCTGGTCCCTCTCTTTTTCACCGCTGGTTTGTTGATAAATCACTACACAACGTTCGGACCGAGAGGACAGAGCTAAATCTTGACTTCGGAGGTTTGAATCCGAAAAGGGATTTGAGAGAGTTGCGACATGCGACTGGAGCATCAATCATGGAATGGGGGAGCCCAGGGCAGCCCCAATTAGCATGGAACATGGCTTTGTAGTGAACACCAGACAAACAGAAGTAGTGCACTGAGTACTCAATGCATCGAGTAGTTGAGTGAGAAATAACTGTACGAAATCACTGTACAATTTTGATGACATTTTGTCCGGCATTGCCTCAAAACGGTCCTCGAAGATCCTAAAGTCCTCTAAGATTTCAACCCCTCCCTCAAATTTGATGGCTTACATTTCAATGTAGGTATGTGGTATCCTAAAATTGAATTAAAAAAGAAAATTCGGAGGACCGATTTTGATGAAATTTGGTACCTATATGGGCTCTATTTGGGGACTTTGCCGGAATGTTTTTGGTTATTGTCAGTTACATCTAAGGGGTGAAAAGTAGGGATTGTAATTTTCAAAACGCCCTTTCCAGAAAACTTTCGATATAAAAGGATTATTTTTTCACCAATTTAAAATAAAATTGAATTTTTAGAATAGAATGAGGCCACTCAAAGCTCTTGTAAGAGCAACCGTTCGGTCCCTGTGAGGACTTAAGGTTTGGACATGAAATAAATTAGAAACACAGTGTGGATCGCTAAAGTCAGTTGACTAAATATCCGTTGAAATTTCAGCTTGTTTGAATAGAGTTTCGAATTTTCTTTTCCTGATCCCTTCCTCTTTCATCGCTTGTTTCCCTTTCATACAAGACTGACCGTTCAAACTTTCAACATGCTCTCTATTCTCTGCCTTGTCTCCTACCTCTTTCTGGCTTTCTTTCCTCACTGTTCACCAAAATTCTTTCCTGAAACGCCGATTACTGACGGACTGAAGGGAACAATTTTGTTAACAATAGTTGGATACTAGCAGGGGAAAGTAAATCTCGCGATTATCTTTAAATATTATTGATTATATTATCAATAATATTTAAAGATAATCGCGAGATTTATATCCTCCTGCTAGTATACGACTATACTTAACAAAATTGTTCCTTTCAGACCCTCAGAAATGAAAGTTTCATCAAAATCAGTCCACGGATTTTTTGATTTTTTAAAAATTTAATTTTCGGATTTTACATTCCTAGAAATTTAAACCATCAAATTTTGAGGGAGGGGTTGAAATATTGTTTTTCTTGCTCGATTCCAAAGGGTCATAGCACTCTATAATATAGAGTAACATTCACAACACTATTCCCCACATTTGGTTTATTATTTTCAATAATGAACCTTTGGAGACGGGCAAGAAAACAAAATTTCATTATGTTATGATTATTATTGTTACCGAGCGAATGACTTTGAAATGTTTGTTTGGAATCCAAATAAATAAGTTACGTTCTTGTTTTGATAAGGTTCAGTTTCTCGACCACTGGGTATATAATCGTGTTGTTGGACTCTTGAGGGTTGGTCAATGAGAAAGATAGATTTCAGGCCGACGTTTCGGATAATTTATTATCCTTCTTCAGGGCTACAAAGAGGGAGGGACAGACAGCAATTTAGTGTAGGTAGGTACAAACAGTCAAACTTATGCTAGGTACAAAAGTGTTGGAGTGGTTACCTTGGAATTTTCGGTTATCTATTCTACATTGCAGGTAGTTGGAGTCCTGTGCCATGGTGGTATTGGCTATATATCAACATTTGAGGCGATATGCAGTAACTTTTCTCATACCTTGTGGAGAACTTAGAGAACACGTGGAGAACTTAGAGAACACGTGTTGACTCGACTGTTACAGTTCAATGAATGATGAGACTGATAAGTTGGTTGGTTCTCTACTTTTTGTGTGGTGGTGTGGCAGACACACAAACTCTAATCTATGGTGAACATACCAATCACAAAATATTCTTATCTAAGCTTATCATCTACACAAAATTATCACAAAATAATATATCTCATTTACATTATCAGATACTATCTTCATAAGTTCTAAATCTGATTAAAGAGCCCCTATAAATAGTTGCAATTATTGCACAAGACAGAGGGTAACAAATCAGGTGCTTGTACAGATAGGAAATAGTTTTCTTAATTACTTATTCTTATATTTTATTACTTATTCTTATATTCTTAGTTTTCTTAATCTACTAGAATATTATTATACTATTGGAAGACCTCACTATAGACCAAGAAACCTATCTCCTTCTCCTTTGACTAGTAGCCCAGGCTATATGAGTTAGGCCATATGGATGAGGCCATATGGATATCTGAATGGCTGGTCTGACTGAGACGAATTACCTGGACTAGTTGGAGGGTCTGCAATTTGAATGGTGCCATTAGGTGGGGTTCAGATATAGGAGCATGATATACGTGAAAGGGCTATCAGAGCAACTTTCCAAGTCTGTAAAAAATAAAATAGATTGCAAATTGGCCTTTAAGAACAAAAGAACACTAAATGATCTCGTTTTTTCCAAATTGAAATCTCCTATTCCCAAAGAAGAGAAGAGTAACATTGTTTATTCCGTCCCATGCTCCGACTGCCCTCAGCAGTACGTAGGCCAAACTAAACATTATCTAAAGAACCGATTTTCAAAACATAGATCTGACATTACCACCCTGAAAGAACACTGTGCATTAGCCCAACACTCAATCTCAGAGGGACACATGTTCAATTTTCAAGAGGCAAAAATTGTAGATACTGAACCAAATTATTCTAAACGTAAAATTAAAGAAATGGTATATATTCCAAAAACCCCAGATACGTGCAATTTCAGGATGGATACTGAGAATCTCAGTAGGCTCTATACCAACCTCATCCATATAGCCTAACTCATATAGCCTGGGCTACTAGTCAAAGGAGAAGGAGATAGGTTTCTTGGTCTATAGTGAAGTCTTCCAATAGTATAATAATACTCTAGTAGATTAAGAAAACTAAGAATATAAGAATAAGTAATAAAATATAAGAATAAGTAATTAAGAAAACTATTTCCTATCTGTACAAGCACCTGATTTGTTACCCTCTGTCTTGTGCAATAATTGCAACTATTTATAGGGGCTCTTTAATCAGATTTAGAACTTATGAAGATAGTAGCTGATAATGTAAATGAGATAAGTATATTATTTTGTGATAATTTTGTGTAGATGATAAGCTTAGATAAGAATATTTTGTGATTGGTATGTTCACCATAGATTAGAGTTTGTGTGTCTGCCACACCACCACACAAAAAGTAGAGAACCAACCAACTTCTCAGTCTCATCATTCATTGAACTGTAACAGTCGAGTCAACACGTGTTCTCTAAGTTCTCCACGTGTTCTCTAAGTTCTCCACAAGTTCACTGTGAAAATGTATGAGAAAAGTTACTGCATATCGCCTCAAATGTTGATATACAGGGTGTAACGGTTAAGGTCGTACCACCGGCCGGGGTTCGATTCTACAACTAATTTGTGACTTTTTTTGTCTCGTGACTTTTTTTTCTTAACCCCCTTAAAATCGGACTTTTTCCACTTTTAAGATTTTTTTCGTATTTTCGACCTTACGCCATTAAAACAGTCATAACTCCCTTGTTTTTCAATCAAAATTCAAATGTAATTATACCGTTGGAAAGAGCGTTAAATTCTCCATCTCCCTAGTGTTAAATCAAAATTTTTAAAGGAGACTAAAATGTTGAAAAATGAGCACAAATAGTAAAATCTCGAAAATTTCGGAAATTTTTCGTTTTTTCAAACGTTTGTAACACTAACTGAAACTGCCGGTTAAGTTCTCACTGTAACCCCAAAAGTTGGCCCAAAAACTCAGCTTTCCAACGGTATGGTCATAAAATTGTTTACAGTGGACTAATGGTGTAAAATTCTCGTTCCCGTGCAAAAAACCGTGGCTCTTCCAGTAAAAATCGACGTTTCGCGAAAATCAGCATTTTTACCGTAAAATGAGTTAGGCAGCCATCTTTTCGTACTTTGTCTCACTGAGTCAAATGATGACACAAGACTTATCGAAAACGCAGTCACTGATATCTTGTCCAATTCACTTTTCGAAAATTGTCTTAATTTCCGTTAATTTGTATGCCAATTTTTTTATTACCTCACTGGCGTTTTGGTTTGTGAAACCATAAACCAGAAGCATATCGACGTACTCTTGATTGGAAAAAGTTGCCATGATACAAGTAGACGTGTAGGCAGGTCACGAACTGATCACTGATAAGATAACTAATATCTTATCAGTAATAAAAATCCGATCTGGTAATAAAAAAATTGGCATACAAATTAACGGAAATTAAGACAATTTTCGAAAAGTGAATTGGACAAGATATCAGTGACTGCGTTTTCGATAAGTCTTGTGTCATCATTTGACTCAGTGAGACAAAGTACGAAAAGATGGCTGCCTAACTCATTTTACGGTAAAAATGCTGATTTTCGCGAAACGTCGATTTTTACTGGAAGAGCCACGGTTTTTTGCACGGGAACGAGAATTTTACACCATTAGTCCACTGTAAACAATTTTATGACCATACCGTTGGAAAGCTGAGTTTTTGGGCCAACTTTTGGGGTTACA
This sequence comes from Apolygus lucorum, assembly GCA_009739505.2. NCBI lineage: Eukaryota > Metazoa > Arthropoda > Insecta > Hemiptera > Miridae > Apolygus > Apolygus lucorum. Next base: position 31,804,931 of record CM019173.2, on the reverse strand, counting down.
GTGAGAACTTAACCGGCAGTTTCAGTTAGTGTTACAAACGTTTGAAAAAACGAAAAATTTCCGAAATTTTCGAGATTTTACTATTTGTGCTCATTTTTCAACATTTTAGTCTCCTTTAAAAATTTTGATTTAACACTAGGGAGATGGAGAATTTAACGCTCTTTCCAACGGTATAATTACATTTGAATTTTGATTGAAAAACAAGGGAGTTATGACTGTTTTAATGGCGTAAGGTCGAAAATACGAAAAAAATCTTAAAAGTGGAAAAAGTCCGATTTTAAGGGGGTTAAGAAAAAAAAGTCACGAGACAAAAAAAGTCACAAATTAGTTGTAGAATCGAACCCCGGCCGGTGGTACGACCTTAACCGTTACACCCTGTATAGCCAATACCACCATGGCACAGGACTCCAACTACCTACAATGTAGAATAGATAACCGAAAATTCCAAGGTAACCACTCCAACACTTTTGTACCTAGCATAAGTTTGTACCTACCTACACTAAATTGCTGTCTGTCCCTCCCTCTTTGTAGCCCTGAAGAAGGATAATAAATTATCCGAAACGTCTGCCTGAAATCGATCTTTCTCATTGACCAACCCTCAAGAGTCCAATAACACGGTTCTTGTTTTGATCCAGAATTGATGTGCTTGGTTTCACAAAATATTAGTCTATAACCATCACATATTTGATAAAACCTCTGGTCTTCATTCGTGTCTTAACAGAATCAACACCACATTCGAGAACCCTAACAAATGAATAGTCCTAATCCCATCATTAGGAACAAGGAATTAAGTATAGGTAATATTCAACTAAACTTCGTCGTTTATTATAAAATATTTCGTTCTTCCGATGAAACAAATTTATGGATGCGTGTCAACTACTGGTCGTTGCGTGATATTAATCCGACGTAAAACGTCTAGTTCTCATTTTTCGGCCTTCCGGCGCCAACATAATGAGCTCCAGATAGAAAACCAGCTTCTGGATCGGGAACTGGCGATCGCTACTGAGTCGATATAATATACGAAATCGAAGTTCAACTTTCACGACGGGCAGAAGTAATCGAAAATGTCTGAGTTTCACTTTTTGTTTCAAATCAAAGACTATAACGTTATTATTGCTATTTGTAGTCGAAGATCTTCTAGCACGGATGCATCGCGGTGAACCCTTGGTGAACCCCGCTCCACTCAAGGTGGTGAGGCAATAGGTAGCCATGAGCGAACTCGTCAGAATCAATTCTAATCTTTCCTTTGGAAGACATCTGACGACGTCAGCGACGCCAGGGAAGGTAATTGAAAAAAAAAAACTCAACCTGAGATGATTTTTTCTTTACATCATCATCATAAATGATGATGTTTTCTTTACTTAATACTTTACTTTTAATTCAATAATTTCCTATCAACCAATTTACACTAACCTTCCCCGATACTGAAGAGTATCCCAATTCATGGGACTGATGTGTTAGTAGATAACTCTGAGGCCTCTCAACGATGTTCCAACTTTTGACTATAACATCACACTCACGACGGAAGATGATACACCTTCGTGGTACAAGAGTATAACGTATTTATGTACGGCGTTTTAAGATGATCCTCACGACAACCTCCATTAGCCCGGACTAGAAGGCTAGCTCTGAGCTGAGTCGAGGAACGGACTTCAAAATGATAAATGACTCACCTTTCATTCAAAATGTTGTCTTTTTTTTATCTTCCTCAGCTCGGTTAATTAATGATCATTAACCCTCTCCAGCTCGGGTCCACCGAGACGTTTCATTAGGTACTTCCTCACTATTGTACCGGAACTCGAATGAAAGAATCTCATTCAAACTCCGTACGAGAGTTCTCTCTTCGGGAGATGAATTTCTTTCAACTTTTCGATGACAAGCCGAACACGGAGTAGTTAATTATTTATATCTGGAACCTGTTTTCGTTTTTTTCATTTAACGCAGGTTATTTAATAAATGAGACTTATAAAAAGCGAGTCGTAGTCGAGAGGTTTTGATCGATAGTCTATCAGTCTCTGTTTGGATCGTGCCGACAGTACACCATTCGGTATAATATATAGTTGAGGTTCTCCATTATGATTAAATTAGATCCGCACATTGAGGGTCAAAAATATGAGGCTACTCAGGAACTTAATCACTTTTTTGAAAAATATGAAATTGTATATTTCTATGGTGGTAGTATGAATCAGACTATTTTCTTTTTGTGGGAAACTTATTATAATCGGGTCGCCCTGGGATTTTTATAATCTCATCTGCTCAAAAGTATGAAGTATTTGAAAAAACAATTTTGCAAAAGTATACATTGAATGGTTCTTCAAATTAGTAGGTGTAGGTTCTTCAAATTAGTAAGTGTAATAGGTGTAGGTAGGAGGTAGGTATTTACTAAGGTTCCTATATTATAGGTAGGTACTTATTAAGGTACATTAGGTTTAAGTAGGTGCTTATTAATGCGTAGATAGGTGCTTAAGGAATAAATATAGGTATAGGTAGGTACTTATTAAAGTATGATAGGTATAGGTTGGCACGTATCAAGGTATTATAATATAATATAATACCTATATATATAATAACTATATTATAGTTATAGGTTGATACTTAAGGTTCTATGATATCATATCCTATTTAGCTTTTTATTATTTATGTACATATTTTATTATTTGTTTACATCATTGAGCAGTACCACTATTGAATTCCCTTTCATGAGATAACGGTATTCGCATTCATGTTGTGAGGTTTTTTATGTCAATTAACAGAAACACGATCTTGATGAAATAGATGTACATTCTTGGGCCCAATCACGAACTACCCTCCAAATTTGAGCAAAATCGAGATATCAAATCAAAAATAGTTTCAAGTCAGGTAAATGTTGAAATAATTTTATAGGTAATGTTCTGACATGTTTTATCGTTTTATCCTAGTTTTATCGTTAAATACTAGGATATTGATATTTTCCTTCTTTCATAAATCTCCCCCCTCCCTCCCATCGATTCTCCCGGTTCCTTTCACTTCTACGGCCAATAGAATTCAAGCTCCTTTTCACCCCGCCATCTTTCACTTTATTCAAAATCAGGGGCGTGGGGTGACCTCTGAAAGTGGTGGGGCACCAAACCAGAAAATACATGAACTTGACCCTAGGATCGCACATACCTACATACTTTTGCGTCAAACAGAGGACCCAGTGGGGAAACATCACATCTCAACTTCATTCCAGTTAATGATGAAACAAAAAAAATCATTTCTGGGACTCGAAAAGATAAAAATGTTAATTTGTTACTAAAACATTAAATATTCAATTTTTTTAAAACGAAAAGCACATAATTTCTTAATCATAAAGACGAGATCATGAAAAAAAGTGTCTTAACAAATTCTACATATTAGTCGAAATGTCTATAAGGCTTTTCGAGGGTCATATTCCCTTTGATGACTTTTAATTATCTTTTGCAAGGCCTACGTAGCATTTATATATGAAAAGTTGTGGAACTGAAGAGCACCAGGCTGCCTATTGTATTTCCCCATACCGAAATGTTGAACAGAAACGAAAAAATACGATAAGTAGGTAGGTAGGTAAGTCTAATCAGTGGTCAACTCCATCAGATCGTATTACAACAAACACCAAGACGACTTGAAATGAAGGGAAAATGGAATGGAAAACCGAAAATGATAAGAGTTTCTGGTCAGGAACGTAAACTGTCATTGTTTCAAGACACTTTAGGGAACACAGTAGGTAAAGAGCTCCAGAGAGACTAGTCATTTCGGAGAAAAACCCCTGAAGATAACAACTTCAGCAATATTTTAAAACTTCGTTTCAACTTACAATAGTTTTAACTTACTTTCATACCTATGTGATGAAATCTCTGTGTAGCAAACGACATCCACAACAATGATAACACTCCAAAAATCATAATTTTGCTGTCAATCAGCAAAATTGTATCATGTCAAGATGTAACCACCCTCCTGTTTATCAGATAAACTTTATCTCTTGTCGGTTGTTTCCAGTACTGTTCTATGTTATGTACTGTGTAAACACACTAAACACCTAATCGTGCAGTCTGGGCAACATACTGTGAAAATCTGTAAAAGTAGGGAGTATCCATTCAATTTTTAACCCATCTACAACTGATATCAGAAGTACTCCATGCGTTTACATCCTATGATGAGTCCATTGTTATACAATGAACTTTCATGGCAACCTGAACAGAGTATCCATCCATCTAGTTGAATCAAAACAAGTCATCATCAGAAAGAATAAAAAATCGATTGTCTTCCAGGGCAGGGGCCGAGAAAGGGAGGGGATAAACTAAAATAACACTACTGCGCATGTGCAGAAGGAGAAAAACTAAAAATAAACAACACGTTGGCATGACGACGCCGGGGTCTAGTGGGGTCTAGCCCCAGATCTTGGGAATTCGGGAGTGGAAAATCGATTGTTTGATACAAATCGATTGTTGGATACCTATCGATTCCATCTTGCATCTTCTCTCTCGTAGCAGGCCATGGAGACAGCCTTGGGCATGGACCTAGTAGGATGCATGGAACCTAGCTCCATGGCCTCGGGTTTTACCATGGAAATTTGACATAATAACTTCATGTCAGTGTAGAATTATTTTTTACTTGTAAAAGCTCCATGCTTCCATGGATCATGAGTGAGTTTTGAGGAAAAAACTTTCTGCTAGGGATTTTTTTCTACTTTGTGGAGAACACTTTTTGAAGGGAGTTTTTCCAACTTTGGGGTAAAAAATCTAGGTTACAGTGAGAGAAATTTTGCCGGGGCTAGACCCAAAGTGGCCTTATGGACGCCACGCCCCTGTTCAAAATTGGTTTCCCTTCTAGCTACATCAGATAAACTAAAATAAACATGATATTAACTATTCAATGGCTCAAAAATGTAGAGCAACTACTCGAGTGCACACCAGGAAACCATGGAGTTATTTTTAAAATGAAACTTCCTAAGCCCATCCAATCATTGATTCTAACGTCATGTGATTGGGTTCATTCTATTCTTATTGGAGACCAAGACAAACCTTTTGATCCATAAATGTTAAACAATATTATTCATAACTAATGGTCTAAACACAATGCATAGCCTGAATGTAGGAACTGCAAATAACCAGAAGTAGTAGGTATATTTTGTTTCTCCACTCTCGGAAATAGGAAAGTTTTATTTCTGCAGCAGGTCAAAATGTGGGTCCACTAAAATCAAAACTTTCACTCACATTTTGCATTCCAAAGCTTGCTAGACAACTCTTGTTCCACAAGTTTCTTTTTGTATTAGGTCAATCCTAATCTCGGGCCTAACTACGCGAAATCAATGTCCGATTTTGATGAAATTTTCAGGTTTGGAGCGGGTTAGTCTCGGGGCGGTTCACTTGAAATTTCATCATCGGACATACAGAACGATGTGCGCAACAATTGCATACAGTATAGCTCTCGAATCGGTTTCGACTCGCGAATACGTCACAAATGGAGACGTCTTCAGCCGATTTCTCCTCTCGAAAAATAAGTTACGGCATCGAAGGCAGGAATTTGTGAACTCATTATTATCTAAAAACCCCAGCGTGGGCGACCTCTGGAGCTGTTGTTCTGCATACAATGCGACAGCCGATATATTTCTTAGTCTCCAGCGTTAAAATAAGTGACCTGCCCCGTTAGACATTTTTACCTTCCCCTTTCTCCCGAGAACCATCACGAGAGATGTTAATCACCTTCAAATCACCACTTTATATCGTCTTTGCCGATTTTTCTCCGTACGTTTTTTCGTCCTTTTTCGAGACGTTTACCATAATAAAACCATTAGAGAGGTTAATCGGGGTTGGTTGGAATCGATTTCATGGTTGCAAGTATAAAAGTGAAGTTTGTGACGATGGGAAATCGAAATTTACATAGGCTCGAAAGGATGGGATTGTTCGAATATGTGACAGCATGTTTTGTATGCAGTTCAGATCTTAACGAGTTTGGTGCATAATATACGAGTACTTCCTGCCACACTGAGAACCGATTATAATTCTAATTTTGGTTTGTTATTTTCAATAATGAACCTTTAGAATCGACCATGAAAACAAATTTTTTAACACCCCCTCAAAATTTGATGGTTTACGTTTCAAGGTACGTAGAATCCAAAAATCGAATAAAAATTTGGCCGTCCTTCCGCCGTACGCGGCACTTTCCCCACTTAGCATTGACCGATTTTGATGAAATTTGGTATGTAGGCTCCATTTGGGGTCTACGAAGATTTTGGTTGATGTAGGTCACTTCTAAGGGTTCCAAAATCAATTCTAAAATTTTGAAAACGCCCTAACTCAAAAAATTTTGATATAAAGGTATTGTTTTTCCTCGAATTTAAGATTCTATAGAATTTTTTGAGACCACCCGGAGCTCTGTAGAACAAACCGTTTGCTCACTACGAGAATTCAAGGTTTGGACGTACGATAAATCAGAAACACAAGTGTGAATCGCAAAGGATCTCCGTTCAAATTATAGCTGACCGAAATACGATCGATGTTTTTCTTCATGTTGGTGGTTTTGCAGACGAGTGATCTACATATAGATAAATAATAAACCATTGTGTATTAATTTGCAGCGTTTTTTTTTTTTTTTAGATACGACGTAAGTATGGTCGTAACAGTAATCATACAAATAACTCGTAGGTATAATATACATTTGTTCACCAAGTAGTTGCAGCACAAGGCACTCCTTGCACAGCTTCCTCGTACCCATAATACGATTGTTACGATCCGATGCCTAGTAAATAGTCTCAAAACTTCATTCCACAAGTACCTCCAAATTTGAAGATCTGGAGACGATGACATGTATAAGTTCTCAACCCCACGACGATGAAATGACTGACAGTTCTGAACAAATTGTTCTTTCATCTCGAAAAGAAGAAGACAATTTTACATCAGTCAAAAGTCGATAGTCACGGAAAAAATATTAAATTTTTCTTGAAATATCAAATTGTCTCGTATATTTGGAAAATTCTAACAATATGGAGTTAGAATTTGAATTTCCCCATTGCTTTCAAATTTTCGTCAACCTGACCTGAAAGAGTTGGACCAGTTCAACTACGAGTTCGTACTTAAAACTACTTTCTATCACTAAAGCAGGAGCCATCGTTTTTCCAAAGAACCTTTCAAGTAGCCAGTAATTTTTTGGGCTCCTCAGGGTCCAATTCAATACTCTGAACAATAGTTTTTTCGCGTTTCTTGGCAGGCTTCTAAACGTTAGAAGGCGCTATAGCAAGTAGAAACACGCTGAAAGGAATCTAATAAACTTGGACTGACTTCAGGCCGGATAATTATTATTCTCCCTTTCAAATTTAACTCCCTACATCCTCAGGGTAGTTCAGAGTCGTTTCCTTTACGAATTCCTTGAACCATAAATCTACCCTTTTCCTGACCCAGAAGTTTCGGATTTCTTCCACCGGTCTTCATCAAGAAACCTCAACGAGTTACCCCTCGAGAAAGAACTGGAAAGGCGATTTCATTCACCGCCCACCAGATCCCATTCAGTTCCTCTTCGAAGGGGTGGAAAAAGACAAAGTGACAATTTCGTAGGGTGAAAGTAATCTTGGAGTTACGCCGTTGGGGATCCATTCATTATAAGTAATCAGGGGATGTTGCGGTATAAACTGGGAAGGGAGTGGTGATTGATGACGTCATCCCACGACCCACCATTCAAGTCCTTGTGAAGATAGATGTTTGGAAGAGGGGGTTCCGACCCTCTGAAATCAGCGTGGGCCATCACTGTATCACTGAATCAGTATGTCACTGGGGTGTTATTGATTTGACGACAGGAGATCAGAAATGTGAGAAAAACTCTACCAAGTTAGGTAGGCAGTAGAGCTTCCTCACGAGAAAAAAAAACATGAGTCACAATAATTGCGTGAATCGGAGGTCTAATACGTATCTAAATTCTATAATTATGAAACATGAAATTCACGATCTATTTTGCCTACATTTGTAAACAAAAACACGATTGAAATTTCTCTTCTATTTATGTCAATTTTTTCCAATATATTTTGGTATTTCGTCTGCATTTTTTTGGTATATTTTGGTATTTTTTCTGAATTTTTTCGTTATATATATATTTTTTAAATATATTATCGGTGTATTTTGGAATTTTCTGAATCGAGTTACAATGGAATTTATAATAAATATATTTTAGTTATAATGGGATTACACCTACCTCACTCAATAAAAACTGACTCAAGTAAGTAGAGTCATTTTATTTTCATTCCAGGGTCAACTGTAGAGTGTAAATTCAACAGATAAATGTAAAGAGTCGCTGATAGTTTACTTCATTTCAGACACACTTCAAGTGCTCAATACAGTGTTGTACGCCTACAGCTGCTATTGTAAAATTATTCATCCACAGCTTACAATATCACAAGCTTACTATGTCTGACCCAAGAACCACTTTCAACCATCACCGACCCAGCCTACAATTGCATTTCGTAAAAAAATCCCGCTAATAAGAAGACATTTGAATGACTCATGCTTCACCCTCACCTCATTATTGAGCGTCGACAAAAAAAAATCCGAAATGAAAAAAACACCAACGGATAAAAATAAGCCCAACCTTCTCACAGCAAATCAAAATCCTGTTCTAACGAGATTGACAGGCCGGGTCAAAGGTCTTATGGTAAACATAGTTGATAATGAACGGTCATGCTAATTTTCTCTATTTTTTTTCCTTCTCTTCTCTTAGAAGTGGCGTCCTGAGTCTTCTTTGAATTTATAATTCACACACCCTCAAGCAACTTTGCGTCGTATTTATTGTTATCTTTCGACGTCTCGATTCATTTCTCGGAAATTTTCGTTGATTATTTCGTTATTCCTCGAGATTTTTCTCTTTTTTTCGTATAGGCGTCTCGGAGTGTAAAAGAACTTGTGTGAAAACGTCTTCTTTACGATTGTCGAAGGCACTAAGAACCATCTCTGTCGCTAGAATAGAAGATTCATTTAAACGTCGAAAATTGATCAAAGTGATCAGTTTAGTGAACCAAGGTTTGTTGTGATTTGATATATCTTCATTGATAAGTAATCATTGGTCGAAGAAAATTGGTGTCACGTCCCTTGGGTACCAACGTGGAGTAACTACTTATCAATTGAACCCGACATTCAATACTGCAGTTCTAAGCAAAGATTTGTGATCCAACAAACAGCACGTGGTATTTTTTAAATAAAACATGATTAAGATCAGTCCTACTTCGATATCGGGTAACCGTTTCAACGAACATACCGCCAATGGGCCCCATAACAGTGCCTTTCTATCCTGAGTACTCAAACCACAACATATACTCGGGTAAGAGGCTAGATACGCTGCAAATTATTACACAATGGTTTATTATTTTTCTATATAGATCACTCGTCTACAAAATCACCAACCATCCAATATGAAAAAAAAATAAAAATAAAAAAATAAAATAAAAAAAATTTTAAAAAAATTAAAAAAAATCTAAATCACCAACCATCGATCGCATTTCGGTCAGCTCTAATTTTAACGGAGATTAGGCCTCTTTTGCGATTCACACTCGTGTTTTGATTTATATATATATATTTCAATATAAACCCTTAAATTTTCGTAGGGAGCGAACGGTTTGTCCTACAGACCTCCGCGTGGTCTCAAAAAATTCTAAAAATTCTATAGAATCTTAAATTGAAAGAAAAACAATACCTTCATTTCGAAATTTTTTGAGTTAGGGCGTTTTCAAAATTTCAAAATTGATTTTGGAACCCTTAGAAGTGACCTACCAAAAGCTTCGGGGCACAACTAGACTCCAAATGGAGCCTACATACCTAATTTCATCAAAATCGGTCAATGCTAAGTGGCAAAAGTGCCGCGTACGGCGTACGGCGTACGGCGGACGGACGGCCAAATTTTCATTCGATTTTTGGATTCTACGTACTTTGAAACGTAAACCATCAAATTTTGAGGGGGTGTTAAAATTGTTTTTTTCTTGGTCGATTCCAAAGGTTCATTATTGAAAATAATAAACCAAAAAAACCTCGAGGTAAACACTCGAGATTTTTTTCGTGATTTTGACTTTGTATCATGATAACAACTGAATCTGCCATGATTAATTAAGTAACTCGAAATGAGGATGCCGTTGGAAAGAGCGTTAAATTTGCTGCCACTCTGATGTCAAACTAAAACTTTTTGGTAGGGTTTATTTGATGCAAAACTGCTTGAAAATAGAATTCCATTGAGGTGGCACCTTCAGTCCTTCCTCAATAAACAGTAAGTGAATGGAAATGCGGTTTGCTCGACCGAAATTAACAATGGTAAGAAGCCCAAAGCTTACGATATGAAAATCCTCAAGCAAACCAACATCAGTCCTAAACAAAAATATACACCGAATACGTACGGAGTCAAACTTAGTTCACCGTGTTTTTATCATTCATTTTCAAACGTCAGTTTCTCCTCCAAATCGCACAGTAAAAAGTTGTTCGATTATTTCTTTGGAAAGCTCAGATTTTGGATCAGTGTTTACAATCGTTAAAGTGTAATCATAGCTCAGTGTTGAAATACTGTTATGAGAAGGGACTGCGTTTTACTGTAAACGGGCTCTCAAGGAGTGTAAGAATGATATGTAATATTGCTAGATGGATTGTATTTAATATTCAGTTGCAATAATAAATCACGTTAAAAAAAGTGTTTACATACGGTACAAGAAAAACAATTCAGGAGTAGGACACAGCGGGTTAAAAAATAGCAATTTATCATACCAGTGGTAATTTCAAGTTCAAGCAGTTTTTCTCCAAATAAATCACATCAGAAAATTGTTGTTTGTCATAAGCGAGAAAGGAAATTAACCGTATTTTCCAGAGATAACCTCAGATTTAAACTTAATTGATTATGGTACAGTCGATTTAGTGACTCAAGACCATTGGGTGTGTATCATTTCCTAGGCATGGAAAGATGATGGTGTCTTGAATATTAATTTCCTTAATTTACTAAGGGCGTTTCTCCCACAAATGTGTTCATAACAGAATGTAAAAAAGTCATCAAAATGTTCAGTACTATATACGAAGATAGCAAGATTATCCAAAAGATAGCATCTCCACCTTTCCAGTTCAGAAATCGTTCCACCAGTTCTTGCTTTGAAGATCACCCCTCCTCAAAACAAGGGATCCAAACCTCCTCAAAGTGGTAGGTACTTCGAGAGGTAAGAAGAGAAAACGGGTCGAAATGGGCGGTACCAGGTGGTCCATTGGGATTGGCCTGTAACCCGCCATCTTTTTATATTGTGCTAATTGCCCGGGCGTTGCCCCGGTGTGGTTTTCCCCTCCACAGCGAAGAAGGAGAAAGCGGATGTCGCCTTTTTTCGACGGAATTCCACAACAAACCTGGAGAAGCCTATTTTATACGAAGAGTAGGCTGTCAGGTCTATGGACCTTGTAGAAACTGATTCCACGATACGCCAGGAAAAAAATTGGACCTTTACTTATCGAAACTGTGCGTATCAGAGATTTTTGAAACGTTTTTCGAGCCAAGTCTGCTTGTATACTTGGCCACACTATACAAGCATCAAGTCTTATTAATTTCAGTTCCTGAACCGAAAATTATTATTGAACGAAATTTCAGTTACACTAGGATGCCTGTGCGCATGTGCAAAGGAAGTTCTATTTTATGGGCACTATCACATTCGATTCTATCACGGTAATACGTGAAATCACTCAAATCTGCCCTATTCGACGGATGTGTTTAATCCCTAAAAACCCTTTAAAGCAAAAAAAAATTGACATTTCATTTATTTATTTATTTTATGTAGAACGGTATAAGTGGCAATTTACAAGACAATTTTTGGGGGTTTGCCATTCAAGGTCACCTTAAATGACAATATAAGTGATGTGTCACAATGTGATACAGGAGATGTGTCATAATGATACTGATAGGGTACCTAATTAATAGTAATATGCAGAGTTGATCGAGCGGTACGATCTAGACAATGTGGCTCGTGAATGTTTACATTATTATAAAGCCAGGTCTGTGTTAACAAAACAACATCATAAGCTATGTGCGGAGTTTGGTGACAAAGTGAAGAGAGCTTGGTGTTGAGACCCCTAACATTTTGATAAAATCCACCCAACTCAGTTAGCCGTAGGTAGGAAGTTCGGCCGTTTTTTGTTACTTGAGTTGAAGTGGCTGTTGGAACTACATTCGGAACTCCATGGATATACCTAAGTCAGCTCAGTTTCACCCTTCTCAATGCGGTTCCTCAATATACCACGAAGATCTCCGAGGTGGGCACGCTGGGCTGGGGTATGATCGGAAGAAGCTGCCAAGGGCCGTGACGTAGATGATCCTCCATCTACACGAAGTTGACCGAGTCTCGACAAACGCGTAACCATCTGAGCAAATTCTAGCTTTAGTTAGATCCCGCGGCAATCCTGTCATGTATTGTTGATTCAGGTATGTCATAGACGATAATGTTAGAGGAGCACCTACCCCTATTCTCCATCTCGGCAATAATCTCCTCCAGGGTTTGAGAACTCAAAGTTCTACCTTCCCCCGAAATTGGAAGCGCAGCTTCAATCACATCAATTCGTTCGTTCAAGACCTGGTGTTTAGAATCATAATCGGTCTCCATTTGATCGACCCGAGAAGTCAGCGTCTGCAGTTTAGTAATACGGGCATCGACTTTAATTCCTAGATCCGTCTTTAGACTTTTAAGTTCTTCTTTGTTGGAAGAAGCTTGATTATTTATTTCATTTTTTAGTTCGTTGAACAACAATTTCAAGTCGTTGTTGATGGAACTATTTGAAGGACATGCCAAGTACTTCCAGTTAAGCTTATTTTCAGTGGTTAGTCTCCTGAAATTCATTTCATAATATCTACCCAGTACAACCAAAATCGAAGGTTGGCAGCAGGTTTGGCAGGTGCATATTCTGAGTGCAAGGGAGAATCACACTTGGTACAAACTGACGAGTAGTAGATGAAGTAGGAAGTTGATGGGGACGACGTGTAGAGTTATGGAAAGGATAACAATCGACTCATGCGCGAGAGATAAGGATGACCCCACCACGAGACATTATCCAGCCCCGACGGAATCACGGGAGGAACGAGGTGCAAATAGAGCGATTTAGTGGAGAATGAAACAGTCCGAAAGATTACTTTCACCTTGAATAGGCGATGTAAAAATTCATGGGACAATTCTTCGGAGATCAGGAGATTGCAAGGAAAAAAATCCGACCTAAATTAGCAGAACAACCACTATAAAATTGTATTTTACTGATGACACGATATGAAGGCTAGCTGAAAGACTGATTTCGCCATAGTTTTGAGAAGAAAAAAAAACCTCGACGATATCAGTGAAGCCATTTGAGAGAGACTGCAAAAATCATCCTTTCAAGCAATAAAAAAAATTGAAAAACCGAAAAGTTTTTAAAAATAAAAACCAAAAATTTCTTGTAATGTACAGCACAGAAATAATAACCTAATGGTATTGACGTGATATATGTACGCAACATGAGAAATTAAATTCAGTAGAGGTGAAATCTGTGTACAGAAATAATATTGATGTAGAATCCACACTCCATCAGACAACAATGATGGACAAGAAAAAGGAACGAAACGCCTATAAATATGCGGAGTTGGCGCCCCAAGGCGATTCTAAAAACGAGGTAATTAATGCAAGGAGGGATTGAAGGAGGGTGCTTCGGCTATAAGTTAATTGTGGATTCACAGTAATTAACAAGGTCTGTTACAAAATATTTCAGTCGACCAAATGCTAATCAATACTATTTACATTCCATTCAACTCCGGATCCCATTTGCATAAGTCCTCGGGGGGTTTTCTCACAACAATGGATCAGGTATTCAGATTATGACACCTCTGAAGATGGAGTTTTACAAGACCGAACGTCCGTCACCTTCGGGATGATTACACATTTTATGTACCACCTAATTGTAATGGGAGTGGTGTTAATCGAGTGATCGACTTGATTGACGAGGATAGAAACGTCTAAAAATGCACCATTTTTTCAACGAGCATTTCACATCTTCAAGACTGAGTATAAAAATGTATTTCAACAAAGAAACGTATGCTAAGTTGGATATGCAGTAAATCTGTAAGCAAGTAAGTAAGTAAGCTTCCTCACGATGATAACTCTGAAAAATATAATTCGTTGATGGCAATCAGCAGCAGCCATGCTTAGTTTGCCTGCAGGGCCCATGCATTTATCACAATTTTCCTATGCGATAACAACTCCAGCATTAGTGACTGCAGTATGGAAAATAATTCAAATTCACTTTCACTTACTGTTATTTCCATTTGCATCCTCTCATATTAATACTCCTCCGTAAATAGTCCATATCAATCGAATATTCTTATGGACTATAAGGAGAGATAACACGAGTGGTTCACGACCTTTCTCCCACGTGTTCGACAACTAATATCCGACAAGTGCCTCTTGAAATTTTTTTGAATTCCCTCTCAAAATGCCTGTTTTTCACTTTGAAAATTTTTTCTCGTACTTTTGATCTTTGTTCGTAAATCTACCATAACTCCCTCAATTAAAGAGTCAGCTCAAATCTAAAAAAATCCGTTGGAAAGAACGTTAAATTTGCAATCTTTTTGATGCTCAATAACATTTTTTCAAGTGGAGTTGAGGTGTGCAAAAGACGTCTGAAAAGAAAAACTCGTCAAAATCTTGAAATCGCTAGTTTTTTCAGTCGCCTGGTAACCAAATCAATTCTTGATGCAGAATTGTGGAACTTCCTTAAAAAGTGCGCCGAAATCTCAGCTTTTCAACAGTGTAATCAAAAAATATTTAACAAACGAATTTAAGGAAGAAAGATCTGTTTGAACGCGGAAAAACATGCACTTTTTTCAACAAAATCGACGGGTTGACGAGAGGAGCCGCTGCGGTGAAGACCCCGGAGTACTCCAGTCTAATCGTCGATTTCGTTGAAAAAAATTCAAGTTTTTCCGTGTTTCAGTCAGATTCATAGAAGTCTCAAATACATGATGCGTCTCATGTGCTACATTTGTTTACATAATATGTAAAAAAAACATATACAATATATAGGTACCTACCAATCCTTTTCGTAAGTTGGGCATTTTAACCAGTAGGTACTACCTCAGGAACTAAACTCAGGGAAGACTTAGTGTCGTGATTAGCTTTTTTAACACAGAATGTGTTTTTGCGATGACCTACCGAAAAAAAATCGTCACGAAAAAGCGACAGAAAAAACCGTTACGCGCCTTTTATAATGATTTTCACGTGCAACCAAGCCGTTGGTAAGGAAATAGAACTCCCGCAGTGTTCATTGCACAGAAATTGTTCACCATTCGTTGGAAAGCTCTCAATTTATATAGTATTTTTCTTGTAGTTACATATTTATTTATATAACATTTATAGGGTTTTAGACCAAATTAAATGTCTAACAATTATTTATTTTATTATTGCCAAAGACTCCACATTTATTATTGTTGTTTTAACATGTTTAATGTTTTAGGGCTGGGGGTCATTCTGTGAATTCCGACACGCAAATCTGCAACGCTTATTTTTCTTAGTTACCACGGACCGATTTCTTAGTTACCACGTTATATCGGCTCCATTTGGGGTCTAGTTGTACCAAGATGGTCACTGATCAGCTGAGTGAGCTCCAAGGCCATTTTCTCTCCTGTTGAACGCAGGAAGCTGAAATTTGAGAAGCAGGGTCAATGGAGAATGCTGAAGGCGCCTGAGTGGTCACTGATCAGCTGAGTGATCGGCAATCTAATTTCTCCCTTGCGAGGGAAAAACATTAAACATGATTTAATGTTTTTCCCTCGCAAGGGAGAAATTGAACAGAGTTTTGATCAGTCACTCTTTATCATTTGCTGGAACCAAAAATATCAATCAAAACAATCACGACCAAGAAAATTTTTATTTAACGGATGACTAGCATCGCAAAAACACATTCTGTGTTCCTATGATTTCATACAGAGTATGGAAAAAGAAATAAACCGGGGGGTGCAGGGGGGCGGAGCCCCCCGCCGAGGCGCAAAGCGCCGAGTTTTTCTTTTGGTTTAACCTTTTCAATAATGAACCTTTAGAATCAAGTTTGAATTTATTTTCAAACTCCCCTCTTAAAATTTGATGGTTTACGTTTCAAGGTACGCAGAACCCAAAAATCGAACGACAAATTTTCGTAAATCGTAAAAAATTTTCGTAATTTTCGAGTAAAGAGCTCACTTGTGACCAAAATTCAATTTTTCACGGTTTTGTCCAAAAAATTATTTTACGAGTTTCATCGCAGTCGGATCATCGCAGTCTGCAAAAATCATGAAAAATCAACTCAAATATCTTGTTCGTGTTGACGTTTACCAACTCTAAAAATTATTACCTACCATGATCATGAAAATGTTATTTCGTGGGAGAGTTCATTAACGGTAGGCACAATAAAATAATCCTAAATATCGTGTTTCTGCGAGGAGGACGTTTTGTTCCACTGAAGAAAATGGAAAAGGTCCCTAAAGAAAAGCTTTGGATCTTATTTCTTCAATTATTCATGAACTTAATTGCATGGAATCTACCAAGACTGTTTTGTGTACCGGTTAGTATCCTATAGATCTCCGTTATTTACCCACACTCGAAATATCATACTTCGAAGATTTATACCTCTCTAACGAGGCCTTTGACCTCCCCTCGTTATTCATCGTTTCCAATAAAATGATATTCACACGTTATTCGATTTAACGAGATAAAACAACGATATCGGCTAGCGATCGCCGATGGTATTTGACACGGTCGTGACAACCGTGTCTTATGACACAAAAACTATCATTGTTTCAGACTTGAAGCGGATCCTCCACGTATTACTTATTCATGCATACGGAATGGAACATAGATAATACATAATGCATGGGACATTGGAAAAAGTGGGTAAATGCCTTGTGAACGCAAGAAGGCATTTATTTTCTACTGAAGGGAATTTTGCGAAGTTTCCATTGTATTCCCGACAGAAACCTTTGGAACGCCTAAACAGGTTTTTTCATTGATTCAAAATAGAGAAGATTTTTAAGAATTTAAGGACGCCACTCAGAGCTCTGTGGGACAAAGTAATACGAATAAAATCACGCGCGATGAGATTATGGAAAACCATTTTAATGAAAAATAGCGTTGAGAAGAACGTTGACTATTTCCACGAAAATAATGAGTTACAAGTTAAATCGATTTCGACGGTTAGGTCTCATCAGTAACAAACAATAACCGGTTATTGTTTGTTACTGAAATCGATTTAACTTGTAATTCATTATTTTCATGGAAATAGACAACGTTCTTCTCAACTCCGTTCTTTCATCCCTGAAGTAATACTGTACAAGTGGTTCCAGGGTGAGTCCTAAGCAGAGTGGGGTTTCAGTTGGTAAGCCCAAGTCCGGTGAGTCCAACACTGTTGGGGGTGAAACTTTCCCTTTGATCTTAAAGAGTTTTTCCACTCCCGAAAAAAAAAAAAAATAAAAATGAGGATAATTATTTTCCTAACTAATGAATGTTCCATGAATTTTTGTCATCAATTTGAGTTGTTGGTAAATTTTTAGAAACGAAGGAAACCTGCATATAATCACTTGGATGAGCGAGCGAGCGATACATGCTAGTTGAAATAACTCTTGTTTTCTAAGATATGGCAAATGGCCGTTCTATGCGGTCTGAGTGTAGGTCTGATGGGGCTATGTAGTACAAACACCAGTAATAACCCATTGTTTCCGATAGGCCGAGGAGTTCTCA
The DNA here is from genome assembly GCA_009739505.2 of Apolygus lucorum. Classification (NCBI taxonomy): domain Eukaryota; kingdom Metazoa; phylum Arthropoda; class Insecta; order Hemiptera; family Miridae; genus Apolygus; species Apolygus lucorum. The sequence continues at coordinate 31,787,218 of CM019173.2, read as the reverse complement.
CAAACGCAATTGACCGTCCGATTTTTTAATCGGTCGTCCCCGATTTGCATCCCAAACAATGGCGGTATTTTACGACTAGTAATGCTTAGGTACTCGTTTCCGCTCATTGATTACTGTAATAAAGCGAATTTTACGACCCAATAATTTGATTTATAGTTGAGGACAAGGTAGGTATAGTTTCTCAAGGGGTTTGTAACTTTGATGGTATTATTGTGCCTCGATCGTTAGAAGCTGAGGAACAAATGGAGGGGTCCCGAAGCATCTTCATTTTGGAGTTGATGCATTATTAATACTGGAGACTCTTGTAACAGTTGTAAAAGAGAGACGTTAACGATCCTATAACATTTGAGGGCTCAATAATCTTGAAATAAAGATTTCGTTGAAAACATAATACGGCAGTTTTTTCATTTTTCTACAATATATCCAGTTTTTGATAGAATTTTGGACTATATTTGAGTTAGATTTTCGATTGATAATTAGGTAAGTGATATTCATTAACATAATTAAGCTAATTTTTAATGAGACTTTTATTCATTTTGTGTCGCTTTTGGTTTATTATTTTCAATAACAAACCTTTGGAATCGATCGAGAAAAAAAATGTTAACCCCCCCCCGTCCCTCAAAATTTGTTGGTTTACGTTTCAAGGTACGTAGAATCCAAAAGTCGAATAAAAATTTGGCCGTCCGTCCGCAGTACGCGGCACTTTCCTCAGTTAGCATTGACGATTTTGATGAAATTTGGTATGTGGGCTCCATTTGGGGTCTAGTTGTGCCCCGAAGCTTTTGGTTGCTGTCGGTCACTTCTAAGGGTTGAAATTTTGAAAACGCCTAACTCAAAAAATGTTGGTATAAAGGTATTGTTTTTCCATCAATTTAAGATAGTATTGAATTTTGGTTTATTATTTTCAATAATGAACCTTTGGAATAGACCAAGATAAACATTTTTTTAACCCCCCCTCAAAATTTGTTGGTTTACGTTTCAAGGTAAGTAGAATCCAAAAAGAGAGTTTTAGAGACCACGCGGAGCCCTGTAGGACAAACCGTTCGCTACCTACAAGAATTTAACGGTTGAACTTACGATAAATCAGAAACACGAGTGTGAATCGCAAAAAAGGCCTCCTAATCTCTGTTCAAAATTTTAGCTGACCGAAATGCGATCGAGGTTTTTCTTCAAGTTGGTTGGTGGTAACAATGGCAAAGCCGTGTTCTTTGCAGACGAGTGATCCATATAGAAAAATGATAAACCTTTGTGTAATAATTTGCAGAGTTTTTTCTCTCATGGTGAGGGGGGGGGGATCGAGATTTAGATATATACAACCTCTTTTCAGTCATCAAAGATTCGGAGACACTGTGAGAGTAGGTATGAAATCATTCGGAGTAACCCCCCAGGCCATATGGATCGGTAGATCGCCCACGTAGAGTCCCAGTTCCACTTTTGAGTGGGCGAAGATGTTTTTTGTTTACTCGAATGATTTTCTTCCTCTCTTCGTTCAGTTGTGTACAACCTCGACCCAATAAAAGAAGACGTCTCAATCGTCAATATGAAATTTTATTAGATACTAGCCGGTTAACGGAGCGATTTTTATTAAAAGAAAACGTATCTGCCAAGTTGAGTGGGCAGTATAGCTTCCTCACACACAGAATGGGTGTACAGAACAAGTTGGTTCAAAAAACAATTGATTAGAGAACAAATAAATTCTTACAATACATGATTTTTACAAAAATTTTCATGGTTTCCTAAATTTACAAACACCTGCACAATTCAAAATTCTCATCGAAAATATAGAAATTAATTTTCTGACAAAATAGTGCTTTTTAAGGATACTTCAACACTTCCGATTAGCTAAACCATAATCACTAAGAAATAATAGTTCATATTTACTTGAATTATTATTTTCATGAAAATCATAAAATAAGTTTGGGTACTGGATTTAATCCCACGAAATTAAGTTTTCGACAGTCAAAATAATACGGGAGTGTCACCATCCTCTCTACATTGGAAAATTATAAATGAATATCGTTACCTAACTTTTTCCCCAAGACTCACTAACCGTAACTCAGGATTTCCTTGCTTCAAACTCAGTTTTCTCCATTAATTTGTGCACTAAATTTAATACAATTTTATAAAAAGTTGTAAACGAATTGTTTTTACGCGTGCCTACAAAAATAAGAGAACCTGTGAATCTAATTTCAATATAGTTTTCACTACAATGCCAATTCACAACCGGAGTCACAGACGACTCGTTCTCGCTAAAATCTTCCTTTTTCTCCTTTTTTGGGGTCAGGCCGTGACTGAGCAACCCAAAATTACCCCCCTCCCTCCCCCACATCGTAAATAGCGCTCAATTTTCGTCTCAAAATCGGTCGCATCCGTTAGCCGAGCGTGAGGGCGATGGCACATCTTCGATATCCGAATAGGATGCTAAGTGGGTACGAAGTCCCCCTTAGTAGACCCTTTTTCCATACTAAGACGGTTTTGATGACATTAATAATGTATTTGAACTGCTCGTTTTCCACTCTCAAGGACCCCTCAGAGGCTCAATCATTCATGAATCATGATGGGACGGAAAAAAGAATCGTTGAGGCCCCGGAGTTTCGCCTTGTTTGCAAACGGTGTGATTGGTCTCTGGTGATTCACCGACCAGATCATATTACAGGACCAAAGTCTTCACCTTGACGCAAGCCTTAATTGATGTTGACATGACCTCTCAGAATGATCATTTTGCATCCTCATTACTGGAAGTAGGAGACTTAATACATATTCGTGAAACAGGCCAAAAAAATCTAGGTTTTAAAAATCAAGCTTTCGTTTCGCTTCTTGAGATTTAGAGCTATCGGTATATTATTTTCAATTATGAACTTTTATAACGTTCACAAAACTCATCACCTTCAAACATCCGTGAATACGTGAGAATTTTCCTCCAACACTTGCCAGTTATCCGTGCTTTTATGGTACCTCAAATGGGCGAACGATAACATCAAGAACTTGAATTTTGAGCTGGATTTTTAGAGGGCAATACGACACGTTTATACAGTTGCAAAAAATGTTCAACAGAGACAAAATTCAGAATATTGATGACTCGAAAAATTTTAAAAAAATCAATTTCACTAACATAATTTAATAACTAGAACCGGAGAAAAGGCGAAGGAAAAGAAAAGATGAACATACTCATAGTTAAGTAAGAAGGTTAGTATGTGGGATGGAAATCAAATGACCTGGAGAGAAGAAACTGACCAGTTTCCCACAGTAGGTAGCAAGCAGGTACCCCTGGCAGTAAGTAAACTGGTCCTCAAATGGTGGCTACTGAGTGGGTTCCAAAGGTAGATTCTTGGTAAAATGACCTGAAGATGTGAAACTGACCTAAATGAAGGTAGCGATAGCCCTAATAATTTTTGATATTTTGGGTCAAATAATTTTTCTAGCCTGGCGAGAGGATTTTGGAGCCAGAATATACAATAATCATGATTGACAATTTGGTACTAAACCGTTAATTTATAATGCACAATTTTACAATAACAATCTACTCGTAGATTTTCTTTCTAATAGATGATGGTTTTTTAGGTAGACCCTGCGTTTGCAACATTTTTCATTAAGTATCTCAATTCATCACAAATTATCAGAAAAAAGGGAAGGGCATATTGGACTTCAATTAAAGACCGAAAGGGAGGAAACAGAAAGAACAGAATATGTGGTTCATTATTTCTGTGCCTCTCAAGATTAGAGTTGTTTTGCAGGGAAAACAAGCAGCAGCTATTTCTTTGAAAAATAATTTCTACCTGTTTAAGACAATGAAAACTGGATCACTAATATGGTACAAAGGTTTCTCCAATAGCTATCAGTGTGAGAAAAAAAATCCCGGATGTTACTACTCAACCACATGATACTATTTATTGGGCGAATAGTATCTATAGGTAGTTGGCTGAATAATGAGCAATTTACTCAGATAGTTCACGATTGGTCGGAAAAACGAGCTTTTAAGCCCCTCAACGCTTCTTGTTTGCAAATAGAAATGTGTTAAATGTGAGATCGAGTAGTTATGCATACGCTTGGTCAGAGACAATCGCGGTACGTATTTGCTCAGAAAAGGAGTTTCTGAAACTTTTTCTCAATATCCCAAAACGTCTAAAAATGGAAATGATATAATAATACAGTTCATGAAAACAGACGAATAATCGGGAATAGATTCTTGTACGTATTGACTTTTGCAAACAATGCAAAAAACAAACTTCTTCTTCTTCTTTCTACTACAGATAGCGTCCATGTCGTTCAGTACTGCCCAACCAACAAGGACACCAGGTGACTGCCAACGTCCCACACGGATCTTTTAGATAACACCATAATTCAGTTATAAGAACAAGGCGAAAATTTCTTGGTGTGGCTTAGAAAAAAAATCAGTTATAATTAATTATTTCCAAGTAACCACGTGCTAACAACTCCTGCCTGGGGTGATTTCCTCCAAAAACTTGTAAGAAACAACCCGTTGACAGTGTCGAGACATATAAGCTTATCGAGCCGAACGATCTCCCGTTGCCCAAGAACCCAACTTCGTCACTTTACCAATCCTAAAATTAACGGGTTTTAATCGATTTCGAGTAGGTGCTATAAAATGAGGTTGAAAATCCGTCGCCACCTCAATTTCTCGCGTAATAATTACACCTCATTATCACGTCATTAGAAGTTTCATTCTATTAAAAACATCGTCTGGAAGTTGAAATGCTACGGGGCATAGAGTCCTATCATTAAAGGAAACCCTTGCACGGTGTTACCTTCGCATTATTCAGGTGGTATAATTTACGAGTAACAAAACCAAGGATTTGGATTTTGCAAGTTATTTCCTGTAAATATTTCATCAATGCAATTTTCGTTCACCCCCTTGTTTTTGAGGTTTTTCTGAACTTTACGATCTTTCTCGTGTTTTCGACCATGTACCTCTGGATTGACGTTTAGCCAGAATTCAATTTTGGGACCAAATAGCCTATAACTGAAAACAGGAAACCACAGGATGCCAATTTCTACTCATTTGGATCAAAGCCCACCACAATATTGAAGGCATTGCAGTAGCGGACGCAGAAGCAAAAAGAGCGAAACAAAAAGAATGAAGACAGCGATTTCTCACTATGCCCCCATGACCGACCTATATAAACAATTTAAACTTGAATTTACGCTCGCTTGCTCGCAAAAAAACCCTTTGGCATAAATCAATTTCAATTTTTGGGAAACTTTTGGCATAACAATTGGAACTTTTGGCAACTCATTTTGAACTTTCGGCAAATCCATTACGTTTCGACAACTACTGGAGTCCTTGTCCACCTTCATTCCTTCTACAATGTTCAATAAAGTGTTTTTTCTCCCTCGTAAAAAATTTAAACTTGACTTATACAAAAACTGGAAACTCAACTTTGATAATTATGACTCTGGGGCGTATTTTAAAGAAATGTTCCCTACGATAAATTCTCGATCTTGGTTTAGCAAAGAGCCCAACACGCCAAAACGCTTTTATACAAGTATCTACTCACTGGACATAGGAGGTAATAGAATGCACCTACACAGAATGTATCCCAAAGAGTCACCATCCTGCGAGTCCTGCATGGACGAGAATAAGACAGTAGAACTCATTCTTCTATGCTGTCCAACTAACATCACCAAAAGAAATGATTTTTGCAAAAAACTGTCCACGAGCGGAAGCGAGGCGTTCAACGTAAAATGTACAATAGCGAGTGGTGATATGAACATTATATACAAAGGCATATAGGTATACATTTTCATGCGATATCAACCAAAATTTATGAAGCATTGTGTTAATATCTTACACTATTAATATCACTGTAATATAATATACTTGAATGTAATAGAAATATTATAGCTGTATGGTTTGCCATGCCACAAAAAATTTAGAGACAATCAAGATAAGTAGTTAACTAAGAGCAAGTACTCTCACCTTTTTGGAAAGATCAACTCTGAGGGTGAATGCTTTGTACCACCCACCGATTCCAATTAATATTCCATCCAGCCATAGACCTGATTTTTTTTAAAAACATAATCCAGTCAAAACCCCATTTTGGTTTATTATTTTCACTAATGAACCTTTGGAATCAACCAAGAAAAAGAATCGAATAAAAATTTGTCTTGCACTTTCCTTAGTTCCCATGAACCGATTTTGATGAAATTCGGTATATGGGCTCCATTTAGGGTATAGTTGTGCCCAAAAAGCTTTTGGTTGATGTCAGTCACTTCTAAGGGTTGAAATTTTAAAACGCCCTAGCTCAAAAAATGTCGATAAAAAGGTATTGTTTTTCCATCAATTTAAGATAGTTTTGCATTTTTAGAATCGAATGAGACCACCTGGAGCTCTGTAAGACCAACCGTTTGCTTCCTCTTCCTTATCACCCACCAGCAACTCCTTCATCTTCCCTCATCCCTAAGGCTGGCGTTGGGTGAGTCCTGGGCGTCCTCCCCATTAATATTTGATTTTTTTTTTTTTTTAATTTTTCATTATGGCGTGCCCCCTTTGTTTTTGAGGGGATTTAATAAAAATTAAAAATAAAATAAAAATAAAAAGAAGGTGACAATGGCAAAGCCGAGTTCTTTGCAGACGAGTGTTTATTATAACAATAGAAGGAGCTCCTTAATTCATTATTTTTGTACATATTTTTGGGGTGTAATTATATTTGGGCTGATTCATAACCCGCCTCTAGTACTCCTAATACCATCTAACTACTATAATAAATAATGAAAACAATAATGAATATTGTTCGCTCACCAACAGTTATCAAGTATGAAGCTTCGAAACGGCGATCTTCATCTCGAGTCTACTCGTCTTCTTGAATTCTGATGATAATCAACTGCATTTTACGGCGTGGTTTCTCGTTCTATTACTTATTCAAAATCGGCGTCAATCATGCAACACGAGTCACTTTCTACACCGTCACTTCGAGTAATTTCTCAATTTTTATACCGACCATTAGCATAAACTCATGTTTTACTCATTAAAGCGTGTGAGATCTTTTCTTTTCTATATTAGAAACAGTTAGTTCATCTGTAACAGGCGATAATGTGTGGAGTGCCCTTGATTCTTGAGGTCTGCAACTTCGCTCGATTAATTCCAAGGACGTGCCAGAGATCTTACGCACGTCTAGGCGCCTGGCGTCTGAGGTAGGCAATAGTTAAAAACACACACACACACCGCAAATGATTACAAAAGGATATATTGAGAGGAATATCCAGATATGTGATATTCCCTAGTAAAAATAACTGTTATAACAAGAACAGTTCCCAACTTCAAACTCTGAAGTCAACCTCACGTACAACAGTGATTCTAAAAAAAAGAAAACATCATTTTCGGTAACGAAAAAACCTTCCTTCTGTATCCATCACCAATATAGTAAGATTCTGCCTTCAAACACAAATTTCTTGTTGCATTGTGTCACTTTTAGTAGTGAGTCCAATGATTGTGTCCATTTTCATACTTGGTATTGGTTACAGTTCAAATACAAGAAACAATGAAATTTGGTGAGTTTTTTGTATTTTCCATTCGATTCCATTCATCCAAAGCATAATTAGACCAAAAATTGATTAGTATAATCAAAAATCGCCACGAATCCACAAACAGGACGTGCAATGGCACACAAAATCGGATTCCAAAATTCGTATTAGTAAGAGATCCATCTTGATTCGGGTTTAAAGAGGACACCAGCAAGCTTAGGGATGAAAGAATCTAAAATCGTCCATAATGATGATGAGACCTCCTCCCAGGCTCTTCTAAACCGAGCTCAGCCAATGTTACTTTCTCGCAAAAACTTCCAATCGTACCCAACAGCATGTTTTCAAATGTTCAGCACTTCTGGATGAACATAAGCTAACATTGTTTCACTCAGTTCCTCAAGAGCCTGTGATCTGAAGTTTACCGCTCCAGGATGGATTGGAAGAAAATTTGCTTCAGACAACGACACCGCAGAACTAACTCTCTCGCTATGACTTTCTCGCAATAATTTCCAATTCCCCACAAAGAATCTATGAGTTCTCTCTTGATCAGCCAGGAGTACTGAACTTTGGTAAACAACTTATAACTTGTCACTCAAGCAGTTGATCTGGCGTCTTCCCAATCGCCGTCCTTTGCAATGAACTTTAGCGCTCTATCATTCATCCTGCTGGACCAACATCCTACCAGTTACTTCGGTTACAAGTGGGCCTGGGCAACCTTATAAATATCTACTGAAAAGCATGCATATGCATCCTTATAAATATCTACTAAAAAGCATGCATATGCAGTGATTTGGCTTTCGACGATCATAGTGATCTCCAAGAGGCACCAATTAGCGTCCTTGGATGGACAGAGGGGAAGTAAGTGTTCTCTCACACGCTCAACTGACGTAAGTTTCTCTCAACTACGTTCAGCCATTCCCAAGAAGCTGTGTGCCATAGTTAAGCACTCTTGGATAAACAAGAGAGGATCAGGCAAATCAATCATTTCCAGCCTTCTTCAACAGGCTACACGCTAAATTTCAGCTCTATCATTTGCATAGCTAATCCAACTTTCAGTCACTTCGAATACAAGTTGTGAGGAATCCCAATATTTCTCAGTGATATCTCTCAAAAAGTATGGATAATTATACAACTCTTGATTTGACTTTTCCTGGGTCTCCAAGAGGCACCAATCAACGACCTAAAATGGGAAAAAAAATTATAAACTGGACAGGGGTGAAGTAAGGGCTCTCTCTCACGCTCAACTGATGTAGGATGCATCTACTTCCAGTCATTCCCAAGAGGCTGTGTACAAGAGTTCAGCACTCCTGGGTGAACAAGAGAAAAATCAACAACCTTGCAAATCAATCACTCCCATCCCTAACTGGCTGTGTAGTCTGACATTCCCACAGCTGATCCAACTTCCTCCCAGTCACTTCGCCCCCTAGTTGCCAGCAAATTTGACATTCCCCAAGGTCGTCTATAAGCGTGCGTATGCACGCAGTATGTTTGTGTCATAGATGGGATACTATTCATGCTTTGGAATGGTGACCCACTGGTTCACTTACACTGGATACACTTTTCAACAACCTTCTACACTTCAAAATTCACTAAAATCACCATTTCTTCACACCATCACCATTCGTTGCACCACCATTTCACCACGGCCACCGGATAATTTCCGATTCCTCAACTTCTTCGTTTAACTTGAAAAGACTGATCTCAGTCCGATGCGTCCGGACAGACTGGCTTGTCTCGTACCTTCAGACGCCCTCACGCCCGGTGCCCACGTGGAGTAGACCATACCACCCTTTTTCATAGCCTACCTATCTCCCGTGTACCTACGTTCCCGTCCCACACTTTCCAAGTTGACTTCTTTTACGTCTGGGGAACCTCTAAACGATAAACTCGACGGAGAATCCTACGTGAAAAATTTCGTACGATGTCCTACGCTCGTAGTGATGCCCACGTGCCCGCGGATTTTTCCGCGGGTCTGCAGCAGACACTCCAGCGCCAAAGAGGTGAAAGGAGTATGCCCACGCTCGCCCAGTCTTTCAGTCGAGCAGTGTTTCACACTCAACGGGTAGCTAATGATCGCTGGTGTGAAAAACCGCTTCGATCAATCACACTGATGCATTAAGGTAAATCGCCCAGAATCCTTTGAAGCTTTACCAAGCGAGATGGTAGTATTCGTTTTTTTAAGGGGGGAGGGGGATCGAAGTTAACGTTGAACTTAAACCTAAACACTACGTGGTTCTGCTGTGGAGAAAGTTATTTTTTGATCAATTCACCTTCCAGATAACTCCAAGACGACAATATTTGACGTAATTGCCGCCCGAGGGCACTAATAACCATAAATTCATAAATAATGCGATCGTTTAACGTCACATAACTCGTTCCCTTTCTAATCAAATTTGAACACTCATTTGTCACCACACCCCCTCCTCCCTTTCAATTTTCGAAAAAAACGCATCGTTCTGTCCGTAAAACGGAAGATTTAAGTTCGAAAATTGTTCATCGACGGGAAGATGAGTATGGAAATGAGTCATCGAGTGATTTGAAGCCAATGGAGCAGGTAAGTGGTCGAGTGAGCTCAACAGGTGTTTTTCCAAACAGGTTGCAGTAGCTTCGAGTTTCGTAGGCGTCAGATTTCGTCTTGAAAACGGAATAAAATTCGACCAGTTGCCAATTATCCAAACCAAAAATATCAGCCAAGTGGGTTGGACAGTAGAAGCTCCCTCACACTGAATAGCATGGAGTCACAAGGAGTCGGTGTAAAAGTTCTTCCATGAAAAACTTTGAATTCGTACAGCAGGCCAAGAAAATGTGGGTTCTCCAAAATCAAAATTTCAAGTCGTGTTTGGGTTTACGAGCTTTTTGAACTCTCAATACCTACATTTAAATTGAGATTTCCACTCTTTAGCGTTTCTTTTAGAAAATATCGAACTAATCACATTTCTAACCGCTAGAGGGCAGTCAAAGGTTTCTTCAGGCTGGGGATCAATATTACTCGAAATTCACGTTTTTGGTTACTATTTCTGAACAGTTTTTGATTTTAATGAAATATTAATATAGGAATGTTTACTCTTATTCCAAATATACCATATTCATTTGTTTAGATAGAAAAATTTCCACTAAAAACCTCAAAAAACACATTTTTGGACTCTACTTCATTTTTCATTTTAAGTCCATCGAAACAGCACTTTGGAATATAATGAATGCTAGGTACTGCAGAGCCCTTCATTCCCCGGCTCAGTGTAACATTGTAACTACTAACGTTCTCAAGTGTTAGCTATTGACAGTAGGATTGTAACGATGTAACATCCTAGTAGACTTCAAAAATCTATACAAAACTCAAAACCGACTTTTTGAATTTTTACACTACTATTTTTGAGGTTCAAATTTATCTGTGAAAAACGTTTTTAATAATTTCCATAATGGTTTTCATTGAAAAAAAAAGTTTACTATTTTCCTTACGAAAATTCGTAGGTTTCTTACTAGCTTCGGTTTCTTCAAAAATTCACTAAAACAAATAGTTGATTGATGTTGAAAAATAAGCATTTTATCATCATTTAAACGATACTACGAGAGGAAGCTGTACTGCCCACCCAATTTGATAGATGGTTTTTGACCTGATGCTACTAGCAAGGAATTTGATGCATTTAGCATCATGATAGAATGCATCAAATTCCATCACGTCTTTCGGTTTGTCTAAATATATGTCCAAATTTATGGGTTAGGCTGTACAACTCTTGCATACTCTTTTCAGCTGCTGAAACTTTTATTGTTGTAGATTTAGAAGACACATCTTAATCAGTCAAGAATTTGAGAATCGAGAATCACATTACGTCACTGCTATTGGATTAATATTGCGCTTGAATCACCTCCACACGCTTGTACATCTTTTGTCAAAGTTACTTGCGATTTACCATCTGCCGATCCTGGATAAATGGAATTCCAGAAGGGTGGGCCGCTCCTGTACGAAAAAATTGAATGTGTGGACGTGATGAATGGCCGCCGCTCCCCAAACATGCTCATTCATGTCCGAATCGACGATGATCAACGTTGTTTCCAGAGCTGGAGGTTAACAAATGGATGTTTCGACCTGTACATTTGTACCGCGTGGGACGTCTTTTGAAGCCCGGTCGTTTGGAAGTTCTGCAGAAACTGTTTTGGCCGAAGGATTCGGAATCGGATGTCGGTAACGCCGTGAATTTTAATGCCCGTTTGCATAATCCGAAGGGAGGGGCAGATGTCAAGGAACATGAGTTGGAAACGGTGTAGTAGAAGAAACGCGATCCGATCAACAAATATTTGCCAGTCAAATGTTTGGATCCAGGAGTTGGAAGTGAGATGCTTTTACCTACGTATGAAAAAAATAATAATTGTAAAATTATCACCCAGTCATCCAGAATTTGAGAGAGCTCTTCATTTCAGTAAACTTAAGGAGGCATGGTAAGAGATTTAGAATTTAGTTAAAGAATATCACATTCGAACGAAATCACCAAATTCAGCTTGTTCTGTCTCGGATTATTTATCATCTTGGCAACACAAACCAAATAAAATACTCAACATTGCTCAAATCAACATAGCAACATCATGCTGTCGTTCAGATTTCCGTTGACTCTTCCAACATTCCAAGACGTGATCTTAATCTGGAACGGATGCTCTCAGGAATTGATAATCTGGAGAAACCATTCCAAGCCACCTACTTCAGGACGATAAAACAGAGGAGAAAAAAAGCTCCAGTGATGAGAGACGCACAAGACCGGTAGCAGACGTGTTTGTAAATTGAGATCATTAGCGGGGCACCAGCGGCCCGGGATATTAATATTGGAGAAAAGGGCCCAGACAGACGGGCAGATTCCTATTTAGCGGCTTTGGTTCCATCATCAGTCATAACTTTCATTACGAGCTTATGAAGGGGCGATTTCTTTTCATGGGAGATAGGTACATCCGCGCCAGGTCAATGCAGTTCGAATGATTTCTTTACTTTTTTCTTAGGCTGATCATTAATCGAGAACAGCGACTCCTCATATCAGGTCACCTATGAACAGGTACAGAGGTATTTCAATGAACCCTTGAAGTAAGACACAAACTGGTTCGTTCGAAGATCCGCCAAATATCAACAATTTAACATCACCTTTGCCAGACAAAAGTGGATATACTGAATGTAGAGAGCAAATAGATTAGGCACTATGTTTCCACTCATAGCAAAGTCCTCAGCACGAAAATAAGCTATTTGAACATTTTCCAAAAATACCTTAACAAATTGTATCCTTAGGATACCTGACACATCTTTTTGTACGCTTACTGATAGGTGGAATCGTCTCAAGAACCCGCAGAACTGAAAGCGATACATCCCTCAAAGACTATAAGCAATGGGATGAAGATTTAGCTCCTTCCGACACACTTTGAATGTTCAGACCTCACCAGATCTTCAACCTAAAGCAGACAGCTGCAATCTACAACGATTGCAGATTATTGGAATTTGATTGAATCGTCACAGCATAATCACGAGAAACCATTTGAAATTGAAGAGAGAGATCCAACTTTATCTCATCTTCCTCTTCTTTACTTTCCGAATGAACTGTTGCTGTAAGAAAACAAATGTTTCCTGTAAAAGTTCAATTTAGCGTGCACTGAGGAAAAAATGTTGAATTCAAATCTGAATAAAATCAACGCCAAGGGTGGATTTCGGATTCTGGAAAATCTTCACGACTCTGTAACCAAAGGATTCCAGTATCTCAGAGGCAATACACACGTCTCAGGCCAAAATGCTTGTAGTCAAGCTATCAGTAGACCGGATTTTCTGGTTAGATTTCTCCATCGGACACCCCTCAGTAATTAAACAGTAGTATCCCATATGGAACGCCCGCAGCGCTAAAAACACTCTTCGGATTCTAATCAACTTCGATAGACCGGTAGCACGTACAAACCGCGGGTTTATCTAAACATGTAATTTTTGCTGGTTTTTAATTACATTTTAATACATCACGTACTCGAATGATGTATTAAAAAATTAGTTGATCATTAAATCTCCGTCAGGGGAAGCGTTTCTGAGATTACTGCCCAGAAACAAATACTTTGGAATCTCCATCACTGCGGGATCGTCCCTTGACGCACCGAACTCCTTCTTGTTGTTGTTTTTGTTGGTGAGAAACTGTCAGGTTAAACTTGTCTATATCCCGCAGATATGCTCACCAAACCTTTGTCAAGATACAAGAACGAAGAAATCAATTGAGGTTTAGGATTGAAGATGAAGGAAGAGGAGAAGAGGGAATATGTTGGCATGAATCCCTAAATGAATGCCACATGATTTTTGTTTTGATTACCATTTTGAAAAGTTGGTAGTCACTTTAGTTTGAACGAAGTTTGATTAAAACTGTGTTGTCGAATAAAAGGTATAACAGTTTTGGGTGTTTTGCACTTGAAAAGGGATTCATCGTTGATCCAGCTAATCAAAACGCCTTGGAGGCTCTTCAAACCTAGGAGTGGCTGATAAACATTCAGATGCATGAATTAATAAACAATAATTACGCACATTTGTTTTTGGAAGATCCGGAACTTCTTGACTTTCAACAAGACTTTCTTCGCCTTTATTGTGTATTATGGCTACTCTACTGTTTAATTATTGAGAAATACTCGTACCTCTCTTGAGCAATGGATGAAGGACACTGTATTCATTTTTGTTAAGAAACATTCGTTTTCACAATCTCAATTCTTGTTTTATATTGCATCTTTTAGCATCTTGATATCGAACGATTGCGTCATTTCATCAACAGATGGTTCGTCCGGTATTCAACCCATCCCAGACTTTTGCCTCTGGGTTCCCAACGATTCGTCCCGTAGGCGGTGGGTAGGTATAGTGAAGTATAGTATAGAGCCTGAGGCCCTCAGCCACCGTCCAGTGAGGCCCACTCCTCAAGTTGTCAGCACGTGCTATTAAAGGGTCCTGGGGGGCTTTTTTTCGGATGGCCGACTCAAAATTGATGGTTGTTCTGGAGGTCTAATTCACGCAAATGGTCCGGCAAATAACGATCATTTCGGTACGAAAACGGTAGACCTCGCACCTACGCGGCTATAAAATATAGGGAGGTACCAGTTTGCCCAAATCTCTGGTTTCTGACTTTCTTCAAGACAACCTTTTTGGACACCTGTTTTCAAAAAGATTTTAAAAACATCAAAGAGGATAAGTAGAGGGAAAATGTATGTTCTGGCACATAACTATTAATACTACGACCTTTGACCTTTACCCCTACCCCCTCCCACCCCCTCCCACCCCCTGACCCCTACCCCCACCACCCCCTCCCACCCCCTGACCCCTACCCCCACCACCCCCTCCCACCCCCTGACCCCTACCCCCACCACCCCCTCCCACCCCCCCGTACTCCTCCCGACCCGTACTCCTCCCCCCCCGTACTCCCCCCCGTACTCCTCCCGACCCGTACTCCTCCCGCCCCCTTATTCCTCCCCTCCCCCGTACTCCTCCCGCCCCTTACTCCTTCCGCCCCCTTCTCCCGCCCCCATACTCCTGCCGCCCCTTTACTCCTACCGCCTCTAACCTCTACCCCCCTTACGCCTTTCGCCCCTTACTCCTCACTCCCCCCTCCCCCCCGAATCGTTCCTCACTCCCCATACTCCCCCACACGTACCCCATTATTCCCCCATACTCCCACGTACTCCCCCAAATTTACCTCCACATATTCCCCCATACTCCCACGTACTCCCCCAAATTTACCCCCACATATTCCCCCATACTCGCCCAAACTTACCCCACATACTCCCCCATACTTACCCCTACACACTACCCCACATACTCCCTCATACACTCACCCATACTTCCTAACACACTCACCCATACTCCCTCACACCTACCGCACATATTCCCCCATACATACCCCCACACACTCCCCCATACCCCACACACTCCCCCTCACTCTCACCCCTCATTCTCACCCTACCTACCAATGTCATAAGGTATAAAACTACAATTTAAGCTAGCTTGAGAATGGAGCTTCATGATAGGTTAACTATATGGCAGCATGGTCGATCTATCCTACCTTGTAATCATGTTTCAATCTCTATTTTAAGTTTCAAAGCAAGGTCAGTACAACTAAGAGAAATTTGTACTGAAATTTGTTGTCCTGAAAAGGACAGTTCAAAGGATCTAAGGTAAGTACAACTAATTTCTTTACCATTAAGATTCAATTAGTAACATTGTTCGACCCTCTTGGTCGTTGGAATTTCCAACTAAGCTCTATCACCGCGTCAAGGTGGGGTCAATCGATAGAGTTTTTGTTTTTTTTAAATTAATTTATTCAACATGAATTAATATAATTTTATCAAACAATATACAATTTTTTTTAATAAACAATATTTGAACATGAACGATAAACATAATGTATTAGCCTAATAGTTTGAGTCATCATTTTTATTGTCTTTTTCCCTGCCGACCCTCTCTCCCGAAGGGATTTTCACCACAACCTTTGAGAGGGTTACTCGGCCTGTCCTCACTACTAGCACCATACAGGATTTACCGTTCGGATACTTGGACCAAAAACAATAAAGGATGTTACATCTCAACTTTATTTTTCTTCAAATTTTTATTACAATTTAAACAAAATTAACAAACAATATTCAAACATAAACGTAAACACAATTTTTTTAACATTTCAACTTTAACTATTAATTATGAAAAACATATTTACAAACAATCAGTTATCATCCAGTCACCTATTGCTCTACATTTATGGAATGCACATAATGTTGGTGCCGAATTATGAAAAATACAATGCGATCCTATCGCTAAAGGTTCAAGTAATGAAGATATTTTGGGGCATCCAATACTTTCAACGTCAACTATTCGTAGGTTTCTTGGAACCAGCTGTTGAATGAAGTCAACCTTTTGCTTTCCTTTCACATATATGATATCATAATTAGAAGAGATGCGATGAAAAATATTTGATAGCTGGCTGTATTCCACATCTCCTTCATCCCACGGAATTCTATGTACGTGCTTTACGATCCAATTATTAGCTTTTCGAGCCTTTGGAACGTAAATGTACAATCCCTTGGGTGGTTTGAAAATCCAATGTTGTGCTGAGAAAACATTGTGATCACTCAACGATAACTCTTTAACGATATGCTTCATTTCATTGTTGAAGAACCAGTGGAGATCCAGAACAACCTCTCTCTTTGACGGCATGATGATGACTGAAGGACAATCGATTATGGTACTCCTTTTATATAGGCTTCACGTGACAAATGTCAGTGGTGAAGTGGTCCAGCTGCTGAGGTTCGATGATTCGCTAAATCTCCTTCAAGACGTAGGATTCATACCTACATGCAGTCTGACAACATTTTTATACCATTTGACGGACAATATTGGTCAAAGGGTTGTACTCCACTGATCGGTCGTGAATGATGAGGCAATACGCTGTTGTGTCACCGGGAAATGCTACGCTCGCTTCAAATTCTAACATCACATCTATAGGTCCAGACTTGATGGATTCACTCTGTTTTGAACAATCCAAAACAACTAAAGTTCCTCTTTCCTTGAATTGGTTGAGTGAAAGTAATGGATGATTGTATTCAACCCCGTAGTAACTTTGTTGAAATGTGGCATACATTCGGTAGATGACAGAAAATTGATTTCTTTCAAAGTTGATATTCAGATCATCGTATGGGTATGATTTTGAGTTCAAAAATAACTTCACATTGCTCAGATTACAATGGTCGAAACGGCATGACAGTTTCCTCACCGTGTTCTTTCTTCCAGTTTGAAAAGCTAATATTACGTATCTAGGTTTTTCAACTTGAGACGACGTCTTGACGTTCCATACATGCTTCTGGGTTGTCGGGAGTAAAGGGTACTCGTAGAGCTCCAAGCAGCGGAAATCCATTCTTATTGCCTTTTCTTTTTGAAGATGACGATGAAGTTCCAGTCGATGATGATTTTCGAGTGTGAGGTAGGGTACACGCCAGGAGAGGTGAGTCAATTCGATTTTGGCCCGAGCTGGTTCGGCTCCTGCAACTCCTTGAGACAAGTAGCAGTTTTCATCTCTTCTCGATCGTAGAAATATCAGTTCTTGCTTGACGTTGATCACTACTTTTTGATAAGATTCGAAGAATCCAAGTAGCATACTGAGGGGTAAACAGACGTTGAAATACCCTTCAGTTGATACGTTGAGAGTATCAGTTACTACCCAACCGTAATTTTCAATCTCGTTCTCGGTGCCTTTCATGAACGATGTGTAGCCTTTCATCGATGATGTTATGCCGGGATTCCTCACTCGGTCGATTTCTGTGGCACATATTTCGTAGCGTATCTCATCAAAGAGAAACGGGAAGGCGTTGCTAGTCATTGACATAGTAGCTGGCGGCGGTGGTCCTGATCCATCTTCCTTCAAGAAACGTCCTTGTAGCTCCAGGAAACTTTGACTCGGTAGGGTGAAGAGGTCTTGATGCTGTATGGCGATCCGTATCTCCTGTCCATAGTCCAAGGATGAACCGTAGGGGTAGTGAGTATGGTACTCCACCCGTTCAACCCCTTCCTCCTCATTAGATAGGTGCTCTTCAACGTTTAACATGTTGACTATTCGAGATCCAATTAACAACTGACTGATTTCAGGGTGTGCAGCTCCTTATATACTATCTTCATTGAGCGAAATTCTCGGTATTGATCCAACTATTATGTCTCGAGTCGAATCCCAACCATTTTACGTACGCTCGACCCTCTCCATCTCGTCTCAGTATCTTCTCCACAAGATATACTCTTGGGTACTTGGTCAATTGTAGTTCTTCTTGATAAAATCCTCCGGCGACTTGTTTCTTCTCACTATCCTCCAGGATGTAGGTGGGTGGTACAGTCTTCTTCACTCGAATGATCTTGAAGGAGAGTTGACCACGAGGGAGTGTATCCCTTTTCAAATTCTGCTTTCCTCTTGGATATCCTCACGTAGTCGTCAATCTTGAATTTTGGCTGTTGTTTCTTCCTCTTCTTCGGTGCGAATAAGGTCTTGAGTGCCAACTTCTCTTTTCGTTTTCCTTTGACATCTGCGGGTGCCATCTTAATCGAGGAATGTTTGGTCTTGTTATACAGTCCAACGATTTCTTCTATGACATTCACCCATTTGTAATGTCCCTGCATACTGAACTGTTTCCAAGGCAATGTCTTCAGAGTGCGAATCACTCGTTCCACTATTGATGCTTTCAGATTGGTGAAGGTAGAGTAGTGGTTGATGTTATGACTGTTCAGTAGCCCTCTTGTATTGGCATTATAGAATTCTTTTCCACGATCAGTTTGTAAATGACGTGGTAAACGTGGTGCTGACTTCTCGAATATCTGCTGGAATCCCATACTGGTTGCTGTGGCTGTCTTGGATTTGAGTGGAGCTATCCAAACGAATTTCGATAGGCAATCTATTACAACGAGTATGTATCGATTTCCTCCATTGATTCTCGAATACGGTTGAAGTTCCAGTAGATCTGCTTGCCATAAATCGTCTATTCCTTTCAGAATCACTCTTCTTCTTTTATAGTTCTTCCTGGCTGGTCGATGAAGCTCCTCAATTATTTTTCTCTTGACGTCTGTCATGTTTCGAGTCTTGACACTGAATGATGATGTATTCTCAGATACTGATGTTTATATAGGTCGAGAAAATCACGTTACATGCTGACCCTCCCATCCGAAGGGATTTCCACCACAACCTCTAGGAGGGTTACTCAGCAAAAATGAGAGATTTTCTTTTGATACCGTCTATTAAAAACAGGTCCTCACTACTAGTGCCTCATAGGTCTTACCTTTCGGATACTTGG
Source organism: Apolygus lucorum (assembly GCA_009739505.2). Lineage (NCBI taxonomy): Eukaryota > Metazoa > Arthropoda > Insecta > Hemiptera > Miridae > Apolygus > Apolygus lucorum. The sequence continues at coordinate 31,767,937 of CM019173.2, read as the reverse complement.
ACCTAGACGATTATGAATTATTTTCAGATGAAGAAGTGGGCTTCTTTCTTGGGTAGAATTTCCTAATAATAGCCCATTTCGGATGTGCCCGTTCAATGTTGAAATTCTCTGTTGAACTAAATTTTTTCTTATGTGCATTGGTCGCATCCAGTATCTTTTTGTAGGATTGAAGATCATGGTCCCTGATCATTGTCTTGTCCGGATTTTTCATGAAGAGAAGTTCCAATAGTCCGAGGGTGCAATGGATTTGCATGTCTGTTCCTATTAGCATTACATCATCTTTGATAGTTACATAACTGTCTCCCAATGTGAAGCGGTCAGATTCTCTGTGGTAGTGGATTCCGTAAAGGTCATCAAATCCTGGTTCTCTATCAATTTTCTTCCTGACGTACTCTGATGCATAATGTCCATATGATGGCTCAACTGGTGATGACGATGCAAATGGTTCTTGAGGGGTTGGAATAACTCTCACGTCTTCTTGCGTTGTCGATCCAGTAGGTGGTTCCTCTTTAGGTGACATGATGTATGGTATCGCAGTAGAATCTGATGAGATATCGGTTTCTTCTACTTTCCTTCCGAATAAGTCAAAAATACGTCTTGGTCTGGTTCTTCTTCTCCTCCTGTTAATGTACTTCCATGAATCAATTGTAGATGACACAGCTGTCTGCTCCAATTTCGGCTTCTTGGGTGTTGGCGGATTCAGAATAGCTTCTCGAATGGGTTCAAACCTCTTCTTGAGATGTTCTTCTGTGTCCTCCCTGCTCCTCCTTATCTGGTTATACCTCGCTCTAATAGCTTTACGAACCTCAGCGATTTCTCGCTCAATAGATGTTACTCCTTCCATGGTTTGCAATATACTAACTGATTTATCCTAATTCAGGGTATTATATAGGTATCGAAACCTAGCCTATATCTCCCACTGCTGACACCACACTCTTTGTCTATGACCAAAAACCCATACCTACTAGTTTCCCAACACCTTGAACAAATGTCTTTGAATTTGACGAATGACATATCCATGTTTACATGGTCCTCGTATATCTTTTTCAAATTTAACGTATCTTGTCTAAATACAACGATTAAATTGGCACAATCCCTGACCAAATGTTTAGGTATACGACAATAACTTTGGGCTAAATAAAAGCTATCTGTCTTACTATGTCGACCCATGCTGAAGAACATCCTAATCCTATCTTGTTTGTCGCAAGCTACGTCATCAAAAATCATTACGGAATTTGGTTTAGTTTGGGAGGGTAGTGGTACTTCATCACTATTCTCATATTTGAAGAAGCCGATTTCTTTTAGGGGTTCCATGATTCTAGTCAATTGGACGTATTGAGGTTGGTGGAGGGTTCTACTAAAGAGATAGATGTTTTCAAATCTCAATCCGTGAGGAGAATATAATAGATTGAGCATCAAATTTGTTTTGCCACCATTCGAAGTCGCACACATTATGCACCTTATACTATTGGGTAGCAGTGAGCTATGCCTTGTTCTATCGTAAGTATTGTCCTCTAACTTTGCCAAATTGTGGACTGGGAGACCGACACCTTGCTTCACCAACTGCATGTTGAATACTGAGGATGTTTGTGAGAGGACCAGTCCTTATATACTATTTGCCACCTACTATTACCACCACCACAACTTAAAAATTTCATCAACGCCCACCCAAATTCTCATCATAAGTCCATTGCAATAACTTTCACCCCTCCCTTTTTGAGAGACAACGACCTGGTTGCGTACCCCGGGCCCACCCTCGCGTAATGGAACGAGTAAACCAAACATAGGTTATTACAAAACAAATATGAAGGATTGTGAATAAAATCAAAGTGAAAAATAAAAAGATAAAGAAAAATGAAAGCAATCCTTTACATAGGTTCCGCTAACCATTGGTTGTTTTACTCGTTCCGCAACCCCCGGGAAATCCCGAAAGATTTCCAGCTACAGTCTGTAGCTTTGGTTGCTCCACTGGTACGCAACCAGGTCGTTGTCTCTCGTACACATTAATTTACCCACCCCTGTGTACATTCAATGATGAGAATTTAGAACAGTGATGAAAATTTTATAACCTAAGACGATGATGAAAATTTGATAACCTAAGACGATGATAAAATTTGATAGGAGCCAGCCTGTTTAAAAATTTGATAACCTAAGACGATGATAAAATTTAAAAGGACCAGCCTTTTTAAAATTTGATAACCTAAGACAATGATAAAAAAATTTAAAAGGACCAGCCTATTTAAAATTTGATAACCTAAGACAATAATAAAATTTTTTAAAAGGACCAGCCTGTTTAAAATTTGATAACCTAAGACAATGATAAAGTTGAAAAGGACCAGCCTGTTTAAAATTTGCTAAAATGATAATAAAATAAAATTGGATTACTCAGGAGCCAGCCTGTTTAAAATTTGATATGACGATAATTAAATGAAATTGGATTACTCAGGAGCCAGCCTGTTTAAAATTTGGTATGACGATAATTAAATGAAATTGGATCACTCAGGAGCTAGCCTGTAGTGCCCTAAAGCTAAGGTGCTGATGCCATCTTCTAAAATATGTCTTTTATCATCATTTGGGGACAGTGATATTTTGTTTGCAATTATTGATTGGACGTTATGTTTCTTGGATCTAATACGTGTGCAGAAGTCTCGTCGGATTGATGATTCCCTAAGACAATTTAGATAATCATCAACCTGAATTTTCTTCTCCACAACACATTTTTGGACACCTTTGGCTCTTTTATATTCTTGCCCATCTATTAGCATGGCATACATTTTAGGTCTGAGTCCAACGAATAAATTAATAGGCTTCCCTCCTGCTTCATCTTTAAACTTTCCTAATTCTTTCTTATTTCTATTTGAATACAGGGGGTGATCTTGGGGATAATTTGATGTGTCTAAGTGATCGAGTAGATGGTCTTTCATGTCCTTATACCAATCATCGGTTTTTATAGACATGATAAAACTGTCGGTATCCATGTATAATAAGCTGAGGGTGTCAGGATATAGGGGCTTTAGAGTGTCATAGAAATATTCATACATTACAGTTTTTGATATATCTAAGATGGCTTGTCCTACAAAAATAGGGCGATTAAATTCAAGATTGGTTTTCCCCATGAGTATTCCAACTAAATTTTCGTTAAAAACAGTTGAATCTATAAAATTTGATTTTGCTATCAGTTTTTCTGCTTGTTGAAAACTTGTCACGAGTCTAAAATCTATTCTATTGCGGATACTTTCCATGGTTTTCCCATAAACTGCATTATTATATAATTTAAATTGCTCTTTTTCAAAATCAGTAGTTGCTTTTTTTCTCAATTCATTATTTAATTCTATGTAAGGTTTTAACCATTGTGACTGTCTGAATTTCAATGCTCTATTTATCCTAACCAATTTCAAACCATGGTCTAGCGCTTGTTTGAGAGCCATGTAGTGGACTACATAATTTTTCCGACTACCTAGATGAGCTACCAACTTTCCTCCAATACTAGCCAGCTTCTCTGGCAGGAAAGGAAGGTCATTGTGGTAATCGTGTAGCTCATCTGGGTAGTCGAGGCAAACGTCAAGAAGGTAGCCATATGGGTCATCAGGGGAGAGTGAGTCAAGGTTCAATGAAGAAGGGTCTGGTATGAATGAAAACTCACCAATTGGTAGAGGCCTAGTCATAGCAGTGGAATACAGAGCATTGCAGTCTTGATAAGCTAAAAATGTTGTATCCTTGCTTGGATCATAGCCCTCTACCATTTGGTTATTTGCTTCAGCCATTCTTCTTGATACCTGTACTAACCCTCCTCTGATGCCTGACTCCACCATCAAAATTTGGTTGTAGTCAGTGAGGAGTTCAATCTTGACTTGGGTACATTTTAACATGGCATCCCAGGTCATCATTGGGGCTGTAAAATAATGTGCAGGATCTAGAGTATGAGATTTGATGGTTATGTCTCTGAATGATTCGAATATTTCTGCGAGAAGAAGCACATCAATCTTCATGTAAAGATCACTATATTCCCCGAGGGTCTTACAATTAAAATCTTCCCACACTTTCTGTGCATGCTCATATTCCACATTGGTTATACCACTATGTCTCAATTTACTGTAAAAATCATTAATTGGGGGCAACTGGGTGTCATTATATTTTTCCCAGGAGTTCACATACTCATAGGGGAATACTCCTTTTCTTTTAACAAGATCTAATTCATTATTATTAAAAAATTTGGGTAATATATTAAAATTGATTAAAGTCTTGGCAAGACCATCTAAACTTTTTGATAAGAATCGAAAACTATCTAAGAATCTCAATGATATTTTTTTATTTACTCTTTTGGAGAATGTGATAAAGTTTTCAGAATTGGATGCTATGACGTCAATTTGTTGTTTATTGTAGCCTAATTTGGGTACTATGAAATGGGCGTCAAATCCAGAGAGGTTGTGGAACAGGACGGGGAGGAAGGAGGGGGGTTGATACTTAATATTACAATTACGATGGGCAGCTCCCCGGTAAGTCCCTAGTATGTGACAATGATCACGTACTTTGGGATTTTCCGGGGAACTGAACCCTTTATTGCACATGAAGCATGTTGTTGCGCTGTTATACTGATGTTTCTCAGCTTGGGTTAGAATTGGCATTTTTTTATTTGAACTGTATATTTTGCTGACTTCTTCTGCGACCTCGATTTAAAAATTCCAACAGTTTTTCCACAACATCTTCCCCTCGATATAGAAACAAATCTTTTGGTATTTTGTCACTGATGGGTAAGAATTCCTCTTGGATATGGACATAAGCACACACAGAAGTGGGGGTATGTTGATTATATGGGTGGGTGTATGATGTATCTGGGTTTGGGAGGATTGAATGGATGTCTTCACACATGGATTCGAAATCGGCATAAACAACATAGGGGACTCTCATAGATCTAGCCACTTTTTCGAATTCCACATAAGTTTTCTCAGGAATCTTTGGAAGAGCTGGTTTATTAGAATTGCATAGGTTTTCATGGGCCTTAATGTCACCAGAATTATCTGTCTGTTTGTACCACAAACATCTTTTGCAAAGGTTAATCCTACTTACATGGGCAGTTATCTGTGAACGTACTAGTTTATTAAAATCTTTAATATGTACATAGTGGTTGTTAATAACCTCACCACTTCCCAATTTTTTCTCAAGTAACAATAAATCTCTATGGTCCTCTAGTTCCTGCTCAACAATTTTCTTGGGGTATACGTTATCGTTTTCATCTAATTTAAAAATGTTTATTGAAATATTATTGATTTTTTCGAATTTTTTGATGTCATACATTGTAGCAGGGAATCTAATACAGTTAAAATTATACCTATGATTCAGGTTAGCATAAGTGGAAACTCTTTGGGGATTCCTATCAACCAAATTTGCTAATATGGCATACTTGAAACAAAAATCGTCCTGATTAATTACATTGATACAGGCTTTTTTATTTCTTATTTTTTCTGGGAGATCAATAAACATGCCACCTCTCAGTGGGGAGTACTTATTGATTTTAACTCGTAGACCATAAATTAATGCCAACTTCCAACCACTTTTTTTAACTTCCAACTCGGATAACTCTGTATTTAACTTTTCATTCATTGATCTTAGGATTGAATCTATTTGAGTGTTGTGCAATAATATATCATTCTTTACTTTTAAATTACAATCCATCTCTTCTCCAAGAGAGTTATTTACTAAAATATCAAGAACCAAATTGAATTTAATCGCCCCATGATCACGAAGAGAGTTTTTGAGGATTTTAATTAATTTTGGTCTTATGTCGGAAAGGAATGAAGGTAGATCTAATGCAAAATTTGATTGTATAAAAAACGAAGCAATTCTATTTGTAAAAGCAGATATGTAGGGAATGATTTGTTCATCATCAGGAGCATTAGCCAATATTTCTCTAACATTTGGGTCACCACCTTGTCTAACATTATCCACCTCTTGACCACAGTTGGTGTTATGTGCTTCAAACAAATAAGAGTTCGTGAAGCTAGCCCCACATTTCTCACATATTAAACTAACAGAACAGTCTATTTCATGATTGATCCTTTCTAAATTATCAGCGAAATACTGGCCACATTTAGTACAAAAATCTCGATTGTGTCTCACTACTTCATGTTCTTCCCTTTCATCTCTAGTAGGCAAAATCCAATCCACAATATCCACAAACATTGGCAAAGTAAGAGGAGAATAAGTCATATGTGGGAGATGTGTTCCTCTTTTTGGAAGGAGAGGGAGAAGATGGACCAGCGTGAGTTTGTTCATGACTCAGCCTCTCCTCCATTGAAGGAAAATAAATCCCACAGAATCCACACAAATTAGTGAACATTGATAATCTATCATCAATTTGAGATGCTGGTCTCTTCAAGATAGTAGGTGGAGTAGTATTGGTGGTGGGGAATCTACTTTCTCCACATTGGGTTTCATGGGCTATCAGCGTGGTTAAACTGTCAAATGCCCTCCCACAAAAGGTACACAACTTTGATGTACTAGCCATCTCTACCTTTAAAGTATTTGAACTAAAATATTTGTATGGAAATTAGTAAATTTGTAATCAATTTAACTCAAATTGAGAAAAGTGTAAATTATTGAATGGAAAAAAATAAACAAAACTATTTTTAAAACCAATACCAAGATTTTTTTTTTAATTTTTTATGAAATTGAGAAAAAACACACAATCAAGTGATTGATAGAAAGGATATTAACAAAATTTTCAATCAACGGACTGAAAAGAAAAAACTTCAAAAAGTACTAAACAAAAATTGTTTTAGAAAACCCAAGACAACAAAATAATTAGGGAATTATTTACAGAATGGAAAAAAAAACAATCAACTGATTGAGAGAAAAATAAGGAATAATAACAAAATCTTCAATCAACGGATTGAGAAAAAAAAAAGAACTTATCAAGGTCAAACTTGAACGAAAATAAAAGAAAACACAAAATCAATCAAGTGATTGAGGAAAAAAACTAATCAATTTGAAATTCCTTATGAAATTATTTACAAAAAACACAATCAAGTGATTGAGAGAAAAAAGGAAGAGTAATAACAAAATTTTCAACCAACGGATTGAAAAGAAAAAAATTTAGAAAAGTACTAAACGAAAATTGTTTTAGAAAAACCAAGACAACAAAAATAATTACGAAATTATATACAAAATTGAAAAATTGAAGAAAAAAAAAACCAATCAAGTGATTGAGAAAAAAAGAAAGAACTTAACAAGGTCAAATTTGAACGAAAAAAAGAGTGGGTTTTGGGGAGAGGTAGACCTAATTGCAAACCAGGAGGTAAACTAATGAGGTTACTCACTTATCCCAGAGAAGCAGGAGAAGATAGCTGAAGAGCCAGTCTGGAGCTGAAGAGGAGAGCTGGAGCTTGAAGAAGAGCACTGGAAAACTAGTGAACACTACAAAAGCACGAGCAAGAGTGGGAGGAGGAGAGGAGGAGCAGCTCCTTATATAGGGTGGGAATGGAGGGGGGTAGTTCCTTTGAGAAGTTATAGAATTCGGTTGAGAAGAATAACCCTATATAAATGCCTACTGAGAAGGAATACTTATTCACAGAGAAGTAATACGTGAATAAAGCTTTATGGTGGGGGGAGGGGGAGGGTTGACTATAGGCATTGAGAAGGAATACAATTTCATTGAGAAGGTATAGAATTCTGTTAAGAAGGATATCCTTAAAAAGTACCAACCAACTGAGAAGGAATACTTAATTCACAGAGAAGCAATACAAGAAAAAAGTTTGAATTGGAGTGGAGTTTGACTCCAGGCATTGAGAAGGAATACAATTTCGTTGAGAAGTTATAGAATTCTGTTAAGAAGGATAAGCTTGAAAATTACCTACCTATTGAGAAGGAATACTTATTCACAGAGAAGTTATTGAATTTTGTTAAGAAGGATAAGCTCAAAAATTGCCTACCTATTGAGAAGGAATACTTATTCACAGAGAAGTAATACATGAATAAAGTTTGAATTGTTGGGGTTGTTGACTGAAGGTGCATTCAGAAGGAACACAATTTCATTGAGAAGTTATAGAATTCTATTAAGAAGGATAACCTTAACAATTACCTACCTAATGAGAAAGAATACTTATTCACAGAGAAGGAATACATGAATAAAGTTTGAATTGGGTTGGGGTTGTTGACTGAAGGTGCATTCAGAAGGAATACAATTTCATTGAGAAGTTATTGAATTTTGTTAAGAAGGATAAGCTCAAAAATTGCCTACCTATTGAGAAGGAATACTTATTCACAGAGAAGTAATACATGAATAAAGTTTGAATTGTTGGGGTTGTTGACTGAAGGTGCATTCAGAAGGAATACAATTTCATTGAGAAGTTATAGAATTCTATTAAGAAGGATAACCTTAACAATTACCTACCTAATGAGAAGGAATACTTATTCACAGAGAAGTAATACATGAATAAAGTTTGAATTGTTGGGGTTGTTGACTGAAGGTGCATTCAGAAGGAATACAATTTCATTGAGAAGTTATTGAATTTTGTTAAGAAGGATAAGCTCAAAAATTGCCTACCTATTGAGAAGGAATACTTATTCACAGAGAAGTAATACATGAATAAAGTTTGAATTGTTGGGGTTGTTGACTGAAGGTGCATTCAGAAGGAACACAATTTCATTGAGAAGTTATAGAATTCTATTAAGAAGGATAACCTTAACAATTACCTACCTAATGAGAAAGAATACTTATTCATAGAGTAGCAATGCACAAATTAATTTCACCTTGGGGGTGGTGGGAGGTGGGAGGGGGAAAGGGGGTGGTTGATCTTGGGTATATAAGGGGCTGCTCTTGGAGGCGGCTCTTCATTCTGCTCCTGCTCTTCAAGATGATCAACTCTCTCTCATCTCAACTCAACGCAGCCAACAACCAGAACAACGGAATCTGCCGTCTGTCAGACCTTCGCATTGGAGTTCCCTACGAAGTGCTCTCATTTCAAAGATTGCAAAGTCGGTTTGGTGACACTATCGTGGCTTCATTGATCCCCATTGGCTGTCTTCAAGAAGCTTCCATTAGAGTCTTCCTACCAAAACGGTTCAACGACGTACTCACCGAGGACGAAATTCAGAAGTACAACAACAAGGTCATCAGATCAGTCAACCTCATCTACAGAGGTCTTGTCAACCGACAGCACGATTTGCAATTTGTGTGAAAGGTAAGTTATCATTTACCTCATTTAAATTATGAGTTTTATCCATATTCAACTATCGTAAATATAAATGTTTCATCGGAACTTTTCAGATGGCTTCTTCCAGTAAGCAGCGTTCAGTTTGTGGTGCCAACTTTGTCACAGTGAGAGCATGCCAGCTCCACGAATTATCCTGCACTCGGGCCTCTCCACGGGAAAGATCGCCCAGTCCTGCTTCTCCATCAATGTGGGTTACAAATAACGAATTCTCAACGCCATCCACTGATGAAGAGGAGTATTCTGACCCCATGAATAAGGTAGATTCAGTTTCATAGATACTTTCAAGTACCAATTTTAATTTTTACTGCTTACTTATATAATTTTTATGGTTATTTTCCAGACGTATGCTGTGATGCCATCTTCCAGAGAATCGCCGCCCAGGAAGAAGATGAAAACTTACAGTCCATCTCCTACTCCCTCGTTTGAAGACTACTCTGTCGTAAAATACCCATACCTTTCTCCCTCATACCTTCTTCTGCATCTACTACCTCCATCTCCGTCCGTTGATAGATACTCACCAGTACCAGAAGACGACCAGCCGCTATTGAACAACAGCTTAGATTCAGGGTTTCTTTCGTGGTGTTCCCAATGTTTAACTGACCACGAACACTAATTTTTCTATTCTATTTCATTGTATCGTTTATTCTTGAATTAAAATTTTTCATCGGTCCTTTCAAGGACCAACAAGTTCAATTTATACAAGAGAAGGAAAGACTGAATAAAAATAATTATAAAAAAAAAGTGTGTGATTTCATAAAGTATAAGTTGTTTCATCGGTCTTTTTGAAGACCAACATATTAAATTTACATAAAAGAAGATCTTAGTTGGAAATTCCAACGACCAAGAGGGTCAACAAACTATTAAATTTCTCTTTGAAGTGTGATTGCGTGAAGTACAAGTTTTTCCTTTAGAGGACCAACATGTTAAATTTACACCTGCATAAAAATAAACTCTGTCGATCGACCCCACCTTGACGTGGTGACAGAGCTCAGTTGGAATGACCGAGTGGGTCGAACAATGGTACTAATTGAATCTTAATGCTAAGAATTAGTTGTACTTACCTTAGATCCTTTGAACTGTCCTTTTCAGGACAATAGATATTTCTCTTAGTTGTACTGACCTTGCTTTGAAACTTGTAGTAGAGAATGAAACATGACTACAGGGTAGGAAAGATCGACCATAGTGCCATCTAGTTAACCTATCATGAAGCTCCATTCTCAAGCTAGCTTAAACTATAGTTTTTACCTCATGACATTGGTAGGTGGGGTGAGGATGAGGGGGAGTGTGTGGGGTAAGTATGGGGGAGAGTGTGGAGGTATGTAAGGGGGAGTATGGGAAACAGTGGTAGGAAGTATGGGTGAGTGTATGAGGGAGTATGGGGAAGTATGTGGGGGTAGGTGTGTGGGGGATTGGGGGGTAGGTGAGAAGGAATATGGGGAGTAATGGGGTAGGTGTGTAGGGGAGTATGGGGGAGTATGTGGGGGTAAGTATGGGGAGTATGTGGGGGATTGGGGGGTAGGTGAGAGGGAGTATGGGAGTAGGTGTGTAGGTGAGTATGGGGGTACTGTGAATGGGTAAGTATAGGGATTATGTAGGGTACGTATGGGGTAAGTATGGGGAAGTATGTTGGGGGGAGTGGTAGGAAGGAGTCCCAGGCAGGAAGAGTCCGGGGGCGGAAAGAGTGAGGGGTCAGAATAAGTGAGGGGGTCGGAAAGAGTGAGGGGAGGGAGGAGTAAGGGGGTGGGGAGGAGTACGGGGGCGGGAGGAGTACGGGGCGGGAGAGAAAGGGGGCGGGAGGAGTACGGGGCGAAAGGCGTAAGGGGGGTAGAGGTTAGAGGCGGTAGGAGTAAAGGGGCGGCAGGAGTATGGGGGCGGGAGAAGGGGGCGGAAGGAGTAAGGGGCGGGAGGAGTACGTGGGAGGGGAGGAATAAGGGGGCGGGAGGAGTACGGGTCGGGAGGATTACGGGGCGGGAGGAGTACGGGTCGGGAGGAGTACGGGTCGGGAGGAGTACAGGGCGGGAGGAGTACGGGTCATGAGTAGTACGGGGCGGGAGGAGTACGGGTCGGGAGGAGTACGGGGGGGTGGGAGGGGGCGGTGGCGGGAGGGGTCAGGGGGCGGGAGGGTGGTGGGGTGGGGTCAGGGGGTGGGAGGGGGGTAGGGGTAAAGGTCAAAGGTCGTAGTATTAATAGTTATGTGCCAGAACATACATTTTCCCTCTACTAGGATATATTCAGAAAATAATCTGCCGTACCGCATAGAAGAGTATTTGTGTTACATGACTGTTATGGCAGATCCCTCACTCGAAATAAAAAAACGCTGCAAATTATTACACAATGGTTTATTATTTTTCTGTATTGATCACTCGTCTACAAAACCACCAACCATCCAACATGAAGAAAAACATCGATCGCATTTCGGCCTACTAAAATTTGAACGGAGATTTGACTTATTTTGCGATTCACACTCGTGTTTCTGATTTATCGTACGTCCAACCCTTAAATTATCGTAGGGTGCGAACGGTTTGTCCTACAGAGCTCCGAGTGGTCTCAAAAAATTCTAAAAATTCTAAAGAATCTTAAATTGAAGGAAAAACAATACCTTTATATCGAAATTGTTTGAGTTAGGCCGTTTTCAAAATTTCAAAATTAATTTTTGAACCCTTAGAAGTGATTTACATCAACCAAAATCTTCGGGGCACAACTAGACCCCAAATGGAGCCTACATACCAAATTTCATCAAAATCGGTCAATGCTAAGTGGCAAAAGTGCCGCGTACGGCGTACCGGCAGCCAAATTTTTATTCGATTTTTGGATTCTACGTACCTTGAAACGTAAACCATCAAATTTTGAGGGAGTGTTAAAATTTTTTTTTCTTGGTCGATTCCAAAGGTTCGTTATTGAAAATAATAAACCAAAACCACCATTTGGGCTGGAAGCTGATTTACATAGGTACTGTGCCAATTGCGTTTAAAAGCCAATGAAGATTGTCGAACGATTGTAATAATGGGTTTATATTTTCATCTTTACAGTAAAAATCAACCATAAAGCGATATCGTAGCCACTGAGCATTGTTGTCAATGCTTAGGAAGTGCCAGTAACAGAAGCAACCACAGCACTGGAGGTACTGGAGGTGACGAAGAGTCTGTTTATTATGTTTGGTAAATCAATTATATAGCGAACTCCTAGCTACTGAACAATGTTATTATTCGATGCAAATAACATAGCAGACAAAAGCCATCTCAAAGCCAACACTGCGGCTACTGAACAATGTTTTATTTCAATACTGCTTGATTGACAGTAACATAGCAGGCAAAAATCAATCTTGACAACTACCAAGCAATGTTACCATACGACGCTCTGAGATCGGCAGTACCATGTTCAGTACCATGTGAAAGCAATCTCAAGGCAGACACCTCAGCAACAGGTAGCCGAGAGACAGTCAGTAACATTTCTGCCAGAACGCATTATAAGCAAAAGGAAGCACCAGAAAACGTTGAGCATGTTGCATGAGAAAGTCCAAACAGAAACAAAACCACGAATAACATAGCCCAGGTCGATTTTATTGTTGTGTACCTTTTTATGTGACGTATATTTGGCTTGCTACCATTTTCTTGATCAACCCTGAACTCTCAGCAGTAGATTGGTCTAAAATAATGAAGTTATATTTTAAAATCAGAAGTTATACCTGCAGATATTACGAAACCTGAACTGGAACGGAATTAATTCCTGCATAAAAAGGAAATAATTTCTGCTCTTGTAATATGCTACTGAATTAATTTATGAATAAGGAATTAAAATTCGCAGTTCCATACGGATCAAGAAAATGAACCCAAATTAACCTTAGTGGGTTAAAGAGCATCAAAAGTCGGATCAATAGAAGAAGTAGCCCGTAGTTCGAGACGGATGAAGCTCCAACTGCTATCGATCATCCGAAACAAATTATACGGGACCAAACAACCAAGACATCAGCCAGAGTAAGAAAGTGTAGGTAGAGGAGATTCATCACGGGTTCCGGGATCAGACTCACCCCTCGGATGTGGGCAGATAACATTTTATTATGACAACAAAGAAGTAATCATTTCGACCTGTTCTTAGTTTCCAACTAGATTGTGCAGTAGGCTTTTCCTGGTTTTTCATCGGTGGAATCACCCATTTCGTTTTCGGTATTCGGCTGAATGTGATAAGGTAGGGTATTTGTGAAGAGACCTTTTATCGAATGGACACTCACCGTCTTTTTTGTTCCAACCAAGAAAATTTCGTCGTATGACACACTAAATTCGGAGACATCCTATTTGGAGCTTTCTTGAAAAGAGTAGTAGTTCATGAGCTGATTTGAAAAATAAATGGGATCTTGCTGAAATTTTGCAAGATTGACCACAATCGTGAAATATTATAACTTAATTTATTATACATTTCACCGTACAAACTCACTCAACCGTACAAAAATGATTTTGATTGGTCGGAGGAAGGGAAGACCAGTTACTGAGCGAGACCCAATTGAAGAGCTGCTCCGTCGCTAAACCCTAAGAGTTCTTCAGCACTCCGCCATCTCTTCCTCGAGCCCCTGATGCACATTGAAGTGGCTCGTAGCACAGCGAACGCTAGTCTTGCTCTCAACCATCCTCGGACTGCACCCTGTGGTCGACTCCATTTGTCTGATAGCCTTTCTGCTAACACCTTCACAAAAGCTACCATTTCAGGGGCAAAAACTCCATCAACTGAACACACCAGAGGAGTGAATGAAGCCCGACGTTCCTCGCAGGCACTCAGGTATTTTCGTGTCTTTTCTTCTTCTGCTCCTGAAAGGACGGCTACGACGGGTCGAGAGACATATGAGGGAGCATCTGTGTCAACTGCACGGATATCAAACAATGCTTCCCTCTGTGCCTCCCAAACCCCTCGACATGCTAAGTCCCCTCTAAGGCCAGGTTGCATCTGAGTTGGTTCTGCAATGATGGGTTCCTTACAACAGTTCCCCCATGCCGACGTCATTAGTTCACCAAGAACATCCCTAACTTCATTATGCCGCCGTGAAATCAGGCCTCCTTTCTTGCAGCTTAGGGCATGCTCTATCGTGAACCCTCTGCTTCCACAACCGTCACAAGAATTGGGTAAGTTCACTGGTGTTCGCTTATACCGCACTGCTAGAGCATCTCGAAATTCACTCTGTGACAGGCCATAGTTGTGTTTCTTCAGTGGGAGTGCTGACAGCCAGCCAGAAACTTTGACTTTAGTCGTTTTGAGTATTGCTCGACCAATGCTTCTCCGTCTTTCTTCTGTGAAGTTTCCCAGAACTGAGCTTAACTGGATATCTTCTGCATGCTTTCTTTTCTCGATTGCCTTCCGTTTTGCTTCTTCTAGTCGGGTTAGATGTGCATTAATATCAAAGCAAAGGCCAGTTCTGATCACTCTCTCCAAGAATGACGCACCCTCCTTTGACGTATCGAAGCTTAGCGCTGCCGAACTAACTCGATCAGTCCAGGCCATGCCTCCCTTTGCAACAGGCAGGGCGAATAAGTCACATTCATCTCCTGAAACCGCTCCACCAAAAATAGCCGGCATAAAGGTGTTTCGTATACAGTCTTTCAACTTTTGGTATGCATCTTCTCCACCTTGCACTGCTCGTTGCACAAACTGCCATTGTGCTTGTAGTGACTTGCAAAAAGCTATGTGAGCCGCTTGTGGCTGCTTCTCCCCAGCAGATGACAATTTTTCAATCATCCCTACCCATCGATGTATTTTGTCCTCCAGATACTCCTGCTTTTTACTTTCTTCTCCTATGTATCCACCTAGGTACCGATGGCCCGTTACTATTTTGATCCCTGAACTCCCAAAAACTCTCTCAGCTTCCTCCTGATCATTAGGGTGTACAACTAGGAACGATTTGTGGCCCTGTGGGTGGTATCCATATTCTGGTCCATAAGTTGAGAGCTTATTCCACCATTCCTTCAAAGAATCAAATTTTCCCTGGGCCCCAGAGTCATCTGCGTACCATACCTGCTTTACGTCCCGGCACTCATTTTGTAATTGATGAATAAGAGGGAGGGTGGATATTCCATACAACAGCATTGCCAGAGGGTCACCTTGAGTTACTCCTTCTCTGCTGTATAAGCTTTGCTCACTTCCACGCATCACAAGTTCTGCATGAGCCTTGTAGGTATTATACACAAATCGCGCGCAGCTTGGCCAATAGTGTCGAGCACTCCATAGGGCCACTCCACGATTTACTGAGTTGAAGGCATTTTTTGCATCAATCAGAAGAAGTCCCCAGTGAGTGAAACTGAGAGACCTCAAATTCCTTCGATATGGTCAAAAGTACAGAATTTGTGCAACCTTCAATATTGTTGAATAGAATAGAATAAGTAATAGTTTATTAACAGAAAGGAAATACAATATAAAATGGCATATAAAACAGAGAGTAAATAAACAATTTCTTTTTGTCCACCAACCAAATAAGTTCGCAAGAACTTGTGGCGGCTGGTGGAGCCACAAGATTTAAACAAATTTTTTTTATTGATATGATAAATAGAGTTTTTTTAATTCATCAGCAAGGAAACGGTAGTTCCTGTGCTGATTTAGAGAATATCGGCAAACTTTTAAAATTCTGCGCTATTATTTTAAGGAAGACGACTTCATCTTATTCGAGAATTTGATACTTACATTTTACATTAAATGTAAAACGTAATCTATAAGAGCTTTGTAGAGTAATCTATAAGAGTAAGTAAGTATAAGTATAAGAGTAAGTATATAAGTATATAAGTAAGTATCTAAGTATAAGTAATAAGTAATAATAGTATAAGTAATAAGTAATAAATAATAAGTATATAATTTATAAGTATAGTAAGTAAGTATATAAGTATAAGAGTAATCTATAAGAGCTTTGCTAAGATAAATTTTATGCTACTAGGATCTTTCTAAGCAAAGCTCTTATAGATTACTCATATTCAGACCAAATGAAGCCAACCCGCTGGAATACTCTACAAAGCACCATCTAGTTGAATAAAGTTCTTGAGCTAATTAAGTTAACATCAGCAAATATCATGCATTGGACACGAAAAAGTAATTTCCTAAAGGAGAAGATGAAGATGAGTAATCTTTTTCGCCTTTGATTTTCATCGAATATTAGGATTGTCACTGCCCTAATGGTACTACTACTGAAGGAAACTCTTTTCTTATCCAGTCATTCCCCAATAATAATTCGGCCGACAACCGATAGATGGAGCAGGCATACAGTCAGGACATGCTCGCACCGTACCGTTTGATATCAGTTGATAGGCAGTACATTTAATGAAGGCGTGCAAGTCGTTTTGTCCTCCCGCAGAATCTTGGGTTTCATTCGTTTTGAATTCGCTAAAGTCCTTATTCGCCACATCAATTCAGTCTCATCCCTCTCAAACCACTTATATTGGATCGGACTTATCATCCACGACGTTTCTTCGAAATTCTCCGCATTTTCTCAGCGCGAGAAGCTACCCGGGGGCCCCCGACTCGTCGCAGCGAAGGTAGGCATTTTTCCTTATTATAAAGTCAGAGCCAATTTTCCAATTAATTTGTTTTACTGCTTAAAACCCCATTATTGTTTTGATAATTAAAACCCCTCCCAACAACTACTGTATACATATATTGAAGGTCGGGAGATCTCTGGGAACTCGAAGTGTGTTAGAAAGTCGTGAAAAAAACTAGGTTCATGAAGGAGAAGATGGAGATGGTTTATTCTGTTACGTCTTTGATAAAACCCTCTGAACGGTTCCCGATGATTATTATTGTTGTGTCTAGTCCATCGGCAGCCCAACCCCATGACAGCAGATGAGCAGGGACGGGTTCGTGGAGAATTTTCATTGGTCAATTGTGACACCGTATTTCATTATAATTTTCGTTGAATAAAGGACTTCCGTTTGTGATCTCGATTCGACAAGGTGATTTTTTATTTATTCCTAGTTTTCCGAATTTCATTATTATTCCGTGCAACAAGAGAAAGTAGGCGGCTAGGAATCTCGGATCGAGTGATCAGTCACAACATTTGGCATCCCGAGTACAAGTACCCACGACCATGGCAACGGCTTCTGTAGAAAGGACTGTTCGGCGGCGGATGTTGACGATCCTGTGCAAGAATTTTGAAGAGAAGAGCAGGGATGACTTCGACATCGACGAGCTGACCACAGCTTACACGCAGGTGGAGACGGAGGCGCAGCGAGTCTTCGATCTCGACGAGAAGGTGCAGAGGCAGTTGTTGGAGGCAGAGACGTCCGAGGACGTACTGATGGAAGAATTTACCAGAGTTCAAGAGTATAGAGGTAAACTGTATCTAGTCCAAGCTAAGTATGACCGTCTCACTAAGCAGCAGAATGAAGACGCACGTAGTCATGCAAGTAAATTCTGTTCCGTGCAAACTTCTATAAGAGATGACGTGTCGAATAGTAAGAGAAAATTTTGTATGCCTAAAATGGATCCTATTAGGTATGATGGGTCTCTCATGGGATGGATTGGATTTTGGGGGCAATTCCGTAAGATTCATGAAGACAAGGAGTACGATGATGACGATAAGTTCCAGATTCTGCTTTTATATACTGTTCCCGGATCCAAAGCGCGGAAAATTGTAGAAAGTTTTCCACCCTCAGGAGAGAATTACAGCAAGGCCTTAGAGCATTTAAAGAGTAGGTGTGCAAAGGAAGAGCACTTGGTAGAAGCTTACGTAAGAGAACTTCTTAGGTTGATAATTAGTCAAGTTCAACAAGCTAATGTTCCTCTTTCCTCTTTGTACGACAGCCTACAAACGCAGCTTAGGGCATTGGAGACTCTCGGCGTCACAAAAGACAAGTATGCTGCGATGCTGTTTCCGTTGGTGGAATCATGTCTTCCAGTCGACATCCTCAGAGCCTGGGGACGACATCGGTCTTTGTCTTCGGAGGCGACATCGTCAACTGGCACGGACCTGGAGGCACTGATGCAGTTCATCAAAGCAGAAGTGGAGAGCGACGAGAGGATTCAGCTGGCAACGAGCTTCACGCTTGGAGGGTATAAGGAAAAACCCATAAGTAAGGCGAATAAGCTAGATAAATTTAAGGAGCCCAAAGTTGAAGAATCACCTACAGCAGCTAACATTTTAAGTCTAGATGATAAGAGCTCGTATAGGACATCATGCATTTTTTGTGATAAGGAGCATCAAAGTCAAGATTGTTTGAAAGCGCAGTCATGGCCTCTATCTGAGCGTAAAGACCTGGTTACTAGGAAGAGGGCTTGTTTCTGTTGCTTAAGGAAAAATCATCGAGCGCAGGATTGCCGGGCTAGAGTCAAATGCGTAGTTTGTTCAAGAAAGCACTATCCAATACTATGCCCCGGTAAAGTAGATCAAAAGGGTGGTCAAGAGGGAAAAAACGCGAGTCTTGCAGTTGCAAACAACACGCCTAACCCGATACTTTTGCAGACGTTGCTAGTAAAGATCAAAAGTAGAGGGGGGATGGCTACAGCGAGAGTTTTGCTCGACTCAGGATCGCAACGATCGTACATCCTATCAAGTTTAGTACAGGAACTAGGACTCAAGAAAGTAGGCGATGAGGTTCTCACGCACAATCTCTTTGGCGGTCTGGAGGCGACGAGAGTCAATCATGGACTCTACAAACTCGCGATTTCCGATTTGGGAGGCAACCATAAGCTAGACGTTCGTTTGCTAGACCAAAATAAGATCTGTAGCTCAGTACCTAGATGGACGGACATGTCTTTCTTGTCTGAACTAAAACGCAAAGGGATTGAGCTGTCGGATGTGGGACCTAACGCGCCGAAGATAGGTATTCTCCTAGGAGTTGACGTCATTGGGAAGATTTTGACCGGGCAAATTGGGAGAACAGAAACCGGACTAGTACTTCAAAAAACCATGCTAGGTTGGACAGCCTTCGGCGAGTCTCCGAATTTCATTCACTCGGATTTTTGTCTTGCGAATTTGTCAGTATCCGATATGTGGGAGCTGGAGACTATTGGAATTAGAGAATCGGGTGAGTGCAAGATTCAGTCGTCGGGCGAAGTTTTAGCAGAATTCGAGAAGTCAGTTCGCGTTAATGACGAGGGGCGATATGAAGTCAAATTACCTTGGAAGATAGGAAACGCAAGAATTCAGAGTAACTTCGGCATCGCGAAATCAAGACTCATAAGTACCACAAACCGATTGATCAAGCTAGGGAAATACGAAGAGGACGAACGCGTTTTTGGAGAATGGTTAGCTGAGGGCATAATAGAAGAAGTCGCAGATTCAATGGTCGCGTTGATGTGGATTCTTAAGAACGATCGTTGGAACCCATTTGTGAGAAATCGGGTTAAAGAAATTCGCGAACTCAGTAATTCATCATATTGGAGGCATGTACCCGGCGAATTAAACCCCTTGGACCTCCCCTCTCGTGGATGCAACGGCTAAACATTATTTCTTCCGTGTTGGTGGGAGGGTCCGGCCTGGCTGAAAGAAAAACCGGAAGCATGGCCAAACTCGTCGGTAATTTTTGATACCAATGAAGCTAATAACGAAAAATCGAAATCAGCAGTAGTATGTACCATCGTGAACGAACAAAATAACGATTGGTTAGAGCGAATTTATAATCACTTTTCCGAATTTTCTCAAATTGTGCGCACTATGGCATGGATTAAACGGTTTATTGACGCATGTAGGAAGAAACAAACTGGGAAACTCGACACTGCTGTAGAAACACTAGTTGCAATAAAACATAAAAATGAGAAAATCCGAATATTAAACAGTAAAACTAAGTTGAATAAAGATGATAAGAAAATAGGATCTATAAATGGGATAACAAAAGAAGAATACCTAGAATCAGAATTACAACTAATAGCATACGTACAAAATGGAGAACTATCCGGCAAAAATAAGAATAGGGTCAAGAAATTGAACATTTCAAGAAGAAAAGATGGTTTACTCCGAGTCAAGACCAAATTAATGATAACCGAAGATGAGGATCCATCAAATTTTCCGATTGTGTTGCCCTATAACCATAAATTTGTCACGCGCATGATAGAAGAATAGCATAGGATATTGAAAGAACTGACAAGGAGAAATCTGGGCAAGGCGGTCTTACGTTACGAGGAACTCTTAACCATAGTTTGTGAATTGGAAGGGCTTATCAACTCACGGCCCATGACTTATGTTTCAGAGAACCCGGAAGAGCCGCAACCGATCACGCCTTTGCAGTTCATCCAGGACATTGACGTCGATGAGGTCCCAGACTTGGACGACATCGACTCTAGGAGGTTGGGGTCCAGGCTCCGATGGCGCTTCCAGAGTCGCCACTGTGAAAACTGCGGCAGGGACCTTCACGAGACCGTTACAGCGATTGTACCCCCTCGAGATATCGACCTCGGAGGAAGAAGAGATGTCTCGCAGTATTCAACAGCAGGAGTCAACCCGGCAACCAGTCACCACCAGATCTGGACGCCAGGTCATACCCCGAGCAGATTCCTGGCCTGCTTTTCCGGCTCGGAGGATGTTGTGTCTAGTCCATCGGCAGCCCAACCCCATGACAGCAGATGAGCAGGGACGGGTTCGTGGAGAATTTTCATTGGTCAATTGTGACACCGTATTTCATTATAATTTTCGTTGAATAAAGGACTTCCGTTTGTGATCTCGATTCGACAAGGTGCCTTTTTATTTATTCCTAGTTTTCCGATTTTCATTATTATTCCGTGCAACAAGAGAAAGTAGGCGGCTAGGAATCTCGGATCGAGTGATCGCAGTCACAACAATTATGGTGGCTATAACAGTAAAAACATTCGATTTCTACTGTTGTTGTACATTGAAGATCAGGACATTCGAAAGAACTGGGAAAAATTGGTTTCTGAAGAACAAAACGCAGCAAATTATTACACAAAGGTTTATTATTTTTCTGTATAGATCACTCGCCTGCAAAGCACACAGCTTTGGTATTGTCACTCACTAACAACCATATTTTAACTTCACAATCAAGTTTATTTCTTCGAAATAAACGCTTCACATTCAATGCGAAGAAATAGAAAGTTGTGCGTGCCTTCATTAGGAAATTTGAATACCTGTTGGCTGGACGCAAAACTGAGTACAACTCAAGGAAACGAATAACGATCGCATTTTGGTCAGCTAACGGAGATTAGGCCTCAATTGCGATTCACACTCGTGTTTTATTCGATTTTGGATTCTGCGTACCTTGATACATAAACCAACAAATTTTGAGGAGGGATTAAAAAAATGTTTTTTGTAGATTCCAAAGGATCATTGTTGAAAATAATAAACCAAAAGGAAGAACTTCGAAGAGATCATTCTGGTTGTTTACATACTATAGCGTCGGAATTCGGACAATAAGAAATCAAGCGAGAACAAACTTAATTATTTCACCTTCTCTTTTATGGTTCCGTTACCTACCAAAGCAATTTCGAGTTTTATAAACGCCTTCGGAATACCCGTCCATGTTTTACACGCGGGGTTGAGAGCGGACTCGTTTTATTTGGGAATTCTCCAAACAAGCGTTGCCTCGACGCCTGTGCTCTTTTATTGTGCTGATAATGAAGAACGGCTTCATCTGTTAGTCATCCCCGACTTCTTGTTTTTTTTTCTGTCGAGGCGAACGCCGATGGAGGGTTAAGACATAAAACTGGGCGAGAGACTCGCGTCGGTCAATGGGTACCCTCAGAGTAAGGTGAAGGTAAAGGGTACGTCTGCCAAGATGTGGCACTTCCTCCTGTGCGTGGTAATAGAAAAATAACTAGCAGTGTTGAGGAACTGATACACTTGTAATATTTCAGGGATTAACAATCAATTTGCCAGGAAATTTTCCCTGAAAAATTAAAGTCATTAACCAATCTACAATTCAGGGCAGCAATACAGAAACTATGAATTCTGAGCGAAGTGGTAGAGCAAATTATGAAGCAAAAACTCTTCATTCTTTTCAACAAGCTTTGTTTTTAGTCGGTTTCGTGAGGTTGAGGAATTTAAAAGTTCTTCCGTCGTGGAGAGAAGAAAAACGCTGCAAATTATTACACAATGGTTTATTATTTTTTATTTTTCTATATAGATCACTCGTTTGCAAAGCCACCAACGATCCAACATGAAGAAAAACATCGATCGCATTTCGGTCAGCTTTAATTTCAACGGAGATTAGGCCTCTTTTGCGATTCACACTCGTGTTTCTGATTTATCGTACGTCCAAACTTTAAATTCTCGTAGTGAGCGAACGGTTTGTCCTACAGAGCTCCGGGTGGTCTCAAAAAATTCTAAAAATTCTATAGAATCTTAAATTGAAGGAAAAACAATACCTTTATATCAAATTTTTTTGAGTTAGGGCGTTTTCAAAATTTCAAAATTGATTTTGGAACCCTTAGAAGTGACCTACATCAACCAAAATCTTCGGGGCACAACTAGACCCCAAATGGAGCCTACATACCAAATTTCATCAAAATCGGTCAATGCTAAGTGGCAAAAGTGCCGCGTACGGCGTACGGCGGACGGCGTACGGCGTACGGCGGACGGCGGACGGACGGCCAAATTTTTATTCGATTTTTGGATTCTACGTACCTTGAAACGTAAACCATCAAATTTTGAGGGGGTGTTAAAATTTTTTTTTTCTTGGTCGATTCCAAAGGTTCATTATTGAAAATAATAAACCAAAATGAGGTGAGCCGATCGTTTATCAAGACAAGCAGACGAAGCATTATATTGTGTTAGAGCTCTGGACAAGCAACGGGATAAATCCCGAGTTCAGCTGTGAGCTGAAGTGCAAAGTATCCAGGTATTGCTGAAACTTGGGAGTCCAAGTTCTCACCATGCGTCCAGATCATCCAGGACATCTGCAACCTCGGAAACAGAGGATTGTCTGAAGATCCAATGATGACCGATCAAGCCCAAGATGGATCGCCACCCCTAATAATTGCCTCACCCTTCAACTCCAGCAGCAACAACTGATGCAAAGCGACTCCAATGACCAACATGAGGTACCTCAGGATTTCTTAACAACAGGCAATCTAAAGTTATACAGGATGTCACCCTTTCGGGCGCACCACCCCACCGGGCACGGTTCGATTCTACTACTAATTTGCAACAAAAAATGTCTCTTAGCAATTTTTTTTTAGAGGCTTCGTTTTCGACTTATTTCACTTTTAAGATTTCTTCTTTCTTTCTCGATCTTACATCACTAAAATGGCTATAACTCCCTTAATTGATGAAGCAAATTCAAATTTGATTATATCAAATTGGGGTTTTTTTTAGAACATTTCAAATAAGATGAACGGGTGTAAAATAAGCCAAAAGTAAAAAATTGGTAAAGTTTCGAAAATTTTCAGTTTTTTCGATGTTTGTTTCTCAAAACGTAGTGAACGGATCTTTCCATGCTGTAAACCTAAAAGTTGCGTGTGAATCCCAGCTTTCTAACGGCGTAGCAATTATTTTTTAAACACCACTTATTCAGTTAGAAAATGACGTTTTTAGGGCAGAAACCCTTCATTTTTGGGTGTAAATCAGCGTTTTTCACCATAAATGCTCTCCAACTTAATAAATCATTGGACATGAAATTTTACGTTCTTATTGACGCTGAATCGAATGGTAACACTTTCCAATCTCCTCGACAAACAAATAGCACTTTTCAAGCCTTTTCCTTTGGGCGAAGGGCTCAATCTTGTTGTTCGTTTTATTCAAAATTGTCATTAAGGGAGGTCTGGGTTATAAAAGACTCGCACTCCTTCTACTTTGTTGACTTACCCAACTTTTGCCCTCTGTCTTGAAAATATCGTCCCGATCATTTGCGGAAAGCTTTATGTTTTCGATAGATAACAAGTTGGGAGTCGAGGACTCATTTGTTGTACCCTGTTTAACACAGAAAGGGCTTGAAAAATACTATTTGTTTGTCGAGGAGATCGGAAAGTGTAACCATTCGAATCAGCGTCAAAAAGTACGAAAAATTTCATGTCAAATGATTTATCAAGTTGGAAAGTATTTCTGGTGAAAAACGCCGATTTACACCCGAAAATGATCGTTTTCTGTCCTAAAAACGTCATTTTCTAACTGAATAAGTTATGTTTTTAAAAGAATGACTACACCGTTAGAAAGCTGGGATTCACATGCAACTTTCAGGTTTACAGCATGGAAATTTACGTTCATGACGTTTCGAGAAACAAACTTTGAAAAAAGTGAAAATTTTCGAAACTTTGTCAATTTTTTACTTTTGGCGTATTTTACACCCGTTCGTTCCATTTGAAATTTTCTAAAGCCCCTTCAGGGAGATAGGAAATTTGACGCTCTTTTCAATGATATAATAAAATTTGTGTTTACTCTATCAATTAAGGGAGTTATAGCTATTTTAGTGATGTAAGGTCGAAAACACGAAAAAAATCTTAAAAGTGAAATAACTCGAAAATGACGCCTCTAAAAAAAATTGCTAAGGGACATTTTTTGTTGCAAATTGGTAGTACAATCGAACCCTGTCCGTGGTGCGCCGGTGACACCCAGTATACAAGAACCAGAAGTCAATAGCGAAGGAAAGGCTTTGGCTTTCAGGAAAACGGAAAAGAGTGACGAGGAAGTTTTATTCACTTAATTTGACAGAGGACGACAACTGTCATGTTCGCTTCACGAACTGAAATAGGTGAATTATTAAAACCAAATTTCGACTCTAGGTCATATGATTTCAAATCCACTTTACGATTACCAAGTTTTTAGGAGAAAGAAAGTAAATCAAAACAGGATGAGGGAAATTCATTGTTTTCTATTCATTTTCCAATAATCTGTACTTACTTTCATCAACCTATCCAAAAATTGGGAAGGTAAGTGACGTAGAAAACAGATTTTATCGAACTCCATATCTGATTTCTATAAAAATGTCTGTGTTGATGTGGGTTCCTCACGACGGTCAAAAAAATTTTAAAAATTTAAAAAAAAATAAAAAACAAAAAATAAAAATAAAATAGTTCAGCCGGAGCTTTCCCAGTAGTCTTTTGTGGCGAATTCCTGTGTCTGAACAAAACATTTTAAGGGTTAATGTAGGTTCTTTTAACTCTTTTTTCGATGATCTGAACCTTCTTTTTAATGATCTTATTAGTCTCTCAACCATTCCATTGCTTCTAGGATGATAAGGGGTCGTTTTTATGTGATGTACTCCATTCTTTTTGAAAAAAACGCTTGCATACGAGTCTGCAACACATTGAAACATTTTCATGCTGATCTGGGAGCTCGATTTTCGACTCAGCTGATCTGGGAGCTCGATTTTCGACTCAGCTGATCTGGGAGCTCGATTTTCGACTCAGCTGATCTGGGAGCTCGATTTTCGACTCAGCTGATCTGGGAGCTCGATTTTCGACTCAGCTGATCAGGGAGCTCGATTTTCGACTCAGCTGATCTGGGAGCTCAATTTTCGACTCAGCTGATCTGGTAATATCAAACTGTAAAGTACCTACCTACCTAACAACTTCACTTCTGATGGTCATAATCATCATTGTGGCGACTTGGGACAAATTTCGTTAGCAAATTTCGTTAGCAAATTTCGTTGCAACAAATTTCGTCGCATCAAATTTCGTGACGATTTTTTTTTTATGTGCCATATGAAAGACATGAAAATGTCAATAAATAGAAATAAAAAATAAATTAATTAATTAAATAAATAAATAAAACCACAAAAAAAATTAATAAATTTCACATCGAAAAAGGAACCAACAAAGCAAGCTAAACAAATACTTGAATTCTAAGTCGAGCCTTCACAATTTTAAAAAAACCAAACACCTTTTTCCGTGGATTCAAGGAAGAACCCCTTATCGATAATTCGAATCGTTTAGCCAAATCGATCTTCCCTGATTCACCTCCGAAATATCCGATAGCATCAGTTGGCCAGATGGTCCCGAATCTCGAGGTGGACGGGAGGGATAAATAGTTCATTAGAGCCTGGGAGTGGTTCAGTACGGGAGGGGATAGTCCCTAACGACTTTTTAAAAGGTCCACCTTTTCTTATTTGACTCTAAGAGGAAAAAAAAATGTTATTTACAACAAACGGTGCGATCCGTCTTCGAACGTGACACCGGAACGACTTGAGTCAATTGGATTATAAGAATGCGGCCTCAACGTTTTCGAATCTTCAATAGTTGAAAAGTTATTTTGAAACTTCTTTTCCAGATATTTTGACTTCCCCAGAACCGAAAGTACAAGAGTTTCCCAAAAAATGTTCGCTCGTTTCAAACAATTTTGGTTCAATTTTGGTCCATCCGTTCTTCCGTCATCAGACAAAAAAATCACGATCTATTTTTTAAAATAAAATATTCGATGTATGCACGGGCTAGCCACCAGATGGTCCCTTATGAATAGGGAATGGATTCACAAGCAATATTGCTCTTTACATGTTAATTCGGAAGGAGATTCAAAATCACTCATATGTTTGTGTGTACAGAAAATGCTTGCCCTATTTTCCTTACCCCCTTAAATCCTACTTTTCGAGGCGAAATTGTACGAATGATTACCTACCTCTTGCTTTATTAAGTGTGGTAATAAAATATTATGTAATTCATGATGGGTTTTATGGCGGGGGGGGGGAGGCCAAACTATAGCATTTCCAAGCCAAATGAAACCTTTTCCAAGTCAAATGAAACCTTTTCCAAGTCAAATGAAACCTTTTCCAAGTCAAATTAAACCTTTTCCAAACCGAATGAAACCTTTTCCAACCCAAATGAAATCTTTTCCAAGTCAAATGAAACCTTTTCCAAACCAAATAAAACCTTTTCCAAGTCAAATGAAACCTTTTCCAAGCCAAATGAAACCTTTTCCAAGCCAAATGAAACCTTTTCCAAACCAAATGAACCTTTTCCAAGTCAAATGAAACCTTTTCCAAACCAAATGAAACCTATTGAGAAAATGAGTGAAATGAGGTACCTAGATAAGTAGATACTACCTTGATACTACTTTGGTAATTAATAACCAAATTTTGGTTTGGAAAAGGATTCATTTGGCTTGGAAAAGGTTTCATTGGTTTGGAAAGGGTTTCATTTGGCTTGGAAAAGGTTTCATTTGGTTTGGAAAAGGTTTCATTTGACTTGGAAGAGGTTTCATTTGGTTTGGAAAAGGTTTCATTTGGCTTGGAAAAGGTTTCATTTGGTTTGGAAAAGGTTTCATTTGACTTGGAAGAGGTTTCATTTGGTTTGGAAAAGGTTTAATTTGACTTGGAAAAGGTTTCAATTGATTTGGAAAAGGTTTCATTTGACTTGGAAGAGGTTTCATTTGGTTTGGAAAAGGTTTCATTTGACTTGGAAGAGGTTTCTTTAGTTTGGAAAAGGTTTAATTTGACTTGGAAAAGGTTTCATTTGGTTTGGAAAAGGTTTAATTTGACTTGGAAAAGGTTTCATTTGGTTTGGAAAAGGTTTCATTTGACTTGGAAGAGGTTTCATTTGGTTTGGAAAAGGTTTCATTTGACTTGGAAAAGGTTTCATTTGGTTTGGAAAAGGTTTAATTTGACTTGGAAAAGGTTTCATTTGGTTTGGAAAAGGTTTCATTTGACTTGGAAAAGGTTTCATTCGGTTTGGAAAAGGTTTAATTTGACTTGGAAAAGGTTTCATTTGGTTTGGAAAAGGTTTAATTTGACTTGGAAAAGGTTTCATTTGGTTTGGAAAAGGTTTCATTTGACTTGGAAGAGGTTTCATTTGGTTTGGAAAAGGTTTAATTTGACTTGGAAGAGGTTTCATTTGGTTTGGAAAAGGTTTAATTTGACTTGGAAGAGGTTTCATTTGGTTTGGAAAAGGTTTAATTTGGCTTGGAAGAGGTTTCATTTGGTTTGGAAAAGGTTTAATTTGGCTTGGAAGAGGTTTCATTTGGTTTGGAAAAGGTTTCATTTGACTTGGAAGAGGTTTCATTTGGTTTGGAAAAGGTTTAATTTGATTCGGAAAAGGTTTCATTTGGTTTGGAAAAGGTTTAATTTGACTTGGAAAAGGTTTCATTTGGTTTGGAAAAGGTTTCATTAGACTTGGAAGAGGTTTCATTTGGTTTGGAAAAGGTTTCATTTGACTTGGAAGAGGTTTCATTTGGTTTGGAAAAGGTTTCATTTGGCTTGGAAAAGGTTTCATTTGGTTTGGAAAAGGTTTCATTTGACTTGGAAGAGGTTTCATTTGGTTTGGAAAAGGTTTAATTTGACTTGGAAAAGGTTTCAATTGATTTGGAAAAGGTTTCATTTGACTTGGAAGAGGTTTCATTTGGTTTGGAAAAGGTTTCATTTGACTTGGAAGAGGTTTCTTTAGTTTGGAAAAGGTTTAATTTGACTTGGAAAAGGTTTCATTTGGTTTGGAAAAGGTTTAATTTGACTTGGAAAAGGTTTCATTTGGTTTGGAAAAGGTTTCATTTGACTTGGAAGAGGTTTCATTTGGTTTGGAAAAGGTTTCATTTGACTTGGAAAAGGTTTCATTTGGTTTGGAAAAGGTTTAATTTGACTTGGAAAAGGTTTCATTTGGTTTGGAAAAGGTTTCATTTGACTTGGAAAAGGTTTCATTCGGTTTGGAAAAGGTTTAATTTGACTTGGAAAAGGTTTCATTTGGTTTGGAAAAGGTTTCATTTGATTTGGAAGAGGTTTCATTTGGTTTGGAAAAGGTTTAATTTGACTTGGAAAAGGTTTCATTTGGTTTGGAAAAGGTTTAATTTGACTTGGAAAAGGTTTCATTTGGTTTGGAAAAGGTTTCATTAGACTTGGAAGAGGTTTCATTTGGTTTGGAAAAGGTTTCATTTGACTTGGAAAAGGTTTCAATTGGTTTGGAAAAGGTTTCATTTGACTTGGAAGAGGTTTCATTTGGTTTGGAAAAGGTTTCATTTGACTTGGAAGAGGTTTCTTTAGTTTGGAAAAGGTTTAATTTGACTTGGTAAAGGTTTCATTTGGTTTGGAAAAGGTTTCATTTGACTTGGAAGAGGTTTCATTTGGTTTGGATAAGGTTTAATTTGACTTGGAAAAGGTTTCATTTGGTTTGGAAAAGGTTTAATTTGACTTGGAAAAGGTTTCATTTGGTTTGGAAAAGGTTTCATTTGACTTGGAAGAGGTTTCATTTGGTTTGGAAAAGGTTTCATTTGACTTGGAAGAGGTTTCTTTAGTTTGGAAAAGGTTTAATTTGACTTGGAAAAGGTTTCATTTGGTTTGGAAAAGGTTTAATTTGACTTGGAAAAGGTTTCATTTGGTTTGGAAAAGGTTTCATTAGACTTGGAAGAGGTTTCATTTGGTTTGGAAAAGGTTTCATTTGACTTGGAAAAGGTTTCAATTGGTTTGGAAAAGGTTTCATTTGACTTGGAAGAGGTTTCATTTGGTTTGGAAAAGGTTTCATTTGACTTGGAAGAGGTTTCTTTAGTTTGGAAAAGGTTTAATTTGACTTGGTAAAGGTTTCATTTGGTTTGGAAAAGGTTTCATTTGACTTGGAAGAGGTTTCATTTGGTTTGGAAAAGGTTTAATTTGACTTGGAAAAGGTTTCAATTGGTTTGGAAAAGGTTTCATTTGACTTAGAAGAGGTTTCATTTGGTTTGGAAAAGGTTTCATTTGACTTGGAAGAGGTTTCATTTGGTTTGGAAAAGGTTTAATTTGACTTGGAAAAGGTTTCATTTGGCTTGGAAATTCTATAATATAGCATATCGTATGAATGTATACATAATGTATCGTATGTATACGAAATCAGGTATCATAAGACCCTTCATAATACCTCTGGTTGTGGAGAACCAAAACGTTATGAAATTCAAAATTAGTCAAGAACCCATCAGCTCATTGATTACGGGAAAACCTCGATAAATCAAAACAAAAATTACCTCCAGTCTCCTATGAGCCTTCAGACCCCCCATAAAATTGTTTAATTCGTCCCCACAAAACTTGAGATGAAAGTCGAAAAACCTGAACCCACCAACGAAATAAATGGGTGGCCCCCGAACTTCGTCTTTAATACCGGTAATATACCAGATCTTTAGTATATAAAGCGGAGAAAAAAACAAAACAAAAATTTTAAAACCCTTACGGAAGATTTATTGAAAAGCAATTGGGGGACGCGTTTCGGTATAATATTCTCCTACGTCAGGTCGAAAAATTAAGACGTTCGACAGGCTAATGCGGGCTGCTTAGGCCCGGGATATAGTGGGGCGTTATTAAAAACGTTTTCAGTCGTTCGGATTAACATAATCGTTTCCTCGTAAATTCGAGGGTTTTTGGGTGGCTGATTGAGTGGCAGGGAGAGCTGATTGACGCGGGATCATCGATTTATCTGGTCATCGTCTGATGAATGTGGAAGGTATGGAAATACGGAACACCTGGCGCGAGTTGTTTCTCCGCAAAATGTTGATTATTGGTATCAGAGGTCATCCGGTTAAGAAGTTTTCTGAAGAAGGGTAGTTGGCAATTCCCCTGGAGAGGTGTAATCCCGTAACCTTCTTGTCCCTGAATCTCAAATTCTACTCAATCTTTCAGCTCTTTTTTTTTGTCAGAAATATTTTATTCTAAAACTTTGACCAAGGAAATTTTGTTACCTATATCAACTTGGGGAAGATGTAAACAATTTGGAACAAACCATTAAAAAAATAAAAATTGCACTATTTCCGGCGAAAAATACCATTTTTGAACCGCAGGATTAATTCGGTCCCCTTGCCGCTGTAATTGAACGAACAAAAACCTTTTAGTTTTTTCAAACCCCTAAGAAGATGCACGAATGAATTACAAAAATCCTTGAAATTTTTAAATTTAGGTACCTACAACTTTTAAACTTTGAGCGCCGTTTCTTGAGAAAAATACTAACCCGGAACAAAGGGCGACAGACTAAGACCCCCTTAGCAGAAGTGTGGTCAAATGCGGTGTTACTAGGACCCTTTAGTGATTAGCTGTGGTGTAAGTAGTAATGCGTGGTGATTAGCTGTGGTGTATTCAAGATTGTGGAGTGTTCAGAAGATGTACAATCACGACATTGTGGTGTTCATCTGTGGTGCAATTACGACCCTTTAGAGTTTAGCTGTGGTGTAAGTAGTAATGCGTGGTGATTAGCTGTGGTGTATTCAAGACCGTAGGATGTTCAGAAGATGTATGATTACGACATTGTGGTGTTCATCTGTGGAGCAATGACGAACCTCCAGTGTTTAGCTGTGATGTAAGTTGTACTGCGTGGTGATCAGCTGTGGTGTATTCAAGACATTGGGGTTTCCAAAAGATGTGTAAATGCGAGATTGTGGTGTTCAGCTATGGTGTATTTCGGACCCTTTAGTGATTAGCTGTGGTGTAAGTAGTAATGCGTGGTGATTAGCTGTGGTGTATTCAAGACATTGGGTGTTCAAAGAAGAGTAAATATGATATTGTGGTGATCAGCTGTGGTGTAATTAGGACCCTTTAGTGTTCAGCTATGGTGTAATTAGAAACCTTTAGTGTTTAGCTGTGGTGTATTCAAGACATTGGGGTGTTCAAAAGATGTGTAAATACAAGATTGTGGTGTTCAGCTGTGGTGCAATTACGACCCTCCAGTGTTTAGCTGTGATGTAAGTTGTACTGCGTGGTGTTCAGCTGTGGTGTAAATATAGACCCTTTAGAGTTTAGCTGTGGTGTAAGTAGTATAGTACTGCGTGGTGTTCAGCTGTGGTGTAAATAGGAGCCTTTAGAGTTTAGCTGTGGTGTGAGTTGTACTGCGTGATGTTCAGCTGTGGTGTAAATATAGACCCTTTATAGTTTAGCCGTGGTGTAAGTAGTACTGCGTGGTGTTCAGCTGTGGTGTAAATAGGACCCTTTAGAGTTTAGCTGTGGTGTAAGTTGTACTGCGTGGTGATCGGCCTTGGTGTGTTCAAGATATTGGGGTGTTCAAAAGATGTGTAAACACGAGAATGTGGTGTTCAGCTGTGGTGGAATTAGGTTCCTTTAGTGTTTAGTTGTGTTGTGAGTAGTACTACGTGGTGATTAGCTGTGGTGTATTCAAGATTGTGGGGTGTTCAGAAGATGTATAATCACGTCAATGTGGTGTTCATCTGTGGTGAAATTACGACCCTTTAGAGTTTAGCTGTGGTGTAAGTTGTACTGCGTGGTGATCAGCTGTGGTGTATTCAAGACATTGGGGTGTTCAAAAGAAGAGTAAATATGATATTGTGGTGATCAGCTGTGGTGTAATTAGGACCCTTTAGTGTTCAGCTGTGGTGTAATTAGGAACCTTTAGTGTTTAGCTGTGGTGTATTCAAGACATTGGGGTGTTCAAAAGATGTGTAAATACAAGATTGTGGTGTTCAGCTGTGGTGCAATTACGACCCTCCAGTGTTTAGCTGTGATGTAAGTTATACTGCGTGGTGTTCAGCTGTGGTGTAAATATAGACCGTTTAGAGTTTAGCTGTGGTGTAAGTAGTACTGCGTGGTGTTCAGCTGCGGTGTAACTAGGACTCTTTAGTGCTCGTCTGTGGTGTAAATAGTAGTGCGTGGTGATCAGCTGTGGTGTAATTAGAACCTTCTAGTGTTTAGCTGTGGTGTATGTATTATTGCGTGGATCATCTGTGGTGTTCAGCCCTCCTAACGGGCGGCCTTAAAGCGTTCAGCAGTGGTGTTCAGACGTCTCGTCCTCTCAGGAGTCGGACGTCGCACTGGAGTCCGCGACGGACGTCGCGCCCCGAGGAAGACGGATAAAAAAAAAATCCGCCAGGGCGACCCTCGCGAGGGCTGCGACACACCTTCGACCACGTCACGTCCGGTGAGGCGTGGCCTCGGCCCATCAGCCCCGCCACGTCTCCTCCCACTTCCGTTTTCAGAAACGTTTTCAGGCACGTGGACAAAAATCTCCGCTCATATAATATCAAGAAAAAAAAGGAATCGCCGTTTTCAGAGAAGGAGGCTGTCGAGAGAGAGAGAGGGACTCCTATAGGCCGCCCGAGAGCGACGAAGACGGAAGACGGCAGTCGGCCGCCATCTGCGAGGAAAAACGCGGTTTATCGGGAAACCGCCGGCTCCAAACCGGCTCCGGACCCGTTTTCCGGTTCTTCGCCGGCGAAATTGTCCGTAAAAGTCGCCCTTCAATTGCTATTTCACGGACTGTCCTCAATATTACGGGACGATGTCGGAAGCGCACGTGACCAGAGTCATCTTCCTCCACCACAAAACACTCTCGATATACACAAAATTTTCTTAATTATGTTGTGTCGACTAATCACTGTAAAAATTGAAAATTTTATCTTTATGAAAATTGCATCTTTTTGTAAACAAGATTACGAGAAAAACATATTGTTTAGTAATGCATGCATTCCAGGGGACGTCCCATTGGATAAGCATTAGATCAGTTTAACCAGTTGGTAAGCGATAAAATTGTTTCACTCGATGTAATTTGGTTTATTACTTTAGGCAAGGAATAGTGACCCCCCCCCCTCACCATTATCTACCAAAACATTTCTAGCGGCATGGGAGCCTCGAATCTGAAGAGCATTTTAAAATCCATGATCTACGATACCCAACATGCGAATTCGAGTTCACCCCCCCCCCCACCTCCACAACGCCAACAATGGTGCCAGTCTGGCACCAAAGCGGGAATACGGCGTAACATTGAACTTTCATCTATTAGTTTTAGTAGGCGGTCCGTCGAGGTTCACATCCGTATTCAAGGTGAAACACACAAAAAAAAACAAAAAAAAACACGAAATATGCGGTTTACAGTGTCCTGGCACCATGGTGGCACCACTATTAGTTCCATGGTGGCACATAGAATAATTCATGAAAATCCGGAGGTATAATGAGAATTTTTCCTTAGTAAGCAGTAAAGCAACCGAAATATTGAAAAATCGGATATTTTATGAGTATTATCCCCCACTTGCCCCCTCCCCTTGCGAATTTTGGTACTCAGGTGAAATTATGTACAACTCGGAAGTTATTTGAGTCAGACAAAAAAAGAAACACACAAATCGGTTGGAAATTGAGGCCTGGGCAGAGTTTACAGGATTATGCCCGCAAACGCACGTTTTTTAAGCATTAACCCCCCCCCCCCCCCTTAAAAAGCAAAATTCAAAATTTCGGCGCCGTAGTGCACAACTAGATAGTTTTCCGCGTCGAACAAAAAAGGAACCAGGAAAATCGGTTGAGTACTAAGGCCTGTGCAGACGACACAAGATTTTGTCACACACACACACACACATGCTCACACACACAGACATACACCTATGGTTTTTTTCGCGGATTTGGATTCAGAATGGTCTAAAACGGATTACTGTGTGGTTATTTTTTGTTCTGTTGAGTGTTGTCCAACTTTACCCCAGATCGATCGCATAAGGACGCCCAAGTCTTACTGTGGGACGTCCTAAAAAACGTAGCAAATTATTACACAGAGGTTTATAATTTTTCTGTATAGATCACTCGCCTGCAAAGCACACAGCTTTGCCATTGTCACTTCCTACCAACCATGTTTTTGCTTCAAAATCAAGTTTATTTTGAAGTAATAAATTGTGAGTGCCTCCATTAGGAAATTTGAATACTGAACCTAACGACTCAAAACTGAGTACAACTCGACGAAACGAACTACGATCAAATTTCATCAGCTACAATTTGAACCAAGATTAGGCCTCATTTGCGATTCACAGTCGTGTTTCTAATTTATAGTAAGTCCGACCGGTTTTAAACACTCCGTACCGCCCGCGAGTAGAAATGTATTTTACTACTGTTCTAGGATTTGTTAAAACCGTCCATATTACCCTTCTTGTTTTTTTTTGGTATTTTTCATTGTTGAGGTTTTTGCCAAAATTTTAGATCACATCGATGTCAACCCAAGAATTTTTTCGGGTTCTTCAACAACTTTCCGAGGCAAATGATTACTCTAAAATGCTACAGAACAATTTTGTGGTCAATATTCATGAAAACTCCGATTCCAACATTTTAATGTAAAGATAAAACGGGGTTATCTCTTATTTTCATAATAGTGCTGGTTTGGGGGAATTTTCGATGAATAAGAAGTTTATGTTGTTCGTTATGGTGGTAGGTAAGACGAATTTTTGGAAAAATAACCAAAATGATGCAAATTATTACGCAAATTATGATTATTATTTTTCTATATAGATCACTCGTCTGCAAAGCCACCAACCATCCAACATGAAGAAAAACATCGATCGCATTTCGGTCAGCTAAATTTGAACGGAGATTAGTCCTCTCTTGCGATTCACACTGAGTGTTTCTGATTTATCGTACGAAAAACCCTTAAATTCTCGAAGGGAGCGAACGGTTTGTCCTACAGAGCTTCGCGCGGTCTTAAAAAATTCTAAACTATCTTAAATTGATGGAAAAACAATACCTTTATATCGTTTTCAAAATTTCTAAATTCATTTTTCGACCCTTTGAAGTGACTTTCATCAACCAAAATCTTCGGGGCACAGCTAGACCCCAAATGGAGTCTACATACCAAATTTCATCAAAATCGGTCAATGCTAAAGATGCGATTTCCCTGGCGCGTCTGCGGCGGGCGGCCGCGGCTCGCGACCAGACGCTCCCCACTGCTTCAGTGTTTTTAGATGGAACCGATTTCCCTGGCGCGGCCGCGGCCGGCGGCTCGTCTCGGCGGCTACATGGCCCATTCTGGGCGGCTACATGACAGCCGCCGCGGCTGCGACCCGACTGGTCTAGTGAGCAGTCCAGCCGCGCTGCCTTCGCGACCAGGGTATGCAAACCCGCAATGTTTCTGCATTTTACTGTGAGTTACAGTATTGAGCCTGGCGTGCATGGCAAATTCAAACTCACGAGAAGATCAGTACCAAACGAACATTTTCTCTTCTCATAAATACAACCCTCTGAAAAGAGAGACAAAGAAAAAAGGTAGGTATATACATTTCTTAATGTATAAACATGACATGTTTATACATTAAGAAATGTATATACCTACCTATTATTTCACACCTGAAAAGTCCACTAAGTGGATGTAGCACATAAATATGAGGAGTTTGATTCCAGAAGGTACTAACGACCATTTCTATCGATATTGAGTTAACACTTGCCCAGGGTCTTGAGGGGGGGGGGGGGGTAGTTCTTCGCAAAAATGCTATCGTTTTGAAGCAAAAGATAATTTATTCCCTTGAAAAACGAGGGTGAATATTCCGTTTAGTTTCAAAAGGTACCACTGTATCCAGCACAATGGCGGTCTCTTATCCGTTTTGTTTCAAAAAGTGCTTTATCCACTTCGTATGTTTTTAAAAAGTATTATATCCACTTCTTTTGATTTCAAAAAG
Organism: Apolygus lucorum; assembly: GCA_009739505.2. Classification (NCBI taxonomy): domain Eukaryota; kingdom Metazoa; phylum Arthropoda; class Insecta; order Hemiptera; family Miridae; genus Apolygus; species Apolygus lucorum. The sequence goes on along the minus strand of CM019173.2, from coordinate 31,731,577 downwards.
TACTAAACGCCACGTTTTGTATCTATTCATAAACCTGATATTTCAAATCTCGTTCAAAATTATTTTAAACTTTGAACTAATTTACCTTTCTTTCCAAAAATATTTATTATAATTTAGAAATATAAAAAGAATAACATCATTGGTTTACCTACAGCACGTTTTTCAGGTCGTTATGGTTTTTTGCGTTTTTCTCACGTTTGACCAAAATGGATATAGTACCTACCTTATGAAATCAAACTCCTCATATCTACTTCGCATCCATAACCCGATTGTTTTAGATGATCCGATGCATAGTATTTATTCTCAAAAATTCAATCATTTAAATTTATAGGGAACCAACCAGAGTTTCAACCCCACAATCTCTGAAAGTACCATCGAAATCGAACGAAAACTATGGACCATAATATGGTCCATAACGGTACTATGGTCCATAATATGGTCCATCATATTATGATCGTTATCTTCCACCATCTAGTGTCCCGAACCCACAATTCCTGAAAATGTCATCGAATTCGGATGGATAATGTGAATTTGGAAAGTAACTACAAAGTCAAACTATTTGAAGTTCAACAGAAAGAACGATCTTAAAAGTTGTTCATAATTTCTCAGACGATGAGAATATTGTAAAATCGCTCTTCTGTTCTTGCCAAAAACATGGGTGAGTGAGGCTTCCTATCCATCAACAATAGTTCCGCCTCTGCCAGTGAATGGGCAACAACAATAATCTCGCGCAACATTATCGAAACGGGTGGGGGGGGGGGACGACCGCGCCGCGCCGCTGAGAATACGTTGTTCTACAGCGCGGCGCGGCGCGGCGCGGCCGGCGGCTGAGTAGGTACATGACAAAATCGCCAGCCGCCGGCCGCCCGCCGCAGACGCGCCAGGGAAATCGCACCTTAAGTACGGCGTACGGCGGACGGACGGCCAAATTTTTATTCGATTTTTGGATTCTACGTACCTTGAAACGTAAACCAACAAAATTTGAGGGGGTGTTAAAATTTTTTTTCTTGGTCGATTCCAAAGGTTCAATATTGAAAATAAAAAATTGATTGAAACACAAACGGTGGATACAGCTTTCGTACAAGTACGCAACCACGAGAGACATTTTATGTCTTATGTTTAATAAATTGAGAGCTTTCCAATGAGTGGTGAACGATTTTTGTGGGGTGGAAAATGAGGAAGTTAGTTTTCCCTAGGAACGATTGGTTGTACGTGAAAATCATCAGAAATTTCCGCGTAACGCTCCCCTCGTAACGCTCCCCGCGTGACGATTTTTCATTTATGTGCCATAGTAAAGACATAAAATGTCAATAAACCAAAATGACGATGCTGATATTTTGATAGTGTTCCAGACTACCATGGAACAAGTACTTGGTCGATTCATCAAAATAAAATGCTCTTTCATGTGAATTAAAAAAAAAAAAAAAAAAAATACGTTGTAGTCACAGTGTCTAAAAGCTAATTTTTTTTATCTGTACCTCTTACGCTTCAATTTAATGTCAATCATTAATTTTCCTGCAGTCCTTCGAGATCTGAGAGCCAGTGATTTTTCTGGGTTGCACTAGAATTGCACTGGAGGCTTCCAGAATTGTACTAAGGTCAAAAACACCAGGGCGGGACTGAATCCTGCCCGCGTGTAGAATTGGGGAGTTTTCTTTCAAACGGGCTTATATCCACTTTGGATTTAATGTGGGAAATTAAGAAAACTCAATTTCATGGCGAATGAAGTTGTCTAGGGTTCCCAAACATTTCAAATTATTTGTTCATAAAACTTTCGTACGTAAGACTAAATTTCGAAATTTTGGCATGCTTTTTGAGGGAGACACGTCCATTTCTTATTTCGATATGAGCCCTTTTGATGTAAAACGAGAGATATGAGCCACATAGAAAAAAAAAACGAGTTTTAGGTTGTGTCAAGAAAAATCACGTTTTTATTTTCTTTTATTGGTTTGCCCATTATTTTCAAAATGAACCTTCTGAATCGAGCAACGAAAAATATTGTAACCCCCCCCCCCCTCAAAATTTGTTGGTTTACGTTACAAGGTACGTAGAATCCAAAAATTGAATAAAAATTTGGCCGTACGCGGCACTTTCCTCAGTTAGCATTGACCGATTTTGAAGAAATTTGGTATGTGGGCTCCATTTGGGGTCTAGTCACTTCTAAGAGTTGAAAAATAAGGGTTGAAATTTTGAAAACGCTCTAACTCCAAAAATTTAGATATGGTTTTTTTTTCATCAATTTAACATAGTTTTGCATTTTTAGAATTTTTAGAGACCACGCGGAGCCCTGTAGGACAAACCGTTCGCTTCCTACGCAAACTTAAGGGTTGGACTTACGATAAATCAGAAACACGAGTGTGAATCGCAAAAGAGGCCTAATCTCAGTTCAAATTTTAGCTGACCGAAATGCGATCGATATTATTCTTCGTGTTAGTGGGTGGTAACAATAGAAAGCCGAGTTCTTTGCAGACGAGTGATCTACGTAGAAAAATAATAAACCTTTGTGTAATAATTTGCAGCGTTTTTTGAAATTGATCAGTCTTTATTTCTTTCCAACGCAAGTTCATTTTTTATGACAAAATTTCGCTAGTGTTTCTTCTATTGTTTTGTTTTTCTTCTTTCTTTTTGTTGGTGAATTGCTTCATCCACAGTTCACTCCAAACAGTAATTCTTTGAGGTTATGCAATTTCTGTGGAATAGTTTGTTCAAAATGATAGTTGTAATTTTTTTGCTTTTGTATTTTCTGAAAAAAAAGACTAATATCAATGTTCAAAAAATGTGAAAAAATCCAAAATATGTGATAATGTGATTTGTGGGCGATTTTCGCAGTCTAAGTTTTTGTTTAATCGGAAATTGATCTACTCACTTATAAGACTTTAATTAAATATATGAAGCATGCTGCACTTGCTTACCAAAACCACAGGTTTGTGAACACATCTCACCCTCATAATCTCATGTGCTGTCTCAGAGGCCCTTCAAGCCATTCATAGGTAGAAATAATGAAAGTTATCCTTGACCAAAAAATTGATTTTGGAGGAACCAATTTTTTTGACTTTCCGAACGAATTAAAATTGTCCATATTCGATAGTGGTGAATAGAGTAGAGAAGAACAAAACAGAAAACAAGCTGAGAGGTGTTTTATTTTGGAAATTTTTACACTTAACTAGTTAGTAAATTACAAGAGTATAAGAAGTGTAAAATCCCTAAGTTTCGTGTAACCAATTAGCCCGTTCAATCCAGTCTTCTCTATCCAGGCCTTCGCACTGAATTTCAATCGATTTTGCACTCGCAACCCCAATCCACTTGACCGGTTATGCATGACACGGATCAGGTTATGGGGCCCCGGGGAGCGATATTTTTCGCGACAAATATAAACTTGTTGCGGCCTCAAGATATAAAACGTGTCCTACGTCACCTTCCAGGGCCTTCTAAATAAAAAAAAAAAGGTCTCGCCTATGCAGCAACGTAGTTACGCAACTACACGGGGGCGCTTGTTTCTCTCCATTGAGAAGTTATACAGACTCTCTCCTCTTCCTCCTACGTGGTAAACCTTGGAGGAAGGCCTCAACCGTTTTCATTCATAATTCCGTCCCGAAGGCGCCATTCACTAAAACGTGATCTCCGCGGAAGGTTATCCGCCTTCTGGTAGTAAAATCGTGGAAAGAACAACGAGAAGAACCGATCTCGAAATACGACGGAGGATAAAAGTTCATTGTTGGCGATCGGTGGTTTATTATTCTCGAATGTAGAAAGAAGGCTTTCACTGAAAGTGATTGGGAGGGAGTTTAATCAGTTGATTGAGTGATGGAGCTAACACCTTGCTTCTTATTCGTTCAAGAGCACTGATTTGGTTTCTCAGAGGGCCACGTTATGGAAGAGAGCTCATTGATCAATATTGAGGGTTTATCATGGACTCAGCAAGAAAAAAGTCTTGAAGACTTCTAATCAGTAAAGAGCGATTTTACTAGAAGTCATTGGGAGGGAGTTAAATCAGTTGATCGAGAGAAGAAGCTAAGAATTCACCTCTATTCGTCCTAAAGCACCGTTATTCGATAAGAATAAAGAAGTCCTGGAGAATTTCCGATCACCAAAGTGAAGTTTACAGGAAGTGATTAAGTAATAGAGGGTGAAATTAGCTGATTGAGTGATGGAGAAGTAAGTAACACTTTGTCCCACAGTCTTTCAAGACCAGTGACATTGGGCTCTCAGAAGCACACGTGATGGAAAGGTCATTGATCAATCACAGCAAGAAAACAATTTTAAATAATGAATGATCAGTGAAGAGCGATTTTACTAGATGTCATTTGGAGGGAGTCCAATCTACTGATCGAGAGATGAAGCAAATGATTCACCTGTAATCTTCCTAATGCACTGAAATTCGGTAAGAAGAAAAATGTATGTATGAAAAAGTAAATGATAACTCAAGATCTCTAGAGAGACAACTAATAAATCAACACTTTAATCGTGAAAAAAAAGATAACTCAAGTGCACTTTTACTGGAAGTGTTTGGGAAATAGTTGAATCAGCTGATTAAGAGAAAAATACCTCGTCCATATTCGTCCAAAGCATTGGAAGGAGGCCTTAAGAGTAGTTGACCTCTGAAGTAAATATTACTGAGAATGATTAGGAGGAAGTAAGATCAGCTGCATGAATGTTCTAACCAAACTTCTCCCCTGCACTCCTAGACCACTGAAATTTAGTTCCCTGAAAATGATGTAAAGATCTTCGGTCATTATTGAGGCTTTATTGCACTTCTAGAAGGAAAGAAGTCCTGATCGCTCAAGAGACGAAAAAAAATACGCAAAATCAGCTGAATCAGAGATGAAGCAACTGTTATGTTTCCTCCATTAAAAGAGAAATTTAAGAGAATCCTTTTTGCAAGAGTAGGTGACTCAAAAGCAGAGGTAGTAATCGAAATGTCAAATCAAACAAATGAAAAAATCAAAACACTCAATTCGAAGAAAAGGTTGCATACGAGTCCGCAACTCATTGGGACATTTTACGTCTTAGGACGTTTTGTAGTCCATAGTGCGCTACAGTACAACCTCTCTCTCAAACACGCTTTGAAAATAATTGCCTTTGTCTTAACCCAAGTGTTAACAAAACAAGCGCCATTGTTTACTACATCCATTAATAAATATAAAATGACGACATAAATACCAAGAACAACTATCAAAGAAATGCGTGATAAATCGAGAGTTTTCAACGAATGGTGAAAAATTTCTGTTTGTTTAGAACTAAAGAAGTTTCAATTCCTCAGAAACGGCTTGGTTGTACGTGAAAATCATCAGAAATGAACTGTAACGCTTTTCGAGTCAATAGGTTATTATATATAAAATATATATGATGGAGATGGGATAACTCTTATTCCATTCTTCGGTATTTCCTCTTCTTCCAGTTGGTTGTCAGGATCATAAATCACTCGTGTATAAAGAAACAACTGTATTCTACAATAACTTAGTTCAAAACGGATTATAAATCGATTACATAGCTCAAGACCGCCGAAATTCCCCTTGCGGTCAGTTCACTGGCTCGTCCTGAACCCGACTGACGATTGAAGAAGTACCTAGGAAGAACCCAGGGTCGTCACACTCTTCTTCCAGGGTGCTTGGCATGGAGATCCCTTCTCGGGATAGGTCTAGACTATCTGTGGGGGCGGCTACATATATAATAATAATTATATTTCAGGAGGCGAAATGACCAGTTAATTGGTATTTATTGCTGCACGACGTTTCGACCCAGGATCTGGGTCCTATTCATGTGCACCTTCTTCTTTAGTTCAATAAGTTCTTCTACCAACTTCTTCACTTTGTAGCTGTATTCTCTTCTATCTCTTTCAACGGGGACATATTGGTCTTCCCTTGGGTCGAAACGTCGTGCAACAATAAATAACAACTGAAAAAACAAGACAAGACTGGTCATTTCGCCTCCTGAAATATTCAAAAATCTACTTGTCATCTCCACACCGAAATATAATAATTTTGTATAAACATAATAGGTATATATGTAATTATATATATAATAGGTTATTACGAGTATAGTTAGCTACGATAAAATTAATTAGCTTACGAAAATTGATTAACTGGGTGTGTGATAAACAAAGCATCTCCATCTTCAGTCATTGAGAAGTGACATTTAATGTATAAATTGTTGCATAGAAGTTATTTTTCGTAAGGGAGGCAAACCTGATGGTATTTCTTGCCGATTGTTGAAATAGGGGAAACGTGTGACCGTGTGAAACGTGATCCAGCCGCTCTCCTATGTAACGACTCGTTACATAGAAAGGATGCTTCACCAAAAAAGAGGAACTCGCTATACCCGAGGGAGGTAGTAAAAAGGGCTTTCAACGAAGAGAAGAAAAAAAAATCGCCACCCCAAAACGAAATAAACGTCGAAAAGTGAGAGACAACACGAACGAAACGACAATGTGAAGGAAAAAAAAAACAAAGAAAGGTCGGGGTGATAAAAAGAAGGTGGTAGATGCGTGATACCGGGAGTGAACATTATGCGGTAGCTGGGATTCGTATGTCGTTGTCAAGGGTTTGCAGACAATGCCTGAGGAGGATGGGAAGACATGGAGGAGATGGTACCTTATGAGCTTGGTGCGGTCACGTCTGGAGTTCGAGTAAAGAACTGCTTGGGTCGAGCAGGGATCAGCGGGATAAAGATAAACAGGTACAACGCACTTGCTCGGGACGAGCGTCGTATAATTTGTAACCTTTTAGGAACAGGCCTTCAGACCTAGCGAGCATTTCCGAATGATTGTTTTGTGTGAATTCGGAATTCGCTAACTTTTGAGAACGTCTTAACGAATCGAGCATCGACGAACAAACGCTCGCGAACTTGATTCGCCAACCTGTCCACGACGGACAAGCATTCGTGCTCGCCGAATGCCCTGGGAGGAACAGCTTATGAATGGTGCACGTTCGGCGTGAATACTTCTCATTTGAGAACGTTGGGGGGTATTCCGTCCACACCAATCCAGCATCGACGATCAAACGCTCGCGAACTTGATTCGCCAACCTGTCCGCGACGGACAAGCATTCGTGCGCGCCGAATGCCCTGGGAGGTACAGGGGCTTATGAATGGTGCACGTTTGGCGTGAACACTTCTCATTTGCGAACGTTGGGGAGTATTCCGTCCACACCAATCCAGCATCGACAAACGCTCGGGAACACTTGTTCGTTACCTATTCACTCCGGACAGGTAATCCTGATAAGATCAGACCAGTTCACTCAAAAAGAGCATTCACGAACGAATGATGCTCGTTTGGTGTGAACGGCATATGCCAACGTTCGGGACTGATCCATCGGACAAGCTTCGAAGAATCGAATTTGCGGTCATTTGTGAACTTTGCCACACCTATCGGTGATTGCACTCTATTGACAATCTGTTAAGCACGAACGATGAATCCCTTTGAATCATCAACACCGATCGGGAACATCAACGAGCACAAAACCTCGATTCCAGAACTGAATAAATTTAATAAATGTAATAAATTACCTCGCAAATGGGGAGTGCGATTTTTTTTTAATAATTTTAATCTAAAGAAGACCTCATCCTGAGAATTTTGGATGCTGCCCTGGAGAAGTGTTGATTGTCTCATAATGTAAGTACCAAAGCATAGTAAGTCAACTTTACTCACCCCTACCTTTCCATGTAACTTTTTGTGAGTAATTTTTTACTCACCCCTACCTCGGCATGCTTAGTTATGTGAGTTACTCTTTTATACATTTTTCAAAAATTCGCTGATATGATCATGCAGTATGATTGGTAAATTTTTTTACATGATTCGTACAATGGAGAAGGAGAAAAGGGTTTACGGATATCAAGAAATTTTAGAAACTGCTGGAGCTTTCGCCGATCCCAATGAAGACGAGGAATAGATACAAAAAGATCAGTCGGTCGATGTTGTTCATGATAAAACAGAATGAAATAGCTAACATGGTCTGGAAATTTGATCACAAGAACATTCGGGATGCATCTGATAGATTTTCTCCCATCAGGCAAATCTGGGAACTATTGATTGTTCAATGCCGCAGTTTGTATAAACCTGGATCGTATATACATTACATAATGATTGTCGAGCTATAGGGTGTGTGCATGAGTCGGACGAACTGTTTATTGTGATTTTTAATCTAAACAAGACCTCATTCTGAGAATTTTGACACCAACCGCAATCTTCTAGCGTGAGTAGATCTTTTTCTATGATTTTTCAGTTTCGAATCATTATGACGTCACAGTGGGCGGGGGTCCCGCCCAGGGGGGAGGGGTGCGTTGATCTACTCATCCAAACGGCTGGTGTCAATAGAAGGCTCTGTTACGGTAGAAGGGCATATTATGCGCATTTTTCTACAAATGAGTAAAATTTACTCACCCTAACCTTTAAGAGCTTTGTGAAGAGCCCTATCTCTCTAGGGTTAAACAAATAGGGTCAGTTGGGGTATCTGGGCCACCTTCTTTTGAGAAAAACGAGAAAATCAGACTTCAGGCGTAGATATAAATTATAAGAATTTGAAGAGAAAAAAAAGAAACGTGTTGCACAAATTCAGTATGTGATGCCCTTCAACACTGCAGCATCAAAAAATAAAATTTCTCGTATTTAATATTTTTTGTTGTCACATATTTTTTTCATAGGCGTGATGGCCCAGTTACCCCAGTTGAATGGGGCAACTGGACCACGCTATCTGTTTCCCACGCTGCGCACCCGTATTCGGAAGTGGGGTATTTTGGCCAACTCACGTACTTATGCAGATGTTGAAACTGTATGGAATTTTTTGCTTCCGAGTCTACCAAGGTAGCGGAAGCTTTGTTTTCACTTTTCAAGGACGAAAAAAAAAAGTTCTCCAAAATGAAAAATTTCACTCGCATTTTGCGTTTTAGACCTTTCTGAACAATTTTGGTTCAGTGTCTGTGTGTCTGTGTGTCTGTCTGTCTGTCTGTCATGATTTCCTTGTAACGCGCATAACAATACGAAGTTATTGTCCGATTTCAATGAAATTTTCAGGGATTGTGCGGGTTGGTGTGTAGACGGTCCCCTATGAAAATCATCATCCCCGGACTGATAGAAGCGACTGCGCATGCGCAAACGTGAATTCCTTGTAACAGCCATAACTTCTACATTTTCCATCCGATTTCAATGAAATTTTCAGGAATGTTACAGATTAGTATTTAAATGGTCCCCTATGAAAATCATCATCCCCGGACTGATAGAAGCGACTGCGCATGCGCAAACGTGAATTCCTTGTAACGGCCATAACTTCTACATTTTCCATCCGATTTCGATGAAATTTTCAGGGATGTTACAGATTAGTATTTAGATGGTCCCCTATGCAAATAATCACCTTCGGACTAATAGTAGCCACTGCGCATGCGCAAACGTGAATTCCTTGTAACGGCCATAACTTCTACATTTTCCATCCGATTTCAATGAAATTTTCAGGAATGTTACAGATTAGTATTTAGATGGTCCCCTATGAAAATGACCACCTTCGGACTGATAGTAGCCACTGCGCATGCGCAAACGTGAATTCCTTGTAACGACCATAACTTCTACATTTTCCATCCGACTTCAATGAAATGTTCAGGGATGTTACAGATTAACTTGTTTTGATGTTTCGAAATTAACTACTATGCATCGGATCATATATACAATCGGGTTATGGATACGAGGAAGCTATGTGCCACACCCACTTGGCAGACGTTTTTTCTATTCAAAGGCTTCCGAAAACGGGCGTTGTAACTATTGTAGTACAAAAGTAGGTGGAGCCGGTGGGTGAAGAAATGTACAAAAAAAATTTTAAATCCCCCTTTATTTCATATTTATAGTGTTGTTTACTTTTAGCAACTTTTGGTAGGCTTTCAACAGTAGTTTAACACAATCACCTTCAAGAACACTAACTGGTAGAATTGCTAGGAATCAAAAAATAATAGTATATCAACTAGAACACATGGTAACAGTCTTGTTTTGCTTCCTCACTACCGAAGGTAGGAAAGCTTTGTATTCGTGAAAGAAGTGAAAAAAAAAAAATGTCCTCCAAAATCAAAATTTCCACTTGCTTTTTGCGTTTTAGAGCTTCCCGAACAATTTTGGTTTCGTGTCTGTCTGTCTGTCTGTCGGTCTGTCTGTGGTCAATCCTTGTCCCGGGCAAAACTATACTAACATGTGGTCCGATTTTGATGAAATTTTCAGGGATTGTGCGGGTTAGGAGCGAGTGCGCATGCGCAAAAGTGAATTTCCTGGAACCTCGGTTTCTCGGTTTCTAATGAACCGATTTTGCTCAAATTTGGAGGTTAGTTAGGGACTAACTTCTAAGAGACACTCTATAAGTTTCAATCAAATTGGTCAAGCAATAGCCGCTGCGCATGCGCGAACTTTAAATTTATTGTTACAACCAAAACTCCGCAACTATTCAACCAATTTCGATGAAATTTTTAGGGATTGTGTGGGTTAGGTCCTAGACGGTGGACCGCTAATATTTTGGTATTCAATAACTCTTTGAATCATAATTTTTTCGCCAACTGATTCTATACGTCCATGTTACAATGAGTGAGGAAGCTATACTGCCCACCCAACTTGGCAGACGTTTTTTTTCAAGTGCCTAATAATTGCACTTTCAATTCTAATTATATTACAACCTCTAAATTACCCTGACTCTGAGGGATGAATCACAGCAAAAATTGAACATTGAATACCTAACTGAACTAAATCTCGTTGAATAAAGAACGCATAGGTACCTACCCAGGTAATTACGAACCTAATAGGACCTACTGTATCAGTCTTAGAAAAAGAATCACAGGAAAAAGAAAAGACATGTGTGGTTTTATAAATATATTTATATAAATATTATATAAATTATATAAATTTTATAAATGTGGTATCTGGACCATACACGGGGTAAATGGACCACAGGCTAGCCCAGTTACCCCAGACATATGGTCCAGATACCCCCAGATGCCCTTCTTTTGGGGGTAACTGGACCACCCCACCCCTTACTTAGTTGAACAGAATCATTTGAGTTTCACGAGCTATTTTACTTCAATGAGGTCCCTAAAGCTACAGCAAATAGTAAACAAATGAAAAATAATATGATTTGAAGGTTTTGAGTTGAACTAAGAAGCATGGTTCAACACGTTGTACTCACCGTGATATTGACGAGCGAGAAACAGCCCTCCATGACAGACTTACTGCAACTAAGCTTCAAAATGGTCGTTGTTCTAGACACTTCCCATTGTCTGCCAGTGGTACCAACATTGAAAACTTTAAAAATTCAAACTTGGGGGCGCCAAAACGACCCATGGCCCAAATACCCCATGGCCCAGATACCCCAACTTACCCTAATGTGCATAAATTTGGCTCACTAACCAGAGTTCTTTGAATTTTAAACATTCCCAGGAGTTTATTTAGACGTTGCGTGGATCGACTCACTGTATAAAGAATTGACAACTATCGAGACTGTGGTCATCCAAAAATATACGCCGTTATTGCCTAGCTTTCGGAAAATATATTTCCATCATCAAGGCCCAACGTCAGTTAAACATGAGAGGACACCAACCAGCCCATATTCACCATCCGGTTCTCACTCAACTAGCAATAAACCAAAATAGGTCAAAAACGATAGAAACAAAAGATTTAAAAAATTTCGGCGTCTAAAAATAGATAACAACCAGAATTCTGGTAAGCACTCAAAAACAATATAAACCACTTATGGCGAAACTAAATTTTGGAAACGAAACTAAAACACTCCTCATGATTGACTGCCATTGAGCCCTGATGATGGGAATATATTTTCCGAATGCTGGGCAATAATGGAGTATACTTTTGGATGACCCCAGTCCCCATAGTTGGCAATTCGCTATTTACTCTCCTACGTTAAGTACTAATCGCCTTATTTTCGAAATTAATAATACCTGTAAGCTTCGGATTAGCTGAATTTTCATAATTCTAAATTTCGACAACTTCAACTACCACATCAGATGATCGGGAAAAATCATATTCAAGACAGGTGAAAATCGACCGAGGTGACATGTAACGTGGCAGATAGAAAACTCCGAGCAGTCGTTTAAAATTAGTTATAGCAGTCAATTAGCAGTCAGTCAATATTCTCAAGTGATAATTTTGTATAATATAGGTTTTCCTCAAAAGTTCGATAATTGTTTAGTGCCATCATTAAATAGTAGAAGTTAGTAGACTTGAGTAGGAGTTTTCACGACATTACCTTTGAGTTTTGAAGGATTTGGCAAGTACCTAATGTAATTATGGAACACAGCAGGATCATTGGTTGAGACGTTTAAGACGAACGTCTTAGGGCCGTTTTCACCAACATTTTGATCGGAGTTCGAGGGCCGATTCAACTACTGAACCGAGAAAATGGATTTCACCAGAGGCGATCAACGCCTTCCTCGGTTCATCCGGCGTTTGGCGCTGATCGCTCAATTTTGGCTGGTTAATCGGTTTGATCTTAGTTTAAAGCGATGGACGTGGACGCCATTGTTATTTTTCCTATTCCGTCGAGCTGTAGTTTTTTCGTCCGTGTTTTGCTGGAGTTTTTATCATGTCACGAGCTTTGGTGCGCATAAATACCTTCTTGTAGGTATCTTACGGGAGTGAGAAAGGCTAACGAAATTGTGAACCATTTCATTATTCGTGATCCCAAACAAACCCATCGCAGGACGTCGTTATTTCAGCCTACAAGTTTCTTTACCATCTCAGTTTCCCAGTTGCTGTGTACATTTTACGTACCTACCTATTGTGAGTAGTTGGTTTTACTGATGTTAATCATTATGAAAATAAAATTTCTACAAACCTATATCATTTCTGGTGAATACATATTTTTTCACAAGATCCCCCCTTCATATTTCTCTTTAGGTGTTTACTGAAGACTGCTTACCTAGGTACGTCGTTTATATTCTTGTTGATTGAATCACTATTATTATTTGATTACGCATTATCTCAAATAGTTATGCTGAAAATTCTTTTCTTATTACTTACCTACGAATTTATTTTTGTTTGCACCATAATCAGCATTGGTAGGAGAAATAAGAACCGAGTTGTTGCAGCATAATTGACTTGGAGAAATGTGTAGGCAGATGAACAAATCAATTCATACGTATCACGTTTTATTGAATACAATTATTATCATTTTCATTCATTCATTCTTATAAAATGCGTACATAAAATTTTACACAAGTACCGATCGTAGTAGTATTTCATGAATGCTGAAGTGATAATAGGTTTTCTTGACATGAAGAATGAAATTCACCTTATTTGTTCAGAAAAGACGTCATTGACACACAGTTCGTAGCCTGTTATCCGGAATCTGAAACAAAAATTTGCATCCGCACATTATTAGGCAGTTAGCTATGTCTACTAGCTCAGAGTAGTTGAAAGTACCGGTGAGTAGGTACCTATATGGTTTCGGAGTAAGGCACATTTGTAGAAAAACCCGGAGAGCCTGGAAGAGGGAATCACCAGTTAAAGGTAGGTAAAGTAGTCACGTTGATGAAGTAGGTAGACGTCCAATCGAAAATCTGAACTTCAACAATCATAATGAACTCATGAACAACACAAATTATAGCGCTGAAAGAGGATAGTTGACGGATTGATGAAATATCACGGATTGAATGAAGTCAAAACTAACGAAAAAGTGATTCTGCGGGAAAACTGTCACAAAACAATTTCGTTATCTCTCGTATACCAATTCACTGCCTTCCAGATCAGAGTTTTACGACTGATTTTCGATGCTTCGATGGCGAAGAAGTTTACCAGAGATCAACGAAAACGCCATTCCTGAGAACTCGTTCAACTTGGTGAAACCGAAACAAATTTTGACTGGAGATCAATCTCAGTTTACTTTAAACGCAGTTTTCGTCGAACGGAGTTAATGGATTGTTGGTGAAAACGGCCCTTAACGTCTGGTCACTCATGCAATAGACGTCTATTTTCCCTCTCACAAGGTTTAGACATTAGACAGGAGATTCAATGTTGATGCTAATAGTTACGGATCTAAGCCCGTTCTAAAACTACTTAATATATCTTTCAGAAACCCATCAAAAAATGAGAAAAAAAATTGCTTCGTGATGGAGAGAGATCGATAAGAATCTTTATTTGATCAAAAGCGTTTCGACTGCTGGCGTATCCGCAAATGGGTATTCAATTTACCAGCAATATTATCTAGAGAGCCGATCACGATTCGTGGAGGAACCTCAGCGCACGCGCAAGTGAAAGGAAAAAAAAAATCCACCAGTCTGCGTACAGCACCCCGAGGCAAGCCAGTTCGAGCACGTGCGCGCAGTACCGTTAAATCTATATTTTTCGTCTTCATTGAGCTTTTCAGCTTTGTTTTCGACCAATCCATGTTTGATTCACACCGACCTACTCCAAAATATCATCAGGTGAGCAGAAAAGCTCCTCACAAACATGAGTTCGAACCAGATTACCAAAATTACGTTTAATAAAGAAAATGAACTTCACGATCAAGTTGCATTTTCCCCTACATTTAGAATCAGCAACACGATCAACAATCCTCTCCGATTTATGTTGATTCTTCAGAATATTGCTTCCGAGTCTACCAAGGTAGCGGAAGCTTTTTTTTCACTTTTCAAGGATAAAAAAAAGTTCTCCAAAATCAAAATTGTCACTCGCGTTTTGCGTTTTAGACCTTTCTGAACAATTTTGGTTCCGTGTCTGTCTGTATGTTAGTCTGTGATGAAATCCTTGTAACGGGCATAACTATACGAAGTTATTGTCCGATTTCTATGCAATTTTAAGGGATTGTGCGGGTTGGTGTGTAGACGGTCCCCTATGAAAATCATCATCCCCGGACTGATAGAAACGACTGCGCATGAGCAAACGTGAATTCCTTGTAACGGCCATAACTTCTACATTTTCCATCCGATGTCAATGAAATTTTCAGGCATGTTACAGATTAGTATTTAGATGATCCCCTATGAAAATCACCACCTTCGGACTGATAGTAGCCACTGCGCATGCCCAAACGTGCATTTCCTTGTAACGGCCATAATTTGTACATTTTCCATCCGATTTCAATGAAATTTTCAGGGATGTTCCAGATTAACTTGTTTTGATGTTTTGAGATTAACTACTATGCATCGGATCATCTATAAAATCGGGTTATGGATACGAGCAAGCTATGTGCCACACCCACTTGGCAGACGTTTTTTCGTTATTCTCTCAGAATTTCCTTGCTGATTTTATTGTAATGAAATTCATCAGCGAAATCAGGTTATTACATCGTGAGGAAGATGTTTTTTGGAAAATCGACTTGCTTAGTTAAGGTTCACGTGAGCAAACGGTACCTAATCTTGTTCCATCGCGGATGAAATTTATAAAGATTATTAAAGACCCACACAGGTAATTCTTGAAAAAGTCATCAAAATGCAATATTTCACGAATTTTAGACCTTGCGGCACTAAAACGGTTATAACTTTCACATTTTGCAAATTCAAATCTGACTAAACCGTTGGAAAGAACGTTAAATTTCTCATATGATGAGCTCTTGGCTAGTTCAGTGAAAACGAACACCAGGATAGTCTTTGTACTTCAAACTTAAAATTCTGTCCTGCTTTTTCAAACATTTTGGTGATTTTTTTCCCTGCAAAAACGTGGTCTTTCTCAAAGGCGCTTAAAAGCTTAAATCATGCTCAATTTCATCAGCTTTTCAACGAAACTTGAGGGGTGTATTAATCGGTACTAAAAAAACTTTTTATTTCATAAAAATTGTTTTTTAACAATTCAAAGTGAAAAAAGTTTCGTTGGGGGACAAAAGAAAAATTGCTAGAAGGGAAAAGATGTTACAAATTACAATTTATTCCTATATTATTGCTGGTTGGTTTCAAAACACCCTGTACACCTCAATAGCAATAACATTTATTACATAGGTACTCATTAAATAATCAGACTATCCATATTTTGATGTATCCATTTCTTAGTTATTTCTCAGATATCAGATGTGCGCTGTCTTATCGAGCGCAGATATCTCGAGCACGTGCGCTTACATGGAGGCCGCAAGACTGAATGGAGAAGAAGAAAGATGAGCGGATGTTATCTACACATATACGTACACCTACACACAGACATACACCCCTCATTCGCGAGGCGAGAAGTCGCGAGTGGTTCTCCTTGCATATGCAGTCGCTTTGGGGTACACTTAACTTCCCCTTGCACATCTGAAGTGGGAACCTTATTATTTCTACTTTCCCCACCGTCGCTGACA
Source organism: Apolygus lucorum (assembly GCA_009739505.2). Classification (NCBI taxonomy): domain Eukaryota; kingdom Metazoa; phylum Arthropoda; class Insecta; order Hemiptera; family Miridae; genus Apolygus; species Apolygus lucorum. The sequence goes on along the minus strand of CM019173.2, from coordinate 31,715,342 downwards.
CTGTATGTTCTGAGAAAGCTCAGGCAATTAAAATGGGCGTGTGCCAATACAAAGCCTCCCTACCTCCGGTAGTGAGGGAGCAAAATTCGGTCTCCATCGTCCACGTTTTCCCGAGCGTGGTTTGCAAGTTTGCTATGAATAACTAACTCTCAAGTTACCCCAGGTTACAACGGATCCTGATGTATGCGTCCTTTTTCTCGCAGCCTTCTAAAAAGCTTCTGTGGTGCTTCTGCAAGACGACGATCTCAGATAAGCCGCACCCACGCAACAAAACTTGAAGACCATAACAAGACAAGACACTGTATGAACCACGGGTCATATGATACTTGAAACGCTGAAGACGTGACTTTTGTGGCCCAAGCCTTCAGCCACTGAATGCATCTCCCGTCTTCGACAGAGATACCGCCGCATCTCCCAAAAAACTAATCCAAAAAGAACCAACTTCCAAACAAAACCGAAAACCCCCCAGGATAATTGGTCGAAATTTATATTCTCCGCGAGGCGTATAAACTGTTATCCTTTGTGAAATAATTGTCGTGGGAGTAGGTAGGGGTTATGATTCTGATAACCATCTCTGGCAGGACGCAGGACAGGGGTCGAGCTCAGCATCTTCAGTATCTCTGTGAAGATCAGATTATGCTTCGGTTCCAAAGCCCTTTTGCCCGTTTTTATCGACGATGGGAATCTCCATTCTTCGATACGGAAAACACTCTAACTCCCCTTGAGGTGATTTACCGGGTGTTGCGAACGATTTGGGGAGACGTTGCCTTTATTTTATTTGGGGAGTTTTATTCGATCGTGTTTCACCTTCCGAACTCCCCCTTTATCCGAAAGGATCTGATTAGGCGCGAAATCGTCTCGTGTAGACAAATAAAACAAATTTTCGCAACCTTCGGTAGCGCAAATTGTGTTCACTATCTACTGCTACTGGAAACATCTGGTTGTAGTAGGAGGTTGCACTTCAAGGTTTGATACTTTGGGGTTAAATAATATCAAAAAATGTATGCGAATGAGACGAAAACTGACTTTGACAGAAGCCTTTTGCTGCATTCTAGCACCGAGCAGAGGAACTAGAACCTTTGTTCTTTTTGTTCTGAACTTGGTTGTTGTTGATTTGTGTTGTGTTGATTCTGTCGTGGGATACAAATAATTAAATGTCTTTGTTTTTAAATCCTAAAATCTTCATTCCTATAGTTTCGTTTTATATGGAATAAATTGCTATAATTGTAGGGTTTTATTCCACATAAAACGAAACTACAGGAATGAAGATTTTAGGATTCGCCTAACAACAAAAATCAACAGATCATATCGATACCTTAACTCTTAATATCCTGAGGCATCTTTTTGGAAGTCCGATTTTTACCTGCAAAATTTATCCACGTGTAAGCCAAAACAGATATCTTGATACGATATCATTTAAAAAAAATAAAATAAATAAATAACTCAAAGAAAAACAAACTACTTAGACTGATACAGACTAACAAACTGAAACTGTTGGCAGACTAACTTCTGTCCTCATTTCTCACCTTGTAGGTTATTAGTTAGGGTTTTCTCGTCAGAGATAGCGCCACTGTCCAAGGGAGGACAGATCCCTCTATGAAGTGAACCTTCTCCACCTTCTTCCTTATTAGTTCTGTACTTCATAATATGAAGTACAGTGTTATATTATAACAAAACCCCCAACATCCCACCAAGGATTTTTCCAAGTTTCCTTCTTCTATTTCAACGAAATGATGACGTAGGGTAGTGTGGCCTTTGGAGAGATAATTCATGAACTAACAGAATATAATAGGGCCTTAGAGGAACCTTCTGCTCAAATATTCATTAGGTTTGTCAAAACACATCTAAATTTTATTAAAAACTCGAAAAATCAAATTTTATGAACTACCTAGTGGGAAATTAAGGGTTATAGCACAAAGAAACTATGTCCATCCACCTTCCACATTTTTAATTTTTTTTAATTTCAGAAAAACTCAAATTCAACAAAACTATTATTGACTTTTTTTCACGATAATAGCTTGAAAATTTATTGAGGAAATTAAAGAGTTTAGTGTAATAAGCCATTATTTTAGGAATTGTGTATTGGTGATAATTTCTTTTGCGTTTTTCTCAAAACTTCGTTTTTGGACATAGCTCTTTTGTGCTTTAAGGTATCGATATAGACAATGGGGAATTTGCCTCACATTTTTTTTTTTTTTTTTTTCGAATGAGGGTTTATTTTTATGGAATAAAACCATAGTGAGCTGCTCGAAAACGCATCCAAAAAATTTAGAGAATTTAAGGAAGATGGAAATTTTAAATGTGGTGGCAATGTGTAAGAGGCAGCCATGTTTGAAACGTGACGGATATTCCACCAATCTGACTTCGAAGGAGGTTCTGTGGCGCTTACCACAGAAGCGGAACATACGCGAACGTTCACCTTCCGAGTAGTGCGCACAAGAGTGCGCCACGAACTGGCAGGAAGAACACAGACACCAAATTGACCAAAAGAAACAGTATTACTCACTTTTTTACAATACGAATCTATCTACTAGTTTATCAAGCATTATTATTCTTCATCTTCTCTTATTTAGTTTCAAGATTTGAATCACATTATTCGAGTAGCCATTTCACTGGATCGTTTTGTGTGGCGTGCTAGAACTCTGTCTGTTGTTGCTTTCGCGTCGTTTTTTTTCTTTTTTTTTTCGTATGACGTCAACAATACTCCCCGATTTTCGCGGTGTTTTGTAACAGAGGTTCACTTGTTTAGTCATTTTCTCCTACGGTAATTTTTTTCCGTTGGTTATTCCTAGTGTTAAACGTTATTCTAGGGCCCTATAATAGGATTTGCCTTGAAATTCCAGAATCTAAAATTGAGGCAAATTCCCCATTGGACATACTAATAATAATCGCTCAACTCAAATGGTTAATTATTGAAAATAATCCATGCCAGTTTACATCAAAACCATGCTCAAACGGCTGAACGCGTATCATCGGCTGAATCAGTCATGCCTCAACCATCGATTTGCTTCCAAGAGCCTGTACATGGCATCTAAACAGGAAGAAAACGCGCGGGATTATTTATGGATTCTAAACGCTTTTACTGCAACATGAATAAACTATCTTGGAGAATTCAAACACGGTAAATCAAAACGGGGAAATTTATCGAACCGACAAGCGAAGAGAGGTGATTCGGATAGTTGAATTATATTGACACGTCTCCGGAGAAAATAATTAGCGGTAGGAAGGTAACCTTTGATTTGTCCTTGGTATGAGTCTTGGCTAGCTGTTCCATTCACAAGCACTTCATGACAACGGTTCAAAAGGTAGAGGGAAAATTTTCACTTAGGTTTTTCGGTTCTGAGCTTATTTCGGTCTATCTAATGGGGCCTGATTTTTTTTTTAATTTTTAATCGAAAGTAGACCTCATTCTGAGAATTTTGACACCAGCCGTACTCTTTTTGGATGAGTAGATCTTTTTCTATGATTTTTCAAAGTTTCGAATGTTTATGACGTCACGCGCCCCTCCCGCCTGGGCCGGACCCCACAGCCCACTGTGACGTCATAAACATTCGAAACTTTGAAAAATCATAAATAAAGGTCTTCTCACGCTAGAAGGTCGCGGTTGGTGTCAAAATTCTCAGAATGAGGTCTAGTTTAGATATAACAATAAACAGTCTTTCCGACCAATGCGCACACCCCATTGACTGCCCGAAGACAGCCTTATGAAACTAGTTTTCAATCATCGATTCAGGCCTTCATGGCTCAACTTACGGAGCACAACTCAATCATATCTTGGATCAACTTAACCATATACGGAGATATTATTTTGGAAGAACCTGAATCCTTCCTAAGAAGAACTAGAGCCCTTCGTTCTCCCAAATACAATGATGATTTTGTCCGGTTCTGAGATGATAATACTCGTATTATTTGTAGACCATCAAAAGTTTTCTTGTTTCCATGAACTCCTTTCTCAATTTTCAAAAATCTCTTCAAATATTATTCTAGTTAATAAAGTATTTGAACTGGGGATAATTTCTACACATTAAAATAAGAACAAAAAATAATTTTAAACAACCACGATGTTTTTTCCCCTTCGTCGAAAATGAATGAATGAAGTTCGACGAAGAAGGAGGCACTAAAGTTGACGTTCGCCGTCCCATTAGGCATTCACCTAACCCGATCCATTCAAAAAACGGTGCCTTCCCACGCGCAGGCGCAGGATGTAGTATTCGCGTGCCCTTGCCAGCTGCCGGAGTAGCTTATAATTACTGTCCGGCCCACGCTAGGTTTTTAGTGATAATATATTTTTATCCAACTCGGATTGAGGTCATTACTGAATGGAAATTTGCCCCGATGGCATAGTAGGTTCATTCAGTAGTAAGACACTGAGGTCTTTTGAAAAACATGAGGAATCAAGGCAGAACAAACAAAAACTCCGACAAAACTATAGTTATTCATATTTTTGAAACATATTGGTAAGTAATGCATGCATTCCAGGATAAGCGGTAAATCAATTTAAACCAGTTAGTAAGCGATGAAACTGTTTCAGTCGATGTAATTTATTTAGTATTTCAGACAAGAAATAGTGCCCCTCCCCCCCCCCCTTATCCTAATTCACCATAACGTTCCTAGCGGCAAGGGAGCATAGAATTTAAAGAGCTTTTGAAAATCCATGATCTACGATACCCAACATGCGAATTCGAGTTCTGGGCAGAGTACACAAGATTATTCCCAAAAACGTACGTTTTTTAGTCATTAACCCCTCCCCCCCCCTTAAAAGGCAAAATTCGAAATTCCGGCGACGTAGTGCACAACTAGATAGATTTCCGCGTCGAATAAAAAATGAACCACGAAAATCGGTTAAAAAACTAAGGCCTGGGCAGACGACACAAGATTTTGTCACACACACACACAAACAGACATACACCTATGGTTTTTTTTCTCGCGGGAATGGATTCAGAATAGTCTAAAACGGATTTCGGTGTGGTTACTTTTTTTCTGTTGAGTGATGTCCAACTTTACCCCAGATCGATCGCATAAGGACGCCCAAATCTTACTGTGGAGACGTCCTAAAAACTAGATAAAGCAAATAAGATTTTTTAGTTTCATTTATTCATCAATTCACTTCAGTGGTGGCATATTTTGGTTTATTTTCATTAAAAAAAAAAAAAAAAAAAAAAAAAAAACAGAAACTTGATGGAGAATGAGTAAAATATTTTTGAGATCTTCTGATGTCATCAGCTGTTCCATGGCTGTCAACATGAACTCTAAATGCCACTTGTTGGATTGAAAAAGCGGTCCATATCCTCACTTAGATTCCATGAAAAGTCGTCGAAATTTGGTGCCACTAGTGATACTAAAGTCCAATTAGGGTTAAAATCGAGCAAGAAAGAAATGTATCAACAAAATTAAATTAATTAAACATACCGTAAAACCGTCAAACTTTACCCCAAGATTCACTCCAAAAACATTTCAAAATAAAATTTCTCCCACTCAAAATGGGTTAAATTGATTTTTTTAATAAGTGAATTGATCTTCAGGGCTTCCTGAACATTTTGAGTGGTCGAGCTCATTGATCAGATAATTGTAACCCCCCTATTTAATTGTTTAAATGTTGGAGTAACGTTACCTACGAGTGCGTCTATCTTTACCCCACTCTGAAAAACTCACGGTTATCGCTACAGAAACGGGCAACGGTGCAATATTACTAGGCGGGATTGAATTCATTACCCCAGAAATACTTGATAATATCAAGTATTTATAATATTTTTATAAAATATATTCTGAAAAATTGAACTTTTTAGCTTGAAAAATACAAGTTATACCTAAGAAAAATATAAATTCCAATGATCATTTATTCATCATTTATTTCAACGAATTTGCTTGAAATGCAGTATTTCTGGTTAAGAGATCACAATTTCAGTCTTCCAGTATAGAAGACTTATGTAGGTAATCGAGCAAAACTTTCTACAAGTAAAGAAATATTGGAGGACAATAAACGACAAACGAATGAGTTAACAAAATCACAGAAAAAGGCTGTTTCACATTCGATAACTTTCAAATGAATTGCAATGGTAAATTTCAAAGTTAACCCACGAGTTAATAATATTGTAAATCACAACTTATGAGACCAAAGCACGTTTATGTTCATATCATTGTTGTAAATTTTCGGTAGGGGCGCGTACTAAGCTTTTTCTCATTTCTTCTCCCCATCTCTTACTTCTGCAACATGAGATACACTAGAAACCTCACATTCAACACTGCGAAAATGATAAAACTCAAGTATTTTTCGAGATTAAATAAGAAAAAGATGAGTGAGGCTACCTTTACCCAACCTTTATAGTGGAGTAAAGATACCCGGTTTTTGGAGTAAAGTTACCATCAAATTTTTAGTAAACAAAGGCATAACTAAGAAAAATTTTTTTTGGGAATTTGATTAGTGTATTTTGTTCAGAATTAGATATTGAATGTGATATGATGAGGGCTTGCCTGGTAAATCCACTCCAAACACCTGATACGGAAGAAATTTTGGAGCACAAGAAACAGGACAAAAACAGCTGAACAGGAAACTATGACTGATAACAGCTGATAACATGGATGAAGGCGCCATCGCAAGTCGCATCGATTCTCTGGGATGTGGAGAATAACGAAAACACAATAGCTAACTTTTATCTAAGTTCTACCACGCTTACGTCACAATTGAAGATTCTCACTTTTTGGGGTAAAGTTACCTCTGGTGGGGTAAAGTTTGACGGTTTTACGGTAGGTTATAAATTAGGTAGTTAAAAATATACCATAAAAGTTTTTAGGGTTTTCGTGGATACTACCATAAATATATAAAGTATCATATTGTTATGTTTGCGTGTTGTCGAGTGAAGGAGATGACCTTCTCGATGCGGCGTTTGTATTTTCTTTAACCCTCAACGAAGAGAGAAATGTCCCTATCCTAACTTGCAGTACTTTCGCATCAGCGGCTTATTAGCCAGACCGGCATGCGGAGTACTGGGAAGTGCAGGCTAGCCAATCAGCCCCGGCGTTTCATAGAAACCTACCGCCGGGATGCGGGAGATTTACCTATTGAGCCTTTGAGGAAATCCCTTGATGAAGGAAAAGGTAGAGAGCGAAATGAACAAGACGAAAGACTGGACTAGAAGGCATACTGGAGCATCCCTCAGTGAGCTTATATACTCGGTAAGATTAGTTGAGGGAGAGAGAGAGGTGGAAGGGTGATGTCATATGACGTGTTCTCCCATACCTCGTCCCTCACTTGCGGTTGGTGGCTCACTCAGGGATCCTCTTGTACTTCTTTATTTAAGAACTAATTAGTAAGTTTAAATGTGGGTCATAACACATATTATAAGAATCATATATAAGTATCAGCATGTATAAGTAAGTAGTGAATATATAGAATCATATATAAGTATCATGGCATGTTCAGAAGTATAAGTACAACTTTCGAAATTAAAAATTGTAAAATAATTGTAAATATTATATAGTATAATCAATTTATATAAATAATTTCTTGACTCTATGTTAAAATAATGTTGACAGAGAACCTTGTGCGATAATATGGTAAGTAGGAAAATATTGGAGAAGCCGCGTTCTTTGCAGTTGCGTGATCTACGTACAGTAAAAGAGGGAGCGTGGCCTCATTCTATCACAAAGCAAGAAATCGTGACATTTTCGGTCGCATTTTTTGAGAATGACGTCGGCAATCAAAATACCATAAAAGCATTATAGTGATGTAAATCGTGTCTCAGGCAATTTGGTTATAATTGGAAACCTTCCGAGTCACCATATTAGGAACATAAATCGCTATGATGTTTTCATGCTAAGATTGATCAAATTGTGGACCCGTCAAGTTTTCAAATTGCATCGAGTCGTTCCGAATAATCAGCGATAGAACCCAACGGGATTACAATCCAGTCTATTAACTATTAACCTATATCTCTTGGGCAAATAAATAAATAATAAAAATGAATTAATAAGCGGTTTTACAATCACCTTAATGACTCCAAGATGACATGAAAACTCAAGTGTCGTCGACAAATTTATCTTTCTCCTTCTTCTGTACCAACTGTCATCGTACCACTCTTTCAACTCTACTTAAAAATTCTTATTCCATTTCAGTTCATTCTTTACTCATACATTTTCATTCCCTTTCTCAAAATCTCTCGCACCTACCTAATCAGTCTTTCCTTCAATCTCATTAACACCGAATCTAATTATTCAAAATCAAAATCACTCGACAGCTCGAATTCATTAACAGATGTTTGAAAATAATGATAATGTCTTGGAGCACAATAAATTAATTCGCGGGATCCGGCGACAACAAGGGATCAGGATCATAACCTTCATGATCATGCCTAAATGATAATTTATTCCAATCTATCATCTTAATTTAGAAATATCATCGTGAAGACCTCTAATAGGAGTTCCTAATTCAATGTGACCTCCAACATGACACAACTTTTTCCAGAGTGTTTTTGAGAGTCAAATCGTAACATCCGTGTGTTGAGATCAGGTTTGTATCAAGTAGATACAAAAGGTGTCCAGACCATATGGTAGGGTAGACATGTAAATAAGAACCAACATCTCAAGGCAAGAAGAGAATGACTGAGCAAGAGGTGTTTCTGTTTTTTTTTTCCTCTTTCGTCCAAGGGAAATTCCGGTTTTGAACGAGTTTTTTTTCGTCTTCGCAGGACCCTTAAAAATCTTAAAATCTCGCAAAATGAATAAATAAAAACAGTCTCGAAGTAAAAATATAGTGATCCAATTTTTAATGTGACAAAAGCCACTTGAGGCACATCCCCGTTCGAGGTGGTTGGTCGACATTCTTGGCCAAGGACCTTTGAATGAAAGTCTTCGTCTCGTTTTATTTTGGTCTTTTTGGTTTGGGACCACCTGTTCAATCGGCGCTCCATCAAGACACCTTGGAGATAGTGTGATATCGACATCCGGTGCTCTCCGGGCTCCAAGAGGTTGCTAATTATTGCTTATGCATGTTAGATAAAATACAAGTACAAGGTTGCAGAAGTGTCTTCGCAGGGTTTTTTCGCTTGAGGATTTTGTAATTATGCAATTCAGGGGATGTACCTGTCCCTTTGGATGGGGAACAAGAGCCGTCACGAAATTTTCAAAAACGAATAGATTTCCAAAATCCATGATCAACGTTACTCAACCCATGCGGTGTACAAGATGTACATTTGAGATGAGTAAAATCTGGCCCCTGGCACCATAGTAACACTATTCATTATCTCTACTGCAACACCTCTAATTGGCACCAAGGTTCGTCAAAATCAAAAAGTCTTCCTAATCAAAACTATGCTGATATGATGTTTTTGGTTCAGACGTTTGAGGGGGGTTGATCCATTTGAGGGTACTTAATCCTTTGGGCCTTTTTGGCTCATGGTATTAAATGTATGGGGTTAGTTCCGCTAGTTATAATAATACAATTATTATCTACAAACCTTATTGGAGAATCCGCCGTTTTTGGCTCAGCCTTTAACAAGGTTGGCACAGTTTTATTTTAAAAAGGGTTGTTTCAAAACATTAGTTTAAATTGTGTTCAAAAAGGTGTTTATTGTTAAACATGACTTTGTGAGTTGTTTCAACTGGAACAGTAGGAGGAAAATGAGAAAGGGCAACAAAAAACATGATAGGAACAAAGGTACACAATAGATTTCAATTTTCATTCATCAGTAGTCAGAAAGACAAGTTACATAAATATCACCAGCTTGGAAATTCTCGAAAATTGAAATCAACAAGTATTCATGTTTTTATTTGCTTCCGAGTCTACCAAGGTAGCGGAAGCACTGTTTTCACTTTTCAAGGTTGAAAAAAAAAGTTTCCCAAAATCAAAATCCCACTCGCGATATACGTTCTAGGCCTTCTTGAACAATTTTGGTTCTGTGTCTGTCCGTTTGTTCATGAAATCCTTGTTACGGGCAACAATACACGAAGTTATGGTGCGATTTCGATGAATTTTTCAGGAATTATTCGAATTGGGGTGTAGATGTTTCGCTATGAAAATCGTCGCTCCTGCACTGATAGTAGCCACTGCGCATGCACAAACGTGAATTCCTTGTAACACCCATAATTTCCACATTTTCGATCCAAATTCGATGAAATTTCCAGGGATTATGCGGATTGGGGTGTAGATGGTCGACTATAAGGGTAGTGCAAGGTACTTAGAGATAGATGTTTTGAGATTTACAGCACTTCAATGCATCGGATTACCTACACAATCGGATTATGGAAACGAGAAAGCTCAAAAGTAATTGCGTGCAGGAAGTAGAGGCATGAATTCACCTCCTCAAAACATCAATTTCTACATATATTTCTCAATAGAAGTTACATACTAATTTCTACATTGATAGGAACACCAACCTCATGATACTGGTGAATGTTCGGGGATCCAGCTGTGATCGCGAACTTCCGCCCAACGTAAAGCGCTCGAAGCTGGCCACATCCTTTTGTTTCTGGTGCACTGTTCACTCACTAACACTGAACTCGCGAATCGTAAGCGAAATGACCATAAACCCGCACTGCCTGATCGTTTTAGGCCCGAAATAGGGGTGGAAAGTAAGGCACTTCATACGGAATTTAACTACTATGAAATCAAACGACATAACACACGTAATGACACACGAGATGAAAGCAAAACTCTAAACTCAGGCGTAAACAATCGCAGAAAACTGGTACTTGAATCAAGTAGAGTAAAACCTACGGGGATCTAATTACTCAACACCTAATTACAATATAATGATCATGACGCGACGCGCGAGGGAATGAAATATGAAAGTCGTATGAGAAAAAATCCGTTACTTCGGTTACATTGAGAAGAGATTCAAAGAGAGAGCAAATCCTGCAGAAACCAAACCTGCTGGATGTGGTGATAATTGCTGATGAATTTTCTGGATTTCATACTTTATTATTATAGTATTTTACCTTTTAATTTAACCATTTTAATTTTGAAATAAACGAGTTTATGTAGGTAATGGAAGTATTGTTTCACTTTTCAATATTGAAAAAAAAAGTTCTCTAAAATCAAAATTTCCACTGGCGTTTTACGTTTTAGGCCTTCCTGAACAATTTTGGGTCTGTGTATGTCGGTCCATGTCTGTCTATCTGTGTGTGTCTGTCATGAAATCCTTGTAACGGGCAAAACTTCTTCATTTTCCATCCGATTTCGATGACATTTTCAGGGATTATGTGGATTGATGGGTAGATAGTTTCCTACAAAAATCGTCGACCTAGGATTGATGACCCTCCTCTGCGCAAGCGCAAACGTAAAATCCAAATAGCAGCCATAATTTCTACTTTATCCATCTGAATTCGATAAAATTTTAAGGAATTGAGCGGGTTGATGTGTAGATGGCCTCCTAAGCCTCCTAAGCGAGGTAGTTAGGTAAAGCGAGGTACGAGAGATCGATGTTTTGAGATTAGTTACAATGCATCGGATCACCTATACAATCAGGTTATGGATATGATAAAGCTATGTGCCACACCCACTTTTGTAGTTTTTTTTTAAATTAATTTGCATTTTCAGTAAATTACCTATGCATGCTTCAAATATGAGTTTATTACTAAAATTATAATATTTTGTAATATTTGTTATTGTAATTGTAATTGTAATTTGCAAGCTTTATTTTTCACCCCTGCTAAGGCAACTGAAGCGCTGTTTCGTGGGAATTTTTCGCACTGCCATAGTGCTTCACGTGCTGATTTTTAAAAATTATTTTAAATTGTGTTAGTTAAAACAGTTTCAAGCAGTATTAAAAAAAAACCTTTGTCTCACAGAGAAATAAAGTTTTAAACTGTTTTGAACAAAAAAACCGTTTTTTTTGTATTTAATAGAAAAAACTGTATTTTTTTTCAACCCAGGCCTTTAGGGTACGTTCAACCTTGTCATTGAGACCAAATCCTATAGCATTCTGATTGGCTGGTGGAAACCATGGGAGCGTCACCTCAGCCAGTCAAATTCGGGATATCGGTGAGTCAACCCTTTGGGGAGGATGGTTCAGCTAGTAGGATGTTTTTGGTTAGAATGTGATTCATCCATTTGGGCGTAGTAGGTTAGGCTGTTTGGGCGTGTTTATGACTTTAGGGCCTTTTTCGTTCAGTACTTTTTGGGGACCATATTCCTGCATCATGATTGGTTGAGGCTGACGTATTCCGGATGGTGGGAACCAGATGAAGAAGGCTTCAGCCAATCACATAAATTGAAATCCTTCATAGATAGATAGATAGATATGTTTATTTTTTCGCCATTTTGTACACTTTTACAATTATATAAATGCATGAAGGGATGCAACTTGCTCAGATTTCCTACCCGACATTAGGCTTGGCCCGAATTGTAGGGTAGGATCTTTGCAAAATCGCTCCATATCGGTAAATAAATTGATGTATACTTTACAATTACAGTAATAAGTAAATTAATAAACAATACATGATTGGACAGAATTAAGGACGCATTTTGATAATCTCCAACATATACTAACTTACTTTAATATCCTCTAACTTTAATAATCTCTAAAATTAAATAGTCTCCTATACATAATATATATTATATGCTGTTTAATAGCCTTTCGCATCTAAAGCCCCCTTCTGTAACTAGCCAACTTAACACTTGCTTTTTGTATTTTGGTCTAGTAAACTTCTGGGGACTTTTCATGCTACAAACAATTTCTCGGTGTATCAAATGTAGAATGAAGATCGGGCTGTGCGTTGTCAGAGTCAGTCTAGGTCTAGGGCCAATTACATTCCCTGCGGCGGCATATCTAGTATCGTATTTAGGATCCCTTCGAGAAACATCAATTATATTGGGTGTCCTAAAGAATTGCAATAGTAGATTTTTCAGATAAAGTTGTCTAATAGTAAATACCTTAGCAATATCAAATAGATCTACGGAAGGGGTCCTACGCGATAATGACAACATCATTTTTATGATAATTTTATGCCGAACATGTAACTCATGTAATTCATGCCGTAATACCAAAAACTTATCCTGAATACCGTGACATGTGTTTTGAAAAGGCAGTTTAGTTCGACCAGGAAAACCTCGCAAATGTTAAATTCAAGTGCCTCTCTTACTTACTTTCCTATTCTATATTTCCCTCCTGTAACTTGGTTTTCCTGGAACACCTGGTGTTTTCTATTCAACTTCCTCTAAACCCCCGCTCCACCCCACCCATCCCAACAAAACACAACTTGTGTAATATTGTTGACATAGCAGACCTTTTTACGATCCACGGTTTTAATTTATCGAATTCAACTTCCTAATTTTCGAATATTCGTTTTTAATGAGTCCCAAAAGCTCCTTCACTAACGACTTCGTACTAAATCTTCAGGAGGTTTATTCGTGACCCTCATTAGTGTAGGCCAAATCCAATAAGTTTCTTGCACTTTTTTCCAGCTTGGAAAGTAGTTAAAATTGAAAAGAAGAGCGGGGTAGTAAAAAATCCGTGAATAAAAACCGTCAAAACATTTCGGAGCTTTTATGGCTACACTGACAAATTTATAAGGGACGGTATCCAATATTCTTTAATGCAGGAATTAATGTTTCAGGGTTGGTTTGTAAGCGGAATCCTCTGATTTTCGGCGTTACGTTTATCATTTTACGTTAACAAATATAGGTGCTCAAATCCTCTCAAATCTGCTCATTTAAAGGCAAACAGTAGGTATGAAAAACTGGATATTCAGGGTGTCCAGCGATTCCCCGAAAAAAAAATTACCTGAGTTTTTCAGGTTTTCTAGGGGCAATTTTCGACATTTCCAGGGTTCTAAATTATTTAAAATATGAATAAATGCGATCATAATTTCTCGAAATTCAGATTTTAAGGACATTTTGAAATGAAAAAGCATTATAAATATAGTAGATTACCTACCTAAAAACATCAATCTGTGAGTACCTATTAGTCCGGGGCGATGATTTTCATCTACACTCCAATCCGCACAATCCTTAAAAATTTCATCGAAATTGGTTGGAAACTGTAGAACTGTGTTATTTTCATAGGGGACCACCGCAACACAAATCGCTCAATTCCAGAATATTTGGTAGAAGATTTGGCGCTAGGGATTTTTCCAAGGTTTTTCGGGGAAAAAAATAATAAATTCCCTGAGTTTTCCAGTAGGTAGAGTAGAATTCCCCGAGTATTACCGGTTTTCCAGGTCGCTGGACACCCTGGTATTCCATGTATTGTAGAGGAACTCTCCAGCGGAACTTCCGAATTCCAACAGTTTGAGTAGCATTTTACTCATAGGGTTCCAAGCCCTCACTTTCCTCTTTCGAACTACCTACTTGTTAATCCAACGAAACCAGGAGCTCACTGAATGAACCAGCCCAACGCTTGATGTGAATTAAACAAATTTTGTAGCCAAATAAAACTTCGCTCCTCAAGCTTAAAATTCTAGAAAATGTTACTCGCAAACTACAAGTTTTTGAGCGAGGTTTAATTGCTTTGCAAATCAACAAACGAGGTTGTTCCTTAAAGCAATCGGTGCACATTCAAAATTACTGCAAGAAGCACCCGCGATGCGTAACTGCGTTTTTTCCCCATAACAAGTGAGCTTTTGACTGTTAGTTAAGCCAATAAGCTTCTGGGGGCCCAGTATAATTTTGCCAATTTCAGGCGGTCATTCATTGTGTTCTGAGATCCTTCCTGGGAGCATCTTGGTGGATGGTCACCGTCCATTTCTTCAGGATGGCAGAGGGAACACATAGGGGAGTCGACCACTCCAATGCGGTGAAGGTGTTTATGGAGGAAAACATGTCCTGTTGCCATTCGGAAGGAAGCCGCAAATTCGTCTTGGAGCAAGTCGGAAGAAAATGGCGCAATCAAAAACTTTAAAGTTGAAGTGAAATGTGGTAAAAACCATTGCCATTGCTGTGGCAAAACGGCACAAAATCAGATTATCATAAAGGTGATTCCTACACTTCATCCTCAATGACAAGCAGGAAGCTGAAGATATGGTGGGCCTGGTGTACCTTTCGATGGAATGCGATCATCTCGACAACAGTAGCCGCGTCCCGGAGGCCCTTGATCACCTCTCTCATTTACCGCGTCGGTTGTTTATAATACAACCCAGCAAGTTCCTTCGACTCCCCGTATTCCTTTTTGATGTCCCACCGCCTCCTTGATTGAGTTATTTACATAGCAGGTGTGAATACACATTCTCGACGAGTTTTATAAGGGGGTTCACCCTTCCCAACGCCTTCCTCCACCGTGGCTATCGGTTTTTCGTTAGTTAACCTCAGAAAAATGCAATCAAAATATTAATCAAAGACGAAAGGCAAATAAAAAATATTGAATAAAAAAATCTGAATATTGAATGGTTCATTAAAAAAATTATTGGGAGTTGACGCGATTTTTCAAATTGAAGGCGTTGAAGGCCCAACACTCCAGAATTTCATCAACCAAGAATTCTAATTCTAGGTACCCTTCGAACTCTTGGTCGTCGCACAACCTACTATTCGCTTTTAGAAAAAAATGGTAATGGCGGGATCTCTCAGCCTCCTTCCATGTAGTGAGTGCGAGGGATTGGATTAGATCCTTATGATTTACCACAAGTAACCCACAAAGATTTGATGAATTACCCTGAAGCAACTGACGTGCTGCAAATCCTAGGAGGAGCATAACTTCAATACTGCCGTCCAAAGGAAGAACGTCCTAAGTCCATTTTTTCACTTTTTGAGATAGGGACATGATCTTGTAGAGCTCGATCAGACGCATCTTTTGAGCTAGGTTAGAACGTCGTAAGTCGATGGGAAAGTAGAGAAAAATCACTTTGTCCTAAGTCCATTTCCCGAGTTTTGCTAGTCATCCCAGGCTAAAATGTCCTAAGTAAGGCGTACTAGGCTAAAATGTCCTTTGAGGAAAAAAATTCATGGACATAGGACAGTATAGTTTAGTAGAAGTGGACCATAGGACGCTAAAGCTTTGTACGAATCATTTAGTTTACGAAGTTTAGTTGCTTAAACAGTCCTAGTTTTGAAGAAAAACAGTACCTACCTACGTTGTTCACTCGATGATGTCAGTTTAGCGACAGTTAGTAGCACTGCTTCAGTCACTCTCAACGGTAACAACACAGCAAGGTTTTCTGATCTCTGTGTAGCATTCGATTGAGACTGAACAGATAGACTTTAAATAAAACGAAGAACTGTGATTTTCTAGTTGTCTACAGTCAAAACAAGAGTTTATTCCTAATATCCAATGAATATATTATACTGCATTTCAATTGTGTAATTAATGAAACTTTTTGAAAATAAAAATTTGGTTTTGGAGCTAATACTGATTTTGCTTCCGAGTCTACCAAGGTAGCGGAAGATTTGTTTTCACTTTTCAAGGATGAAAAAAAAAAGTTCTCCAAAATCAAAATTTTCACTCGCGTTTTGCGTTTTAGAACTTTCTGAACAATTTTGGTTCCGTGTCTGTGTGTCTGTCTGTCTGTCATGAATTCCTTGTAACGCGCATAACTATACGAAGTTATTGTCCGATTCCGAATTTCCGACCCACCAAAATACCCCATTGTAGAAGTTATGGCTGTGGCAAGGATTTCACTTTTGTGCATGCGCAGCAGCTACTATCTGTCCTATAGTTATCCGTTACTAGGATTTGCTGACGCACAGACCGAGTGATAGTCTGACAGTCATGAAACTAAAGTTGTCTAAAACGTGAAAAGTAAGTGGAAATTTTAATTTTTGAGGGATTTTCTTTTTATATATGAAAAGTGAAAACAATGCTTTTGTTACCTTGGTAGATTTGGAAGCAAAACACGAAAATTCAGATACCCGGGACATTCGAAAGATACGAAAAATGTCAAAAAGTGGCAACTTGATGTCCGAACACCAACATTATTTCGGTACTATTCATAAAATAGAGATACAACAGAATAAAAGTTAAATGGTAATATTGCTTCTGAGTCTTCCAAGGTAGGGGAAGCATTGTTTTCACTTTACAAGGATGAAAGAAAAAATTCCTCAAAAATCATAATTTCCAATCGCGTTTGACGTTTCAGACCTTCCTGAACAATTTTGGTTCCGTGTCTGTCTGTCTGTGTGTCTGTCTGTCATGAATTCCTTGTAACGCGCATAACTATACGAAGTTATTGTCCGATTTCGATGAAATTTCCAGGGATTGTGCGGGTTGGTGTGTAGACGGTCCCCTATGAAAATCATCATCCCCGGACTGATAGAAGCGACTGCGCATGCGCAAACGTGAATTCCTTGTAGCGGCCACAACTTCTACATTTTTCATCCGATTTCAATTAAATTTTCAGGGATGTTAAAGATTAGTATTTAAATGGTCCCCTATGAAAATCACCACCTCCGGACTGATAGTAGCCATTGCGCATGCGCAAACGTGAATTCCTTGTAGCGGCCATAACGTCCACATTTTCAACCCGATTTCCATGAAATTTTCAGGGATGTTACAGATTAGTATTTAGATGGTCCCCTATGAAAATCACCACCTCCGGACGGATAGTAGCCATTGCGCATGCGCAAACGTGAATTCCTTGTAGCGGCCATAACTTCTACATTTTCCATCCGATTTCAATGAAATTTTCAGTGAAGTTACAGATTCGTATTTAGATGGTCCCCTATGAAAATCATCATCCCCGGACTGATAAAAGCGACTGCGCATTTTTTTGATCTAATCACATACACCTACTCACTTAATTTTTCATCCGAAGTTGATGAAATTCTCTAGGATTGTCCAGATTAGCGTGTAGATGGTCCCCTATGAGGGTAGTGGAAGGTACTGAGATTGATGTTTTGAGATTAACTACTACCTTTGCATCGGATCATCTATACGAGGGGCGATCAAAAAGTTTTGCAACTAAGCTAAAAAGAAAATAGACACAATTCTGAAAAGATTTTTATTTTTCAACATAATCCCCCCTAACATCAATGCACTTACTCCACCTGTCCTTTAACATACCGATTCCACGGGAAAAAAAACTTTCTTCTTGGTCCTCAAACCAGTCTTCTGTCGCTGATTTTAGGGAATTCAGGTCATCAAATCTTGTTCCTTTTAAGAATCTCTTTAAATTTGGGAACAAGAAGAAATCACTGGGGGCTAGGTCTGGGCTATAGGGTGGATGGTCAAGCTGTTCATAGCTGCAGTCACGAATGGCAGCCTGTGCAATGCGAGACTTGTGAACTGGTGCATTGTCATGCAACAAGAGGACACCTCGAGTCACCATTCCCCGACGTTTCTCCACGATGGCACTGCTAAATACTGACTGAGCCGAGGACTCCATATTTTGGGCATGTTTACTCTTGATAGATAAGTTACCAATAACAAAAGAAGGATTAACGGTTCAAGGTTTGTTTATACCTTAGTTGCAAAACTTTTTGATCGCCCCTCGTACAATCGGGTTATGGATACGAGGAAGCTATGTGCCACACCCACTTGTTTTATGTTTATTTCAATAACCCATAATCATTATATTAAAAATTATCACTCAAAATGTTTATCTCAGAAACCCAAAACTCAAAAATGTTTATTTCAGAAACCCATTATCATTATAAAAAAATTATCACTCAAAATACCACGGACTTAGGACATTTTAGCCTTGCATCAAGCAGAGTCAATCTGTCCTAAGTCCTAGGTTGCTAGGCTAAAGAGTCCTATGTCCTTCCATTGGGCATAAATGACCCAATAATTACCCTAATCATATTATTTCTGTGCTTGTCAATGGAGTACAAAATAAAGGAACAAATTTGTGAGTGCTTCGTGAAAAAAAAAATTTTTTATCTGCAACGAGACGAATGGCGCAGGCAACTTCACAAAACCTCGTTTTTCTCGAAATGCAAAAAATGGACTTAGGACGTTCTTCCTTTGGACGGCAGAATACTTCAGGGCATGTGAAATTCGTCTCACGCGAGGAAATATCCACCAAACTGGATGCGCCGAGTCAAAAATTATAACGGTTTTCCTATAATTACACAACTCATTATTTCGTCGCTTAAGATGCATCATGGCACATCTAACTTTTGCCTACTTTTCAGGAGAGCAAAAAAACCCATTTGGTCGATGAATTTTATAGTTTTTAAATTTTTATTCGTCGGTCTACCTTTATTTACAGTCTGCTAACTTGAATTGCATTTAATAGTACAGTAAACATCATATGTCAAAAAATCTCGTAGATGAGCCATGCTGTTGAAATTTTTCCTCTCACTTGTGCTATGATGTACCACATTTTCTCTGTTGTTTCATGGTGAAACGGCAATACTCTGTAGCTGGCAGTGATATAGTTTACTGAAAAACGACTTTATCCTTCTCCAAGTAAAAGCACGAATAGGACAATTAAGAGAAGAGAAATCATTGCAATTCTGCAAATCCGCACAATCTCTGAAAATTTCTTCGAAATCGGACAATAACTTCGATAGTTTTATGTCAGACAGACACGGTACCAAAATTGTTCAGGAAGGCTAGAAACGTAAAACACGAGTGGAAATTCTGATTTTTGAGAATTTTTTTTCCAACCATGAAAAGTAAAAACAATGCTTCTGCTACGTTGGTAGACTCGGAAGCAAAATGTAATAGGTACAATATTATGGAGAAGTCACAATTTTAATGCAACTTTATCTTCAGAACAGTGTTAAGAAGTTTCAAGGTTACATTTGTGAGATCGTAAACCACCAATAAAATCACGTTTTTAGTTTTCCCAAGGCACAATCTCAAATTAAGTACCAAGATTGCCTAATGTCACATTAGTAGTACTAACACGAGCATTGAAATTTTTCTATTTATTCTATCATTAGGTAAAAAGCACAGCAAGCACTTAAATGTTCGACCTATGATAGGTATAGTTTAGTTTTAGCTCATTTCCAATTTGTAAATAGGGAGATTTGTAAAGTGATGGAGACACTTACTGGCGCCTTACTTTCTGGCTTACAACTTGGGACTATGAGAATTTAAATTTTAGCTGTAAGGTCCCAAAAACTTTAAGAGAGAAGTTTAGAGAACTCAGTTTTGTGATACAGAATACAGCCATTGAGTAAGACCAATTGGAGAGAGTCTCGTTTTGGTCGGTAAACTAGAATGCCAGAATTGGGCCTGTTTTGGCCTTTTATAAGGAAGGTCTTGAGTGAAAGGCGTGTCCGCACTGTGGTTAGGGCCTTCCTCCTAACAAATTGTCATACATCGTGAATAACAATCAGTTTTTTTTGTATTTTTAAAAATTTTCATGCAGGCGATCGTGCAGCAACGGAAGACTTAGGGCGTTTCTTCCCCTTGAAATTGGCAATGACTTTTCTATAGGAAAGCAGCTAGAAAAACATGAAACATCATGGCACATCAAACTTTCTCAGAACATAGCATCATAGCACAAGTAAATCTGCAACTTTCAACGAAGAATTAGTTGTCATTCCAGATAGCTTGGGACATGGTATTTTGTTTTTATTGAAGTTTATTTAGTGGAGAGTAGATTACAAAATAATTTTTCAGGAAACACCCCCTAATCACTAACGTAGTCAAACAAAACCTAGCTCATCATCTGAGCTGTAGCCTTCCGCCATGTTGAAGATTGTAGATGTGCCAAGATGTCAGATGATTTTAGTTGTGCTATAACTAAATCAGAAATTACAGCGTTTCAAGTGGAGCAATCAAAAAACTAAGTCCACCAATAACTCAGGCGCGAAAATTCGAATAAGAAACCGTTCTATCCTCATTTTCGACAAAATTTTAGATGTGCCATGATGCATCTTGAGCGACGATTTAGTACCTAGTAACCCGTAAGGAAAATGCTGTTTGTTTTAAAATCATCAGTAGAAACTTTCCTTTCATTTAAAAAAAAAAACTTAATTTATAAATACCTACGTAAATATTGCTAGATTGATGTAGGGACTACACCGACTTCATTCAGCACTAACCCCCAGCCTCTCCTGCCAATACCTGCCTGAAAGTTACGAATTTTTGAGCGATTCCTAAACCTAAACCAAAAAAAAAGTCAACCAAGTTCGATGAGGCAACGTACCTACGCAGCATCTTTCCTAAAACGTCACCTTCTATTTTTTCCCAACTCCTCACCCTAAACGTGAATTTTGAAATTCAGGAGATGTAGCGTATAATTTACATCGATGGTTCACAAGTTGAACTTCAAAATAATCATGCAAATTGGTTCAAAATTAACTAGGGAACCAATCTGGGAAGTTCCTATCTGGGAACATCGTACAAATCACTTGGACTCAAACCATAAACTTTTCTTGAAGCTCGTCGGGTAAGTAGGTATACCTTTAAAGAGGGTATGTACCTACTGTGACCGAAGGATTTCGCCCCTTCGGATCACGATGCGACCTTCCAGCAACACTTGCAAGCGGGCTCGCCCTCGTTCCGCCGGTTCGCCGCCTGCAGCGCTACCGTCAACCTCGGCCGAGTTACCAATGCCGCCACCAGCCGCGCCACCTACGGCTCCCCCACCACCTGCGCATGCGCGTGATCGTCGCCTCGCCCCTCCCAAATCGAGGACCCCTTCTGCAGCTCGCCCCTCTCATCAGTTGAGACAAGTTCCTTGAGCAGACCAGTTTGTGGAGAGTACAAGCCTGCCGAGACTGGGGCCCCCCGATCAACCTGCGTCCACCTCCTTGAATTTCGCTCGACTCAAGACTTCCACTTCGACTCTTCGGACTGCCAGACTTCAAGACTGCACCTACCCAACACGAACTCTCACTGGTAGGAATGAACATTCTTCTTCTTTTGTAAAATATTCCTTCATCAAGTGCACACCAAGTTATCACTTCCCGTAGTAGGCGTACAGGCGCGTAGGAACCTGCCAATAGCTCAAAGACTGATAATCATTTTCCTAGTTTAATAAGTTTTCTATTTCTTGTAAAGATTGATAATAATAAGTTGTATTTTGTGCCTAATTTTGATAAACACGTGGCGTCCACCTTGGCGTCCACCTTCGGTGTCCACCTTCAGTGCCCACCACTCATTTTTGCTAAAGTCGACAAACCTTTACCAGTTACCAAGTAGTAGTCAAGCAAATAGTAGGACAATTACTATACATAAAGTACTTGTTGGTATACTTTGTTTATTTTAAATATATTTCACGTACGGAAGTACTTACACATTTTTCTGACTTCTCCCTTGACCAGGTACAACACTAAAGTAAAGTCATTCAATAGTTTGCTTACAGTAAATTCACTTTCTTTTGCATAATAACTAATTAACGTAACTTCACTTGCATTAACTTAACTTCATTTTATTCTTCAACTTAACTTCAACTAGTTCAATACTAGTTCCTACTTCATAAGTAGGTGGTGGCAGCTCTACATATCCAGGGTACTTACATTCAGCTAAGGTAAGTCAGATCCGCATACAATAATCATAAACATAGTCCTTGAAGATTCTTTATTAGATTCTATCTTAGTTTCTGACAGAGAGTCTTCTGCTCCCTGTGAGGGTTCCCATAGTGATAAATGGGGTTACAAACTGTTGGCAGGCGGTAGGATTGGGTTGTAAAACACTGCGAATTAAACTTGTGTTAATTCCCTGCAGTGCAGACCTAATTTTGATCGAACTTGTGTCGATACACCATCAACACGAACGCCTCTTGACTGCCATAAAACCAGTAGCTACCAATATCTACCAATTTTGTTCGATTTTATTTAAATTCATTTGTCTTTTATGCGGATCTTAGCTGTTTGACCCTGTTAAATTCAGTAAAATCATTTTTTGCGTAATAAAGTGTTGTACAAGTCAGTGAGTTGTCCAGAAAGTTCCGTTTGGAACCAAGTACTTGATATATGATATATGTGAATGTGCATGTTATGACTTAAGGGTGCCATACACACACATTTTTACACATTTGACACGAATTTTGACAAATTTCATATTTTTCTTTGTGCTGCACTGGTTTCGTGCAGATCCCCTTCGCAAAGTTTGACTCAGAATTTTCAGTTACGAATTGCGTCCACCGTGGCCTAATTTTGCCCACCTTGGATTTTTGATTTTTGTTGTTCACTGTGGTCTCTTGCGTCCACCGTGGCCTTTAATTGCGTTCACCGTGGCCTTTAGTTTCGCCCACCTTGGCCTCAAATTTCGCCCACCAGTTGTCTACTGTGGACATAATTTGCCCACCCTTGCAGGATTTTTCAGGTCCTTACATTCTAGGAATTTAGAGCAGCAGGAATCCTCCTGTGCACGTAAAAATCTTTGCATACGGTAGATAATTTGGAAAGCCACACCCAAACTCGTAACTTGAAATAAGTATTTTCCCAAGAAAGGTAGAATAACGTCCATTTTGTTTGAATTGTTGTGCGAATAATACCTCAGGTATAAAACGACTCTCGACCTCAGGTCAAGTAACCCTCTGACCGTATTTGACCCAGCAACCACAAGGGTAGTTGAACCCTTGGGTTTTTCCAATTCAGCCCCTTTTTGAGCCTTCAGCTCGTTGAAC
Organism: Apolygus lucorum; assembly: GCA_009739505.2. NCBI lineage: Eukaryota > Metazoa > Arthropoda > Insecta > Hemiptera > Miridae > Apolygus > Apolygus lucorum. The sequence goes on along the minus strand of CM019173.2, from coordinate 31,691,948 downwards.
CTTTTTGAGCCCTCAGCTCATTGAACCTTTTTACCTCGTTTAACCTTTTGTTAAGTTTAGGAAGTCATTATCCCTTTTTGGCTTCACCTTTTTGCAAATCCCCTAGTGACAGGATAAGGTTAATAACATTGAGACTATTGGATAGCGGTTTATTACCTTGAATATTTACAATTGAGTTGCATATTTTGTTGGTTTTGTTGTTGAATGGTGAAATTTCACTATTTAAACCATAATTTGCGATAAATTTCGGTCGTCCACCGTCCACGTCCGATTATTTCTTGGTCGTCCACCGTTGTCCACCATAGTCTTCTAAGGTGCCACTCGTGCCCACCTTTGGCGTCCACCTGTGCCCACCTTCGTACACCTTTATCCACCTTGGTTGCCCACCATACGTCATTTTGTTTACAAAGGTCCCAATATAAACAGTAACTTTTTGATTTGAAAGTCCGTAATCTTTGAACCTCAATTTTAACTTTTGAATTGTTGGTGGACTCTCCGTCCACCTTTCGCCCACCTTTGTACACCTTTGCACACCTTTGGTATACCCTCAGTGTACCCTTGGTCCACCATATTTTGTCCACCTTCAAGGTACGTGTTCTAAGGACCTGTCCAGGCCGATTTTTCTTTTGCCTGTCCACCTTCGACCACCCTTGCCCACCTTCCATATTTAATAATTTTGAATAACAATTTAACGATAATAGTAAAGGTTAACTACAATTGTTTGCAGCTTTTCTCTAAAAGTGCAACAAATTCCCCATACCATTTCAAGTTGCCCACCCTACCTGGTCGGCCTACAATCGGTTCTCGCGGCGCGACAGAACGTTCGGGTGCGTACGTGTGTTAAAGTGCAATTTTGATTTAGTATTTGGAATAAAACCTTCAGTTTTCTTTCCCTTTTTGAATTTTTGAATTTATTTAAACGTGAAAATCCCCCGTGTCAAGTATGGCTACGAAACCTGAACCAAGAGATGTTGCCCTTGAAGCCGTGGCAAAAGCCATGAACCGTCTTGAGATTGTTCTCGGAAATAAATCTACCAAATCACAACCCGAGCAGATTCCACGGTCAATGCTGATGGAGATCGACCCCTGGGATCCCGATGAGATCGAAGCCGTGTCCATCGGAACTTACTTCGAAATTTTCGACGGAATCACGCGGGATCTGGCCGATAGCCTAAGAGTGCAATTACTGCGGATCAAGCTCCGAGGAACAGCGAAAACATTCCTCCTAGACAACGGACATCTACTTGAAGGAGAAAACCCGTACCAAGGATTGAAACGAGCTCTGCTACGATGGTATGGTAGAGAAGACCCCGAAAAAGCCGCAGAAAAACTTTGGACTATGCAGAAGTCGCCGGGCGAATCTTTTCGCCAATTTGCTGAACGAGTTCGACACACAGCAGCACAAGCCTCACGTGTGGATGGATTAGTAATGGATGCAACTCAAGCCCGTGCATGGATAGCAGCCCGATCCGTAAAAGCTTTCTTGAGAGGACTTCCCGGATCGTACGCTGGATTTTTCGTTAACAATCCGCCAGCCTCCCTTGAAGAAGCTATGAAAAAGGCTGAAGAGCTAGAAGACGCCCTGGAACCCCGAAGCTCCGATCATTGGAACGTTGCTCGAATACAAGTTCAGGATAAACGATGCTTCAGATGCCGAGAGCTTGGACACATCGCATCCGGTTGTCCCAACATACCGCGACCTCCTACTCCTCCACCACAACGAAGAGCTGCTATGGGAAGCCCACAGAAGCCGTGCAGCTATTGCGGAAGCAGAGTACACTTCCCTGCTCACTGCTTAAAGAACCCGAAGAATTTCCCGTGTGACTATTGCGGACTCTATGGACATAAAGAATCAGAGTGCCGAGTGAAAAGCAGTCATTACGCCGACGAGCCTATGTGTGACTATTGTGGTTACTATGGTCACTTGGAAGCAGATTGTCTTCAGAAGACGGAATCCTACGTTCCACCTGAACCCGTCACCCGACCAGAACCGCGGAAGGTGCTAGCACTCACGAGCGTTGCTCATGAGCCGAATCCCCATCAAGCCCTAGCCATTAGAATGGAGACCAAAAGCGCCGAGACACCTTCAGTTACCACTCCAACGACAGAGGAGCCTGACGTTTGTCTACCAGCAGTTGATTCGCCGTTTAAACAAACCATGCGAGTCAAGGTCAGCTTAAGTGGACACGACCGAGTCCTGATTGTTGATACTGGTGCTCAAATTTCCGTTCTAACACACCCTGTGCCTGGCGTACCGATAGTACCGACCAAGATTCTCGCCTGGGGTGCCGATGGTCAGCCCATGCCCTTCCTTGGACCACAGCAATTGGAAGTGGTTATCGGACCCTTGAAGCTGACACATGCCTTCAGGATTTTTGCTCGCGATCATTCTGGACTAGACTTATTGGGTTTGGACTTACTTCGGAGAATTCCCGCTTCTATCCACCTAGATAGCTGCGAAGTAAGGATGAGACATCCCAAGACTGGACAGTCTGTGGTGATCAGTGAGGTGATAACTGGATATCTGTCACCTGCTCGACCCGTTCCAAGACCAGACGTTGCGCAACCAATGCGACCGCGAATTGCGATCGTTGGTGGCTCTAACGCTTTTGACACTGCTCACTTACTACGACCCGAAGACATAGAGGAACCCATGTCTGACGACTGCCCGATTTTGGACCCGTCGGAGGAATTTCCCTATCGAAGGATCTGGACAACCCGGTTCCTGATCTACTCACCAGTGCTGAAACAACAGCTGCAGCATTTACCGACGGAGGATCTCAACTATGTCAGCAGTATTCTCGCCAAGTATGAAGACCTGTTTCAGCGGCCTGACGCTCAGGGATGCTCTATGGAAGTCACCCATCGCATCGAAACAGGATCTCACCCGCCGATATACAAGAAACCCTATACCGTACCACATGCTCTACGACCTATCATTGAGGAGCAGTTGAACCAGATGCTGGCCGATCAAGTTATTGAGCCATCAACCAGCCCCTGGGGAGCACCAGTGGTACTGGTTAAAAAGAAGACGCCACCCGGACAAAGCCAAAAATACAGGTTTTGCACTGATTTCCGGGCACTCAATCATGCGACGAAAAGTGATGCATACCCGCTTCCCAACTTGACCGAGACACTTGAGTCTCTAGGCGGTAGCAAACTTTTCACGACTCTAGATCTCACAGCAGGCTACCATCAGATCGCCATAGCTGAAGAAGACCGAGAGAAGACGTCATTTACAACGCTGGGCCACACATTCCAGTACCGAAAGATGGCATTCGGCCTCAAAAATGCGCCGGCCACCTTCCAAAGGCTAATGAACTCAGTCCTGGAGGGACTTGTGGGCTCTTCCTGTCTAGTGTATCTCGACGACATTGTCGTATACGGACCGGATGTAGAGACTCACATGCTGAGATTACGACAAGTCTTGGAAAGGTTGAACCATGCAAACCTGAAGCTGAACTTAGCTAAGTGTACCTTCCTCAGTACACAGGTTAGTTACCTGGGCCACATCGTATCGGAAGAAGGACTTCGGATGGAACCATCGAAGATCTTGTGTGTGCAGAATTATCCCGTACCCAAAGATGCAACGCAGGTCCGTGCCTTTCTGGGCCTAGCTGGCTTTTACCGGAGGTTTGTCAGCGGGTTCTCGATGATCACCGCTCCTCTAACCCAGCTACTGCGCAAAGAAGCACCTTTCGAGTGGGGAAAGGATCAACAGCAAGCGTTTGAACACCTGAAGACGACCCTTCTCACTAGTCCAGTTTTGGCCTATCCTGATTTTGAGCTGCCATTTACCCTGTCAACTGATGCCTCCGGTATAGCTCTGGGCGCTGTACTCAGTCAGAACCACAACGGAGAGAATCACCCCATTGCTTTCGCGAGCCGAAAACTGAATCCTGCAGAGCAGCGATATTCCACTACCGAGAGAGAGCTCCTGGCAGTAGTGTGGGCGGTTTCTCACTTTCAGCCGTATCTGTTAGGACGCTGTTTCCGGTTGGAGACAGACCACCGAGCCCTAACCGCAGCCATGAACCTGAGGGATCCAACGCATCGAATCAGTCGCTGGATGCTACGCTTGTCGGAGTACGACTTTGAACCTGTCTACCGACCCGGCAGTCAGATGCAACATGTGGATGCCCTCAGCAGAGTGATTATCGCAAGCATCAGTACCTTCCAACTGACTAAGGAAATGTTGATATCGTCACAGCAAGTTGACCCCTGGATCTCGCAAGTCCAGCAGAATCCAGCGAAATGGTCCGCTCGCTTGGTAGACGGAGTTTGGATGGCATCAAAGGTAGTAGATACCGGTGAATTACTGGTTCCCTTAATTCCCGGCTCCCTTCGCCACCAAATCTTACAAGTGTGCCATGATAGCCCTTGGGCAGGACACCCAGGCATCGAAACTACCGACGCAACAGTACGAAGATACGGAGTTTGGCCTAAACTCACCGCGTACGTCAGAGACTACGTGAAATCTTGTGCTGTCTGCCAGAAAAGGAAAACACCAAACCGGCTGGACCCACCGATACAGCAACCGGAATTACCTACACGTCCTGGAGAGATCGTGGGGATCGACCACGTTGGGCCTCTCACGACACCCAACGGGGTTAGGTATCTGTTGACAGCAGTCGACCACTTCAGTAAATATGCTGAGGCTTATGTTGTTCCAAACACTACAGCAAAAGTCGTGGTTGACGTCCTGACCAAACAATACTTCCCCACCCATGGAGTTCCGGAAAAGCTCATTTCAGATCGAGGGACTGCATTCACAGCCGCTGTCACTCAAGAACTGTGTGCCGCTTGGGGTATAAAGAAGATCCAGACTACAGCATACCACCCCCAAAGCAATGGGATATGCGAGAGATTGCATCGGACCCTGGCCAACATCATCGCCAAGTTATCTCCACGGACAACTCTCTGGCAAGATGTATTGCCAATGGCCCTCGCAGTATATCGTAGCGCCCCACATGGAAGCACAGGATACACACCGAACCTCCTGCATCTAGGAAGAGAAGTACGATTACCTGTAGCCGCCGCCCTAGACCTGAGTTCTCCGTCCAGTCACGACCGAACATTTGAATATGTTAAGAGAGCTCAGAAGGCAGCAGCCAAGGCAATCAGGAAGGCCTGGTTGAAGCGATCGAGGATAGCCAATGCACGACGTACCCCGCGTTATTTCAACGTTGATGATCGGGTATACTTACGCCAAATGGTACCGCCACCAGGAGTGTCCTCGAAATTCTGGAGTCCCTGGATTGGACCCATGCGAGTGGTTAGACGTCTTTCTGAGGTAACTTACGAAGTGGCCGATCTCACCGACCGTTGCCAAGTCGTCCACCTCAGCCGTCTTAAACCTGCTTTTGAAAGAGGTGTGCCAGATGATGCGTGCATCACCCCGCCGATTGCGCCCATGCCAGATCGCCGACCCGAACCGATTCCTTGCAGCCAGGAGATGGATGACATCGTCGTCGAGGATGATGATACTTACCCGATGACCCGCTTTGCTGAAGCTCAGGAACCAGCATCGCCGAGCGAGAGTTCCCCTGAAGCACCACCAGCAGAAGAAAAGGATTCCCAGGAGACTGCGAAGAGTAGCGCCGAGATTGTCCCTCGTCAGCTGCGTAATCTTCCTCGGAAGGACTATCGTCATCTGCATTCGGGAAAACACTCGAAGAAGAACCTGAAACAAAAACAATGATTAAAACATTTATAAAAAAAAAAAAAAAAAAAAAAAAAAAAAAAAAAAAATTTTGAATACCTTTGAAAATTATTTTATTGTATGAATACTTACTTGTGTCCCTTTGTATACCTTTCTCCCGTCGACCTGTAGCGTTTCGTGAGCGCGCGCGCGACCGTTAGTAGGCCGACATTTCCCCTATTTCCCCAGATGTTTCACCCTACCAGTTGTCGAGTTATAAACCGTCGTTGAGGTAAAGTCACAACTAGGCCCCCACCATCTTGAGCCAGTCGTAACGAGTCACGTAGGATACACACACATACACCATATATGGCAACCCAGAAGTAACACGCACACCCGTAGTACTAACCCTTACAAAGTTTGTCAGTAGCATTAACACCAAAGTTGTCAGTAGAGCTAAGAAAGTGGGTAGACGAAGTGCTAATGTAGGAAGTGGATGTGTTACAGACGGTGTTCTACAATGCCGAAAGACTTACGTGCAATGGTTACGGAAGTCGAGAGGAGCTTTGAGGAGCCGAGTCGAGATGAGAGTTCAATGGACGAGTCCCCAGTGGCCCGAATGTTGCCACGCCCCAGCGTTAGTCAGCCAAGAGTTAGTGAGGTGAATCAAGGAGAAGTGGACATTGAGAAAGAGTGGACAATTTTGGAGAGTGGTGTCGATATGATGTATCGCGCAACGAACACCGAGGATCGCGTGAACGGATGGTATCGCTACGCCAGCGCGGTGAAAGTTTTGAAGGAATGGACGCGTCAGAAGCAGGCGATGGTTAGTCCCGTTGTCGATGTAAACACCCTTGCGATCGAAATAGCCCGCAGAATCCGTCAGCCACCAGTCAAACTGCCCACACCCGGAGAGTTCGCCAACGCAGTTGTCGAGAGGATGAAGGAGCAGCTGCCAGAAAACCCAGTCCCCCAGAACTTGGCCGCAGACATTGCAGAGCTGGTCAGTCAGCGCCAGGCCCCAGCATACTCACCAATCCATGATGCCACAGCTCTCGCCGCAGCAGTCATTGAGAAGTTGAGAGGAGAAGTCAACCTTACGCTGCGCCAGCCTGACCCACCTGCAGTCGAACCGCTAGTTCCCATGGATCAACCCGAGGAGGACGTTGACCCAGAATCCGATCTTGAGCAGGAAGAACCAGAGGATGCACCAGAGGAAGCATCGCATACCGAAGACAGCGACCACCCGTTCCAGAGAAGAGTCTGCGTGGCGTGTGGCAAACCAAGAGCCCACAACTCACGATTATGGTGCGAGGCATGTCGTGCGTTTCTACGAAGATCCAAGAAAGCAGCAGCCGAAGGAAATCCCATCCGCTGCAATGACTCACGCCACCGCCACCAACCAGACGTCACCAACTGTCGAGGCTGCCGATTGCAACACCTGCAGTCCCTGGACACTAAAGCAAGCCAATCGGAGGATGGAGATTGCGCCTCTGAGGACATCGGCTTTCCGAGGGGAGGGGAGTGTGACCGAAGGATTTCGCCCCTTCGGATCACGATGCGACCTTCCAGCAACACTTGCAAGCGGGCTCGCCCTCGTTCCGCCGGTTCGCCGCCTGCAGCGCTACCGTCAACCTCGGCCGAGTTACCAATGCCGCCACCAGCCGCGCCACCTACGGCTCCCCCACCACCTGCGCATGCGCGTGATCGTCGCCTCGCCCCTCCCAAATCGAGGACCCCTTCTGCAGCTCGCCCCTCTCATCAGTTGAGACAAGTTCCTTGAGCAGACCAGTTTGTGGAGAGTACAAGCCTGCCGAGACTGGGGCCCCCCGATCAACCTGCGTCCACCTCCTTGAATTTCGCTCGACTCAAGACTTCCACTTCGACTCTTCGGACTGCCAGACTTCAAGACTGCACCTACCCAACACGAACTCTCACTGGTAGGAATGAACATTCTTCTTCTTTTGTAAAATATTCCTTCATCAAGTGCACACCAAGTTATCACTTCCCGTAGTAGGCGTACAGGCGCGTAGGAACCTGCCAATAGCTCAAAGACTGATAATCATTTTCCTAGTTTAATAAGTTTTCTATTTCTTGTAAAGATTGATAATAATAAGTTGTATTTTGTGCCTAATTTTGATAAACACGTGGCGTCCACCTTGGCGTCCACCTTCGGTGTCCACCTTCAGTGCCCACCACTCATTTTTGCTAAAGTCGACAAACCTTTACCAGTTACCAAGTAGTAGTCAAGCAAATAGTAGGACAATTACTATACATAAAGTACTTGTTGGTATACTTTGTTTATTTTAAATATATTTCACGTACGGAAGTACTTACACATTTTTCTGACTTCTCCCTTGACCAGGTACAACACTAAAGTAAAGTCATTCAATAGTTTGCTTACAGTAAATTCACTTTCTTTTGCATAATAACTAATTAACGTAACTTCACTTGCATTAACTTAACTTCATTTTATTCTTCAACTTAACTTCAACTAGTTCAATACTAGTTCCTACTTCATAAGTAGGTGGTGGCAGCTCTACATATCCAGGGTACTTACATTCAGCTAAGGTAAGTCAGATCCGCATACAATAATCATAAACATAGTCCTTGAAGATTCTTTATTAGATTCTATCTTAGTTTCTGACAGAGAGTCTTCTGCTCCCTGTGAGGGTTCCCATAGTGATAAATGGGGTTACACTACTATATTACTATTACCAAAGTACTGATGACTAAAGTAAAGTACCTAACCTACATTATTTATTTTTACCGGTAATGAAATGCCGATGTCCCATGATGCCATAAACAAGCTAGGATTGGGACTACTGAAAATCTCCCTCTTATATCGCGATTGATCCTCTCCAGCCACCTAAGTAGGTACTCTTCTTTTTTTTCAGTTCGTTCTCGTCTATCCACACTAGTTAGTGTTGATTATTTATCACTTCCGGCCAACCAAAATTAATGAAATACCGTTTCAGCGTAGGGATGAGCAACCTACCACCGTACAAATTGGCATAATTATGAAAAAACTCGGATGAACCCGTATTATCACTTTGTTTACAACCGGCGGGGACACAAACTGGTCACCTTTGAGCGAGAGTCGAATAATCGATCGTCGATACATCGATTCTGTGTGACGTCATTGTTTAGACCCAGTGGCTTCTAATCGATTCTACAAACAGGCAAACAAAGAAGGAGGAGGGTGTTTCATACAATACTGTTTTTAAATTCTTAATAACTTATCGTCCTTTAATTTTCAATATTAATTTATTCTAAGGATGGTCTTGAAACGACGAAATTGTAATATAATTAATCGAGAGTCGAATAATCGATCGTCGATACATCGATTGTGTGTGACGTCACTGTGTAGACCGAGTGGCTTCTAATCGATTCTACAAACAGGCAAACAAAGAAGGAGGAGGGTGTTTCATACAATACTGTTTTTATATTCTTAATAACTTATCGTCCTTTAATTTTCAATATTAATTTATTCTAAGGAGGGTCTTGAAACGACGAAATTATAATATAATTAATCGAGAGTCGAATAATCGATCGTCGATACATCGATTGTGTGTGACGTCACTGTTTAGACCGAGTGGCTTCTAATCGATTCTACAAACATGCAAACATATTTCCCGGAAAAAGAGAAGGAGGAGGCTGTTTCAAGTGTTTCATACAATTCAAAAGTCCCAAATCGGGTCCCAAAAATAGGCCAGGTACCTATTTATTAAAATTTTAATAATTTATCGTCCTTTAATTTTCTATTAATTTCCAGAGGAAATAGCCGAGAAATTAAGAAACCACTTCAGATTTGAACGAATGTTACTTTTATTAGAACCACGAGAACAGTTTATAAAACAGAACACAATAATGCTACAAAACTCCGCATGGAACGCTAGTTGTTCCTTCAAGTATGGAAGTACATGGATGTTACAGAAGTGTAGTATCATTGTACATGGAAGATACATGGATTGTATATAATTTAACACCCCACCTCAATCATGATACTTCCAGCCAAAAAAGATAAGTATGGGTGATATCCGTGAGACTCAATTTAACCTACCTAAGGTTATCAAACCTAACCTTCTCAGCTGACCCGATCAGCTGGTCGTGAAAGGGCGCCATTTTGACTCGCTGTCAACAAAGTCATTATATTTACATACCAAATAGGTCCTATTTCTTGGTATGCAAACGGAATGATAGTGGTAGGTATATTCATTATTTTCTTCTTTCTATTCTTTTGAAAAAAATATGTAATCGTAAGTAGCGATCAGATTGCAAACAGCTGATACAGACACTGAGGGGTCTTGACACAAAGAACAGGGAGATGACAGGTGTCAACTGTCATGCTAACAAGCAAACCAGGCTGACACAAACATTAGTGTCAATTAAAAACTCTCGAAATAAGTTTTTCAGAATGAAAATTTGAATATTTATTCGTCACATTGAACAAACGTATTACTACTTGGATACCTATTTACATGGAGAACTGGAGACAAGTGCCTATTTACATCCTTTTCTGACCCTACATTGTGATATGAAACCTTCCTACCTTTTGATGATTTTGATCGTATTCACCTTTAGAACGTACCTAGTGAACACCAGAAACCCAGATTTTCGAGCGTTCTTACTGCATTTTTTTGGGTCTCAAACATAACAACTACCTACCGATTTTGCAGTGGCTCTCTGTCTCCTTGTTCATCGTTTGTCCAACAACATATCTCTGGATAGTTTAGAGGAGGTGTTTTGTTTCTACCTATCACGGAAGTACAGACTTTCACAAACAAGGAAGTACAGATCAAACCTACTACCATAGATATAGTGATATACGGACTTACAGACAACTAACTGCTAAAGACGGTATTTTTCAAAGGTAAATGTCATAAATGTTGCACCTACGAACTTCTTTTCTTGAAACCTCAAATTGTACCTACTTATGTGAACTGATATTCTGTTTATTGTAGATCTGTAGTTAGGTGTGTTGATAGATACCTACTCACTTAGAGTACCAGAGACAAGTGCCTATTTACATCCCAATCTGACCTTAGATTGCAATATAAAACGTTCCTACCTTCTGATGGTTGATCGTATTCGCCTTTAGAAAGTACCTAGTGAACACCACAAACCTAGATTTTCCAGAGTTCTCAATGCATTTTTTTGGGTCTCGTCTAAGTAATAACTACCGATTATTCAGTAGCTACCTATCTACTGGTTCATTAGTTGTCCAACGACATATCTTTAGATAATTTAGACCAAGTGTTTTGTTTCTACCTACCACGCACATACAGACTTTCACAAACAGGGAAGTAGTACAGATCAATCCTACTATGATTGATACACGAACTTATAGACGCAACAACTAAATGCAGATATCCATAATGAACCACATCCCTACCATTATTAGAAAAGAAGGTATTTTTCAAAGGTAAACTTCATATTGTACTATTGTAACTTCTTTCCTTGAAACCCTAAATGGTACTTACTTACGTGAGCTGACTCCCATTGTCTGTTTATTGTAGATCTGTAGTTAGGTGTGTTGATATAATGGAATAATGTACAACATTCAATGAAAAACACGGAATTTATTCAGAAATTTCATTGTACATTGAAACAATATACAATTCGCACAGAATTAACAATAGGTAGTACCTACACCATGAACTTGATGTGAAGATTACAGAATTTTCGTGATGAGCAGTTGGTTTCGAGAGGTGAACAACATGATATTTCCCGGGGAAACAAACAAATACCTAACTGATGAAAAAGAAAACTTGTACAAATGAAAGCTGAAATTGAGAACCACAACTCGGGATACGAGAGACGAACGACAGCACAAAACACAAGTGGAACTAGACACTGGTTTTGAGAGGTGAAAAACGTGATATTTCCCGGGGAAACAAACTGATGTACTGATGAAAAAAGAAAACTGTTGTACAAATGAAAGCACAACCTCAACACACACGATACGGGAGTCGAACGACAACACAAGTGGAACTAGATAATTTGAAGCTGGTTATAAAAGTGTCAGTTCATCGAAAATCATGGTTGTTAGGAATGCTGGGAAGCAGCGACGCCAAAAGGCTGATATCCTTCTTTTTTCGGAAAGTTTCTTGTCTTTCCACACTGTTTCTAATCACTTTTGGCAAACCAAAAAATTAAATACCGATTCCGGGACGAGAAGAGCAACTAATAACCGCACAGATTGGCATGATGAAAAACCTTCTTTGTTTACAAGGGAGTCGACATGGCCGCCTTTCAGCGAGATTAGTCTTCTTCTTCTTCATCTTCTTCTTCCTACATCCATCTGTGTGACGTCACACGGATAAAACGAATACACACTGGAATGTGAGGTTACAAAATGGTTATAAATATAAACAAACAACGTTCACAACGATATTACATGACAAAATGAGATTAGGTACGATGAAACATAATTACATTGAAATAGACAAAATCAAATACTCATTTAACATTTATCAACGCAATTTTTCTTTCTCAAGTATTCAAATGACTGTTTGTCCAACCCCTTAGTAAGTATATCCGCATTTTGCTCTGAAGTTGGTATATAAGCAAGTTTTATGACACCTTCGTTGATTTTCTCTCGAATAAAATGGTATTTAATATCTATGTGTTTTATTCTTTTGCAATTTTCCCGGTTTCGAGCTAGATGTATACAGGACTGGTTGTCTTCGAATAGTAAAACATTTTCTGACTTGAGACCCAAATCATTGATAATCCCGCTCAAAGAGACTGCCTCACAGACAGCAGAACTTAAAGCAACATACTCTGCTTCTGTGGAGGATAAAGATACAGTGGTTTGTTTCTTTGTGGCCCATGAAACGACGTTTCCACAGGCATACATACAGTACCCGGAAACTGATCTCCTATCATCAATGTCACCGGCCCAGTCCGCATCAACGAATCCAGTTATTACATTTTCACAATCCTTCAAGGAATAAAGAAGACCGAGATCCGAACTTCCTCTGATGTACCTCAGCACTCTTTTCAAATAGTTCCAGTGTTCTAATGTAGGTGACTCCTGGTACCGACTGAAGAAATTGATCGCAAAACATAAGTCAGGCCTAGATCCGATCATGAGATACATTATGGAACCTATAAGTTCACGATATGGTTTGTCCAACCTTTCGTGGGTTTTGTTCACGTTCAGCTTTAAATTCTTCTCAACGGGTGTTCCAATGGGTTTACAAGTATCCATTCCAAACTTAGCCAATAGTCTCTCAATGTAATCCTTCTGATGAATTTTCATTGTTTTGTTATTGCGATCTCTCTCAACAGTTAGCCCCAGGAAGTTTCTAACTTCACCTAGATCAGACATTTCAAAATGCCTTCTAAGCTCAGTTTTGAAATGTTCTATTTCAATCAAATTATTTCCTATGATCAAAAGATCATCTACGAATAAAAATACGTATAGTTTGTAATTATTTCCCAATTTGATATACAAACAAGTGTCATGTTTTGAATTTATGAACTTTTCAGCTATCATAAATTCGTTAAACCGCTCATTCCACCTCTTAGGAGCTTGCTTAAGCCCATATATGGCTTTATTTAGCTTGCACACTTTGAGCCTATTAAATAGGTCTTCAGGGAGATTCATATAAATTTCTTCCTCAAGAAGACCATGCAAAAACGCTGTTTTCACATCCATTTGGAAGATTTCAAGATTCTCGCGGTTTGACAGGGACAACAGAATCCTCAGAGTTGATAGTTTACCAACAGGTGAATAGGTTTCACTGTAATTATCAGTTTGAAATCCCTTAGCTACTAGCCTAGCTTTATATCGCTTACCTCCTCCTAATTCATCTTTTATCCTAAACACCCATCGACTATCTACCACTTCTGCATTAGTAGGACGATCCACTACTGTCCAAGTTTCATGAATTCTATGTGAGTTAAGCTCCTCCTTTACTGCCCGTTCCCATTCATCCCCATCAGTTCTTCCCTTAGCCTCCTTCAATGTTTTTGGACATGGGTTCACCATCTCCTGACCGAATAGAGCGAGATGAGAGCAATCGAAGTCATTGAGCCAACTAGGCATTTTTCTATCTCGTTTCAATTTATCCTTACTAGAACTGGTCTCGACATTTTTAGTGATGATGTCTGAATTTAAGTCTTCCATATTTTCCTGGACTCCATGATCCAAACTGAACCCCTGCCGTTTTCGTCGAATATTACGTCCCTAGCTCTGACTACTTCCCGCTTAGAACTGTCCCATAGTTGGTATCCGTTGTTGCAATACCCCACCATAATTAATTTACGCGACTTACTGTCAAATTTGCTTGTTCTATGCTCTTTAGGTACATGCACAAAAGCGTTACTCCCGAAAATTCTTAATTTTTCATAGTTGGGGTCTTTATTATACCATAATTTAGCTGGTATTTTGTTTTCTACTGTTGGTAGTCTGTTAATAGTATAGCAAGCATGATATACAGCTAGCCCCCACATATCTTTAGGTAGACCACTATCAGCTAACAAGGTCCTGGCCTTCTCTACTAAGTATCTACCATATTTTTCACTTTTGCCATTTTGTTCTGGAGTGTACCCAATAGTAGGTTCTACTGTGATTCCCTCATTAGTGCAAAAAGATCCAAATTCTTTTGAAAAATATTCCCTTCCATTGTCACATCTCAATCGGGACAATTTACTACCAAATTTTGCATTAGTCATATTTACATAATGCTTGAAACATTTAACCACTTCCGACTTTTGTTCTAACAAATAAATCACACTAAAATGACTATAGTCGTCTGTAAACGTCAAGATATACTTCTTGGAATCATAGGTCATTGGAGAAATGGGTCCAATTATATCAGAATGAACCAGATCCAAGATTCTGGATGCGTCTGGTTTATGAGTCCTAAAAGGCAATCTAGTCTGTCTTCCTTTAAGGCAGCTCTCGCACAAAATTTCAACTGAACTTGCACCATTAGAGTTTGATACATACCCCTCTTTCACCAAATAATTCAACTTATCTTTGGATACATGCCCTAGACGTCTATGTAACAGTAGCAATCCTTCATCTACAGAATAAGCCCTGTGAGCCGAGTGCTCTGATTTCAGTTCAAGAACTACTTTGAAAAGCTTTCCAACCTTCTCACCAGTTACTACAGTTTGGCCTTCTTTCAAGAAAGTAACTTGATCTTCATGAAATCTTACTTCTAGACCATTACCTACCGCTTTACTAACAGATAGTAGGTTACACCTAAGATTTGGTACAAAGAGAACATTTTTTATTTTACATTTTTTAGTTACTATGGTACCAACCCTGGTTGCTGTCAGAATCTGGTCTTCTTTGGCTACCTGTATCTTGATAGGATTCTTCAACTCGATTGATCCTCCATTGAGAAGAGACTCGTTGTTCACCAGATGATCACTAGCTCCACTGTCGACTGTCAGCTCTATAGTTTCTGACTCCATGACGTGATCCAAGTTCGTTTTTCGGTCCAACACAAAAGCAACTACATCGTCGTCAGATTCATTGTCTTTGAAAGTGTTGTGGGCTGTCGTCTTTTCCATATGTTGTGCTACTTCTTTATCTTGCTTCTTATTGAACCAACAATCAATTTGTTTGTGTCCCTTCTTACCGCACTGTCTGCATGAGTAAGGAAAGGGCTGTTTTCCACCTGTTTTCTGAGAGGAGTTTCCAGAGAATGCAGTAGATGATGGCGTTCCTTTTTCAGGATCTTCTCGTTTACTTGGTTCATCCCGTTTCCCCTTATCGACTTCCTGGCTCTTTCTCTTTCTAAATTCATCTCGAAGACGGTTCTTGATAAAGTCATAGTCAATAGACTCTGTTGTCAATGTTTCAATAGCTGTGACAACCATGTCATAGGATTTTGGCATGGACATTAAGAGTAAGCATACGATTTCAGTGTCTTCGGGATTGGCTCCAGATGACCGTAGTTCTCTCACTAACCTCTCAAATTTCAGTAGGTGATCACCCAAATCGTCCTTTTCGTTGTACTTCAACGAAAGTAGTTGTTTTCGCAGATACAGTTGCGTGGCAACTCCTTTCTTCACGAAGTTTACCTCCAGAACTTGTAAGATTTCTGCCGCTGTACGACAGTCTTTGATGTACTCAAGGTGACTGTCAGCTATGCAAGGCACGATTAGTGCTTTGGCCTTCCTGTCGTTTTCCTGGAACTGCTCCTGGCGTTTGTCCTTTTTGTGAAGTACTTCTTGTTTCAATACATGTTCCAATACACCAGCTTCATCAAGCTTAATTTTTATCCGAAACAGCCAATTGTTGAAGTCTCCGCCAGAAAATGGCACAATTCCATATTTATTGGGTACACCTTCCGACATAGCTAACCTCTTCCCTCGCGTCTTCTTTCATCCAACAATATCACTGCAATCTGGGATCCAATCTTCTTGATTCTCGACTATGCTGAGCCGATAACCTATTAATTTCCAGAGGAAATAGCCGAGAAATTAAGAAACCACTTCAGATTTGAACGAATGTTACTTTTATTAGAACCACGAGAACAGTTTATAAAACAGAACACAATAATGCTACAAAACTCCGCATGGAACGCTAGTTGTTCCTTCAAGTATGGAAGTACATGGATGTTACAGAAGTGTAGTATCATTGTACATGGAAGATACATGGATTGTATATAATTTAACATTTTCAATATTAATTTATTCTAAGGATGGTCTTGAAACGAAGAAATGGTAATATAATTATTTGTAAATTCCGAGCGAAATTGATCAAAAGAGACTAGGAGGCAGGTAATATAAAGTTTAGATCAGTATCCTAGAAAATAGGTAATGTAAAATTCCGTTTTTGCAACTGTATAGTGAGAAATACTCTGGAAATGACCTTAGATTATGAAAATCTTGATTAGATTTTCGAATCAATTACATGAACGAAAAGAATACCGAAAAGCGTGTTGAATGATAAAGAAAGAGCGGGAAAGTTACTCAAATGCCCCTTGCGACATCTTGCGGATTAGTTCCTGCAGGTTGACGAGACAAGATTTTACGCGGGAACCACTTCTTCGAACATGTGTCTTTGTACCGGAGAGCTGACTCTTGAAATAGTAGTTAATTAGTAGTTTTTTGCCTGGGTATTTATCGATTTATCCCCGAGGGACTTATAGGAGAAATCCTTAGCAACTTGAAGCATCCATCATCCATCTATTTTAAACATTTTTCGATACCTACTGTGCATATCCAATTTTATAGTGTCCCTAGGTAACTTGTTTGAACACTAATTGATTACCTAGGTATTTATCATGTCTCGATGATACCTAAGTTGAAGTAAATAGCTGCTAGCTGAGCCACTGGTGCACCTTCCTTGGTAAATTTTATAAACTAAACTCATCTCGAAAATTGAACTCAACTAACCTGTAATCACGTGAATGAGTTTTTTTGGATCCGTCAGTAAGGAGTGACCAACGTGTGACCCAAAGCTACGATAAAATGGTATTTATAACCAGAATTTTATCGAGAGGAGTTGGAAAAATATCGTTCAGACAATGCTGTAATGGGGGTAAGCATGGATGGTAGATGGACCATCTAAAAGGCTAATTTACCTAGATAAAATGTACATTAGATAAAAAGGATGTTGCTTGTTATTACAATACTCCACGTGATTCATATCACGAGTCTCGTACTCGGATCATACCATCAACACCAACGTCCAATAATTGGAATTATTTCGACCTTGATGTACCTAGTGTTGTTTATTTTTCATTGATTTATCAATTTTCTTTATCAAACCCCTCTCCACACGTACCTTTTTGTTAGAGGTGTGTCGGTACAGCTGTACCGGGACTGTGGAACCGAGTATCAGGTTGGAACGGTTCCACGCAGTGACAAAAACTCGACCCTTACCGGTCCAGTTCCACGGACTGATAAGATATCTTAAGATGTCTCTGGACCGGGAAGAGAATCTTTTCTATCGGTCCAGTTCCATCCTCACCAATCAGAATGATCTGATCAATCATCTCATCAATCTGATCATTCTGATTGGTGAAGATGGAACTGGACCGGTAAGGATGTAACCGGACCGATAAGATATCATAGAGAATGGTTCAATGGCTCTGGACCGGTAAGCATGGATCTTGTTCTCAGTTCTGTTCCATGTTGTACCTGGAAGCGCCCTTACTACTTCCATGGACTGAGAATGTTCATGGAATGGCTCTTGAGCGGGAAGTTAGGTATCTTATGGACCATGGACCTAGTATCCATACTAGGAGTATACTAGTATGGGATACTAGGTCCATGTTATGGACAGGTTAGCATGGAAGTTGTCTCCAGTTTTATTAATTTATTATTGTCATGTTAAGTTCTTAAACTGCAACGTCATAATTCTTTCCTTGAATTGTTTGGTAACTATTATTTATAATAAATTGCCTCTTTTGTAACACTTGTTCAAATTCCTTCCTTTTAGCGAATTGTCAAGGAAAATGATGCTAATTGTATTGCAAGTTGAGATCATAAGCATGGAAGAAGGACGATAGGGATTTGACTGCCTGCTTCATCCATGCCATGTGAGTGGGATTTGATCGCCTGTATCGGTAATGGAACTGTACCGGTAATTTGGAACGGTTACATCTTTGTCACCGTAACCGTTGGAACCGTTCCAGGGAAATACCTGGACCGACACACCCCTACTTTTTGTATCGAGCTCGCTCATTGGTTGAGAACGAACGAGTTGACGTCACGTTTTTTCGTAACCTTCCCGTCTTATCACATTTCTCCATTCTTATCAGCGGGATCCACCTTATCCGGTAGCTTTCTTTTCTAGGACATTCTATTTTCTATTCTACTGCCTCTAATTGTTATCCTATACTGGTGAAATTACTTCGGTCAAATAAGTACAGAATTTGTGTTTTTTCGAGGTACTAAACTCAAGATGGAGTCTGGCGCGAAGTATCGAGTTGTCATGGTGAGGCACGGAGAGAGCGAATGGAACGAGAAGAACTTATTTTGCGGCTGGTACGATGCTGATCTCAGTGAAAAAGGTAACAAAAAGCTACAGCTAGAGAACTTAGGGTAAGTTGGAAGGTGCATGTTCGTACCTAATTACACTTCGAGTACTCTGCCGTGCTAAGCCAGAAAGTCGTAACGTGAAAATTTGACCAAATTGAGTTATTGGTACTCGGGGGTTTTGAGGGTCTATTTTTATCGATTTTCAGATTTTTAGAGTCGTATCTCCATTAGAAATCTCTCAAACAGGCCTCCCGATTTTTGCGTTAAGGCGTGTTAACTTGATTTTGCTAAGAAACTAGTCGTATCAAAGCGATTCAGAAGAAGAAAACTCGTATCTTGACACTGATAAGGGAATCAGCGATACGACTTCTTGCGTTCTGAATCGGCATGATACGATTTTTTGCCTCTGAAAACACGGAATTATGTTGTGACTTTGCGTGAATAAACGTTTATTTTAATTGATTCAGCTGGTTTTTCTCACACTCTGAACAGAGATATGAAATGCGATTGACTGAGCCAAGAAGGATGACAAAATAATTAAGGTGAAATGGTTTTCTTGATTTGAAGATACCTAATCATAAAGTTTCAGGAATTAAAATGTTCTTAGCATTTCAAAGTCTCATGGTTGCATATTCAGAGCAGAATAGTCGTAACTTCGGGTTTACGAGAGCGTAAACTCGTATCATAATTTTTTGACAATTTACACTCAAAAATGTTCAATTGTGACGCCAGAAATCGATTCGGCTACTAATTTCCGTCAAGGAAAACCATTACTTGTGGTGAAAGGAGGAAAAATAATCCCGCGAAAGAGTTGTTTCGCCACAAAACCGTCGTTTTCCCGAAAGTTGGGTGAAGTCGAGATGTGTAACAATATAGGTTGAATTTCAGATTGAAATTCACCTAATTGTTCATAAGTTAGTCAGAGGAGGGTGACGACCCTACCCCTTCAAACCAGTGATTAGATTAATCAGCCGGCCTGAAGAGAATATCGATTCATATCTCTATGAATCAAATATCCTCCTAGGCGTAGCTCCAACAAATCGGGAACAAACCAAATCGGTTTGCCCCTTCTGTAAAAGTAGGATCGTCACACTCCCCTCCCTAAAACATACTTCTGGGTTTCAAACAGAAGTATGTTTGAAAACAAGTCAAAGGGACTGAAAATAGTATGAAGCCCAGGAAAGGACGTCTGGAAGCTTCAAGGGAATTCCTCCATCGTAATGGTACTATTGCAAAAGAAGAAGAATGCCACGAATGGGTCATTTATGCCACGAATGGGCCATTTATACATATAATAATAAATCAATGGAACTGAGGAGAAAGCAAACTAAATAAAGAATACGAACGACGAAACATTCAAGTGAAATGATTGAAAAGGCAAATGCAGAAAAGGCTTATATAAAAGAAAAACGTAATTGAAATTAATAAAATGCCAGATTGGCAAAGCCTAACAAGGGAATGAGTTTTATTGCCGGATTGGCGAAGTTTAATGAATGAATTTAATTGCTGGATTGGTTAAGTATAATAAGGGAATGAATTTAATATAGAGATTCCTTCTGGATATCTCTTTGGGTAATTCCTTCTGGAATACTCAAGAAAAATTGGAGGGGAAATGATGAAATAAATTCAGTGCATTTCCACCTAATCACGCTCTGCTACCGTGTAACAATATAGGTTGATTTTCAGATTGAAATTCACCTAATTGTTCATAAGTTAGTCAGAGGAGGGTGACGACCCTACCCCTTCAAACCAGTGATTAGATTAATCAGCCGGCCTGAAGAGAAAATCGATTCATATCTCTATGAATCAAATATCCCCCTAGGCGTAGCTCCAACAAATCGGGAACAAACCAAATCGGTTTGCCCCTTCTGTAAAAGTAGGATCGTCACAGATGCGACTTTCTGGCTTAGCACGGCAGTACTCTCCTGCCTGTATGAAAGAGTTTTCAGTATGTACGTACCATCCGTAGGTACCTCACAATGTACAAAATCTAATTTCAATTATGAAAAGCAGCATGAAAAGCAAAAATCATCAAACTACCGAACGTAGAATGGAGTAAGTCGCTAAAAGCGTGTAGGTAAGAAGTAATTACTTCGAGTAAGTACTCATCTGATATATTCAAAGGTTATAGCCTGTCTGATAAGAATTAGAAGATTATGGAAAAATCTCCGTAAATAGCATTACTCTAGAATGCTAGAGAGAATCTCCAGAATGGCAACAGCCGGATAACTTGGGTAAGAGTAGGCAAGTATAGCGCGAAGACAAATTACCTATTTCGTATACTTACCTAGTTTTCAGTACCGAAGACCTTCATTCGCTAATCTGGGATGGACGTAAGGAGGAATATAACTAGAGCTCGGAAAATATGCACGAAAATTTCCCGAAAATATGCACCGGAAACTGGAAAAATATGCATTTGCCCTTAAAACTGCATACGACTTTGGAATTTCAGTATTTTAAGAAAGGATGTTCCGTATTATTACATTTTTTTAAACCCTTTTTTGTCCTAGAGAAAAGTTATGAAGCATCAGGTAAAGTAAACAAGCAATTCAAAAAATCAGTTATTCATTTTTTATTTACTTTTATACATTTATATGAACTAGGTATAAAATGTAAAGATGAACTACCTATTTGGACAACATTTACACGCTCCAAATTATCAGGTGTAAAACAGTGTCTCCTGTCACTTAAAATTTCTTTCGGTACTTGAGTATTAAACGGAGGCCACCATTACGAAACGCGCCGCGGCACTTATAGAAGGTTAAATTGTTATAGATGTTGTAGTAGAACTATTCTAGTATTGTTGTGAGTCGAGCGTTATCAGATGAGTCATGGTTTGAATAGCTATTTGGCAGAATACATGTGGCAATCTGATGTGACTGCTAGCGGCGGCGACGCTTTCAACTCCATCCTGACCGACATTGCTGCGTTCTGGGTTGCACAACGTCAGAACACATGTATTCTGCCAAATAGCTATCCAAATCATGACTCATCTGATAACGCTCGACTCACAACAATACTAGAATAGTTCTACTACAACATCTATAACAATTTAACCTTCTATAAGTGCCGCGGCGCGTTTCGTAATGGTGGCCTCCGTTTAATACTCAAGTACCTTTCTTTCAATGCAGAAAACCAGAATAAAAATCCAGAATACGCAAAAAACTGGTAAAATATGCTGCAAATTATGCAAAAATCCCCAAAATGACCAAAAAATGCAAAAAAACCCAAAATTACCGAAATTGCAAAAATATGCAATTTCAATTTAAACCACCGCATACCCTTCAGAAACCTTCAAGAAACGTTCAAATACAAAGATATACCGCATAATAAAATATATGCAAATTCTGAGCTCTAAATATAACAGTCAGACAATCATAGTGGCCTCCATTATGGTCCTCCAGTCGCGCCAGTTCTTGAGGATCCTTCATCCTCTACCCCAGGAACTCCATCACCTTGAGTGGTACGATGGCTGACTGATAGTGTCAGTGACGACAACAAAAACGTTGTCGCTGGTCCATGGTCTTGTACAAAGAACTAGCCACGTCAATTCAAGACAGTGGGCATACGCTTGCATATATCTGCCAAAGTTCGTCTACGTTTAGTGGATGCCTTAGGAGGTCTTGAATTGATGATTCGAAGCTGGTATGAAGGATAGTGTACTGGGATGATGTGGCCTCTCAGTGTCTAGTTCAGTGGTTGAGAACATGATCGACGTCGGCAACCTGTTCTAGCAAGCACCAAATCCAGAATGGTGGTCGATGTCTCATCAGGTTTCTGAAATACGAGGTGTTACCTTACCTGATTAACATTCGATTAATGGTTATGATGAACCCTCATAAATTCGTCTAGGATGTACCATGGAGGATCTGTGGGTCTTCAGAAATAGTTCAGTCCAGTCTTCGATCTCTTAAGTTTTCATCGTTTTGCCATTTTCAACAATCAGAAACGCCCTTTTCAAATATTTTCAATAATAAATATTTTCAAATACCTGGTCCTGGTAAGTGGCCAGATATTTGCTTGGTGGTTGATCAGTCTATCCAGCAACCAGTTTACCCGTACTGCCAGCCAAAATTGAGAGTTTTTGGTGCCAAAATCTGACGGGCCCCGTTTGGAGGAGGCTAGCGCGAGCAACAGAGGATGCTACCCACTTGAAGGAGGAAGCCCGTTAACTTTGGACAGGGGGGGAAGGGAGGCGCTCGTGACGGTGGGCCTCTAGGAACGGGTGACTGTCGGGGGCACCCTTTCATCGTCGCCCCCTGTTGTCAGGAGGCAAATTCATCATCACCCGCGAACTCCGTGCTTTGTGAAGAGGTTCCACGGGCCCATTAGTGGTTGCCAAAAACTCTCTAGTATCTCTGAAAATGGATGTATGAGCTTAGGGATAGTAGTGAGTTGTCTGACATGCAGCGCTTTCTGTTGGGTGGTTTGGAACTTTTCTGTTCTCCAGCTTGAAATGTCGTTCTTTTTCCGCTTTTCCTTCTCTTCTACTCAATTATATTATTCAAGTATTTATTTCTAAATAATTTGACATATTCCATCCACAGGCAACAAAGAAGCTCAGCAAGCTGCCGAGACGTTGAAAAAATTCGGCTACAAATTCGACGTCGCGTTCACATCCGTGCTTAAAAGGGCGAACATCACCTTGGATTACATCCTCGACGGTTTGGGCCAGAAAAACATCCCCATCCAGAAGACATGGAGGCTCAACGAGCGTCATTACGGCGGCCTCACAGGCCTCAACAAGTCGGAAACAGCAGCCAAGTACGGAGAAGCTCAGGTAGTTTATTTCAACGTAAATTTCAAATTTATTTGGCTTGCGTGAGCACATCGATAGCGGCGCTCCAAGGAGAGTAACTATGGTGAGCCACGAGTGTCTTGCCACAGCTAGTTGATAAGCAGAAACATTCAAAGTTGGTAGAAGCAGGCAATTCTCTCTTAGTTGTGGAATCAGTCTCGGAATGTTTTGAATCGAATGATTCAATGACTTTTTTAGCTCTTTACTTCATTGCACCAATCCTAGAAGAAAATTTACTTTAACACGTTCAGTGCGTATGAACAAAACCAACCCACCCCACCAGGCGGATTGGTGTTTTTTTCATAAATCTGACCGAAATGGTTCCAATATTAGTATTTTATAGGTAATTAATCTTAATAGTCGAATTTGATTAAATTTTGCTCATCACGCACCATGTGCGTGATACGCCTGGTGAGAGTGATCACAGATTTTCTGAGGAACGGCGCCGGCTTGGGTCTAATAGGAAAATCGTGTATTATAAGGTTCGTTTGGAAAATACCCATAGAAATAGAAACAAGAAATGTTGGTATCAGTATTTTTATTGGGTTGGTTCCATAAATATCTACTCCATCAGCAAAAATACACGTCATGGTTCATACAATAGGTATCTCTTACCTACCTTGTCGGAAGAAAATATGTATCAATGACTATATTTATGGTAAGTATCAGTCCAATAATATATGTCAATCACATACAAGAAAATATCAATCACAATCAAATGTCAATAAAGGAAATATAAATCTTCAGAGTCCCAAAATTCGATGCCATCATCGGATTCATCTCCGAGATCACAGAGCAGTTTTTCTATATTCTCGTCTGAATATTTCTTTTTCTCCTCAGCCAAGCGAGGGATTTTTCGTTCTGATTGTGCGTCATCAGACATCTAAAATACCAATACAAATAATACCGTGGGTAAAAGAATACTTGATAAAGAGAACTAATCATAAGCATCATACTGTACCAAAATGCGGGGCAAAATGGTAGGAAGAGAACAGAAATCAGGGATGGCGCTCTACATATTGGTGCCAAAAACAACGTTTATTTAGTCACTGCCCGTTTGTAATCATGCATTATGAAGTAACTAGCTGAAAAGCCTACTAAAAGCAGGCAAAGACTATTCCTCCGAATCTCCTCCCGCCACCAACTCCCTCCGACTCCTCCCGCCCCAACCCCTCCGACTCCTCTCGCCTCCGACTCCTCCCGCCCCCAACCCCTCCGACTCCTCTCGCCTCCGACTCCTCCCGCCCCCAACCCCTCCAGCCTACAACTCTCCCTCTGCCACGACCCCTCCGTGCATACGTACGTACGTACGGTTGGCGTTTTATATAATTAGATTATTAATGTATTATTGATCTTACCTTGAATGAGAGAAGAAATAGCCACACGAGAACTCCAGAACGCACAACAATCGATAGCAAAACTCCGATTTGGAGCGTCTGTGAAACACAGTATTTTCCGAGTGAAATACATCTCCAAACTGCAGACGGCGCATTCTATCCGTTGTTCATAGTACCTGCTCAGGGCGGATAAAAAAAAACAAAGACTTTTGCACCGGTCGTCGATTTCCAAGAAAAGTTTGAAATAGCAGCAAGTCATCACGCACCATGTGTGTGATACGCCTAGCAGACCCTACCGGATTCACGCACCGTATGCGTGATACGCACGGAACGTGTTAAGCTATCTAGTAGAGGATCTCCATGGGACCTGACCTAGAAAGAATTCATGGAAGAAATGTGGGGGACTATCCTCCAATTCATAGGGGACCACTTTTTCAAAAGAGTATGGCTCAGGAATAACGGTAATCGGGTCTGTTCGTCGAGAAAATCTTTTTAAAAAATCAGAGAAGTGAAGGAAAGTTGAAGATTTGAATGGTGTGACGTAGCTAGCCAATCGTGACTTAGCTAGCCAACTGTCTTTGAAAAAAGTATCCATGCACAGAGAAGAGATGAAACCCTTGGAGGACCTCTTGGATACTACAAAATACTACTCACACACGCGCGCAGCGTAGTGTGTGTGCATTTATGGCGGCCCACTTTTTTTTTCAAACGTGATCTCTTCAATTAATTTTTCTACCACGTGTTATTGTATCATTGGGCTTAAAGTTGTAGTATATAGGTTTTCAAGGGTGCTGAATCCAAATTTGAGGTCAAAAACCTGAATTTCCGACCCTCCGAAGTTCCCCATTCTTAGGGACCCTTAGACACTCCTCTGTTAATTAGTGGCTGATTAATTACTAAAGGTAATAGGAAATATCTCAATGCAGAAGTTTCCAAATTACTTCGAACTTAGGATCTGTTGGAACATTTGAAAACTTTTGATCTTAATCCGGCTATATCCAATGTTCTTGAACCTTCTTAGATTAGCTTCAAACTGTTTATAGCTACTCACTAATCCCAGGCAAAAACATTTTCAAAAAATGGGAAAAGATTCATTTAAAAATGCATGAAAAAGAAGGGATTTATATCACAGCTTATCACTGTGTAATACTCCTTTGTCTTCAGTCCTTAACCCTAATTGGACCATGGTGTCACTAGTGTCACCGAAAACATCCCAGGAAATCTACTGCTGTCCAAGGTGTCACCGGTGTAAACAAAATTAAATTGCAATTTTAAATTTAGTGGACGCAGAATTTTTTGTGGGCTTTTGGAAGTCTAGAAGAAGAGTTATGTCAAAAATTTCCAAAGAAATCGATGAAAAAAAATTTAAAACTTTTTGTAATAACATCATTTTTGACTTCTAATAACTTACAAAAAATGGTTGAGAAATTCAGCTCTGTCCATTAATTTTCAAATTACAATTTAAATCTAGTTAATCTGGAGTCACTTTGGGACAGCTATGGAATTCCTAAGAGGTTTTTGGTGACACTAGTGACACCATGGTCCAATTAGGGTTAACACTCAAAATCTCATCTTGAAGCGTCATGCTGTACAATATTCGATTTTCAGAAAGGGTCATCTGCCAAACGCACTGAATAGTTTATAGACAACTGAAATGCTTTCTAGGACGTTCCTCCCTTTGTAGGCACAGTTCCATCGATGAAAAGCCTTGAACTATATTTAGGTCTGAAGCTTTTTCATTCACGACCTACCTGCCAAGCAAGTAAAATAATACGCATTCTTAGGCCGGCGCTCAGTACAGACTGTCACTCAGTTATCGGCTCAATTTTCGAAGAAAATGATGGAATTGCTAATGCTTAACAATTTTTGTATGGAAATTTTTCAAATTTCTCATATTGAAATGAGTTTTGAACGATCTAAAACGTTCTGAAGAGACTTTAGATCTAGAACGATCTAAAGTTAGTGCCAAAATGTTCAAAATAACAAAAAAGAAAACACGAATTCGTTAACCAGGATTTTTGGACAACTCCAAGGGTCGAAATTTCAAGACATACCGGCAAAAAAGTGTTTTTCAAGTTTTTAATCTTAACAATAGTTTCTTATCAGGATACGTTGTGATTCCTACCTCGTGTTATATTTTGCAATATACATGGCTAGTCTTAAAGCCAGTCTCTTGACAAAAGCGACCGCAAAAACGGTCAAAATACCACCGGCGCACAGTGGGGCCAAATGGCCAAAAAGCGGAAAAAAGTCATTATCTTTTGAACGAATTACTGTATCGTCTTGGGAATGGTTTTATTCGATTCCGAATACGAAAATACATTAGAAAATATGTTTTCTGACGTTTAAATTTATTATTTTAGTACTAAATCTTGAATTTTGAAAAAAATAATGTTACTCAAAGTGGAAAAGCGTGTGAAAAAACAGAAAAGCGGTTTTACAGGCGATGGGTGTGTGTTATTTTGTTTTTTTCTTCGTTTCAGAGGTTATAGGATACGATAAAGATGATTGAATTGAGGTTTCTTCATATAAGTATGTAAATATATATATGTAAATATGATGGATGATTATTGACCGTGAGATTATATGGAGGAATCTGTCGATTCTTGAGGTTATTGAGGTGCGGTCGATATAAACGAAAATTTTCCGACGTTTCGTACGTTTATTCGTACATCTTCAGGGAAACTACAAACAGATAATACAAACGAACTTAAAATTAACAGGATTCGGTAGGATGAATATAGAAGTGTGACTGATTTATATGGATTAGACTTGAGAGTGGTTGGTTATAACATATATAAGCTATTGACTAAGAGGAGGAAAAATTATCTACTTACTTGAGTTCTATTGAATGAGATGCAAAAGTGTACAATTTGGAAACTTGCAGACACTGGGTTTCAGCACAGTTTGAGATGTTTCCACTCAAGCTTTCAATGTAGAACTAGCTCAAAAGTAGGTAAGGAAAACGGACCTGATTTTTGTGGTGGAGAGAGAGGGTTGATTACCTGTACTGTTAGCTATTGTGTGCTTTGGGTGCTTATAGGTACCTGCTAGAGCTTTGAGCTGAAAGCTTTGAGCTAATCCACATGAAAAAAACCCCCTCAATGCAAAAAATCGCCTCCAACTTCATCAAATCAACTACCTAAACAAATTCTGCTTAATTAGATCAAAACTTTATCTTACAGCCTAACTTTTGAAAAAACTAGCCAGCTCAAAGCTCTAGCAGGTACCTATAAGCACCCAAAGCACACAATAGCTAACAGTACAGGTAATCAACCCTCTCTCTCCACCACAAAAATCAGGTCCGTTTTCCTTACCTACTTTTGAGCTAGTTCTACATTGAAAGCTTGAGTGGAAACATCTCAAACTGTGCTGAAACCCAGTGTCTGCAAGTTTCCAAATTGTATACTTTTGCATCTCATTCAATAGAACTCAAGTAAGTAGATAATTTTTCCTCCTCTTAGTCAATAGCTTATATATGTTATAACCAACCACTCTCAAGTCTAATCCATATAAATCAGTCACACTTCTATATTCATCCTACCGAATCCTGTTAATTTTAAGTTCGTTTGTATTATCTGCTTGTAGTTTCCCTGAAGATGTACAAATAAACGTACGAAACGTCGGAAAATTTTCGTTTATATCGACCGCACCTCAATAACCTCAAGAATCGACAGATTCCTCCATATATGTAAATATATATGTGTAAATATATATTTATGTAGGTATTTATTTTTGACAAAATTTTGAGTGATAAAAACCTCTGAAAATCGGATAGTAAGCGATCAAATATTGGAACGAATCTAAATTAAACGTTTGCTAAATCCGAATAAGAGATTTTCAACGATGGCATGTTCTCGGTACCTATGTCACGACAGTACGAACTGACCACACTACTGCGAATGACAATCCGAAGAACCTGGTTTGTTCACACAGAACCTTGTTGACTTTTAGCAGAAATATTTTACGAAAACGTCGCTATTTACATCATTCTGTTTTCCAATAAAAAATAAAACAAAAAATGTCTGCCAAATGGGTGTGGCACATAGCTTCCCAGTAACCATAACCCGATTGTATAGATGATCCGACCATTGTAGCCTTAACTTGACTCCGTTACTCTGTGATTGTAGCTAACAGCCCACATAGGGGACATTCTACGTGTCAACATTCACAATCCCTGGAAATTTTATCGATTTCGAGTGGAATATGTAGAAGTTACAACCTTTTGAAGGGTTTTTCTCTGACGGCAGAGACGGCGTTCTTGGTGTACCTTTTATCACATTTTAACCCACTACATCTAAATTCGGTGAAATACGGCTATGAAATTTTTACAGCTTCTTGATAATGGTCAGATTTTCAAGAAAAAAAATGAGCCAAACTGAAGGAAGGCGAAGCTCGGTTTTTCCACTCCTCTAAAGTTGTATTTCGCTATGAAAACCCAAATCTGGAGCTAATGTTCAAGCTAAAATGTTATGAAAAAATAATTAGTATTTTTTAGAGATACTACATATATATACAGGGTGTTTCCCGAAAAGGTTACACCCCCCGTAATTTTCGCAAAATACAGCGTAAAAAATTCGGACCAACGCAATTTTTCATGATTTTTTGTGAGGATCTCAGGAAAAATACTTTTGCGCAAAAAAGTTGCGCGCAATCGTGCGCAATTGACATTAACTTCATTTTTTCAAATGGAACCCCCCTTTTTTTTTATTACAGATTCGGATTCTACGTCAAATTTCATGAAAAATTCTTACCCGAATCGATTTGTTTTATTGCGTGCAACCTGGCTTTTTGAACGCTCTAAGTTGCGCAACTCCACAATTGCGTAAAAATTAGGTTTTGGAGAACCCTAAGTGTGGCACATGTTTTTTCATCATTTTTCAACGCTGAATCACATGGTGTCATCCTTTTTTCAATTTGACTGGAATTTTCCTAAATGGCGGCCAAAAATTCGGTTGTTTTTAGTGAAAAAATCGCTCTTTTTAAATAGTTATGAGTTTTTAGGCAATTTTATTCAGTTCAAGCATGATCGTGCTCCCAGTTTTTATTTTTAACTCCACCGTAGACGGCCCCAAGCCCGTGGTTCAAAAGGAGATGAGAAAATAAAAAATAAACATGATTTCGACCACAAAACTGATGTTTTCGTGAAAGAAATGTTACTTTTTCCTCTTTAAATCTTGGTCTTTCTCAAAACGGATGACACCCTGTGATTCAGCGTCAAAAAATGATGAAAAAACATGTGCCACACTAAGGGTTCTCCAAAACCTAATTTTTGCGCAATTGTGGAGCTGCGCAACTTAAAGCGTTCAAAAAGCCAGGTTGCGCGCAATAAAACAAATCGATTCGGGTATGAATTTTTCATGAAATTTGACGTAGAATCCGAATCTGTAATAAAAAAGGGGGGCTTCCATTTGAAAAAATGAAGTTAGTGTCAATTGCGCACGATTGCGCGCAACTTTTTTGCGCAAAAGTATTTTTCCTGAGATCCTCACAAAAAATCATGAAGAATTGCGTTGATCGGAATTTTTTACGCTGTATTTTGCGGAAATGAAGGGGGGTGTAACCTTTTCGTGAAACACCCTGTATATATCCAACATTATATAATTTTATTTAAATTTTTTGAAACACAGAACGTGTTAGGAAATTTTCAAATTCCACTCTCAAAGTGCTTAAAATCTCGAAATATCAGGTTTGAGCCCCCATTTAGCAGTGAAAACAATTTTTAAACATTGAAGGTCCTTCACACCCTGATTCTACAGGCTGTGATGTAATAGACTTCGAGAAAACTACATTACATTTCTTTTTTAGTCACTTTGCAAAAATTGAGTTTTTTCCACTCCGGCCCTACTGTGCGGCGTCCGGATGGCGCCCAACTTTCTCTCTCTCCGAACATACAACAAACATTGGGGAAAGAGGATAACTATGCCATATATGAGGCCATAACTAGGTAAAACTAGATGCCATTTTATCTTCAAACAGTTAATTTATACTGAAACCTCTCTACCCTCAAAACTGAATAGTAAAATCTAAGGAAAAGATCTAGGAACCTCCTTCCTTTCTGGATGTCGTGGTTTTGATAGAACAAAATACCCACTCACTTCAATCAAATCACATCCTTGTATTCCACTCGGTAAATACTCCGTCTAGTACACTTCTCATATATTCATATCTTTTAACTAAATATAATTAAAAAAAAGAAAAAAATTAAACTTCATATTTAAAGTACATTTGTGTCATATTTCAGTTCAGTTTAACGAGAAGAGAAATACGGGAAATACAAAAAACATGAATGTAGTTGGAGATTCTGCCACAAGCACAGCAACAGATTTAGGGAATAATTCTTTATTTATTTAATTAAAGGATTTCGCCAATCACAAAAGTTGTTGTTCAGCTGCACATACAGTACTAATATAACACAATACAGTTGTAGGGATTTATTGTTTAATTAAAGAATCCCAAAACGAATATTGCAATGGATGTCAAGGCTAGAGATATGTCTTCAATCTTTGCCTCAGACATGGCAGATAGATTTATGACGGGATTGGCAGCCGATCCCAGATTGTACACTATGCAGGTTTACTTGTTCAAAAGAGCTTGTTTTCGTGTTTTGTTTAATATGCTCCATCTAATTCGGCACTATTATTCCATTTCTCAGGTCCAAATTTGGAGGAGAAGCTTCGACACTCCTCCACCACCGATGGACGAAACCAACAAGTACTACAAGGAGATCGTTTGCGACCCCCGCTACGCCGAAGAGCCTTCGAAAGAAGAGTTTCCAATGTTCGAGTCCCTCAAGTTGACCATTGCGCGAACTCTGCCCTTCTGGGAAGGAAAGATCGTTCCTGAACTGAAGGCCGGTAAAACCGTGCTGATCGCCGCCCACGGCAACAGCCTCAGAGGAATCGTCAAACATTTGGACTGTAAGTTGCTCACTCCCATCATCAATAATTATTGTAAGAAATATCCCTTGGATAACCACTAATCGCTATGCCTTGGATAGCCAATATTCGTGAATTAACTAGGTTGTGACATGATAGTGCTGTGAAGCTCAGGAGCCACCACCAGCCAATGACTCTCCATGTTCAGCTGCATCATCGAGCGGTCATTCCAAATTATTAAGATTTACTTATAATTTCCAAAATTATTCAATCTATTCCTCAGTGTGAGTATAAACAGAGTAGTAGGTAAAGGAAGATTATTGGAAAATTTTTAAATGAAATAAATAGATCAAATTTACCAATTACCCATAAAAAACATTTTAGTAAAGATTGATTTGGGGGGGGGGGGGGTGGGGAAACTTTAAGAGCGAAGGGGAAGTTCACCCCAACAGTGTTGGACTCCCCAGTATTGGACCTACCAACTAAAACCCTACTCCCTCTCACCCTGGAACCACTTGTACAGTATTACTTCAGGGTGAGCCCTTTTTTTGTGGCAAAAGGCTGCTCCTTCTTCTGCTCTCCAGTATGATCTCTCCATCAATTCTATTCCTCATCTTCTTCCTCCCATCTTCCATCCAACATTTTTGCTTTGAGGA
The DNA here is from genome assembly GCA_009739505.2 of Apolygus lucorum. Lineage (NCBI taxonomy): Eukaryota > Metazoa > Arthropoda > Insecta > Hemiptera > Miridae > Apolygus > Apolygus lucorum. Next base: position 31,659,681 of record CM019173.2, on the reverse strand, counting down.
CTGCTGTGACAAATACTGCCATTGCGTCCCAGCTCGACTTGTTCTTAATCATCTCATTGTCTGTGGACACAACGTTACGATGACCTGTTCTGCACTCCTCTTGTATCCCACAGTATCTGCACTTTGGTTCCATGGCTTTCCCGATCTTTACTAAGAAGGAGCGGAAGTATCCATGCCCTGAAAGGAATTGAGTCAGGTAATAGTTCACCTCACTGTGTTTTCTCTCCAACTAAGCCCAGTCGTCAATTATGAGGACTGTCCACCTAAGGATGGTCTCCTCCCGCACTTCCTTCTTTACTATGGATATTGCCTCTGCCTTCCTCATTCTTATCCTTCTACGTTCCAGTGCCTGGTGGTATATTGGAATAGTTTCTGCTATCACTTGTGATGCTGGACCTGAGATAGTTCTAAATGCGCTACAGATTAGAAAGATTGATACAGTTTTCAATTTGAAGGAAATGAAGATAATGAAAAAATAATTCTCTTTAAAAGTAAAAATTAATTTTGGTGCAAAAATTAAGTTGGCGTCGACAGGATTCGAACCCAGGCAGGCAGCGGCTCGGCTCCAGCGGTGCAGATGGCAGTTGTTGAATTTGGGGCTGATGGGTTTCAGCAACCAAATTTCGTTGAGTCGGCAATATAATTGCGAATCAATCCTGAATTCTTCCGACATGAAAATCCAGACTCCGTACAGTTGTGGCTTGGAAAATGGCTTGATTTGAACGTGACGGTGTCGACAAGCGATCAAAACCGATGGCAGGTTGGAACTGAGTCCTTGATGTTTCCACATGGTCCAAAGTGTTGAGTATTGAACAGAAGGGGAGTTTGAGGCGGTCCTATGTTGTTGAGAATTGCAAACTTGACCGAAAATACGATGTGACAAGGCGGATGTAAGACGAACAAAATAGACCTTCCTACCTAACGCTAGGTGGTCAACACAAAAATAAAAGGTTTAACCGTGCTTAAACAACAATAATTGCACCATTGACCTTCAGAAAAGAGGATTTTTGCCGAATTTTAATCTGATCAGAATCTAAATTCAAGAATATCGTAATATATCCTAATATAACTATAGTTAATTATAGTTATATTAGGACAATCTGATTCCTTCAGAGAATCATCAAAACGTTCTGGACTGCAAGAATGATGATCGTGGTGGTTCTGAAATAATGTTACAGTTCTCAAAACGATCAAAAAAAAAAAAAAAAAAAAATGCTGACTTCATCCAAAAACTAGATCAATTTTTGAGCAACCTACGACTTGATTATGACCACTTGCAGCTTTATTATTTCTTGAAGTTATGCAAAATTCCAATACTATTCAATGCTGTAAATTCACACATAGTATCTAAGCCTTGAAGTTTCTCAAACAGACTTATGTACCTACTATCCATCACCCATATATTTTTTTCTGTTCAAGGTATTTCCGATACGGACATCATGGGGCTCAATCTTCCAACCGGCATTCCGTTTGAATACCAACTGGATGACAACATGAAGCCCATCGTATCCATGAAGTTCCTCGGCGACGAAGAGACCGTCAAAAAAGCGATGGAAGCCGTCGCCAACCAAGGCAAAGCCAAGTAATTCTGGTTATGGAGAGACCAAGTTATAAATAAGATGTTATTTTCTTACAAGTTGAGGTGTAATTAGTTGGATTTGTGGGTGTCAAAAAATATAAGCCTGAATGATTAAAAAGTAGTGCTCAAATGTTTATTGAATTTCCTGTTTTTATTTTTTAATTTCACCTCCCCGCCCCCTCCCGTGGCGTAAGGTAAGATGAAGCGAGTCTAGTTTTCGAAGTAAATCTAGGATAGATGTAGGATAAAATCTTGGCATAGATTAATCGTAATACAATTACGAATAATCGTAAGTGTTGGAGTTTGGTCCTGAATGGGGTTTTTTAAAAACCTATCTCCATTCAGAGACTGAAGGTCTTTGATGTGACGAAGGGGGTACTCTATAAATAAAAATGAAAAACAAATCAAAGGACACCCAGGGCTCACCCGACGGGGGGGATGAGGGTAGGTGGTGTGGGAGAGATGGATTAAGGGAAGTGCCTCTATAAAATTATACCAGTTGAGGGATGAGCCTAGCAGGGCACAGGTGGTGATACCACGGAGTACTCCTACCGAGATGGCCAACTCCATGGCAGTATTCCTCACCACACCCCGTGCCGCAACTATGTTGGTGGGTGCCACTCCTTTTAAAGGTACCAATTCTTGAGCAGATTGTGCCGTCCCTTCGCAGAGGAACTTGGAAGAGAAGCGAGTCCTTACAGGCCATTGCTTCAGTTGCTGGATAGAAATCTTTTTTTTTTCCTTCGATCCGCAACTCTTATTTAAAGTTGTGCTCTGTTGTGACTGCGCTTGGAGATTCTGTTTGGAGAAACAGCAATGCCCACTCATGGGGTCTTACTGCTCTCAACCGACTGCTTCAGCAGAGTTGGGATGACAGTTCCATTTCAATAGAATTCCGTTCATGTAGAGTTTGTGCGGGTTAGGACCCCTATAATATTCATTGTTTGGCAGGGGTGTGTTGGTCCAGGTATTAGGTCTGTGACCTGGAACAGTTACAGTGACAAAAATGTAACCGGTCCAAATTACCAGTACCTACTGCCTACCAAGGGCGGTCAAATCACACTGTCATGATCTCCACTTTCAATACAAAAGGAAAGAACACAAACAAGTGTTAATAGTGACCAAACATTTCAAGGAAAGAATAACTTTTCGTTGCAGTTCAAAAACATAACATAACCAGTCCTTCCATGCTAACCAGTCCAGAAGATCCCTTCCCAGTCCAGAGCCATTCCATGGTACAATATCTTCTCAGTCTGTGGAATCGGTAAGGGCGCTTCCCGGTACATGGAATTGAACTAGAGACAAGTTCCATGCTAACCAGAAGATCCCTTCCCAGTCCAGAGCCATTCCATGGTACAATATCTTATTGGTCTGTGGAATCGGTAAGGTCACTTCCTGGTACATGGAACTGAACCAGAGACAAGTTCCATGCTAACCAGAAAATCCCTTCCCAGTCCAGAGCCATTCCATGATACGATATCTTCTCAGTCTGTGGAATCGGTAAGGGCACTTCCTGGTACATGGAACTGAACCAGAGACACGTTCCATGCTAACCAGAAGATCCCTTCCCAGTCCAGAGCCATTCCATGGTACAATATCTTATTGGTCTGTGGAATCGGTAAGGTCACTTCCTGGTACATGGAACTGAACCAGAGACAAGTTCCATGCTAACCAGAAAATCCCTTCCCAGTCCAGAGCCATTCCATGATACGATATCTTCTCAGTCTGTGGAATCGGTAAGGGCACTTCCTGGTACATGGAACTGAACCAGAGACACGTTCCATGCTAACCAGAATATCCCTTCCCAGTCCAGAGCCATTCCATGATACGATATCTTCCCAGTCTGTGGATTTGGTAAGGGCGCTTCCCAGTACTGTTTGCAGATGGAAAGAATGCGGATGGTTTGGTGAGGTGTCCTTGTGTATTACGTAGCTACGTTAGGGTTGATACGACTCGGGTTGGGTCCTCTTGAAATAAAAGTCTCTTGGATTTTTTCTTTTTTAATTAGCAACAGTTTCACAGAACAGCTTGTCTGCATCTTCAGGCTAAAAATATTCATAAAACAAAACAACTTGTGTATTACAGTCCCAAAAACACCCTCCTTCTTCTACCTGCCACTCAAGCCAGGGAAAATGAGACCAAAGGTTGTTGACTACCGACCAATGATGATTTAGAAGGATTGATTTTCACAGACCGTTTGCGTACTGTGGTTCCCAATTCTATACAGGGTGTCGAACAAACTTCAAGGATCGATCGTACATCTAATTTAAGTAAGAAAATGTATCGTAGCATCTTTGTTTTAACCCCTTGTTTTTCCAAGTTTTTTCAATTTCAAATTTTTTTTCGTGTTCTTGAACATGTCACTAAAATTACCATAACTATCTTAATTTACCGCAAACATGTAAAAATAAGGGTAGGTACCGTTAGAAAGGGCGCCAAATTTCCCATTTTCCTACAAAAAGCTATTTCTAGTAAAGGATAACTGTAAAACTGAAAGGCAAGTGAACTCACAATCGAGGTGGAATTCTTTCCTAACAATTGGCAGAGTGGAGAGGCTCTCTAACTCATTATGACTCGAGTTGCTCAATGCCCAAATTACGAAGGTCTGAGATATGGAGGCTCGGCCCTTTCCCCAGCCTGAATCACCAGGCTACCTAAGATTTTGGAACAGGTAGTCGTCTATGTTAGCTGGTATACCCTCTGAAAAATTGGCCAGACGCATTCTTTCCATCTGCGAACAGTACAGTGGTAAGGGCTGTGTTTTTGTCACTGCATGGAGCCGTTATAAGTTGATACTCGGTTCCACATTCATGGTGCAGCTGTACTGACACACCTCTAGTGATTGGATCTGAAGCTACAGCTCATACACCAACGTGAAATCCTTAATGAGGATGACTTTGGAGGTTCCCTACAAATATCATTCATCCAATTTGGTGGGTAATGAAAAATACTTGGAGGTTTGAGTTGTGATTAACCAGTATCCATTTTGTCGTTACTCATAAATATATCTTGTATTTAACAATGAACATGACAGGTCGTCTCTCAACAAGGTTCAACTGCTGTAACGGCTACAAGACCTGTTAGATATCTGCACCCTGAATGACCTCTACCCCCTCCACTGAATCGGGTGAAAGGGCAGTGAAAGTAATCGAGGGGTACAAATGGTGAGCAGGTATTTACTGTACAGACCAATGGGAAAACCTTGTTCCGTGAAGATGGATGACAAGAAAAATAATAAACCTTTGTGTAATAATTTGCAGTGCTTATAATCGGAACTAATCTAAAATGCAGCGCACTTTACAGTCCAGTAAGAATGCCAAATTATTAACTTCACTATTTCAACGTTTTATTTACAAAATAAATTTTAGGTAGGTACATAACATGCTATAAAGAAAAGGAAATCGCTTAGAATAATCATAACACTACCTAAATACCTGAAGTTCTAGCTTGAATTTACGAAACAAAATAAAAGCATCAAATAATAAGGTACTGATTTACTCCCAAATTGAAAAACATCGACAAGGAAGTAAACAGTTTCATCAACATAAAGAATGTGCTTTACAATTTCCAACTCTAACACTGAAATAGTCGATTTCAAGACGTGGGGTGGTTCTTCAATTCGTCGACTGAGATATCGAGAGGTTACTTTCAGGTTATCCTTTTGAAACTCCGACTAGCGCTGGCCGAATGACCCTTTCGTGGAGTTTGTAACCAATTTTGGAGACAACGACCACCGTGCCAGGTTCCGAGCCTTCGACTTCCTGTGAATGAAATGTTCAGGTCATCAATGAGTAGTAAAGTAAAGTAAACAGCCATTTCAGGTTTGATTTTCGTGCGACTGTCATTCCTGGGGTTCACTGACGTCATCAGCTGTCTTCCAAAGGAAAGATCAGAATTATTTGTTACGATGATTTCGCTCATGGCTCCCCATTGCCTCACCGACCTTTGACGAGGGGGGGGGGGGGGATGATGAGAGCCTCGGATGCATAAAAACGCACGCTCTCGACAGTGAGATTTGAACCCACGACCACCGCAGAAGTCGGTCCAAATCCCACCATCAAAGAACGCGCGCCCCACCGACCACGGCTACACCGGATCATCAGTGAGTACTTGAAACACTAATTTTCACAAAACAAGCCTCAACTGTGATTCGAAAGAACCTGCGGCTATTTTCTATATATATTTATATTAAATTGTAAAAAATTTTGGAACCTGTTGGAAAAGAGCTTCGTGTAAGTTCGGATTGAATTTTTCGTTCAGGGGGTTCACTTCTGTGAGTCCGTGGCGTTTGAAAACCTGAAAACATGGTAAAGTTCGTTTAGGAATACCAAGAATGGGGGTAAGAGAATGAAGGAAGAAGTAACAAACAACTGTAGGGCTGATGAGTGGAGAGGAAAGAAGATGACTAGGATAGAAATGCGAAAAGTGGACTGAAGAAATGCAGATGACATGAGAATACTGCTACGGTATACAAAATATTTATACCGAACACATACTTTTTGGAGTTGAGCTTCCGTCATTGACAGCCCTTCAAATAGATTCTTCAGATGAGGATTACTGTCTTTTATCTCTTCTTTTGGAACACATTCGGTTGCTTTACTCAAAACATCAGCTACCTAAAACATGCAAATGTACATTTCTTAGGCAGGAATCTTAGGAATAAAACAATACGATTAGAAATGAGCACAGGTTTTCAAATTTGTATAGAGCTGAAAGAAGAACAGACGAATTGGAGTATCATATAATTGATGAATTAAAACTCACTTCTAATAGATCTTTACAGAAACTTTGAATTCCGTATATTTTAGCATCTTCAATTTGCTTTGTTAGCCTTTTTCTCATATTTTCTCCTTCTGCTAACGCACGCTTGTATTTATCCTGGAACAATTCAAAAACATTGAAAATTATTACCACAATCAGGGACGGCACGATACTCCAAAGTATCGATACACCTTTCGATACGATATTTCTCAGGAAGTATCGATACCCGATATCTTTTCGATACCGATATTATAAAATATCGATACTTCGATAATACCGGCTCAAAGTATCGATACTAGGGTGGTGGCACCAGTCGCATACACAGTATACACTTTACGCATACACTTACCCAGTATCATACGATACTGGGTAAGTGTATGCGTAAAGTGTATACTTTCATCTTCAAATCGAAATAATAACAGTTCTTGGTGACGTAGATAGGATTTTATAAGTTCAAAATATCTGTGTGCTTCCATAGTGGAATTGGAAAGAAGAAGAAGGAGAAGGAAAGGTTTTTGTCGGGTTTCTCACGTGCAGGTTGGGACTTCTTTAAAGGCCATATCACACGAGCGATTTTTTGGCTTTTTTTCCGCTGGAAAATCGCTGGAACGTGAAGAGGAAGTTAGAATAAGTTAGGCGAAGTTGAAGAAGAATAACCGCAGAAAACTGCGAATAGAGCGCATTCTGGCGGCCAGCGATTTTCACTCTAACGTGACTACAAGTTTTGGATCAGGTTATAGTAGTGTGGAATTTTGAAGCAACGTTTTAGCGTCGCTCCCACTCCCAGAAAAAGTAATCACTTTACTTGTCTCCGTGGCGTCACTACGATCTCGTTTTCTTCAGTTTTTGTGCTCCTGTCGTATTATTCTTCAAAATGGACCCTATTTCCTTGATCATTAGTGGTGATTTCTCTGATATTTTCTCTGATATTTCTCTACACAATTGATGAGAAGCGAAGTTTCACTTGTTGTCCACCTATTCACTATATCCTTCGGCGGCATACTTGTTGGAGGTTTAAAAATGAACGAAGAACTGATTAATTTTTCTCTCGGATAACTGCAGAAAACTGAACAGACGTCGACTAGTAGATCAAGGAATGCTACAACCACAAATTACTTATCGATGGAGAACCTTCGAATGGTTTCCTTCCAGCTTTTTTTCCCGCACAAAATGGCGGACTAGAAAAATTAGAACGCGTTCTAAATATTCCAAAGCTAGAAAAATCGCTCCACCAGGGTGCAGGCTGGGCTATGGGGGGGTGGGGAAGTGGAATTAAAAACCCGCTGCATGGATACTTGAAACACTGTACTTCTTCCCTTGCATGGATACTTGAATCACTGTACTTCTTCCTCTTCACGTTCCAGCGATTTTTCTGCGGAAAAAAGCTGAAAAATCGCTCGTGTGATATGGCCTTTAGGCAGCACTCTGTTCACGGGGTCTGCTTGTAGTTTAGGTTAAGAAGGTGACTCCTTAGGTTTGTTCCATGCGAGCTGAACTCATGAACCAGTTCGGCGCAGTGGCCACGCGCAGGGATGGGGGCAGGTGAAATGTGTTCCAAGCGGTCGAGTTCATGAACCTAACTTTTACTTTCTACTCGGACTGTTCACTGAACCGTGTTCCAAGCCCGATGGGTTCATGAAATTTCTGCACCGAGTTCACGAAAATTCCGCACTATCTGAAAAGGAGGTGCAGCTTTGGGTTCAGGTGCAGAAATAAACGTCCATTTTTGTTTTTGGCGCAAAATTGAAGTTATTCGTTCTAAATCGTTGTTGTTTGATCGTTCCAAGCGTTTTATTCTGATTTTTTCTCTCCAATTTTTTTTTTCAAAAGTGTAGAACTCTCAACGAGAATAATGGATGTGAATAATTTGATTTATTCTTTATTATTCGATGAGGATAGCCTTCCACTGGAACAAATCCTCAGGACAGAAGAGGAAATTGCTGTCGTGTTCGACGACCGGATTTGTAATAAAAATGAAGATTATTTGAAAACAGTACTATTATACGACCATGTCCAATTTATAGATCATTTTAGGGTATCTAAAAATCGCGGAGGGGATCAACCACTCTGATACCGGGCCGTTTGCTTCCAATTGAGCAAGTAGGTACGTACATTTTAGCGAATTATTTAAGGTATTTTTTATTCATCAAGTGAATAATTTAGACAATTAGGTATTTAAAAGAGATTTGCCTGGGTTTAAATTTCAAAAATGCCCGAAAACACGTAAAACTCGCTAGCCCATACGGTCCAAAACAACCCGTCTAAATTTGCCAAGCAATGATCCAAAAAATCGAAGATAGGCATGTACCATAATATGGAGTGTCATTTTCCAGGTATCTAACCACGCTGGGTCGAATGTGAGCGGTCTCACATCACCAGCACTAGTAAAGAGTTCGTAGCCAGGATTTGGTTTCAAAGAAGGAAACCTGGCAATTATTCGAAATTTCTCCCTTAATGGGAAAAACAATAGATCATGGATATGTCTAGGCAGTATTTTGTTCTCCATTAAGGGAGAAATTAGATGAAGGTTACCGACTTAATACTTGAAATGAACGTAGGAAGATGTGGGTAGGAAGAGAAAAAAAACAACTTTTGTTCCACTTTTCGTGTTCCAAGCGATGAGTACACGAACTGAGAAATTTCTGCACCCGCTCTACACCTTCCCCCACTCCTCAATGAACTCACAAGAACCCGAACCTGCACTCGCACCTGCACTGCACCCGAAATCGCCTCGCATGGAACAAACCTCTGTTCTACATAACTTTTTTCACACAAATTTTGTCTTTCCAATCCCCTGGGCGTGATATTTAATGTATTTTGACTTGTACAATTCATTTTTGTTATTTGTTTTGCTCAAAACACAGTTTTTAACCCGTTTTGAGAGGGTGTATGATACTGGATACTTATAATACAATGGTACCCCAGTGTCATACACATGAACCCGTTTTGACGTGACAACGTCTTATAAATTGGTTTGCCGGGTGACACTTCAAGAAACTGCGTTACGCTCCGCTCTTGTATGCGCTCACAATGAGAGCGAGTGAGAGGCACGCGTCCCTTTCACTTCTCTCGCTCTTTCTCTCTTCCGCCTAAGAGCGAGAGAGCACACCGGTTCATGTCTTGCGCTTCTATTTAGGCGCCTGCATACAATTTTACACGTTGCCAGTTAATTGTAAAACGATTGTGTAGTGATAATGTGAAGGTAGTTTCGTCCATCGCAACAATTCAAACAGCAAAGGTAAATAATTTCAGACTGATGATATAACATGATGAAATAAATGACGTTTATTTCGTTTCTCAACCAATAATAATTTGTTTAAATTTTGAATTTCTCTCTTCGAGCTCAAATAAAATTTTGTTAATATGAAATTCAGTGCGAGATTATTTGTATAAATTCATGTTTTAAATATAATTCTTTGTATAAATAAATGTTTTAAATTGTTACTATTATTTTATCCTTCTTCCTACTATACGAATGAATATTAACATTAAAATTATTTTACCACTCAAAGTCGTTGTCACGTAATAAAACTTTCGCCCGTATATTTTTTTTTGTTACGGAAGTGGGGAAACTCTTTAAGAGCGAAGGGGAAGTCACCCCCTGTGTTGGATTCCCCATGAACTGGGGCTACCAACTAAAACCCCACTCCCTCTGCTTAGGACTCACCCCGGGACCACTTGTACAGTATTACTTCAGGAATTGAGTCAGATAATAGTTCACCTCTCCGTGTTTTCTCTCCAACCAAGCCTTTAGATCGTCGATTATGAGGGCTGTCCACCTTCCACGGGTTTCACAGACAAGGTCTGCTTGCCACCTACAGATGGTCTCCTCCCGCTCTTCCCTCTTTACTATGGTAATTGTCTCTGCCTTCCTCATTCTTATCCTTTTGCGCTCCAGTGCCTGGTGGTATATCGGGATAGTTCCCGCTATCACTTGTGATGCTGGACCTGAGACAATTCTAAATGCACTACTGATTCTCAGAGCTCCTCTCCTCTGTACAGCTTCCATACGTACCCTGTACTTTTGGTACCTAAGGGAGTCTGCCCACACTTCTGCTCCATACAGCATAATTGAATCTGCAGTTCGCATAAGGAGTCTCCTCTTAACGGGTGATGGGCCCCCCTAGATTTGCCATCAGTCGGCTCAGCTTATTTACAATACCTGCAGCCTTATCTGCTGCTCCACTGATGTGCCTCCAGAAGCTTAGTTTCCCGTCCAGCATCACACCAAGGTAGCGAATGGCTGGAGAGGTGATGATTTCCTGTCCATCCACATTCATAGGTATAGATCTCTCAATTCTCGCTGTGGTTAGCAGTACAATTTCCGTTTTGACGTGATAACGTCTTATAAATTGGTTTACCGGGAGACACTTCAAGAAACTGCGTTACGCTCCGCTCACGGAGGGGGTGCAGCTCGGCGCTCCCTAAAGGCGGGCGGCCCCTCTCCCCTTCCCCGACGCTCACAAAAGCGGGAGCGCCCCGCCCCCCTTCCCTGGCACTCACTCCCCCCCCCCACCCATGGGAAATACCTACTACCTACGGGAAATACCTACTCTGTGCAACTTGACAAAGAATTTTATTTTATCCTTCTTCCTACTATACGAATGAATATTAACATTAAAATTATTTTACCACTCAAAGTCGTTGTCACGTAAAACTTTCGCCCGTATACCGACTTTACAGGCAACAACACAGGGTTTTTTTTTTAAAGGGGCTATGTGACATTTTCGGCCATTTTCACTTTTTTTTTATTTTCTGGGTCTCCATACTTGGTTGCATCGATTGTGACTAAAATGAACCTCGTATCATTGACGATTCCCATAGAAAAACAGGTTGAAATTTCCGATGTCTTTTGAAAGGGGCTATGTGAGCCACATAACCCCTTTCAAAAGAAAACTTACTCACTCGCTATGTGGTCGACCTGGAGTTTCGAGACTCAAATAATGAACTGTCAGGTTGGTTTATAATAATTATTATGTCGTTAAAGGGAGGGGGGTTAAATTTTGTTTCTTGGTCGATTCCTAAGCTTTTTTATTAAAAATAATTAACCGAAATCACTTCCTTTTGAATCTCCACCTTGCCCTAACTAAGGCAACAATTTCAATTGGGTGTGGCACGTAGCTTCCTCGTATCCATAACCCGACTAGGTATATAGATGACCAGATGCATAGTAGTTACTCTCAAAATATCAATCTCTAAGTACCTTCCACTACCCTCACAGGGGACCATCTAGACGTCAACCCGCACAATATCTGAATATTGCTGCAAAATGTAGAAGTTATAGCTGTTACAAGGATTTCACGTTTACGCATGCGCATAAGATACTTTCAATTTGGGGACCATGATTTTCATAGGGGACCATCATCATCCCAACTCGCATTATTCCTGAAAATTTTATCAAATCAGATGGGAAATATAGAAGTTATGGCCGTGGCGAGGATTTCACGTTTGCGCATGTGCAGCGGCTACAATCAGTCCGGGGGTAATGATTCTCATAGGGGACCATCTACACCCCCACCCGCACAATCCCTGAAAATTTCATCAAAATAGGATGAGAAATGTAGAAGTTATGGCTGTGGCAAGGATTTCATGACAGACGTACAGACAAACACGGAACCAAAATTGTTCAGGAAGGTCTGAAACGTAAAACGCGAGTGGAAATTTTGATTTTGGAGAACATTTTTTTCAATCTTGAGAAGTGAAAACAAAGCGTGCGCTACCTTGGTAGACTCGGAAGCAAAATTTGACAAAAGCGAACAATTTTTCCATGTGAGAGGCATAGATTTCTCCCGTGCTATCGTGATTCCGCTCTCATCAAACTAAAAGTGCGCTTAGTAGATCGGCTACACATCTTTCACCCCAAAAATCGTCCCCAAAATTGTTATGACCTACAGCAATGCTCAAAAGTCCATTCTGTGAATTGCCGGACTCCCATCAACCCATTTATTTCCGTTAGCTGACCTAGAGAGGTTGAAGAATTACATTCCTGAAGAACATTTTTAGCATTTCATGTTGGCCTAATAATAAACTGATCATATACATATTTTATGTTATGATGTTTTATGTACATATTTTCATCAAAATATGTTTCATTCAATGAATAAAGCTGTTTATTCAACTGATTTCAGTCCTGAAAAATCAATTTTTTTTAAAAGGGGGTATGTGAGAGCATTTCAAATTGCAATTTGATACACTTCCCCTTGCTGAAAAAATCTGAAAAATTCTGGAGTATTGTGGAGTAATTAGCTGTGTTGGAATATTTCAAAAAATGGGATGTTTTGATCGTTTTGACGACTTGGGACAGTTTTTTGCGTTTTCCCGAAAGTTTCACAAATGACACATAACCCCTTTAAAAAAAAACGGGTTCACATGTGTATGACACTGGGGATTCCCAAAAAATCCCAAGTTTTGCGTTTTCTCGGCTATTATAGGTGTTAGGGACTCGAAACTCACACTATGAACTTTTTTTAAATCACCAGTATTAAGACCAGTATCATACAGGGGTGTATGATAATGGGTCCACAGGGTGTATGACATAGAGCCCAGCTAATTTTTCCCATTCGAGCATTTTTTTTTTCTTCCTAATATGGCACCTCCCACGAAGAGATCAAAGTATTTTGTAGCTGCTATGAACGAGAAATCGTTGAAAATATCAGCAGCATTGGAAGTTCCACAACCTCAGCCCAAGTTCCAGGGCCATATCTTACAGCGGGAAATGCTACAAATGAGGATGTGTTGGCAACGATACCTAGTCCTTTCAAAAAAGCACTAATTTGGACCTCTGTCATTAAGCTAGCCAACAAAAATAAAAACATTATTAAACATATTGTTTAGGAATGCATGCATTCCAGGGGACGTCCCATTGGATAAGCATTAGATCAGTTTAACCAGTTGGTAAGCGATAAAACTGTTTCACTCAATGTAATTTATCTATTACTTTAGGCAGGAAATAGTGACCCCCCTCCCTCTCACCCTTATCCACCATAAAATTTCTAGAGGCATGGGAGCCTCATTTATGAAAAACATGTTAAAATCCATGATCTACGATACCCAACATGCGAATTCGAGTTCACCCCCCCCCCCCCCCACCAATGGTGCCAGTCTGGCAATAAAGCGGAAATACGTCGTAACATTGAACTTTCATCAATTTTTTTTGGTAGGCAGTCCGTCGAGGTTTGCATCCGTATTCAAGGTGAAACACAAAAAAAAAAAACCCCACGAAATATGCGGTTTACCGCATTTGCCATGGTGGCACCACTATTAGTTCCATGGTGGTACAGGGAATAATTCATGAAAATCCGGAGGTAAAGTGAGAATTTTTCATCAATTTCAAAGCTTGGGGACAGTTAGTAAGCAGTAAAGGAACCAAAATATTGAAAATTCGGATATTTTGTGAATATTATCCCCCCGCTCGCCCCCTTCCCTTGCGAATTTTGGTACTCTGGTGAAATCATATCGACACCTGAGCGCCCAAAGGGCCAAACTGCTTCCGGAACTACTATTTCTAAAACGCAAGCGATTGTAGCGAGGCCAGTGTACATGAAGTCAACTAGGTTTTTTTTGTAATTGGTCCAAAATCTACGTAAGATTGAATTTCAAACCGTTTTTTGAATCATCCGCAATTTGTAATATTAAGAAAAAAAGATAAACTGGGAAGAGGTCCAGTTTGGCTCTATGGGCATAATTTGACCTTGAGATTTGTGAGCGACAAGGGGCCAAACTGCCAGTTTGGCCCTAAGGTTTGCGACTTTCCTTCAACTGGAAATTGCTCTGGTCAATCTGCAATTTCTTCTTCAATTAATACATCAGTTGAAATTAAACATCAATAAATTATTATAATTAATTACCCATTTTTACAACGCTCTGGGTATTTTGTACCTGTCCAATCATTTATGTTTTCGTCTTTCTTTGAAACCCCGATTTTAACTCACGTAGGTATGGTTGAATAGTGCCATTCTATTACCAAAACACAGAAATTAAGTAATTTCTGAAACACGGATAACGAAATTTTAATTATTTCAATAGTAAATGAACAGCATAGCATTTAAAACAAGTCTAAAAATCATTGATTATATCGTCATCTATTCAGCATTGTCCTCTTCATTTGTCTCAATGAGCTCATCACGTATGTTGAGCTTATTCTTCATCTGGAATTATTCTGCGTGGTACTGGTGAGGAATCGCCCCTTTGGTACACAAACTGAAGGAAAAAGCAGGAGTAGTCACATTGACACAACTGGACGGCAAGAAAATTATCATTACACTTGACAAGTTACCTATCTTTCTGGTGTTCAGACTTCAACTCAATTGATTCAATGCAATTTGATTGATTTAGTTGATTAACTGAATCGTCTGTACCTAAGCAAACATCAGGACTTGAAAGAACGAACTCGATTTTGCCAAATCTTACTGATTCAAGAGCCATAAGTCATAAAAAATATTCTAGTCAATTTAATCGAAACTATTCGAATCATCATTATAATATAATGAGGTATATTGGTATAAAGGTATATTATACCTCTCTCATTTGTTGTAGGGCCCGAAAAACCAAGAGCTGAGATCTGGTTGAGAACACTTTCCCTTGCTTCCCCCTTCGAGTTCTAGCCATCGTTTGAAATCACCTTTTCCAAAACCACATTCGAAACATATTGTTTAGTAATGCATGCATTCCAGGGGACGTCCCATTGGATAAGCATTAGATCAGTTTAACCAGTTGTTAAGTGATAAAACTGTTTCACTCGATGTAATTTATTTATTACTTTAGGCAAGAAATACTGACCCCCCCCCCCCACCATTATCCACCATAACATTTCGAGCGGCAGGGGAGCCTCGAATCTGAAGAGCATTTTAAAATCCATGATCTACGATACCCAACATGCGAATTCGAGTTCACCCTTCCCCCCCCCCCCCCCACCCCAACGCCAACAATGGTGCCAGTCTGGCACCAAAGCGGAAATGCGTCGTAACATTAAACTTTCATCTGTTAGTTTTGGTAGGCAGTCCGTCGAAGTTCACATCCGTATTCAAGGTGAAACACAAAAACAAAAAAACACGAAATAAGCGGTTTATGGCATCATGGCACCATGGTGGCACCACTATTAGTTCCATGGTGGTACAGAGAATAATTCATGAAAATCCGGAGGTATAATGAGAATTTTTACTCAATTTCAAAGCTTGGGTACAATTAGTAAGCAGTAAAGGAACCGGAATATTGAAAAATCGGATATTTTGTGAATATTATCCCCTCACTCACCCCCTCCCCCTGCGAATTTTGGTACTCTGGTAAAATCATGTACAACTCGGAAGTTATTTGAGTGAAACAAAAAAAGAAACACGCAAGTCGGTTGGAAATTGAGGCCTGGGCAGATTTTACAAGATTATGCACGCAAACGCACGTTTTTTAAGCATTAACCCCCCCTTTCCCCCTCTTGAAAAGCAAAATCCGAAATTCCGGCGCCGTAGTGCACAACTAGATAGTTTTCCGCGTCGAAGAAAAAAAGAACCACGGAAATTGGTTGAGAACTGAGGCCTGGGCAGAGTACACAAGATTATGCCCAAAAACGCACGTTTTTTGAGCATTAACCCCCCCCTTTCCCCCCCTTAAAAGGCAAAATTCGAAATTCCGGCGACGTAGTGCACAACTAGATAGTTTTCCGCGACGAACAAAAAAAGAACCAGGAAAATCGGTTGAGAACTAAGGCCTGTGCAGAGTACACAAGATTTTGTTACACACACACACACACACACACACACACATACACACACACACACACACACACAGACATACACCTATGGTTTTTTTCGCGGATTTGGATTCAGAATGGTCTAAAACGGATTACTGTGTGGTTATTTTTTTTTTCTGTTGAGTGTTGTCCAACTTCACCCCAGATCGATCGCATAAGGACGCCCAAGTCTTACTGTGGGACGTCCTAAAAATGGGATGTTTTGATCGTTTTGACGACTTGGGACAGTTTTTTGCGTTTTCCCGAAAGTTTCACAAATGACACATAACCCCTTTAAAATAACTCGGGCTTTTGTGGAGGAAAAATGATACAGGACATTTTCTTACTCAAATCAGTAGTAAAACACAAACGGTGGATACAGCTTTCGTACAAGTACGCAACCACGAGAGACATTTTATGTCTTATGTTTAATAAATTGAGAGCTTTCCAATGAGTGGTGAACGATTTTTGTGGGGTGGAAAATGAGGAAGTTAGTTTTCCCTAGGAATGATTGGTTCTACGTGAAAAGTTGCATCTGTAAAAAAAAAACGCTGCAAATCATTGCTCAAAGGTTTATTTTCTGTATAGATCACCCTTCTGTATAGATCACCCTTCTGTATAGATCACTAGCACCTACCACCATCTGTATTCTCCCTTGACCTTCCCTCTCAAATTTCAGCTTCCTGCGTTCAATAGGATTAAAAATGGCTTCGGAGCTCACTCAGCTGATCAGTGATCTGAAGAGTGAAGAAGATCTCCTCGAATGCTGGAGACGCCTGGAAGAGCACTTCCATTCAATAGGATTGAAAATGGCTTCGGAGCTCACTCAGCTGATCAGTGATCTGAAGAGTGAAGAAGATCTTCTCGAATGCTGGAGACGCCTGGAAGAGCACTTCCATTCAATAGGATTGAAAATGGCTTTGGAGCTCACTCAGCTGAACAGTGATCTGAAGAGTGAAGAAGATCTCCTCGAATGCTGGAGACGCCTGGAAGAGCACTTCCATTCAATAGGATTGAAAATGGCTTCGGAGCTCACTCAGCTGATCAGTGATCTGAAGAGTGAAGAAGATCTTCTCGAATGCTGGAGACGCCTGGAAGAGAACTTCCATTCAATAGGATTGAAAATGGCTTTGGAGCTCACTCAGCTGATCAGTGATCTGAAGAGTGAAGAAGATCTCCTCGAATGCTGGAGACGCCTGGAAGAGCACTTCCATTCAATAGGATTGAAAATGGCTTTGGAGCTCACTCAGCTGATCAGTGATCTGAGGTGTGAAGAAGATCTTCTCGAATGCTGGAGACGCCTGGAAGAGCACTTCCATTCAATAGGATTGAAAATGGCTTTGGAGCTCACTCAGCTGAACAGTGATCTGAGGTGTGAAGAAGATCTTCTCGAATGCTGGAGACGCCTGGAAGAGCACTTCCATTCAATAGGATTGAAAATGGCTTTGGAGCTCACTCAGCTGATCGGTGATCTGAGGAGTGAAGAAGATCTCCTCGAATGCTGGAGACGCCTGGAAGAGAACTTCCATTCAATAGTATTGAAAATGGCTTCGGAGCTCACTCAGCTGATCAGTGATCTGAAGAGTGAAGAAGATCTCCTCGAATGCTGGAGACGCCTGGAAGAGCACTTCCATTCAATAGGATTGAAAATGGCTTTGGAGCTCACTCAGCTGATCAGTGATCTGAGGAGTGAAGAAGATCTCCTCGAATGCTGGAGACGCCTGGAAGAGAACTTCCATTCAATAGTATTGAAAATGGCTTCGGAGCTCACTCAGCTGATCAGTGATCTGAAGAGTGAAGAAGCCTTTGAGCAATGATTTGCAGCGTTTTCTACCCATCAACATTTTTTTACCTACCAACTTTTTTTTACCTACCAGCTAGGAACTACCTACCACACCATACTGGCTTCACACCTTCACAATCAAGTTTATTAGAAAGAACTAAACGCTTCACACTCGATTGGAAATATGTTTCTTGGATACCGAAACTACGTGTATCCCTAGTGTATAATTGTGAGGAATTTATAATACTTTTCGAGTTCACATGCCAACGGAGAATCTTTTCGTGACGGAGTCGAAATTCACATATTAGTAAACAAACTGACGGAATGTTAACGTGCTCTACAACGAAGGGGGTCAATGTGCATACAAATGAACATCATGGTATTTAGGGATAAATTGAGAGCTTTCCAACGAGTGGTGTACGATTTTTGAGCGATGAAAATTGCTGAAGATACTTTTCCCTAGTTACATATTTGTTGTAAGTGAAAATCATCACAATTATTTGGTAACGAATTTTGGTAACGGTTTTCGAGTTATGTGCCAGAGCAAAGACATAAAATGTCAAAAAAACGGGTTCACATGTGTATGACACTGGGGATTCCCAAAAAATCCCAAGTTTTGCGTTTTCTCGGCTATTGTAGGTGTTAGGGACTCGAAACTCACACTATGAACTTTTTTTAAATCACCAGTATTAAGACCAGTATCATACAGGGGTGTATGATAATGGGTCCACAGGGTGTATGACATAGAGCCCAGCTAATTTTTCCCATTCGAGCATTTTTTTTTCTTCCTAATATGGCACCTCCCACGAAGAGATCAAAGTATTTTGTAGCTGCTATGAACGAGAAATCGTTGAAAATATCAGCAGCATTGGAAGTTCCACAACCTCAGCCCAAGTTCCAGGGCCATATCTTACAGCGGGAAATGCTACAAATGAGGATGTGTTGGCAACGATACCTAGTCCTTTCAAAAAAGCACTAATTTGGACCTCTGTCATTAAGCTAGCCAACAAAAATAAAAACATTATTAAACATATTGTTTAGGAATGCATGCATTCCAGGGGACGTCCCATTGGATAAGCATTAGATCAGTTTAACCAGTTGGTAAGCGATAAAACTGTTTCACTCAATGTAATTTATCTATTACTTTAGGCAGGAAATAGTGACCCCCCTCCCTCTCACCCTTATCCACCATAAAATTTCTAGAGGCATGGGAGCCTCATTTATGAAAAGCATGTTAAAATCCATGATCTACGATACCCAACATGCGAATTCGAGTTCACCCCCCCCCCCCCCACCAATGGTGCCAGTCTGGCAATAAAGCGGAAATACGTCGTAACATTGAACTTTCATCAATTTTTTTTGGTAGGCAGTCCGTCGAGGTTTGCATCCGTATTCAAGGTGAAACACAAAAAAAAACCCCACGAAATATGCGGTTTATGGTGTCCTGGCACCATGGTGGCACCACTATTAGTTCCATGGTGGTACAGGGAATAATTCATGAAAATCCGGAGGTAAAGTGAGAATTTTTCATCAATTTCAAAGCTTGGGGACAGTTAGTAAGCAGTAAAGGAACCAAAATATTGAAAATTCGGATATTTTGTGAATATTATCCCCCCGCTCGCCCCCTTCCCTTGCGAATTTTGGTACTCTGGTGAAATCATATCGACACCTGAGCGCCCAAAGGGCCAAACTGCTTCCGGAACTACTATTTCTAAAACGCAAGCGATTGTAGCGAGGCCAGTGTACATGAAGTCAACTAGGTTTTTTTTGTAATTGGTCCAAAATCTACGTAAGATTGAATTTCAAACCGTTTTTTGAATCATCCGCAATTTGTAATATTAAGAAAAAAAGATAAACTGGGAAGAGGTCCAGTTTGGCTCTATGGGCATAATTTGACCTTGAGATTTGTGAGCGACAAGGGGCCAAACTGCCAGTTTGGCCCTAAGGTTTGCGACTTTCCTTCAACTGGAAATTGCTCTGGTCAATCTGCAATTTCTTCTTCAATTAATACATCAGTTGAAATTAAACATCAATAAATTATTATAATTAATTACCCATTTTTACAACGCTCTGGGTATTTTGTACCTGTCCAATCATTTATGTTTTCGTCTTTCTTTGAAACCCCGATTCTAACTCACGTAGGTATGGTTGAATAGTGCCATTCTATTACCAAAACACAGAAATTAAGTAATTTCTGAAACACGGATAACGAAATTTTAATTATTTCAATAGTAAATGAACAGCATAGCATTTAAAACAAGTCTAAAAATCATTAATTATATCGTCATCTATTCAGCATTGTCCTCTTCATTTGTCTCAATGAGCTCATCACGTATGTTGAGCTTATTCTTCATCTGGAATTATTCTGCGTGGTACTGGTGAGGAATCGCCCCTTTGGTACACAAACTGAAGGAAAAAGCAGGAGTGGTCACATTGACACAACTGGACGGCAAGAAAATTATCATTACACTTGACAAGTTACCTATCTTTCTGGTGTTCAGACTTCAACTCAATTGATTCAATGCAATTTGATTGATTTAGTTGATTAACTGAATCGTCTGTACCTAAGCAAACATCAGGACTTGAAAGAACGAACTCGATTTTGCCAAATCTTACTGATTCAAGAGCCATAAGTCATAAAAAATATTCTAGTCAATTTAATCGAAACTATTCGAATCATCATTATAATATAATGAGGTATATTGGTATAAAGGTATATTATACCTCTCTCAGTTGTTGTAGGGCCCGAAAAACCAAGAGCTGAGATCTGGTTGAGAACACTTTCCCTTGCTTCCCCCTTCGAGTTCTAGCCATCGTTTGAAATCACCTTTTCCAAAACCACATTCGAAAAAGAACGAGTGGAGGGAGAATAGATTGTACTAAAGACAATCAAAAGAAACGCCTGCCAAGTGGGTGTGGCACATAGCTTCCTCGTATCCATAACCCGATTGTAGGTATAGTTGATCCGATACATAGTACTAGTCTCAAAAAACATCGATCTCAAAAGGCCCGTTTACACCAAACGAGCATTATTGGCGAACACTGTTCGCAAACAATCGCGAGCAAGATGCACGGGCGGTGTGAACACTCACCCTCGCCGAACAGAGTTCGCAAACCCTGTTCGCGAACGTTCTCGAACGTTCGAGCGCGTTCCGCCTCTTGTCGGTAAACCGACGAATCATCAAAGGGATTCGTGTTCGTTGCGCGTCCGGTGTAAACGGCATATCGGCGAGAGAACGAGCGGCCGGTGGTAGGACTGCATTTTTTCAAAACTTAATAAATTTTTATTAATAATCCGTATTCGCAGTTCAGCATTCTCTCGTTTATCCAATATAGAGAATAAATATTGTATTCTATATTCTGCATTTTCAACTCTTGTTCAACAATTGTTTTTAAAGAACAACAATGTTTTTAAAGAACTTTGTCAAGAGAGAGAAAATCGTTAATTTATTGAACATTTTAGGAGTATAAAAGTTGGACAACGACTCCATTAGCTGTCGAAAATGTTTATAAAGAACTAATTTTGATTTTCAGTTTTGTAAGTAGGTAGGTATGTTTAGTAAAGTTTAAAGTAAGTATGTTGTATTTTTTGAAGTTCTTGAAGCCTCCATTTACATTTAACGGGATTTTTAAAGTTTAAAATTGAATGATTCAAAATTATTGTTGTACCTATTAATCTCTCATCCTTTTTTAAAAAAATCCCCCCACAAATTGGACCAAACACTCATTTTTCCAATTTTCACTGAGTCAAAGGAAACTTTTCAACCGAATTGAAAGGCGTCAGGACAACGGCTACGATTCAAGTGTACAACAAATTTAACTTTTAAAAAAATCGGTATGACTTGATAAAATCAATCTATTCTATATGGCGGGTGCCATATTCAAAAGATATTATCGGGAACTTTCGCGAATGCTCGAGAACAACTGCTCGTGCGGGCGTGCTCAGGCAGTGTGAACGGGAGCTCGTTTGCGTGTTTGCGAACGTTCGCAAACAGTGCTCGTTTGGTGTAAACGGGCCTTAAGTACCTTGCACTACCTTCATAGAGGACTATCTACACTCCAATTTGAACAATCCTGAGAAATTTCGCCGAAATTGGATGAAAAAGTAGAAGTTATGACAGTTACAAATATTTCACGTTTGCTTTGAACATGTGAAAGTTATGGCTGGTACAACGAAATACACGTTTGCGCATGCGCAGTAGCAACTATTAGTCTGTGGGCGATGATTTTTATAGGGGACCATCTACATGCTAACCCGTACAATCCCTGAAATTTTCATTGAAATCGGATGAAAAAGTAGAAGTTATGGGTCCGACAAGGATTTCATGACAGACACGGAACCAAAATTGTTCAGAAAGGTCTGAAACGAGTGGAAACTTTGTTTCTGGAGAACATTTTTTTTTTTTAAACTTGAAAAGAGAAAACAAAGCTTCCCCTACCTTGGTGGACTCGAACGCAAAAACTGATGGAAAAACAATACCTTTACATCAGAATATTTTGAGTTACGGCGTTTTCAAAATTTCAACCGTTATTTTTCAACCCTTAAAAGTGACCTACATCAACCAAAAGCTTCGGGGCAAAACTAGACCCCAAATGGAGCCTACATACCAAATTTCACCAAAATCGGTCTATTCTAAGTGGGGAAAGTGCCGCGGACGGCGGACGGACGACCAAATTTTTATTCGATTTTTGGATTCTACGTACCTTGAAACGTCAACCAACAAATTTTGAGGGGGGGAGGGGTTAAAAAAAATTGTTTCTTGGTCGATTCCAAAGGTTCATTATTGAATATAATATACCAAAAACACAGGATGCAACAAGTAGGTAGGTAGTGGACGTGAACATAATAAAGGGTCAGAGATCGATTTTCTAGTCAGTTGTTGTGGTTCTGTGCCATTATATTTGTCTCTGACACGCAAATAGCATTAACAGTAGTTTGTGGCTGCGTTGTTGTTGGTAAGATCAGCAGTTTGGCCCTATGAATCACGTAGATGGATGCAGTTTGGCCCTAATAACTTTTCGTTTAAATTCCAGTTTGGCCCTTCGGACTTCTGACTTTGAAACCGATTTCAGTTTGGCCCTTTGAACAAGAAAAAGCAGTTTGGCCCTTTGGGCGCTCAGGTGTCGATATACAACTCGGAAGTTATTTGAATCAAACAAAAAAAGAAACAGGAAAATCGGTTGAGAAGCCCAAGTCTTACTGTGGGACGTCCTAATAAAGGAATCGGACGTGGAGCTGTCAGCTCTCTTGAATGGCGAAATGCAATAATTTCAAGCTATAGTGATATACTTATTTTCGATTATAATGCTCAAGTACTAAAGAAGACAATTTGTTCCTGTGTAGGTACAAAGCATTCTTTCCTAAAGGTTCCTAGAGCTTGCAAACCTAGATTGGTAAGAGGTTCCTAAAACAAGAAGACTGTTGACTATAAAAGTAATTTTTGCATTCAAACCAATTATTTTCTAATCAATAAACATTACTCGAGGTTTAGTGTGCAATTCTTATCTTTATTTCACCTTTGATAATGAAAAATAGCAATTTTTTATGTTTCCGTGCAAGTGTATGATACTGGTTCCGAAGTATGAATGACACTGGTGCCTCCCAATTTTTGCCATGTATGATACTGGGGAAAAAAAGAGATCTCGAAAATCATTTACTTAAGCTGAAAGAAACCCAATATTTTACTTCTCTTGGTTTTACAACGTTTAAGAACAGTCGTTCTAGCTATTTCGACCCCTCAACTATTTGTAGGATGTAATTTGACATAAATATTGAGCAAAAACTGGAAATTTTCCCTTAACGTGTATGATACTGGTGCCACCACCCTACCGATATTTCAAATTAACCCAAAGATGATTTTTCAATCCAAATAAAAACCCTATTAATTGAAAAGAGGCAATATATTTTTTTAACAATAATTTAAAATGTAATAAAAGTCAATGGCAACATGTAATAAAACATGTAATAAACGCCAATAATTTAAAATTTAATAAAAATGAATAATCATTCCATTTTATTTCAATTCCAATTCTTATTTGCAAGAAATCTCTGTTCAATGAAATTATGGGCAGAATTCACAGTCATTGCTCAAGGAAGCGTCGAGGAACTCCTCACCCAAGGAACTCCTCGAATTTTGGTATTCATAGTTCAGATGAGGAACTCCTCATCTTTCGAGGATCTCCTCGATTCGAGGAACTCCTCGACATGAGGAACTCCTTGATCTGAGCCTTGAGGAGTTCCTCAACCAGCAGTTGGCAACACTGTTAGCTTGTTTTTCCCTATTTTGAGGGAACGAAACGGGGAATTTCCCCGTTTGGAGGGAAGAAAACGAGGAATTTCCCCCCGGCCAAACATCACTGAGGTTATAGCAGTTTTGAGAGGTTATACTGGCATGTGGATTTGTTTCTCTTGTCTCCGGTACTCTGTGGTTTCTATTTAAGTCAGTTGGTTTTGTGTTTGTGCGACTTCTGCTGGTGATTATTTGAGACAGATTAGGGTCTATTTGATGATAGGTTTTCTCAAGGCAGTGTCTGATTGCGCTTGAAAATTCCCGAAGCATGGGCTGTGCCTAGGGATGGCATATCAAATGATATATCGTCAATGAGATATCGATACCTTCGATATATCGGAGAAAATATATCGATATTTCGATATATCGGAGAAAATATATCGCTATTTCGATGTATCGGAAGATCTACTTTAAAAAAACATGTGAAGTAGGTAGGGGAATTTAATAGTTTTAAAACATTAAATCATCTAGGATGATGAAAAATAATTAAAAAAATTAAAGAATAAAAATCATTTAGAATGAAATTTATGGACATATCGGAGTATCTACTTGTAAAAACTTGAAGAAGTAAGTAGGTAGGTGAATTGAAAAGTTACTAACATCATTTTACAGGAAATATTATCGATATACTCGACATATCGGAAGATCTATTTGGAAAAACCGTGTGAAATAAGTATTAACCTTCTTTCAAAAGTTACTGGGTATGAATGATCAAAATTCATTGTTTAAAAACTGGAAAAAAGTGCGAAATTGTCATTGCAATGTTAAATTAATTTATAAATTGACAGGGGTATAGGTACTGTAGACGATCATGTTCCTTCAAAGTTGAAAATAATTGTTGTGAAAACCTGCTTCACTTCGTATAGTAGGTAGTTTTAAGCTGGACGAGCCTCCATTAATTTTGGCTTAAGTCAAGTAATTGAGCCTTGAGAGCCACTGTAGGTGTACACTATGTGCACAATCATGTCCGAGCTGAAGTCAACAGTCTGAAATCAACCCATCACTAGGTACACTACCTACAGAATTTGGAATAAAATTACTTGATGTTTTTACAAGTACAGGCGTCCCTTCTCGTCCATTTCAATATTTAATTTTTACTAAAAAAAAAAAAAAAAAAATTTACTTGAAAACAGGTCGCGATATATCGGTAAATATATCGATATTGACCGATAATATCGGTTCTCTATATCGATATAAATATATCGATATATCAAACGTAATATATCGATATATTTCATATATCGATATATCGTTGCCATCCCAGCTGTGCCTTCAAACAATATCACGAATTTCATCGTTCGGACGGCTGACAATCTGAACATTGAAAAGTATCCTAATGATTCCAGAAGACCTCTACATTGTATCCTCCTGGACTGCGAATTCGGATGTGAGTACTGTCGGAGCAAATCATCGAAGTTGTCTACAAACGAGAAACAAGAATGCGATCCAACATTCATAACTTCTCCTGTAATCTGTGATTTGTTTTATCTGTTTTTTCTATCTCGATGTTGCAAACACTCACATTCCTCATTGCTCTAAATACAAACGTATACAGCTTCGCATACAACGTTTATTTATTTAGTGACATCCGTAAGTACAGTTTTGGGTCAGAAAAATATACTGCTTCATTTGTGAGGAGCCGCTAGCCTTCCGATAGTTATAAAATTAAAATAAATGTCAAATAAATGTAAAAAATCGGACCATCTGGCAGATAGCTTGACAACTCGAATACGTTATTGGGTTGAATTATGAGCTATATTTACCTCTTTTTACCTCGCTATTTACCTCGTTATTCGACCCCTCATATTTATGTTCCTAAAAAATGATGGAGTGTTTATGTAAAAAAGTCCGATGATATTGATGATTCATATAATGTGGTTGGAAAGTTATAGGAGACATTTTTTAACAAACTATTGATGAAAATAGGCATTTGGAAAACTATTGGTTGGAAAAACGAGCTATCTGCAAACTTCAAATGCTTGCTGCGCTTCGAGTAAATTACTTAAAAAAGTCAAATCATAATTATATAGTTGCTATCCGTCCTTAGTCATAATTAATTTAGTATACTTGGATTTTTGAAATTTTGAAGCAGGAATTTCTGAAACTTTTTTCGATTCCCAACAAATTGTGAAAAATGCATGTAGCTCGTTTTTTGAGCAAGGCCTTCAATTATGATTATCGAAGCATTATGTAAGGATTCTGACTACAGAAAATTGGAAAAAAGTGGGTAACCCAACCCGATAGTTAACAAAAAAAGTGTTGAGGAACTCCTTGAGGGACCTTTTCATGTGCCTCGATATTCTGCTCCTTTTAAGCCGATTTCAAGGATTTCCTCAACGTCGAGTTAGGATTGTGAATACGACGCTGAGGAAATGGTCATACGACTCGAGGAACTCCTCAAGGATTTCCTCGACATGACGACTGTGAATAGCGCAGAGCATGCGACGGTTCCTCATCGCCTCCTTGAGGAGTTCCTCGGCGTTGAGGAATGACTGTGAATTCCGCTCCATGTTTTCCGTCCACTAGAAATCGAAAGGATCAAGTAACAAATCAGTTACAATACAAATAATACTATTTATTATTCGAAAAAAGCCGTTCGCACGTGACTGATGTCGCCATCCCGATTAATATTTTGCATGCCTCCCTTTTCTTGTAAGTTCGGGAAATCGGGTTTAAATTCCTTCCAAACTCACATTGGACATTGATACTATTTTGAGGCTATCGTGGCGATACATCGTTTCAATTGATACTATTCTGAGTGTTATTCTGTCACAGACAGTATATGGTATTATTTTCTAGTTACTTATTTGGTATTTTTTCACCAATTGTTGTCAAAATTTTCGATAATATCGTCAAGAAAGTATCGATACCTCCGATATTCTAGACAAAAGTATCAATACCAATAGGTATATCGGTTTGAGTTTTGCATCAAATGTATCGATACAAATATCGGTATCGGTACCAAAAAAGTATCGATACTCCGATATATCGGTGGTATTGTGCCGTCCATAACCACAATGGGGTAGTTGCATGGGTCGGAATTTCGTGTTTTTGACTTCAGATTCGAATTTAGCGCACTCAAAAACGTATATGGACCAGTTTTCAGTTCGAAATTCCATTTAGTTTAGCCGTATTTCAATAAAGAAGTACCATCCTTTTTAGTGTTGGCGGGCCACTCCTCTTACGTCATCCCTAAACGAGAATCTCACGATAGAGTGCGTTGAGATCACTGCAATCGAGGACAATTCGAGTCAGAAACATTGAAATGTACTTGCAAAATGATGGTGATGATTAAAAAAACTTTGAAATATATTTTCCAGGTTTTTTATGTATGAATTAATCGTTTAAATTGAAAATTTTGAAGCATAATTTTGGCTGTTTTGCCGATGCCCAGGGGGCACATCGGCGCGGGGTACTTCGATTAACCCCGTTGCTTTAACGGTCATAGTTATCACGTTATCAGTTTTTCGGGTGGCCCTTTCTCATAGTGCAGTCTGAGTTGTTACAGTTGTTAGTTGTTATAGTTTACACCAGTATTTACCATAATTTATTAGTTGATTGGTTTGGAAAAGATAATGTTCACTGTAAAGTTTCAAGAAGCTTTTAATAAACGCTTGCATACGAGTCTGCAACACATGTCTTCACTTTTTCCCGCTACCTACCCAATCTGCTTTCGAATGTTGTTGATAGTTATTTTAACTCAGGGGTATATCTCATTTTCTTCGGTAAGTACAACGGTTTTGGCAGTATATTATTTATGCATAAATGTAGGGTAAAAGCACCAATTACTGACACTTTAAGAAAAATTTTGTGGTTTTTCAACAATTTCTCTCGTATTTATTAATCTTTCCTCACAATTGAAACTTTTCCCCTTAGGCCAACATCAGTTTCTTCAATTTTGCTCATTAGAATTATCAAAACGACAAATCAATTCATTAATTTGCTTAAAATTTGGATGCATCTTTTTTCTCCTATTACCGACATGCATTCACCAGTTACTGACAGTGTGAGGAACCAATTACTGACACCCTGTATCAGGTTCAAATTATTTTTATTTCCAACTTTAAAATAGAAAAAGTAATTTACTTAGTAGGTACCTATATTTTGAAATCACAAAGCACAAGTTTTCGTGTTTTCAACCTTCTTTCTCGAATTTTTCGACAAATTGAAGGCGAAATCAAGCTTTCGAAGATGTCTTGTCTCGCGAGTAAACCAACAAGTTTTCGTGTTTTCAACCTTCTTTCTCGAATTTTCCGACAAATTGAAGGCGAAATCAAGCTTTCGAAGATGTCTTGTCTCGCGAGTAAACCAACAAGTTTTCGTGTTTTCAACCTTCTTTCTCGAATTTTCCGACAAATTGAAGGCGAAATCAAGCTTTCGAAGATGTCTTGTCTCGCGAGTAAATCAACAAGTTTTCGTGTTTTCAACCTTCTTTCTCGAATTTTTCGACAAATTGGAGGCGAAATCAAGCTTTCGAAGATGTCTTGTCTCGCGAGTAAACCAACAAGTTTTCGTGTTTTCAACCTTCTTTCTCGAATTTTCCGACAAATTGAAGGCGAAATCAAGCTTTCGAAGATGTCTTGTCTCGCGAGTAAACCAACAAGTTTTCGTGTTTTCAACCTTCTTTCTCGAATTTTTCGACAAATTGAAGGCGAAATCAAGCTTTCGAAGATGTCTTGTCTCGCGAGTAAACCAACAAGTTTTCGTGTTTTCAACCTTCTTTCTCGAATTTTCCGACAAATTGAAGGCGAAATCAAGCTTTCGAAGATGTCTTGTCTCGCGAGTAAATCAACAAGTTTTCGTGTTTTCAACCTTCTTTCTCGAATTTTTCGACAAATTGGAGGCGAAATCAAGCTTTCGAAGATGTCTTGTCTCGCGAGTAAACCAACAAGTTTTCGTGTTTTCAACCTTCTTTCTCGAATTTTCCGACAAATTGAAGGCGAAATCAAGCTTTCGAAGATGTCTTGTCTCGCGAGTAAATCAACAAGTTTTCGTGTTTTCAACCTTCTTTCTCGAATTTTTCGACAAATTGGAGGCGAAATCAAGCTTTCGAAGATGCATAAATTCGAGACTGTTTTTTAATGATAGAGAATAAGAATAGGAGGAAAAATACGAGTAGGTTCCTACCAGGGAGAGGGGTGTCAGTGACTGGATATGCTCAATGTTAGTATCAGGTGTGCGTACATCCCAAATACTGACACTCCCATAACTAGTTACTAACACCCCTGTCAGGATATGGATCCCGTGCTTTTTTCAAAAGGCGGGTAGCAACATCGTATTCTACGTAAAAACCCAAGTTAATTAGGCTTTGGAACTAAAGATTTCGGAAAACCCCAATTACTAACACAAGTGTCAGTAATTGGGTAAAGGCACGTTTCTGGGTACCCAAATCCTAACACTGAGGAAAAAATTTTATTTTATCAGTTATTTGCACTGGAATTGTGTATTCTTATTAGCTAACATCAATACTGGAGCAGTAAAAAGTAAATTGAATGTAGAAACAAAGATGAAACGGTTATAATAGATGAAATTGCGACTCACCTCCTTAGCAAAACCGCTAACGATCGGACAGCAGGTGTTAGACTGATGATAAAACTTCATTCCCGAACCCCTTATCGTCAATGTCTACTAGATTTTGGCGAGAATCAGTAGAAAATAACTGTGACATTGATTTGGCGCCAAATTTGAATCCCTAGGTGACCAGGAACGCTTATTTTTCAAGGAAGAATGAGCTTGTGTTAGTAATTGGGGTGGTGTTAGCAATTGGTTCCTTCACCCTAGGGCTTTCCAACGAATGGTGAACGATTTTTCTACGAACGCGAATGATGAAGATAAAGTTCGATAGGAACAACTTGGCTGTAAGTAGAAATCATCAGAAAAACAACCGTAACTTTTTTTTCGTTTATGTGCCAAAGTATTGACATAAAATGTCAATATGCCAAAAAGGAGAGCCATCGACTAGAGTTTCGAGGTAGCTTCCCTGGAAAATATTCCGTACATAAATATTGGCATGTTGTACGATTTTTACGTCAATAACAACAAGTTCGTCAGCGCCAAAATAAAAGGAGCCAATAATGTGAGGTAAGTTGACACTTTTGTAGTACGAGGGTGGATCAAATATAAACGGGACTCTGACCTCTGAGCGCCGACGGTTGACAGAAGCGGGCCCGTCACTTCGAGATTGTTTGAACAGGTTCATTAGAAGGTGGATGAGGGGGGCGTCTCCCCCTTTACAACCTTTCATGAGTAGTTATCGCGATGTCTGAACAAAAGGTGCCCGTTTACATTGAGCAACGAATTATCATAAAATTTCTTACCCGTGAAAGAGTCAAACCTTCGGAAATTTTTCAAAGGTTGACTGCCCAGTTCGGGGACCAAACCCTCTCTAGGACCCGTGTGTTTGCCTGGCACAAAGAGTTTCAGGAGGGAAGAGAACGAGTAGAGAATGAGGAACACGATCGTCGTCCCCGGAGCAGCATTACGGATGAGAACATTCAAGCGGTTCGTGACATTCTTGAAGATGATCGACGTGTGACTGTCTCCGAAATCGCTGAGCAGGTAGGGGTAAGTTATGGGAGCTGCCAAACGATCATTACAGAGCACCTAGGATTCCGTAAAGTGTGTGCCAGATGGGTCCCTCGCCTTTTGACTGCAGATCAGAAGTTGAGACGTTTGGAGGTCTGTCAGAGGCTTTTTGCAAGGTTTGAGGAAGAAGGGGAAGCATTTTTGGCTAGCATTGTCACCTGCGACGAAACATGGGTCCATCATTACACACCCGAATCGAAGCAAGCCAGTATGGAGTGGCGGAGGAAGGGGGAGACAGCCCCAGTGAAAGCAAAAACTCGACTGTCTGCTGGCAAGGTCCTTGCAACTGTTTTTTTCGACTATCGAGGCGTTTTGCTCATTGATTTTTCGCATGAGCGAAGAACAATCAATGCTGCCTACTATTGTGAGCTGCTGACTCAGGTGAGGGCTGCATATCGCAGCAAAAGACGGAATCAACCAATTCGTGACGTCATCCTCCTCCACGACAATGCAAGGCCCCATACTGCAGCTCTAACTGTTCAAAAATTGGAAGAAATGCATTGGACTCCACTTGATCATCCTCCCTACAGCCCTGACCTATCGCCCTGTGATTTTCACTTGTTTGGGCCACTTAAAGAAGCCCTAGGCGGACAGCGATTCGAGGATGATGAGGGGGTCGTGCGCAATTGGCTTCAGACGCAACCTTCATCGTTTTTTGATGCTGGGATAAAAAAACTTCCTATTCGCTGGGAAAAATGTGTCACAAAAGCAGGAGACTATGTAGAAAAGTGACATATACCCGCTTTTTATTTTCTAACAAATAAAATTAAAAAAAAAATAAAGTCCCGTTTATATTTGATCCACCCTCGTAAAAGGTCAGTTGTAACTGTGATTTCTTGTGTGTAGTACTTCTTCATCCAAATGGTTGCTCATTTATTGGAAGTTTCATTGTAGTGTCATTATCCTGTACAACGTAGTACCAATGAGTGTTTGTAAATTGTTAAATAAAACGATGTTGGTTATGTCCAACTTAGAAGAATCTAGCAAATTTGCGAGGTTGTGGCTCGAGTAACACCGCATTTCTTCACAACCATATGAGGTTTAAGTTACAGTGGAGGGAATGCCAGTAGGAAACAAAATCTTTGATGCAACATGTTTCGATTGCACAGCTAGCAAAATTCAGTATGAAAGCACCACAAAGTGTGAGTGATTCTCCAATTTTATTGCCACAAACGAACGTAAACAAACTCAACAGAGGGTTGCTATCAAAGGACCTCCCGGGCAAAGGAAGGGGTCTCTTGGCCCCCTTCACACCCGTGACGTGGCCCCCACCCCGCAGTGTCCAAGCCGTGTGTAGGTTTTCCCGCCTGAATCCGAAATCCCGTTTTTCGAAAAAATCTCTAAATTTTTTGGAAGCATTTCCGGGAGTTTTATTTGCAGATTCGTACTTCAATAGAGATTCTCTACACAGAAAAAATACAAAAAAATATCATGCAACTACCCCATTGGCTGGCGGGGGGGTTGGGGGTGTCCAGGTAAGTACGAAAAATTACTTATTAGAGGGGAGCATTTTAACGTTTCAAATTTTATTCCTAATTCAGGAATCCACAATAATCGATACTTAACCCTGCTATTTTTTCACGAAAGTATCCTAAAATCGAAATGATAGCTCGAATTCTCCCTCAAATTACATCTTAATGGTAAATTCAATGGTTTTTTAAATTGTCGAGTTACCTGGTTATGCGCAGTCTAATTTCCATACTTAGTTGGTTATGAGCAACCAAATTTTCGGGCTTACCTGCTCTCCCTCCTTAAGAAACCCTACTTGCCTGGTTAAGCACAATCTAGTACACTGGGAAAAAGTATGTAAACTCTGTTACTGGTCTGTTCTCGAAACAGAAATTTCGGGAATGAGAGTTAACCGAATAATCACTAACGCCCCAGCCAATAGGAAGCATGGTAGACTTACGCTAATACTCGCAAACGAAAGCTGACACAAAATAACGCCTACAGTAAACATATCTCGATTTTCACCCAAAAACTTACCTGGTTTTTCACCAGGGACCCAGTGGGAATTTCGTACGACGTTGCCAGATTCACGCCAGTGGCAACGCTGTGCTACTCCGGTACTCTGTGGGGCCTTGAGATTGAAGGGGGTAGAATGACAACATCCCCTTTGGCTCCCCTTTTTCGGAGGGGCAGAAATGCAACGTAGTTCAGCTCCCGTCTACTGGTAGCGCATGTGACCAGGGCCCCTTTTTTGAGCGCTTCTTCCAAAATAACGGAACTTTGTCTTCACGTAATCTCTGTTATTTTACAAGTTAGAATTGTCCTCTTTGAATTTTCGGAGGTTTTAGTCTCCTACAAAGTTCCATATGAAGAGTTTATATCAAAAACAAATTTTAAGTATAATTTAAATTTTCTTTTTTTTTCAAATTTCAATTTTTTTGACATTTTGGCCCGTATGTAGGTATAAAGTATTTATTTTTAATGAATTTAGAAATTTTTTGTGAGAGAAGAAAATGAACACTCACAGAGAAAACGTGAAGATAAGGGAATCTAGTGAGTCCCGCGCCCCCTTAACCCCCAAGAAGTGAATGGGCACTCTCACTGGCCACTCAGTAGATGTGAACGTCATACTATAGGTCGTGCACAAGAATATTGCCTTCCGACCCTGCACTCTGACGGAGGATGGGAGAAGCAGAGGAATGGCAGCCTGTTGGCGGGATGCGAGAACGATAATTTTACTCTGTTACATTGGCAGCCATGTCAGGACAGGCGATAGCGTTTTAGGTTGGCAACATTGGTGACATAATATCGATAATCGGTAACATCGATGTATCAGACACCCCTTCATGAATCCAAGGCACGGACATGAATCCAAGAAGGTTAATCTTTCTTTCCCATTTATTACCATGGACTGAGCCATAGTAGACGTGGACACAATCGTATTCGACAAAAATTAGATGCACTAAATATCGGGAGACTTTATATCGAAAAAAAAAAACATCGATAATCGGTGGCCAAATATCGATATTTTTATACATCGATAATAGATTTTCGATGTCAGGAATGTCAAACCCCAAACCTGCGATCGCAAGAGGCAAGGCTCTGAGAAGCCAGGCGCGAGAAATCGTGTACAATGTGTTCCAGTATTTCACAACGAAGAAGAACGATGATAACGCGAAATACTACGTCCGCGAAGTCACTAGTGAAGCGACAGGCGTTTCGGCTAGAACCGTCGGCTACATCATGAAGGAAGCTAGAAACCGAACTGCATCAGATTGCACGGGACCTTTGTTTGTTACGCCAACCAAGTCCAAACCGCACAAGAAGGTCATCGCTGCTGATGAATTCACCGATGCAGCAATACGAAACAAAATACGTGAATTTTACACTGTTCGGAAAGAGTGCCCTACTTTAAAAACACTTTGCGCAGCACTGGCGAGTGATGAAGTTCTCGACTGTAGTAGGAGTTACCTTCGGAAACGACTGGCCACTAGCGGTTTCAAATGGAAGAAATGTCAATCCAACCGAAAAGTTTCGATCGAACGACCTGAAATAGCAGCTTGGCGAGCGAGGTACCTACGAACGATCAATACCTACCGCATTGAAGGGAAAAACATTGTTTACCTCGACGAAACCTACGTTCAACAAATTGGAAAGGGTGACCGATTGATCATCGTTCACGGCGGTGGTGAAAAAGGGTTCGTACCAAACGCATTGCTCATCTTCAAGGCGTCATCAAGATCTGGAGACTATCATTCATCAATGAATTTTGAAAATTTCTCCAAGTGGCTCACGCAAAAGTTCCTCCCGAATTTACCAGCGGATTCGGTCGTGGTGATGGACAACGCGAAATACCATTGTGTGCAGACAAACAAAAGACCCAACAGTTCTACTCTGAAGGCAGATGTCGTTTCGTGGTTGAGAAGGAATAATGTGCAATTCAACGAACAATTTACTAAAGCCGAGCTCCTACTTCTGGTAAAAAATTCGTCTGTCGGACAGACTTTCAAGGTCGACGAAATTATTAGAGACGCAGGCCATCATACCCTCCACCTCCCTCCATACCATCCCGATTTGAACCCAATCGAACTGGTGTGGGGTGATATCAAGGGAAAACTCGCGCGGGAATCAGTTGGCACTCCACTGGGCCAAAATGAAGTATACCTGAAAAAACTTTTCTCCGAGTATTCGAAAGAAAAGTGGGTAAATGTTTGTGGACATGTGAAAAAATGTGAGGCCAGACTACCGTCAAAAAGATCATTTAGTCGAATCGGAGATCGATAGTTTCATCATTAACGTTGGGGGGACTTCTGACAGCGATAGCAGTTCCGAGGAGGACTCGGATTTTTCTGATTAATTATTTAAGTTGAAAAATATTGTAACTTGTACCTACTTAAGTAAATAATAAAATAACATTTGTTTCCAATCTTTCATTTTATTCCTACCTACCTTCAAAATATTTTCAAAGGTAGAATATTGAACAACTTTGATAATCGTACAAAGGTAAAAAGTAAGTAAATTTGGACGTATGGCTTTTATCACAGTACCTATCATTTTTGCTTCCTCACTACCGAAGGTAGGGAAGCTTTGTATTCGTGAAAGAAGTGAAAAAAAAAAAAATGTCCTCCAAAATCAAAATTTCCACTTGCTTTTTGCGTTTTAGAGCTTCCCGAACAATTTTGGTTCCGTGTCTGTCTGTCTGTCTGTCTGTCTGTCGGTCTGTCTGTCTGTCTGTGGTCAATCCTTGTCCCGGGCAAAACTATACTAACCTGTGGTCCGATTTTGATGAAATTTTCAGGGATTGTGCGGGTTAGGTCCTAGACGGTCCCCTATAAATTTCAGCACCTTCGGACCAATAGGAGCGAGTGCGCATGCGCAAACGTGAATTTCCTGGAACCTCGGTTTCTTGGTTTCTAATGAACCGATTTTGCTCAAATTTGGAAGTTAGTTAGGGACTAACTTCTAAGAGACACCCTATAAGTTTCAATCAAATTGGTCAAGCAATAGCTGCTGCGCATGCAATGGAGAATGCTGAAGGCGCCTGAGTGATCACTGATCAGCTGAGTGAGCTCCAAGGCCATTTTCTCTCCTGTTGAACGCAGGAAGCTGAAATTTGAGAGGCAGGGTCAATGGAGAATGCTGAAGGTGCCTGAGTGGTCACTGATCAGCTGAGTGAGCTCCAAGGCCATTTCCTCTCCTGTTGAACGCAGGAACCTGAAATTTGAGAGGGCGGGTCAATGGAGAATGCTGAAGGTGCCTGAGTGGTCACTGATCAGCTGAGTGAGCTCCAAGGCCATTTTCTCTCCTGTTGAACGCAGGAAGCTGAAATTTGAGAAGCAGGGTCAATGGAGAATGCTGAAGGTGCCTGAGTGGTCACTGATCAGCTGAGTGAGCTCCAAGGCCATTTCCTCTCCTGTTGAACGCAGGAACCTGAAATTTGAGAGGGCGGGTCAATGGAGAATGCTGAAGGTGCCTGAGTGGTCACTGATCAGCTGAGTGAGCTCCAAGGCCATTTTCTCTCCTGTTGAACGCAGGAAGCTGAAATTTGAGAAGCAGGGTCAATGGAGAATGCTGAAGGTGCCTGAGTGGTCACTGATCAGCTGAGTGAGCTCCAAGGCCATTTCCTCTCCTGTTGAACGCAGGAACCTGAAATTTGAGAGGGCGGGTCAATGGAGAATGCTTAAGGCGCCTGAGTGATCACTGATCAGCTGAGTGAGCTCCAAGGCCATTTTCTCTTCTGTTGAACGCAGGAAGCTGAAATTTGAGAAGCAGGGTCAATGGAGAATGCTGAAGGCGCCTGAGTGATCACTGATCAGCTGAGTGAGCTCCAAGGCCATTTTCTCTCCTGTTGAACGCAGGAAGCTGAAATTTGAGAAGCAGGGTCAATGGAGAATGCTGAAGGTGCCTGAGTGGTCACTGATCAGCTGAGTGAGCTCCAAGGCCATTTCCTCTCCTGTTGAACGCAGGAACCTGAAATTTGAGAGGGCGGGTCAATGGAGAATGCTCAAGGCGCCTGAGTGATCACTGATCAGCTGAGTGAGCTCCAAGGCCATTTCCTCTCCTGTTGAACGCAGGAACCTGAAATTTGAGAGGGCGGGTCAATGGAGAATGCTGAAGGTGCCTGAGTGGTCACTGATCAGCTGAGTGAGCTTAAATATTACAGTGGAAGAAAGATAAAGAGGGAGAGGGAGCAAAAACCTTTTCAAGGTATGTCACATTTTAGCCATTAGGCTCTAAGCGGAAATCATCCGGGGGTGCAGAGGGCGAAGCCCCCGCCGAGGCGCGCAGCACAGAGTTTTCGCCAACTGATTCTATACGTCCATGTTACAATGAGTGAGGAAGCTATACTGCCCACCCAACTTGGCAGACGTTTTTTATAACGAAGAAAAAAAATTAAGTTTTTTGGTTGCTTTTGGTTCGAACAATATTCAATTTAACGACAAACTGATTTTCTACAAAAATCCGCTAAAACGATTACAGGGAGACAGTGCTGCCAGTGGACAGGGTAAAAACAAAAAAAAAGGGAATTTCGTGTTAAAAATTAGTTCCACTTTCTCCGTCAGAGTGCAGGGTCGGAAGGCAATATTCTTGTGCACGACCTATAGTTAAGTCATTCTGACTAAGGTAGTAAAGGAGAGCAGTTTTCAGGTTCAAGTCATCGTTTGAAAGAAATTTCTGAGTGACAGTGGAAACATTCTGCTTTCTGACTACATTCTGACTAAGGGAAACGCTATACGCCCACTTCTGGTTGGTAAGTACATTATTGGTTGGTAAGTAGATCATTCTGTGAAAGATCAAGAAGTTGATGATCACCACTACAGATTCAGATGGCAGAATCTCCATACTTACGTTCAGTTCATCTCTGTGCTTCGATAGTTCTTGAAGGGCTTTGTTGAGTTCTTCGATTTGTGGATTCTGAGCCTGTGCCTCCTGACCATCAACGGGTTTGTCAGAGGGTTGAGGTTCTTGTGGTTTGGAATCCGAAGATGTCGACGCAGTAGAGTAGAAAAGGTTCCTTTTTTGTTTGCTTATTGTCGCTGCAGAAGGAACGTCGAATTTCAACCTGAAAAGTTCACGAATTTCCATCAATTCCAATCATTAACGTTTAGCTTGTCATCCATGGCAGGAATAAAAAGAAAGCAGAGTCAATTCGAATAGTTTGCATGTGAATACTGTAGTTTCAGGGTTACTTTAATTCCTGGGCAAAACTGTTTCATATGTGGGGGGAATATACACACAGACGGCCGTAGATGCCCAGCCATAGGAGTTCAATGTAAATATTGCAAGAAACCTGATCACTACACTAAAGTATGCCTTAAGGCTGGGAACGTGATCATAAAGAAGAAACCCTGGAGGGCGAATCATGTGAGGGAACATAACACGTCCGATGGAGAGTCAAATGAGGGCGAAGAAGGAGCCGTTGATTTTATACGGAGGATAGAGAGAGGCAATGAAGCCTTTTGAGATGTTGTTTGACTCAGGGGCATGTAAATCAGTGATTAGCGAGACAGTATGGAAGTCCATTGGATCCCCACGATTGAGGAAGACGACTAGCCTCACAGCATATACTGGTCACAAAATTGAGACGCTGGGGGAAGTTAGGGTGAATGTACAAGGCTTAACAAACGTATGGACCTTCCAGTGGTAGTAACCAAAGTGAGCGACACACCACTCTTTGGCATGAACTGGATACTGTCGTTCAACATTCCCCTGCCCCCAGGTGCAATGGTTCGGTGTACTCGTCCAGAAAAAGCAGTTAAACTGATAAAATACAAGAGGATGTACAACGGCTAATCAAAGAATTTTCTGAAGTGTTCAAAGAGGGCACAGGGACAATTCGGAACCACAAAGCAGTCATCCATTTGAAAGATAATGCCGTACCAAAGATTTTCAGACCTAGACGTGTTCCATTTGCATCACGGGAACCGGTGGAAAAGCATAGTGAATGCGGATTCCTAATGTATAGAATTTCAACAGAAGATTAGTGAAAGTGTGTTCCGTAAGGATGCTCGTAAGGTGTGGATTTGGAGGACCTAAACCACGTGCATCGCTTCGTATAGGGAGATCATAATGCATCACAAGTTTCCCTCACTCTCGCATATTGTAGGTGTGTAAATGAGGCTATAGGCAGCCTAACAGAGTGATACTGTCAAGTACTTTATAACACATCTCCATGAAGAGCATGAATACCATCCCATCGTCAAGCAGTCCACTCTCCACTTAAAACTCGTGAAATATCCAGTTATAAGTATCCCAGAGAGGTATTTCTAGAGTATAGTCTCCAAATTGGAAGGCTCTTTCGAGTTTTCTATATAGTAGGTACTTTCTCTACATAAAGGCCATATCACACGAGCGATTTTTCAGCTTTTTTCCGCAGAAAAATCGCTGGAACGTGAAGAGGAAGAAGTACAGTGATTCATGTATCCATGCAAGGGAAGAAGTACAGTGTTTCAAGTATCCATGCAGCGGGTTTTTAATTCCACTTCCCCACCCCCCCATAGCACAGCCTGCACCCTGGTGGAGCGATTTTTCTAGCTTTGGAATATTTAGAACGCGTTCTAATTTTTCTAGTCCGCCATTTTGTGCGGGAAAAAAAGCTGGAAGGAAACCATTCGAAGGTTCATTCCAATAATTTCTTGATTTGATGGAAGCTGTTTTGTGAAGGTACCATCCGTTTTATGTTAATGATACCTTATTATGGTGTGATTGTACCAGTTGTTGGAAGCATCAGAAATGAGGCAGTAAAAATGTACCTAGTTGCTAGTAACTAAAGTAGGTTTTCTACAATTGGGGTACCTAAATGGGTATCCTATGAGTAGTAAATAAAAGGTCAGCTCTCACTACTGGTTAAAGACGATAGCAGTTGATATAGATTAGGTAGGTACATATTGTTAATCATAGGGAAAAGTAATTGAATTGTACCTACTTGAACTTAGCATTTTACTTAATCGTTGTGATCATTTTAGCGTATCGTATGGGATCACACCTTGAAAGGGCATGCTAGGAAAGATTTAGTCAGCATTGCCTGCATAACACTGCCAGCATAATACGACAGGAGCACAAAAACTGAAGAAAACGAGATCGTAGTGACGCCACGGAGACAAGTAAAGTGATTACTTTTTCTGGGAGTGGGAGCGACGCTAAAACGTTGCTTCAAAATTCCACACTACTATAACCTGATCCAAAACTTGTAGTCACGTTAGAGTGAAAATCGCTGGCCGCCAGAATGCGCTCTATTCGCAGTTTTCTGCGGTTATTCTTCTTCAACTTCGCCTAACTTATTCTAACTTCCTCTTCACGTTCCAGCGATTTTCCAGCGGAAAAAAAGCCAAAAAATCGCTCGTGTGATATGGCCTTAAGGTGTGCTCAAAGATGCATAAACTTGAGGCACAGGCCATTCTCCTACCAACAATAAATGAAGCTGAATCTATAGGTACTTAGGTACATAAAACTTAACACCGATCATAAATATGGGGGAATCTTTTAGAACCGCAAGTACACCAATGTACCTAAATGGTGTAACAACTGACGAGATGATAAGAGATATTACGTAAGTTTCAACAAGGTTAAAAATTTCCATAAACCCACGTTGTAAGAAAATACACCATTGGGTGATTTAAAACTACAGGATTCTAATTACAATTTCATAATGCATTGCATATTAACCGGATCATCAGCAGTACTAAAATGTGCACCTCATGTCCTGACATTACCTGCGGAAATTCGAAGAAATGCCCGGCTTGTCGACCAGGAATCTTGCTAGCCGCAAACAAGACGGTATACCCGACATAATGTACACAAATGAATTGGAATAATTAAATAAAAATCGAATTAACTGATGGAAAAATGAACGCGATTCAACGATTTACAACTATTCCCAGAAAAAGATAAGAATTGATTATTGTTTGCACGCTAACGTGACTATTTTATCGTGAGAATTCCTTCCATGTTGGGCATGGACCTAGTATCCATGATTTGGGTGCATGGATAGTTTATACATGGATGATTATTTTGGGTGGGTCCCCTACATCGATTTCTATATGAACTTTTAAAATGTTGTACTCACATCTACTTATTCAATAACATCTAATTGATCTGGATTCTTTTTTTCTGTATTAAAAATATTTAAACTGTATAATGTGTACAAAATAACGAAAAACAGATTTTCAACTAAAATTAAAATTGACGTTTTTGTAGTGGGGATACCTATCTTTTACAAGTACGTTTAGAACAACAAGGAACTGTAGCTCAAATACGTTTCGTGTCGCCATTGTTGTTTTCCCTTGGAATTTTTCAGTTGTGAGTCATTTTTGTAGGCGTCTGTCAACTTATTTCTTCAAAGAATCGAGTTGGGTCCCTTCAAATTTCACCTTCGGAAAATACAACGCTGTTTGGGCTAAAAGAAGATCTCAAGTTTCCTACAGGTATGACGTGCGGTGTAAATTTCCACTCTTCGTATTGCTTTGTTCTTGTCTGTAAATGTCATTCACTTTGGACGTTTGGAGAGATTGGAAATGCCGTTGAAGTGAAATCATGTAATCTAGTTCAGTGGCGAAGGGACCAAGTATTTGTCTGTTTCGCAGACGAATCTGCGTTGAACGTTGATTTCCTTCAATTTCTTCGGGAACCTCGTCAACTCAGTGGAGGTTGGGAGAGGCGGTTGGTATTGATTTTCATCAATCTGTAGTCGCCCCCTCGAAGAGCAGCGCTTCTATTTTTACTGATATTTGAAACATATTGGTCCAGGTCTCACTAATAAATTCTCGTTCGATTACTAGATTACAATTCCTACATGGTTGTATTCCACTTTGTTCAACCATGAAGCTGAGTAGGTCTTGAACAATATGGAATCATTGCTGGCGTAGAGCAAGGTTAAAAGGTAATGTTTGACCCCTTTTGAAGTTGAACTTATCAAACCGTATGACTCACCTCCTAGTACCTATTATAGTATAGGTAGTTAGTTTAAGATAATATTGCTGACAAGACATTTGAATTGTCTTGTTCTAGATATTCATTTTGTACTTTCTTGAATTGGGAATTGTCATCGGGATCAGGGAGGAACATGTTGAGGACCTCAATTCTCAAATAGAACTTCCAGGTATCTGATAATGTAAAATGTGAATTCGTTTTAAAGTGTGAGATAGTGAAGAAAGATTCTGGGTTTCTAGGGTAATAGAGGTGAATTTTATCTCCTTAGAACCCTCCTCAAGTCATAGTCATGCATCTCAGGCTTCCCTAGGAGTGGCGATGGTAGTCTTATCGGGGTTTCTTCGTAGACAAGGCTTGGAATTCTGGGGGTGGAGTTGGTGGACCCCTGTCAATGAACTTTTTGTCCTTGATGTAAAATGAGCTCAAAGTATTTTGAGGATTAACCGAAACTAACAATTCCACTTTTGCAACACACGTTTATTTTTTATTGTTCTCGTAACAAAACTGTCTCAACCTTCTTTTTTTCTACATTTTATATGGCGAAGAAGACTCGAATTATGAAGTTTGTAACTGTGGTGTTGAGATTGAGTTACTAGATGTGGGGTATGTTGCCATCAACAACAGAGGAACACACGAATGTGAAGATAGCTCTCAGTTCGGTGACCTCCAGTGGATATTTAACGCAGTTTTGAAGATAATTAGATAAGATTCTCTCAATGAACTTGTAAAATGAAATGGGTAGGTTACACTTGGTTTGGTTATAAATTAGAGAAGATGACTTGCGTCTCGGTGCACCGCCCTGAGGGATTCTCAATGCACTCTTGCGGGACTGCGAGGAAGTTCTCCTCAACTCAAACTCTTCTAATTTTAATGTCTTGGCTGAAGCCATGCCAGACACTTAATGATTACTTTGGTGAAGTAGTGGATGATGTTGCGAGAGTCAAAGTTGATAACTTTTGTATTATTTACGATGTGATAGAAAAATGAATCGTAATCGTTTGTGATTTGCGGGAATTACTAGGCGTGAGTAAAGGAATGAGACGTATGTAAATCTTTAAGGGGTATGAGAGTGATAGTGGTCAGAATGTCAATCTTTAGCAAACTGACATAGCTTTTCCATTGCGGTAGAATCGAAATTGAGACGGCCCAGAATGGTTTCTATCATATACCTTCAAGCAATACTCTCCGTTGTGAGGAAAGTTTCGTTCATATCATCTACCTGCCCCTTGAACATTGTGGCAGTGAGTGATTACAATAAGGTGAATCAATTTTTCCTATGAGGCACCGAAAGACTGGAATATTTCCAAGTACAATCATTATTTCATCAATGGTAGAGAAAAAAAGCCCAACTCAAGGTCTCAACTACCTGTCCTAATATTTAATCACCAAGATTCATTCTGGCTCAAATAGATGTCAAAAAGAGAGTAGAAAGTAGCGACAATAAAGGAGCACTGTTTTGAGGCAACATAAATATTAATTTCCTTCTTTTCAAAATGTTTTGACATTTTTCCAAGTTTTCTAAATTTATTCTCCGTAACCCCAACGTCTCCTAACTTCCCTCGTTCTAATATAGGTGTAACAGCCTATTTATCACTTCATATTACCGATTCAGATCAATAGAATGTATTCAGAGAGCTCATCCTAACTGAGATGCTGCTAGAAGGGACTTAATTATTAAAGACAAAAATATCCAATCCACTGTCTTGTACTATAGGATACAAGATAATATAAATACCTACACCAAACCTTATTTGCTCCCGCGCACCAATAACATTGTAAAGCGAAAGTTAGAAGAATGTAGGAATACGAAAACGAATAATACGAATACAAGCAATGTAAAAAAAAGTGTCTTTATTTTTAGTGATTTGACTAGGTAGACCTCCAAAGTATAATATCACAACATTTAAATTAGTTGATTAAAAATTCAATAAAATCAGTAAATTT
The DNA here is from genome assembly GCA_009739505.2 of Apolygus lucorum. Classification (NCBI taxonomy): domain Eukaryota; kingdom Metazoa; phylum Arthropoda; class Insecta; order Hemiptera; family Miridae; genus Apolygus; species Apolygus lucorum. Next base: position 31,616,140 of record CM019173.2, on the reverse strand, counting down.
CGACTGTAGATTCATGATGTAAGAAGCGTGAAAATTATCGCACAACGATTTACATTTTCTTTACTCACGTAACTGACACTAGGATTCTACGACTGAAGTTGAGATTCTACGACTCATGCCGAGCAAAAAGTGTCTCTGACATGCCAAGCAAAAAGTGACCCTTATTTCACTTGCACAGAACAGAGAGCCAGAAAGGAATCAGAGAACGAGCCGGATGAATAAAGCAATGAGAAGATGGAATTATTTGAAATGGGACAGCACAAATCGCAAACGGAACGACACAACAAAAATTAAAATTAATAATCAAACAGTTATCACTGTTATCTAAGTCTCGATTCACAAAACTGCCGTCAGAGTGCATTCAGAATCCCTCAGGGCGGTGCACGGAGACGCAAGTATTAGAGATGGGCAAAACGGTTCACCAAGAAGAACGGCTCTGAGCGCTCTGCTCATTCAAAAGAGCCGGATCTTTTCGATGGATTAGTGGCTCTTTTTGGCTCTTTCGAGATCGTATTTACTGTAGAGATGAAAATACGATGAAAAACGCTGCAAATTGTTACACAACGGTATATTTTAGTTCTGCCAGGAAATTTTTATTCGATTATTGGATTCTACCTTGAATAGTAAACCATCAAATTTTGAGGGCAGGAGGGAATGATTTTTCTGTTGCTCGATTCCAATGGTTCATTATTGAAAATACCCAAAAAGCGCTGTTGTTCAATAAAGATGCTCAATAAATCCTTTAAGAAATCAACGAAAAACAATGAATAAGTAAGACAACGTGCTTTTGCTTGCCTTTTGAACTTGTATCAGAAAGCTCCTCACAAAAAATCATGATGTAAAAATCAAACAGGAAGAAAAAACAACGGAAAGAATCAGAAAGTGGGTCACAGAAAACACTGGAAAAATACGGTAAGGTTTACGACCGAAAATACAATAATGCGTGAGTGGTGGTACGATACAATTCCGCAAAATTGTATTATTTGATCGATTTATATCGTATTTTCCCTCTGAATTATTGTATGGGTTGGCAACAGTGAGCTGAAGAAAAGGAAGTCCGAATTTTCCCGAACTCTACCGATCTCAAAAGAACTGAAGATGGAAGAGGTTCATTTATTTTGACTGTATCTCTAAAGATCCAAAGATCGAAGAACCGCGATTCATTTTTCATTTTTACTGATCCGCAGTTAACTCGCTCTTTTGAAAAACCGATCTTCACTGAACACTACCAGCACTGAGCTCAAAAGATCCGAAGAGCCACGGTTCATTTTTACTGACCCGTGGGTCACTCGCTCTTCTGAAAGAGTCGGCTCAAAGAGCCTTCTTTATTGAGCGACCCATCTCTATTATCAATGAAATGAAATTTGGCATCCTTTTGTTTAGCCTCGGTTTTACTGCAGTACCTACTTCAAGACCCTTCCTTGACTAGGTAGTAGATTTGGACAAGCTCGTAGTTAGCAAAGAGCATGGTCACGTCAATATTTTTATAGCTCTGTTTTCATTCTCCAATTCCATTGAATCTGTCGCATCTTCTTTTCTAGTCGGCCAAAATGATCACTGATCACTACGGCACTCCTTTGCCCACTCTCAAGTGGGACCCAAAGAACCTGGAAATTCGGACCATGTCCGTCGAGAAGACGTTGGAACCTCTAGTATTACAGGTAAATTTCAAGTTTCTTCACTTAATCATCATGGAGATTCGTAGCAGTTTGATGGCTCATAACAATATTGAGTCTCCGAATACGGGATAAATTGAATGATACGAAAATATAATTTTGTATTTACAGGTTACAACACTCGTCAACACTAAAGGTCCCAGCAAGAAGAAGAAAGGGCGTTCTAAGCGGGCTCACGTTTTGGTAGCTGCGGTTGAAAAAGCTACGGAAAATTTCATCGAAAAAGGTGAAATGATAGCTTACGAAAATCCGGACATCAAACAAGAGATGCTCTCCGCTGTGGAGGAAGTCCGCAAAACTGGTAAGATGAATAGCATTAGGAGAGAATTTTCACTTATCGATAGAGCTCTAAAGACTTTATTGCCAGTCAACTTAGAAGGTGGGTTTCAGAATTGGTTCTTCAAGCTTCACAAGTGTCGTTTAAATTAGAAGTCCTGTTCATTTTGTATTGCTTCATCTTATATCTACTTATTACTTTACTGATGTACTCAAAAAAAGTTCCAACATGAGCGAAATCCAAAAATATTTTAACAAGGGGTTCGTTCGTAGTGCAGTTCTAGAACTTGTCCAGAACTGGAGGAGTTCCGAAAAATGGCCGCCCAGAATTTCGAACTGTGTTCTCGTATTTTCTACACTGAGAACGCTTCCATGAATCGGAACTGCTGTACCGAATGTGTTATCGCCTAACCTTCTCCTTCGCCATGATAAAACGCTACAAATTATTACACAGCGGTTTATTATTTTTTTAAATAACAGATCACACGCTTGCAACGAAGACAGCTTCATTGTCAAGACCATTTCGAAACGAATAAGGTTCTACCAGCAAAGCATTGTTATTTGGTTGTTAGTGAAAATATAAAAAAAAATTACCAAACTAAATGTAAATAACTACCTAACTACGGACGACTGTTAGGCTTGGTTCACATAGGTGCGTAACGTCCGTAATCCGTAGTGCGTAATTGGATCCTATTGGCTGGGGCGAATAGCCCCTCAATTGGGGGGCGCGAGCAATCTTTGCGGACGAAGACTTTTGTCCGTTTTGTAAAATTAGATATTTTACGCATTACGGATGAACTTCGACAAATTTCGGCAAACTTCGTGAAAGCTCTCGTCATCTGTTCATCGTTCGTCGTTGAGTCGGTTCTCTGGATTCCGTTTTATTATTCCGTATTCGGATTAGTATTTTTATTCCGGATTATTTGGTTTTCATTTTCAATTATTTGGTTTTCATTTTCGAAATGAATGTGAATGAATTAAATGAGAGCCTCATTGATCTCGGGAAAAAACAATTGAGCGGGAAAAAACAATTCTGCGCAGAACCTACTGCGCGCTTCTGCGTAACGCGTAATCATATGGCCATGTGAACGCTCTTTTACGCATTACGGACTTTACGGATTGCAGAACACCCCCCCTTCTCTTTTTGCGCATTACGGATTACGGACGTTACGCACCTATGTGAACCAAGCTTAAATCGTGAAAGTTCGTGAAAATATAAAATAATTACCAAAACTAAATGTAAATAACTACCCAACTACGGACGACTGTTAAATTTTTTTATTGTATTTTCGGACTGTACATACCTTGAAACGAAAACCATCAAATATTGAATGGGGGTATTTTTTTCTTGTTCTATTCCAGAGGGTTTAAAAAAGGAATAAACCAAAATCCAGTTCCAGGTTATCTGGTATGAATGAAATACTGAGGAGGAAAAACTGGCTCCTTACCGAAATTTATAATAAGGAAGGAAGTGACTACGTTTTGTGGTTTCAAAAGTGCAACAATTTAATTGTTTTCAGGGCACTTCGTCAGTAACGAAGGGTTTTAACGATGCACATTTGGGGATAAACTACCAATCATTAGGGATCCTAACAACATAAAAATTCGTTAATACCTCCGCGTTTGCAATGTATAAATTGACTGGGCTACATGGTCGATTCATAAGTAATCATTATTAAGTGATAGAGGCACTGCATTCAAAAAATTCCTGATAAGCCACATAGCCGCCTCTTATTAAAGTTTCTTGAAACCCTCACCAGACAGCTCCTTTGTAAGTGTCCGGAGTTCTGAAAACGAGTTCGAGAAAAAATCCGGAACGCCAGAACCGAGTTCCGAACTAGTCCGGAACTGTGTCCGAAAGTCACTGCGAACGGCAAACTCAGTTCCAGAACTCGGAATTCGTGCACTGCGAACGCGTAAAGCCCTACTGCGCATGCCCGGACTGTTCTAGAACTGTCCCGGACTGCACTACGAACGAAGCTCAGAAGAACAATATTAGTTATCGATGCTTGAGGGATAAATAATGAATGGGGAATTTGCCTCACATTTTTTTTTTTTTTTTTTTCGAATGAGGGTTTATTTTTATGGAATAAAACCATAGTGAGCTGCTCGAAAACGCATCCAAAAAATTTAGAGAATTTAAGGAAGATGGAAATTTTAAATGTGGTGGCAATGTGTAAGAGGCAGCCATGTTTGAAACGTGACGGATATTCCACCAATCTGACTTCAAAGGAGGTTCTGTGGCGCTTACCACAGAAGCGGAACATACGCGAACGTTCACCTTCCGAGTAGTGCGCACAAGAGTGCGCCACGATCTGGCAGGAAGAACCCTGACACCAAATTGACCAAAAGAAACAGTATTACTCACTTTTTTACAATACGAATCTATCTACTAGTTCATCAAGCATTATTATTCTTCATCTTCTCTTATTTAGTTTCAAGATTTGAATCACATTATTCGAGTAGCCATTTCACTGGATCGTTTTGTGTGGCGTGCTAGAACTCTGTCTGTTGTTGCTTTCGCGTCGTTTTTTTTCTTTTTTTTTTCGTATGACGTCAACAATACTCCCCGATTTTCGCGGTGTTTTGTAACAGAGGTTCACTTGTTTAGTCATTTTCTCCTACGGTAATTTTTTTCCGTTGGTTATTCCTAGTGTTAAACGTTATTCTAGGGCCCTATAATAGGATTTGCCTTGAAATTCCAGAATCTAAAATTGAGGCAAATTCCCCATTGTCCCCAATGTCGATAATTAAAAGAATAAAAAGAAATATTGGGAAAAAATATCGACCAGAAGATGGAACTCCACTCAACAACTGGGTAGGCCCTATCACGAAATGAAACTGCAGATTTCCACCAGAATTAGAGTTATATATTCACCAAAACACAGACTGTAATGACTGACACAATCGACGATAAAAACCATAAACAAAACGAAATATTTGGTTCGCGATTTGACAGACAAAACGGACGTAATTTACAAACTTTTTACTCAACTTGAACAGCAATTTCGAACAGAAAAATTAAACTCGATATATATCGAAAATCAAAAATCGATCCCTAAAAATAATGAGGGAAAACAGGCAGAAGGCCAACAAAAGAAAACTAAATATTCCATACAGATGGATGGATGTACATGGATTCTCAACACCCAATGTATGAGGGTCATCCAGAAACAATTTTTACTAGAGCAGGTGGATTTTTTTGTTGTTGATATTTTCGAAGTTTGTCTATTAGGCTTGAGTCTATAGAAACTCTGGACTCCAATCTAGATATTTACTCATATTTTTATGGTTTCAGGAGAAGCAATGAGCGTTGCTGCCCGAGAATTCGCCGACGATCCGTGTTCATCCCTGAAGAGAGGAAACATGGTCAGAGCAGCCCGGAATCTCCTCTCTGCAGTCACTCGTCTTCTGATTCTTGCCGATATGGTGGATGTTCATCTCCTGCTGAAATCACTCCGCGTTGTACGTTACAACTTGATTTCAAATTGTCAACTCGACGAATGTTCGTGACTATGAATGACTCTTCGTCTTTTTTCTGTTCAGGTGGAAGACGATTTGGAAAAGGTGAAGAATGCGTCGAGTCAGAACGAATTGTTGGAGAACATCAAAGAGTTTGGACGCAATGCGACAGAACTCATGTGTCAGGCTGCCAAAAGACAGCTGGAATTGAAGGATTCTCAGTTGAGGGACGATTTAGCTGCTGCCAGAGCTGTTCTCAAGAAACATTCGACGATGCTGCTTACTGCTTCCAAGGTTAGTTTATTCATGTTTTGCCATCCTATAATAATTTGTTTAATACTAATTGCTATCTTCTACATTATTGAAAACCGAGAGTCATCGACTCTGGTTCCGTTGGATTTCTCGAATCTTGAGTCAGATTCCTTCATCCTCTGCACCCTTTCGTCACTGGAATTTGGGAAATTGTTAGTTTTCTCCCATTCACTGAAGTGAAAACCTGCCAGATGATCTGGATAAGCTAAATTCCCTATTGTTGGCCCCCATAAAGACGTAGTTGCAGAGAGATCAGACCCTCTTCTGGGCCTGCTGAGTACGAATGAACTCCTCCCCGTTCATCCGGGTGAGATATATTCGCTTCTGTCGTTCCTACGATGCTAATATTTCACTAGGACGCCCTCATGTACTGTTCAGTTTTAAAGATTGGTTGAATGTATTCTTGATCCCGAGCTAGGTAAGCTAAATTCTCTCCTGATGGTCCCACAAAGATGCAATTTCCAGGGAAGTACGAATGTACTTCGACCTAAGTTCGCTGCTGTTGGTTCCACCAGCAGGTACTTGTAACTATGCAAGGACTCTGATTGTGTGAACAGTCCCTCTCAGGAGGAGATTATCTCTCCAGGAATCCTTTAATCGACCTTCATTTTGAAGAAAGAATCCAGACATCCTTGTTGGTCCCACCAAGTTGAAATTTCACACTGAGCCGTTCTGGAATTGCTGACGATGTGTACAAGAATGATTTACTGATAGTGCTGAATTATCTTCTGATAGGCTTCCTATAAAGCCTACCGAAATTTTGAGTCCAACTACCCTCTGAAGACGGACGATTACTTGTTAGGTTTGTGGGAAATCATGCTGCGAAGGATCAATGATACTAAGGATCAGTGCTGACCAGAACAGCACTGGTGCGCTCTTCATTCCTCTCCCAGTTCAAACAATGCAGTATAGTTCGTCCTCGTGAGATTTCAGTAGACTGCTTGAATTGTCGTGTCCTTCTTCACTCCTGTTAAGTAAATTGAGAGTAAGATCCATGTTTATTATGACGTAAACATACTGATTTTTTAGGTTTATGTTCGTCATCCCGAGTTGGCGGCTGCGAAAGCGAATCGAGACTACGTATTCAAACAAGTGTGTGAAGCTGTGAACACAATCAGCGATGTAGCCCAAGGCAAGGGCCCTACGTCTTCGACCAATCCTTTCGAAGGGCCTGGCGAGTTGGCTGCTGCTCTCGATGATTTCGACGTAAGTTTGTTCATCATGAAGATCGTTTGATTCCTTGACCCTACCAAGGTTAGGCACTACATTCATGCTCTGGTTCACAGGAAAGAATGGTTATGGAGCCCTTGGCGTACAGTGAAGTCCGCACGCGCCCGTCACTCGAGGAACGCCTTGAAAGCATCATAAGCGGCGCGGCTCTCATGGCTGACTCTTCTTGCACCAGAGACGAAAGAAGAGAACGCATTGTGGCAGAGTGCAACGCCGTTCGTCAAGCTCTTCAAGATCTTCTCTCAGAGTACATGGCCAACGTATGTAAATCCCAACCATAACCTCATTTTTTAAGACTACTTAACAAGATCTAGTTCTAGCAGTAGATCGTATTTTGACGGCTGTGACTGCATCAATCGGATGATAAGTACATTTCTTCGTTATGAAGTACACTGCTGCACAAAAGAAGGTGGCCTTGAACGAATTGGCTTCTCAATGAGAAGTTCTCATACCGGGTTAAAAAATTGTTCCTAGACCATGTCCAGATCCAAGGTCCTTGCTGAAGAAAGTGTACGCTTGGTACACAGGGAGCGGAGAGTGTTAGTTTCATGCAACCTTGTTTATTTTTCCATGAATAGTTGAATAATTTTACCATGGATGAACTAGATCGAATAGTTAAGGACCTGCAATATGGTGCTCTCAGTTTACTGTTTATTCACTTAATAGATAGAGTGGGTATCGTCGATCTTTGCGCATGGACTTCAATTTATCAATCCTTAACCCAATCCAACATCCAATATCACCAGTATCGAATCATAGAAAATATGAGTACAGAAGAGCACTTTAGATTTCATGAACTTGGTATGAAGGGGCAGATGGGTGAGTGTGGGAACAAGATAGAATGCCAGATGTGGAACTGGCGCCCCAGTTATCAGGTGTTGAGGAGACTTGGAACTAAACTAGGTTGCTCTGGAAAGCTGTGTTGCATAGAAGTAGTTAGTCTTGTATCCCGTCAAATAACAACCATGTTCCACCCATATGGAAACCAATCCTGGTATATCAAGAAACTCCTTGGTTTAAGAAGAGCGCATCGATACTGTTGTGTATTTTCCCCCACAGAACGCTCTACTGGTGTCTCCTGTGCCTTACTAATAGAGAGTTCCTTGTGGGTTTGGTTCGGCTTAGATAGGGAGTGATGTATTACACACACACTCTCAATCCAGCGCCGTATCCGATCTGGCGCCGTAACATTACGGCAGAATACGTCACTCGGAGGCAATCCAGTACGCTGTATTGAAAACGTGGTGGACGATCCGGTTCCGGCCGCGCCGTATCGACCCTACTCGGAACTATCTATTGTATTCTATCTGTCATTCTGTTACCGGCCTTCAATAAACCTACTTCAAACGTTCAATTTACAGTCAAATATAAAATAGCCTCGCATCTGTTTTCGTTTATTGACAACATTGAGCTGAAATCGGACCTACAAAATTTCTTATTTAATCAAATATATTTCAGCGTCGGAACTATTTCATTCACTGGTCTCCCATGAAAAATCCTCAAAAATGAGTAGCCGCCTTTTCAACGGTTATTTTGTGCAGCAGTGTAGGTATTATAGTCCATTTCAGAAATTGAGTCCTGTTGGATTACCGAGCCCTCAACACAAAGTTGGATTCATATGATTGGTTTAACCGCCTCAAATCAGATTCAGATTAACAAAGGATGGTCCCCTATGAATTTTTCACGCGTTAATAGTTTTCTTCTTAAACATTCTTTCCTACATGGGTATAGGAAAACTTTAATTCAAAGTGAACCATTTAAATGGAAGTAAAAAAATGTTTTACTCAAAATGAAAGATTGTAGATTGTAGATGAATCCGCGGATCAGGGTGATGGGAGCCCAAAGCGCTGAAGCCTGGTGGCTTATTGTGCTATTCCGCGGATTCTGTTCCTAGTCAAAGAGTCCTAGCCCTTTGGTAAGAGCCAGTAGCGGTTTGGCTAGGTTTGTGCAGGGAAAAGCCTCCATGGGTGTAGGTGACCCGAGGAGGTGAAATATGCGATTTGATAGCGTTTCGCAATCGAATATTATGTGGGAGGCTTTTTCTTCAGCCTCTCCACACAGCCTGCAGAGGGTTGTATTCTGATTTACCCCAATGCGGTTGAGATGGAATCGGAGTGGAGTAAAGCCCGTTACCAGGCCTACCACTATCCTGACTTCCTTGCGGCTTAGCCGCAGCAGCTCTTCTGTGGCGCTGGGGTTGGGTTTGGCCACCATGCGCTTACTTAGAGCGTGTCCTCTAAGGTTTGACCATCTACTAGTGGTTTCATTAGTGACCCACCGGTTTATGGTCGCCCTAAAGGAGGATTTGGAAATGCCGATGGCTGGCTCTGGACCAATGAATGGGGTTAGTGAGCCCCTTCTGGCCAGCGCATCTGCTTTCTCATTTCCCATTACTCCGCTATGTCCTGCCACCCACTCCAGAGAAACCCTGTTATGTTGCGACAGGAGGCAGAGGGTCTGGAAGCAGTCCCACACTAACTTTGAGTTAATGGAGGAAGCGGCTAAAGCCTTGATCGCAGCCTGGCTGTCCGAAAGAATGCGGATGTGTACACCACGGTGTCCTCTCCGTAGACTTTCCCCAGCGCAGACCCTAATTGCGAGTACTTCAGCCTGAAATACTGAGGCATATTCTCCTAGAGGAGCTGAGTGGCTCCATCTGGGATTAGCCCCGTAAATTCCAATTCCTGTTCCATTCCCCATTTTGGATCCATCGGTATACCAGAATAGGTCGTTGGGACAGCATTGGGAGATTTGCCGCCCCTCTGATCTTATAATTGATCTGAAGGGGTGTTTCTCGGCGAAAGTCCTAGGCATAATGTCCCCCACCATGTCGAGCATGGGGTTGCACAAAAGGCCCAGGATTTTGGAGTGGCCCTGGAAGTGTGACTCCCTCCACGTTCCATTCCATTTCTGCCTCAGGGCTGCCATAGCGGCCTCCCCTTTTATGAAGATATCAAGGGGGGGAAGCCCCAGGAGAATCTCCATAGCGGCAGTTGGGGTGCTGTGCATTGCGCCTGTTATGGTTAGGCAGGCCAGCCGTTGAACACTGGTAAGAGTGGAGGAAGCTCCTACCTGACAAGCTTTTGGCCACCACACCACACAGCAATACACTAGGATGGGTCTTACCACCGCAGTATAGATCCAACGGACCATACTTGGCTTCAGTCCCCAGGTTTTCCCACATGAGCGTTTGGCTCTCATGAGAGCACTTTTGCCCCAAAATGAAAGAGGTTTGAATGAAAGTGAAAATGGTTCAACTAAACGATAAAATACTATATTTCACGTAGTATTTCGAAATTTTATTTGGCATCATTTATTACTAACGCCTCATTGATCTTTAGTAATTGTCTCAATTCAAACTTGAAAGATATACGCGCTTATTTTAAAATTTTAGCCAGAAAATACAGATTTTTGAACTACTGCAACGTTTTTCGTGGCCTTATCGGTTTTTGTTGGTACCCCTGTCTACCTCAGTTGCCTCAGCCAGGTGATACTGGCGCCACCTGTAGTTCAACCTCTGAACTAACACCCTCCAGGATACTTTTACTTTTATACTAGAAAGCGTGGCAGAATTAATTCCGAATACGTACAGTTTGAGCTCGCATAAAAACAGGACTCAATTCGTTAGAAAAATTAATCGTTCTTCACCCTTTTACGGGGCCCATAGTCTAGCTAGCTTTAAAAAACGATAGCTTCAGGAACCACATTTGTAATTTTAGTTTTAAACGCCACCTCTATAAAACTCATTGACCCTGATTTTTTCAAAAATTATTAAAGCACATCGATTGGGTATTCAAAGTTGTGTTCTACATCGAATTGTACAAGAATAATTTATGGATATTTTTACATACAATTTTCAAGCAAAAATAAATTTTCTCCCGCTGTTCTTATAGTTTTTGAAAGCAATGTGCGGTTGATACAAGTATTTATTATAGTCTCCTAATTGTTGACGTATATTTTTCTTCCGGTAGCAACTGCATTTGCAGAGAACTGGGAAAAGGGTAGGCAGATTCATTCCTGTTTTGTTAATCAAAGGATTTCATGAAATTAAGTTGCACACCATAGAGGAGAGTGTAGTTCACCAATTTTTCCCTTTGTAGATTGACAATACATAATCAGTTAATAAAATAACCCCTTATTGATTTGCCGTTCATTTTTGTTGAATAGTTTTTGTTTTTAACATTCAGGTACGATTTTTTAAAAATTTTATGTTACATTAACAAGCATGTCGTTGCAAAGGAATAACCTCATGTGCATAATCCTGTTAGATACCAGAACTTTGTGTACAATCACGTTTGCTGTATCATGTTTTGTTCGGATTGAAAAGCATGCTGTCTACTACCTACTTGTAGACTACACATAGCTATTATTACGTAGGTGATCTATATTTTGTTCGAATTCCGACATTCTGGAAGTTGTAGAACTCATTGGCAAAGTAGAGCAACGATAAATTCGGGTTTCCTGCATTTTTTCAATCGGGGCCAAAAAAATTGTCTACCTTCAGAGCGCTCTAGGGGCTGCCCCATTAAACTTATAAACAAACTCGAAAATTTTGTTTACTGTAAAGAGTTGAAGTCGGTCGCCGTTCCTTCCTCGTTGTAGGTTAGTCTAATCTCTTACGAACCGGCGCTTCGTTCCCTTCCCCTCCCCTTGAAGGAGCAACATTGCCACCCACCACCACAGTGCCTCCGCCAGAGATGGGCGAATTTTTATTCATAAATACGATTATGAATACAAATCATATCTGCGATTTCATGATTATGAATACGAATACAATCGTATTCACACTTTGAATATGATTTTCCCCCGTATTCGTATTTTGAATAAGATTTTATGATTTTTTCTATGATTTCCCTAAAAATCAAATTTTTTTTACGATTTTCCCTAAAAAATTATACCGTAAAACCGTCAAACTTTACCCCAAGATTTACTCCAAAACAGTTCCAACTACATTTTTTTCCACTCGAAATGGGTTAAATTGATTTTTTTTAATAAGTGAATTGATCTTCAGGGCTTCCTGAACATTTTGAGTGGTCGAGCTCATTGATCAGATAATTGTAACCACCCTATTTAATTGTTTAAATGTTGGAGTACAGTTACCTACGAGTGCGTCTATCTTTACTCCACTCTGAAAAACTCACGGTTATCGCTACAAAAACGGGCAGTGGTGCAATGTTACTAGTCGGGATTGAATTCATTACCCCAGAAATACTTGGTAATATCAAGTATTTATAATATTATTATAAAATATATTCTGAAAAATTGAACTTTGTAGCTTGAAAAATACAAGTTATACCTAAGAAAAATATAAATTCCAATGATAATTTATTTCAACGAATTTGCTTGAAATACAATATTTCTAGTTGAGAGATCACAATTTCAGTCTTCCAGTATAGTCAGACTTTTGAAGGTAATCGAGCAAAATTTTCTAAAAGTAAAGAAATATTAAAGAACAATAAACGATAAACGAATGACTTAACAAAATCACAGAAAAAGTCTGTTTCACATTCGATAACTTTCAAATGAATTGCAATGGTAAATTTCAAAGTTAACCCACGAGTAAATAATATTGTAAATCACAACTTATGAGACCAAAGCACGTTTATGTTCATATCATTGTTGTAAAGTTTCGGTAGGGGCGTGTACCAAGCTTTTTCTCATTTCTTCTCCCCATCTCTTACTTCTGACATGAGATACACTAGAAACCTTACATTCAACACTGCGAAAATTATAAAACTCAAATATTTTTCGAGATTAAATAAGAAAAATATGAGTGAGGCTACCTTTATCCCAACCTTTATAGTGGAGTAAAGATACCCGGTTTTTGGAGTAAAGTTACCATCAAATTTTTGGTAAACAATGGCATAACTAAGAAAACAGTTTTTTGAGAATTTGATTAGTGTATTTTGTTCAAAATAAGATATTGAAAGTGATATGATGAGGGCTTGCCTGGTAAATCCACTCCAAACACCTGATATAGAAGAAATTTTGGAGCACGAGAAACAGGACAAAAACAGCTGAACAGGAAACTATGACTGATAACAGCTGATAACATGGATAAAGGCGCCATCGCAAGCCGCATCGATTCTCTGGGATGTGGAGTATAACGAAAACACAATAGCTAACTTTTATCTAAGTTCTACCACGCTTACGTCACAATTGAAGATTCTCACTTTTTGGGGTAAAGTTACCCCTGGTGGGGTAAAGTTTGACGGTTTTACGGTACTTTTTTTAATGATTTTCCCCCCGAACAAGGGACATATTTATGATCTAACTTTGTCAAAATAATCTATCAAAATTCAAAACGCTCGCCAATTCTTATAGGATTTTTCACGCAGAATCGAATGAGACCAACCCCAGGTCGCCACGACCAACCGTATAGAAACTACGACGTAATTTCTACTTAATTTTTTGTAAACATGTTTTTAGCGTTAAGAACGTTCGGTGAAAGTTGTAGTAAAACGAAACTTTCAGCAAAAATCATGATTACAAAAAATTCAGTAGAAATTACGTCATAGTTTTTATACGGTTGGTCGTGGCGACCTGGGGTTGGTCTCATTCGATTCTGCGTGAAAAATCCTATAAGAATTGGCGAGCGTTTCGAATTTTGATAGATTATTTTGACAAAGTTAGGTCATAACTATATTTCATATATATATATATATATATATATATTCATATATATAACTATATATGAATATGTCCATTGTTTGGGAGAAGATCATTTAAAAAAAAAAGTATGATTTTCAGGGAAAATCGTTAAAAAAATTCAATTTTTAGGGAAATTATAGAAAAAATTATAAAATTGTATTCAAAATACGAATACGGGGAAAAATCATATTCAAAGTGTGAATACGATTGTATTCGTATTCATATTCATATTCATACCTGTATTCGTATTCATAATCATAAAATCGCAGATATGATTTGTATTCATAATCGTATTTATGAATAAGAATTCGCCCATCTCTGGCCTCCGCCATCCCCCAGCCTTCTCATAGCTGGTCAGTTTTCATCAACAGTTTTCTCAGGAAATAATCATCCAATTTTCATATTTCTTGTGGCATTTTTCTTATTTTTATAGTAGATACGTTTTTTTATAATACACACCCATGCACTTGTTTCATTACAAAAAAAAAACGCTGCAAATTATTACACAATGGTTTATTATTTTTCTATATAATCGTCTATAAAGCCACCGACCATCCAACATGAAGAGAAACATCGATGGCATTTCGGTCAGCTTTAATTTGAACGGAGATTAGGCCTCTTTTGCGATTCACACTCGTGTTTCTGATTTATCGCACGATTATTATTTTTATGGTTTATTATTTTATTATTTATTATTATTATTTTAATGGTTTATTATCTTTCTATATAATCGTCTATAAAGCCACGGAGATTAGACCTCTTTTGCGATTCACACTCGTGTTTCTGATTTATCGTACGTTTATTATTTTTATGGTTTATTGGTTTTTAATGGTTTATTATTTTTCTATACAATCGTCTATAAAGCCACCAACCATCCAACATGAAGAAAAATACTTGGAAAATGTCACCCCACGCATATTTAAGCAAAAACCTCTTTTTTTGGCCGGTTATTTGCCCATAACTTCTATACGAATTAAGCGATCGGAATAGTTCGACGTTAGGACCAACTAGACCCCAAATGGAGTCTATGTGCGAAAGATCGGGTTTTTTAGACCGATTCTAAGGCCTTTTATGGCCCGGACGGCGAACGGCGGACGGACATTTGGCAAATTTGGATTCTACGCACCTTGAAACGTAAAGTGACAAAGACAAAGTTTGAGGGGGGGTTATAAAAATTTTTTGCGATACGATCACATAGGCTTATTATTAGAAATAATAAACCAAAAGTTGTACCTGAATTTGAAATTTTCAAGGATTTCCTGAATTTATTAGTGCGTCTACCTAGGGAATTGAAAAACTAAAATATTGCCACAATCATCATAATCGATCAATAATTGACTGAGAAAATCGAGAGAAAACCGTCTATTCACTGACTGAGTTCCCCCTTAATTTTGAATATAGTGGTATTTTTGCTAAAACGTAGTTTTCGAGATAAATGCAGGAAACTTGAAAAAGTTCGAAATTCACGAGGTTTCGGGCGTTTTCTGGAGTGCTTCTGTCGAGAGGGCAAACTTCAAATTCGAATTCAGCTATCCAAAATACTGTAAAACCGCGAATAAACGAAATTCTATAAATTTTTCTAGGTAACGGGCTTTATTAACCCAGATTTACTGGGATAGTGCATTTTGAGATTACTCAAAACCTCCAGAAAAATCTAGTTTTCCCATCGAGAGTTTTCCATTTTACCATATTCAATCCATGACGCGTTCGGGGGGTTCGACAGGTGATGCGCTCTGACGAATTGATTTCACAACCCAGATCGACTCCCTCTGATACACCATTCACCCTTTCGTCTCCAACGACCAACTCGTTCAAGGTCTCGTGACTCCACAATTCTCCCACCAGCGTAATTCGGTTTTTCGAAGACTTCTCAGGTGCAGTTGGAACCTCGTCAGCGAAGCTTCGTATTCGCGGTCTCCAAATTCACCGCGATGCCTCGATTTCTGTACAAATTACACGTAAATATCCACTGTTGAGGGTAGTAACCAGGGTTTCTCGATTTGGCGAATATTTTAAGCACTCACACGGTATCTCCATTCACCAGACTTTAGCCAAGTTGTTGGGTAGTATATTTCCGCACGTATTGTAAAGTGAAAATTATACATGATGGGGCAGAAATAACTGACGCATTTTGAAGGGCTGTAAAAAAAACATCTGAAAAAGAAAACTTGCTTTATTTCCTAAAAGTACCTTGGACATCGTTTTATGCCAGTGAGTTTTTTCATATTTCAAATGTTGACCACTACAGGTCAACATAATGCTTGCTGAAGACGTTCCCGGAAATGTTCCACCATCCTTCGAGTCATTTTTGGTGGAATAGCGCAGATTTCTAGCCTGGTCGTCTCCTTTAAATCATCCTTGAGATATCCGCAGAGGAAAAATGCTGCAAATTATTTCACAATGGTTTATCATTTCAGTGTATTTAAAAAGGAGAGAGAAAAAACATTTATTGGACATAAAAGAAGCAAAAAAGTTGTACAAGGACTCCAGTAGTTGTCGAAACGTAAGGGATTTGCCAAAAGTTCAAATTGATATGCCAAAAGTTATTACACGTACTCGAGATCGTTCTGTAGTAAACAGACCAAAGTTTCCGTTTCACGGATCCCGTTTTGCCGATTCTGTAATCGCTAATAATCCGCTTTTCGGAAGGTTTACCTTTATAATGGGCTTCTCCTCTCCTCTCTCCTTCACTCTTTTATCAAGGTAGGGACAGTTGTCCGCGAGCTTCCTAGTGTCTCTTCGTCTAGGAATAGATGACATGTACTGCTCTGCAGGGTAATTTTAGTGACGATCGACACGAGTTTGCCTAATCTTTGCAGTTTTCACTCTTCGTTTAATTTTTTTTGGTGTACTGCAGCAGTAGTTATTGAATTTCCTTTATTGGAAAACCATTTTCGGACCCTATAGGCCTTGTGTATTTTCTGGCGATCCTCTGCATTGTACTATTGTGAGCATTTTGTATGCCTTCATCAGCCTCAATCAGTTGGGGCTCTTCCGTGGGGAATTATATCCTGCTATTTTGATTGGGACTTCCTATTCAAGCCTTCTTTCGGAAAATACCTACCCAAGATTTCCCTGGTACGGCCTTCTGGGTCAAACAACGACTTCAAACCAGCGAGTTGTCATCTATCTGAGCCACATAGTTTAAATCAATAAAATTAGCTAGTTTAGGTTATTCTCTAAGTTTAATATTAGGGCAAGGATTAGACAGGTGATCACCTTAGGTTATGAAAGTTATTTCCTAGCACTCTATGCCCAATTTTCAAATTCATAGTTTCGAGTACCTACTAATTTTATGGAATTTGGCCAATTTTGGCATACTGCCAAATTCTCTGACGCTATTAAATGACGGGATATCTAGCCGTCTATTTCAAATCTAGGCAATACTAGAAGGTGTATTGATTGATTTTCTTTTTAATGTTTTATTGCGAGCTGATTGCAGAGAATCAGTATATTTACGATTACCCACGACTTTCGGGTGTCAAATAAATTTAGAATTCTTTCTTTTAGATATTGATTTATTTTTCAATCATAATTGTACCTCGTTCCTGGTATCAGTTGAAATTCAAAATATACATTCAATAGGTACTGGATATAGTCGACTCAGAGTACCGTATGTTCCATGAAAGAGTTTTTCGTCCGCTTTAGCTCTCAAACCCTAATTTTGAAAGCGGACTGGCGCCCCAAAATAAGGTCCTCTCTCAGAACTCTCACAAATTACCCACCCCGTCTCTACTGAGCTACCAAGAGCACGGGTTTTAAAATAGAGAGTTTTTGGCAACCACTAACGGGCCCGTGGAACCTCTTCACAAAGCTCGGAGTTTGCGGGTGACGATGAATTTGCCTCCCAACCACAGCGGGCGACAATGAAAGGGTGCCCCCCCCGACAGTCACCCGTTCCTAGAGGCCCACCGTCACGAGCGCCTCCCTTCCCCCCCTGTCCAAAGTTAATGGGCTTCCTCCTTCAACTGGGTAGCATCCTCTGTTGCTCGCACTAGCCTCCTCCTAACGGGGCCCGTCAGATTTTGGCACCAAAAACTCTCTATTGATTAGGGTGTAACAAAGTTCAAATTGATCACTCGACTTCTTAGAGCTTGGCTTTTCTATTAATCATCCTACAAGCAGTAACATCGCTATTTAAGAGTTGAGGGTGTCTTCATTACAACATTTGGTTCTTGGTTGCTTAGGATGCACAACTGAATACCACACGAAACGTTACTCAAAGAAACGATCAGGTAAAATTTGAACGGATTTATCAGGCCTATTTCCGCTAGTATAGTCTTCAAAGTGTCTTCTTATTTTTGTAAGATATAATTTTTCAAACTCACTGAAATAAAACTATTTTTAATGTAATTTTAGGAAATAAAACAAGTTTGTTTCTCAAGGTGATTATTATTATTTTTTTACAGCTCTCAAAAATCTGTCGGTTACTTTTGCCTGTATCAAACTCGGTTGGTTTTTTTTTCTTCGGATCTAACACTTTTCAGAATCAGTGCAAATGCCCTCTAAATGGGGAATTCGCCTCAATTTTAGATTTTGGAATTTCAAGTCAAATCCTGTAATTGGGCCCTAGAATAAAGTTTAACACCAGGAGTACCCTAGGGAAAAAAATTACCGTAGAAGAAAATGCCTAAAAATGTGGAGAGGTGTTAAAAAAAAACACCACGGAGATCGAGGAAAACTGATCACGTCACTCCCCAGGGTTCTTCACGCAAAAATGTGCCCTGGTGAAGCGTAAAAGGAATTTCGGCAAATAGTGTCAAAGAATGTCAACAGGTAGAGTCGTAGGCGCTCTCGTGACCACATGATATGATCCACTCAAATAAGTGAAGACTAATAATGCTTGATGAACTAATAGGTAGAATCGTATTGTAAAAAAGAGTGAGTCAAATTGCTTTTTTGGTCGCTTTCGTATCTGGGTTCTTTCTGCTAGTTTGCGACACACTGGTGTGTTCGATCACGTAAGCTAGTTGTTTCATGTGCGCTGTCAGAGGTAGCACTGCTGTTGTAAGGGGAAACTCGTCACATCATAGTCTCCCAGTAAATATCAAATTTCCATCTTCCTTAAATTCTCTAAATTTCTTGGATGCGTTTTTGAGCAGCACATAATGGTTTTCTTCCATATTAGTGAACCCTCTTTCAAAAAAAAAAAAAAATTAATAAATTGTGAGGCAAATTTCCCATTATAGTGGTGTACAAAATTATGTTCCAAAATAGATGAACTCACCTACCTATCTAGCTCGTATTTTCATTCAAACAGATAAAAATCTGTTTCCTTTGTGTTCAAAACCCTTTGTATATAAGAAAATGTTGAAAAAATACGGTACTGCAATCACCAGGCACTTTCGTTCTTGACTGCATTGTAAATACTTCTTCAGAAGTCATTTCCGGCCTGTCAGTGGATGCGATTTTGCTCAATATAATACGGTGGCACAAACGTAAAACTCCATTTCCAAGCCAAAAAAAATCGGGAAAACTGGATCCAATCATCAGGACGCAATTTGCTCAAAGTTGCGTCTGCAGTGATGAAGTTGGATAAAGTTCTTCGTTTGAACCTTGAATTCGTGAAAGAATTTTGCGAGCAGTCGCGTCCACTGGTTGGATAGGAAAATCCATCAATTGCACAAAATCGTACGTTAGATTCTGCACAATCGATCGTACGCACCAGTTTGTGTAGTTTGTAAGAAAATGAGTCGCTCAGAGGATACGAAATGCTCATTTACGATCAACGTTATTTTTTTATAAGTGATAAAAATGATTGTAAACCCTTGTCGAACTTTACAATTGAATCTCTCTAAGGATCGTTAACAAAATTAAGCCGAGGCAGTCCCCATTATTGAGCTCGTTACCTAATTTCCATGTAGAAAATGGGGAGGATATTTTGTTGCATAGAAATTTGGTTTTGGCTTCCCATCGCACCGCCACAACCAACAACTAGAGTGACCATAAGGAAAGATGAAAAACTCAATACTCACTGCCTTCGTCAGATACCTTTATACGCCATCTTGTAAAGTAAAGTAAACAACCATTTCTGGTTGGATTTTTGTCCGACTGCCATTCCTGGCGTTGCGGACGTCATCAGCTGTCTTCCTAAGGGAAGATCAGAATTTGTTCTGATGATTTCGCTCATGGCTTCCCATTGGCCTCACCGCCCTGGGATGGGACGAGGGGGAACTGCGACCGACTCGCCCCGAAAATATGCCGCAGAGGCGGGCCTCGAACTCACGCCCCTGCAACCGGTTCGAGTCCCGTCTCCAGGGACACACACCGTAGCTCGCTCGGTCACAGCTGACCCCATGTTCGCCATCTTGTAAAACTCCGGGAGGTCCGATGCGATCCATGTGTCACAACGTCAGCAATGACCAAGCAAATGAATTCAGTAATTGATACAAGTAACTCAGCTATGAATATAGTTGTTCGCCATCTTGTAAAACTGCTCGGAATTGAAGCCAAGTTGATGGTTCATGTTCTACTTGAAACGTATTTTTCACCTTGCCGTAACCAATTTTTCTCTGTACATTTTTTTTATTGCTCCATGCCTACCAAAACCCGCATTTATTCCTAAAAAAATTTCAATATAAATTCAAAATCCGTGTAGGAGATTTTGATACGGCTCAAGAGTTTTTCAAGTGGGGAGGTTTGTACGCCATTAATGGACTTTCAGAGAATTTTTGTCAACTTTCAGAGAAACAGCCCCCTCCAACGTGGAACCAGGGATTGAATAATTGAAATACTTCTTACTCTACAAAACAAAATTTATAATGAAATTTCTAATAATTAATCAATTGAATTCCTATATTGATGTCTCAAAGTTCTTAGATGATATTGTTTGAACAGCCATCTTGATTTTACTGTGTTTGGAATCCAGTGTTACCAACTCGTAGGATTTTTCAGACCAATATCTGATTTTCTGGTGAGCGGTTTTCTAATTGTGTCTCTGTGAGGTAAATACGTTATTACAAAAATTGAGGTTGGTACTTTTTATAGTAAACTCCGTAAGAATTATCTTCTTTTTGGAAGAATATTGGTGATTTGGGTAAATGAATCAGGAATACAGAAGTAAAACTGAAGTTTTCCTCAAAAGTGTCCAGTCAGGTTGGAAACTGGTGTTGGGCGTCAAAAACTCCTAGCTCTACTGATTAACTCATCCTGTGAGAAACCCTGAAACCAGAATGGTAGAAGGAAGGTAAATCTGAGTGCATCTTCCTTGAAAGTTAACTGCGTGTTTAAGAATCAGCGAGGTCTCCACTCGCACACAAATCTACCAATTCGGGACTCTCCTTTACTCTTTGAGCGACTCATCAGTGATCACGATTAGCAACATTCTTGTGATTGTACGTGTACATATCTCTGTCTACCGAATACTTGATTTGCAAGGTTATGTTGAAACCTCTAGGCACTTGTGGTACGATGTGGATATGTGCATGATGATGTATTGGAATTGTACGTCATTACTGCCTGCCGTTCATTGTCAAGTATTGAGGAAAAAACACGCATCTCACTTTTGTACAGAAAAAAAAATATTCCAAATTCGCTATTTTAACTGTATTATGGTTTTATTGCGATTATAGCTTGGTTCACATGGGTGCGTAATGTCCGTAATCTGTAGTGCGTAATTGGATGCTATTGGCTGGAGCCCATTGAGGGGGCGGGACTGTTCTTTGCGGATGTCGACTTTTGGAGCTGAGTGTATCGTTTTGAAAAATTGGATAATATTATATTGCGCATTACGGATGAACTTCGACAATCTTCGGTAAACTTTGTAACAAACTCTCGTCATTTGTTCACAGAAAGTTTATTGACTCTGTCTCGTTTATTCATTGTTTTGGTTTGGAAACACTCATTTATCGTTCATTGTTTTGGTTTGGAAACAATTCTGCGCAGAACGTACTGCGCGCTTCTGCATAATTGCGTAATCATTCAGCCATGTGAACGCTCTTTTCTGCATTATGGAACACCCCCACTTCTCTTTTTGCGCATTACGCATTACGGACTTTACGCACCTATGTGAACCTAGCTTAAGTCCATGTACGTTGTATCCATCAACTAATTTTCGTAATCATTCACAAGGTTATTTTAAAACTTTAGACTTCCGTGGGAGAATCAGGATAAATATTTAACTCAATGTTCTATGTGAATTCCGTTGAGAATGGAGTACTTGTATGGTATTCCCCGTCCTCATGCGATCACTTGCTCAAGTTTCGAGTCCCTGATAGAGTCCCTACTAACTCTAGTACCTGCAGGATGAATGTTAGGAGCAAACCCCTGCCTTTCTTTCCCACTTGAACATGGAGCGTGAAGGAGATTGTTTTTGGTTGGCCAGTCTCCATCCAGCTCTTCCACTTCCCGTCTTCCTTTAAGAAATCTACTCAAGTAATTGCCTGAGGACGTAATTTTATTTTATTTCAATCATATTAATTTGAATTTAACATAACTTTACTATGCACAAGTTCAAGTTATCCTCTGCCTGGAATCTCCAGATTGAAAAAATGTAGATGCCCAAATCTATTCTGTATTTTCATATTTGAGCAGTTAGGTGCAAGAACATTATCACAATGTGTCAGTGAATATTAATTCTCGTGGTTTTTTGTCCGGCGGTAGATGAGTGTGAAAGAACAAAGTGAAGGGCTCGAGCGCGCCATTGACCACATGTGCCGCAAGACGAGGGATTTGCGCCGCCAACTCAGGAAGGCCGTGGTTGACCACGTTTCTGACAGGTAATCTCAAAGCCCTAATGCATTCCAAGGTAGATAACCTGTGATATGATTACCGTTGTGTAGATCAAGCATGCAACACATACACAATAGGGTGATGGAGCCTGCAGTGTAAACGGCTGATCTGAAGTACAACGTTTAATTTTTGTTTTCAGCTTCTTGGAAACTAGCGTCCCACTCTTGGTCCTCATCGAAGCCGCCAGAGCTGGCAACGAAAAGGAAGTGGAAGAATATGCTATGGTTTTCACTGAACACGCCAATAAACTTGTTGAGGTATTCACTTAACATTTCCTTTCTATCGAAATAAGGCTCGCGTTAGTTTGCAGCAGCCGATTCAGTCAAACTTTGCCTTTCTCTTGATTTAAGGGGACACATATGTCAATTTTGGGTCCCGACCCACAAACAATTTTTTTTCCTTAATTTGTAAATATACTCAATTCCGGAAATTTAAAAAAAAATTCTAAATCCGATGAGAAGAAGTGCTCCAAATTTGGGTTAGAACCTAGGGAGTCACTAGTGCTGAGGAGCGCTCGGAAGCCTCGTTCCGTTTCCATTTGATTGAGAGAATAACTTGGCTGATGTTCGGCAGACTGATCAACTGACCTAAAAATACTTCCGTTGAACACTTTCTTCCTTTTTTCTAAAAATCCGCGTCGATCTCGGCATTTTTTACTGAAAACTTCAACACGAAATACGACGAGACACAACACGAACGAGACGAGACACAAAAATAAGACGAGCTCCTGTAAACATACTCAGGCAATCATTCTTTGAGATTTCGATGCTAAACGATGTATTCTATTCGATATATATCGATGTTGAACTATTGAGAGTTGATACCGCAATTCCATTTGTTGAAAACAGGCAGGAACAGTCATTCAAATTTCGATAAACTCGACAACCCAAACTCGGCCACGCGTTTTTGATTCAAACTGCTCTCCTGTAAAATTACGTTTTTGAGCTTATTTGTTCCTTTTTCTCAGGAACTATTCATCCGATTGGAACCAAATTTTTACTGGATGTTCTAGTATGTACCTATAATTATGATGGAGGGTTTTGCCGAATAACGCCATGGAGCCTAAATATGAGTGTGTGAAAATTCAAAATATCGCTAAAAATGTAAAACCCTCATAACTTTTTTTCTGAGAACTTCATAAAAACTTTGTTCATCAACTTTGCTTCACTACGCATACTGATGGTGCTGTCAAAATTTCAGACCGATAGCTTGAGTATTCTGAGAGGAAAAGGAACATTTATATCACAAGTTTGGAATTGTAACTTTTTTTGGATGGTCTGACTGAGTTCAGATTTTTACCATCCAACCATAATATATTGAGGACTACTCCCTTAAAATTTCATCAAAATCGGACGAACCATTGAAGTAATATCGCGAAAAAACCAAAATTGCTGCTGTAGCGCAGAAATGGCATATGTGTCCCCTTGAGCACAGGAGTGTTTCATTTTTCGATTTTTAACAGAAGCCATAACCTTACTTTATGAATATCACTCGTATACCAATTATCAAGTACCCAATGGCTGTTAGCTTGTTTAATGAACTGGTTTCCGTGAGATCACGAATTTAAGACCTGTTGGCTCGGGAGAATAGAGAGTTCCTAGTGGGTTTGGTTTGGCTTAGATACAGCGTGACTTATTGCACACACATTCTCAATCCGGTGCCGAATTGTGATAAGAACGCGCTGTATCCAATACGGCGCTGTATTAAGGCTGGACCCCACATGCCCGAGCCGAGCCCGCACCGTGCGACGTCCGAGTGACGGACCGCACACGGATAGGAAGTAATCATGGGAAATCTTTCGGGGAAGTCCCCACTCTTCCGCACCGTCCCTCCGACACGAGCCCGCACCGTCTCAAACTACTTTTGTTTAGTTTTGCACGGACGTGCCTCGGATAGCAATGGACCTGGAAAAGTTAATTGAGGAGGTTCGCAATCGCGGATACGGATTAATTTCGATTGGAAAAGGATTAATTTGGTTTGGAAAAGGATTAGTTTCGATTAGAAAAAGATTAATTTGGTTTGGAAAAAGATTGATTTCGTTTGTAAAAGGATTAATTTGGTTTGGAAAAGGATTAATTTGACTTGGAAATGCTATATATATTACCGCACACAAACATTGATCACATTCTGAAATTGAAATGGAAAATTCTGAAATTGTTTTGGAAAAATCTGAATTGCACTTGGAAAATTTTGTATTTGACTTGGAAAGTTCTGGAATTGAATTGGAAAGTTCTGAAACTGGATTGGACAATTCTGAATATGGTTTGAAAAATTCTGAAAATGGTTTCAAAATTTAGAAAATTGGTCTGAAAAATTCCGAATTATACTTGGAAATCCTATACATACATTGGATTTCAACTATCGACCTGCGCTCTGATATTGGCCACTGAAAGTTCTAAAATCGTATTCGTGACAACAGCGCACTAATGAAAATGTCATGGAATGCTGGACATCTCAACAACTGAATTTCTGCTAATAATGTGTTAGAGGGTATGAGAGCCAGAGAGGCTGTTCCTGAGCTCCCTAAAATTTGGCACAAAGATGATTGATTGATTGATTGCACAAATTTGTTTACAAAACCAGGAAGGGATTATGGCCAAAGTGGCCCTCCTCCACCCCCCCCCCCCTGGCAAACATAAGTTATTACATCCTCGATTTCGTTGTAGGTACATCACAAAACAAAGCTTCCGCAACTGTTTTTAAAATTCGCCAACATTACGACTTGAGCTTCAAATCATGACTGACCGCGCTCGGTCCTGACTCGGAAATGTGAGGCCTCCCTACTCCGTAACGTACACACGGCCGTGTCGCGGGTCGGGCTCGGTGCGGGCTCGGCTCGGGCATGTGGGGTTCAGCCTTTATTACGGTAGAATACGTCACTAGGAGGCAATCCGGCGCGCCATATTGAAAACATGGCGGCCTATCCGGTTCTGGCGCGCCGTATCTTAGCCAAATCAACCCTACTTGGAACTCTATATTATCTGCAATTAGTAGCAAGTAGCCATCAGTGAAATCATCAGAACCCATTCTGATCTTCCCTTTGGGTGACGTCCACAAAGCCAGAAATGGCTTCCAGACGAAAATTCAACCTGAGATGGTTGTTTTCTTACTTCATAGTTATTAAGTATTTTCCTTCATCCCTCACTGCTTCAACGGTACTCTAAAATTATTTTCAGGTTGCTAATTTGGCATGCAGCATGTCTGGGAATGAAGATGGCGTCAAAATGGTGCGCTACGCTGCTGCACAGATCGACGCACTTTGCCCTCAAGTTATCAACGCTGCTCGCATTCTCGCTGCCCGCCCGCGCTCGAAGGTAGCCGAAGAGAACATGGACGTGTTCAGAGACGCCTGGGAGAATCAAGTACGAGTTCTGACGGAAGCCGTGGATGACATCACCACAATCGACGACTTCCTCGCTGTTTCAGGTTAGACAATTATTTTTAATCCTTCAAAAGTAGTTTAAAATCGGAGCAGCAATTGAGCGTTAATGATCTCAAGTTGAACTTCCATAACCGTAACGCAGTGCTAAAATTTGTCTTTAGCCATTGCCTGGGTCGAATATGAAGGTACCTAACCTGCAATATTGTAGCCTACATCACTCGAAATACGTAAAGATCGCACAGATAGTTGCTTTTCGCCGAGCACTAACAAATAGTCATGATAAGCACGTTAACTTGTCTCGACTGAAAGTTCAGTTTATTTGGGTGATGATGTTCAATTGACTTGAATATCACTTGCAGGGGTTCTGTTTCATTTTCATGTGAAAACTAATCCTCGGGTCTATAATTTTATTTAAACTGCTGAATTATGTGTTGAATTGAACCCTGAAAAAAGTATGGGAACTACATTAATACCTTGGGTGTGCTAAAAGATGCCTTTAAGTAAAAAAGAAGTAGCGATGATGAACCAGCACTTGAAACTTGCACCTTATGAAGAAGAAGGATTTTCAGAGCGCTCCAACGGAATTTTAATCAACTCAACACCCTCTATGAGAAACTTGATCTTGAGCGGGGGGGGGGGGGTTGTATCTGTTTCCAGCAAGATGAGAGTGAAACTGCGAAACCAGGCGGGTTTCGTCGAGATGGTTATTATTTCAGGTCAGATTGGGGGTTATTGGAGAGGTCATACTTTGCCGTAGGTAGAGATAGTTGAAGGTGAGTGACTAGAATCTACAGTGGCTAGATAGTCTACAGTTTCATATCCACCAACCTCCTGTGGCTTCTCACCCAGCAGAAAATCACCCTTCTTGGGAATGCAGCTGGTACATGGTGAGGATGATTCGGGCATCGTTTGGTGACAGCTGATTTGCTTGAAGATGGCTTCTGAAATATATGTATAATGCTCATACAATCGCTGACTTTCACAACTCTTAGGAAATTTACTTGGTTTTCCACCTTTTTGACCTTCTCTGCCAAAGGTGACGCCATTAGCCTCCGTAAAAAAAGAGCTCCATTATCCGAGCCACGTTGGTTTTGGAAACATCGGTTTGTTGCCCGTTTAGTTTCCAATAAGTGAACTGTCTTTGTAAACTATGCATCTTTCATTGACCTGCTGTAAGGTTCGCCTCCTCCGCAGTTTCAGTGGTTAGGCCTGACTTATTTCTGCGCCTACTCGTGGATTAGAATTTGCGATGAATTGCCTATGTCCTGCCTAGGCGCTAAGTTTCCTAACTAACCTAGCCAGGGATCGGGTAAATCCGGGGCTATTGCCTTCGGATCTAAATATTCGACTATCTGCTTGTTCCTTAGTACTTGATACCTTCGGGCTTCGTGGACTTTTGAGAGAAAAGAGAAGAGTTTGGATTTTTGAATGAGCAACGGGTTTATTTGACAGTTGGAAAAAGGGATTGAATTTTGATAATATAAAGGTGAAAGTGAAGCCTTAGGTGGCAGCTTAGTCTATCCCTACCTATATGCCTCCTGACCGCGTATCGTCGCGAGATTACGGAGTTTCGCGGAAGGCGCGGGTTCGCGACGGCGACGGCGGAAGTCGAGATCGGGTAAGCTGGAGCTAAGTACTTAGGACTGACCTGGCGATCCTTTCTTCGGGTCTCGATAGACTTTGGAGATTTGTCCCAGGAGGCGTTGACGTGGCAGCTACCCACTTCTTTTCCTGGAGGCGGCTGGTTCTCTCGGACCGACGTAGCCTGTAGTGATACCGCTCTCTGTCACTCAGCGGAAGGCAGCAGAACTGGGTGCTTTTGAATCGTAGAGCACTTGATTCCGGATACTGATGCACAACCCCGATTCTGGCGGCACACAATGGTTTTGTTGCACAGCTGGGGGCGTGTCTTCAGAAATATTTGTGGCTGAATATTTTCGGTATTTTTCTTGCAGTCCTTCCACCTCTCCTCGCTGATTGGGTGCAGATCTTTTCCTGGGCGTTAATTTTTCGGCTGGTTAGCGAAAGCGGGGATAGATTTCCGCTTATCAGGCCGCGGTAAATTTTACCGTGGAGGGGACTCCACGTGCCGTGCTTTTTGGCGACGTGGGCCTTACGAATTGTTTTCCCTGGGAGCCGTCGATTTACCTTTTCCGGAGTCGAATTGCAACGATTCGGTTTGCAACGATGAGACTTTGTCAGCCTGAGCGTCTGACACCTGCTCTTTGTGAGATCTCTGGCTTAAGTTACTGATTCCATGATACTGATTCCTACATGAGGTAGGTGTAGGTTTGACTGAGGAGACCAAAGGGTTGTGCAAGAATGGATTGAAAGCCAAGCTGGTGGATACCTTTTACATATACAGACTGTGACATCAGTGAGATGGACGAAGGGGTAACCAATGGACCAACTGCGACCATCAAAGCTGATTAGATTTAAAAAACAGCAGCTAGAGCGCTGCAGGCCGCTTACTCGTGGTGGTTGTGTTTGGACTACAGCGATCCACCAAATTTGTAAGCTTCTGTGTGTTCGTGTATGTCGGGGCCTACTTCGTGGCGAAGTTGATATCGACCCGAGGGTTTTTAATCCACGTGTCGGTCCCAAGTTCTCCGATTTAGTAAGTCCCAATGTGGCGAGCTCAGGTGGGGGTTTAACAAACAAATATCGAAACAGAGTTAATTTTACAAGGGTAGCGAATGGTATTTACCTGGACGTGACAACGAAGCAGCCAGTCAGAAGCTCGTGGCGAAGAAAGCTGAAATGTTTTGTCTGAAGGGCGTTCCTAAAAGGAAAGTGGAATCGCCAAATGTGTCCGTGCCAAAAGGGCCGATGAGTATTCCTGGAGGGAATCTCGGGAATGTTGTGGCGGAGTGTGTCGATGCACCTGCTCCGTAATACGTACTGAGGAACCAGGTAAACTCAAAAGAGTAACTACAGGTAACAACTAATACCAAATTTATTAAAGAGATCAATTTGACTAGGCACACCCAAATGGTCAAGAACAAGAATATAGGTATGGCACAATATGTTGCAACTTTTGTATACTAATCCTATTTGACGATTATGATTCAGTTTCCAATTGCAAATAAAGTTCAGATTTCTGTGTCGATACGTGGCAAGTAGTATTATCAATATAAAATGAGATTCTGTTTACAAAGTACTTTCTTATGTTGTTTGTGGCGATTGTGTTTATAGTTAATGACTTTACTTCTACACTGTGTCACTAGATCATTGGCCAATGTTGTTATAATTAGTTAGTGCACTCACACGTGTCAGGGCCCTGAGGTATCCTTCCTGTGCGATGTGGCAAAGTATGTTGAGGGTTGTCCAAGCTGATGTCACTGGGTCTTACAGCTGTGGCGATTGTGGCGAAGATGGGGGTGGTCCAAGCTGATGTCACTGGGTCTTACAGCTTGTGGCGAAGATGGGGATATAGAGCAAGTTCACAGGCAGGCTGGGCTCTCGGTGACTTGAACTACTGACTGTTTGAAGGGGACTGCTGAGTGGGGGGCCTGCCCCCTGGTTTTGTTGGAGTCGTTCCCCCTCCACTCCGTCAGAGGATGATTGGCGGCTTGCAGGTGGGAGTGAAGCGGCTGGCTCCCATCTCCGAAGGAGGGACGCACAAGGTGGAGGCGGCGTCTTCAGTATGAGGGGGGGGGGGGTGACGTAACCTTTGAGCTGACCACGGACCCGAAACTGGACAATGATGATCGCAGGTGACTATGCCAGTTTCGGATCAGGAAGGAAATTCATAAATCAATTTAGCTCCGTCACTGGGAAGAGACCACCAGTGAGTGGGAGCTCACAGCGCTCTGAAGATCCCTTTCTCTTTGTACAGCGTAGATGCAAGAGTACTTGAATTTCTTATCTCGATGTGATTTTAAATATAATTGTTCGACAGGGATTTTATACTATACCTTCTATACACTGTGCTTCCAGCATGAATGTTACTGTATCTTTTAAATTTTACCCGACAAGTTTTGGTATACGTGCACATCATAAGTCAGTCAATCGTCTCTGAGCATTTCTTCGATGTCAACATTATCTTGACAAACTGGGCAGAATGTCAGTTGCCTAATCAAAATCTGCGTAAAGTATGATAAGAAAATACGTGTACAATAATTTCATGATTATTATTAATGTTCATACGTCGGATCACTAACATAATTTGTTACTCACGGCTATCCTTCGTAGAGGAAAAATACCATCGACTTTCCTAGGGAAAATCTTACTTGACATAGAAAACATTTGGCTTCCGTTTCAGTTCTTCACCAGCCAGTTAAGAAGTACCTATGCAATCTACCTATACATTTTGGTAACCAATGGTTAACAACCCTCTTGAGGGTTCTATTGTTTTGAATGACGAAATTTGTTGACGAAATTCTTCGTCATCTCTTGCTTGGCATACATGGTCTGGTGGAAATTTCAACCTCCCGATTTTGAAAACGATCAAAGTTCGATAAAATTCGACCCATGCCACTAAATTTCATTATTACCTGACATTCTTTCGGAATAATGTACTTCCTATAACAGGGAGGTGGTATGTCTCTCTCTATTCGCTCAAGACCACATCACAGGATAGTCATCAATAATAAACCGTATCTACATAAGTATAAATTACCTTTGTTAGATTCCACATTCATCTCATTTTCTCTAATCTCCTGATCTTATTTATTGTTGTACTTCACAGAAAATCACATTTTGGAAGACGTCAACAAATGCGTTCTGGCGCTTCAAGAAGGCGACGGAGATTCGCTGGACAGAACTGCAGGCGCCATAAGAGGAAGAAGCGCTCGCGTGGCGAATGTGGTGACGGCTGAAATGGACAACTACGAGCCGGGCATATACACGGAAAGGGTGCTAGAAGCCATCAAAGTTCTGAGGGATCAAGGTAAATGACCGAAAAAAATTAAGCATTGTAGAAAAAAAAATATCAGAAAAACCTCGTTTTGAAAGTATTTTTTATTTACAAAAAAATTAGTTATTGCAGAGGCCTCCAAAATTTGTATTGCGTAAAATTTCTTATATGGTTACGACGCCAATAAGTTGCCCAAAAATAAACTCGGGTGGGCCCACTCCCGGGTGGGGTCCACTTAAAGCCTGATGGCTAAAAGTGGAGAACATGGAACATGCTTTAGCCAACAACTCTCACAGTAAAATTCCAGTTTTTTGTGGCCATAGAAGGGAATTTAGCTCACCCAGGTGATCAGGGATGATTATAGTTTGTCTTTCGAACTCTGTATACTCAGAGAGGCGACTTGTGAAATTCCTGCTTTGTGGGTCCTCAGGAGGTTCAACCAAGGGCTGGGTCCGCTGAAGGGTGAGTTCATCAACGAAATAGTTGTAAGCTAAATTCCTCCTGCGTTACTCACTTATGTAACGTTTTTCGAATAGTTAGTTCAAAACTGAAGCATGTTCCATGCTTTAAAAACTCGGCGCTTCGCCGGGCAAGCCCCCCTGGACCCCTCAGATGCTATCTACTTAACGCCTCGGCTTATATTATAACAACATGGAACATGTTTTAGCCAAATTTAGTACAGAATCTTTGGCCATAAAGATTGATGTTTCATGCCTCGAAAAGCCAGCGTGACACTCCCCTGTCACCCTCCCAGTGTATTGTTTATCAGGTAGTTACTCTAGGGCTAAAACATGTTCTTTTTTAAGACATGAGCGACAATGCGTCAATGAAAACAATTGAGAACAGGTCTACCATAGAAACTCAGCATCTCTTAAGCACATTGGTTGAAATGATAGAAGTTCCCCTTAAAACATAATTTTCCTCCTACTGCAAAAAAAAAATCCTCAAAATTGTGAAATGTGTGCATTTCGTTCCCAGTGCAGCCACTAAACGAACATAAAGTTTCCCACCTGTCCAACCTGTTGAGGTTTCACCTTGGAAGGTAGAATCTACCGTTAGTTCGCAGATCCGCCGCCAGGAGGGCGCCACATGGATCCAGACTTTCTGTGGTAGACCTATAATGCGTCATTGAGTACCGTCAACTGGGGTGATAGTGATCAATTTCTACAGTTTTTCCTTGAAAACTACCAGTGTAATAATTCAAAAAAATCTGAAAAAAAAAATTTATACTCTCCCACATCTTACGAACAGTATCCTATATCGAACTTTAAAATTTCGTTGAATTAAGCTCGTTAAAAAAAAAAAAAAAAATGATCAGTATCACCCCCCACATAGGGGGTGATAGTGATCACTAATTTAAAATCGAACTTAAACGTATTAAAAACATTTAAAAATCGAACTTAAACTATTAAAAATTGTTTTTTAGTACCCTGAGGTAAAAAAAAACCACTAGCAACTCATTTCAGAACAATTTTTGTTGAAAAACTAATGAAAACCAACTCTTTACTTATAAAAATCAGAATCAAGCCGAAATTCAAGACTCGTAATATCCTCTTCAGTATTTTTTATTATAATAAGACAATTTGTGGCACATGTTTGGTAACTGACAAGAAACAACTTATTTTAAAGCACTTGTTGCCAAAAATAATGATGGACCAATCACGTTTTGATAGTTTCGGGGCATTTCGGCCATGATCACTATCACCCCCTGGAAATGAGTTGTTTTTGTTTTTAACAGATAACCAACTGTAGTAACACGGAAAGAACAAACTAATTGCAGATATTTCATGCTTACCTCTAGTAGAAACAAAATCTTTTCGCTAGAACTTCACCACACAACACCCGACACCTGCACAACAGAAGTTACAATCACAATGTTAGCTGGGCCCGATTTTGAGATTTGTTTATTTCCTTATCAGCTACCATGGTAACCTAGACTATCGGGCGGGAACGATATCTCCCCAGAGAAGACATTGTTACGAACACATAACACGACCTAACTTTCCAATTTAGGACTGTGTGGAGTTCTGCAATCGCATGCAAATGAAAAAAGGCGTGTTGATCAGTATCACCCCAGCATATCAGTATCACCCCAGTTGACGGTAGCTATTTTTGACATTTTTGGTCTCATATATTTTGTTGAGCCCATTATTATGCTGTATATTTGGAATCAGCATGAAATTTCGAATTGGAATATCCTCTCTATACAGTTAAAATATTATTATAGTTCAAAAATGGCTGAAAAACGATTTAAAATGTTTCTTTGAAAATTCGTTCCTGTACTCATGCTGCCAGAAAGGGTTTTTTTCTGCTATCCTGTTCCAAATAACCGCGTCATGATAACCGCAGGAGTACTGGACGAACATCAATGAGGAATTTCACCGAATTCTGTTTGCATTTTTCCTGAATAGTTAATGGTGTGGGATAGATGAAAATTGGGCTGATTTCGGAAAATAAGTCTCCTGTTATTTTTGGGAGACAATCAAAATTTATGATTTCAAAACATAACCAGGAAAACGAACCTCTTCAACGTGAAGTGGGAATGCTCGCTGATTGGGCTGTTCGGATCGCTGTCTCCTCCCAGTGTTGCCCGTTGGTATGACAAAATCATGTTATCTAAGAGGAAAGTTATCAAACAAAAACAGGGGAAACCTAATTTTCCCTTTCTTGCTTTTTCTATTTTTTCTTCAGTTTTTCGATTTCGAACTTTACTGTTTTGTGAAATGTTGCATCAGGGGGACTATGGATTTCTCGATCTCAGCGCTTCAAGTGGCCATAAATGAACTATTCCAGGATGACGTCATCCTCCCGGTTTTTTTAAACGTTCGTATTTTCTACACTGTTTTGTTTGTTGGTAAATTAGGAAGTACGGGCTGAAAGTTTGCCATAGGGGGTTTTGCGAGGTGCTGAATCCGATTTTGGGGTCAAAAATATGAAATTCTGACATGGTGAAATTCCTCATTAAAAGAAGTCCCCCATATTTCTCTTTGAATCCAAATTTGCATTGAGTAATGGGAAATTCTGTTTGAAAACAACTAAAAGCCAACAATTGACTCAAATTTTTTGGCTATTTCCAGTAATGCCCAATTTCGCTCAAAGAGTCGAAATCGCCGTTGAAGCCCTTTCGTCGAACCCTGCGAAAGACGTGGATGAAAACGAGTTCATAGACGCGTCTCGTTTGGTGTACGACGGAGTGAGGGAAATCCGCCGAGCTGTCCTTATGAACAGGGTAAGTGTGAATTTCTCTCTCATTTGTTTGTTTCCTTCAAAAATTTTAATGTTATGAAATTTCAAACTTGAAAATGCCAATACTAGTCCAGTCAAATTAGCAGTTAGGGTTTGCATTAATTCCGGACAAAGCGAAACTTTTATGGGTGACTTGTGGGTGCCTATGGAACATGTTTTTAGTATATTCTACTAGATTCTCCTTGTGCTAACTTTTTGGTGCCCGAAAAACCGCGATTTTTCGGCACTTGTTTCAGTTTTTTGCCTATAACTCGTACACGATGCATCCTACGGAAAATTTTACTCTTTCCTTTATTAAACAGGATGAATTTCTGCGTCGAATGACCACCTGAAACGTTAAGATCGGTTCAGCCGTTTGGCCGAAATCGATCGTTGAAGTTTGGCGATTTTTCCCAAATTGGTTGAAAAATGGGTTACGCTCAAGTTTCAAGGCCTGTACATCAAAAACGGCGTATCCAACCAAAAAATGTCACATAATCAAAGTTGTAGAGAATCAAATTTTGTGTAAGAAAAGCATCCCCTCTTCCTCCCCCCCCTCCCACCCGCCCCTACCAAATGATAGAATAACGAAACAACTTCTGAGTAAACGAAATTATGAGTATTGAAAACGGTGTTGCAATCAAAAAATGTCATATAATCAAAGTGAAACGTCTGTTGTTCAACTTACTAAGGCACTGAGGTACTTGTAATACTAGAAAAGGCGAAAGAAAAAACATTCTCCTGGTCCTAACTTTTTGGTGCCCGAAAAACCGCGATTTTTCGGCACTTGATTCAGTTTTTCGCCTATAACTCGTACACGATGCATCCTACGGAAAATTTTACTCAATCCTTTATTAAACAGGATGAATTTCTGCGTCGACTGACCACCTTCATTTTTTAGATCGGTTCAGCCGTTTGGCCGAAATCGATCGTTGAATTTTGCCGCTTTTTCCCAAATTGGTTGAAAAATGGGTTACGCTCAAGTTTCAAGGCCTGTACATCAAAAACGGCGTATCCAACCAAAAAATGTCACATAATCAAAGTTGTAGAGAATCAAATTTTGTGTAAGAAAAGCCTCCCCCCTCCCTCCACCTCCCACATTTTTTGATTGCAACACCGTTTTCAATACTCATAATTTCGTTTACTCAGAAGTTGTTTCGTTATTCTATCATTTGGTAGGGGCGGGTGGGAGGGGGGAGGAAGGGGGGATGCTTTTACACTTACACAAAATTTGATTCTCTACAACTTTGATTATGTGACATTTTTTGGTTGGATACGCCGTTTTTGATGTACAGGCCTTGAAACTTGAGCGTAACCCATTTTTCAACCAATTTGGGAAAAAGCGGCAAAATTCAACGATCGATTTCGGCCAAACGGCTGAACCGATATTAACGTTTCAGGTGGTCATTCGACGCAGAAATTCATCCTCTTTAATAAAGGATTGAGTAAAATTTTCCGTAGGATGCATCGTGTACGAGTTATAGGCAAAAATCTGAAACAAGTGCCGAAAAAATCGCGGTTTTTCGGGCACCAGAAAGTTAGCACAAGGAGAATCTAGGAGATGTTTTTTCTTTTGCCTTTCCTAGTGTTATAAGTACCTCAGTGCCTTAGGTTGAACAACAGACGTTGTATGACATTTTTTGATTGCGACACGGTTGTCAATACTCATATTTGGCGTTGACACACTCATCACTCAGAGGTTGTTTTGTTATTCTATCATTTGGTAGGGGCGGGTGGGAGGGGAGGGAGGGGGGG
This sequence comes from Apolygus lucorum, assembly GCA_009739505.2. Lineage (NCBI taxonomy): Eukaryota > Metazoa > Arthropoda > Insecta > Hemiptera > Miridae > Apolygus > Apolygus lucorum. The sequence continues at coordinate 31,580,583 of CM019173.2, read as the reverse complement.
AGGCTTTTCTTACACAAAATTTGATTCTCTACAACTTTGATTATGTGACATTTTTTGGTTGGATACGCCGTTTTTGATGTACAGGCCTTGAAACTTGAGCGCAACCCATTTTTCAACCAATTTGGGAAACATCGCCAAACTTCAACGATCGATTTCGGCCAAACGGCTGAACCGATCTAAAAATTGAAGGTGGTCAGTCGACGCAGAAAATTCATCCTGTTTAATAAAGGATTGAGTAAAATTTTCCGTAGGATGCATCGTGTACGAGTTATAGGCGAAAAACTGGAACAAGTGCCGAAAAATCGTGGTTTTTCGGGCACCAAAAAGTGAGCAAAAGGAGAATCTAGGAGATGTTTTTTCTTTTGCCTTTTCTATTATTATAAGTACTTCAGTGCCTTAGGTCGAACAACAGACGTTTCACTTTGATTATATGACATTTTTTGATTGCAACACCGTTTTCAATACTCATAATTTCGTTTACTCAGAAGTTGTTTCGTTATTCTATCATTTGGTAGGGGGGGGGTGGGAGGAAGAGGGGATGCTTTTCTTACACAAAATTCGATTCTCTACAACTTTGATTATGTGACATTTTTTGGTTGGATACGCCGTTTTTGATGTACAGGCCTTGAAACTTGAGCGTAACCCATTTTTCAACCAATTTGGGAAAAAGCGGCAAAATTCAACGATCGATTTCGGCCAAACGGCTGAACCGATCTTAACGTTTCAGGTGGTCATTCGACGCAGAAATTCATCCTGTTTAATAAAGGATTGAGTAAAATTTTCCGTAGGATGCATCGTGTACGAGTTATAGGCGAAAAACTGAATCAAGTGCCGAAAAATCGCGGTTTTTTGGGCACCAAAAAGTTAGGACCAGGAGAATGTTTTTTCTTTCGCCTTTTCTAGTATTACAAGTACCTCAGTGCCTTAGTAAGTTGAACAACAGACGTTTCACTTTGATTATATGACATTTTTTGATTGCAACACCGTTTTCAATACTCATAATTTCGTTTACTCAGAAGTTGTTTCGTTATTCTATCATTTGGTAGGGGCGGGTGGGAGGGGGGAGGAAGGGGGGATGCTTTTCTTACAAAAAATTTGATTCTCTACAACTTTGATTATGTGACATTTTTTGGTTGGATACGCCGTTTTTGATGTACAGGCCTTGAAACTTGAGCGTAACCCATTTTTCAACCAATTTGGGAAAAATCGCCAAACTTCAACGATCGATTTCGGCCAAACGGCTGAACCGATCTTAACGTTTCAGGTGGTCATTCGACGCAGAAATTCATCCTGTTTAATAAAGGAAAGAGTAAAATTTTCCGTAGGATGCATCGTGTACGAGTTATAGGCAAAAAACTGAAACAAGTGCCGAAAAATCGCGGTTTTTCGGGCACCAAAAAGTTAGCACAAGGAGAATCTAGTAGAATATACTAAAAACATGTTCCATAGGCACCCACAAGTCACCCATAAAAGTTTCGCTTTGTCCGGAATTAATGCAACCCCCCCCCCTTTTTTGGCTAATTTGACTGGACTATACTCGATGCCCCTAGAAAATCAAAAAAGGTTGTAATCCCACAAACCGCATCAAAATCGGTCAAAAATTCGCCGAGATTTGGGTCAATAGTAGCAGATTTGATTGTATATTCTTCTTCTTGTCTCTTCCTTTTGCCCCGATGAGGTCTTTCAGTGGCACTTTGTACTAAATATCATGTTTTCTATTCTCCAAGAAAAATGTTGACCCAACTTTAGATGAATTCAATGTTGAAATCACGTTAAATCACTTATTTCTTTTCAAGATTTACATTCTTGTTCTGCCTCCCTTTCCAGCTCAACAATTCCAGAAATTACAGAAATTTTGTTCATGGTGACCTTGTGATTGAATTCAACAATAAAGGGGTCTCAGTCGGTCGACGTTTGTTCCTCGTTCCGGGTCAGTATTTCGCCAAATCGAAAGCGCAAAAACTTAAAAAGTTGTACCTAAATTTGAAATTTTGAAGGATTTTACAAATTCATTAGTGCACGGGAAAAACTACTGAATAAACGGGTTTTCCCATATTTCTCTGGCAATTATTGTTCGATATTGATGATTCCAGCGGCAATCCTTCAGTTTTTCAATTCCCAGGGCCCATGCACTAATGAATTCCCAAAATTCTGGAAAATTTCAAATTTAGGCACAACTTTTAAGGGTTTGTTCCTTCAAGTTCGTGAAATACTGACCTGAAACGAGGAACGAATGGCGACTGAGACCCCTCAAATAACACAATACTAAGCACGGTGTTAATCGTGTTTTTCAAATTTTGAAGCGAGAGCAGCCATTTTTCAGTTATTTTGAACAAAGTTTACTTTTCGCATGTTGATCTTATGAGACGAGGGGCGTCTCAAAAGTATGTTTCCCTATTCTTTTAAGACAGAGTTTTTCTTTTAAAAAAAGGTATATTCTGAAAGCTACAGATCTAAACTATTTTTCTACGTAGTCACCGTTTTTTGCAATGCACTTGGTAAAGCGGGAGTGAAGTTTCTTCAGACCCTCCTCGTAGAGCTGCGGGTCAACCTCCAGTAAGTAGGCGCGGACTGCGTTGCAAAGTTCCTCGTCGGTGGTGAACCTCTTACCTCCCAAAAACGCTTTCAATTTTGGGAATAAATAATAATCCGATGGTGCAAGATCCGGAGAGTACGGGGGGTGGGGGAAAATGTCCCAATTGAACGATTCCAACACTTCTTGTGTGATGCGAGCTGAATGAGGGCGCGCATTGTCATTCATCAGAAGGACTCCTTTTGACAATAGGCCTGGTCTTTTCCGTTTGATCGCCTGCCTTAACTTTTTCAAAACCTCGCAGTAATGGGCAGCATTAATGGTTTGACCTCTTGGGAGGTAATCAATCAAGAGAGTCCCCTTGGCATCCCAAAAAACAGTGGTCATCACCTTCCCAGCTGGATAACAGACTTTCCCTTTTTTGGGAGTTTGCGATTCAAATTCAAATTCAAATTCAAACTGGTTTTTATTTGCAAAATCCATGTACATGACAATGCAAACGTCGAGATTAAACAACGAAAAAAAAAAACACAAAGCATCAAAACAGCAATAATTCAGGCTCTATGATACAGTTCACAAACAAACTCGACTACATGAAAATGGAGCAACCCAGACGAACTTATGGGCGTGAGGCGAATGTGATATCATAAAACTCATTAACACTGTACAACTCTGCCTCGATCAGAATATCCTTCAGGGCTCTTTTGAAAGCGGGGATGGGCAAACTCTGCAGCCTCTCCGGTAGCCGATTAAACAGACGAGAGCCGTTCTGAGTTGGGTTTGTCCGCAGCGAGGCTGTCAGACGGACCGTGGGAATGGTAAGGTCCACACATTGCCTTTTGGAGTAATGATGGCAGTTGCTGTCCCTCTGCAACATGTTAACATTTTGTCGCACAAACATCAAAACTGAGTGAATGTACAGACTCGGCAAGGTGAGGATTCCAAAGCTCTTGAAATGTCCTCGGCAACTCCCATTCCATCCAAGGCGCTTCAGAATTCGGAGAGCCTTCTTCTGCAGGACGAATATACGGTGGCTGTGTGAAGAGTTCCCCCACAGCTGAACGCAGTAACTCAAACGGCTATGGAAGCAGGCAAAATACACTGATCTGAGGATCTCAGGGGACACACATCGTGACAATCGGCGCAGCATGAAATTGCAAGAGGCGAGTTTTGATGACAGTTTGTCGACGTGTTGAGCCCACGAAATTCTATTATCAACCTCCACACCCAGCAGATTTACTGAACGGGTGAGAGGGCCATTTAGCTTGAAGGTTAAGCTCTGGGTCTTATCTGAATTGAGGCGAAGACCATTTACATCACACCATGACTCAATCAATTCTGAAAGTGCAGTCATGTTACCTTCCAAACCGTCAACTGATTGTGTTGGGCTGGACCACTGCATACTCTGCCTTTTCATTTCTGGGGTGTAGTGGTGTACCCACGTCTCGTCCCCAGTAACGATTCGCGAATAGAGATCATATAGCGCGAATAGAGACCTTCCTCATTAAAAGTTCAAAAAATTTGCGGGCTGAAGCGAGTCTGTTTTGCTTGTGATCGGCAGTCAACAAGCTAGGAACCCACCTTGTGCTGATTTTTCTGTAACCCAGGGTGTTGGTGATCAGCCTGTGGATAGTGGCACGCGACATGTCGAATTTGGGATGCAATTCTTTCATAATTTCATCAATAGTGAGGCGGCGGTCCGAATCAATGATCGCACTCACTGCGTCCACAACCTCGACGTCTTGTTCGTTGGAAGGCTGGGTGGTTTATCGCGAAGTTCTGCACGGCCATTTCCGAACTCTTTACACCAACGACGGACCATCTGAACACTTATCGACTTTTCACCATAAACTACCGATGTTTTTCGATGGATTTCGGTCGGATTTTTATTTTTTAAAGTGTAAAAACGAATCACTGCGCGGAGCTCGGAGGTGGACACGGGTGGCTTGGAGGTTGCCATGGTAAAACTGATAATGATAACGAACCGCTTATCGCACAGTGATGCTGCTTCGCCAGTGTTGCCACTACATCCGTACCAACAACTGTAGACAAAATAGAAGTCTGTAGAACGCACACATCCCGAGAAAAAAATAGGGAAACATACTTTTGAGACGCCTCTCGTACATTGTTGCATCCATTTGTTCGTCCATCGGGAGTTATGTCATGTTTTGTCCTCAACAAACTAAAACTACTTTCAATATTCCGATCAGTCTGTGGTGTTCGAACGTAAATGAATCATTAATTAACGTACCAATGAATGATTGGTTTTGTCGTTCATGCACCCCGTCAGACGGACGAGGAGCTCGACCCCGAGGAAGTCGAAATTGACGAGCAATACGCGTTTGAGACCCGCAGCAAATGTAAGATTTCATAACCCTGTCGCATGTTACGTAAACATAGTTTTGACTGTAGAAAATTGCACTATTTTTACAGAGTTCAGAAGAACTAGATACAGACACCGAATTCGAAACATGTGAAGATAATATGACTATTGATTCAAGGGCTAAGCGTAAGACATTTTTTAAATAGATTTTTGGTTTGGTTTCTTCTGTTTTTTCCTGTTTTTTTCTTTATCTAAACTGTTTTTAAACTCTTCAAAATTCGTTCATGTCTTAACCACTTCCGGTTTGGGTTTCTTATTATTCACCTCGAATAAATATTTTCAATAATATTGAAAATATCATCATTATCTGTTTTCCCGCTATGGTTTTGTTTTTAATAAACACCTACTCAGCTACCTTAATTAATTTGATAATTTTCCTTCTTTTTTGGTTTTTCTAACATTAATTAATTTGATGATACTTTGAAACGATGATCTTTGTTTGCAATGATTAACTTTTCTCATTTCTTGACTAACATGGAATATAACTCAACTTGTTTGCATGGTGTACGGGCTTATTTGCTTATCACGTATTGAATGCTTGATGGAACCTAATAGATTCATAGATCAATTAAATAAATTATTGAATATTGTCGTACTTTTTTAGCGAGCGCGCAAACTGGAGGTGATCTTGGAGTTGATGAATATCCTGATATTAGCGGCATCACTACGGCTAGGGTAAGTTGAAAGGTTTTTTTAAATTATGATCCACACCATGGAAGAACGAAAGGAAGGTGGATACTATAAAGATGATCATACCACTACTTTTAACTACGAGGGTCATCCAGAAAGTAAGGTTACAAGGGCTCCTGAGGTTGGGGGAAATTTTCTTTTTCAAAGTTGGTGCACCTACTGTGAAGGGGAGTTCGTAACGGTCAGTTTGCTTCGCCCCGCGTTTATTTCGGCCGTTTTTTTTAGTTACAGTAAAAGTTTCCAATGGAGAGGTCATCTCGCGCTCCCGCCAACTCCCGTCCGTGCGAGATCCGAGCGGTCATTCGTTTTTTGACTTTGCAGAATAATACCGCGGCTAACATCCATCGCAAGCTCGTCGAAGTTTATGGTGGTGATGTGATGAGTCGACAACATGTCACAAAATGGGTCAGGTTGTTTAGAGAGGGCCGTACTGAGACTCACAACGAGCAAAGGAGTGGGAGGCCCTCAGTGATTTCTGAGGAACTTGTGCAAAAAGTTGAAGAACAAGTGCGAAATGACCGCCGTGTGACACTTGACGACCTTCACGAAAAATTTCCTGATATTTCTCGAAGTCTCCTTGGTGATATTGTTTCGGAAAAACTTGGTTACAAGAAGTTGTGTGCGAGCTGGGTACCCAGAATACTCACACCGGAGCACCGTCAAAATCGTGTGACTGCGGCTCGTGAATTTTTGGATCGTTTTGCACAGGAGGGAGAAGCTTTTTTGGACTCTATTGTGACAGGGGATGAGACGTGGGTGTGTCACTACACCCCAGAAACCAAAAGACAATCACTTCAGTGGCGTCATTCTGCCTCCCCTCCCACCAAAAAGTTCAAAACGACCCATTCAGCCGGAAAAGTCATGGCATCTGTTTTCTGGGACCGTAAGGGGGTCCTTCTAGTGGATTTCATGCCTAAAGGGACTACCATTAACGCAGTAGCTTATTGCAATACCTTAAAAAAACTGAGAAGAGCCATCCAGAACCGCAGAAGGGGAAGGCTGACCAAGGGAGTGAGTCTCCTGCACGACAACGCCAGGCCTCACACCGCACGTGTTTCACAGGAGCTGCTGACTTCGTTTGGATGGGACATTATCACCCATCCACCCTATTCACCCGACTTGGCACCTTCAGATTACCATCCCTTCACTAAACTGAAGGAGGTTTTGGGAGGGAAACGATTTTCCAATGATCAGGAGGTCGAGGAAGCTGTGGAGAAGTGGCTGAAAGAGGTGGCGACGGAGGTCTACAACACAGGCATACAAAAGCTGGTGCCCCGACTACAGAAATGTCTCGATCTTGACGGCGATTACGTTGAAAAATAGTTCACTATATTTGTGAAGTATCCTGTGAATTTCTTTCAAATACAAAAATTTTTCGATTTTACTCAGGTGTTGTAACCTTACTTTCTGGATGACCCTCGTAGAAGTAGTCCTCGGGATTTTCTGGATTGATGAGTGAGGCGTACTGTTGATAACTGATTGATAACTCCTCACCTCAGATCTCCTTATCAAGAGTCGAAGTTCATCCTGGATTCTAGGTGGATATTTATAAATTCTAGTCATCCTTGAAGTTATCCCATTAATTTACATTAACCTTAGAAAGCCACTCATACGCAGTATCAACAAATTTCCGACTTCAGTTTCACCATCTGGACAACAGGAGCACTGCAACAGTTTGGGAGCCCCTTCGATTAGATCTATGCAGGTAGCTTCTTGCACTCAACCTGTTTACTATCAATGTTAGACCATTTCAGTCCTTTGACCAGTTTTTGTCCACTTGGACAAATTGCTAAGACATTAGAGAGTTACTAAAGATGATTTTGGCATAACGGCGAAGCTAACGGCGATCGTAGATCACCTTCTGCGCATGCGCAGAAAATTACGGCGATCAAATAACGTCCGAGCACATAACGGCGAACGTTCTGGCCGCTAACTTACGGCCATCCTGCTAACGTCGATGTGCTAACGGGCTGCCGTTAGAGCAGAGTGAACCTGACATGCCGGTAACAGTTTTGCAACCACCAACATCAATTTCAAAACAAAGCCTCACCTCACCTCATGTTCCCGATTGTAAGGCAGATCAAAGCGAGGAACAACGACAACATTCAGTGTTAGTAAAATTACAAGTAAATTTTAGATATTTTTGTACTCTGTTAACAGAATCTGATGATGCATGTCAGTGGGGAGTTAGGTGTGAAATTAAACGTACCTTGGTAGCTTGTCTTTATGAAAAAAGGAGCTTAAAACGCTCTTTATTTTCTAACCTATCCGAAGTCATATTTCAGTTTCCGAGTAGCTGTGTGCATTTTTTTCCGTATTGTGGGTTATTAGTTTTGTTAATTAAATGATTGTGAGAATGAAATTGATACATACGTATATAATTTCTGGTAAATATTTAAAAAATAATATCCGATCGTCATAATGAGTGGATTTTTGACTTTTTATTATTTTTCGAACTGATTTTTTATTAATTAATTATATTAATTGATATTATTATTAATATTAATTAATATAACTACGTAGGCACTTTATTAAACCTAGTCTAGAAAGTATTTCCAATGGAATTGAGTTTTTGACAACCCAGCAAATTATCAACAGAATTTTTTATATCAATATTGAATGATAATGTCCATGTGACAGTAAGTGAGATTGAAACAATAAAAAATAATTATATCGTCATTTTCGGAAATTGTTAGGTACCTTAAAATTAAAATAGGTAGTTGAGTTAAAAAATAGGTAGTTAATTTTTAATTATTCTATAAAATGTGTACCTATCTGCATAAAATCTTCCAAAAATTAAGAAAAACCCTAAAATTGATAATTTTTGCTCAAATAATCACGCTGATAGTCGTATTTTATACCAACTTACCTTCTTTTACCTGAAAAACTATTTACCACGAATTTATGATTCTTTTAATATCCGTAATTGACATAGTTAGATGACGTATGACGAGATAGATGAAAATTGTAACATGAAATTGACTTGATATTGAAATATGAATGTGAAGGTAGAAATAACTTAGGTTATATTAAATCTTACGTTTTATTGAATACAATAATATTATAATGTTCATTCAGTCTTTTAAGTTAGGTACATGAAATTTTACATGAGTAAAATAGCGATTCATCAATTTTGAAGAGATATTGGGTTGAGTGAAATAGATATATTTTGTTCTGAAAAGACATCGGGAACTCCGAAATGTTCGTTAGTAGGTAGGTACTCGTTTCCCGGAATCTGGAACAAAATTTATACCGCACATAATAAGGGATTTTGCTATTCTCTTCTCACTCAAAGTAGTTGAAAATACCAATAAGTCGGTAGGCTATGTGTGAGTACCTATCACAGTAAATAACAATACGATTCCTTACCTTGTAGTAAGATAGACTTGGCAGTGAGAAACGCCCGTACTCCGAGAGCCGCCGTCTTCGTCGTCGTTTTCAACGTACATCTCCAGCACGGTGATCATATCTTCAGCGGAAAGTAGACCCACAACGTACAAATTCATAAAATGATCCATCTCGAACAAACACCTTGACAAGATGTACTTGAAATAGCGAACAACGAACTTGAAAAACGAAGGCAGTCAACAGTAGAGAACTGAGGATCTAACGGCGAAGCCAGAAATTCCTGTCTCTTTAACTTTCGCGTCACTTTTGTCATCGTCGTAAAATTGTTCAACATCGCCGTTATTATCGCTAACGTTCATCTAGGGTTAGCATCCGATTTGACTCGCCCTAGACAGATTTATAACGGCGATGCCTGTAACGTTCGCCGTTAAGCAAGATGCAGTTTAGGAACTCTCTAATAGCAAGTAAATAAGAAGAAAAGACAACCTTTGATCTCGCCTTTGTATTTCTCCTCATTCAAATGGTAAATTCATACCATCAGCATCAACTTCGAGCTTCGGTATATTTCCATTAGCGTATTATAATTCATCATTTCTTATCTACATATGTGTTCAAATAATCACGATAACGTCGTGGACAGGATTATTCAACAGGTTGGGAAAAGTGATGTTGAACAACTCTAGCTACATTCAAACTTTGGGACAATGAAAATAGGTTCAAAAAATAATTATGTATCTTTTCTCACTCGATTCGTCAAGAAAAACTAAAATAGACTAAATTTGTTCTACTTGAGATTTTTGATTTTATGATACCTGATAGTTGGTTTACCAAAATCACTCTTTGATCTGTGTTAACTAATTAAGTCAGAAATGAAGGTTTTACCTATTGATCTCATGACTGCTTAGGAATGCCCTGTATATTAACTCTAATTAAGCATCCAGAAGCCTTTTACCAGTTACACACATTGAATTGACGTCCAGGTGCTTCAAGCGATAGGTTCCACAGGGTGGCTTTCTAGGGCTAATAAATTAAGTAAATTCTTTCTCTCTTCAATCAAAAACCCCTCTTTCAGTTCACCACAATTTCAAGATCTAACAGATAATTCTGATTGCTCTTGCCAAATCATGTTTTTTGTGTGGATCACTTGTCCATCTTGAGACGCCATTTTGAATTTACCGAACCATCTTTACGTTCTTCCCCAGTTCTGGTCAAAGTAGTGGATCAGCTAATTGAAGATTTTAAAAAATCCTGTAATTGTTAACCCTTAATTTCCCACCTGTTCAAAAAAAAAAGATTTTCAATATTTAAATATTAAAATATTTAAAAAGATTTTGGCGTATTAGTATTCAAGATTTTGGTGTATCAACCTAATGTCATAGAATTGCTAGTTTTGACTGAGATGTATGTGAATTTTCTTATTTTGATGAAAATTGGATGGTATATCTTTCAACACCTCAAGAGGGAGGTGTGGAAGGGGGATGGCTATCGTTATCATGACTATTAAGGGGGGGGGGGGGGTGTGGCTATCGTTATTTTAAAAAATGGAGGCTTGGAATACGTTCTATCCTATTTTGGCTGGATGGAACCAGCAGGTTTTTATTCTTAAACAAATAAATAAACGAAATGACAGAAATAAAATTGTTAGCCCTATAAGACCTCCTTCTTCAGTAGTATCTTAATGCAATATTGATGTAGTGGCCCCCAATATCGGGTTTGACTCAAGAGTGGTTGAACAGTGTTCAGAATGCTTAAAAAAATCGGACTTCCGAAAAGATACTTCAGGATATTAAGGGTTAATGCCTACATTGCCTTGTTCCAAACATTTCATTGAGGAGCAGTCCTGTGATTGTCACAGAACAACATTTTATTTATTTATTTATTTATTTATTTATTGTAGAAACGGGCGAGCCCAATTACAAAGTAAATTTAAAAAGTCCATTCATGCAGCATGAATTAATGAGCGAATTTTCAAAGAAATCATTCAGTTTAAGGTGTGGTCAAGAAAAGGACCAATGGTGTTGCAATTTGTTGTAGAAAGTTTTTTTTTCGATTCTTGGTTTATATATATGTATATATGTTTTTATTACATACTTTTACACCAATAATCGACGTCCTGGAAGACGTGAAATCACTGGGCTGAAAGCTAAATCTGGGAGCCCGAGAAGCGTTCTGATTGGGGAAGCTCCTGGACGTAGTTAAAGATGAGTGCGACAGATCGCGTTCATGATCACTTGTTCCCAACCTCATAACAACAAGCCACCTTTTGTTTATCACACATTTTTCTCCTTGATGCGTTACCGCATCTAAGTAATTAATTTGAAAACATTTAGTTATATTCGCGATATGTACGAAAAAATCGTGCGATTTTCAATAATACACTGGGTTATAAACGTTTCTGTCGGTGGCAGTTGTCGATAAAATATTTGAACGAGGACTCTTTTTTTTTTTTTTTTTTCTTCTTTTTTCTTTCTTTCTTTCTTTCTTTCTTTCTTTTCTTTTTTTCTTTCCCCGACACATGATTTTCGCATGAAAATTCGCTAATAATACGCTGCAAATTATTGCTGGGTATGCTTTGAAGATGTTAGGAGTCCATATTCATGTTCTAGTCGTCTCTACGAACTCATAGAGTACCCACACGGCTACTGCATTTCTGGGTACAACAAATATACGCTCGTATTCATTATATATATATATAGCTACAAACTTTTCTTAATTTTGGACAATTTTCATTTTTGAAAAATGCATTCATATCAGAAATTTTGTGCTGAATCCGAATATACCATATATTACCATGATTTTCAATGTAAAAACCACAAAAAACGGGAAAAACCCATTTTTTTGGGAGTTTTTTTGAATTTTGGACCACTTTGGATTGTCCAAAATTGCTGGTTAACGAACTTGACCTATGGTTTGTTGCTACAAACATTTTGGCGAAAACTAAAAAAAAATTTTTAAACAATTACTCAAGTTATCGTCCGGAATGACACATATATATATATATATATACATATGATTTTTGGAAAAACTTCAGGGATCGTTTCAGAATGTTCCAAAACGGATTTCAGTGTGAAAATTTTTCGAAAAAGTCGATTCTAAAAATTTTGAGGCCATTGCAATAGCTTCATTTTCTTTGAAAATTCGCTAATAATACGCTGCAAATTATTGCTGGGTATGCTTTGAAGATGTTAGGAGTCCATATTCATGTTCTAGTCGTCTCTACGAACTCATAGAGTACCCACACGGCTACTGCATTTCTGGGTACAACAAATATACGCTCGTATTCATTATATATATATATAGCTACAAACTTTTCTTAATTTTGGACAATTTTCATTTTTGAAAAATGCATTCATATCAGAAATTTTGTGCTGAATCCGAATATACCATATATTACCATGATTTTCAATGTAAAAACCACAAAAAACGGGAAAAACCCATTTTTTTGGGAGTTTTTTTGAATTTTGGACCACTTTGGATTGTCCAAAATTGCTGGTTAACGAACTTGACCTATGGTTTGTTGCTACAAACATTTTGGCGAAAACTAAAAAAAATTTTTTAAACAATTACTCAAGTTATCGTCCGGAATGACACATATATATATATATATATACATATGATTTTTGGAAAAACTTCAGGGATCGTTTCAGAATGTTCCAAAACGGATTTCAGTGTGAAAATTTTTCGAAAAAGTCGATTCTAAAAATTTTGAGGCCATTGCAATAGCTTCATTTTCTTTGAAAATTCGCTAAAAAAGATCGGAAAGAAGCAATGATACATTTAGTGAAAAAGAGAAGGGAAATTTGAAGGGGAATTTTGATTGTTCCCAAACAAGCACTTCACTCAATGTCTTGATTACAGGAAGCTATGCGTAAAATGACAGAAGAAGATAAACAGAAGATCGCTCAGCAAGTGGAATATTTCCGTACTGAGAAATTGAAATTCGACCGGGAAGTGGCCAAGTGGGATGACACCGGAAACGATATAATCGTTCTGGCGAAGCACATGTGCATGATTATGATGGAAATGACGGATTTCACAAGGTAAATCCCTTATAGATCAGAAAGAATTTATATTTAATGTTGATATTATCCAGGCACAAGTAATGTTGTTTAAAAAGCATCACAGTGCTGAATATTAGGCAGATTTTGTCCTTGTTCAGTCCCATGGAAGTAGTAATTCCTACATCCATGTTCAATGCTAACGAGCATCCATGTTCGATCTAATCACTTTTTTTATGACCAAGATAGAAGTATTAGTAAGTAGGTAGTACTTCCATGTTAATGATGGAAGACCTTGTTGTTATGAAGCCTACAATAGGTTTGTTCCAGCAGGGCCAACCGCGGTCGACCGCGGTTAGCCCAAAAACCACAGCCTTATAGATCGCGGTTGTGTGACCATCACCGTGGTTCAACCACTGCTGGAACACTCAACAGCCAGTTGGTCGAAAATCGCGTTACTTCTGAGTATGTGTGACTTCAGGTTTCCATACCTGCTTATCATTGCATAGGATGCATAATGAATAAAATACCTTTTCTCATTGCTGTAATAATTGCTGTAATCAATCCTAAAAACTGTTTCTTTGATGAGGATGGAAAAAACAATTGTGCAGATCCAAAGCAAGCAAAGTCGGAGAGTTAGGTACACCTTTCTACTCAATAAAAACATCAAATTTCTAGCTGATTGATGTTTTTATTGAATAGAAAGGTTTTACTTCATCCTCACCACCATATCTACGAATAATGCGTTGGTATTTTATGTACGAAAAACGAAGGTTTTCTTCGAAAAATCCACTTTCTAGCACTCAGAATTATTCGGAAGTATCACCATTGGATTCAGCGAGAAAAATTACATAGAAAATGATACTAAACTCGTCAAGTCATCATGAGATCGAGAGTGACCATACACCGCGATTTTTTGTAAAACACGTTTTCTTGCACTCAAACTTGAATTTAAAACTACCTAACTTTTAAAACTTGATATACCGTTGGAAAGCTGACAATTTAAGCAATTTTTTTCTGAAGAGCGCCCATCGAAATGGACAGGCGTTCAAAGTGAAAACTTCAATTTAAAAAGAATCATATTTCGAAAAAAAATTGAAGTTTGCTTTTTGACTTGATTTTTTAGAAATGGTTTAATTCCAAAATATTTTGGTTTTACATTAAGCAGCTTGGAAATTAAACGCTCTTTCCAACGATATCCTTAAATTTGAATTTATTTGGTAAATAACAGGAATTATGGCAATTTTAATGACATAAAGTCGAAAACGCGAATAAAAACTTCGAAGTGAAAAAAAGGCATTTTGAGTGAGTTAAGAAAAAATTGCCTGGAGACATTTTTTGTAGCAAATTACTTGTACAATCGATCCTTGAAGTTTGGTCCATCCAAATGGTAGACTCCCTGTATAGGTATGATGTTATAGAAAAGTCACAATTTTAATGCAAATTTATCTTCACGAGGGCGTAAAGAGATTTCAAGGTTTTCTTTGTGAGAGCGAGAAATTTGAGGACATTGGGTTGAAGCTTCACACGTTTCTGAAAAAAGTTCTTCCAACAGGAGGGTGAAAAAATCCACATCTACTGTCTACTGTACCTATCTCTGATGACTAAAAACTCTCAACCAAAACACCTAGGGAGGTCCTTCCATTGCGGAGCTCGTTTTGAAATGAGAAGGTTAAGGTAGAGGTTTCTTTAGTGTGAGGTTTCCAATCTTGACCGCTCGCGACCACACTCCTCAAAGCGGTCGGGTTTGGGTCGACCGTGGTCGACCGCGGTCGAGTTGCTGGAACAGTGGTTCAACTGCGAAGTTGGACAGATTGTCGTGCTGGAACAGTGGTTAGTCGTAATGCGCATGCGCCGGTCGACTGCGGTTGACCACGGTCGCCTTGCTGGAACAAACCTATTGAAAACACAAAGACTTTTGCCAATTTTTGAAAGAGGTGGTTTTTTAATTAATTTGGTTAAGTCCATGTCTCTGAGTTTGAGTTTTCTGTTATACATGGTGTCTACAAAACAGGATTCATTCCTTCAAGGGGTCGATTCTAAACTGAATTGCTACAAAAAATGTCTCTTAGCAATTTTTTAGAGGCTTCTTTTCCGAGTTATTTCAATTTTAAAGTTTTTTTTCGTGATTTTGACCTCATGTCATTAAATTGGTATTAACTCTTTTAATTTGCTATGATAATTACAATTTGAGGATAAAGCTGGAAATAGCGTTAAACTTCCTATCTCCCCAATAGAAAATAAAATTTTTTCAGTTGAATTTTACGGGAAATAAAGCAACCTAAATAGTGAACTTGGTAACTTTTCGTTTTTCAACGCCCATAATGTCCAAGCAATTCCTGATAATGAACTACTGCCAGAAAGCCTAAAAACTGCGCCAGAATCTCAGTTTTCCAACGGTATAAGAAACAAAAATTTACGATAGAATTTGAGGAAGAAATTCATGTTTTAACTCGGAAAAACGTGCATTTTTTCAATTCAATTTCAATTTTTTCATTATCAGATAATGAGTAAAGTAAAAAAAAGTAAAGTAAGCAACCATTTCAGGTTGAATTTTCGTCCGACTGCTATTCTTGGCGTCGCGGACGTCATCAGCTGTCTCCCTAAGGGGAGATCAGAATTTGTTCTGATGATTTCGCTCATGGCTTCCCAAACATCACCGCCCAGCAGGTCGATTCTGTAACTCGCTATTTGGTTGACGTTATGGCGTCGGATTCGGTATCCCTCCCGTGCAACGACAGGTCGATAACGACATTGGAATTCTCTAATCGGGCATAACGAAGTTTGGTCGTTGCATTTCAAAATAACGACGTCGCTATGTGATCCGACAATATTTCGGTCTAGAGCGAGCGAAACGTAGCTACGCGTGATTTTTAGCCAATGGGAAGACGTATTGATTATAGTTTCCAATTGTTATCACGGGTAGATGAAGTTCACTGCAGTTTGCAAAATGTCGGATTCATATTTTTTGCTGTGGTGAATATACAAAGGAATGACGCGTAAAAACGGAATTTTTCTCGTGATTCGTGCTTTTGTATCATGGAATAATGATAAATGGAAAGAATTCCTTTTCCATAAATCGAATTCATCAGTCACGTTGGTATGAATTTCGTCCGTCCACGATGCTTCGAATAATCAACTGCCTGTCCATCTTACTACAAGGTAATGAATCGTCTTGTTATTTATCGTTTATACACACTCACACATCCATACTTATTGGTACCTTCAACTACTTTGAGTGAGAAGTCCATAGCTAACTGCCTAATTGTGTGCGGTATACATTATTGTTACAGATTCCAGGAAACAAGTACCTAACCCCTGCTAACGAAAACTTCGACGTTCTCGATGTCTTTTCAGAACAAAATAGATGTATTTCACTCTCAAGGGTAAAAAACCCTAATATCACTTCAAAATTTATGAATCGCTGTTTTACTCACGTAAAGTTTCATGTACGTTATAAGACTGAATGAACATAATATTGTATTCAATAAAACGTAAGATTCATGACGTAATTTATTTATCTACCTCCACATTCATATTAGGTAAATATTTTCTCAGGTAATAGCAGGTAAGTTGGTATAAAAAAGAGCATTATCAGCACAATTATTTAGGCAAAAAATTATCAATTTTAGGGGTTTTCTTCATTTTAGGAAGTTTTTATGCAGGCACACATTTAATAAAATAGTTAAAAATTCAATTAGAATCTACCTATTTTATAAGCTAACTATTTTAATTTTATGTACTTACCTACCAATTTCCGAAAATGACAGTATAATTATTTTTATCATCATTCAATGTTGATATAAAAAAAGCTGTTGGAAGTTTGTCAAAAACTCAATTCCATTGAAAAATAGTCTCTTAACTATGATCAATAGAGTACATGAATTTCTATACGAATTAACAGCTTGAAATAATATAAATACTACGATTTTTGTTTAATACAATTGTAGAAAAAAATCAAGTAAGACACAAATTAAAACGGCGAATAAACTGCTCATTATGGGGGTCGGATATTATTTTTTAAATATTCACCAGAAATTATGTACGAATGTATAAAGTTTATTCTCAAAATGATTTGATTAAGTAACAAAACTAATAACCCACAATACGGAAATGCACACAGCAACTCGGAAACTGAAATATGACTTCGAATAGGTTAGGAATTAAAGAGCGTTTTAAGCTACTTTTTCATAAAGACGGTTGTCGTAATCCATACCGGGGGGTTTCGAGCCGTCGAGATGGTAACGACACTTTTCGGCCGAAATAGCGACGACTGAGCGACAGTTGTCGCTATTTCGCGTCTGCAGAATCGCGATCGTCGCTATTAATCGTTATTGTTATCATAACGACACAACGTTGTCGCTATTATCCCATAACGAGTTAGAGAATCGACCTACTGGGTTGGAACGAGAGATTGCCGATCGTCTAATAGACAGAAAACTTTCTGCGACTACCAGACTCGAACGCGCGTCCCCGCTAGACGGTTCTCATCCTATCACCGCAGTCCGGTACACTGTCCACTAGACCACCGACGCCCTTATCAGATAATGATAATTATCTGATTCTGTAGTTATTTGGACATTATGGGCGTTGAAAAACGGAAAGTTTTCAAAAAGTTACCAAGTTCACTTTTTGGGTTGCTTTACTCCCCGTAAAATTCTACTGAAAATTTTTTATTTTCTATTAGGGAAATAGGGAATTTAACGCTCTTTCCATCGGTATCCTCAGATTGTAATTATCACAGCAAATTAAAGGAGTTATTACCAATTCAATCACATAAGGTCATAATGACGAGAAAAAAACTCTAAAATTGAAATAATTCGGAAAAGAAGCCTCTAAAAAAATTGCTGAGACCTTTTTTGGTGCAAATTAGTTGTAGAATCGACCCCTTGAAGGAATGAGACTTTGCAGACACTGTTTTGTATGCCTTTGTTTCCTTATTTCATCATTTTTTGAAATGTTTTTTATTTTAATAATTTTGGTTCAATCCTTGTCATTATAAATCAACTCTTCCCGTAAACCAGTTCTTCAATTTGTAGGGGTCGTGGGCCACTCAAAACTACAATGGACGTCATCAACGCCGCCAAGAAAATATCCGAAGCGGGCACGAACCTGGACAAGTTGACTCGTCAAATTGCCGACCAATGCCCGGAGTCGTCCACTAAGAAGGATCTTTTGGCGTATCTTCAGCGCATCGCTCTTTACTGCCATCAGCTGAATATCACGTCCAAAGTGAAGGCTGACGTTCAGAACATCAGTGGAGAACTTATTGTGTCTGGGGTGAGTTGTTTGATTATGCTTTCATTACTAGAGACCTATGAGGGGGGGGGGGGGGGAGTGGCAAGTGGGGGTCCAGTAATGGGGTATTTCGATGGGTCGGAAATTTAGGTTTTTGACCTCAAATTTGGATTCAGCAACCTTGAAAACCTATATACACCAACTATTAGCCCAATGATACTATAACATGTGGTAGAAAAATTAATTAAAGAGATCACACGTTTGAAAAAGGCGGGCCGCTATAAATGCACACACACTAGGCAAGGACTACGCCACGGACAGCCCCGCGCGCGTGTGTGAGTTGAATGTTGTAGTATCCAAGAGAGGTTTCTGTGCATGGATACTTTTTCAAAGACAGTTGGCTAGCTACGTCACGATTGGCTAGCTACGTCACACCATTCAAATCTTCAACTTTCCTTAGCTTCTCTGATTTTTTAAAAACATTTTCTCGACGAACAGACCCGATTACCGTTATTCCTGAGCCATACTCTTTTGAAAAAAAAAAATAAAAAAAATTGACCGAAATACCCCATTGGTGGCTGCGGTTGTTCTGGCTGCTCTGGTGAGCTGCCTGGTTCCGAAGAGAGGCGTAAGCTCAAAACTTGCTTTGACTTGCATATTCCTATTTATAAATAGGACTGTTTTGGATTGCACAGAAAATTCGGGATTCGGATGGTGAAGTAATTAAAAGACGAAATTAACCAGCCCGAAACCATAAATGATAATTAAGGGTTGAGAGTGAGGACTTTATCTAATTCGGTTCGTAACTGTAATGTGGTTTGTGTCTGCAAGTGACGGGCTTGGGGTCCTTGAATCCACTAAATAAACATGATTGTTCTCCATATTCCGCCGAAAAATTCTCTAGGAAATCACCACTTCTGATTTTGGAACAGGAATGAATAATATCGAAGAGTCCAACTGAAACTGTGTATTAAAAGAATTATCTCAAACAGAAAATAGTGCAAAATTCCCCCGCGAATCTCAACGATTCCTTTTGTAACCCCTCTGGCGTCCTTCCCCACCGAATCCGACCCAGTGTGTGCGTTTTCCCTTGTTGCTTGCCGATGTCCGGGTGAATGGTAGACATCGATGATTGTGGTTGAAGAGGGTTGTGGATGAAGTAGGCGGATGTCACGGGTGATGGTTCTTCATTCCTCCATCAAATAGATAGAGATAGTAGTAGGTCGAATCAGAAAGTCCTGCCCTAAACCGCAAAACTTCCAGAAAGGTAAGAAAAGTAAGTAGAAGCCTCTAAGGTTTGACCATCTACTAGTGGTTTCATTGGTGACCCACCGGTTTATGGTCGCCCTAAAGGAAGATTTGGGAATGCCGATGGCTGGCTCTGGACCAATGTACGGGCTTAGTGAGCCCCTTCTGCCCAGCGCATCTGCTTTCTCATTTCCCATTGCTCCGCTGTGTCCTGCCACCCTCTCCTGAGAGACTGTTGTGTTGCGTGACGGAGCAGAAAGTTTGGAAGCAGTCCCACACTAACTTTGAGTTAATAGAGGAAGCGGCAAATATATCCTTTTTTAAACTCCCCTCAAGACAAAATGTCTTTGGTGACGGAGGGGGCACGCCATAAAACAAAATAAATAAATAAAACAAATATAATGGGGAGGACACCCAGGACTCACCCGACGCCGGCCCTAGGGATGAGTGATGATGAGGAAGGTGGGGGTGGGAGAGATGGATGAAGGGAAGTGCCTCTATAAAATGACCACCAGTTTAAATATGAGCCGAGCAGTACGCGGCGGGTGACACCACGGAGTACACCTACTGAGATGCCCAACTCGCGCAACTCCGTGGCACTTTTCCCGCACCACACTCCGCGCCACGACAAGGTTGCAGCCATCACCCTGATGTTGTTGGGTGCCACTCCTTTTAGCTCTGACACTGCTTGCCGTAAATCATCTCTATCATACTTTCTTATCTTAGCCCGCCAGGTCTGCTCCATGTCCATGCTGCCATTAACAACCTGGACATCCAGGATAATGCAAGACCTGTCGGGCTTGACGGCAACAATGTCAGGCTTCTTGCCCTGGTCACTTGGCATGTGGTATAATCTCTCCCTTTCAACATCCCAGCCGCTGGATGACAAGGCACCTGCTATCTGCTTGGCAACCGCATCATGACGTAGGATGCGGCCCCCATGAGTTCGTGGACACTGCTGCACCACATGATACAGGTGTTCATTTCCACTCCGACAGGCACGGCAAAGGGTATCTGTCACCCCACGACTACCCCTTGAACACCGTACCGCTGTTGGCAGTGTTGCCACGGGGACGGCGTGGAAGTTCCGGTAGTCGCGGGCCCCAATGCCCTCCGAAGCCCAATCCACCCATTGGGATGAGATAAGGCTTTCGGAGCACTGTCGGAGTTCTTTACCATCTACTGACTCATGCAGGGCAGCAGCGAACTCAGCAGACGAACTGGGAAGAGAGGGTCCTTCCCCACCGAATCCGACCCAGTGTGTGCGTTTTCCCTTGTTGCTTGCCGATGTCCGGGTGAATGGTAGACATCGATGATTGTGGTTGAAGAGGGTTGTGGATGAAGTAGGCGGATGTCACGGGTGATGGTTCTTCATTCCTCCATCAAATAGATAGAGATAGTAGTAGGTCGAATCAGAAAGTCCTGCCCTAAACCGCAAAACTTCCAGAAAGGTAAGAAAAGTAAGTAGAAGCCTCTAAGGTTTGACCATCTACTAGTGGTTTCATTGGTGACCCACCGGTTTATGGTCGCCCTAAAGGAAGATTTGGGAACGCCGATGGCTGGCTCTGGACCAATGTACGGGCTTAGTGAGCCCCTTCTGCCCAGCGCATCTGCTTTCTTATTTCCCATTGCTCCGCTGTGTCCTGCCACCCTCTCCAGAGAGACTGTTGTGTTGCGTGACGGAGCAGAAAGTTTGGAAGCAGTCCCACACTAACTTTGAGTTAATAGAGGAAGCGGCAAATATAATCGAATAAACAATAATGTTGCTTATTGGTTGCAGCTGGACAGTGCCACGTCGCTCATTCAAGCTGCCAAGAATCTCATGAACGCTGTCGTTCTCACTGTGAAGTCTTCGTACGTCGCAAGCACCAAATACCCTCGTCAAGGCACCGTGACAGTAAGTATCAACTCCGTGTTTCTATTATTCTAATTCTCCTTTTCATTTTCGAAATTATATTTTCGTATAGGTTGACTCTAAACCAGGCTGTGTCTGTAGATCTCATAATCTTATGTTGACCACAAACACATCGTAGTATCAGGTCTTTGAAGTTGAGTTTCTACGACCTCTCAGGATGTGTTTGTTCAAAGGCGACTTTCATGTTCCTTCTATGCTACTTTATTCCCAATATTAAGTACATGAAGTCACATGACTAGGAACCAGCACTAATTTGGCTAGTTCGTAGTCCTTGAGAATCGTACTTGATGGATTTAAAAAAATTATTTGATAATTAAAATCCCATTAAATATTCAGACTTATATTATACTCCTTACAAGCCATTACAAGTAGGGATGTCCCAAAAGTATCAATACTTAAAAGTATCGATACTTCTTTAGAAAATTATCGATACATATCGATACTTTTTTTCCCTGATATACAGGATGTCCAAGTATCTACGCTCCCCCCACTTATTTTCTCTAATTGTGTGAGAAAAAAATCGGACAAACGCTATTGTTCATAATTTTGGTTTATTATTTTCAATAATGAACCTTTGGAATCGACCAAGAAAAAAAAAATTTTAACACCCCCTCAAAATTTGATGGTTTACGTTTCAAGGTACGTAGAATCCAAAAATCGAATAAAAATTTGGCCGTCCGTCCGCCGTACGCCGTCCGCCGTACGCGGCACTTTTGCCACTTAGCATTGACCGATTTTGATGAAATTTGGTATGTAGGCTCCAATTGGGGTCTAGTTGTGCCCCGAAGATTTTGGTTCATGTAGGTCACTTCTAAGGGTTCCAAAATCAATTTTGAAATTTTGAAAACGCCCTAACTCAAAAAATTTCGATATAAAGGTATTGTTTTTCCTTCAATTTAAGATTCTATAGAATTTTTAGAATTTTTTAAGACCACGCGGAGCTCTGTAGGACAAACCGTTCGCTCCCTACGAAAATTTAAGGGTTTATATTGAAATATATATATATATAAATCAAAAAATCAAAACACGAGTGTGAATCGCAAAAGAGGCCTAATCTCCGTTCAAATTAGAGCTGACCGAAATGCGATCGATGGTTGGTGATTTTGATTTTTTTTTCTTTTTTTCCTTTTTTACTTCATATTGGATGGTTGGTGATTTTGTAGACGAGTGATCTATATAGAAAAATAATAAACCATTGTGTAATAATTTGCAGCGTTTTGTCACTGGTCTGTGGAGCCATTAGCGAAGAAGCCTATATTAGGCCTATTTTAATTACCTACCTACTAATAACCAAAAATTGTAGACGGAATTTTTCACAAATTGACTGCAAAATTTTACAAACAAAAAATAATAATTTGTATTTTAGCCTTGAAAGCTTTGATTTGTACGGAAATAAGAGTGTCATTGGTTCTAACAAAATTGTAGAGGGATGAAATAAATTTCGTCAGTGAAACAGCAAGATGCTGTAAGTCAATTTTTGGCCAAAATGAGTTAGTCATCATTCTTTATAGACATTTTCGTGCCGGATCGACTGAACAAGTCAATTTCCAGAAAAATTCCCTCCTAGGACTTCTAAGAGTTGTTTTGGTTTATTATTTTCAATAATAAACCTTTGGAATCGACCAAGAAAAAAAATTTTCAACACCCCCTCAAAATTTGATGGTTTACGTTTGTTTGGACCTTCCCGCCCAGAATTGAGCGGTTGATCCAAAGACAAAGTAGTTCCCTAGTTCCAACTTCCGCCGCTAAGAGATTCAGCTAAGAATGAACCAAATTAGATCTTCTCGTACTATCAATGGGTTATTGCATTCAGAATTAATAGGCCAGTATTAGATCTATAAAAATTAATGAACTAATAAAGAAAGGACGATCATAATTAAGAACAATACAGAAAATGAATGCACCGGGCCGATCAAGATGGCTGCGACGAAGAAACCTCTCCGCGCCCCCGATGCCTCCGCCATTGCTTCTAGAACGTACGACTACCAAGTTAACTCTGCGCTCTAATTTCCTTTTCAAACTAATTACTAGTTCTGTTCAATACAAGTTTTAGTTCTCAACCAGTGTGGTTTATTTAGTTCTCAATCCCGAGGTAAACATTTGGTGCCGAAACCCGGGATTTTATCGCGAAAAAAGTGCTGAGAAATTCCAGACTTTTTCGAATTTAGTTCTAACCTCCGTCTTACAGTTCGACCGCGCGACGATCACCATGGCTCAACTCGCATCGGCCATTCCGTCTAGTACATCGAATGAAGTACTCAAGTTGGATCGCATCAATAATAGTACTTTTGAGGCCGTAAAATACATGCAAATTTTACTCCCGACCGTTCCTACGTTTGATGGCGACATCTCGAAGTTCGCGTCATTCAAATCGTTATTCGATCGTGCAGTGCATTTAGTTCCCAATTTGCCCGACGAAATTAATATCAAGCACTCAAGGATAAACTCGTCGGAGAAGCAAGAAACTCTTTGGTCAGTTTTAAATCGAACGGATCGGACTACTTCGAACTTTACAAGTCGCTTGTGGCCGAGAACGCCGGTAAATATAGACTCGCTCGGAAGACGTTCGCAGATCGAGCCCGCATTTCGAACATTAAATCGCCGGACGCCGCTCAAGTAGAAGGGTATGTAGCCGCTGCTAGATCATGGCTTCGCGCAATGGACGAGATTAAAACTGATAAGTTGTCCGGATTCTTATTATTCGAAGTTCTATTTTCCCGCCTAGATCCGTCGCTTGCCGAAAAATTCAACAGGGCCAAATCACTCGGTACCGATAGTGTCCCGACGGCCGTCGAACTTGTGGAGTTCATTGAAAGTGAACTCGCGCTCATTCGGATGTTGCCAGCTAGTTCAACACACCCGAAGGCCGGACCACATCGCTATTTTAATTCAAGACGACCATCTGAGGAAGTTGAAAGTTCTCGTTCTACCTCCCGCTTCCCGAAATCGAACTTCAAATGCCACTTTTGTGCCGGTGAGCACTTTATGTACCACTGTCAAGCATTCAAGGACGAACCGAAGACCAGCAGGGTAGAATTTGTTCAACATGCCCGCATATGTACGAACTGTTTTTCGTACCGCCACACTCTGAAGGACTGTCGCTCGGAAAGACGCTGCTTTTGCTCTGGAAGACATCACCCGTTGATCCACCTGAACTCTAATCAAGACTTCGAAGAGGCAAAGGTATCGGGGTCGCGTCAAAATTCCTCTGTTAAAGTCACTGCTCCCGAAATTAGATCAAGGGGGGAAAATTTTGGCCGTGGGCGCGAACCCCTCAAGTCCTGGAACAGATCTTTTGACAAAGCGCCACGAGCTCGTTCAGAACCGAGATTCGGTTCAAATAGTTCTCAACTGGGTTTCTCTGATTCAGGGGAAGCCAGGCCCGCACAAGCCCATAGTTCTGAGCTCGTGCATCATAGTTCTGAATGACAATTCCTGACCAACAGTGCCCCACAATCTAGTTCAAATAAATTATTTAGTTCAAAAAATGTTAGTAGTTCATTATCAAATAATTCAATAGGGGCTGTTGGTCACCAAAAAATTTCTTCTAGGTCAAAATTTGATCAAAATTGTTCAGTACAAAATTCCATTGATCCGTATACTGGTACTGGTTCTGAATGCAAACCCAAATCTTGTACACGATCTCTTAATCCGATAATTTCCGATCCCTTAGGTAGGATGTCTAGTTCTAGTTCTTGCAGTAGCTCGGCTGCCCATAACATGTGCATGCTAGTACCTACGACTTCCGTGGACGATCATCGGCGACTGATGATACCTACTTTAGGTGACAACCCAGGTCCCGGTGGTCATTGCACTACACGTGAAGTTAGTTCATATTTAGCTGATAAGCTCCTGCAGTCTCCGCTGACGTCGCCCCCCGTAGGTAGGATAGGCGTCAGTCCCATAGGTAGGTCAAGCGAGCCTCCTCAGTCGAACGTAGCGGTGGACTTCCGTCCCCATACGTTCATCAGTAGCTCTACGAATTGGGATCAAAATAGGTCAGCACTAGGTCAAGGCAAGAGTTCCAATATTAAGACAGGTAGGACAAGGGGACTCATTCCTACTGCATTGGTGGATCTGTCCAATGGCATCAAGACCCTCAAAACAGCAGTTAGGTCATTATTGGATTCTGGATCGGAAATCAACTTGATCACGACTAGGGTTGCTAGGTCTATCGGACTTCAGATCACGCCCATAAGTACTCAAATTGCTGGGGTAGGCGCTAATGTACAACCGCTAAAAGGAGTCACCTCATTTTATGTGATCACGAAAAATGGTCGTAGTCTTCCAATCACTGCAATGGTATTAGATCAGGTTGTAGCCCCGTTACCATCATCTAGTTTTTCAATAGATCAATGGTCGCACATTAAAACTCTAAACAGTCAATTAGCCGACCCGTCGTTCAATAGACGAGACGAAGTAGATCTATTGTTGGGAGTAGATGTTTTCATACAGGTAGCTCATTTTGATAACGTGGTTCTACCAGTTGGTTCGTCCCCTTGGTTGGTGGGGTCTGAGTTTGGTTGGTTGGTCTTGGGGGGAAGACGTAATTCGAACGACCGTTCAGTTCGTTTCGCACCATGTGAACAACAGTCAGTGGTCAGTACAGACGTCAATCTTGACATGAGCAGTAGCACTTTAGATCCGAAAAAAGAATATGATAGATATCTCAAGGCTGCTTTGAAGGAAATAGTTCAAGCCTTCAAGTTAGTTCTCAAAAATAAAATTCAGAAAACGGTAGTCCAACCTGCTGAGCCTAAAATACAACTGCCAGCGGGGGATGACGTTAGTTCAGTAATCAAATCAATTCCTACTAAGCCACAAAACGATCGTACAGAGGAAAGGGTGTTAGTTCGAAATCTTTATTCAGTAGTTCCTGTCAGTAATACAGTTCATACGCCTACGTCATTATTTCAAATGGCTGAAAACATGCGCACGTCATCCGGTGACAGTATAGTTCCGCTGTCAGTTCACCTGTCAGTTCATAGTTCAGTGACGGAAAACACAGTCTCGGAAATAGTCCATACTTCGGTGTCTCATGAGACAGATGACCTGCTCAAAAGGATGTTCGAAATTGAATCTGTAGAGGAAACTGTACCATGGACGCCAGCCGAAATGGAGGCTGAGCAGTTGTTTGTCGATAAAGTTCAGCGTTCCAGTGATGGACGTTACACTGTCCCATTACCGTTTGCTCAGGACAGGACTTCTCTGGGGGATTCTCGATACATAGCTCTACGCCAGTTGTTCAGATTAGAGTCTAGACTGAAAAAGGATCCCGTTTTAGCTCAAGCATACAAGAAATTCATGGACGAATATTTAGAGTTAGGTCATATGCGGCGAGTAGCTCCCCCTAGTCCAAGTCTTGCTCATTATTACCTACCGCACCATCCTGTAGTTCGACCAGGTGATCCCTCGGACAAGATCCGAGTAGTGTTCAATGCTTCTCAACGAACTTCGAACGGATGTGCACTAAATGAGATTTTGCATGCCGGACCAAAGCTACAACCCGATATTAGCAACATAGTCCTGCGATTTAGATCCTTGAAAGTAGTGTTTATCGCTGACATCCGGCAGATGTTCAGACAGTTCAAACACCCCTCAGTAGATCATGACATGTTGAGGATAGTATGGCGTAGTTCACCTTCAGAACCTATTCAAGATTATGCTTTATGTACTGTGACCTATGGAACAACTTCTGCTCCATTTTTGGCCAACAGGATTCTGAGGCACTTAGCTCAAACTGAACAACAAAATCACCCGTTAGGCTCTCAAGTTCTTCTAGATCGTTCGTATGTCGATGACATCCATGGTGGGGGTGAGGACGTCACATCGGCTATAGCTGTACGTGATGACGTCATAGAACTGTTAGAATCGGCCGGGCTAGAACTCCGGAAGTGGGCCTCTAATGATCCGAAGGTCCTCATGGGAATCCCCAAAGATCACTGTCTTCCTCTGAATGAAGATGTAGATCTGCACGATGACTCCGAAAAAACCGTTGAAAATGCTTGGCATCGCTTGGAACCCCCGAAATGATTCATTCTTTTTTAAGATCCCGACAACCCCGTTAGTTCGAACCAAGAGAGAATTGGCAAGTCAGGTAGGTCGGATTTATGATCCTTGCGGATGGATCATGCCAACCAGCGTATTTGCTCGGTGCATACAGCGTGAGGTCTGTCACGCCAAGTACGATTGGGATGACCCACTACCTAGTTCTCTAGCTTATGAATGGAAAAGGCTAGCTAGTTCAATGAATGTATTGGCTGAGCTCCGTTTACCCCGTCACATTGATTCATCAACCTCAGATCAGTGGTTGGTCGGATTTGCGGATGCTTCAGAGAAAGCTTATGCCGCAGTGGTTTACCACGTCGTTACATTAGGAAAACATATCCAAACAAGGTTAGTTCTGTCTAGGGCTCGTATTGCTCCAATAAAATCGGAATCGATCCCCCGTTTAGAACTGCTAGCCGCGGAACTGCTAGGTAAAACTTTTAAGAAAGTACGCACTCAGTTCTCATTGGTTCCAGATGATCGGATCATAGCCTGTTCTGATAGCACTATAGTTCTCTCTTGGATAACTGCGGATCCCGCTCCGGTCTGGAAGGTTTTCGTTGGTAATAGAGTTGCCAAGACGTTGTCGAACTTACCGCCAGACCGGTGGTTTCATGTTAGCTCCAAGGATAATCCGGCCGACATAGCTTCACGAGGAGAGCTACCAGACAAGTTAGTTCAAAACTCTATGTGGTGGAACGGACCAGACTGGCTCAGTGATGAACGGGCACGATGGCCCATTCGAAGAATTAGACCTGATTTGTCTTCCGAAAATGTCATTAAGGAAGCTAGGGCAAATCAACCCATATCTTCTGCCAGTTCGACTTCCGATGATCTAGAAGTTAGGTTTAGTTCACTCACCAAGCTAAAGAGAGTTGTGGCTTGGGTACAGCGTTTTGTGCGGAACTGTAGGAACCGTTCAGTTCCCCGTAGACGTAGATCTCTGACATTAGAACAGTTGGTTAAGCAAGTTGTGCCTCTCGACACGTCTGAACTGAAGCACGCGGAACTTGTTCTTGTCCGACGTGCGCAAGCTAGAGGATTCCCTGACGTAATTCGTTCAATAGATCATAAAGGGTCGAGTACCAAGCTGATGAAGCAGCTGGCCATTTTTAGGTCTGACGATGGTCTACTCAGAGTAGGAGGTAGACTTGATCATGCTGATAGCTCCTTTGAGACCAGGCATCCCACTCTGCTTCCCGCCAAAGACGTTTTAACTGATCTTGTAGTTCGTCATGCGCATCAGAGCTGTTTGCATGTAGGTCCAAGAGCGACGTTAGCTCATATTAGAACCAAGCACTGGATCGTCAATGGACGGAATGTTGTGAACAAGTGTTTGTCCGGTTGTGTGCGCTGCTTCTCAATCAAGCCTAGGTCATTCCAGCCCGAAATGGGGCAGCTACCGGCTGGACGAGTACACCAAACGTACCCATTTAATCAGACGGGAATAGACTTTGCTGGACCATTTACCGTATCGATCGCTGGACTTAGAGGAACTAGAAAAATTGAAATATTCCTAGCAGTGTTCGTATGTTTGGCCACGAAAGCTGTACATTTAGAGGCAGTCCTAGATCTTAGTACAGACTCGTTCATGCAGTGTTTAGAGCGCTTTATGGCCAGGCGAGGAGTACCTGCCGTCATTTGGTCCGACAATGGTACGAACTTCGTTGGGGCCAACAATCTTTTGAGAAAAATTAGATCAGCTTTAGCTCAAGGTGTAGCTCATGATTTAACGGATCAGTTAGCGACCAGAGGTATAGAATGGAAGTTCATACCACCGCGAGCCCCACACTTTGGAGGGCTCTGGGAGGCAGCGGTAAAGTCCGCCAAGCGCCTCATACGGGTGACCCTCCGAGATCAGACCACAACGTACCAGACCTTCACCACTATAGTGGCACGAGTTGAATCAGTACTGAACAGTAGACCACTGGTATACCAATCTAGCTCTCCTGACGATATACTAATTCTCACCCCAGGACATTTTCTAGTTCAACGACCACTCACAGCCCTACCTGAGTCCACTGTAGATCATACAGCTAGTACTAGGCTAGTCCCAAAGTGGACATTTGTGAATCAAATGGTAGATCAATTTTGGAAGAAATGGAGTAAGGAATACCTATTAGACCTCCAACTTCGTTCAAAATGGAATACCCCCGACAGACCACCGAAACTAGGTGACGTAGTTCTTGTAATGGAGGACAATAGACCTCCACTTCAATGGGTCATGGGGGTCATATGTGAACTGTGTCCAGGTGCCGACGGCACAACTCGAGTTGCCCTTGTTCGCACTAGTTCAGGAGTATTGAAAAGACCATTAGTCAAATTGTGCCCCCTCCCCAAGGACATAGATTAGGTCATATGACTATGGTCATATTGGGGGGGGAGTATGTTTGGACCTTCCCGCCCAGAATTGAGCGGTTGATCCAAAGACAAAGTAGTTCCCTAGTTCCAACTTCCGCCGCTAAGAGATTCAGCTAAGAATGAACCAAATTAGATCTTCTCGTACTATCAATGGGTTATTGCATTCAGAATTAATAGGCCAGTATTAGATCTATAAAAATTAATGAACTAATAAAGAAAGGACGATCATAATTAAGAACAATACAGAAAATGAATGCACCGGGCCGATCAAGATGGCTGCGACGAAGAAACCTCTCCGCGCCCCCGATGCCTCCGCCATTGCTTCTAGAACGTACGACTACCAAGTTAACTCTGCGCTCTAATTTCCTTTTCAAACTAATTACTAGTTCTGTTCAATACAAGTTTTAGTTCTCAACCAGTGTGGTTTATTTAGTTCTCAATCCCGAGGTAAACAACGTTTCAAGGTACGTAGAATCCAAAAATCGAATACAAATTTGGCCGTTCGTCCGCCGTACGCGGCACTTTTGCCACTTAGCATTGACAACGCCCTAACTCGAACAATTTCGATATAAAGGTATTGTTTTTCCTTCAATTTAGGATTCTATAGAATTTTTTGAGACCACGCGGAGCTCTGTAGGACAAACCGTTCGCTCACTACGAGAATTTAAAGTTTGAACGTACGATAAATCAGAAACACGAGTGTGAATCGCAAAAGAGGCCTAATCTCCGTTCAAATTAATGCTGACCGAAATGCGATCGATGTTTTTCTTCATGTTGGATGGTTGGTGGCTTTGCAGACGAGTGATCTATATAGAAAAATAATAAACCATTGTGTAATAATTTGCAGCGTTTTTTGCGTAGAATTCAAAAATGACAAAATTGCGCAGCACGCAATTAAGTAATCGTGCGCAACCATGATCAACTTTGTTTTTTTCAAATGGAAACCCCACTTTTTTATTGCAGATTCGAATTCTGCGTCAAATTTTATGAACATTTAACTTCGACAACTTTTTTTTTGGGCGCGCACAACCCGCTCAGCGAGCGCTCAAAGATGCGCAACCCAGGGATTGCGCCATAGTTGAGATGAAGGTAGACCTCATGTATGGCACATTGCTTAGCACTGTTTTTCCACGCTGAATCGCGTGGTAGTGTCCCTTTCTTGATTTGATTTCATTTTACCGTATTTACTGCCGAAAAAGTCACTATTTGAGGAGGAAATCATCGACTTTCTTATGAAGAGTAATGAATCATCCCAATGAAGTGTATTAAAACTGTAAGATTTATAAAATAGTGTCAGAGAAGAAGAAATAATTTGTGAAGGAAACGATGCTCGGAAAAAATTCCACGGAAATTCGATGATTTCCTCCTCAAATAGTGACTTTTTCGGCTGTAAATAAGGTAAAATGAAATAAAATCAAGAAAGGGATATCACCACGCGATCCAGAGTGGAAAAACAGTGCTAAGTAATGTGCCATACATGAGGTCTACCTTCATCTCAACTATGGCGCAATCCCTGGGTTGCGCATCTTTGAGCGCTCGCTGAGCGGGTTGCGCGCGTCCAAAAAAAAAAGTTGTCGAAGTAAAAGGTTCATAAAATTTGACGCAGAATTCGAATCTGCCTCGAATCTGGAGAGCATTTTAAAATCCATGATCTACGATACCCAACATGCGAATTCGAGTTCACCCCCCCCCCCCCCCACCTCCACAACGCCAACAATGGTGCCAGTCTGGCACCAAAGCGGAAATACGTCGTAACATTGAACTTTCATCTGTTAGTTTTGGAAGGCAGTCCGTCAAAGTTCACATCCGTATTCAAGGTGAAACACACAACAAAAAAAGACACGAAATAAGCGGTTTTTGGCATCATGGCACCATGTCCTGGCACCATGTTGGCACCACTATTAGTTCCATGGTGGTACATAGAATAATTCATGAAAATCCGGAGGTATAATGAGAATTTTTCCTCAATTTCAAAGCTTGGGTACAATTAGTAAGCTCTAAAGGAACCGAAATATTGAAAAATCGGATATTTTGTGAATATTATCCTCCCACTCACCCCCTCCCCTTGCGAATTTTGGTACTTTGGTGAAATCATGTACAACTCGGAAGTTATTTGAGTCAAACAAAAAAGAAACGCGCAAATCGGTTGGAAATTGAGGCCTGGGCAGAGTTCACAAGATTGTGCTCGCAAACGCACGTTTTTTAAGCATTAACCCCCCCTTTCCCCCTCTTAAAAAGCAAAATCCAAAATTCCGGCGCCGTAGTGCACAACTAGATAGTATTCCGCGTCAAACGAAAAAAGAACCAGGAAAATCGTTTGAGAACTAAGGCCTGGGCAGAGTACACAAGATTATGCCCAAAACGCACGTTTTTCGAGCATTAACCCTCCCTTTCCTCCCCTTAAAAGGCAAAATTCGAAATTCCGGCGACGTAGTGCACAACTAGGTAGTTTTCCGCAACGAACAAAAAAAGAACCAGGAAAATCGGTTGAGTACTAAGGCCTGTGCAGACGACACAAGATTTTGTTACACACACACATACACACACACATACACACATACACCTATGGTTTTTTTCGTGGATTTGGATTCAGAATGGTCTAAAACGGATTACTGTGTGGTTATTTTTTTTTCTGTTGAGTGTTGTCCAACTTCACCCCAGATCGATCGCATAAGGACGCCCAAGTCTTACTGTGGGACGTCCTAAAAATGGGGGTTCCCATACGAAAAAACAAAGTTGATTATGGTTGCGCACGATTGCTTAATTGCGTGCTGCGCAATTTTGTCATTTTTGAATTCTACGCAAAAAATTATGAAAAATAGCGTTTGTTAGATTTTTTCTCACACAATTAGAGAAAATAAGTGGGGGGAGCGTAGTTACTTGGACACCCTGTATATCATAGTATCGATACTTTTTTATATCTCACATTTTATCAGTTTCAACACCTACGACATGGAGGTACCTACTTGACAGTACCTCTATCTCTACGTAGATTGTTGGGAGACCAACAAACTTCAACAAATTTAAAAAAGATGATGTACCACCACCTCCAGATCTCTATGATAACCTGCTGTCCTCCATAATCGAGGAAGGACCACCAAAATGTTAACCCAAACAAGTGCCTAAACAAAAACAAGTTTTAAATAACAAAATGAGTGATTTATTGTTTTGTTTATTCTATATTAATTATTATCCTCGTGATGGAGAGATGTCACACTGATGGAGAGAAACATAAACGACAATTTCACCCATTTTTGTGAAAGTATCGAAAAGTATCGATACTTTTTGAAAGTACCGTATCGATACTTTTTGATACTATCTAGATGTATCGATACGATATTATATCGATACTTTTGAAGTATCAGACATCCCTAATTACAAGCCTATTTTGAGTGCATCTAAATTCAGGCAAATAATCGACATGATTACATTATTTTGAGCCTATTTGGCTCGTTTTATTCAAATAACGATTATTTCCATAAAATCCTCACGTTTTTGTGTCCAAAAATGCACTAGTCAGCATTATTTTCATGAGAAAAATAATTTCTTGTAATAATCGAATCTTTCTTTCTTTGCTCCTGATTTTAAATCAAAATTAAAATCAAATTTAAATTCAAAAATTAAATCAAACCTGAGATTGACACATGGTTTGACTCTGAATGCCAAGATGCAACTAACGCCAAGAATGCAGCCTACCTTGCTAAGGTTGCTAGAAACACGAGAAGCGCTACTGAACGGTATAGGCTACTGAGAGCTAAAGAAAAGAAACTTCACAGACAGAAGAAAAGAGCCTGGAATAAGAGGAACGTGGAAAAGATTGAGGAGCTGAAGGCACCACAAGATAGCAGGAAGTTCTACAAAACTGTCAATAGTGTGCGAAGGGAGTACCAGCCACGGGTAAACATGTGCAAAAACCTGGATGGCACATTAGCTGCTGGTGAGAAGGAGGTGTTAGAGAGGTGGGCATCTCACTTTAGTGAAATCCTCAATGGTAGAACTGGTTCAAACCTGATTGATGAGCTAGAGGCGATGGAGACCCCCTGCAGCCCGATAGCCGAAGAGGACCCACCAAACCTTGATGAAGTTGAAAAAGCTCTAAAGAAACTCAGGAACAACAGGGCACCAGGGGTGGACAATGTCCAGGCTGAGCTTCTTAAATGTGGTGGACCCAAGCTCGCGATGGAGATGCATCAGCTGCTCCAGGTTATATGGAACCGAGAGGAGTTGCCTCATGACTGGAAGAAGGGAGTGCTTGTCCCAATCTTCAAGAAGGGAGACAGGATGGAGTGCACAAACTTCAGGGGAATCACACTCCTCTCCGTAGCCTACAAGGTCCTCTCGAACTTACTACATGATCGGCTCCGACTTATAGTTGAAAGAAAACTGGGTAGCTATCAATGTGGATTCAGGCCAGAAAAGTCGACTGTGGACCAAATTTTTACGCTTCGTCAAATCCTAGAAAAGACTAAGGAGTTTAACGTCGACACGCACCATCTATTCATAGATTTTAAAATGGCCTATGATAGCATTCACCGAGAAAAGTTATATGACGCAATGAAAGATCTCGGGGTTCCCAAAAAGTTGATCCAGATGGTGCGACTGACAATGCGTGAAGTGTGTTGCCAAGTCAGGGTCCAAAATAAAATGTCAGAATCATTTGAAACCACGAGAGGGCTCAGGCAGGGTGATGCACTGGCCTGTATTTTGTTCAATATAGCTCTAAATAAAGCAATAGAGGATTCGAAAATAAATACAAGGGGCACAATATATTATAAAACAGTCCAAATCCTGGCCTATGCAGATGACCTTGACATTGTGGGAAGAAGTATGACAGGGATTCGGGATGCATTCCTGGCACTGGAGAGGGAGGCCAAAAAGATCGGACTTGAGGTAAACGTGAAGAAAACCAAATACATGCTGGCCAGTGGAAAGAAAAATAGCAATGAAGTTCGAATGGGTAACTACACGTTCGAGTCCGTAGATACATTCACTTACCTGGGTTCGGTTGTCACATGGAATAATGATCTCAACCATGAGATCAGATCAAGAATAATCAATGCCAATAAGTCGTATTTTGGGCTACTGAAATTTTTCAAGAACAAGAACATAACGAGATCGACAAAAGTTGCATTGTACAAGGCCCTTGTAAGACCAGTGCTCACATACGCATCAGAGACATGGACCCTATCAGCAGCTAACCAGAATGCCCTGCTAATTTTTGAAAGAAAAGTGCTCCGTAGAATATTTGGCCCAGTGAATGATGCGGGGGTCTGGCGGTCACGGTACAACCGGGAACTGTATAGCCTGTTTGGGGAGCGAAATGTTGTAAATTTCATCAAGTGTGGAAGGCTAAGATGGGCGGGACATCTTATCAGAATGTCCGATGCTGAAATCCCCAAGAAGGTCATTAATGGAGAGCCCGGAGGTGCGCGTCGTAGAGGAAGGCCACAGCTGCGCTGGGTTGACGGAGTTGATCAGGATTGCAGGAGGCTGGGAGTTCGAAACTGGCGTACAGTTGCTGGCAACCGAGACGAATGGCGAAAGCTCCTAAGGCAGGCCATGATCCACACAGGATTGTAGAGCCATAGGGTAGGTAGGTTATTGTATATTAATTATTATCCTCGTGATGGAGAGAAACATAAACGACAATTTCACCCATTTTTGTGAAAGTATCGAAAAGTATCGATACTTTTTGAAAGTACCGTATCGATACTTTTTGATACTATCTAGATGTATCGATACGATATTATATCGATACTTTTGAAGTATCAGACATCCCTAATTACAAGCCTATTTTGAGTGCATCTAAATTCAGGCAAATAATCGACATGATTACATTATTTTGAGCCTATTTGGCTCGTTTTATTCAAATAACGATTATTTCCATAAAATCCTCACGTTTTTGTGTCCAAAAATGCACTAGTCAGCATTATTTTCATGAGAAAAATAATTTCTTGTAATAATCGAATCTTTCTTTCTTTGCTCCTGATTTGAAAGTTCGTGTAAGGTAAAGCTGTAGTCTTGTTCGCTTTTTAATTTTTGGCGTCCCTCCCAGTTTTTTTTTTCATGTTACACCCAGTAATAGAACTTTTGCAGTCCGAATCCGCTAACCTTCGACTGTTCATAACTAGATCGCTCGTTCCTCTAGGTGGCAGGAAGTCTTGTTTTTAGTGGTGAATTCAAAAACTGCAATGAGGAGAGCATTAAGAGTTTAATACAGGGTGTCTACAATTAAGTTGGGCATAACTTCAGGGTTCGATTCTACCAGGTATTTCCAACAAAAAATATCTCATAGAAATTTCGTTTTAACCTCTTGTTTTTTCGAGTTTTCTCAATTTAAAGATTTTGTTCGTGTTTTCGACCTTACGACATTAAAACTGTCAAAACTCCTGTTATTCACGAATAAAGAAAGATTCTAAGGAAAATATACGGACCTGTACGCGAAAATAGTACTTGGAGAATCAGGAAAAATCACGAGCTCTACCACTTGCATGGACAGGAGATATCGTGACATAAGGCAAGAAAGGATACGCTGATTAGGGCATGTCTCCCAAATTACATAAAATTTTCTTTTCAGAGGGCTTTTTCATGTGTTAAAAAAAGGTAAGTGACCTAACCGATAATAAATTAAATGCTCTTTCCAACGGTATCCTCAAATTGTAATTATCATAGCTAATGGAGTATTTCAGTCAATTTAAAAAAAAAAAAAAATCGAAAGAGTATGGCTCAGGAATAACGGTAATCGGATCTGTTCGTCGAGAAAATGTTTTTAAAAAATCAGAGAAGCTAATGTTGTGATCAGCGACCTCTTCGCATTTCTGTCCATTCGCTTCCTTAGCTCAGTGGTAGGAGCTCCGATTTAGAATCGGAATGATAGGTGATCGATCCCCGGTCGAGGGAAGTTAATTTTTGATGACTCAACAGTATGGCGCAGTCGTATCGGGCCCGAACGGTCTCCTCAGAATTTCTCAGAGAAACAATAATTCATTAAGATTAGGTCATCAAAACAACTCCCTCCCAAGACACGAGTCGAGCCACCGCCTATTCGGACAAACGTTGAGGTCAGCAGATCCCCCGCCCCGTCAATAAGGAAAACAATAACAAAAAACTCCAAAGCCAGTCA
Source organism: Apolygus lucorum (assembly GCA_009739505.2). NCBI lineage: Eukaryota > Metazoa > Arthropoda > Insecta > Hemiptera > Miridae > Apolygus > Apolygus lucorum. The sequence continues at coordinate 31,543,698 of CM019173.2, read as the reverse complement.
AAAATACGCGTTCTCAATGGGTTGTAAAAACGCAGGCCCTGACTAGGTAACGGAGTACCTAAGATTTCCTAACGGGGGGGAAGATGTTGTGATCAGCGACCTCTTCGCATTTCTGTCCATTCGCTTCCTTAGCTCAAGTGGTAGGAGCTCTGATTTAGAATCAGAATGATAGGTGATCGATCCCTGGTCGAGGGAAGTTAATTTTTGATGACTCAACACTAAGGAAAGTTGAAGATTTGAATGGTGTGACGTAGCTAGCCAATCGTGACGTTGCTAGCCAAAACTGTATTTGAAAAAAGTATCCATGCACAGAGAAGAGATTGAATGTTCTCACTGGTGATAGGTTCAAATTGAGGCTCCAGAACGTTGATATTCCTCTCCTTTTCCGTCATATTTAAAACGAAAGAAAGAAAAGAAATCGTGGGCGATACACTAGATGAAAATTTGATAAGTCGAAACCACAAACGAAGCAAACAGAAAACAACCGATTACAGGCGGCAGACGTAGGTAATGCTAACGATTGAACCATAAAGTAACACTATCCGAAATGAGAATCTCTTGGATACTACAAAATACTACTCACACACACGCGCGGCGTAGTGTGTGTGCATTTATGGCAGCCCCCCTTTTTTCAAAGGTGTGATCTCTTTAATTATTATTTCTACCACATGTTATATTATCATTGGGCTAAAAGTTGGAGTATATAGGTTTTCAAGGGTGCTGAATCCAAATTTGAGGTCAAAAACCTGAATTTCCGACCCACTGAAATACCCCATTGAAGGAGTTATGACCGATTTAATGATGTAAGGTCAAAATCACGAGAAAAAAGTTTAAAATTAAAATAACTCGAAAACGAAGCCTTTTAAACGAAATTGCTTACAGACGTTTTTTGTTGCAAATTAGTTGTGGAATCGACTCGTACAGTGCGGCAGACTAGTTAGGCTTACACCCTGTATGTGCTTAGGATAGACAGGTCTGAGCGATCTTAGTATGTACGGTCGAAAATTGAAAACGAAACCTCCTTGTAAGAAGGAATGTCCGCCCATTGGTGTTTTTTCTAATTGGTAAACTATTATTGTGTTTTTAAACACTCAACACGTTGACAAAACCCGTACTTTCACATCATATGCATTGTGTTCGTCCCTTTAACTTTTTTTACTCCTTGTTCTACCACAATTTCTCGATTTTGTTTTTTCGAAGGAATAATTTTATACATCACGTGATATTTTCACTATGAATTTCATAATGATTTATTTTGCAAAGTAGGTAACTCACAGGTTCTTCGTCCTGTTTCTATCTGTTCCAATTGTTGGAAGATTGTTTCTGGCGTGTTCTTGTACTCACTAAATATGCCGATAACCGCCTGTCTGCAAAAATACTCTTTTAGGAGGAGTTGGTGCAACTTCAAAGCTCTTATCAGTCTTGAAATAATACAAAATCGTCAAACTAGTTCATTTTTGAACTCAAAATAGTAAAAGTAAAGTAAACAACCATTTCAGGCTGAATTTTCGTCCGACTGCCATTCTTGGCGTCGCGGACGTCATCAGCTGTCTCCCTAAGGGGAGATCAGAATTTGTTCTGATGATTTCGCTCATGGCTTCCCAAACATCACTGCCCTGGGTTGGAACGAGAGATTGCCGATCGTCTAATAGACAGAAAACTTTCTGCTAGCGACCAGATTCGAACTCGCATCCCCGCTAGACAGTTCTTCTATCACCGCAGTCGGGTACACTGTCCACTAGATCACCGACGCCCACAACTCAAAATAGTATAGTAGTATAGTATACATAATCTGTTTCTTGGAAATAACAAAATTTCCATAAAATGGATACCCGGGCATACCAACCAGGTTGGAAACGAACAAGCCGATTTTTTGGCAAAAGAGGGTTCGAAAAAAGGGTTACAGGACCCTCGCCAGCAATTGGAATTTCAAAAAACGCCTGCAAAGAAAAGGTCAAAAAATTTGGAGGCCCAAGATCTTAATATACTCTGGTCCAAGGAAACCGATAGATACAGACAGACCAGAATGCTTATCACCTCATACGATCCTAAACAAGCCCTATGGCTAACTTCCAAAAGTCAAAACACCGTCAGACTAATGATAGGCATTCTAACGGGGCATTATGACTTCCGTAGAATGCTGAACATCATGGACAAGAGAATTTCACCAATTTGTTCTTGCAAACAAGAAGCTGACTCCGCTGAGCACTTTATATGTAGATCTACATTTCCTGGAAAAAGATTGAAAAATTAGCAGATCTCAGTGGAAGATTTACTGACTCCAACACAGGGTAGCCGGCGGAATCCTCTTTTTTTAAATAAAGGGGCCTCGCAAGAGGGGGAGTATAAGACACTGAGTATAAGAGCCTGAGACTCCCTTCCAATGGCACCCCCGGGCAGTGAGTGAGTGAACTCATAGGGCCGTATTCATAGTCCTGACTCAAGTCAAGTCTCTACTCTCACTCAGTCAAGTGGAGTCCCACCCTACACTCGAAAGTCGGTATTCATAGTCCAAGTCAAGTGAACACTTGGCTCCCAAGTGTGCTCTCGACTTGTGAAAGTCGAGAGTGCACTTGGACTCCACTCAGCCCACACTTCGGCTTGAAATGTTCAAAAGTTGGCAGCCCTTGCTGTGATTATTGAGACTCCATGTCCTATATTTTGAAGTATCCATGTTTTTTCTATGGAACATTTCCAATTGTTTTGTTGGCCTTCTGTCGTGTTTCCCGCACTCTTTTTTTTGCAAAACAAAAAATGATAAACAGTAATTTTCTGTTCGAGTTTTTATTTTCGTTCTTGAAGTTCTGTCTAGTCGTGAATCATGTATTTTGTAAAAATGTAACTTGATTTTTATCGTCTATGTTTGTCAGTCAATACAGTCTGGAAGTTTCAGTCAATACAGAACTTGTTTTTGTGAAGTTATTTCTTGTGATAGGCCCTACCCAGTTAGTAGAGTTCCATTCTACCAGTCAGTATTTCCTTAATCTTTTTTCATTCTTTTCATTTACATTGACAGTAACGGTGTTCCGAACTTGTGTCTCATAAAAACACTTGACGAGTTGATGTATCGAGAGGACAGGGTTTTGATGCTTTCCTGTTATCAATGCTATCTCGCGGCCAGAAAATTCGGTTGTTTTAAGCGCAAAATTGTTCTTTTCTAACAAGACAACATCGTTGACACATCTTTCCTATAGTACTAGCCTTGATGATTTTCCGCGTGTCCTGCCAGATTTGTCTTAATTTATTCGCAGAACTGGAAAAAAGGTAGGAATTCGCGAACCCTCAGTGCGATTATAGTGTACCTATCTAGACAACGGGTACTCCACATTATTATGATCCGGCCACCAAATTCTATCGAATCGATAGTATCGATTTCCTCGGCCCTGTTTGTTGTTGTGGGATGTGTTGAACTGAAACGATACTGATGAGAAGGTTCACATGAAATACTTGCAGTGTATGGTTGACGAGATTCAGAAGAGCTGATGGTAGATTACAGAAGGTACGGAATACAATAATATACCTACAAGGATTTATTTGAAGGAAATATGTACGCCGTATAATATACTTAATTAATCATTTTTTAATGCATAATGAGTGGGGAAGGTCAAGTGAAGTGCGAATTTCTCTCCGAGGATTTTGCAAACTTCAAGTATATTATACTTGAAGTTTGCAAAATCCTCGGAGAGAAATTCGCACTTCACTTGACCTTCCCCACTCATTATGCATTAAAAAATGATTAATTAAAACCACAAATTAAACTATAAGGACCCGATACGAGTAAAAGCAAAATTAGTTGGTACCAGAAATAAAGTTTCCGAAATAACTCGAGATTGCCATAGCAGAAAAACGCATGTCCTCCCAATAACGTCTAGTTATAAAAAAAAATAGTCAAACTCGCCGTCCCACTCATCAATAATTAACAAAATCACTATACAAATTTCATTGCTGGAACTGTATGCGAATCAAGAGCACTATTGAAATTATGAACGATGAATTCTCAAAATCACTTCATTAACAAAACAAAGAAGTGTTGGTGGTGATGGCATCGAAGCATCAATTTTGTTTAAAATATAGTATTTTGCATTATTTCAAGGTATTCCAATTATTTTTGTTTATTAAATTACTTTAAAATGTTATAGTTACGTTGTATTTTATTCGATTTCCATTATCAGCAGTGAAATCCCCAAGTAGGGGTTCGCACTTGAGGGACCTCAGGAGCTCACTTGGGATTTTGGCCTTTTCAAGTGAAGTGCGAACTCGACTTGTGGTCAATTTTGGTTTATGAATACCGTGAGTGCGCACTTGAGTAACCCGTACACTTGAGTAGAAGCTGACACTTCAAGCGACGTTCAAGTGCACGTGTATGAATTGCTCAAGTGGTAGACTCCACTTGTACCGTCACACTTGAGGGCAAGCTCGGACTTGAGTCAGGACTATGAATACGGCCCATAATGTTATCGTATCCACTAAACTACACTCAGTTATTTTAGTTGCATTTGGGGTACTCGTTTACTCTTTCAACTGTTCTGGATTTCCTCACTTGGCGCGCTGGGGTCTATGGATGACTTTACATCCATCTTACTCCATCCATTTCTCCTTTGTGCTGATTTTCCTCATCAAATGCTCTCTCTGGTGCCGGTAAAGTCCTACCTAAGTATGCTACCGTCTAGTGGTAAATTATGCTACCTACGCCATGTTTATTGGTAAAGTACGCCATCTACACCGAATTCCATTACCTACATGCATATTACCATGTAAAAGTTATAGTTCCCTCCATTTCAAAGGTCGTCTGAGTCGTCATTAGGTTGCAAGAGGGTTTTCATGCTTTCAAAAACTATTCGGTATAAACGGAATGCCTCCATTCCCCTTTCAGTTTGCGCTCGAGGAGGTTGTCTGTACCATTCTGCTTAATACCGTGTCTTCGTTTTATCGCCCTCCATAAAGTTTCGACCGATTGGGTTTGGGCTCCGGTTGCTGGATCGACGAAGTTCTGATGGTTGACAGACTTATGCACGTATTCGTGGCTTTTGGTGCTGCAAGCTTGAGGGGATCGTGCTGCCGACCAAAATTTAACATACATCAAATTTTGAGAGAGGCTGCAATTTTTTTTTCTTGCTCGAATCCAATGGTTCATTATTGAAAATAATAAACCAAAATAGGCTCCACCTTGGGAGTGTGAAGCGAGCTTCCTTAAGTGTTGGTTTCCATGTAGGTGGCATACTTTACCGGTACCTTCACTCTAATTGGAGAGCCTTAGGCCCCCCACCCTTCTGATATCTTCCTAAATTACAACTGAATGTTTTGATTGACAAAGAGACAAATAGAAAACGAACACACGTTAATAAATTGTAGTCAAATTGATTCACACCAAAAACCACTCACCTGGATTTTCACCTGTAACTGTGTCCACCTTTTCTACGAAGAATCACTCATAATGTCCTTACGTATTGATAATTTTTCTATATCTTCACGTTTTCACTGATTCTTTTGTTTCATCCATTAGGAAATAGGTGATGGTTACTTTAACCAAGATAGCGGCTCTTTCTATGTCCCAGTCACCTCTTCTACTTCCATTCTCTACAGTGTAGCTCTGGTACTATACCTTAACTGTGTGATATGAAATCTCACTAACCAGTACCGAATTGTGTGTGATTCATTTCTGTGCTCTTGAATTGATTTATGATCCTAAACCTGAATAAATACCCTCAATTTCATTCGACATACCATCTTATGGCAAATTTAACGCTGTTTCCAAATTTGTTTGTTCTTTTCCTAACTTGATAATTTGAGACTAAAGGGGAAGACAGTTGTGCGAAAGAGAGATGAAGAATTCTGATTTGAGTTTGATTAGATCAGTCGAGGAAGTTTGATCAATAACAACACTTTTCGTCATTTCGCTTGTGAAAAACTGTTCCATATTTTTAGCCCTGAATGTTAGAATGTGTGAACCTCAAATTAGGTCACCACACATAACCGATCAATCAATTATCAATTCTACTTGTTATGGGTTTGTCCTAACAACCCTAATGCAGAACTTCAACAAATTTACAAAAAAAAAAAAAAAAAAGTTCACTAGTGTTCTGATGTAGGGAATGGTGTTAAAGCTGGCCATTACCCTTCAACCAGCGAAATGACGTGGTAGCTCACCAATCTGGTTTAAATTCTTTTGAGTGAATGGCATCACCATTCGCTACCGCACCATCACTCCAAAAAGCTGCAGGTCGTGTACTGTAATCCTTCTTTCGTGCTCTCATAATGCTCAGGCTATGGGCATGCCGTTGGACGAAAGTAAAGGGGTAGGGATGGAGTGCCCCCTAGGTCTTCAGGCTGGGAGAGCTTCGTATCCCAGGCCTGTGACCAATCTTGGCTTCTGGAGAGAAGTGTATCTCTCATTGCTGGTACCACAGGCGGGAGGAGCCCCAGCCTACTGGTTGGCTTCCTCTTCTTCACATAGAGGCAAACAGTCGTACAGAACAAAAGGGTATTTTTATCCATGTCAAGAGATCAAAAAATGGTGCCTAACCTGAATACTTTGTGATCAGATCAGCCCTGATGTAGCTGCTCGAGCCGCCTGACTAGTGAATGGGCGTTCTCCTTAAGTCATTCGGGAATGGAGTGCCCCCCAGGTCTTCGGGCTGGAAGAGCTTCGTATCCCAGGCCTGCGACCAGTCATGGCTTCTGGAGAGAAGTGTATCTCTCATTACTGGTACTGCAGGCGGGAAGAGCCCCAGCCTACACCCTGGTTTTCTCTTCTTCACGTAGAGGCAAACAGCCACACGAAACGAAAGGGTTTCTTCATCCATGTCAAGAGATCGAAAAATGGTGCCTAACCTGAATACTTTGTGATCAGAACAGCTTTAAGGGAGCCGCTTGACTAGTGAATTTCTCAGCAAATTGGCGATAAGTTCTCCTTCAGCCATTTGGACCGCTAGTGAATGGCCAGCTTAACCTTCTCTCAACAGGTTACCTAGCTCTCCCCTATATTATTAAGATATAAGAGCAGCACTGATGGAGCTGCTCGAGCCGCCTGACTAGTGAATGGGCGTTCATTTGGGAATGGAATGCCCCCCAGGTCTTTGGACTGGAAGAGCTTCGTATCCCAGGCCTGCGACCAGTCATGGTCTTGGAGAGAAGTGTATCTCACATTACTGGTACTGCAGGTGGGAAGAGCCCCAGCCTACACCCTGGTTTCCTCTTCTTCATGCAGAGGCAAACAGCCGCACGAAACAAAAGGGTATCTTCATTCATGTCAAGAGATTGAAAAATGGTGCCTAACCTGAATACTTTGTGGTCAGAACAGCCATGATGGAGCTGCTCGAGCCGCCTGACTAGTGAATGGGCGTTCTCCTTAAGGCTAAATGTCACGATGTTTTAGTGTGATTCTGAAATGAGGGATGGCAGCACCATCGGGGCCAAATTTCGTTTACTCCTCAGTTGAGAACGGATCGAGATATTTTAGTTCTGCAAACGGATTTCTTTTCAAGATCACCGTAGAATTCCGGGTAATTGGTTTAGAAAGTGTGCAAAAATTTTTTGCACACAGTTCCAGCAAAAATTTGTTCAAATTTTGAACTTTTTCAAAAAGTGGCCTTATAGCCACTTGCAGAACCTTCATTAGAATACGAATCCGTTTGCGGAATTTTTCTAACTTGATCATAGCCGTCGGATTCACGTTTTTACGATTTGGAGTGGAGGCGAGGGGGGCGATCATGGGCTGGGGGGGGAGGGCGGCGATCAAACGCCCCGCCGCCCGCCCGACCTTCACATTCATGTTTTGCTAGTCTGCACCCTTTGGTCTCTATTCCTTTTCCTGGCCTCCTAATAGGCAGCTGCCATCAACCTTCCCATTTCCAACTCCTCTGTCTTGAGGTTGATCGAATTGGGCGAAATTTCCATAAAAAGCAAGACACATAGACAAATAACTTATGAGAAAGATTCTGATAATGGTTTGGTAGCTTGTCATACATATTATTGATTGATACTGGGGCGATGATTTTCATAGGGGATCGTCTACACGTCAACTCGCATAATACCCCTCAACAATTTTCATCGAAATTGGACATTAACTTCGTATAGTTTCGGGTGTTACAAGGATTTCATGACAGACAGGCAGACACGGAACCAAAATTGTTCAGGAAGGTCTAAAACATAAAACTCGAGTAGGAATCCAAACCAAAGGAGGTACTTTTTTAAACGTTGAAAAGTGAAAACAATAGTAGCGGAAGTATTGTTCTAACTTTTCAAGGATGAAGAAAAAAAATATCTCCAAAATCAAAATTTCCACTCGCGTTCTACAACTACAACTCCCTGAACAATTTTGGTTCCGTGTCTGTCTGTCTTTGAATCTGTCGTGAAATCCTTGTATCGGGCAGAACTATAAGAAGTTATTGTCCGATTTCGACGAAATTTTCATGAATTGTGCGGGTTGGCGAGCAGATGGTCCCCTATGAAAATAATCACTCCCGCACTAATAGTAGTGACTGCGTGAATTGTAACAGTCTTAACTTCTTCATTCCCCATCTGATTTCGATGACATTTACAGGGATTATGGAGATTGGGGTGTAGATGGTCTACTAAAATCACGGCCTCCAAATTGACAAAAGCATCTGCGCATGCGCAAACAATCCTTGAAACAGCCATAATTTCTACATAATATGTATGCGTATGATATATTATATCATACGAATTAGACGAAATTTGTCAGGATTGTTCACATTGGCATGTAGATAGTCCCCTATGAAAATCATGACACCGGAACTGATAGTAGCACTTCGCAAATTTTTTCCGTTGATTGTGTACTCCTTTAAGTACCCCAGATTAATCGCATACGGACGCCCAATTCTTACTGTGGGACGTCCTAAAAAACGATGTAGTGATCGCTGCACAATCACGGAATATTGAAGGGTAAAATCACCTACGCCGTGCCCAAGTACTACTACCTATAGTATTCGAACATCAACAGTGCCCGATGTACCCGGGATTGCTAGCGAATGAGAAAGGTGTGCGACCTTGAACTCTTCTCGAACTTTTTGAGTAATCCGAAAAGGTAAACACGTAGGGTTGCCATCTATATGGTAATTACCTTGTAAGACCACAGCACTATCCCTAGTTCTAGGGTATTTATTAGTGCACTAACGGTAATTTTGGGACAGTCATGTTTGTAATTTGAGTTATAATTACATGAAATCAAAAATGACATTAAAAAAACAGAGAAAATTGATAATTTAACTCTTAGAAGAGATAATAAAAATTCAGATACGGGGGATTTTAGTTTCAATTATTTAGATTTATTTTGATATTATTTCAAACATATTTGAATTTTTGGTAAATAATGAACAGGTGTTTTTACCTTTTTCAACACTATTGCAGAGTGAATTACCTACTAATTATTTTTTCATCGTCATTAGCTGTTCACAAAATTTGGAAATCAACGTCAAACGTCAAGAATTAGCTCCTCAAACCATCTATTGCTAGTGCAACTAGATTTTGTATAACGAAACTTGAACAACTAAGTAGGTACCTACCTACTCTATGTACAGTGAACTGAAATTACCACAATTTCTGAACCAACTATTTAGTAGTGCAAACCATTATCTAAATCAAATTAACGCAGAATCTTTCTCATAAGTTATTTGTCTATGTGTCTTGCTTTTTATGGAAATTTCGCCCAATTCGATCAACCTCAAGACAGAGGAGTTGGAAATGGGAAGGTTGATGGTAGCTACCTATTAGGTGGCCGGGAAAAAGAATAGAGACCAAAGGGTGCAGACTAGCAAAACATGAATGTGAAGGTCGGGCGGGCGGCGGGGCGTTTGATCGCCGCCCTCCCCCCCCAGCCCATGATCGCCCCCCTCGCCTCCACTCCAAATCGTAAAAACGTGAATCCGACGGCTATGATCAAGTTAGAAAAATTCCGCAAACGGATTCGTATTCTAATGAAGGTTCTGCAAGTGGCTATAAGGCCACTTTTTGAAAAAGTTCAAAATTTGAACAAATTTTTGCTGGAACTGTGTGCAAAAAATTTTTGCACACTTTCTAAACCAATTACCCGGAATTCTACGGTGATCTTGAAAAGAAATCCGTTTGCAGAACTAAAATATCTCGATCCGTTCTCAACTGAGGAGTCAACGAAATTTTCTTCATTTTGGTGCTGCCACGTGGTGGCAGATTTCACAACTAAAGTCGGGACATTTAGCCTTAAGTCATTTGGGAATGGAATGCCCCCCAGGTCTTTGGACTGGAAGAGCTTCGTATCCCAGGCCTGTGACCAGTCACGGCCTTGGAGAGAAGTGTATCTCTCATTACTGGTACCACAGGCGGGAGGAGCCCCAGCCTTCACCCTGGTTTCCTCTTCTTCGCACAGAGGCAAACAGAGTTCTCCTTCTGCCATTTGGACCGCTAGTGAATGGCCAGCTTAACCTTCTCCCAACAGGTTACCTAGCACCCCCTGTATTATTAAGATTCAGTTGATGTTGCATTAAACCGTCAACTAGTAAAAAATACAATCTTATTCTAATACTTGCATTTTTCACACTAAGAACTAACAAATCTTAACAAAAAACCCTGACGATTGTCACCCCACCTTCCTTCTCCTTATTTATTTATTGATAATGAATTTAATAATGTTCCATCCGCTGATTTATTTAAAAACGAATGTTCCAATACTTACATCAACTACCTTTTATGTATTAATAGCATGTAGGATGGTTCCGTGTCACTTTTTTCTTTTAATAAATGATTATTTTTGTATTTCCCGTATTTCTCTTCGCATACATAATTATGTAGAATGCTTTCCAGTACAGTAAAAGCCTCATGTAACGTCGGGAGATTACTAATTTTGCTTCTATAAAACTCTTTTTGGTGACTAAAGAAAATGCTAAACGATCTTTCAGATCGGAGAGAACACCAAGGAAAGATTAGTATCGCTAGAATCGCTCTAGCCGTTTGTTTCCACGTTTACAAGAAGACCAATACGAGGAGAGCAAAAAATACTCTCATATTTCAACCACTTTGTACTTAGTAACCTTTTCAATAATATGTATTGTACCCAACCTTTCATGTTCTATCTTGTCTTTGTGTACTTGTAATTTTGGAGTAACATATTTTTTATTGATCAACTAGCCAATCTTCTGAGCTAGCTTTCGACAAAATCTCCTTGAATATCTAATATTGCCTTTGACATTATAATTATTAGCTCATACGTACTATGCAACCATTGTAAGCCTTGACTGCTTCATCTCGGCTTTGCTTCAAACTACTGTTACAGTCACCGATCGTCGTTTGGAAAATGAAGGCTCCGGAGAAGAAGCCCCTCGTCCGACCCGAGAAGCCCGAAGAGGTTAAGGCCAAAGTTCGTAAAGGTTCCCAGAAGAAGGTTCAAAACCCGATCAAAGCCTTGAGCGAGTTCCAAAGTCCCGCAGAGTCCGTATAAATTCCTGCACTTTCTTGAGAAGAGTGTACTTCACAGTAAGTATTTCCTTTATTTGCCCCGTTAGTAACACGAGCCTACAGAAATATAACCCCTCGCTATTTATGTACTCTTATGGAAGAAGCAGAATGAAGGTCCGTTTTGTAGGATAATTAATAGAGTGTCAGAATTACTTTGTCAGTCTCCTTCTATCTTGGGTGGAGGTTTTAGTAAAGCAGATCATTCTTTTCACTGCTAGAGTCCACTCTGAACCCCTTTGTATCGTAAACTGGCCAGGATTTCCCCTCCCATTGGATCATCTAACACAGAGTTTGTTCGGAGAAGCACTCCTGAACGGTTCGGAGGGCTTTGGAGAAGCCCCTCTGTAGTCTCAATCCCCTCCCCTTTCCAGTTCCAGTTCTGAACTGACCAATAGAAAGAGGCGTTCCAGGCCCTGTGGTTCATTAGATCATGATGATCAGGTCCTTGTATTGTGAAAACTTCCAATCCATCTAGCTGGTAATCAACGTTAATGATAATTTCCAGATCAATGGACCAAAGGGATGATCAATTCCAATAGCGAATTAGATACTTACATTGTTAAATAAGGCTACTATCCAATCTTACTGGCGGTTCATGAAACACCTTTGAAGATATATGGATATTACTGATAAGAATGGCGGAAATTGTTGCTCACTTCTGGTGATAAGAATACAGAGTCGATGCAGGATCTGAGCAATATAATTATCACTTTGTGGAAGTGTCACAGTTTGATAGGCTCCTAAAATGCCTGCCTGAATCAGTTACTACACTCAAAAAAACTTGCTTTTCAGTGTTATCAGACTAAGCAGTTGGAGTCCTGAAAATACGAGTGAGAAATCCGAAGAACTGCTTGTAAAGTATCTTCTACCTGCCATTACTAAACGTTGTAGTTCCACATAGTTCTCCCCAGATAACATTCAGCCTTACATGTCAGACCTGTCTTCTCCTTCTTCCATGAGGTATTTCGAAGACAAATTAATATCTTCTAATTTTTTTCAAAAAATGTACCATATACCTATAGAAAATACGATTAACTAACATTGTATCCCACCATGTATATCGGGTGGCTGAAATTTTAGCATCCTAGTAGAAGGGTCGTTGTAACCCCGATCGTCGATAAACTTTTCCTCATAATTCCAACTATTTCCGTAGAACGTACTTTAAACAGTGTAGGTACAGTCCACAGACAGAAAGAATTCTACTACCTTTCTTATAAGAGTCTGGTAAATTTGGCGGTAGTTTATGTTGTGACCTCCAGTTTTCTGATATGCAATACCAAAGCTCGTTTCTGTCTGAGGACTGAACATCTTGGTGTACCACAGCACTGAAACTATTCTTTACCTGTAAATGTAAACTGGTAACGAAACAATTATTGAATTAAAGGCCTAATGTTGTAAAAGAAACGGTTGTTGGGTAAATAAATTTATTATGCACGATCCTTGGTTGTAACCAAGATAATTGGTTGTTAGTGTTTACTTTGTATAACTGAAATAAAGGTTTTAATGCCCTTCCTGATAAGCAAAGAGCTTAGGGTAGGAAATAGAGGAATGTAATATGAGGAAAAACCCAAAGCCTCATAGATATCGATGTCACGAGATCTGAAGACCTCATCTTATCTTCCTTATCAGTTGAGTGGAAGATGGCGGACTGTAAGTTAACACGTTCATACCGGCTGCTTCCACCCTGGATCCAAGCGAAACCTTCGCCTGGTATGGCTGCTTCCATGGTGGATCCATGAACTCATGATTCATGTCACATTTTTCGAAACGCTCTGGATAGTTCATTTTTTCCCCCAACAGGGCTCTTTTTGGTCTCAATCGCTTCGGAATGAACCCACCTTACCATCCCAACCTTTCGGTTTCGGATATCAGTGCATGTTATCACGCAAAAATGCTGGCTTCTCATCAGTGCGACTGTTTTGCTGTGTCTTCAGTTTTGCTTGCTAGGTCCTGGGGACAATCTGGGTTTTGAGCCCCGGTCTGAACGTGTTAATACAGTAGTTACTAACCATCACCACCCGCGAAAATTGACATTTAGTGTTAACCACTTGTGGGCTGTTGGTTCCTTGAAAGCATCATCTCGTTTGGGCGCACACTGAACATTGTTTGGTTGGCCTAGAAAGGGAAAAGCAGCCCCAAACTTCCTAGAATTCTTTTACAAGAACTTTCTGGACTGACCTCGTACATCCGCGAATACAGGTATTATCCTCTAGTAACCACCCCATCATGAATAAACTTGAAAAGTACGTTCTATGGTATCAACGTACTTTATTGCATCTACTTGTTACGCAACTTGCCTAAAGGTTACACCAAAACCCCCACTTACAACCTAAGTAACTCGAAATAAGTTGTGGCTCCCTCTGGTGTATCTTGTACTTGTCACCACAAACTCCACGATTTTATACCCGCGTCAAGCGTATTACCATAATTTACACGTAAAAGAAGAAAAAAATTGCCAAAGTTTAGAGGTACTTTGTCGAAAGAATTATATTGGAAGAGTTACTCTTCTATTTGATTGTATATTTCCTGAAAAGTGTGTATTTTTTTCTTTATTGGATGGACCTTGCAAATAACGTTTTGGAATTTCCTCTCAGAATTAGCAATACACTCGTACTATTGGATCAGCAAAGATTTTCCTTAGCAATCCCTTTCTTATATTCATATTTTTTCACTGATTTACCATTCAGTTGATTCATATCTATTGAAAAGCGAGTATGTACGGAAAATGGAGAAACGTAAGATTGAATACGAATTGACATAAACAAACTTCTTTTTATCAAAGATTGAAATTCCGGACGAAAATGAAGAAAGAACTGGACGAAATCATTGGAGAAAAGGTAGCAGTTGGAAGCTAACCTTCACCAATTGTCCTACAGGGGATCTGTGGTAATCTTTGCTGTACCAATCATTTATTGTATTGTTTTATTTTGAGATTCGTCAGGTTTTCTAGATTTTTGATATATTCCAGTATTTTCTTACCACGATTCTATTGCTTCTTGAAGGTTGTTTCGAAAGTAGTTTTTGTGATGTTGGCAGCATTGAAGAGTTGGAGCATCTTATCAACCAATCAGATATCAGTTCACATGATACCTGATGAGCATGCAATGTAATTGAAAGATTTTTACATACAACGAACTTCTAACTAGTTTAGTATGTCTGGTTTACACATTGGACGCTGATCCCGTCTATGTCATGCAAATCCTGGGGTCCCTGTGGCAGGCTACAGCAAACACCTCTCGCAAAAGGTTCAAGAATAACTGCTCCTGTTCTTTCGTTCTCAGCTACTGCTCTTTCCTAGCTGTTTCTCGTGACAGATGAATTGTTCATGAGACGAACGGTTCAATCTGGAGCTGAATCAGTCGAGGTTGACAGTCATAAGCAATTATCAAAGTGACCTTATCTTTGCAAAAAAATTTCTCCGCCACAGTGGACCAACCCTCTTTTTTTCGCGTTCAACATGTTATAACAAGCTTGTTTGTACATCTGTAACAGATATTCCAAAGATTTCAAATATGGAATGAGTACCTTTTCAGTATCAGCATCATTAACTCTCTAGTGTTGCCACTACTCCGATCCTCCATGTTTTTTGTTTTGTACTCGGAGTACAATTAATTCCCTCTTTTTGTGTGTTTAACACATTCAACGGATCGTGTCATATGACAAAGCATCCCTTCTGGCTCAAAGTGTCAGACATTGAAACTTAGACTTTGTGTAAAATTACTTGTAAGCTCAGTAAAAAAGGTTTGAAAGGCCATAATTGGAATTTTTCCTCGAATTAGTAACCTATTTGTCCACCAGAGGTCATAATTTTGGATTGGAGACCCTCTGGGTTTGGGGCAGAGCCTTGAAGTGATATCGCACTGATAAGAAGTGTCCTCCAAAAAGTCTGGAGATTGACTTTTGTTTCTCATAGTTCCAAAAACGACAAAAATCTGACTGAATTTTTCCTTTTTAGTCAATAAGCATCAAACTAATGCAACACTATCTGCAGGGTCCAACCAAATAATAATCGTAAGTTGAACCGTCGTAATCTCGAACTTTTATAGTTAAACCTATCATTTTTTACTTCCAACATTCGACTCTGTTGTAAGGATTGTTGGCCCGAAAAACGTTTCTCGTTCCAAAATGCGGATTTAAGAGGACGATTATGTGGAGGAGATGATAGTTACAGGAGTAAGGTAAATAAATACTAGTTTTATACCAGGAAGCAATTACTCCATTTTCCCATATTTCTTGGTATTGCCATCTTGATCACGAATTCGGATATTTTGTGGTTATTTCGCTCACTCACATCTGTTTCCAATTTCTAATCAAACCTCGAACAAAACTAGTTTCAGTTTCTTTCAAATCGAACAAACCTCGATTCACGAACAGTAAACTGTAGAGCCTCAATGGAATCCAAACCAACAAAGATTCCAGTCTATCACTCTTCTCCCGTCAAGTTTGGGTGGAGGTCTAGTAGTCCTTTCTTCCTTCACTCAATCTAAACTCGCTTTGTATTAACCAAAAATTCTCAAACCTCTACCCGTAAAATATGACATTACCAATCAGTAGATTCAAGAAAATATAAGTTTTTCTGTGTTTGATGTTCCTGCGGAGCTTGGTTGGCTTTGGGTGGCAGTCCCCATTGGCTACGGGCATCAGCCTTAAGCTGCGTCCACACTTGCAACATTTGGCTGCTCCGAACCTTGCTCCGATCCTCTGGCGTGTTCGGGGTGGCAAAACTTCAAAGGAATGAGGAGGATCAGTGGAGCGGTGCGTAGTCCGATCGCTCTGTTGGCGGTTTTCCATCTTGCATCAAAGAAATGTTCGGAGTGGGGTGAGCTTTATATGGGCAGAGCGAGGTTCTGAGTGCTGCGATGATTGGGACAGAAGAGTGGAGCAGGATTGGAGCGAAGATCGGTGCAAGGTTCAGAGCGGCCGAATGTTGCAAGTGTGGACCTGGCTTTAGCCAGCCGTTGCCTGTGGCATTTGGCCTGGCCTCCGGTGGTGGGGGGAGCCAGCGTGTTCCCCAGTGGCAGTTGCTGGGGCTGGCTGGGTCAGTGCCTGGCCAGTGTGGGGAGTCAAGTCACAACTCCGGGCAGTAATACATACCAAATAACTTTATTCATAAGTAATTATTATTATCCATAAATGTTGACGTATCCATACTTTTGGTAAAAGGTAACAAAATAAAGAAATAGGCACCATAGAAGGCGGAATGTTGGGTGTCCATTTTCAACCAGATTTTAATCAACTTTTCCCTTTTCGGAACTCATATCTTTTGAGTGGTTTGTCAGATCGGAATCTTTATTATTATTTTTCACTTGTTCCCAACTAAGTTATGTACCCAACGATGAAAGTAATTTTTTTATCTCTATCGATACGTCCTCAATGAATATCCCTAGAAAGACATGAAAAAGGCCTCGCGGTAGTTTCTTCTGGATGTCAACAAGTCTCCTCGCCTGCACAGGAAAAACTAACTCCAAAAATGAGTAGGGAAGCTAAAAATTGAAATATGTATATATTTTTAAAATCAAATCGAGCGAGTAGTTTTGGATGAAAGGTTCCAAAAAGGGGGAAAATAGATTAAAAATCCGATATTCGGCCGATTTTTCTTTTTCTTGAATCTACAGACTACAAGAATCCACAGAAACTTTGCATCCCTTTGGCGTATTCTTCTGGAGAACATAGAACTAATTATCTCTTATCATCAAGCAAATTCCCGCGCGTACGATAATTCTTCGGGAATTTCTCCCCTCCAAAGTGACATGATTCTCCTCCTACTGCAGCTTGAGATTCGTGCATTTCCGAAATTGAAATTTCGTGGTACTACACGAACATCAAATTTCTTACTGCTCCAATTTCCGTGTGAAGGTTTCAACATGGAAGGTCGACTTGATCGTTTTAGTTCGCAGATCCGCAACCTAGGGGGCGCCACACAGATGCAAAGTTGCTGTGGCAGACCTATAGTAAAGTTCATATTTGGCTCTGGAAAAAATTTTCGGTTAAATACAAAGTTAGTTTCGTGTGAGAAACGCCCTATTAAACGATCTGAGTCCTGATTACATGTCTCTCAACTCTCTGAAGTTACGGATTCGTGAAATGTTCTCTCGGCCACCAATTCTTACGACTGAATATTCTTCCTAGATCTGTCAGGGAAACCAGTGCAATAGTTTGTGTTGTATTTTATTTTATACCTATTTATTATCAAAAACTTTCAATATTTTTTTGGCGATGGATGTTTGAAAGTTGTTTGTGCCTCATAGTAAATTTGCAATACATCATTGTGAAAATATCTTCGCTCCAAAATTTCTTGTTACTCATTTCGTTTTGTTCCAGTATTAAACTAAATCAGTATTTGTCTTTGTACTTTCTGGCCAATACTTTTTAAAAAAATCGTAAATGATTAGAATCGACTGTTCATGTTAATTGTTTATAATTTTTATAGAAAAATTCGGAGATGGGCGTAGGGATGGTATTACTGCAACTGATGAAAGATATTATTGTCTATGTTTAGTTCGTTAGAGTATAACCTATTATTGTTTATTTATATTTTACTGTATTCTGTAAATTTTGATATTTATTACCTAATTTTTTTCAAATAAAGTTGGCAGTTTATAGCCCTTTCGTTGGACTTTTTATGTACATCCACCATCTACACGCTAATCTGGGAGGAATCCCGGGGTGTGACGTGATCAGTTTCTCTAGATTTTCGCGTTTTTTTTTTTTTACAGAGCCTTCACTTGTTTAGGGATTTTAACATGGGACATGTTATTGCTCTAGGGTAACTCTGAAAAACGTTACGCGAAAGTGTCGCCCGCGCTTTAAGCACTCCGATCCTACGCCTTTTCCAACATTCCAAACATACGCCTTTTCCAACACTCCGATCCAATGCCTTTTCCAACATTCCAAACATACGCCTTTTCCAACACTCCGATCATACGCCTTTTCCAACACTCTGATCCTATGCCTTTTCCAACATTCCAAACATACGCCTTTTCCAACACTCCGATCATACGCCTTTTCCAACATTCCGAACATACGCCTTTTCCAACACTCCGACCATACGCCTTTTCCAACACTCCGATCCTATGCCTATTCCAACATTCCAAACATACGCCTTTTCCAACACTCCGATCCTACGCCTTTTCCAACATTCCAAACATACGCCTTTTCCAACACTCCGAACATACGCCTTTTCCAACACTCCGATCCTACGCCTTTTCCAACATTTCGAACATACGCCTTTTCCAACACTCCGAACATACGCCTTTTCCAACACTCCGATCCTACGCCTTTTCCAACATTCCAAACATACGCCTTTTCCAACACTCCGAACATACGCCTTTTCCAACACTCCGATCCTACGCCTTTTCCAACATTCCAAACATACGCCTTTTCCAACACTCCGAACATACGCCTTTTCCAACACTCCGATCCTACGCCTTTTCCAACATTCCAAACATACGCCTTTTCCAACACTCCGAACATACGCCTTTTCCAACACTCCGATCCTACGCCTTTTCCAACATTCCAAACATACGCCTTTTCCAACACTCCGAACATACGCCTTTTCCAACACTCCGATCCTACGCCTTTTCCAACATTCCAAACATACGCCTTTTCCAACACTCCGAACATACGCCTTTTCCAACACTCCGAACATACGCCTTTTCCAACACTCCGATCCTATGCCTTTTCCAACATTCCAAACATACGCCTTTTCCAACACTCCGAACATACGCCTTTTCCAACACTCCGATCCTACGCCTTTTCCAACATTCCAAACATACGCCTTTTCCAACACTCCGAACATACGCCTTTTCCAACACTCCGATCCAATGCCTTTTCCAACATTCCAAACATACGCCTTTTCCAACACTCCGAACATACGCCTTTTCCAACACTCCGATCCTACGCCTTTTCCAACATTCCAAACATACGCCTTTTCCAACACTCCGAACATACGCCTTTTCCAACACTCCGATCCTACGCCTTTTCCAACATTCCAAACATACGCCTTTTCCAACACTCCGAACATACGCCTTTTCCAACATTCCAAACATACGCCTTTTCCAACATTCCGAACATACGCCTTTTCCAACACTCCGATCCTACGCCTTTTCCAACATTCCAAACATACGCCTTTTCCAACACTCCGAACATACGCCTTTTCCAACATTCCAAACATACGCCTTTTCCAACATTCCGAACATACGCCTTTTCCAACACTCCGATCCTACGCCTTTTCCAACATTCCAAACATACGCCTTTTCCAACACTCCGAACATACGCCTTTTCCAACACTCCGATCCTACGCCTTTTCCAACATTCCAAACATACGCCTTTTCCAACATTCCGAACATACGCCTTTTCCAACACTCCGACCATACGCCTTTTCCAACATTCCAAACATACGCCTTTTCCAACATTCCGAACATACGCCTTTTCCAACACTCCGACCATACGCCTTTTCCAACATTCCAAACATACGCCTTTTCCAACACTCCGAACATACGCCTTTTCCAACACTCCGATCCTACGCCTTTTCCAACATTCCAAACATACGCCTTTTCCAACATTCCGAACATACGCCTTTTCCAACACTCCGACCATACGCCTTTTCCAACATTCCAAACATACGCCTTTTCCAACATTCCGAACATACGCCTTTTCCAACACTCCGACCATACGCCTTTTCCAACATTCCAAACATACGCCTTTTCCAACACTCCGAACATACGCCTTTTCCAACACTCCGATCCTACGCCTTTTCCAACATTCCAAACATACGCCTTTTCCAACATTCCGAACATACGCCTTTTCCAACACTCCGACCATACGCCTTTTCCAACATTCCAAACATACGCCTTTTCCAACATTCCGAACATACGCCTTTTCCAACACTCCGACCATACGCCTTTTCCAACATTCCAAACATACGCCTTTTCCAACATTCCGAACATACGCCTTTTCCAACACTCCGACCATACGCCTTTTCCAACATTCCAAACATACGCCTTTTCCAACACTCCGAACATACGCCTTTTCCAACACTCCGATCCTACGCCTTTTCCAACATTCCAAACATACGCCTTTTCCAACATTCCGAACATACGCCTTTTCCAACACTCCGACCATACGCCTTTTCCAACATTCCAAACATACGCCTTTTCCAACATTCCGAACATACGCCTTTTCCAACACTCCGACCATACGCCTTTTCCAACATTCCAAACATACGCCTTTTCCAACACTCCGAACATACGCCTTTTCCAACACTACGACCATACGCCTTTTCCAACATTCCAAACATACGCCTTTTCCAACACTCCGAACATACGCCTTTTCCAACACTCCGACCATACGCCTTTTCCAACACTCCGATCCTATGCCTTTTCCAACATTCCAAACATACGCCTTTTCCAACACTCCGATCCTACGCCTTTTCCAACATTCCAAACATACGCCTTTTCCAACACTCCGAACATACGCCTTTTCCAACACTCCGATCCTACGCCTTTTCCAACATTCCGAACATACGCCTTTTCCAACACTCCGATCATACGCCTTTTCCAACACTCCGATCCTACGCCTTTTCCAACATTCCAAACATACGCCTTTTCCAACATTCCGAACATACGCCTTTTCCAACACTCCGACCATACGCCTTTTCCAACATTCCAAACATACGCCTTTTCCAACATTCCGAACATACGCCTTTTCCAACACTCCGACCATACGCCTTTTCCAACATTCCAAACATACGCCTTTTCCAACACTCCGAACATACGCCTTTTCCAACACTACGACCATACGCCTTTTCCAACATTCCAAACATACGCCTTTTCCAACACTCCGAACATACGCCTTTTCCAACACTCCGACCATACGCCTTTTCCAACACTCCGATCCTATGCCTTTTCCAACATTCCAAACATACGCCTTTTCCAACACTCCGATCCTACGCCTTTTCCAACATTCCAAACATACGCCTTTTCCAACACTCCGAACATACGCCTTTTCCAACACTCCGATCCTACGCCTTTTCCAACATTCCGAACATACGCCTTTTCCAACACTCCGATCATACGCCTTTTCCAACACTACGACCATACGCCTTTTTTAACACTCCGATCATACGCCTTTTACCAACATTCCGAACATACGCTTTTTGTCAACACTCTGATCATACACCTTTTCCAACATTCTGAACATACGCCTTTTCTAGCACTGATCATACGCCTTTTCCAACATTCCGAACATACGCCTTTTCCAGCACTCTTAACCCTTTCCCCCCGACGGGCGGCCTCCTGCCGCAAGGTCACCTTCCCGGCGCTTAAGCCAACTGCCTGTCAACCCCGTACCGAAGGAATTTTCCAGGCCGCCCCCGCTGACTCCCGTTGTCTTCCTCTTTTATTTTCGCCCACTTTCACTCAACATTATTTCTCAACTGAATGATTTTTGTGTTTGATACATGTTACCCTATTGTTCAAGTATTATTATGAAGATTTTTTCATGACTGAGTAAGATTTATATACTTTATTATATAGAAATATATTGCATTCCACTATACCAGAATAATTTTGATACCAGATTTTTGTAATAAATAGGCTGTAATCCCTAAAGATAAAAATGATCATAAAACTCCAACATTTTATCATGTGTTACCATAAAAAATGTTCTTTTTAATGTTGGTCTTGAACTTCTTGAACCATCTTGTTTTGACCGTGGGATTCACTTGCAAAGAAACCAATGCAATTGATATTTCTCATAAATCATTTTATTGGCAAAATAAAAAAATACAATAAACGGTAAAAACAACGGGAAGAAAAAATTCCGACACCACAGCTCAAAGCGTCGAACTGAAGAATCTCAATAAATAAAGAATGGCGAAGGTCGAGCCCCCCTCCATCCATCCCACCGATGACTGGACCGAACACATTCCAGAAACGTGTACCTACGTGATAAAAATAAATCCTCCTTGAATGGTTAGTAAAAGGCTCTTACCGAGAGGTCAACTTTGTCTCACTTTCTCTCGCCCAACACAATATCGCTACTGCCCTGAAATCTGTTGAGGACGGTGAAAATGAAAGGTACAATGTTACCATAATGGAATGGAAGTGATTAGTTCAGAAATATGCCCACAGATCGCATCAGAAGCACGAAAAAGTACGAAACGTCGAAAGGCGTTCAGAAATATGCCCACAGATCGCATCAGAAGCACGAAAAAGTACGAAACGGCGAAAGGCGTCCGTAGGGACGGGGGAAACATTGGGAGGCAGATGCCAAAAGCCGTCCATAGGGACCTCAAAACGTTTCTCCCCAGACGCCTTTAGGCGTCCGTCGGGGGGAAAGGGTTAACGTACGCCTTTTCCAACATTCCAAACATACGTCTTTTCCAGCACTCTGATCATACGCCTTTTCCAACACTCCGACCATACGCCTTTTCCAGCACTCCGACCATACGCCTTTTCCAGCACTCCGACCATACGCCTTTTCCAGCACTCCGATCATACGCCATTTGCAACACTCCGGTTTCCGAGGCGCCGAGTTTTGAACCACTACGGTTTTCATTGATAGTGCAAACTCTGCCGATCCAGAGCCTGAGACCTTCCTGTCTCTTGGTCCACAATCCTTCTCTGCGTTGTTGTAAACATATACCGTCTCTATTGCCGAGTTAATTTTTCTGTCGAAGTTGTCACCTATACGTATATATATGTGCATATATGCATGGTAAAACCTACTTCGATTAGTTTTTTAGGATTTTTCGAGTAGATTAGGATTTTTATTCATGTAGTTGGGAGGCATTGTTTTTACCAAAAAGTAATCAAAGGATCTTGTAACTTAGGCTTTTAGTAGCGATGTGTTCTTCGACGATTTAGATTTCTTAATAATAACAATACATTTGGAACATTAAGAGGTGAATGAAATGACGAGCAATTTGAAAAGCAGTCCCATAAAGTGCTAAATTAAAACAACAAATTCCTAGTAAAAGGAAAGCAAACAAACAAAACATGTTCCAGGTGTCTTGAATTTTAGCCGAAGGCTCTAAGCAGTAACCATCCTTGGGTCCAGGGGGCTTGCCCCCTGTCGAGGTCCGAGTTTTTCTACGGTAATTTTTTTCCCTTGGGTATTCCTGGTGTTAAATGTTATTTTAGGGCCTATTGTAGAATCTGACTTGAAATTCCAAAATCTAAACTTGAGGCAAATGCCCCATTGTACCTGAGAGTGCGAAAATGTGAACGCCATGCCTTCTTTTTCTTGCATCTTTCTCTCAGCCGCAAATCGCATAAGTATTTGTCAGAATTCAAAATTAAATTAAATTTAGAAAAATTTATATAAAATTCCGTTAGTGCAGTTATTTCAAGTATTTGGCCCATCTGGCGATCAAGTGTTTAATTTATTACGCGCTCCACCCTGGACTTGATTCTTCCCATCATTCCTGACTTCCTCGTCATCAATCATCATCAAGATTTCGTCTCATCGATCAATCCAAGCACCCGAGATAACCAGAGCGCTGTCAGCAGGTACTTCTTGGAACTTAAAGTATCTAAATTCCGCACCCTTCATGTCCCAAAATCAAAAATGTCAGTCCGATCGAAAATTTAATTAGAATTTTGGACTTATTCCTGATCTGCTTTTCTCAAGCTACACATTCTGAGTGTCTTTAGTTCTACACTACATATTACAAGGGGAATGAGGTATTAAGGGTAACAAAACAGGTTATCGCTCAACAATTTATGCAAAATGAGTATTCTTTACAAGTAGCACAGCATTTTAAAAATTATATCAGATATCTCATTTCATTCCCGTCGAGGAAATCATTAGGCAACGTTATAATACGTAAACCATGTTAGGTACTTTTGAACCATCATAACTAAGAATAGAGTAGGACGAAGCCATTTCTTCCTCTAGACATTTTCAAATCACACATTTTCAAACTGTACAAATGACCAAAAATTTTCGTGTTTATTTTCGAAATATTCACCCATCTACGCTATTTGTGCGTTCAACGTTTTTTTAATAAAAATTGACTACAACTCTAAAGAAATATTTTTTGAAACAAAACTTGGACTCAAAATCGAAGCAGTACCTACGAATTCGATAAGTTTGCATTCGAAAACAAAAAACCGCTCTTCTCGGAAATTGTTAGAAAAACTTGGGGAAAGGTGGGAGTTGAGAAGTGATAATTTTCGATTTTTGAAAATTGTGTAAAAAAATACCCTGCTAATGGACGACTTTTGTCAAAAACAAAAATTGCTCTTCTCGGAAATTGTTTGAAAACCAACCTAGGTAAAAAGTGGGAGTTGCACAAAAAACGCTCTTGAAAATTTTTTCGAAAAATGCTGCAAATTATTACACAAAGGTTTATTTTTTCAGGGTGTAAGCCTAACTGGTCTGCCATACAGTACGAGTCGATTTTACAACTAATTTGCAACAAAAAATGTCTTTTAGAAATTTCGTTTAAAAGGCTTCGTTTTCGAGTTGTTTTAATTTTAAACTTTTTTTTCGTGATTTTGACCTTACGTCATTAAATTGATCATAACTCCTTTAATTAGCTATATAATTACAATTTGAGGATACCGTTGGAAACAGCATTAAATTTCCTATCGGATAGGTCCCTTACCTTTTTTTAGGACGTCCCACAGTAAGACTTGGGCGTCCTTATGCGATCGATCTGGGGTGAAGGAAGACAACACTCAACAGAAAAAAAAATAACCACACAGTAATCCGTTTTAGACCATTCTGAATCCAAATCCACGAAAAAAACCATAGGTGTATGTCTGTGTGTGTGTGTGTGTGTGTATGTGTGTGTGTAACAAAATCTTGTGTCGTCTGCACAGGCCTTAGTACTCAACCGATTCTCCTGGTTCTTTTTTTGTTCGTTGCGGAAAACTACCTAGTTGTGCACTACGTCGCCGGAATTTCGAATTTTGCCTTTTAAGGGAAGGAAAGGGGGGGGTTAATGCTCGAAAAACGTGCGTTTTTGGGCATAATCTTGTGTACTCTGCCCAGGCCTTAGTTCTCAAACGATTTTCGTGGTTCTTTTTTCGTTTGACGCGTAATACTATCTAGTTGTGCACTACGGCGCCGGAATTTTGGATTTTGCTTTTTAAGAGGGGGAAAGGGGGGGTTAATGCTTAAAAAACGTGCGTTTGCGTGCATAATCTTATAAACTCTGCCCAGGCCTCAATTTCCAACCGATTTGCGTGTTTCTTTTTTTGTTTGACTCAAATAACTTCCGAGTTGTACATGATTTTACCAGAGTACCAAAATTCGCAAGGGGAGGGGGTGAGTGGGGGGATAATATTCACAAAATATCCGATTTTTCAATATTTTGGTTCCTTTACTACTTACTAATTGTACCCAAGCTTTGAAATTGAGGAAAAATTCTCATTATACCTCCGAATTTTCATGAATTATTCTCTGTACCACCATGGAACTAATAGTGGTGCCACCATGGTGCCATGATGCCATAAACCGCTTATTTCGTGGTTTTTTTTTGTGTTTCACCTTGAATACGGATGTGAACTTCGACGGACTTCCTACCAAAACTAACAGATGAAAGTTCAATGTTACGACGTATTTCCGCTTTGGTGCCAGACTGGCACCATTGTTGGCGTTGGGGAGGGGGGGGGGGTTAACTCGAATTCGCATGTTGGGTATCGTAGATCATGGATTTTAAAATGCTCTTCAGATTCGAGGCTCCCATGCCGCTAGAAATGTTAAGGTGGATAATGGTGGGGGGGGGGTCAGTATTTTTTGCCTAAAGTAATGAATAAATTACATCGAGTGAAACAGTTTTATCGCTTACCAACTGGTTTAACTGATCTAATGCTTATCCAATGGGACGTCCCCTGGAATGCATGCATTACTAAACAATATGTTTTAAGTCAAGGTTTAAGACATGAAAAAGCCCTCTGAAAAAAAAAATGTTTAGGTACGTAATTTGGGAAACCTCGAATTATTTCAATCGCAAATTGAACTACGAGGACCAATATTTTTTCAAGATGCAAGAACAGTAGAAACTGCGCCAAAACCTGAGCTTTCCAATGGTATAATTAAAAAATATTATACAACCAAATTTAGGGGAGAAATGTGTGCTTGAACGAGGAAAAACAGGCATTTTCCCAACGAAATTAGCGCTCCAGCCTCCTGTTTCCGGAGGCTACGCGGTCTACTGTGGCGACGACCCACCCACTTCCATCGTATAGGCGGAGCGCTGATTGACAAACCTTTGTGTAATAATTGCGCAATGACAAACCTTTGAGTAATAATTGCGCAATGACAAACCTTTGTGTAATAATTTGCAGCGTTTTTGAATAAATCTCAACCATACTGGGAACACTAAAAGGCGCAGAAACTGAAATTTTTCAAATCGAATTGGAGAGAATTCTCGATTTGACGCAATATTACATTCAAATTCTAATAAGACTAATTTTATTAATAGGCGATATTGCTTACATGTAATGAGAATTCGTGAATCAGTGCTCTGTCACTAGAAAAGAGTGTTAGTTACTAACGAGCTCTAAATGTACAGACACATCTCAACGGTAGCACTTGCTAACACCAATACTAAATTTAAAAAAAAAATTGAAATACAGATCGATTAAAATTTTACCGTTTGAGCGGATGTAATGGAAGATTCAGGGAGAATTCATTAAAATATAAAACCATTAGGTTCCTGATCTTCAACTACGAAGCTTTAGAGTATTTTGTCGAGGAGTGCGTTGAATACGTTCATGGTTTGGTCGTCTAAGAGAACGATGTCGAACTTCTCGAGATACTGAGGCAGGAAATCGTCGATCTGAAACATTAAAAAACGTGCGATAATATCTAGAATTGAAGAAAAAAAAATAACGGTGAATCAAATTCGAGTAAACCATGTTTAAATGATTTCGACCTTCTTTCTCAACTTTCTCAGTCAGTGGGGTATTTCAATCAACTTTTTAATTTTTTTTTTTTTCAAAAGAGTATGGCTCAGGAATAACGATAATTGGGTCTGTCAATCGAGAAAATGTTTAGAAGAAATTAGGGCAGCTAATAAAAGTTGAAGATTTGAACGATGGCAGCAGGGTGTCACATAGCAAGTTGTGGGACGTATTAAGTTGCTAGCCTTGAAAAAACTATCTTAGAAAAAAGTATCCATGCACAGAGAAGAGATAAAAACCCTTTCCTGAGGGAAAGAAAACAGAGCCAATGGGGTATTTCGGTCAATTTTTTATATTTTTTATTTTTTTCAAAGGAGTATGGCTCAGGAATAACGGTAATCGGGTCTGTTCGTCGAGAAAATGTTTTTAAAAAATCAGAGAAGCTAAGGAAAGTTGAAGATTTGAATGGTGTGACGTAGCTAGCCAATCGTGACGTAGCTAGCCAACTGTCTTTGAAAAAGTATCCATGCACGGAAACCCTTGGAGGACCTCTTGGATACTTCAAAATAGTACTCACACACGCGCGCGGTGTAGTCCTTGCCTAGTGTGTGTGCATTTATTTATTTAAAGGCCTTTTTCAAACGTGTGATCTCTTTAATTAATTTTTCTACCACATATTATAGTTGGGCTTAAAATTGTAGTAGATAGGTTTTCAAGGGTGCTGAATCCAAATTTGAAGTCAAAAACCTGAATTTCCGACCCACCGATATACCCCATTGCAGACAGCTGACATACTGTTTGCAGATTGAAAGAATGCGGATGGTTTGGTGAGGTGTCCTTGTGTATTACAATCCCAAAAACATAGTCCTTCTTCTACCTGCCATTCAAGCTAGGAAAAATGAGACTGAGGGTTGTTGACTATCAACCGATGATGAAGTGGAAGGATTGAGCGACTCGAGTAGCTCGATGCCTGGATTACGATTACTGAGACTCAGCCCTTTCCCCAGCCTGAATCAACAGGCTACCTAAGATTTTGGAACAGGTAGTCGTCTATGTTAGCAGGTATACCCTTCGGGAAATTGACCAGCCACATTCTTTCTATCTGCGAACAGTAGGTAACACTGACGATTGAACTGTAAAGTAACGCTATCCGAAATGATCAGTCTCTTGGATACTACAAAATACCACACACACAAGTGTGTGTCCGTTCAGGGAGACCCGCCTTTTTTCCAAACGTGTGATCTCTTTAATTAATTTTTCTACCACATGTTATTGTAACATTGGGCAAAAAGTTGGAGTATTTAGGTTTTCAATGGTGCTGAATACAAATTTGAGGTCAAAACCTGAATTTCTGACCTACAGAAATACCCCATTGAAGGTGAAAGCTCTAGTACACATCCAGCGGAGAGAAGCTTGAAGATCAGATCGTTTGAAGAGTAAGTTGGCTAGTGACAGAAGACTCGATCGTAAGTACTGTGCTAGTTGAATCTACGCGCGAAAACTGTGGCGGGGTTTCTGACCAATCACACCCGTTTGGAGCATCACCTTGCCTCTGCACCATTTCTGGGGAAAGTGACGTCATCTTGACATCTTTCGAGGGAGGCAGGCACGTGAGATTGACCAATCAGAGAGCAGGACATTTTGTCGGCTTGAGCAGAATTGGTTCGTTGCTCCCCCGTCTGAGAGCTCTGCAATCCGGATTTCCTTATAGAGAAATAAGTAAACAGACAAACCAGATGGGAATTCCGTTTTACGTTTTCGGTTGACTACCGTTTCGGTACACACCGTTTTGTTCAAAGTATTGTGATTATTTAGGAGTGTTGTAGGTACGATGAGTAGTTTACATTAAAGTAAAGTAAACTATTTGCGTTTGTCGATTGTGGGAAAGTGTGAAATTCGAGAAACTGGCCGCCCTTTCCCGTCTCTCCTTGGACACCAGCAGAAGTTGAAATTTAAAAACCGTGCAGATTCGTACCGTAAGTTTTAATGTCGACTATTATAAGAAGGTAGATTGGCTTTGTGGGTGTGAAGTGACTAACTGATAATTTTGCTTTGCTTGAATACTTTTGGTTTATTATTTTCAATAATAAGCCTTTGGAATCGAGCAAGAAAAAAAAATTTTTAACCCCCCCTCAAAATTTGATGTTTTACGTTTCAAGGTACGTAGAATCCGAAAATCGAATAAAAAAATTTCCGTCCGTCCGCCGTACGCGGCACTTTTCTTAGCAACACTGGACCGATTTGGTTCAAATTTGGTATATGGGCTCCATTTGGGGTCTAGTTGTGCCGCGAAGCTTTTGGTTGATGTAGGTCACTTCTAAGGGGTGAAAATTAAGGGTTGAAATTTTCAAGAGTGCCCTAGCTCGAAAACTCTCGAAATAAAGGTATCGTTTTTTCACCAATTTTAAATAGTACAGAATTTTTAAAAATTTTTGAGACCACCCGGAGCTCTGTAGGACAAACCGTTCGGTCCCTACGAGTATTTGAAGGTTTTCCTTCGATAAAACAGAATCATGAGTGTGAATCGCAAAAGAGGTCTAATCGCCGTTCAAATTTTATCTGACTAAAATGCGATCGCTGTTCATTTCTTCGAGTTGTATTCAGTTTTGCCTTCTGCGTAACCAGTAATCAAATTTCCATATCAAGCTTTCTATTTTTCGAATCGAGTGTGAAGCGTTTAGTTCTTTCTAATAAACTTGATTGTGAAGGTGTGAAGCCATTATAGTGTGGTAGGTAGTACCTACCAATAGTTGGTAGGTAAAAAAAATTGGTAGGTAAAACAATGTTTGTAGGTAAAAAACGCTGCAAATCATTGCTCACTGATCAGACCAGTGATCAGCTGAGTGAGCTCCGAAGCCATTTTCAATGCTATTGAATGGAAGTGCTCTTCCAGGCGTCTCCAGCATTCGAGGAGATCTTCTTCACTCCTCACATCACTGATCAGCTGAGTGAGCTCTGAAGCCATTTTCAATCCTATTGAATGGAGGTGCTCTTCCAGGCGTCTCCAGCATTCGAGGAGATCTTCTTCACTCCTCACATCACTGATCAGCTGAGTGAGCTCCGAAGCCATTTTCAATCCTATTGAACGCAGGAGCTGAAATTTGAGAGGGAAGGTCAAGGGAGAATACAGATGGTGGTAGGTGCTATTGATGGAGAACCAGTGATCTATACAGAAGGATGATCTATACTTAAAATAATAAACCTTTGAGCAATGATTTGCAGCGTTTTTTCTACCAAGTTGGTAGTACCAACCGAAATGAGGTTTGAGTTGAAGACGGCGTAAGTGATCTCCCATTTAGCCGAAAAATTGAAAAACGCTTAGGCTGTCTCCCATAAGAACGCTCTGGTAGATTTGCGTATTGATTTGGGTCGTCAAAATATAATGCAACAACTCGACAGTGCACATCGTCATAATCTGATACAAAAAAAGAGAAAAAAACGATATGGTTAAGAAAAATTGGTACATTTTTTATCCCGAATCATTGATTGTATCAAGTTCCGTGGTGTTTTCGAGCTAGCCGTGCGTGGGCATGATGAGAGGGAAGATTCTTCGAATCTCGGAGTTTTCAAGGGGCTCGTTAATTTTTCTTCCGAATTGGACGATGTTTTGAATCGTAACGGACAAATATACATTTCAGCTATAGCAATTAGATGGATGAATTTCTTGGGTTTCGACCTTTTATGATTAAGTATTTCAGAATTTCTGTTAACCACTAGAGAACATGTTTCGTGTCTATTTACTACGTATTTAGTACCGTTTGCAATTTTAAGATGAAAAAGTTACCAAGATTTATCCCATTTGCATATCGTTGAAATTTCTATTTGGCAGAGAAAATCACCTATTGTGTCCCTTCTCCATAGCCTCTCCTGATCTTTGTGCACCCCCTAAGTTTCGAGGCAGGAGCCGCCACTGTTTCAGCGCTATCTCCCACCACTTCAATGAAACTGATCACGCTTGCAAGCGCATCCTAGTGGCCCTCCTTCTAACCTGCAGTAGGAACGCGTCACTGTTCCAAACTGAAAAATAGGAACCAGAGACGATTTTGGAGATCAGCTTTGAAATTGAATGACTTTGGGCACATTTCGCAACATAAAACAACACTTGGCATCATTTTCACATCCACAACTTTTCAGAGAGAAAACGATTACGAGACAACAATCTTTAGAATGGTAGTGATGGTTATCAGGAATAGTAGTTTGTTGAAGTGGTGGGAGGTAGCGCAGATACTGGGAGAGGTACCAGCCTGCAACCGAAAGATTGTCAACCCAGCATACCTTTACATCAAAAGTGCAAGATCTGGCTCTTTATGAGGTGCTTCGAGATACTGAAAGACAGTCGTTCCCAGCTGTAACAGAATTGGCTCCAAGAATGCTTGCTCGAGGATCATTGACCTTGACAGAACCTGTTGATAAGCTGAGAACGCCTACAGCTATGCTTAGGGCTGTGTTCCTGGAGACCCTGCATCTATGGTACCCACAAGAGAATTGGCTGCACGTCTATACAGACGGCTCAGCCAGAGATGCAAGATCCAATGCAGGGGCCGGGGTATACTGCACACTCTTTGAAACCTCACACCCAGTAGGAAAGCTCTCCAGCAACTTTGAGGGAGAGGTCTGTGCAGTAAAGCTTGCTGTGGAGCATCTGCTTGTGCGGGGCGATCGCCAAGTCGTGATTTTTGTCGACTCTCAAGCTGCCATTCAGTCGCTCACAAGCAACGTTTCGACTGATGTCGCCCTGGTCCTCAAGTGCCGTCTTGCCATTGAGAAGTTGTTGATGAGGGGCTCCCAACTGGTGCTGCAGTGGGTTCCCTCACATTGCCAAATAGAGGGAAATGAAAAAGCAGATGCGTTGTCCAAAAGAGGGTCACTCCTGCCGCAGCCAGATGCTCCTCTCCCTTACAGCACAGCCAAACGCCTGGTCGATGCCAAGATACAGTTAATAGCTCGAGAAGGCCATGAGAGAGCAGCAGCTGGAAAGCAATGGGCCACCCTACTAAATAATCCCATACCTAAAACACTGCCCAGAAGGCAAAGTGTGGCTTGTTTCAGGATTCAGACTGGGCATGATTTCCTGGCCAAGCATCTAAACAGAATCGGTGTCTATGACAGTCCAATCTGCACACTTTGCCACATCGAAGATATGACATCCCAGCATTTAGACGCATGTCCTGCACTGCAAGACATAAGAGAACAGATTGGAGACGACGAAACCATCTGGTATAGAAAAGCAAATATTTATTGGGCTGCGCGTGAACGAATGGCCGCAGAGCCTCGTATACGGCGTAATTAAAAAAAAAAAAAAAAAAAAAAGGTAGCGCAGAAACCCGACAAGGATTGTTGGGGGCTATATCGGCTTCACCTTCCAGATTTGAACGTAGTGTGGTGGTCATATTGCCGCTGATTGCTACCTCACTTTCGGATTGGCGGTTTTCTGATCTTTGTTGTTGATATTTGTTAATAAATCAGAATGTTCATTTAAAATTAATGGCATAGCAATTTAAGGAGAAAACAAGCCTTTGAAGTTGTGACGTCTCTCGAGTCAACCAACAAGTTTTGATGTTCTCGACCATTCACTCACTGCCCATTAAAATGCTTCATCATAGTCTGATTAATCTTGTTTTGGATCATATGAAGTGATAAGCATTGAGGAACAAGGACGCTTCGAACATTAAAACGAAACAGATTAGAGAAGAGACTGGGATGGGGAACAGACAAACTGACTTGGAGAGCACTTGATGCTAACTTGATAGATCTTGGTTAACTTGAAAAAAATACACTCGAATTAAAACTACGATCTAGAATAGTACATGAAGTGTCTGTAGTCCAATTACATCATACAATAGCCATTTTGAATGAAAAAAAAACACGTACAGTAGTGTTGTAATCAATCTCTTCAGGACTCAATCCATTCACTTCCTTGGCTCAGTGGTAGCGAGGCCGACTCAGGATTTGTAATAGCGTATGTAATGACTCATTTACTCGTATATGTTAGTTCTCCAATTAAGGACACAAGGGGAAACCCTGAGTGACTCATTGCGCCAGGTAGGTAGAGAGAGGTATGGGGGTAAAATACGTCATCTGATGTCACCCTCTTACATTCTCCCTTTATCTTGTTCAAGTACTATAAAAGGAGGACTCAGGGTTTCACCTTCAAGCATTCGTCTAAAACAATTCGACTTGATTATTTCTCACTCTCCTTCATCACATCTTGGAAGCCCCAAGTTCCTCGGAGGTATCAGTAGGCTCATCGTGCCAGCCTCCGCTCCCATCTTGCCTAGGAATTGTCTTCCCCGACTAGCCATTAGGTAAATGTACCGCTTCCCTCCAGTCTGTGGCTATCACGCCGAGGAATGCGGCTGAGCTAAATCTTCATGCACTCCTGCAAACGGTAGGTGGAAACGCACCAGGCAGAAAGTGCATCTCCATCCTGCATCCTTGTTGAGTAGGGTCCAATAGAAATCTCAAGCCTTTGCCTTCACTCGACAACATGCTGACATAACAGTGTAGTTGGGGGGAAGTTCCCGCAAGTTCAAATGGGTGGAATCCCGCAAGTTCAAATGGGTGAAATCCCGCAAGTTCAAATGGGTGAAATCCCGCAAGTTCAAATGGGTGAAATCCCGCAACTTTAAATTCCATCCAAAATGGTAAGCCAGTGCAACATCAATTATGTCGTTTGTGTTATAAGTTTGTTATGAATTATGTTGTTTGTGTTATAAGTTTGCAATTTGAAAATAAGTACCTACCTATCAATCTACACGCAAGATAAATATAAGACTTAGGGTCTGGACATAAAATAAGCCGAAAGATCTGATGATCTAGCGAAAGTCCACTTAACTTCTAATAAATGAACCAGTAGGTCGATTCTCTAACTCGTTATGGGATAATAGCGACAACGAAGTGTCGTTATGATAACAATAACGATTAATAGCGACGATCGCGATTCTGCAGACGCGAAATAGCGACAACTGTCGCTCAGTCGTCGCTATTTCGGCCGAAAAGTGTCGTTACCATCTCGACGCACAGTAGGTACTGTGTGTATGTGTAAAAAATCGAAAAAACGACCGTCTATCAGCATTGGAAAGGAGTGCAAGAACATATCCCCAGATAGTCTTTGAGCACGTTTAAATAGGTTTCCTGACCTCACAAGCCTCCTACGGATCACCCAAGGGCAAGTTCCGCGATCATTTATGTTAATAACTCATTTCACCGAAAACGCTAACGATGAACTACCTGCTCATTATGAGTGCGGATACCGTCATGTCAACAAGTTGGGTCTTATTGCTCTTCATGACGAGTCACGGCTTAAGTATGTGCTTTATTCACGTTTTTTGATAATTTTTGAAGCATGAATTTCCCCTAAGCACTCGGTAAAATCGTCACAATAATAATTCCCAATTTTTCTTCTTAAACCTTAACATTAAATAGTGAATTTCTCAAAAAGAGGAGAAATGAGGAATTAGAGCACTTGATGAATGTTTTCTGGCACTATTCCTTGACTCACTCCCGTTGAAATTTGCCGCAACTAGCCGCGACTTTTTTTTCTATGAAATTTTCAATCCTAATACAAAGCTTTCTAAAAAATTAAAATCGCGGGAAAGTGTGGAGAGGAAAAAAACCACATCCTCGCATTTTTTATATCAACAGAATAGAACAGAAAAGATTATGAAGTCATCAACCAGTAACTGATTAGGGATAACTTCATTGACACGAACACCATCCACAAAACTGATACCTAATGCTGTACCAAGCACATCTAACGCTATGGAACTGAGTTGTGGAAGCGCTCTCTCCAGCATCTGCAGCGCTAAAGACAGTAACGATTTAGATTCATCATTCAGTGTAATGCACTTCTAAAGACATTTAGTTATTACCTATGTTTCGGTACCTAAACTTTTGTAAAATTGGTGAAATGTTACTTTTGTTTTGAATTTAAAATTTCAATATTTTTGGGTGATTTTCAAACTTCGGGACAATTTGGAGTTGGAAATTTCAAAAAATTTTACCTTCTCAATTTCCCCTAATTTTATTTTAAACTACCTTCGAGAGTCTAATATAAAGGTGTTCTGATGTGTGATCATGCATGATAACCCTCAAGTTGCTCAAAATTTGATTTTATAAATTTCATAGGTCATGGCAATGAGAGGTGACCCATGACAATGAGATTTGAGGTACATATCGATTGATTATACACATGAATTGATCGATTTATAGATCAACTAGGGTGGTGTCATGTAGGCGTGATTCCACAAAAACAATTACAAAAAGGTTTTTTGAGAAAAGTTGAACAGAAAATTTGTTATTAACAAAGGACAAAAATAATTTATGTCCTAAAACATAAAATAAAATAAGCAATGAACAATTATTGTCCCGTAGTTTGAGAATCACCC
Source organism: Apolygus lucorum (assembly GCA_009739505.2). NCBI lineage: Eukaryota > Metazoa > Arthropoda > Insecta > Hemiptera > Miridae > Apolygus > Apolygus lucorum. Next base: position 31,508,006 of record CM019173.2, on the reverse strand, counting down.
TTCTAATAAACTCCTTCTAATATTATTTATTGTGCAATTTTCTTTCCTTAAAATATGAAGTATTATGAAATCCATGATCAGAGCAACTTTCTCTAACAGAACTCTCCACAAATTGATTTTTGATCACTTGATCCATAAATTCACAGTACTGTGCGACGGCTCGAAACCCCCCGGTATGGATTACGACAACCGTCTTCATGAAAAAGTAGCTTAAAGCGCTCTGTAATTCCTAACCTATTCGAAGTCATATTTCAGTTTCCGAGTTGCTCTGTGCATTTCCGTATTGTGGGTTATTAGTTTTGTTAATCAAATCATTTTGAGAATAAAATTTATACATCCGTACATAATTTCTGGTGAATATTTAAAAAATAATATCCGACCCTCATAATGAGCAGTTTATTCGCCGTTTTAATTTGTGTCTTACTTGATTTTTTTCTACAATTGTATTAAACAAAAATCGTAGTATTTATATTATTTCAAGTTGTTAATTCGTATAGAAATTCATGTACTCTGTTTTGATCATAGTAAAGGGAGTATTTTCAATGGAATTGAGTTTTTGACAAACTATCAACAGCATTTTTTATATCAACATTGAATGATGAAAAAAATAATTATACTGTCATTTTCGGAAATTGGTAGGTAAGTACATAAAATTAAAATAGTTAGCTTATAAAATATGTAGATTCTATTTGAATTTTTAACTATTTTATTAAATGTGTGCCTGCATAAAAACTTCCTAAAATGAAGAAAATCCCTAAAATTGATAATTTTTTGCTAATTGTGCTGATAATGCTCTTTTTTATACCAACTTACCTGCTATTACCTGAGAAAATATTTACCACGAATTTACGATTGTTTATATCCGTAATCAACGTCGACGGTAGGAGAGAATATGACGTGGTAGATGAAAATTGTAACATAAAATTGAATCAAAGAAATATGAATGTGAAGGTAGATAAATAAATTACGTCATGAATCTTACGTTTTATTGAATACAATAATATGTTCATTCAGTCTTATAACGTACATGAAACTTTACATGAGTAAAACAGCGATTCATAAATTTTGAAGTGATATTAGGTTTTTTTTCACCCTTGAGAGTGAAATACATCAATTTTGTTCTGAAAAGACATCGAGAACTCCGAAATTTTCGTTAGTAGGGGTTAGGTACTTGTTTCCTGGAATCTGTAACAATAATGTATACCGCACACAATTAGGCAGTTAGCTATGGACTTCTCACTCAAAGTAGTTGAAGGTACCAATAAGTATGGATGTGTGAGTGTGTATAAACGATAAATAACAAGACGATTCTTACCTTGTAGTAAGATGGACAGGCAGTTGATTATTCGAAGCATCGTGGACCGACAAAATTCATACCAACGTGACTGATGAATTCGATTTATGAAAAGTAATTCTTTCCATTTATCGTTATTCCATGATACAAAAGCACGAATCACGAGAAAAACTCCGGTTTTACGCGTCATTCCTTTGTATATTCACCACGGCAAAAAATATGAATCCGACATTTTGCAAACTGCAGTGATCTTCTACCCGTGATAACAATTGGAAACTATTATCAATACGTCTTCCCATTGGCTAAAAATCACGCGTTGCTACCTTTCGCTCGCTCTAGACCGAAATATTGTCGGATCACATAGCGACGTCGTTATTCTGAAATGCAACGACCAAACTTCGCTATGCCCGATTGGAGAATTCCAATGTCGTTATCGACCTGTCGTTGCACGGGAGGGATACCGAATCCGACGCGATAACGTCAACCAAATAGCGACCTGCAGGAGGATATTGCTGGAATCAACCCTCCCTCGACTTAATCACTTTGAACGAAGAAAGGCCTTACAACCACTATAACTAAAGTACTAGTTATATTTTACTTCTTCACTTTCCAAAACAAACCCTATTTATAGACTGGGGACAAACTGCTATTTCCATCAAAATCAACAAAATACTTACATGCATGCTGAGAAATCCGATTTTCAGAACTTCGCCAACGTCTTGAACGCCTTCGTCCATATTCGCGTCACCGATGGAGTCTCCCAACAAAATAACGTTCGGTCGGTGAGACAATTCCTGAAACACGAGAAGCAAAGTATAAATTGCCTAAATACGTTGAGGTAATTTTGAATAACCGAGGAACCGGAATCGAGGAAGACAATTTTGTTTAATTCCCCTCAAAATTTGATGGTTTACGGTAAAAGATAGGTAGAATCCGAAAATCAAATTAAAAAGTTCATTCATGCTGCATGAATTAATCAGCGAATTTTCAAAGAAATCTTTCAGTTGAAGCTATGGTTAAGAAAAGAAACAATGGTGGTGGCAATCTCTTTTAGATAAGATTTTTTCATCGTTTTACTACCAACACAGTGTTCATTTTTTCTAAAAGGTAACTACGAAGTCAATATCTATCTTAATAAACTATAGAGAAGAGTATGTTATTTTACTTTCTATTATATAAATGGATTAGGACATAGGTGAATATAAGTGAATCAGGAGCTTACAGCAACTCATTTCCCAACACGAGCTAATGCAGCTCATATGGGAATATTAACTTTTCCTATTTTTGTTATGTACCTATTTAAAATGTTCTGTACCCAAATGGAAATAAATAAAATTAAAAAAAAAAAAAAATTATGTATGATTGAGCTAATAAGAGGTACCAGAGGAAAGACTGGCGGCCGACTTGAAGAAGAAGTTCAACAACAAGAAGATTGTAGCTCTTAAAGCAGATAAAGGCAATACAACAGTTATTCTTACTAAGCAAGATTACATTGACAAAACGCTTAAGTTCTTAAATGACAATAACTGCATAGCTCTCCAATCAGATCCAACGGCTAACTATCAGAAATTAATCCGTAGAGTAGTAAACAGCTCAAAAAATATTCTTAAACGTATGTACAAACCAAGCCTTGTAGAAATGAATCCTCATGCTCCTAGGTTATCATGTCTTCCAAAAATTCATAAAGTAGGGGCACCGATGAGACCAGTTGTGTCTTATATTGGTGCCCCCGCTTACAAATTAGCCAAAAAGTTAAATTCATTGTTTAGAAATAAAATCAATTTTCGGCCCCGTAATACTGTTCAAAATTCATACGATTTGGTTTCTAAAATTAGTGACATTCAAGCGCCTCCGAATGCCAAACTTGCTTCCTTTGATGTGGTTAGTCTGTTTACCAATATCGATGTAGCTAGCTGCAAAGATGTGGTTAATGGGCTTATCCATGGGTCGGGTCTCGATGTTTTTGAGAAGGATGAGCTGTGTAGTCTAATGTCTGTTTGTATGGATCAAAACTATTTTCTATTTGAAGGTAAATATTATACTCAGCCAGGGGTAGCCATGGGTTCACCGCTGTCTCCTTTGCTTGCGGATATTTATATGGATCATCTTGAAAAACGAATCTTTGAAAAGTGTAAATCAAACAACCTTTTATATTGGTATAGGTACGTTGATGATATAATAATTCTATGGACAGGAACTGAAAGGCAACTAAATTCTTTTCATGAAAAAATCAATACACTAGATCCTTTTGTTAAATTCACTCTTGAACTAGGTGGAAATAAGCTTAATTTTCTTGATCTGTCCATCTCATTGATTAACAGAAAACATGATTTCTCCATTTATAGAAAAGATACCTACAGTGATATCACTATTCATAGTACATCAAATCATCCCTTAGTTCATAAACATGCTGCTTTCCATAGTATGATCAATAGAGCTTTGTCAATACCAATGAGTGATCAAAATGTATCTAAAGAAAAAACAATTATCAAGAGTATAGCCGCAAGCAATGGATATGGAGGATGTCTCATTGATTCCATATGGAACAAGGTTCTTAGGAAAAAGTGTAGAGACGGGGTTTCTAATTTGGCTAGAGAAGTTGTATTAGAAGAGAAAAAGTGGATAAGTATACCTTATTATGGAAAGATTTCTGACAAAATTGGCAAAATGTTATCATCTAGAGGTTTCAAAGTAGGGTTTAAAAATAAAAATAATCTTAAAGCTTCGTTGGGTTCTGTTAAAGATAAAATTAGCGTTCAAGATAAAAGTGGGGTTTATAAGCTGAAATGTTCTTGTGGGCTTGAGTATTGTGGTCAAACTGGTAGGAAATTTAAGGAAAGAATAAAAGAGCATGAGAAGGATTTCAGGGATAGCAAAGGTGATTCTGCTTTTGCGAATCACCTGAGAGAATCCAATCATAACTTCAGTTTTGATCTAACAAACAGGCAGTACATAGAATTTCCTCATTTTTGCCCGAAGGGAGGTATGTTGGATGTGCTTGAAAAGTTCGAGATTCTTAAGAGTGATAGGTCTGGTAAATGTCTGAATGAGGTGGTCCCTCAACATGTTTCACCATTGATAGGTTCCTTCTTGCAATAGCTTGGTCTCCCCTTCACAATGTAACCCTCACCAATGTTTGAGCCCCCTTTCACTTTGTCTGCCTTGATTGGCATTTGATGATCCTCCCAGGTCCCTTCACTTCTCTGAGCCAATAGGATTCTCCTTTCACTTATCTGATTGGGTATGACTTTCACTTTCACGACCAATGGGATTCAAGCTCCCTTTCACTTGTACCTATATAAGCTATGCTCTTTGTGATGTACCTTCAGTTATTGTTTGTTACTGATGATGACCTAACCGTCGAAATCGATTTAACTTGTAACTCATTATTTTCGTGGAAATAGACAACATTCTACTCAACTCCGTTTTTATTAAGAAATTACATAAAAATCTATTTAGCGAGAAACAACCTAATCTTTGTTCTGGTGCAAAAATTATTTGCCTGCTGATTCGAAGAGGTCCCATTCGGTTCAACAAATATTATGCACTTTTCTGGGTACAAAAAAAGTTTGTTAATTTTTATTATTATTGACATTTTATGTTTTTACTATGGCACATAAATGAAAAATGGTCACGCGGGGAGCGTTACGAGGGGAGCGTTACGCGGAAATTTCTGATGATTTTCACGTACAACCAATCGTTCCTAGGGAAACTAACTTCCTCATTTTCCACTCCACAAAAATCGTTCACCACTCATTGGAAAGCTCTCAATTTATTAAACATAAGACATAAAATGTCTCTCGTGGTTGCGTACTTGTACGAAAGCTGTATCCACCGTTTGTGTTTTTCAAAGGGGAAACTCGTGTGCATTTATTATTATTTAATAATATACGCAGGTTTTCATTATATATATAAATATAAAGGTAAGTAAAGTAAACAACCATTTCAGGTTAGATTTTCGTCTGACTCCCATTCCTGGCGTCGCGGAGGTCATCAGCTGTCTTCCTCAGAATTTGTTCTTATAATTTTGATCAAGGCTTCCCTTTGCCTCACCGCCCTCCCGTGGTGGGACGAGGGGGGAGGGGAGGAGGGTTGAGAGCCCCAGACGCCGAAGAACGCACGCTGCTGGCGATGAGCCTTGAACCCACGACCCCCGCGGAAGTCGGTCCAAAGTCCACCGCCAAACAACGACGCTTCAACGGCCGTAGCCACACCGGACCTTATATATGTATATAAGGTATATAATACACTCCTGCTCAAAATTAGAACACCACTATCCATTTTTTCGTTTGTCTCTTTCTTTCTTCCCTTATAAATTTTGAATCCTGAACTGGCCACCTAGGAGCCCAGACATGAATCCGACAGAGCATTTTTGTGACATACTGAAAAGAATAATTCGAGCCAGAGATCCACCATCAGACAATCTTCAGCAGCTGGAAACATCAGCGAAAGAGGAGTGGGATATCCTCCTGAGGGAGGATATCCCAAACTTGATTAGAGGCATGGGTCAAAGGCTCCAAGCCCTCATCCGTGTTAGAAAAGGTAATACCAACTATTGAAAAGCTAAAGTGGCATAATTCAAACCGTTTTAGCGAATTTTCAAAGAAAATGAAGCTATTGCAATGGCCTCAAAATTTTTAGAATCGACTTTTTCGAAAAATTTTCACACTGAAATCCGTTTTGGAACATTCTGAAACGATCCCTGAAGTTTTTCCAAAAATCATATGTATATATATATATATGTGTCATTCCGGACGATAACTTGAGTAATTGTTTAAAAATTTTCTTTTAGTTTTTGCCAAAATGTTTGTAACAATAAACCATAGGTCAAGTTCGTTAACCAGCAATTTTGGACAATCCAAAGTGGTCCAAAATTCAAAAAAACTCCAAAAAAATGGGTTTTTCCCGTTTTTTGTGGTTTTTACATTGAAAATCATGGTAATTTATGGTATATTCGGATTCAGCACAAAATTTCTGATATGAATGCTTTTTTCAAAAATGAAAATTGTCCAAAATTAAGAAAAGTTTGTAGCTATATATATATATAATGAATACGTGCGTATATTTGTTGTACCCAGAAATGAAGTAGCCGTGTGGGTACTCTATGAGTTCGTAGAGACGAGTAGAACATGAATATGGACTCCTAAGACCTTCAAAGCATACCCAGCAATAATTTGCAGCGTGTTATTAGCGAATTTTCAAAGAAAATGAAGCTATTGCAATGGCCTCAAAATTTTTAGAATCGACTTTTTCGAAAAATTTTCACACTGAAATCCGTTTTGGAACATTCTGAAACGATCCCTGAAGTTTTTCCAAAAATCATATGTATATATATATATATGTGTCATTCCGGACGATAACTTGAGTAATTGTTTAAAAATTTTCTTTTAGTTTTTGCCAAAATGTTTGTAACAATAAACCATAGGTCAAGTTCGTTAACCAGCAATTTTGGACAATCCAAAGTGGTCCAAAATTCAAAAAAACTCCAAAAAAATGGGTTTTTCCCGTTTTTTGTGGTTTTTACATTGAAAATCATGGTAATTTATGGTATATTCGGATTCAGCACAAAATTTCTGATATGAATGCTTTTTTCAAAAATGAAAATTGTCCAAAATTAAGAAAAGTTTGTAGCTATATATATATATAATGAATACGTGCGTATATTTGTTGTACCCAGAAATGAAGTAGCCGTGTGGGTACTCTATGAGTTCGTAGAGACGAGTAGAACATGAATATGGACTCCTAAGACCTTCAAAGCATACCCAGCAATAATTTGCAGCGTGTTATTAGCGAATTTTCAAAGAAAATGAAGCTATTGCAATGGCCTCAAAATTTTTAGAATCGACTTTTTCGAAAAATTTTCACACTGAAATCCGTTTTGGAACATTCTGAAACGATCCCTGAAGTTTTTCCAAAAATCATATGTATATATATATATATGTGTCATTCCGGACGATAACTTGAGTAATTGTTTAAAAATTTTCTTTTAGTTTTTGCCAAAATGTTTGTAACAATAAACCATAGGTCAAGTTCGTTAACCAGCAATTTTGGACAATCCAAAGTGGTCCAAAATTCAAAAAAACTCCAAAAAAATGGGTTTTTTCCCGTTTTTTGTGGTTTTTACATTGAAAATCATGGTAATTTATGGTATATTCGGATTCAGCACAAAATTTCTGATATGAATGCTTTTTTCAAAAATGAAAATTGTCCAAAATTAAGAAAAGTTTGTAGCTATATATATATATAATGAATACGTGCGTATATTTGTTGTACCCAGAAATGAAGTAGCCGTGTGGGTACTCTATGAGTTCGTAGAGACGAGTAGAACATGAATATGGACTCCTAAGACCTTCAAAGCATACCCAGCAATAATTTGCAGCGTGTTATTAGCGAATTTTCAAAGAAAATGAAGCTATTGCAATGGCCTCAAAATTTTTAGAATCGACTTTTTCGAAAAATTTTCACACTGAAATCCGTTTTGGAACATTCTGAAACGATCCCTGAAGTTTTTCCAAAAATCATATGTATATATATATGTGTCATTCCGGACGATAACTTGAGTAATTGTTTAAAAATTTTCTTTTAGTTTTTGCCAAAATGTTTGTAACAATAAACCATAGGTCAAGTTCGTTAACCAGCAATTTTGGACAATCCAAAGTGGTCCAAAATTCAAAAAAACTCCAAAAAAATGGGTTTTTCCCGTTTTTTGTGGTTTTTACATTGAAAATCATGGTAATTTATGGTATATTCGGATTCAGCACAAAATTTCTGATATGAATGCTTTTTTCAAAAATGAAAATTGTCCAAAATTAAGAAAAGTTTGTAGCTATATATATATATAATGAATACGTGCGTATATTTGTTGTACCCAGAAATGAAGTAGCCGTGTGGGTACTCTATGAGTTCGTAGAGACGAGTAGAACATGAATATGGACTCCTAAGACCTTCAAAGCATACCCAGCAATAATTTGCAGCGTGTTATTAGCGAATTTTCAAAGAAAATGAAGCTATTGCAATGGCCTCAAAATTTTTAGAATCGACTTTTTCGAAAAATTTTCACACTGAAATCCGTTTTGGAACATTCTGAAACGATCCCTGAAGTTTTTCCAAAAATCATATGTATATATATATATATGTGTCATTCCGGACGATAACTTGAGTAATTGTTTAAAAATTTTCTTTTAGTTTTTGCCAAAATGTTTGTAACAATAAACCATAGGTCAAGTTCGTTAACCAGCAATTTTGGACAATCCAAAGTGGTCCAAAATTCAAAAAAACTCCAAAAAAATGGGTTTTTCCCGTTTTTTGTGGTTTTTACATTGAAAATCATGGTAATTTATGGTATATTCGGATTCAGCACAAAATTTCTGATATGAATGCTTTTTTCAAAAATGAAAATTGTCCAAAATTAAGAAAAGTTTGTAGCTATATATATATATAATGAATACGTGCGTATATTTGTTGTACCCAGAAATGAAGTAGCCGTGTGGGTACTCTATGAGTTCGTAGAGACGAGTAGAACATGAATATGGACTCCTAAGACCTTCAAAGCATACCCAGCAATAATTTGCAGCGTGTTATTAGCGAATTTTCAAAGAAAATGAAGCTATTGCAATGGCCTCAAAATTTTTAGAATCGACTTTTTCGAAAAATTTTCACACTGAAATCCGTTTTGGAACATTCTGAAACGATCCCTGAAGTTTTTCCAAAAATCATATGTATATATATATGTGTCATTCCGGACGATAACTTGAGTAATTGTTTAAAAATTTTCTTTTAGTTTTTGCCAAAATGTTTGTAACAATAAACCATAGGTCAAGTTCGTTAACCAGCAATTTTGGACAATCCAAAGTGGTCCAAAATTCAAAAAAACTCCAAAAAAATGGGTTTTTCCCGTTTTTTGTGGTTTTTACATTGAAAATCATGGTAATTTATGGTATATTCGGATTCAGCACAAAATTTCTGATATGAATGCTTTTTTCAAAAATGAAAATTGTCCAAAATTAAGAAAAGTTTGTAGCTATATATATATATAATGAATACGTGCGTATATTTGTTGTACCCAGAAATGAAGTAGCCGTGTGGGTACTCTATGAGTTCGTAGAGACGAGTAGAACATGAATATGGACTCCTAAGACCTTCAAAGCATACCCAGCAATAATTTGCAGCGTGTTATTAGCGAATTTTCAAAGAAAATGAAGCTATTGCAATGGCCTCAAAATTTTTAGAATCGACTTTTTCGAAAAATTTTCACACTGAAATCCGTTTTGGAACATTCTGAAACGATCCCTGAAGTTTTTCCAAAAATCATATGTATATATATATATATGTGTCATTCCGGACGATAACTTGAGTAATTGTTTAAAAATTTTCTTTTAGTTTTTGCCAAAATGTTTGTAACAATAAACCATAGGTCAAGTTCGTTAACCAGCAATTTTGGACAATCCAAAGTGGTCCAAAATTCAAAAAAACTCCAAAAAAATGGGTTTTTCCCGTTTTTTGTGGTTTTTACATTGAAAATCATGGTAATTTATGGTATATTCGGATTCAGCACAAAATTTCTGATATGAATGCTTTTTTCAAAAATGAAAATTGTCCAAAATTAAGAAAAGTTTGTAGCTATATATATATATAATGAATACGTGCGTATATTTGTTGTACCCAGAAATGAAGTAGCCGTGTGGGTACTCTATGAGTTCGTAGAGACGAGTAGAACATGAATATGGACTCCTAAGACCTTCAAAGCATACCCAGCAATAATTTGCAGCGTGTTATTAGCGAATTTTCAAAGAAAATGAAGCTATTGCAATGGCCTCAAAATTTTTAGAATCGACTTTTTCGAAAAATTTTCACACTGAAATCCGTTTTGGAACATTCTGAAACGATCCCTGAAGTTTTTCCAAAAATCATATGTATATATATATGTGTCATTCCGGACGATAACTTGAGTAATTGTTTAAAAATTTTCTTTTAGTTTTTGCCAAAATGTTTGTAACAATAAACCATAGGTCAAGTTCGTTAACCAGCAATTTTGGACAATCCAAAGTGGTCCAAAATTCAAAAAAACTCCAAAAAAATGGGTTTTTCCCGTTTTTTGTGGTTTTTACATTGAAAATCATGGTAATTTATGGTATATTCGGATTCAGCACAAAATTTCTGATATGAATGCTTTTTTCAAAAATGAAAATTGTCCAAAATTAAGAAAAGTTTGTAGCTATATATATATATAATGAATACGTGCGTATATTTGTTGTACCCAGAAATGAAGTAGCCGTGTGGGTACTCTATGAGTTCGTAGAGACGAGTAGAACATGAATATGGACTCCTAAGACCTTCAAAGCATACCCAGCAATAATTTGCAGCGTGTTATTAGCGAATTTTCAAAGAAAATGAAGCTATTGCAATGGCCTCAAAATTTTTAGAATCGACTTTTTCGAAAAATTTTCACACTGAAATCCGTTTTGGAACATTCTGAAACGATCCCTGAAGTTTTTCCAAAAATCATATGTATATATATATATATGTGTCATTCCGGACGATAACTTGAGTAATTGTTTAAAAATTTTCTTTTAGTTTTTGCCAAAATGTTTGTAACAATAAACCATAGGTCAAGTTCGTTAACCAGCAATTTTGGACAATCCAAAGTGGTCCAAAATTCAAAAAAACTCCAAAAAAATGGGTTTTTCCCGTTTTTTGTGGTTTTTACATTGAAAATCATGGTAATTTATGGTATATTCGGATTCAGCACAAAATTTCTGATATGAATGCTTTTTTCAAAAATGAAAATTGTCCAAAATTAAGAAAAGTTTGTAGCTATATATATATATAATGAATACGTGCGTATATTTGTTGTACCCAGAAATGAAGTAGCCGTGTGGGTACTCTATGAGTTCGTAGAGACGAGTAGAACATGAATATGGACTCCTAAGACCTTCAAAGCATACCCAGCAATAATTTGCAGCGTGTTATTAGCGAATTTTCAAAGAAAATGAAGCTATTGCAATGGCCTCAAAATTTTTAGAATCGACTTTTTCGAAAAATTTTCACACTGAAATCCGTTTTGGAACATTCTGAAACGATCCCTGAAGTTTTTCCAAAAATCATATGTATATATATATATATGTGTCATTCCGGACGATAACTTGAGTAATTGTTTAAAAATTTTCTTTTAGTTTTTGCCAAAATGTTTGTAACAATAAACCATAGGTCAAGTTCGTTAACCAGCAATTTTGGACAATCCAAAGTGGTCCAAAATTCAAAAAAACTCCAAAAAAATGGGTTTTTCCCGTTTTTTGTGGTTTTTACATTGAAAATCATGGTAATTTATGGTATATTCGGATTCAGCACAAAATTTCTGATATGAATGCTTTTTTCAAAAATGAAAATTGTCCAAAATTAAGAAAAGTTTGTAGCTATATATATATATAATGAATACGTGCGTATATTTGTTGTACCCAGAAATGAAGTAGCCGTGTGGGTACTCTATGAGTTCGTAGAGACGAGTAGAACATGAATATGGACTCCTAAGACCTTCAAAGCATACCCAGCAATAATTTGCAGCGTGTTATTAGCGAATTTTCAAAGAAAATGAAGCTATTGCAATGGCCTCAAAATTTTTAGAATCGACTTTTTCGAAAAATTTTCACACTGAAATCCGTTTTGGAACATTCTGAAACGATCCCTGAAGTTTTTCCAAAAATCATATGTATATATATATATGTGTCATTCCGGACGATAACTTGAGTAATTGTTTAAAAATTTTCTTTTAGTTTTTGCCAAAATGTTTGTAACAATAAACCATAGGTCAAGTTCGTTAACCAGCAATTTTGGACAATCCAAAGTGGTCCAAAATTCAAAAAAACTCCAAAAAAATGGGTTTTTCCCGTTTTTTGTGGTTTTTACATTGAAAATCATGGTAATTTATGGTATATTCGGATTCAGCACAAAATTTCTGATATGAATGCTTTTTTCAAAAATGAAAATTGTCCAAAATTAAGAAAAGTTTGTAGCTATATATATATATAATGAATACGTGCTGAATATTTGAACGAGGACTGAATGAGTCCTCGTTCAAATATTCAATCGACAACTGCCACCGATAAAAACGTTTAAAACCGAGTGTATTACTGAAAATCGCACGATTTTTTCGTACATATCGCGAATATATTTAAATGTTATTAAATTAATTACTTAGATGCAGCAGCTAACGCACCAAGGAGAAAAATATGTGATAAACAAGGTGACTTGTTGTGTGAGGTTGGGAACAAGTGATCATGAACGCGATCTGTCGCATTCATCTTTAACTAAGTCCAGGAGCTTCCCAAATCAGAACGCTTCTCGGGCTCCCAGATTCAGCTTTCAGCCCAGTGATCTCACGTCTTCCAGGACGTCGATTATTGGTGTAAAAGTATGTAAAAAAAACATATATACATATATATAAACCAAGAATCGAAAAAAAACTTTCTACAACAAATTGCAACACCATTGGTCCTTTTCTTAACCACACCTTAAACTGAATGATTTCTTTGAAAATTCGCTCATTAATTCATGCTGCATGAATGGACTTTTTTTTTCACGTTTTCAATTTTTATAATTTTGCCACAAGGAGTAGGTACATGTTTCTTTAAATTATGAAAAACTTTTTTTTTCTCGAATTTGTGCCTTGTTTGGTTATCTTTTTCATTCTGTGTTTGCAAACAATGTGCGCAAATGGATGAAAACTTGATAAGGGAAAAAATAAGGGGACAGACGAAGAAATAAATGGTGGTGCTTTAATTTTGAGCAGGAGTATATAATATAAACCCTTATATAAGGGTATGTATGTATTAGCTCTGCAAAGTGCGTTGCTGAATTTAAAAAAATAATAATCCACTGTGTAATAATTTGCAGTTATAAGTGACAATACCTGATCAGTGATAAATTACAAAATCTCATTAAATAGCCCGTCTTATTTGACAAATCATTCAGAGCAAAGTAAATATCATCGAAGTACCTTGAAATAATCGGAGTTTTCAATAGCGTGTTGATTTTTGTTGTAGATGTGTAGAATAGTGCCGTTGTTGAAACCAGTTATTGTCCCGTTTTCGACTTCGAAAAAATTCGAGATGACGTGAACGTTGTCGTAGAGGATTTCGTAGTGTTTCAGGATCGAAGAGACGACGGCGCCGAGGCCTGCGGAGAAGACGAGTGTCGGAACGTGAGAGTCGCGGAGTTTGCGGAAGGCGTCGTTGCTGCCACTCCTGAGGAAAATAGGAATCATGGAATTAGATGATTCATCGCATTGGTGGCTGGAGCAACGTTCGATGATACTTTTTAGGCAATAGAGAGTTACACCAAGATACGTAAAAAACGCGAGACTCACGTCGAAAATGGGAGCCTCGCGGAACACGGTTGTCTCAGCTCTCTCGCAGATGACGCGAGAGTACCGTAAATCCCGTGGGTTCACATGACAAGTGATCAGGGTAAGAAGCCTGACACCGTTGCCGTCAAGACCGACCAGTCTAGAATTACCCTGGATTTCCAAGTTGTCAATGGCAGCTTGGACATGGAGCAGACTTGGCGGGCTAAGGCCCACTTTCACCAAAAGTTGTTCTAAACTTGCTTAGCTAAACGCGTTTATTATGGAGTCAATCGAGTGATCTACGAAATTATTACGTTTCGTCCATATGTTTCTAAATTTATTTTTCTAATCAAATGTTCTGAATAAATAATTATTGTATGAAAAGTCGAATCGGTGGATGTCTCTATATTTTCTAACTATTTTTCTCTGTCTATTTATCTAATTTACTATATTTGTGGTCCTTTCGAACCGTGACCAACGGCAATGGAGGGTATGAGACTGCGGAACCGAAAAATTGTATCTCGTTGGGTGGAAGAAATAGGCCTGAATTCCGAGCGGCCGCGTACTACTGAATTTTCAATGTCATCACGAAGCAGATCTTCAATATCATCACGTTCAAGCGCTCGTAGTCGGATGTGGGATGAGAAGATGGAGCAAGTTCTGGCAGCCGTGGCAGTGCTAGCGGAGAAAATGGAAAGGCTGGAAAGTACCCACAGTTGCAGTTCCAAATCTTCGCATGTGTCGGCTGTGACTGTCAGGGAACCCTCTGGAGCACCGTCGGGAACGCTGAAGGCGCAGAACAGTCCTGTCCAGGTACTTCCAGTTCATCCGCCAGAGGTAAGCGATTGTACGACGCAAGCCCAGTGCCCCAGAGTAAGTGATAGTCCGTTGACTATGATTGAAAATGTACACATGGGGAATTTCTTGGAAAGGCAGTCGAAAGGGAATGATTTGCCCAACTTTAGCGGGAACCCTCGAGATTGGGCGAACTTTATAAGTCATTTTAGGAGAACGACGGAGAACTGCGGTTTTACTTCCGATGAAAATTTGAATAGGCTTCAGAAATGCTTGAGTGGGGAGGCTAAGGAGGCAGTTTTTGGTCTTTTAGCGCTCCCAGAGAGTGTGCCAAAGATCATAGACATTTTAGAGCGCCGCTTTGGGCGTCCAGATTTGGTATTGAGCACACCAAATAGTTGCAAAGCGTTCAAACCTTTCGTTGCCAACAGGTTACTGAAGATCCGAGAAAAGTCAGCCTTGGGAGAATGGAATTGGGTACCTTCCGAAGAGAATCCTGCAGACCACGCTACAAGATGGAAAGGTGGACCTTCCAGCGAATCTTCGTGGTTCAAGGGACCTGAATTCTTACAGAAGAAAGGAAACCATTGGCCAGACTCCCAACAGCCATCTAAGTAAGAATGTTCTAGAACTCAAACAATGTAGTAAGTTCGTTGGAATGATTCAGGTAAAAGCTGTTGCTGTACTACCTGATATCAACCGAATTTCGAAATGGAAGACCCTAGTTAGGACAACTGCTTGGGTATTGAGGTTTATTCACAATGCTAAGAAAGTCACTCCACGGAGTGGAGAACTGAAACCGTTGGAAATCGACGCAGCCCAGCAGTTATGGTGTCGCAAAGTACAGGATTGTTTTGTTGAAGAGCTACGTGTTTTGAGAAAAGGAAAGTCAGTAGACAAAAGGAGCCTTCTGGCTAGACTATCCCCATTCTACAACCGTAGGAACAATCTACTTTGCGTGAAAGGACGAACTGCTCAGGCAGTTGAGATCGACGAGAGTAGTAAGTACCCTGTTGTGCTGAGTCAAACTCACCGATTCACCACACTCCTTATCGCCCATATGCACGAATCAATGGCGCATCAAGGGCAAGAGACAGTTTTGAGTGAACAACGGCAGAAATTCTGGGTTCTGCATAGTAGAAGCGCCGTTCGTAAGGTGGTGAACAACTGTACAGTGTGTAAAGCTCAAAGGGGCAAACCAGCTCAAGTCGAAATGAGCGAACTGCCACCAGAACGTCTAATACATCATGTTAGACCTTTCACTAACGTTGGGCTTCATTATTTTAGACCTATGTGGGTGAAAGTGGGCAGGCGACAAGAGAAAAGGTACGGATGTTTATTCACCTGCTTGTCAGTGAGAGCTATTCTCCTTGAGGTGGCTCACGATTTATCATCCAGTGGAACTATCATGGCCATTAGAAGATTTGCGGCGCGGAGGGGACATCCTACGTTGATAAGATCAGACAATGGAACGAATCTGAGAGGCGCTTCCAAGGCACTGGAGGCATGTTTGGCGGAGTGGGACCAACGAGCACTTGCCGGCCCTTTGGCCATTCGGGGTACAGAATGGGTGTTCAATCCTCCTGGCGCTCCTCACATGGGTGGAAGCTGGGAAAGGCTAATACGCAACGTTAAGAGAGCATTGGAGGTAGAGTTGAAAAGCAGAACTCCAACGGACGAAGTTCTTCTGACAGCGATGGCAGAGGTAGAGGGAATCGTCAACAGTAGACCGCTGACCTACACATCTCCAGATCCTAAGGACGAGGATCCACTTACTCCAAACTGTTTTTTGATTGGCACACCCACATTACAGCCAGTCGTACCAGCAATCCCGGAAAACATTTGTCTGAAGAAAGGATGGAGAATATCCCAACTGATGGCCGATCATTTCTGGAGACGATGGGTCGTCGAATATCTTCCCCAGCTACTTTTGAGGAACCACTGGCGGACGAATGGAACGATCAATGTCGGGGATGTGGTGCTGATCGTGGACCCAAATGAACAACGAACCGCATGGCGCAAAGGAGTCATCGAGGAGACTTACCCAGGCCGGGACGGGCAGGTACGAGTTGTAGACGTACGGACGACGGATGGAGTCTTGCGGAGACCGGTAGTCAAACTCGTTCCTCTGTTGACCAATTCGAACCAAGAAGAGGACCCAGGAACACCGTTGCCTGGTGGGGCGGAGGATATTATGGAGTCAATCGAGTGATCTACGAAATTATTACGTTTCGTCCATATGTTTCTAAATTTATTTTTCTAATCAAATGTTCTGAATAAATAATTATTGTATGAAAAGTCGAATCGGTGGATGTCTCTATATTTTCTAACTATTTTTCTCTGTCTATTTATCTAATTTACTATAGCGTTAATAGTTAATCTGAAGGAATAAACCCGGCAAGATGGCAAGCGTCTTTCACCAACCCAAATCATCGTTAAACGTTGTTTAAGACAATCGAGTTTGTCTAAACTTGAAATGTTGAGCGAAACGAATGAAAGTTGGACATTATGACGTATTTGGGCAATAGAAACGTTGAACAACAACCACTACCGCACTTGCATCAGCAGATTACCGCCTTGTGAATCTTTATCAGTGTCAGTTTTTCGAATTCCTTGTTTTTATTATTTGCTGATTCCTGCGGTTTGTTTCGAGTTTTCCGGTTCCCTTCGTTTTATTTTGCTGAATATTTTCATCACCTACCTAATGAGTTATTACACATCATCACTTTGAGCCACAACGAGCGCAATAACTCCAGTATTTCTCCAGACTCAAGTACCTTCCTTGATGAATCCTAGTGAAACACAGCGACTACCGCCTTGTTCTGAACGGTAGGAATACCTCGATAATTTGAATGATTACCGATGGATGTAAACTCGAAGATGAGGGCCCCCGATTTCACCTCAATAGAAATTTGTTTGGTCGAACTGGTCTTTTATGATGGTCAATTTGTATAATTGGTCCGAATAGAAACAACCAAGGAATGTAGGTTGCACTATTATGTTATTGAAAAAACCATTATTCATTTTAAATTAACGTGTTGAACTTATTTGTATGACGGGAACTCGAGGCGAGTGTCAATCCAGTCGAGCACTTGGACGACTCGGGGCTTGGAAAGGCGGAAATTCAGTAACGTACATAATCTCAGAATGTGGAATCCGATCCAGGATTCGACTCGGACGTCGTCGTCATCGTCAGACGAGTCAAAAATAATTCGAAATGCATAAATAATTACAAATTTCATTTCGAAAACAATCACATATCAATGAGCGGCCATATTGAATTGGTAGTTAAACGAGGTTTCCTAGTTTATTCGGCCGATTTTCGACCGTTTAAACTCGAACCCCCCAAAATGGTGATTAAACTCGTAAATCGCTCTGGTGAAAGACGATTTTTACTGAACGTCGTTTATCTCTCGCCTCGTTTGGTTTAAACTCGATTTGAATGTTTGGTGAAAATGGGCCTAAGATAAGAAAGTATAATACAAATGATGTACGGCAAGCAGTGTTGGAGCTGAAAGGAGTGGAACCCAACATCAGGGAGATGGCTGCAACATTGTCATGGCGCGGGAAAAGTGCCACGGAGTTGCGCGAGTTGGGCATCTCAGTAGGTGTACTCCATGGTATCACCACCCGTGTCGTGCTAGGCTCATATCCCAATTATATTTTATTTATGGCGTGCCCCCTCCGTCACAAAAGACAATTCGTCTTTGAGGGGAGTTAGTAGAAGAAATGGGGTTCATAGGGGCCTAAGCGTGGAAGCCTAGTGCTTTTCTGAGCGACCTGTGTGTAGTCAAACAAGCCTATTCCCCTGGTGAGGGTCTTTAGGTTTTTGACTATTTGGTCGTATTGGAGTTCTCTCATTGGGTTTTGAGCCCCGAAGTGGTGGAGTGAGACGTGCAAGTGCTGGGCACTCGAAGCTTTTTCTTCAGCTTTCTCACATAGTCTCCACAGGGTGGATGCTTGTGTGGCCCCAATGCGGTTCAGATGGGAGCGCAGGGGAGCAAACGCTGTTATTTGTTTGAGTTACCAGCGATTGGGTTTCCAGTGTGGCCACCATGCGATTGCTGTGGACATGTCCTTCAAGAAGTGTCCATCGATTCATGGTTTATGTGATTTAAGCCATGTCTGAAGGTGCTTTCGAACGTCGGTTAGGCAACTCACTTTCACAAGAAATATTTGCCTGAAGTCAACGACTCTCCCATAAAATTCCACAGCATTCCCAACTAAACACTCATTATTCAACATTTTCATTTTTCAAGCACAGACCTCAACACCACCGATAATCTCTAAATTATTCCGAAATTACAAATTGTATACCTACTATAGATATGGAGTCTTGAGAGGTAGAAACTGCTTACCTAAGCTGAACATCTGCCTTGTTCACCGCAACTTCAATATCATCCTCGCTGTACGGCAGCCCTGTGAACAACTTCTCATTCAATTTCCACCATTCGACCATGTAAGGAATCTTCTCCTCAACGCTCATTTTCGGATCTTCTTCGTAAACCCGGAATCTGTTGTAGACAGCGTTAGCATCGTCGATAAACGACTTAGGTAGCGAAGGAGCCAGTTCAAAAACAGCTGAAAACATCACAATATTCAGACAATTTTCAAAACATATCAACTTCCAAAACAATACAGAAATTGGGAGGCATATCAAACAATGTATCCTTAGAAGTTTGAATAAAGGGGCCCATTCACGTGTACGCCTGGAGTCGCCGCCGCGGGCCTAGCCGCCGTCAAAGGGGAAAACTACCCGTGAATGGTTAACAAAATCTTGAGGTCTGGAGGGCGTCCGCCGCTCGGCAGGTAATCGAACATGCTCGAAAATTGCGGCCAGTTAATCCTCGGCGGCCCTGTGAATGGTTGAAGTGAGGCCGACGCCGGGTCGCACTCCCACCAGTACAGCATGTAGCCCTACCGTTTTCCTCACTTCTAGTCATCTGAGCAAGCAGTGGTTGGAAGCAGACCCGCCAATCGGCGGAGTCAGGAGGTTTTGGCAGCAAGGTGAATGGACTACTGCGGTGGCTTCGGGGAGTACCTGTAGGGACGCGGCGGCGACTCCAGGAATACACGTGAATGGGGCCCTTAAAGAAAACTTCGTAATAACTAAGTAAATTGACTCCTCCTCGGTAAATTGACCAGACGAGAAATATGAAAGTGCATTAAAAAACGTCTGCCAAGTGGGTGTGGCACATAGCTTCCTCGTATCCATAACCCGATTGTATAGATGATCAGATGCATAGTAGTTAATCTCATAACATCAATCTCTAAGTACCTTTCACTACCCTCATAGGGGACCATCTACACGCTAATCTGGACAATCCTAGAAAATGTCATCAAATTCGGATGAAAAATTAAGTGAGTAGGTGTATGTGATTGGAACAAAAAAATACATAGCCTCGGCTGGGTTTCGAACCCGCGACCTTAGGAGCTCAAATCAAGACTTTATCCTCTGAGCTACCGATAACCTGCAATTAATGAGATTCTCACAGGAGACCATTCCTCTATGAATGAATCCTTCTATGAAAAACAAATCTCTGTGATTTTCATAGGGGACCATCTAAACACTACTCTGTAACATCCCTGAAAATTTCATTGAAATCGGATTGAAAATGTGGAAGTTATGGCCGTTACAAGGAATTCACGTTTGCGCATGCGCAGTCGCTTCTATCAGTCCGGGGACAATGATTTTCATAGGGGACCATCTACAACCTAATCCATATAATCTCTGAAAATTTCATCGAAATCGAGTGGAAAATGTGGAAATTATGGCCGTTACAAGGAAATTCACGTTTGCGCATGTGCAGTAGCTACTATCAGTCCGAAGGTGGCGATTTACATAGGGAACCATCTAAATACTAATCTGTAACATCCCTGAAAATTTCATTGAAATCGGATGGAAAATGTAGAAGTTATGGCCGTTACAAGGAATTCACGTTTGCGCATGCGCAGTCGCTTCTATCAGTCCGGGGATGATGATTTTCATAGGGGACCGTCTACACACCAACCCGCACAATCCCTGAAAATTTCATAGAAATCGGACAATAACTTCGTATAGTTATGCGCGTTACAAGGAAATTATGACAGACACACAGACAGACAGACACGGAACCAAAATTGTTCAGAAAGGTCTAAAACGCAAAACGCGAGTGGAAATTTTGATTTTGGAGAATTTTTTTTTCGTCCTTGAAAAGTGAAAACAAAGCTTCCGCTACCTTGGTAGACTCGGAAGCAAAATAGTGCATATGAAATAACTTCGATAACAATGAATTTTTAACAAAGAGAGACTCTCTGGGAAGGCTGGGAGCGATACTAGCGCTCCCAAAGGGAAAATGAATAGCTCTGGCGCGAAATTACCAATGCAAACAGCAGTTATAGGGCCACGTGCTCAACTGCAAGAAGGGAGGCCTCGTAAAAAGGGGTCATGATGAAGTTAGGGACGAGTGTGCCAAACTAGCAGGTCTTGCTTGGGGTGGTGCTACATTGGAACCAGTGCTGCAAGAATCCAACGAGAGAAGCCCGATGTTAGTGGCCGATATCAAAGTCCAAGGAGTTTGGGAAAGTGCGAAGCCGGCGTTTTTCGACACACGCATTATTAATGCTGACGCTACCTCATACCTTTCCCAAACGTGGGACTCCACAGCACAGACAGCCGCCGGACAAAAACACGCCAAGTATGACAGAGCAGCTGAACATCTTCGAGGATCGTTTAAACCTCTGTCTGTTCCTGTGACGGCGCCCTTCATCGTGAATATGAAGTGTTCTTGAAGAGGCTGGCTTCCAAACTGGCAGAAAAATGGAGCAGGCCCTACTCTCACGTGTTAGGGTGGGTGAAGGTCCGGACCCAGGTGTCGATAATCAGAGCCGTGTCCCATCGACTGGGGGCACGAGGAAGACTATCTGATCCCTTGGTCTGGAGGACGGTGCAGCAGTACTCCAGATAGAAGAGTGAAACAACGATCGAAATTCTGTCTCAATCCACAAATGGGGTTTTCCGACGGCATGAAAAGCGCGTCACAAACTTGATAAAAATAAATTTGGTAGTTGTAGGGATATTAAGGGTATTCATAGTTTGGGAGATTCGACGTCGAATCTTCGAATTTGGAGATCCGACGAGAGTCAATGCGCATGCGCTCCGGCTCATTCGACGATTCGATTTACCACAGGCTAAAGGAGTGGTAAACCGAGATTCGACGTCGAATCACAAATGTGAGCCTAGCGCTAGTGGCAGTTGTGCGAAGCAACTACCATAACATCAACAAACAGATCTTCTCGTCCTTTCTTTCTGAGTTTTTCTTTTAGCAACACCTTTTTCTTGTTTTTTATTCCGTTTTTCGTTTATTTGGTTTATATTCTGTTCAAAGTGGTTTTTTTCTCGATTAAATGAGTGGAGCTGAGCCACCCAAGCGGCTAAGGAAAAACGCGACCATCTGATGGTCTGCGGGAGAAGTGGAAATGTTACTGTCTAGCATTAAAGCGAGCATAGCACATTCTCCTTTCTAGCATGGAACATGTGTCAGCCATGAGCTAAGTACCAAAATGCGTTCGAAATTGTGTGACAGAAGTAGCAAGGGTTTTCCTTTGAGACAAGACTCCTCAACGGTAGGTACCTTGTGACGGTAAACGGGGATGAACCCAAAAAAAAAGAAAATCAAATTTTGAAATCACAAGATTCAGAAATTTATTTTGAATAAAATAAAATAAACCTTTACTCGAAAGGAAATTCTAGTCCTTTTAGAACTACTCAGGGCAGGTATCACAGATCAGTCACAGTTTACCCCCCGGTAAAGCAGATTTATCTGACGGCCATCGGGTAACTCAATCGTACGCGTTTATCAGTCCCCAGATAGCCGTTATCCGTAGTTTAAAGTTAACTGGTCGTCCGAGGACCGGATAAAAAGTTACTGGGGGGTAACTCGATTTATGCAAGGCTTTTTAACCTCAAAGAGTCACTTCTCGTGTTTTTGTTTCCCAGAACGTTCGTTTTTGCAAATTGCGTTGTTGATTGTTAGTGAATTATGCTACAATCGAAAATGGATGTGTGGGGCTCTTTTTCAGACAGCAGCGACGAAGATGTGTGTTTATCGTCGAATTCCTGCAGTGGGGAAGAAGGGGGAAGGAAGAAAGGCGGCAACATAGATCGCGAATTGACCATTTGGAGAAGTGGGACGATTGCGATTTTTTAATGAGATTTTGATTGGATAAAAGAATAAAAAACCATGTTGGTGTCTGTCGGCGACTTTTGTGGCATCAGTGAAAGCTCTGCCTGTAAAATTGTCAAGCAGGTGTCCCTGGGAACTGCCAGGCTATCCGCCCAATTTATCAGAATACCAGCAACCGAGGAAGTGTTAGGTATTTCAATCTCGGATGGAATTTTATTTAAAAAACAAAAAAAAAAAACAGGTTTCCTGGAGCTATGGACTGCACGCATGTGAAAATTCAGTCGACAGGAGGGTCATACGCCGAAAATTTTCGAAATCGAGAAGGGTGTACCCTTTTGTAGTAGGTACACCTACTTCTCTATTAACGTACAAACTACTTCGTCTGCAAATTTGAAAATTCTGGACATAGTGGCTCGGTGGCCGGGATCTTGTCATGACCAGACAATTTTCAACAAAAAACAATAGTAAAAACGGAGTTGAGTAGAATGTTGTCTATTTCCACGAAAATAATGAGTTACAAGTTAAATCGATTTCGACGGTTAGGTCATCATCAGTAACAAACAATAACTACTACTATACTGATGATGACCTAACCGTCGAAATCGATTTAACTTGTAACTCATTATTTTCGTGGAAATAGACAACATTCTACTCAACTCCGTTTTTATTAAAATGGTTTTCCACAATCTCATCGCGAGTGATTTTATTCGTAAAAAACAATAGGTTCTGCCGTGCCAAGAAGGAAATAGGTACCGAGATCGAGAAAAGAAAACACAAAAAAACAAAGCACATTGCGTCATCCTCTTCTAATTTCTTCTTTTTTCTGATGCAAAACACACTGCGAAAACGATTTTTTATGTGGAGGAAGCTAGATTTTATTGCATGGAAGAAGTATTTCTTCCATGCAGACAGGCCTAACAGATAGTTAATTTTACCAGCCAGTTAATAGTTACCAGTGGGTTAATTTAGCACTGATAAACAGCACCTTTATAGTATCCATAACTTATCCCATCGTTAAAGTTAACAGTGGGATACATAAACCTCCGTTAACTTTGGTGACTGATAAACCGACCCTTAAAATCGTACCTAACTATATTACCTTATATTTCCTACGGCCGTGGAAAAACATCAAAAGAATAAGTACTTAGCCACGGATTTTCAGAGGGTCTATACGGGTAGGAGTCTGGACAATTCCAACTTGGTGAGCAGCTGTGTATGATGTCGCCCTCACCCTGAAACGTTTCAATCCCTTGATTCAGCACTCGCACGATGCTCGTAGTCTTCGACTCCACAACAATAATCAGGACGTCAAGGACGATGAAAGAAATCAGGAACAAAGGATTCGTAGCACGAACGATTACTCCTTAGTTCTTCCAGCAGTTTTGAGAACCCGCAGGCAGCAATTCTCTGATCAGCCGATGACCGTCCTTCCAGTATTTTAAAGGCAATATTTAAAACAACTTCTCTAAACGCAGACAAAGACAAAATTTTGACGAAAACCTGATTCAGTCGACGACACCGGACGGCAGCAACGAAAAAGTGGAGATTAAAAAAAGTATGGCAGCTTCCTTCCTTCTTCTTCAGACCTCAATTAAATTTTGTTCTCCTTTACCTCTTTTAATGCAGATAAATTCCAAAATTATTTCAACAACATTGTAGAATATGTTGTTCATTAAATAAAATCGAAGATATGAAAATAATGCGTCGAGGTTCAGGATCCAGAGATAGCTCGCTCTAGACTATCTACTGAAACCGCGCAAATACGAACAAAGTGGGACTCAATTTGTCTTTCACGCTACAAACTATTCAGAAGTCTGAAGCATGATCCTTTTTCAATTGTAGTCGTAGATTTTTTCGTTCGTGCGATAGAATTTTATTAGGAACCTCTGGGGAGTTTTTTAATTAAAAGGAAATTAATGGAGATGGGGTTCCTTTGACACTGACTTGGTTATCGTCTGATCCCGCAAGGAGCGCCACGCACAATGGGGTATTTCGGTGGGTCGGAAATTCAGGTTTTTGACCTCAAATTTGGATTCAGCACCCTTGAAAACCTATATACTACAAATTTAGGCCCAATGACACTATAACATGTGGTAGAAAAATTAATTAAAGAGATCACACGTTTGAAAAAGGCGGGCCGCTATAAATGCACACACACTAAAGGCTCGATTACACAGGGCGAGTTTACTGGCCCACAATCTCACTAGCTAGCAAGTAGCTTGTAAAGTAGCCGGGTCGTCAACTTTTCCAGCAGCTCGCCAGCTAGTCAGCTAGTGAGCCGATGACACGGGGAGAGTTCACTAGCGGCTAGTGAATTCGCTGGCTAGTAGCTAGTAAACTCGCCCTGTGTAATCGAGCCTTAAGCAAGGACTACGCCGCGGACTGCCCCGCGCGCGTGTGTGAGTAGAATGTTGTAGTATCCAAGAGGGGTTTCTGTGCATGGATACTTTTTTCAAATACAGTTGGCTAGCTACGTCACGATTGGCTAGCTACGTCACACCATTCAAATCTTCAACTTTCCTTAGCTTCTCTGATTTTTTAAAAACATTTTCTCGACGAACAGACCCGATTACCGTTATTCCTGAGCCATACTCTTTTGAAAAAAAAAATAAAAAAAATTGACCGAAATACCCCATTCGGTTTTTTGATGATTCAACGGGGAAAAATGTGGGAGCCTCATGAAACCCTCGAGTTACTGCAGTTTCTATATACGACGAATCGACGATCGAATCAGACCATGAATACCCCTATTGATTATTGTACAACATTTTTAAACAATTAGAACTCAAAAATGCTTGATCGCCGAACTTTCTTGCGATTTTGGTTCTTTTCACGTAAAATTGAAATGATTTTGACTGTTGAAGGTGTCTAGTTGATATTTACCGTAACTGCTCGGAGTGGGTTTCCCGTTGTGGTGGTGCTTACTGACTGTTCTGTCGAAATCCGTGATGATTTGGAGTTTGTCTTTCTTGCCGTCGATTATTTTTTGAATTTTGGCGTACACTTCGTCTTTGTTTTTCATTCGCACGTTCCCAGCTTCCAGCTCGGAAATCTATATGGGGAATAACAGTAAACAATTGCCAGGTAATAATTTGTTGGTGATTGACAAAGAGCAATGAGGACTGCCATCTTCAAAACTAATGTTTTTAACTAACATTGAAAGTACTTGAGGAATAGGGTTCATAACGCATTTAAACCCGTCAATAGATGCAGGTGTTTGTGATCCTCTTATGTCATCAGAGAGTTTTCGCCACGTCTTTTGTGACGACTGTCCGCAAGTAATATACATGCAACCATCTGAAAATGGTGACTGCGCATGCGTGATGACTCGGACAGTGAGCTCGTTCGTCTGGGACGCCGCCAAATGCCGGCTTTTGGCGGCGTTGAGGACGACAGCTTTCTTGAAGACTGTGCCCTTCATAACCTCACACTTTTATAACCAGTTTCAATTTAGATTGGACGTAGCAGGATTTTTCTCGATTTGTCGATTTGAGCTTCCATTAGTTGAACAGTTTTCTTTTTCCCGGAAATTATCAAGTTTTTCATCTCTCGAAACAAACTACTCGTCACCAGAATTCTGTTATCTTCGCATCAAGATCAAGTGAATCCAACTTATACTATTGTTGACTCTGTACGAATTTTACATTGTTCGAATGTCAATGAAATTTCTGAATAAATGGTCGGTAGCTGTTTAGCGCCACTTCCAGAGTCCGCACCTTATTTTGTGACGACTCGAAATCCACCAAAAAAAGTTAGCATCTCTGTTTGCTGGCTCCATCTGTCTCTAGTCATCACGATCTCAAGTCGTAGCGCCTGACGTGGCAAAAACTCTCTAATTATGGTCGATTATTACACAAAGCGAAACTGAAAAGTTATGGTGATGAGATCATTGAGTACTCTCTCATCTCATGCTTGTCACCCAGTCAATAAACATTCGTTTAGTTCTCCACTAGGTTCCAAGCAATGTTCTCTAATGGACGAAACACTGAAGTAAAGCTAACTGCTCTCATAACTGTCTAGAAGAGTGGTCAATGATGGCGGTCTCGCGTCTTTGAAAACGCGAAACAACCATTAACGAAATAGACCATGCTTGGAAGTATGTGTGATATCCTTCAATATCCACCCTCTCGGTATCTTCTCCACTAATGTTGATGAGATTGAGTAACTTTTTTTTCCGGCCGTCTCGAGGAATTTGCCTCAAGCCCGTGGTGTACATCAACAACAACTCTTACATTAGTTTAAATATTCCCGAATTGAGGGTTGTTAGTCAGTCTCACTTCAGTATACCATACGTAAAGTCTTCTCGCCCTACGCAAGTCAACCATATTTCACTTCACCTCGTCACTCTGCTCAAACTTCAATAAACCCTTGCAAACACCATTAGTACGCTCAATCCTTTTCTTTATCCCAGATATCACAGGGATAATAAAACTGGTGTCAGAAGTTTGGATCTTTTCCCTAACTTGCTCATTAAAATTTAAAGCTATTTCAACCGTACGACTTGGCCAGTCAAGGTTGTAAATCCGCTCAACTGCAATACCATCCTTCGTCGAAAGAAAAACACTTCGATTATCCCTGTGATATCTGGGATAAAGAAAAGGATTGAGAGTACTAATGGTGTTTGCAAGGGTTTATTGAAGTTTGAGCAGAGTGACGAGGTGGAGTGAAATACGGTTGACTTACGTAGGGCGAGAAGACTTGACGCATGGTATAGTGAAGTGAGAGTAAGAGTTGTTGTTGATGTACACTGCGGGCTCGAGGCAAATTCCTCGAGACGGCCGGAAAACAAGTTACTCAATCGCATCAACATTAGTGGAAAAGATACCGAGAGGGTGGATATCGAAAGGATATCACATATCTAGGCGGGGCGGGAAAACTAGTATAAGTCAAAAAACCTAATTTTACAGGGGAGGCCATTTTTGTGGTGGGCCTGAATATGGTTCTGTTTGTACTCTTCTTACCTGCTTGTTGTTCCAGATACCCCTGGTTTTTTACTTTTAAATTACTATTTGATAGTTGAACCAAATATGCATTTATTGCATTTTCCAATAACTTTTTTTTTCGCTGTAATTTTGGACTTATACTGTTTCGACCTTTAAGAAAAATTGACTTATGCTTCTAAAACCACTCATCATCGTACCTAAATTACTGAAATTTCACTTGAATTCGAAGATAAAATTCAATTCAAACACAGAATTGATTATTCTTTTACCATGTATATAGACAGTAAGAAACAAGACAGTAGCTAGGATTGTAATAAAGTTCCATACATCAAACTTTTCTTGATTATTCACAGTATTTGTTTAGAAGCAGACAGGGATTTGATCTATAAAAATTGTGTAAAAACAAAATATGTTTACAGAACACGAGTGAAACAATACTTAATTATTGTTTGGTAGGTATTGACAAAAAAATTTAACAACCTTGGTAATTACCTATTTATTGAGTTCATCAGGAGATAGAGAGTTTCCATCTAATAGTGTGGTGTTGGATGTACATCCACAAATTATTATTGTTCCTTACTTACTATTATTAAGTATGATAATATACGAACCGTCACAGTTCACCAAAACCTCGAAGCGAGTAGTTATTTCTATAAATTACATGTGGTATTACTAATATTCCATCTAATAGTACGATAGAGTAACATATCATCAACATTATAATGAAAAGTGGTGGGTGGGAATTTCGATTAAAAATAGTAATGGATGTAAGAAGTTGGTGTGCCACCTGTTCTGATGCCGCAACATACGTTTTCTCGCACAAATCATCTATGGCTGGGTACTTACGACTGAGCTACATGCACGAGATTCTGGGATATGTTTCTTATATAATTGGTGGATATTATACTGAAATTTGGTTGATTCCGGATCAGTAGGAGAAAAGTTATGAACGCCCGATTTTGGGTGATAGCTGATTTCAGTGGAAATTTCGAACACTTTCGCACTTTACAAAAAAATGGTCAGCTTCAAATTCCTCCAAACTCTGGTGGATGTTAGAGTAACATATCCTCAACATTATACTAAAAAATGGTGGGTGGGAATTTCGATATAAAAAAGTAATTTACTTAACAGTATATTCAACTCTGCATACTGTTGTACCTACCACCTACCTATTACCTATCTTGTCGAAAGCACTAATTAATACCGTTGTAACTGGTTGTCTATAGTTCTACAGGCTTCATTCATGTCAGACCTTTAAGAATATTTCAGTGGAGATCCGTTTTTTGATGGATTTGAGAAGTTGGGCGAATAAGAAGTTCTGTTGTAAGGGAATGATGTGGCCGCGTGGCTCGGGAAGTGTTGCGGGTTAGTCTAGGCGCGCCTTAAATCTATGGCTGGGCGTCTATGGCCCATTTCACACAGGTTTAGGTACCACTTACTGTTTAATACGAATTTTGACAAAACGTCAAAACAGAAACACGAACAGTAAACAACAGAAAAGGGCAAAGTACAATAGAAAACAGTGTTGCCCTAATAGATCAAGTCAGGGCTTCCAACCAAATGTTTGTGCTCATACTAGTATAACCTGACATATACTATTTTGAACGGTAAACTAAAGAGTAACTTGGCGGTATTCATAGTATAAGTTGACCTATACTCTTAGTACCATAACGTCTTATGGCTTAATTTGACTTATACTGTTGGTAAGCCTGCGTTTTTCTGGCTACAACACTGATTTTGACCTAAACTACTTTTACCAGCAAGTGGGAAAGGCCTTTAAGAAAGTATAAATGACTTAACTCATTTTGATCATTTTTTGACTTATACTAGTTTTCCCCCCCTGCCTAGATATGGTTTATACAAAAGCTGTAAGCAGGATATGGGACTATCTTTTTCTCATGCACGTTCGAGGAAGGGAAGCAACGTGGATACTATAAACAGTGAGAATAGTAATTAATATCAAGCTTATAGAAATATAATTTTGACCAGTATTACGAGAACAATTCATGCTGTCATCATTGATAAACGAATAAGATGAGGTGAGAAATGACTTCAGTTCCTGAGTAGGTTGCACTCGAAAACTGGTCTTTTTAAATACAGAGAATCCATCAGGAATTATTTATCACCTCATCCTGAAAATTAGCTATTGCAACATCAGGAAGATCACAATAAATCTCCAATAAAGCGTAACGTATTTTGGAGCCATTAGGAAGGATTCCATCATTCAGAGAATCTTCAGGACATCAAGTGAACAGGAAATCGATACACTCACAGATGGAGAGCTAGAGAGTACTGAAGGTTATACAAGGTTCCCCTATGAATCAAGTTAACCAACCACCTCTGGTGTGCTGAATATTTTCAAGACCCCTCAACCTCGTGCTCGAAGCAGGATTCCAGTAATAATCAGTAGGATCTGGCTTATCCAGATGTTGGACATTGATTGAGAGAACCCAGGTTAAATACACGATCGACCACTGCTAGAGACAAAATCCACAACAATTGTTACCTATGTTAGTTACTACGATGCCCTTCAGGATGCAACCCTCGTACCACGTGAAAGTCCCAAATATTTAAACACCAGGTTGGTTAGCAATAAATTGAACAGGGATTTTCGGTAGAGTGGTCTTACTTTGAAACTAGGAGTCTCTGAATCATCGTTTGACCAAGGAATCATGAATAGCAAGGAGAGCAGCAAAATAGCTCCTATAATAACCACGACCATCTGCAGACAACAATCACACTCATTGAATGCTGAAGTTACAAAGATCACAAGCTTCAATACAAGGTCTAAGTGGAAGGGTTGGTAGATACTATAGAGCGTTGGCACAGGTGCGGATACCCTCTGGACCTCAGCCCTGAAGAGCAAGTCCCAATTGAGTTTTCGGTCAGTTCAAACCCCATCCAGAAGCGATCATCCCAGTTCTTATCACACTGTATGTCATCCAGAAGCTATCCCAGTTCTTATCACGCTGCATGTCATCCAGAAGCTATCCCAGTTCTTATCACACTGCATGTCATCCAGAAGCTATCCCAGTTCTTATCACGCTGCATGTCATCCAGAAGCTATCCCAGTTCTTATCACGCTGCATGTCATCCAGAAGCTATCCCAGTTCTTATCACGCTGCATGTCATCCAGAAGCTATCCCAGTTCTTATCACGCTGCATGTCATCCAGAAGCTATCCCAGTTCTTATCACACTGCATGTCATCCAGAAGCTATCCCAGTTCTTATCACTCTGCATGTCTTCCAGAAGCTATCCCAGTTCTTATCACTCTGCATGTCTTCCAGAAGCTATCCCAGTTCTTATCACCCTGCATGTCATCCAGAAGCTATCCCAGTTTTTATCACGCTGCATGTCATCCAGAAGCTATCCCAGTTCTTATCACTCTGCATGTCTTCCAGAAGCTATCCCAGTTCTTATCACGCTGCATGTCATCCAGAAGCTATTCCAGTTCTTATCACACTGCATGTCATCCAGAAGCTATCCCAGTTCTTATCACACTGCATGTCATCCAGAAGCTATCCCAGTTCTTATCACGCTGCATGTCATCCAGAAGCTATCCCAGTTCTTATCACGCTGCATGTCATCCAGAAGCTATCCCAGTTCTTATAACGCTGCATGTCATCCAGAAGCTATCCCAGTTCTTATAACTCTGCATGTCATCCAGAAGCTATCCCAGTTCTTATCACGCTGCATGTCATCCAGAAGCTATCCCATTTCTTATCACACTGGCATGTCATCCATAAGCTATCCCAGTTCTTATCACACTGCATGTCATCCAGAAGCTATCCCAGTTCTTATCACACTGCATGTCATCCATAAGCTATCATCCCAGTTTTTATCACGCTGGCTTGTCTTACTCCCAGCCATCATAACCGTGCCTTCCTCTCTGTTCTGTTGCCTAGTTCCTCAACCCGACGCCTGAGACTACTGTCCTGACCCCTGCGTCCTCAGCCTTTTGCAGTTTTCCCTTCATTATACCTGTTCGAACTTACTTCATGCACAACCAATAGCTGCTCCTTTTTCTCCTTCCAAAAACCACCATCCACATTATTAACTTCCAATTTTCTTTCCACAAGCCATCTTCCACACACTCTTTCTATTGTTCCCTTGCCAACCTGCTCTCTCAAAACCGTTTTCCAAGAACATCCAAATTGTGGTGTGTAATTCTTCAACATAAGTAGTTTTTTTGTGATAAACGAGAGGGACTGGAACACAAAACTCCGAAGCAGTGTGGTATTGCTCCAATCCTACCTATTTTGGACTTGGAATAGCTGGACCACCTGTACTCTTCTTCAACCTTCTTTCTTCCTGGAAGCTGCCTTTGATTTCTGGTGGAAGCTGCCTGTCCTGACTACTTTCTTCTGGAAAACCTTTCACCTGGGACTGATCACCCCACAGCTAAGCCTTTTTTCTTTCTTATCTTTCACATGGCCATTTAGGGAAACAATAGAACTTTTCAATTTAAAACCATTACAAAACCTGCTTTTCAACCTTTCAATAAACTCACATTCTTGTTGATGTTTCATCAACACATTGTTGATGTTTCATCACACAGCATATTTCACTCTAGGTAGGTACCTAACCTAGCTAAGTTTTTTCCCCTTCAGGGGTGGTCCTTCGAGTCTTCAACTCTTTTTCTCTTTCATTTTGATCAATCACATTAATTAGTGTTGGATAATTACTGTATCCAAAGCAGTACTTCCATACTATACAATACCTATATTCGACACGTTCTCTGTTTGTTCTCATTTCACTCACCCGTATCTCTTAGAAACTTTTTGTCGAGTCAATCAATTTCTTTCCTCTCGGATCTAGGTTTTTTCAGGTACACAAACACACCCTAGGAATTTTTCACGCCTTCAGCTACCAAGAAATAACTCATTAAGACCTCCCAAAAGCTTACAGTGGCATGTACTAGCTTCAATTACTTGAAATATCAACAATGTTCAAAAGTAACTGAGAATACGAGCTTAATACACCCTGTATTTTTTGATTTGATGGAATTCAGACCGACAAGAAAGTGCGATGTTTGATATGATAGACCTAGGTAACCTGGATAGGAAACAATGGTTTGTTAAACACCGTTCTATGGGGCTATTCATGTGCTTTCAAAACTGAAATTTATTCAGAACGAAACTGACCGGTAACACCCCTTGGTGGGGTGAGTACCGGTCTAAGGAGTTACCTAGGTGTTCAACCAATACCATTCAAAATAACGTCAAATAAGCAAGAACTGAGTTTGATAATCAAAATTTAGATGATACTGGAAGTAGTCTTCAATGACCATTGGGGATAAAGATAATATTGTACAATATCTCCAAAGTGACCGGAATCTACCAACAACCGGAAATAACCCAATCTATGACCATTGGGGATAATGATAGCTCCGAAGTGACCGGAAACTCAGACCAATAACGCAAATTTAATTAACTTTACTACGAATGATACTAGTGTCTCCTTCATTACAAGTGGAATATAGTAGGTACTTTCCTTCATTTACTACCTACTTGGACCTTTGCAGGAAAGAAAACGGTCAGTTTCTTCTCCCACTTCGACAGATTATTGGACTCACCTCATGCTCGCCTTACCCTGCATAACGACCTAGATAATGTGAATAATAGATTAATAATGAATTGATGTAATATCTTGCATTAATGACGGCGTCTTACCACAATTCGAGAAGTCATCGCTGAAAGAAAGAATGAGATAAATGGAGACGAAGACCGTCGTAAAACACACAACTGTCACGCAACCAAGAACGTTCAATTTAACTAGTATCCTAGATAACACTGAATAAATAGTCCATTCTTAGAGGTAATTAAATGAATCTTTACTCAGAAAAATTTATCATTTTTCCTCGTACAGAAACAGCTGAGGAAACACGGAAAAGAAAATACGAAAAGGAAAAGCCGCGATTTGAGGTTGGTTTGTTTTACTGTTCGAACTATTTCGAATGGTTTTTGCTGTACATGATGATTGCAGTGTTTACCATGGAGGAAGTTCTCGAGTGCTTCAGGCTTCCTGCAGCACATTTGTATTCAACCTAGCATCCATACTAGGTCCATTATTAACTTTATTTAATGCAAAATGTTTGAAAATTCGGATTAAAAGGAATCGGATTAATTGTTTATTCCTTTTCCTGTGTCAGGTCTCTTCTTGGAGGCTTTTTATGCTTTTCAAAAAATACAAGAGTAGGAAGTTGGATACGGGAAAAACGGCTCACCTAAAAGAACGGCTCTGAGCGGTCTAGTTGCTCTTTTCGGGTCTTTTGTGCTCCTATGTATTTTGGGGTGAACAATGCGATTAAAAACGGTGAAAATTGTTAAACAACGATATATTTGTATGCGACCAAGCCTCTTAAGGGGTCATGCGGTTGGGGTGGGGGGTGGTCTGGGGTGAGGGGGTTCGGTCCTCATGAGCTCAAAGGGATCCAATAAATCAAAGGGATGAATGAATTTCACAATAATTGCTCATTTATTGTAATCAAGCTACCTACTAGACATCCACTATTTTTGAAAGGAGAGCAGCAAAAGATCGCTGGCGTAGGTAGGGGAACCTACCTACTGTAAGCCGGTGTTGCTTTAGCTTGTGTGCTTTTACTTGGCTTGACAAATGGGATACCAGTATTGAGTACAAGTCCCAACACTGCCACCAATTTGTAAGCCCGCTTGTCCAGGTAAAGTTGACAAATGAAGTTAGTTACCTGACCCAAGCAGCAACTGAGTAGAATCCTGAAGGGAATCTACCCTGTGTTTGACTGTGAAATGGGGGGAGTCAAAAAAGACCGAAACAACTTAATTCTACGTTAATTTTAGGATAATATAGGGTAATTACCTGTGAAGTATGGTAGCTCTTCGAAGGTGTTGACTCCTGGGTTGATAAAAATAATAATAATGATGCTTTGAAACCTGAAGGGTGTTTTATTTTACCTCGGACCTCCAAGCGTGTCCCGTGCCAGAAGGGCGTGTCCTGCGTGTCCTCTGTGTCACTCGTGTCTTCGTGTTCGAGACACGAATAACCCAGTTGACCACGAGGTTGTGTTCTTCTCAGAAATTGTGTCCTAAGGACACGACCTGATGGGTCTGAAACGCAATAAAGAGATTATGAAATTTGACTTAGTTATTTTACCCCTAGCTACTGATACTGATCTGATGCAGGGTGAACTCAAAGATAACTACAGAAATGGAGTAAAATACCAGATAAGAAATTTATTATACAAGTATGGAATGCTTTGATATACAAGCCTGAAGGGCGCAGTTTCTGACGTTTCCAGTACTTAAAACAATAGACAATTTCACAATGAAGACAAAATGGTTCAAATAGGTAACTTTCTTACAAGCAATACCTTCAGTGTCCTTTCTCTTTACAATTTCCAATGCCGTGTCTTTACCGTGTCTCCGTGTCTTATCAATAATTTACAATTTGAATCTTTCTCGTTTTCCGTTTTACAAAGCTTTACTGTACCAAATTTTCAATCGATTCAATTCTAATTTCTACACTGTTTTGTCACCTGCCTAATTATTTTGGCCAAAATAGATTAGGTTATATTTGTCTGTGCACTCACGTGTTGGGCCCGAAGGTATCCTCGACGGTCTTGATGCGGATGATTTTGTGGGGATGATGTCTCGAATAGTCCAGGGGGATTTCCTACCACTGACTTTAGAGAACAAGGGATGGGGGTGACTTTCAGCCGGAACTTAGTCGTCGCGCTTTTGGGGGAAGAACGTTCGGCCGGGACCTACTTGTTCGAGCTCTCAGGACGGTGTGATGGCCGACGTGGGCCGCCCGGTCTAGAACGTTTCCCCCTCCTCTCAGTCACGTGATCCACGGCCTCCTGTAGTCCTCAGGCTGCCATCCGGCTTTGGTCGAAGCCCCTTGCTGCTGCTGTGGACACAAGCAGCTGGTGTCTTTCTTTGGTTTCGTGGTTGAATCAGGGCTCGGACGCCTCAGATGGTGTTCGGCGTCCTCATCGTAGGGGGGCGGACCACGCCCCCGTAGAGCTGGCCCGGATTACCCCTCCACAGTCCTTCGCCGCAGGTGGCTCTGTGGGGCGGCATCTTGGGGTTCAGGAAGGGGGGTGTTGTTGCTTTACCCCAGCCCCGTCACATTGGTCTCATTCGTGAGCAGGGGCTCACATCCCTCGCCCCCCCGGGAGCCAGGGTCATCAAAGATGACACTGGGTACCAGCAGTGGGTCTGAGGGATGCGCCTTCCTGAAGGCCAGCTCGTAGGCGTGGCGCCTGCAGCCGCGACAGTTGGCAGGGTCCCTCTTCAGTTGATGGTCGGAGTCGCAGGTGGGCAGGTCTTTGCCCTGGCGGTGGAGCGTTTTTAATCTTTGCCAGAATTCCTTGCATGCCTGGCAGCGGAAGGTGAAAAGGCGTGCCGTCACCTTCCCGCATACCAGACATGCCAACGTCCGCTTCTTGATTTTTCGGGTGAGGCGGACCATCAGACTGTGTCGGGTTGCGATGGAACTCGTGTCATTCAGCAACCGCTGAGGCTCCGGGCACGGTTCCGGGAACCATTCAGCATCTTCCTCGCCGTTCGACTTTGGTGACTCGGAGCGGGACGGTGGTGTGGCGGATCGGGGCCGCGTGGTCTTCGATGGCTTCGTTGGGCTCGGGGAGACAGTCCCTGGAGTGGCCGGTCGATCACCGGATGGGGTGATGGGTGAAAAGGCTGGTCCGAGGGGAGACGACATCGACTCCGGAGCAACTGCGTCGGTGGTCCTCGCCGCGGGTGGCTCCACGGCAGGCTGCTCCGTAGGCACAGGGTTCGTGGTCTGCGCCGCGGGTGACTCCGACGGCCCCTGTGCCGTGATGTCGTTCAGCGCGTCCCAGGCAGCTTGCCTATCGCTGTCCAAGGCCTCTCGCTCGTCATGCCAGTCGGACTGGCGTTCCAGAAGGGCGTCGCGCTCCTCAGCGATTCGCTGGTAAATCGGGATCCACTGGGCCAACTCGAGGATTCCCTTTAGTGCGGCTTGGCCACTCGCCAACCGGACCGCCGTCAACTCCGAGCATGTGGCATACCGTAGCAGACTGGCCACCTCCTCTAATCTTTCCAACGGGTTTCCCGCAGGCAAGGCCGTATTTACCTGTCCATCCGGCAGGGACCGAAGCTGTTCTGCGGTTCTCTCCGCTCTCTCCCGCACCCGTCGACTTAAGGGGTCCGGGACCAATGGACCGTCCTTCCACTCTTTCTGCCGCCCTGACATCCTATAACAAACATAAACACCCTATGTGTCATCCTGACTGGGAACTGCTCGAGAATCATTTACTTCATTTACTTTACTTCTTTGCTGTATTTTTGTGGGCCATGTACAATCGGGCAGGTAACTATAAACTCCAATTCGGCTTGACCAACCAATGTATGTCAAGTCGAATTAATAGTCAAATTTAAATTTTTGTAACCTGAGGGGTTCAATTGAAATTTTGTGACTTGATGAGTCCTACTGAAATTTGTTGACCTGAAGGGTCGGAATTGTTTCTGTCTGATGACACAGGTCAATCCTCAGCGTGTCTGAGGCGTGTCCCGTGTCACCGTGTGTCTTGCGTGTCTCGTGTGTCAGTCTTTTCCCAAGGTTAATCCCCTAGGTGCTGGGCACGACGCGCGCTTTTTCACGGAGCTTTGAGGAAGACGGGCCGTGGGTCTCTTGCGTAGCCGCGACAAGATGCTGTCCGGTGATTCCAATTCCGAGGATTCAATAGTTGGCCGACGGAATGTTTCACTTCTGACCTCCTCCTCTTGACTCTTCTTTGGGATGTTACTCTTATCCGCTTCAATCAACGGAGTATCTTGGTGTTCAGGACTCGTTCCTTCCTGCAGTCGTGTTCCGTTGTCATTGAAACACGGAGGACACGACGTGTCTCGTGTTCCCTTTGGCGTGTTACTCGTACTAATTTTGTGGTGTTGTGTTTCAGGTTCTTCTACGAGCTTCGGCGTCGACGGTGAGATCCTCAACGACTTCGACGACGGACGTGCAATATCACTCAGGAACTTTTCCATTTGCATAATTTGCGTATGAAATTTATGCAGCAATTTTTGAGTGGCTTTCTTCTCTCGATGGTACCTGTTTTTACGAACTTTTGACAACGTGGGTTCGCGCTGGTGAACAGCGGCTAGTCTGGGTGGTTCGATTTGGATTCGGGTTTCATCGAGTCCGATGGTTACTGAAGTACTTCCTCAGGAAGGACTGCCTGACCTCACCATGTCCTCCTCATCACTATCGTCCGAAGTTTCGTTTGGCGTATTAAATGATGTGCCACTTGACGACGTACACGGAGTACTGCCTGGAGTCCCATACAGTGTTCCGCTTCTAGTGGACCTCGTGTCTTGGTGTGTCTCCATCGGCAAGTCTGATCCTGCATTTTCATGCGTCCGTGGTGGTTCGTTCATGCTCCTCCGAGGCACGTTCCACCCGTGTCCTTCCGAATCGGATTCGTCGTCCATATTGGGTTCAATGGTAAACGCTTTCGTCCATTCTTCAAGGGTCCAGCACCATTGAGTATTGCCGTCATCGTCCTTTCTTGGGGTGACGTAGTCTCCTCCTGGGTCTCCTACTTGCGGTCGGGGCGGAGCCCACTCTGCGTTGGGGGGCGTGCCCTCCCGCCGCGCTGTGCCTGTGTCTTCGAGTGCTTTGGCGCTCGTCAAAATGGGCGGGGCGCTTGGTTCGTCCGTAGGCGTGTCCCGTCGCTCCATTTGATGTTCCTTTAGGTGTGGTAGGGGGCGTTCTGGAAGGGGCGTGTCTCTCGCCTCGTGGTGTTCCTCTTCTTGTGTTTTCGGCACGAAGTTTCTGGGCGTGTCCTCGATACTTCTTACCAACATACGTGCTTGGAAGCTGGCTGTTGATAACACAGGGGTGCTAGGGAGGAGGGGACCTGTGCCATATTCATGGTCATCGTCATCAGGTTCGCTCAACTCCCTCCCCTGGGCCCTCAACACCATGCCTCCATGGTGATGTCGTTTCCGCGCCTCCGAAGAGTTCGCGTGTGTCCTGTCACCTTTCGAAAGTTGGAAGCCCATGGTTGGTCCTGTCATGAGAGTTATCGGTATTTTACGTAGGACATCCAGTCCTAGAAGATCTAAGGTAGCACTTCTTCTTGCGAAGACAAGGAACGTGTGGTCGAAAGTATGTCCGTCAATCTGTGCTCGGATATTCTGTTGACCTGCGAAGCACAAAGCCGATCCATCTGCTCCCCATGCTACGGCATTAGTCGGGTGCAATGGTATGCCAGATACTGGTCGAACCAAAACTGAGAGGGCCGCTCCGGTGTCTACCACCATTTCGCGCTCTTCCATCCCTAGTTTAACAGTGATGCGCATTGTTCTTGACAAGGGTGCCTCGACAGCAGGGATGTGCGGTTCTACAGGGGGTTGTTTGTACCGCGCGACCTCCATTACGTGCGTCGGTTCCTGGGTTGGTTGTGACACGGGTAAGAGTTTTTTCTTACGGAAGCAGTCCACCTCGAGATGTTCTCTTTCTCCGCAAAAGTTACAGTAGATTGTTTTTTGTGGACTCAGTGGGCAATCCACTGGGAAATGGGTTCTGTCCGCGCAGAACATGCAAGGGAAACGAGGGGTTGGTTTCTCCTCCCTCCCTCCTACGTTCCTCGGGAAAGTAGTTTTGTTGTCCCTCCTCTGCGTGTCTCTCGTACTTCCTTGGTGGTTTGTCCTTTCGGGGACACCGTGCCGCAAAATGCTCAAAACTGCCACAGTTGTAACAGCGATTTCCATTATTAATCGCGGCTAAGTCCCATCTTTCTTCCACTTCCACCGTGTCTCCGAGTGTCTCCTCCAGGTCCTCAGCTCTCTGGAGTGCTTCGTTGATGTTCATTGGTCGGTTCGAGATGAGATGAACGCTAATGTTTTTCCCGACTCCTCTAACGAAGGCGTCGAGCGTTTTTCTCTCTACCCATGCGCTCCTCTCGTATCTTCTGAGACGGTCTCCTTCCTCTCGTACCGCACAACGTGCCAGGGCGCGCGCTCTGTCGTCAAACTGCCTCAACGTTTCGGACGGATTGCGTTTGATTGTCCATAGTTGAGCTGCGGCTTGTTGTGGGTTTTCTCTTTGGAACCATGTCATCATGTCTGCTTTCACAACGGTATAGACATTGTCAGTGTCTAGCGTGTCATCGCGATCGATCAAGTACTGCTTGGCCGTGCCTCGTGTCTTGGTCCTCAACAGCCGATATTTCTGCTGTTCCGTCAGATTTGCTGTGATAAGGTCGAAATTCGCGAAAAATGAAACGACACTTAACGCGCCTACCACATCTGGGTCCCAAGGCTCGATTTCCGCCATAACAGCTCGCGGTAAATCATTCTGTTCATTTGTGTGAGAGGTGGTCGTGAATCTTTGTAAGAGAAGATTCATTTCTCTCATTGTCTGTGTCATGGTTTCCACGACTTCTAGTCCCACCGTAGGTTTTGCCTGTGGTGCCTCGACATCAGTGTCGCTGACATCCACGTCATCGATCGGAATTGTATGATCGTGTTTTCGTGTCCTTGGTGAAAAGACGTTAGTCGGTGTTTTTGTCATGTCTTTGTGGGTAAACATTTGGATTTCAACAAGAAAATATATGAAACGGGAAAAAATGCCCACGTTTCGTCAAAAATGCAATAAAATGAAATATAGACAAAAAATAGAAATTTCTCGAAGCTTTTCCCAGATTTACAATAGTCGGATGCACATCCTACCTATTAGTTCACCTGATCAGCTTTTGGAAATTTAATTGTTGTTCGGTTGAATTTAATTTCACAGTAAACACGTGGCTAACGAATAATATTTTATTTGTGTGAGTTCGTCGCAAGGCTAACTCGCGATCAATCCCACTTGCTGCCACCAATTTGTAAGCCGGTGTTGCTTTAGCTTGTGTGCTTTTACTTGGCTTGACAAATGGGATACCAGTATTGAGTACAAGTCCCAACACTGCCACCAATTTGTAAGCCCGCTTGTCCAGGTAAAGTTGACAAATGAAGTTAGTTACCTGACCCAAGCAGCAACTGAGTAGAATCCTGAAGGGAATCTACCCTGTGTTTGACTGTGAAATGGGGGGAGTCAAAAAAGACCGAAACAACTTAATTCTACGTTAATTTTAGGATAATATAGGGTAATTACCTGTGAAGTATGGTAGCTCTTCGAAGGTGTTGACTCCTGGGTTGATAAAAATAATAATAATGATGCTTTGAAACCTGAAGGGTGTTTTATTTTACCTCGGACCTCCAAGCGTGTCCCGTGCCAGAAGGGCGTGTCCTGCGTGTCCTCTGTGTCACTCGTGTCTTCGTGTTCGAGACACGAATAACCCAGTTGACCACG
This sequence comes from Apolygus lucorum, assembly GCA_009739505.2. Lineage (NCBI taxonomy): Eukaryota > Metazoa > Arthropoda > Insecta > Hemiptera > Miridae > Apolygus > Apolygus lucorum. Next base: position 31,467,154 of record CM019173.2, on the reverse strand, counting down.
AGGTTGTGTTCTTCTCAGAAATTGTGTCCTAAGGACACGACCTGATGGGTCTGAAACGCAATAAAGAGATTATGAAATTTGACTTAGTTATTTTACCCCTAGCTACTGATACTGATCTGATGCAGGGTGAACTCAAAGATAACTATAGAAATGGAGTAAAATACCAGATAAGAAATTTATTATACAAGTATGGAATGCTTTGATATACAAGCCTGAAGGGCGCAGTTTCTGACGTTTCCAGTAATTAAAACAATAGACAATTTCACAATGAAGACAAAATGGTTCAAATAGTTAACTTTCTTACAAGCAATACCTTCAGTGTCCTTTCTCTTTACAATTTCCAATGCCGTGTCTTTACCGTGTCTCCGTGTCTTATCAATAATTTACAATTTGAATCTTTCTCGTTTTCCGTTTTACAAAGCTTTACTGTACCAAATTTTCAATCGATTCAATTCTAATTTCTACACTGTTTTGTCACCTGCCTAATTATTTTGGCCAAAATAGATTAGGTTATATTTGTCTGTGCACTCACGTGTTGGGCCCGAAGGTATCCTCGACGGTCTTGATGCGGATGATTTTGTGGGGATGATGTCTCGAATAGTCCAGGGGGATTTCCTACCACTGACTTTAGAGAACAAGGGATGGGGGTGACTTTCAGCCGGAACTTAGTCGTCGCGCTTTTGGGGGAAGAACGTTCGGCCGGGACCTACTTGTTCGAGCTCTCAGGACGGTGTGATGGCCGACGTGGGCCGCCCGGTCTAGAACGTTTCCCCCTCCTCTCAGTCACGTGATCCACGGCCTCCTGTAGTCCTCAGGCTGCCATCCGGCTTTGGTCGAAGCCCCTTGCTGCTGCTGTGGACACAAGCAGCTGGTGTCTTTCTTTGGTTTCGTGGTTGAATCAGGGCTCGGACGCCTCAGATGGTGTTCGGCGTCCTCATCGTAGGGGGGCGGACCACGCCCCCGTAGAGCTGGCCCGGATTACCCCTCCACAGTCCTTCGCCGCAGGTGGCTCTGTGGGGCGGCATCTTGGGGTTCAGGAAGGGGGGTGTTGTTGCTTTACCCCAGCCCCGTCACATTGGTCTCATTTGTGAGCAGGGGCTCACACTACCTACCTGCTATCTCTGCGTTGGTGGGGGGAACACTCAACACTTCGGTCTCACGACTGCCTCTCCGGGAGCCTCTGTCGGCAATTTCCGCCTTCTGTCGTTTATCTAGGATCTCTTACCTTTATGCCGCTCAATAACATAACTTCCTAATTTTTTGAAAAAATATATTTATTGTCAAGTTGCTTACTTATATGTACTGTACCTTTTTGGCATTACTGTCTCTCTGGCCTCACTTCTCATCCCTTTGTAGTGACTGACAATAACCAAAAGCTTCGAGCCCTACTAGACCCTAACAGACAACAAAATACCAAATTTCATTAGCATCGGTCTTCATTAGCATGGGTCCGTTAAGAACCCATTTTTCAAAAGAAAAATTGATTTCAAATGCCAAAATAACGAACTAGTTGGAAAATTTTCGAAATAAACATTGTTTTTTCACCTACTTGAAGTAGTGGGTATCAAATTTTGCTTCCTCACTACCAAAGGTAGGGAAGCTTTGTATTCGTGAAAGAAGTGAAAAAAAATGTCCTCCAAAATCAAAATTTCCACTTGCTTTTTGCGTTTTAGAGCTTCCCGAACAATTTTGGTTCCGTGTCTGTCATTTTCAGGGATTGTGCGGGTTAGGTTCTAGACGGTCCCCTATCAATTTCAGCACCTTCGGACCAATAGGAGCGAGTGCGCATGCGCAAACGTGAATTTCCTGGAACCTCGGTTTCTCGGTTTCTAATGAACCGATTTTGCTCAAATTTGGAGGTTAGTTAGGGACTAACTTCTAAGAGACACCCTATAAGTTTCAATCAAATTGGTCAAGCAATAGCCGCTGCGCATGCGCGAACTTTAAATTTATTGTTACAACCAAAACTCCGCAACTATTCAACCAATTTCGATGAAATTTTCAGGGATTGTGTGGGTTAGGTCCTAGACGGTGGACCGCTAATATTTTGGTATTCAATAACTCTTTGAATCATAATTTTTTCGCCAACTGATTCTATACGTCCATGTTACAATGAGTGAGGAAGCTATACTGCCCACCCAACTTGGCAGACGTATTTTTAATGATTCCACCCAGAGCTCTGAAGGACTAAAGGGTTGGGGAACACTCTCAACGCTGACCCAAAGTTCGCACGACCCCTCGTACTCACTTGTTCAACTTAGAACTGTTGTTGTAAACAAATGGCAACAGGTAGGTGCAAACCACGCACTCTCCAGAGTTACTGGGGAACCATGAAGGGAAATGATGTAATAGTCAGATTTTCCTACATGGTCGATGGATTGGATTTTTATGAAAATCTAACGATTACTTGTCCCTGCGCTTTATGACTTGAATAGTTGGATCCACTTACCGTGGTGAAGATCTATGGTTCTCGTCGGCTGGGTGTGGCGTCGGAGTCGTTGACTAGGTGTTCCTTGGAATCACCGAAAAATGGTCTCCCGTTTCACCTAGACCTTCGTGAGGTAAGTATGTTCCCCTTAGTTTGTGAATTATTGAACTTAGTTATTGCTTTCTTTCAATGTTAACTATTTGTCTTTTGTTTCAGGTACTCTTCGAGAATTGGACTTCTTCAGGTAAGTAAACTATCCCTAGAATAACCCCTGATTGATCTACGCAATTCAGCCAGACTCGAATAAGGTAAGTTGATTCTATTTTCCTAGTTATATCCGTCTTTGTCCTACCAAGCACCAGGAAATTGATCAGGTAAGTCAGAATATAAACTACAAGGTTTAACCCTCGGGTGAGCGCGCCTCTGAGTGTAACAAGAGCGGGCGCGGGCGGCCCCGAGGGCCGCTCTTTGTTGTTTAGCGTTCCTAAGTGTAGGATTAGGGCCGCGAAAAGGAAAAAAATGTACTCAAAAACATGTGAGCATTTAGAAGTATTCATTTTTATCAACACAATATAGTTTCTTAATAGTACTGCAATATTCCCCTACATTGGTAATACATAAGTAGGTATCTCACTTTTTTCTCACTAAAAAAACTCAGGAACTCGTAACTTGCGAAAATGTATCTACTACCGTCTACCTCCACATATTTTATCCATCACTTTTCTAGAGAAGATGGAAAAAATGATTATTTCTGACTTAGAATGAAAGTTAGGAAAATGTGTAATGGTAACATTTGATAAAACAATAGAAAAAATAGAAGTAGAAAAGATAGATAAGAAGTAGAGAAAGAAAGAGGGGTACCGGAAATGTTGGAGGGGGTCTTGTAGAAGGATTACCGGGAGTGGGAGTTCAAAATTTCCCGATAGTTTTCGATTCTGAATAAAAAAACAGCAACGGCGGACCTGTGGTCCGCCCCGCGCCCGCCGCTGGGTTAAATTACCGAACAAGAATGGGGTATTTCAGTCAATTTTTTTAATTTTTTTTTTCCAAAAGAGTAAGGCTCAGAAATAACGGTAATCGGGTCTGTTCGTCGAGAAAATGTTTTTAAAAAATCAGAGAAGCTAAGGAAAGTTGAAGATTTGAATGGTGTGACGTAGCTAGCCAATCGTGACGTAGCTAGCCAACTGTCTTTGAAAAAGTATCCATGCACAGAAACCCCTCTTGGATACTACAACATTCTACTCACACACGCGCGCGGGGCAGTCCGCGGCGTAGTCCTTGCCTAGTGTGTGTGCATTTATAGCGGCCCGCCTTTTTCAAACGTGTGATCTCTTTAATTAATTTTTCTACCACATGTTATAGTATCATTGGGCTTAAAGTTGGAGTATATAGGTTTTCAAGGGTGCTGAATCCAAATTTGAGGTCAAAAACCTGAATTTCCGACCCACCGAAATACCTCATTGTCTATTTTGAGTTTAGACACAATGGTAACGTATTTTGCAAATAAAAGTGTACTTCGTACAATAAAACTCTTAATAAAATGGCAAAATGAGTATGTTATTTCTACTCCTAAGAGATCTGTGAATATAACGAAAGAATGAGGGAATAAGATACCCTTTACTGCCGAGGGCCCAGACGGGGTACCTCCAAACAATGGCGTCGATAAAGAAGAATATATGTTTGCAGCTTTCACAACTATCGATAACTAGAAAAGGAACAATACCTAGGAGGAGTATATAATATATACTCACATTGTACATATTATGTACAATGTGATTTTACTAAAGAAGGAATTAAAGATTTATAATCTTTTACCGGTATAGACGGGGTAGAAGCGTGGCGTTGTATGGTGGTCCGTTGGAATGCAGAAGTCCTCAAGTCCTTCGTTTTGAGCTCAATTGGTAGGGCGTATCGTGATCCAATTGCCTCAGGATAACGGGGTCGAGTTGCCAGATGTTGAAAAGTTCGTAAAGGTGGGCTCCAATGTTCACAGCAAAGTTCTCTCACAGTTAACTATCACTTCGTTCTCGATCACTGTTCTGACACAGCTTCGGATCACAGTATCATGGGGTGTGTGGGCTCTAAAGTTGCAAAGGTTGTTGGTGAGTGCTCGATCATGACACGAATGACTCCGTGGGGTGGCGTCGCAACGGTCGTTCGCCCCTCCCCATTCGCTTCCCCACTCCACTAGTGCCTTGTCCCCTTCCGTCCGGTGCTGCCACCTATCCGGCCCTTGGTTTCCTCTTCATCCATGCTTTGCAGGATGTATGGAAGCCCCTTTTTCGGCTTATCGGCCGATGTGTTGGATTCGTCCGCTGATTCATCCAGGGAGTGGGTGGATGCTGTAAGAGCCGTCAACTTATATAGTACTGTTTGCAGATTGAAAGAATGCGGATGGTTTGGTGAGGTGTCCATGTGTATTACAGTCCCGAAAACATCCTCCGTCTTCTACCTGCCACTCAAGCCAAGAAATAATGAGACCGAGGGTTGTTGACTACCAACCAATGATGAAGTGGAGGGATTGATTTATTACAGACCGTTCGCGTACTTTAAGGCAGTGGTTCCCAATTCTATACAGGGTGTCTAGTATTGAGATCTACCAAACTTCAAGGATCGATCGTACAAATAATTTAAGTAAGAAAATGTATCGAAGCTGAAAAACTGACATATTGACGCTAGAACCATGAAAATCAAACAATAATTGCCAGAAAAAATGGGAAAAACCGTAAATGGTTTTCCCATAAAATGTAGCCAAATTTGAAAATCATTTCAGAAAATCAATTTTTTCAGAAATTCATTAGTGCATGGGCCTTGGAATAGAAAAACTGAAAGATTGTTGGCAATTATTGTTCGATTTTAGTGACTCCAGCGGCAATATTTAAGTTTTTCAATTCCCTAGGGCTGTGCAATAATAAATTTCTAAAATCCTTTAAAATTTAAAATTTAGGTACAACTTTCTAAAATGTTGCCCCTACAATTTCGCGAAATACTGACCCGGAACGAGGAACAAACGGCGACCGATTGAGATCCCCTTTGTTTTTCAAGTTTTTTTTTCAATTTCTTTTTGCTTCCGAGTCTACCAAGGTAGCGGAAGCTTTGTTTTCACTTTTCAAGGACGAAAAAAAATGTTCTCCAAAATCAAAATTTCCACTCGCGTTTTGCATTTTAGACCTTTCTGAACAATTTTGGTTCCGTGTCTGTCTGTCTGTCATGAATTCCTTGTAACGCGCATAAGGGTCATTTTCCCAAAAAGGGCCAAACGCTGTCCCCAGAAGATTCTGAAGCCCTCTCACCAGTTGGGTTCTTTTAAAAAAACTCAAAATATGCGTTGGTACTTGCTCTTTCAATAACAGAGATTTTTACTCAAATAAATTTATGTTTTCATGGTTAAATTTCAATTTGAACAGCCGAAATGTCCTTCCCCCGCCTGTCACCACTTGAGTTTCCCAACTTTACACTTGTCTACAAACCCACCAATCATGCTTTTTGAAGTTTTCATGGCGTGGTGGTATTCAAAAACATCTCAATTATGGATTGTGAGGTTTTCCTACATTTTTAGGAATAACAGAATTGACTTTAGAGAACAGGAAAGGCTTGTCCCCAGGTTTTGTGTCCTTCCCCCGCCAACCAGGTTTTGGTTTATTATTTCTAATAATAAGCCTATGTGATCGTATCGCAAAAAATTTTTATAACCCCCCCTCAAACTTTGTCACTTTACGTTTCAAGGTGCGTAGAATCCAAATTTGCAATGTCCGTCCGCCGTCCGCCGTCCCCCGTCCGCCGTCCCCCGTCCGCCGTCCGCCGTCCGCCGTCCCCCGTCCGCCGTCCGCGGCACTTTTCTTAGCAACACTGGACCGATTTGGTTCAAATTTGGTATATGGGCTCCATTTGGGGTCTAGTTGTGCCGCGAAGTTTTTGGTTGATGTCAGTCACTTCTAAGGGGTGAAAATTAAGGGTTGAAATTTTCAAGAGTGCCCTAGCTCTAAAACTCTCGAAATAAAGGTATCGTTTTTTCACCAATTTTAAATAGTATTGAATTTTTTAAAATTTTTGAGACCACCCGGAGCTCTGTAGGACAAACCGTTCGGTCCCTACGAGTACTTGAAGGTTTTCCTTCGATAAAACAGAATCATGAGTGTGAATCGCAAAAGAGGTCTAATCTCCATTCAAATTTTATCGGACTAAAATGCGATCGCTGTTCATTTCTTCGATTTGTATACAGTTTTGCCTTCTGCGTAACCAGTAATCAAATTTCAATATGAAGCTTTCTATTTTTGCAATCGAGTGTGAAGCGTTTAGTTCTTTCTAATAAACTTGATTGTGAAGGTGTGAAGCCAGTATGGTGTGGTAGGTAGTACCTAGCTGGTAGGTAAAAAAAAGTTGGTAGGTAAAAAAAATGTTGGTGGGTAAAAAAAGCTGCAAATCATTGCTCAAAAGCTTCTTCATTCTTCAGATCACTGATCAGCTGAGTGAGCTCCGAAGCCATTTTCAATCCCATTGAATGAAAGTGCTCTTCCAGGCGTCTCCAGCATTCGAGGAGATCTTCTTCACTCCTCAGATCACTGATCAGCTGAGTGAGCTCCAAAGCCATTTTCAATCCTATTGAATGGAAGTGCTCTTCCAGGCGTCTCCAGCATTCGAGGAGATCTTCTTCACTCTTCAGATCACTAATCAGCTGAGTGAGCTCCGAAGCCATTTTCAATCCTATTGAATGAAAGTGCTCTTCCAGGCGTCTCCAGCATTCGAGGAGATCTTCTTCACTCCTCAGATCACTGATCAGCTGAGTGAGCTCCGAAGCCATTTTCAATCCTATTGAACGCAGGAAGCTGAAATTTGAGAGGGAAGGTCAAGGGATAATACAGATGGTGGTAGGTGCTATTGATGGAGAACCAGTGATCTATACAGAATTGTGATCTATACAGAAAATAATAAACCTTTGAGCAATGATTTGCAGCGTTTTTCGTATTTTGGCGGTTTGCAATCCGTTTCCGGTAAATGCGGGTTCCCGCCTAAAGTAGAGGCACATCTCACGTAACTGGTGGTTTTGCCGCCAATTGTTTTCAGTAATTCCAGGACCGTCAGTGCGAAAACAAGTGTGTCGCAGCGTGAAGCGGCAAACAGCTCCTGTCTTTCCCCCGCCTGCATTCACTTGGTATGTAATCATATTTAATTTTTTTCGTTGCTTTATGCTTGAAGATCTCGCTGAGACGTTTCCAACGAGCTATCATTTTTTGAAATAGCATCTATATTTATGTAGTAAACGAGAAAAAACTGGATGACCATACAAGATCAGGTGTCTTTCCCCCGCCCATCTTGGCAGTCGGAGGAAGGACATAGTGAGCGGGGGAAAGAAAATCATTTCTGAATTTCGTCTAATATATTATGTACAATACTTATTTTCGACCTTTCTTGTATATTAGACTGGGAACTCAACTAGATAAGATTTTCAATAACCAAATAACTGTCAGCAAGCTAGGAATAAAGGCATAGTAGTAAACAAATGTAGGAGGTTTTTTGCCGAAAGTGTAAAAGTACGGCTCCTACTTCTATGACTTTATTATGGTACACAATAAATTATTATGGTACATACACCTAGGTTTCGGTGTATTACACCATCATCAGCTTAACCCATAACAAACAAGACAACAAAATACTAAGAAACAATTCTAGAAGAAAAGAAACAAGGAGTAATGATTTTAGTGACAGTGATTTTAGTGACATAGTGATGTCATAGTGGTATGAATAATACAAATAAATGTATATTTGTATATATAAGTACGGTTATATTTGAACTTAAACGATTTACACTAAGTGTTAAAGGGTAGGTAAAACTAGAGTAAGAAGAGATAGGTACGTACCAGGTAATACAGGACCTGGCGCAAGTCTTCTTGTCAACTATGAAAAGAGGATTGTGTTGAGGGGTATTTGTAGTTTTGGGAATAATCTGTCTTTAAGGGTTGTTAACCCTTAAAGCTGGGGAAAAACCAAAGAGGGGTTGAGAAGGGAGGGCTTTGTCGGTGCCTGAGGTTATTCCTTTTGGAACTTTTTCCGCACATTGCATTAGGAGAATATTGAAATTTACCTCGATCGTTGGTACAATGATCTGGGTCATTTACATAAGATCTGAGTATTTCAATATTATCCCATACATCCAGCTCCTTACCTTCGGAGAGATGGTGAATCAATCTCCAATCTTTATTTGGTCTTCTTTATCATAAATGTAGGCTGTAAAATGGTTTTTTTGAGGTCCCTGCTAGGACCTCCAAAGCAGCTTGGCAAATTCGTTCTAGATATTAATATTGTCTTGAAGGTTTTGTTGACAATTAATTATGGGTGTCTGGTTTTTCCCCAGATTTTTGGAGATGGCTCCCAAAAACCGTTTGTCAGACCAAGAAAGGAAACAAAAGAAGAACGAACGAGATCGGGCCCGATATGCGAGAAATAAGGGAGATCCCGTCAAAGCGTTGGATATGAAGGCGAAAGAGAAAGAAAAATACAATAGGATATTTTGTCTGTATATTTTGAAGATATAAAATATAATAATGACTATTAATGAGTACTGTTGTTTTGTCACCTAAATTAGTTCCATTTCAACTCCAAGAGACAATAATGTCCTTCCCCCGCCTAGGGTGTCTTTCCCCCGCATTTTGTGTTTTCTTTTTCATTATTAATTAATTAAAGAACCCTGTTCTTGTATGACTTTCAATTGAAATACAATCAGTGCTATGTTAAGAACATCACTGAATTTTTTGGGACGTTAATTCGACACTTGCAGTTTTCATAATTCCCAGGTCCGGATTGGCCCTTTCTAGGAAAATGACCCATAACTATACGAAGTTATTGTCCTATTTCTATGAAATTTTCAGGGATTGTGCGGGTTGGTGTGTAGACGGTCCCCTATGAAAATCATCATCACTGATAGAAGCGACTGCGCTTGCGCAAACGTGAATTCCTTGTAACGGCCATAACTTCTACATTTTCCATCCGATTTTGATGAAATTTTCAGGGATGTTACAGATTAGTATTTAGATGGTCCCCTGTGAAAATCGTCACCTTCGGACTGATAGAAGCGACTGCGCATGCGCAAACGTAAATTCCTTGTAACAGCCGTAACTTAAACTGTCCCCCAGGGGTCTCTGGGTTCGAATCCCAGCCGAGGCTAAGTATTTTTTTGATCCAATCACATACATCTACTCACTTAATTTTTCATCCGAATTTGATGAAATTTTCTAGGATTGTTCAGATTAGCTTGTAGATGGTCCCCTATGAGGGTAGTGGAAGGTACTTGGTTTTTTTTTTTTAATTGGTGTTTTGAGATTAACAACTATGCATCTGATGAGGGACTGTAATACACAAGGACACCTCACTAAGCTATCCGCATTCTTTCCATCTGCAAACAGTACCTATATAGTACTGTTTGCAGATTGAAAGAATGCGGATGGTTTGGTGAGGTGTCCATGTGTATTACAATCCCAAAAACATAGTCTTTATCCTACCTGCCACCCAAGCTAGGAAAAATTCGAGATAAATATCCTTCCTAACAATTAGCAGAGTGGAGGGGCTCTCTACCTTATTATGACTCGAGTAGCTCGATACCTGGATTACGATTACTGGGGCTCTCCCCTTTCCCCATCCTGACTCAACAGGCTACCTAAGATTTTGGAACAGGTAGTCGTCTATGTTAGCAGGTATACCCTTCGGGAAATTGGCCAGCCGCATTCTTTCTATCTGCGAACAGTAGGTAAACATAGGGAGTTAGCCACAATGAGTACGATTGTAGAAAGAGATATATAATCAACTGCAAGGGGCACCCCCTGAAGTGCGTGCATTACTTATGCAATGTAGCAATAAGTTTTGATCCAGATACAACTTGAAGAAATAATCGCCGGTTGAAATTCTTGACTTTTAGTGGCTTGAGAGAAACTACCAGGAGAAGAGCACTACCAATTGTTTAAACATCCTAATGCATATTGACAGGAGGGACGTATGGTTGGAATAATAGTGATAAAATCTTTTGAAATAACCTTTTGTTGATTGCCATTTTATTTTTATTTATTTATTTATTTTTTCTAGTTGTATAGCAATTCGATCCTGAAACCGCGAAAAATACCAATGTAGGTGATGATGTCCAAATCACACAGGCAGCATTAGTTCATGTATCCTCCGCGAGGGATAGTTAAGCATTTTTTCCTTGAATCAGATGGGATAAGCTCAGATACCTATTTTGATAAAGCTCAAGATGATGCGAAGTAGCTCAGCCGGTGTGGTTTAGACGTTCGTGGTGATGATGTTCTCAATCACCACAGACAATCGGGCCTCTGAGTTTGCCTCTGGATACTCTGGTTTTTGAATTTTTCCTGTGTAAATTGATCCTGATTTTTATGAGCCATTCTTCAGTGACCATGACTTGATGTGCGGTGAAGCCCAATTTCAACTCACCCGCATTATAATAACAAGAGGTGAGGAGACGATGCGCTATCAACTTTGGGGATCAGTGCTGGCTATGAACTAACTTATCTCTCCAGGGCCTCTCCAATTATCCGGTGGTCGACCCCCCTCCATATCATCCCAGTCCTTGTCACCCCATTTCTATAACAACGTTCCTAATAATTTCGCTTCCTTCCACCGCGTTATCTTCAGGAGGAGTACCCTCTCGAAGGTTCCTTCATCTTACCAGGCGTCATTTGGTGTAAACTAACGACGTCTTTCATGTATCCTCGAGCGTCGTTTGAGTTTTGGAACAACATTCGAGTGATTAATGTAGGTTAAGGAACGTAGGTACACTCTATCTCGATCACTAGAGGGACCTGATGACATGAATTGTTAAATCCCTTCCATCCTGCATGTTGTAGGATGGTTAATTGATACTCTAGAACAGAGGCGGCTACTGATAGGAGTATAGGCGCATGTGCACCCCCAGCTAATTAAAAAGAAAAGTTCCAAAGTTCGTTCCTCTCCGTTTGAAGAGTAAGTTAGCTAGTGGCAGAAGACATGATAACAGGTACTGTGCTAGTTGAATCTACGCGCGAAAACTGGGGTAGGAGCTCCCTCTTTCCTGACCAATCAGCGCAGTTGGAGCATCAATGGTTTTCTGATCCGTGTGTTTTGAGGGTGACGTGTTTCGAGAGAGATGGGCACGTATTTAGTATCGTTTGCAATTTTAAAAAGAAAAAGTTACCAAGATTTATCCTATTTGTATATTGAAGAAATTTCTATTTGGCACAGAAAAGCACCTATTCTGTCCCTTCTCCATAGCTTCTCCTGATCTCTGTGCACCCCCTGAGTTTCGGGGCAGGAACCGCCACTGCTCTAGTTGTCAATGGCAGCTTGGACATGGAGCAGACTTGGCGGGCTAAGATAAGAAAGAATGATAGAGATGATTTGCGGCAAGCGGTGTCGGAGCTAAAAGGAGTGGCACCCAACAACATCAGGGTGATGGCTGCAACATTATCATGGCGCGGGGTGTGGTGCGGGAAAAGTGCCACGGAGTTGCGCGAGTTGGGCATCTCGGTAGGCGTACTCCGTGGTATCACCACCCGTGTCCTGCTCGGCTCATATTTGAACTGGTGGTCGTTTTATAGAGGCACTTCCCTTCATCCCTCTCTCCCACCCCCACCTTCCTCATCTTCCCTCATCCCTAGGGCCGGCGTCGGGTGAGTCCTGGGCGTCCTCCCCATTATATTTGATTTATTTATTTATTTTTATTTATGGCGTGCCCCCTCCGTCAAAATAGACATTTTGTCTTTGAGGGGAGTTTCAAAAAAAAAAAAAAAAAAAAATACTTTGTGGAAGTGAATAAGTGGGAAGATTTTGAGTAAAGGCTGCACGACTGATGTTGCTTCGGGACCTCGTGAAAATCAGCCCAAATACCAGCTGATCTCAGCATCAGCGATCTCCATGAACCATTTAGAATAAAATGATACTTCGCGTTTCTTCTATTAATCCCTAGTTGGAGGTTGGTTTAGGTATGTACCGCCAAACTTTTAAATTGAAGGCTAATAGTAAAATAAAATTTCCAAGAAACTAAAAACGCTGCAAATCATTGCTCAAAGGTTTATTATTTTCTGTATAGATCACTCTTCTGTATAGAGCTCACTCAGCTGATCAGTGATCTGAAGAGTGAAGAAGATCTCCTCGAATGCTGGAGACGCCTGGAAGAGCACTTCCATTCAATAGGATTGAAAATGGCTTCGGAGCTCACTCAGCTGATCAGTGGTCTGAAGAGTGAAGAAGATCTCCTCGAATGCTGGAGACGCCTGGAAGAGCACTTCCATTCAATAGGATTAAAAACGGCTTCGGAGCTCACTCAGCTGATCAGTGATCTGAAGAATGAAGAAGATCTTCTCGAATTGCAGTGTTTTATTTTTTACCTACCAACTTTTTTTTTTACCTACCAACTATTGGTAGGTACTACCTACCACACCATAATGACTTCACACCTTCACAATAAAGTTTATTAGAAAGAACTAAACGCTTCACACTCGATTTGAAAAATAGAAGCTTCATATGGAAATTTGATTACTGGTTACGCAGAAGGCAAAACTGTATACAAATCGAAGAAATGAACAGCGATCGCATTTTAGTCAGATAAAATTTGAACGGCGATTAGACCTCTTTTGCGATTCACACTCATGATTCTGTTTTATCGAAGGAAAACCTTCAAGCACTCGTAGGGACCGAACGGTTTGTTCTACAGAGCTCCGGGTGGTCTCAAAAATTTTTAAAAATTCAATACTATTTAAAATTGGTGAAAAAACAATACCTTCATTTCGAGAGTTTTTGAGCTAGGGCACTCTTGAAAATTTCAACCCTTAATTTTCACCCCTTAGAAGTGCCTGATGTAGTGGTTGCCACTACAGACAGTCAAAACTGTAAACTTGGATACCAAAAATGTTTACCTATTTCCAATAAAATATTCATCCGTGTTTCGTGAATTGACCGAGTTATTTTCTCGCTAGATTAATTTATAGTATTCACGATATTGGTGACCTCTTTTTCGATTGAACATGTCAACCTATAGACTGGGAGCAATTCGTAAGGTGAAGGAGACAAAGAAGAAAGCGACAGCAGCAGGTACGAAACGAGACAGACCGGACCGCCAGGATCCGAGGGGAAGCATGAACTCACTAGTATCAGAAGCTGCAATGGTGAGAATAGGTAGTCCTTTACGACAAACAGAAGTAAATAAATACGAGGAGCGTCCTCGTCCTCCAAAACTGCCTCCATTCGCGAGGCAGAACGTGAAGTTGTGGTTTTCACAGTGTGAAGCATTATTTAGAACTGCCAGGATGTTCGATGATGAGGATAGGTTTAGTTGTGTAATAGGTACGCTAGAAATGGATGTTGCAGAGCAAGTTCACCATCTAATAGTTAATCCGCCAGATAACAACAAGTATGAAACGTTCAAAGCTGAATTGATTTTCAAGTTTTCAGACACTTTAAGTGAACGTCAAGAAAAGTTATCCAGATTAGTCCTAGGTACGTCTAAACCATCATTCTTGTTGACGCAAATGCAAGCCGTGGGCCATGATTTGGTTTCGGAAGACTACCTACGCAACTTGTGGCTCAAACGGTTACCGGACCCAGTTAGGACAGTTCTCGCGGCAGCACCCGATCCATTACAGATATTGGCACGTAAAGCAGATGAGCTAGTGTCCCTTTCAGAAAATGCAGGTGAAGTGTGCAGTGTGAGAAGAGATAAAATGACAGATACTGAGCATCTTGAAAACCAAATCGCTATATTGAGAGACCAGATAGCTGCACTAAAGACGCAAGCTAGGCCGACGCAAGAACATAATAATTCTGATAGAGCTGGGTGGTGCTCATTCCACAGGAAGTATCAGAATAAAGCTTACAGGTGTGTGGCTCCCTGCACTTTCCAAAAAAACTTCTAGGAGGGCTGCTTCCAATAGGATGCAGCCCAAAAGGAGGTCGGCCACCCAGGCTATACGTCAAGGATCAAGCGTTAGATATAACGTTCCTAATTGATACAGGAGCAGAAGTTTCGGTATTACCTAAAAGATACCGGAAAAATACAAAACAATTGGGGACGATAGGAACCATAGGGGGTAACACAATCCCAACCTTTGGAACTATGCTGCTGAAATTTAACTTGGGGAGCCAAACGACGTTTGAATGGGAGTTTATAGTGGCGGACGTTACGGAACCAGTTATTGGGGCAGATTTCTTAAAATTCCACGAGTTATTGCCAGACTTAGTTAGACAAATGCTAATCCCACTGAAAAGCATAGCAGCATTGACTAGTCAAACTAAAGAATGCCCTTTCAAAACAATTTTGGACGAATTTCCTGAGATTGTTGGGGAAGATAGGAGGTCTGGAACAGCGAAGCACAATGTAAGGCACGTTATTAGGACAACAGGACCGCCCATATTTGCCAGGCCAAGGCGATTGATGGCAGAGAAGTTTGAAGTAGCCAAGAAAGAGTTTTCTGATATGATGGCGGCCAATATTTGTCAGAGATCGGATAGTTCATGGGCAAGTCCACTGCACATGGTTCCCAAAAAGAATGGTGAATGGCGTCCCTGTGGAGACTACAGGGAACTTAATAAGGTAACCATACCAGACCGTTACCCTTTACCCCATGTCAGGGATTTTGCGCAGAAATTGGATGGTTGCACCATGTTTTCAACAATTGACCTGAAGAAGGCTTACCATCAGATTCCGGTAGCTGACGAAGATGTTGAAAAAACTGCCATCACTACTCCATTTGGTTTATTTGAGTTTCCAGCAATGCCATTTGGTCTTCGAAATGCAGCTCAAACCTTTCAAAGATTCATACATAATGTTTTAGAAGGTTTTGACTTCTGTTTTGCATATTTGGACGACATTTTGGTAGCCTCCAAGGATTTAGAGGAGCACAAGAGGCATTTGCGGGAGATATTCAAGCGTTTTAAGGCATATGGTTTAGTGATAAACGAGGAAAAGTCAAATTTTGGGCAGACAAAAATTAATTTCTTGGGGCATGAGATTGATAAGAATGGATACCGGCCACCACCTACAAAAGTAGAGGCAATTCGAAGTTTTACCTTGCCAGAAACTGTGGAGCAGCTGAAGCGATTCTTGGGTATGATTA
Source organism: Apolygus lucorum (assembly GCA_009739505.2). Classification (NCBI taxonomy): domain Eukaryota; kingdom Metazoa; phylum Arthropoda; class Insecta; order Hemiptera; family Miridae; genus Apolygus; species Apolygus lucorum. Next base: position 31,451,632 of record CM019173.2, on the reverse strand, counting down.
ACTTTTATAGGCGTTTCATCCCTCATGCAGTAGAAGACCAGATGCTACTTCAACAACTAATTCCTGGAAATAGGAAAAAAGATAATTCCTCGATCAAGTGGGATGCTGCAACAATAAGAGCTTTTGATAGGTGCAAGCATTCCCTCATGAATTCAGTAACTCTCTGCTACCCCAGGAGCAACAACGCAAAGTTGGTTCTAGCAGTTGACGCATCAAACACAGCTATAGGTGGTGTACTTCAGCAGGAAACACCAGAGGGTCCCAAGCCACTTGGGTTTTTCTCAAAAAAGTTGAGTCCTGCCCAGACAAAATATAGCGCATACGATAGGGAACTTTTGGCGATATACGAAGCAGTGAAGTACTTCAGGCAGGAGATTGAAGGGTTGCCATTGGCTATCCTTACTGATCACAAGCCATTGATATTTTCCTTCGAACAACACGTGGACAGAGCAACACCATTACAAAGAAGATATCTTAATTATATTTCCCAGTTCAGCACAGACATAGCACATATGGCGGGACAACAAAATGTAGTGGCTGACGCTCTTTCAAGGGTAGCTGCGTTCACATTGGTCGCAGATATCCCCGAGGAGGAATTGGCTGAAGTACAGAAAGGAGATTCAGAGCTGGTGCAGATTCTGGCAGATGAAAATGCTTCGCTGAAATTAGTTAAATTGGAACGAAATGGAAAGGAGATATATGGAGAGGAGCGCAATGGTCTATTTCGCCCATTCTTACCCAGCTGTTTTCGCAGAAGAACATTCGACAGACTGCATAATCTTTCGCACCCGGCGTATAAAGGAACCTTACGGTTGATTCAAGAACGGGCAGTCTGGAGTGGAATGAAAAAAGACATAAGGCTGTGGACCAGAGAGTGTGTGGATTGCCAGAAAAGTAAGATCGTTAGACATACAAAGAGTCCAATGGGAGCATTTTCCGAGCCAAGTGAGAAGTTTAGTCACATTCACATCGACATAGTAGGCCCTTTGCCACCTGCAAGAGGGAAGCGTTTTTGTGTCACATTTTTAGACAGGTTCACTCGCTGGCCAGAAGCATTTGCAGTCGCCGATATTCGGGCAGAGGCCATCTCAGCTTTAGTACTAGAGAATTGGATCCCTCGATACGGTGTCCCCCTCACTGTAACTACTGACCAGGGACCACAATTTGAAAGCCAACTGATGGCAGCTCTGTGGACAAAGATGGGGACTCAACGAATCCACACGACAGCCTACCACCCGCAATCAGACGGACTATTGGAGAGATGGCATCGAACCCTGAAAGAAAGAGTGAAATGCCTCAATGCCAAGAACTGGGTCGACAGTCTCCCAAAAATCCTTCTGGGACTAAGAACCACGGTGCACGAGGATTTTGGAGCTTCTTCAGCCAATTTGGTCTACGGATCCTCAATTAGACTTCCAGGAGATTTTTTTCACGAAGCTTGCAATACGGACCCAGCGACCTATGCAAAATTGCTCAAAGCACATGTCGGTAGACAGGTGATGCCCCCAACTAGAAACCAGTCACTGAGAGTCTACGTACCTAAGGACCTGGCAACGGCTAAGTACGTGTTCTTAAGAGTGGATAGGCCAAGGACCTCCCTTCAACGTCCGTATGAGGGCCCATTCAAGGTTATCGAGGCTCGAGAGAAGACCTTCGACATCGAGACTGCAGCCGGGGTCCAGACGGTATCAATTGATAGACTGAAACCTGCCTATCTCGCAGAAGTATGAAGGGGACTCCTGTAGTGGTTGCCACTACAGACAGTCAAAACTGTAAACTTGGATACCAAAAATGTTTACCTATTTCCAATAAAATATTCATCCGTGTTTCGTGAATTGACCGAGTTAATAGAGAGTTTTCGCCACGTCAGACGTGACGACTTGAGATCGTGACGACTAGAGACAGATGGGGCCAGCAGACGCAGATGCTAACTTTTTTTGGTGGATTTCGAGTCGTCACAAAATTAGGTGCGGACTCTGGAAGTGACGCTAAACAGCTACCGACCTGTGAAGTCACATGAAAATGGCCGATAGCGAACAGCTGATTCAGACTCCGGGGGGTCTCGAAATGAGTTTTTCAGATCGAAAATAAAATTTTTTGCCGTATTGAAAAGGCAATAAATTTTTTACTACTTGGATACCTATTTACATCCCTTTCGGACCCTACATTGCGATATAAAAACCTACCTACTGATGATTTTGATCCTTTTCACCTTTAGAAAGTAGTGAACAACACTAGCTTTTCCAGAGCTCTTACTGCATTTTTTGGGTCTATAATACCTACTAACTACCTATTTTGCAGTAGCTACCTTTCTACTAGTTCCTTGTTTGTCTAACAACACGTCCGTAACATATCTATAGATAATTTAGAGTAGGTAGGTACTTCGTTTCTACCTACCAGGAAGTACAGAATATTACAAAAACGGAAGTACAGATCTATCATACTAGGATAGATGTACGAACTTATAGACGTAACACCTAAATGCAGACATCCATAATTAACCAAATACGAGTACCTACTACTGTGTGAAAAGAAGGTATATTTTCAAAGGTAATGAACTTTATGAATGAAAGGTAATGAACTTTCCAATTTGACATGCAACTTACAAGTACGATGATCACAGCAAACGGAACTATCAGTTGAAATCTTAAATGGTACCTACTTACGTGAACTGACTCCCGTTGCCTGTTTATTGTAGATCTGTAGTTAGGTATGTTGGTAGATGAATAAATAATGTACAACATTAAATGAAAAACAAGGGTGCATTTATTCAGAAATTTCATTGACATTCAAACAATGTAAAATTCGCACAAAGTCAACAATAGTATACGTTGGATTCACTTGATCTTGATGCGGAGATAACAGAATTCTGGTGACGAATAGTTTGTTTCGAGAGATGAAAAACTTGATAATTCCCGGGAAAGAAAAACTGTTCTACAAATCAAAGCTAAAATCGAGAACCAAAACACGGGAGTCGACCACCGAACACAACACAAAATCCTGCTACATCCGATCTAAATTGAAATCGGTTATAAAAGTGTGAGGTTATCAAGGGTAGAGTCGTCAAGAAAGCCGTCGTTCTCGACGCCGGCAAAAGCCGGCATTTGGCGGCGTCCAAGACGACCGAGCTCGCCGTCCGAGTCGTCACGCATGCGCAGTCACCATTTTCAGACGGTTGCATGGATATTACACGCGGACGGTCGTCACAAAAGACGTGGCGAAAACTCTCTATTTTCTCGCTAGATTAATTTATAGTATTCACGATACCTGACATCAACCAAAAGCTTCGCGGCACAACTAGACCCCAAATGGAGCCCATATACCAAATTTTAACCAAATCGGTCCAGTGTTGCTAAGAAAAGTGCCGCGTACGGCGGACGGACGGAAATTTTTTAACACAGAATGTGTTTTTGCGATGACCTACCGAAAAAAAATCGTCACGAAAAAGCGACAGAAAAAACATCTGGTGATATGTTTATTGGTTGTCATGTTAATGTCAACTCCACATTTATTATTGTTGTTTTTTATTTAACGGATGACTAGTATCGCAAAAACACATTCTGTGTTCCTATGATTTCATACAGAGTATGGAAAAAGAAATAAACCGGGGGGTGCAGGGGGGCGGAGCCCCCCGCCGAGGCGCAAAGCGCCGAGTTTATTCGATTTTCGGATTCTACATACCTTGAAACGGAAAACATCAAATTTTGAGGGGGGGTTAAAATTTTTTTATTTCTTGCTCGATTCCAAAGGCTGATTATTGAAAATAATAAACCAAAAATTGGAACCAGTACATTTTAGTAACATTGTCATAATTTTTAACGTATCCATAATCTAATTAAAATCCCAACCATGCGTGTACGTCGTCGATCGTCTGGGAAACCCGGGTTCGATTCCAGGCCATGACATCGGATTTTTTCCAATTTATTAAACGGTATTACGGTTTTCTTTTCACATACCTACAATTTGGTCTTGACTGCTCTTAGCAGGCTTTTCAGCTTTTATCAGATAAATAATGTTTGACTGCATAAATTTATTTAAAAAACAAACTTGGAGTCACCCGCTAGCAGTGGGCATAGTGGGCAGAAAAACTAATTCAGAAAGTAGAAAAGGCACCTACTCAACAGTAGTTAGTTCCTCTAAAAAACTGCAAGTACTGCTATTCGATCCAAAATAGCAAGTAATTTTGATACTAGTACAGCTGGATTCTGGTTGCTGAATACTCGCTTTTCAACCATTGAAGTTGTATTTATATCGGTTGTTATCGTGAATATGAATCTTAGACACTCAAGACTTGTTCAAAAGTTATCAAATAAAAAGGGAAGAAATTTATGATGCTTTCAATGCATATTTATGACTTTTTTAAACATTGGGGTGGGTACCTACTAGTAGAAGGACGTGTACCTTGGGCAGATTTTCTTCATTGCTAATTTTGGGGTAGTTCACGTCGTTTTTTTGGAGTTTTTTCAAGGTATATCAATGCTCTATCTCGTTGGCTTTCAGAATACCTCTGAAAATTAAAAAAATCTCCCATGGTTGATGCATTAAAACTGACTTTGTAAAAAGTGGATTTTTGCCCAAGGTACAATCTTGGATTGTACCTTGAGCAACATTGATTGTACCTTGGGCACTCATTTTTAGTGTTTCAAACAAATAAAGAAATGGGTGAAAAAATATCAAAAACACGATAGGTAAGTACTCTAACTCTCTGGAAACATATCATTCATAAAAGTATAATTTTTCATCAAACATTTGTTTAAAGTAGGGTTGCAGTAACTTATTCACGAGCCCAAATAAGACGTAAAACAAACCTTTTCCTTGGAAAATATGTTTTGAAAATACTAAAGTATAAAAATAACGACTTCACACTATTAATAATTTCAGAACGCGAACACTTGGTATAGTTACCAAGGAGTTTAGCGAAAATTACAAAAAATCATAAAATTAATGAAGGTCGAACCCCGCAAAAGAAACATTGAAATGTATCCCTCCTCATCGGTTAAAAATAGGATGGGGCAAAAATTTTATGATGTCCCGGACCCTCACTCCGAAAACATGTCAATATGGGAAGTTTTCGTTTTGGTTTATTATTTTCAATAATGAACCTTTGGAATCGACCAAGAAAAAAAAAATTTTAACACCCCCTCAAAATTTGATGGTTTACGTTTCAAGGTATGTAGAATCCAAAAATCGAATAAAAATTTGGCCGTCCGTCCGCCGTCCGCCGTACGCCGTCCGCCGTTTTTTCCTCAACAACTTCACTGTCACTTGTCACTGTCGGCTTCTAGAACTGGACAGACGTAAAATTTGGCAAGGTTCTGTGTAGAAAAAGAGACCAAAACCCTTTTGTTAACGTTGACCACCACGTTGGTGAAATCCCACTTTCCTCCAATCCATTCCTCGGTTGTCACTCCTACCATTTCCCTTTCTAGATAGTCCAAATTTCCATCAAGCTCTCCGCCAGAACTCCACATATCCAAATTCCCCACAGCCAAAATTCAGCTTCTTGGTAAGCTTGACTTTTTTACTCATCATCAGCAGACGTTTTCTTAAGTGAAATCTGTTACCAGAATGTACAGGAAATCGAGTGGTTTGTACCTTGAGCAACCCCTACTTGTTGCCCAAGGTACACGTTCTTCAGCTGCTCTAGGTACACAAAAAGGACTTGGAGAACATTTTGACCTCTCAATTCAAACCATGAAAACCAAACACAAATATCGACAGATCTCGTTGAAGCCCACACCCCACAGCTTCTGAATCCACCAAAAATATTATTTATAAACACTTACCAGGTCGCTGGGAAACCTCGAAGCACAGAGGTTAGTTACCCAAAATGGGAGGGCAAAACTAACTGGACGGCGTACATCCTCTACAATCGACGCAAAGCGCTCCACTGTTTGAGAGCAGTCTTGCCATCATAAAAGCAACATTTTGGCACGATCTTTCAACATTTCTCTCATCGAGGGTCTGAGTAATGAAAAGTTGCTCAAGGTACATGCTGCCCAAGGTACACTTCCTTCCCCTATGGGTTTTTGGATGGACCTACTCGTAATTTAATCTTCCTCGGATGTTAGTTGCACTCCTCCCACCACGGGACTTCCTGCAGTTTGCTGTCGCCTATCCGCCATTGCTAAACCCTTTCTTGGGAAGTTGATTCCAGTAAAATGAGGTCGTGAAAGCACAAGGCGAGAAACGTGAGGAAACGGCGCTCTGGTTATACTTTACCATCATGACCGATCGGTCTGGCTGGTTTTGCCTATCTATCCGCTTCTGTCACCGCTTTGTAGCAAGATTGTTTCTCCTTATTACTAAATACGGGCCTATATTTCTGTCTATGTCACCTTGTATCGACAAGTAGAATTTCTTTAGTGGTTTGGACAATTTATATAGTTTCTGGTTCCTCCAATGACATGAGAACACACAATATTCTTGGTCTTTGCACAAGTAAAATTGCGTATAAAATGAAAACCGCAAATTTGTCGAAAATGGAAGTTGATGAAATATTATTCGAAAATTGAATGTCGAGTTGAACAATAATGCGCAATAAATGTTGTACTCGAAACAAGGATTTTGATGAGGATTTTTGCTGTACGGTGACTTCTAGATTCTGAGCAATAGTGTTAAGTTAGTACTTTAGGGGTGTTTTTCAGCCGTAAGACATACGTGTAGTTTGAGCTCGGTCGGTTACTTATAACAATAGTATCTCACTTCCTAATCTCCAATAATAGTAGCAATTATAGTACCTAAGTTGTGCGAGATTTCTGACGATCTGATGGCCAGATTTTTGCCTGAATTTTGAGGGATGCTGGAGGTTAATCTCAGTCAATTATCACCTTGAACATGAATAATAATGTACATCGAAGTATGAGGTGTACAAGTAGAGGAAAAACGGAGCCACATCTTAGGTCTGTAGGGAGGCAGGTCTCTTATTGCTTGATGAAGCAAGTCTTGTTGGGAATTCAATCTCCGTGGGACCCAATCTTCCTTCATTCCTCCCCTGGCTGAGTTACCAAAAACCACTAGCCTCTCGCCTGCTAGTTGCAATACATATTTCAATCAAAACCAGCAGCTGCTCCGGCTAATCAACACTTTCATTTGCCCACGTTTGCAAAAGCTTCGATTTATAATATACAGGGTGTCTACACTTTCGATGGGCATAACTTCAGGGCAGGGGCGTTGGGTGGCCTCTGAAAGTGGTGGGGCACCAAACCAGAAAATACATGAACTTGACCCTAGGATCACACATACCTACATACTTTTGCGACAAACAGAAGACCCAGTGGGGAAACATCACATCTCAACTTCATTCCAGTTAATGATGAAAAAAAAAAAAAAATCATTTCTGGGACTCGAAAAGATAAAAATGTTGATTTGTTACTAAAACATTAAATATTCAATTTTTTTTAAAACGAAAAGCACATAATTTCTTAATCATAAAGACGAGATCATAAAAAAAAGTGTCTCAACAAATTCTACATATTAGTCGAAATGTCTATAAGGCTTTTCGAGGGTCATATTCCCTTTGATGACTTTTAATTGTCTTTTGCAACGCCTACGTAGCATTTATATATGAAAAGTTGTGGAACTGAAGAGCACCAGGCTGCCTATTGTATTTCCCCATACCGAAATGTTGAACAGAAACGAAAAAATACGATAAGTAGGTAGGTAAGTCTAATCAGTGGTCAACTCCATCAGATCGTATTACAACAAACACCAAGACGACTTGAAATGCAGGGAAAATGGAATGGAAAACCGAAAATGATAAGAGGACCAGGAACGTAAACTGTCATTGTTTCAAGACACTTTAGGGAACACAGTAGGTAAAGAGCTCCAGAGAGACTAGTCATTTCGGAGAAAAACCCCTAAAGATAACAACTTCAACAGTATTTTAAAACTTCGTTTCAACTTACAATAGTTTTAACTTACTTTCATGCCTATGTGACAAAATCTCTGTGTAGCAAACGCCATCCACAACAATGATAACACTCCAAAAATCATAATTTTGCTGTCAATCAGCAAAATTGTATCATGTCAAGATGTAACCACCCTCCTGTTTATCAGATAAACTTTATCTCTTGTCGGTAAACACACAAAACACCTAATCGTGCAGTCTGGGCAACATACTGTGAAAATCTGTAAAAGTGGGGAGTATCCATTCAATTTTTAACCCTCAATCCATCCCTCTTCAATTTTTAATTTTTAACTGATATCAGAAGTACTCCATGCGTTTACATCCTATGATGAGTCCATTGTTATACAATGAACTTTCATAGCAACCTGAACAGAGTATCCATCCATCTAGTTGAATCAAAACAAGTCATCACCAGAAAGAATAAAAAATCGATTTTGTCTTCCAGGGCAGGGGCCGAGAAAGGGAGGGGATAAACTAAAATAACACTACTGCGCATGTGCGGACGAGGAAAAACTAAAAATAAACAACACGTTGGCATGACGACGCCGGGGTCTAGTAGGGTCTAGCCCCAGATCTTGGGAATTCGGGAGTGGAGAATCGATTGTTTGATACAAATCGATTGTTGGATACCTATCGATTCCATCTTACTTCTTCTCTCTCGTAGCAGGCCATGGAGACAGCCTTGGGCATGGACCTAGTAGTAGGCATGGAAGCTAGCTCCATGGCCTCGGGTTTTACCATGGAAATTTGACATAATAACTGCATGTCAGTGTAGAATTATTTTTTACTTGTAAAAGCTCCATGCTTCCATGGATCATGAGTGAGTTTTGAGGAAAAAACTTTCTGCTAGGGATTTTTTCTACTTTGTGGAGAACACTTTTTGAAGGGAGTTTTTCCAACTTTGGGGCAAAAAATCTAGGTTACAGTGAGAGAAATTTTGCCGGGGCTAGACCCAAAGTGGCCTTATGGACGCCACGCCCCTGCTTCAGGGTTCGATTCTACAAGGTATTTCCAAAAAAAAATGTCTCTTAGCAATTTTCTTGTAACCCACTCAAAATTCCTTTTTTTTCACTTTAAAGTTTTTCTTCGCGTTTTCGACCTTACGGCACTGATATGGTCATAACTCCCTTATTTCTCCTGAAAATTCAAATCTGAATACACCTTTAGAAAGAGCGTTAAATTCCTAAGCCACCAAGTGCAAAATCAGAATATTTCAAAATAGTTGCGAAAAATCAAGACAAAAAGCCAACTTTAAAAATTTTTCGAAGCTTGACTTTTTTCTTGTGATACTTCCGAATGATTCCGACTGCTAGAAAGTGGATTTTTCGAGAAAAAAAACCTTCGTTTTTCGTACATAAAATACGCATTATTCGTAGATATGGTCGTGAGCATCAATTAACACATTTGAACTCAACAAAAACTTCAATCAGGAAGAAATTCGGTGTTTTTGTTGAGTTCAAAGGTGTTAATTGATGCTCACGACCATATCTACGAATAATGCGTATTTTATGTACGAAAAACGAAGGTTTTTTTCTCGAAAAATCCACTTTCTAGCAGTCGGAATCATTCGGAAGTATCACAATTTGATTCAGCGTAAAAAATTACATAGGAAATGATACCAAAATCGTCAAGCCATCTTGAGGTCGAGGGGGACCATAAACCGCTTAAAACACTGGATTTGCTTGTAAAACACACGTTTTCTGGCATTCAAACTTAATTTACTCTTCCAATATGAATGTTAAAGAGAAAAATTGATAGACCGTTGAAAAGCTGACAATTTGAGCATGTTTTTTCCGAAGAGCGCTCATCGAAATGGGCAGGGATTTAAAGTGAAAACTTTGGTCGAAAAAAGTCAAGTTTCGAAAAATTTTTAAAGTTGGCTCTTTGACTTGATTTTTTGCAACTATTTTATTGATGAAATATTCTAATTTTGCACTTGGTGGTTCATGAATTTAACGCTCTTTCTAACGGTGTATTCAGATTTGAATTTTCAGGAGAAATAAGGGAGTTATGACCATATCAGTGCCGTAAGGTCGAAAACGCGAAGAAAAACTTTAAAGTGGAAAAAAAGGAATTTTGAGTGGATTACAAGAAAATTGCTAGGAGACATTTTTTGTTGGAAATACCTTGTAGTATGGGTGTTGATCGACCCAACAAACAATTATCAGTCAACTGATTGGGAATGGGGTCCTCGGAATCAAACTCCTCTTTTGCCGAGCAATAGTTCCCAACTTCATTTCCCACCAACTATGGTGGAATCTCTAGCTGGTTTTTTGATTGACGCTGATGTGATGCTCACACAGTAATACATCCTTTGAGCCCTGAGGAAGGCGATAAATTCACCGAAAGCTCGACAAAAGAGGTGTTTGATTCTGAGGACCCCATTCCCATTCAGTTGACTGATATGGGTGTTTTTGTGAAAATGTTAATTGATTCATAGACATTTAAGTAGTATACATTAAATTAAATTCTTTGACAGAATTGAGAAATACAGCTATATTTATTCAATTGAGATTAAATCGAATTAATTTAAAAATTAAGAATCTGTCATCAACAGCTTAGATAATTGTAATAACTATTGGTATCCACCCTCGCACTCACACACATGTCGTTTCCCATGGCTTCATCTTTTTGATAAGGGAAATAAAAAAATCAGATCTTACATTTATATATTCCATGTATACCTACACTGAAAAAATGCTCTTGTCGAGCAAAGCCAATTTCAAAAATAATAACCGTTATGGTACTGTGGTGGAGGTCCGCGAATTCAACGCGTTGGTTCAGAAAGTGATATTTCGAACGGGCTCACATCACTGCCGAAAGTTGGAATTAATTTGTCCGATGTCTGCAAGAGTACGATGCAGTAAGCACAAACCGAAGAAATCATCTGTAAAAAACGACATTGTTTAGATTTGTTTAAGTCCAGTATGTCCCATACAATGGGTCACAAAATAAAAACTAAGTCTGTTACTGGGGAACATCAGATTTTTCGGAGATACTCACTTTGATTAAACATAGATTCAACTAATTTAAACGTCCGAGAAGTTAAACTTTAAAAGAGTTGTTGCCTGAGGGAAAAATTGTTGGAAAATTCTGAATATCTTGCAAAGCTCAGAACATTGAGTTAATCTCAAAGTAACGTGTTGAAGCATGCCTGTGACTGGTGGCGCTACCCTAAAATATTTAATTTTAGGAATAAAATAGTAATTAAATTAGGAATTGCTATTATTATTATTCTTATTATTATTATTCATGGGAATCGTTCTTTTATGTCCTTTATTAAACTAGATTACTTACAAGACATTAGAAACGTCTGCTAGGTGGAGGTAGCACATAGTTTTCTCATATGCAACTGAATATGTAAGTGTGGGGTCTAGTTGCCAAACTTTACTCCATTGTGCAAAATAGAAAGTGGAAAAATAGAAGCTTAGCGGCATTCACTGTGCAATATTTTAACTAGAATTACTTGCACTATTAGAGATCAGTTTGGTACCTACCCGCCAACCGACCAATCAATGTCGGAAATTTTTTTAAATATGTATATGGGTCATTTTCCCAGAAAGGGCCAATCGTTGTCCAGAGAAGATTCCGAATGCCCATTTATGATTTAGGCGTTTAAAAAAAAATTCTCCATAAACTATCAACTTTGTTCTACTTCGGGCAATCAATAAAACATACACTTATTCACGCTAAAATATAGAAATTAAAGTTTAAACTGCTAAATGTCCAGTAATCTGCCATTTCCGGACCCCGAGGTAGTCATCTTTGCTTGAACACTGTGAATCACCTATGAAAGCAGCGGCCTGAATTTGTAGTGATTTTTTATTGCATATACCTAGACATGAAAAAAAATGGGTTTGCAGATTTTTTCAGAAGCAAATAAAGCGAGCAGGAGGATAAAATGTGCTTGTCTTTAATCTGCCTTTTGTGTTTTCGTATTTTGGCGGCTTTCTATCGTTTCCCGCAGTTTTACTACCACTGTAAGAGGCGAGGTTAGTCGTTAGGTTATCAAGGAAAGCGGCGGGAATCGTATTTCTTCTATGTGGAGACGTGCACAAGTGGTGTCAGTTGCAAAAACGTGGTGTCACAGTCACTGTCTGTCTTTCATCTGCCCTCTGTAAAACAGTAAGAAATCGAAATTATTTTTTCTTTTTGGTCTCTAGTTCTTGTTTCTACCGAGCAGGTTCCAGCGATATGGTTTCACTTCAGTAGAACAGCACCAGAACGCGGGAAAAGCTGAAAAACCTAAGTGCCACCCAGGAACTTGTGTCTTTCATCTGCCGGTGATGGTGGCAGATAAAAGACTTTTTTCAAGTTGTTACCAATTTAATTTGAATTTTTCGTTGCAATTTAAAAACTTTACATTTTTCGAACTCAAAACTGTATTCAGCAACCGTGAAAATCCCCTGGTACCAAGTTTTGGCTCGAAAAACCGATAAATTGAGATTACTTGGTTACTTTCGGAGGTTTCTAGGTTGCTATCAGAAAAACCGTGTTCCACGTTGGTTTAACCCTTTTCTACACCTGCGTCCCGCCCTGGTTCAATTTTTGGAATAACTCCCAGTTCTCGCTCCTCATGGAGATGGGGTTACGAGTATTTTCCTTTACGCGGAAACCACGCCAATAGGTTTCTTTCGATAGGTTTTCTTCTTTAATTTTTAATTGCTTAATTAAGCGTCCCACTGTGTGTTCTTTCGTCGAAATTCAATCAGTATGGTGTGAGGTTAATCCCAGATTTTTGGCAGAACTTGAGTCGAACTTCAAGTTTTCTGAAATCTTGGGATACCGATTGTCCCTTTCTAGGAAAATGACCCATATCCATATTGAGAAAGCCCACCCAATTTTTTTCAAAACAGGTTATTTCTTGTTTTACACGAGGTTACAAAACATCAGAATGTAACAATCAATTTCAATGTTCCTTACGGTTTGAAAGAATGTGTAGTCTAAACTCAGCATTCCACAGGCGTCGAACTTAAGGTCGCACTTTCTTGCCAAGTAAACGGAAATGACTGGCTGTTTCCAGAACAAACAATTACACACAATTCAAAAACGAAATAAAAACAACCTCGCCATAAATATTTTGTAAATGTATAAAAATACGAATTTAAACTTTAAAAAAAATATTATTCATTATAAAAAGAAGTCGCAGAAACTTACGTTTGGTCTGATATGATCCAGTGTCTTGGAATAAACGGATGATTTGAACGCTTTTGCCTAGAAGCAATGGATTAACGAATTTATAATAATCTCCATCTTCGATAAGGAGAAAGCAAAATAAGATGTTTTTTGCTCCTAAATTTTTGGATCCTCAATTTTTAACATTTTACGCAATAACGAATGTCCCATATGTAGGTATCTATCCCTTAATCAATCAGGTCAATATGAAAGGCTGACTTAAAAAGAGGTTCTTGGACACCTAGTATAGGACCTTCACAAGAACTTTGCCAATCTTGCAAACTCCATCGAAGTCGATAATTGAGTAACGAATACTCAGACAGGAACAGATTCAACAATAAATAAAGAGATTTTTGTTGGTTACTTGTGTGCAACATTGCTGTGAAACTCTGATGAGGTCGACGAGTAGCCAAAGCCAAGCTGCCACGTATATCAGAGGTCTTGCAATTTCATCCGGTCCTTCTGGCCAAAATCCGAAACTGAAAAAAAAGTATTCCCGGTGCGTCTGCTTCCAAAAAGTAGTGGAAACCTAGAGAAATGTTGAACGGTGATCACTTACTCGTATATACGTGAGCTTATGGTTGTAATTCCTGTAATCGATCCAGCAAATATCACAGCCGCTGTCGCCAGTAAGATCGGAGAATATCCCTTGTTCATGACGTCAGCAGCTCGCTCTAGAACGTCTGCCATGTCAATCGTGGCCTCTAAACGCTGTTGGTCGAGTGAATCTGAAATATCAGTTTAGAATTTCAACCTAGCCAAAAAGAGAGGATTATTTGAAAATTGCTCGGTGAGTTCTTTACTTCTATTCATCTCAGGGCACTGAATTGTGTTACATTCTCTCTGAAGACCAATAGGTGTAACCTCACAAACGTCTAAATCACACCTATAGTAGGTATTAGTTCATGTACCCTCCGCTAGGGATAGTAAAGCATTTTGGTTTATTATTTTCAATATAAGCCTTTGGAATTGAGCAAGCAAAAAAATTTTAACCCCCTTCAAAATTTGATGTTTTACGTTTCAAGGTACGTAGAATCCGAAAATCGAATAAAAAATTTTCGTCCGTCCGCCGTACGCGGCACTTTTCTTAGCAACACTTGACCGATTTGGTTCAAATTTGGTGTATGGGCTCCATTTGGGGTCTAGTTGTGCCGCGAAGCTTTTGATTGATGTCAGTCACTTCTAAGGGGTGAAAGTTAAGGGTTGAAATTTTCAAGAGTGCCCTAGCTCGAAAACTCTCGAAATAAAAGTATCGTTTTTTCACCAATTTTAAATAGCATTGAATTTTAAAAAATTTTTGAGACCACCCGGAGCTCTGTAGGACAAACCGTTCGGTCCCTACGAGTACTTGAAGGTTTTCCTTCGATAAAACAGAATCATGAGTGTGAATCGCAAAAAGGTCTAATCTCCGTTCAAATTTTATCGGACTAAAATGCGATCACTGTTCATTTCTTCGATTTGTATACAGTTTTGCCTTCTGCGCAAACAGTAATCAAATTTCCATATGAAGCTTTCTATTTTTCGAGTCGAGTGTGAAGCGTTTAGTTCTTTCTAATAAACTTCATTGTGAAGGTGTGAAGCCAGTATGGTATGGTAGGTAGTACCTACCAATAGTTGGTAGGTAAAAAAAATGTTGGTAGGTAAAAAACGCTGCAAATCATTGCTCAAAGGTTTATTATTTTCTGTATAGATCACCCTTCTGTATAGATCACTGGTTCTTCATCAATAGCACCTACCACCATCTGTATTCTCCCTTGACCTTCCCTCTCAAATTTCAGCTTCCTACGTTCAATAGGATTGAAAATGGCTTCGGAGCTCACTCAGCTGATCAGTGCTCTTCTAGGCGTCTCCAGCATTCGAGAAGATCTTCTTCACTCTTCAGATCACTGATCAGCTGAGTGAGCTCCGAAGCTATTTTCAATCCTATTGAACGCAGGAAGCTGAAATTTGAGAGGGAAGGTCAAGGGAGAATACAGATGGTGGTAGGTGCTATTGATGGAGAACCAGTGATCTATACAGAAGGGTGATCTATACAGAAAATAATAAACCTTTGAGCAATGATTTGCAGCGTTTTCCCTTGAATCACCTGCATTGCATTATCTCAAGCTTTACCAGAATAGGTAACTAAGCTTATCTCATAATATGAGATCATAATATGATCTCATATTATGAGATAAGCTTAGTTACCTATTCTGGTAAATAATCATAATATTATTATGATTCAAAGGAAAAACGATCATATTATGATTCAAAGGAAAAACGCTTTATTATCCCTCATTTCGTTTATTAACGCTCGTTGTCCCCTCTGGGTTTTGGTGGATTTTGACTGAAGGCGATTCGTAATGTTTTTTGCTTCTGAGGAAACAGAGATTTATTTATTAATTACCAAAAAATTTAAATTGTAAATTTGGGCTTTTGCTCCCGAAACCTCCGACATTGACTCTCCTTTTTATCTTTTTTTGTTTTATAAAAACACTTACCCGGTTTGTTTGGCGACAAAACATGTATAGACAGCATTCGAAATCGCTGACAGATCCCTGTTATAACGCTGGTGAACTGCCTCACCTCCAAGTCGAGAATCACACTTACGAACGTGACGTTCCCCACGAAAAACAAAGCTACGACCACTGTTTCACAATACGGTTGATATTTGAAAATGCTCATTATCAACCATACTATCGGAAAAGGGTGCAGTACGAAAAACAAGTACTTGGCGCACATCGTTTCATAGTAGCTTCTATTTGGAGGCACATTAAGTTGGTTGTTTTTCAAAAATTCGTCCACTTTTTTAATAATCGACAAAGCTTCTCGCAAAGTGTTTTCATGTCTCTTTCTGAGACCGTAGGCACCGAAAACCACCAACCAAGACAATCCAATGGAGTTGGTCATTGTGACGAAACCTTTGTGGTTTTCTGGTAGATGGCAGTTCGTTTTCATGAAATGGGACAACCCTCCAACAGCAGCCAAAGTCAGTAGGTACGCGTAGTAGACAAGTTTTGATGCGAAACTGGATGTTCTGTTGGTATTCGAATACGTTGGAAGAAGTCCCGCGCATTTGTTGAATAAAATCACCAGCTCGATTTCCGACGAAATATCAGGTTTCTTGAATTCTTCCATTACCCTTCACCGGAAAATTGAAAATATCCAGCTCAATGAGTGACTTTTAACAGTTCCATCTGTGTAGTTTGATGAGATGAGCAAATTTTTCAAAACATCTTTGTTAATCTCTCAAGTCTGACTAAGAAGTTAATAGAGAAGCTTTTTGTGCTTGAAGCAGGACAAAAATGTTGTGTCCTCCAAATCAAAATTTTCACTTCTGTTTCTGAGCTTTCTGAACAATGTATCTGTCCAAGACAAAATATCATTGGTACAAATAATTACACTATCATTTCCAAATTGAAAGCTGAGTACGGTCAAAAGTAAACTTTGTACAAAAATCCATCTAAATTAATAAAATCTGTAAAAGTAGAATCAAAATCAACGAAAAAGGAACAAAATCTATAATGTAGATTTCTGGAAATTCAATTGAAAGTAGAGTTGAGAGACTGTCGCGCGAACTACTTCATTAATCGTTTCTCAAGGAATACTGATGTAATGTAATCAATACTCGACAATATTGTGCTTCTCTGTTGTTTGAATGAAATGTGTTTCTATTTGCAAAATAAATACGTACTTACATTGAGTCGAGGGCCTTTATTTAGTGTCTTCTTCTTATTGAATAGGTGCCGAACAGCCTATAAAATATTACCAATAAAATTACTCTATTTAATCAATAACCATAATTTTTGGGCCCTAACCCGAATTATCCTCCAAATGTGATGTTAATTCGCTCTATTAACTGGTGAGATCATGTTTTGGTAATTTGTGTGGTTAATTAGGTGTGGTATTAGAGCTTCTTCGTAACCTTTTCTGAAAATGTATTCAAAATCATAAATGAACAATCAGTTCCTTATCAGTTGATAAGGAACCAACAACAACAAGGTTGCCCGGGACAAGGAACCAAAGTTGCTCAAAAAGATTTGAAACGCAAAATGCGAACGGTATTTTGGGTTTTGGAGGACCCAAATTGTTTTGGGTCCTAGAAATTCGATAGTGAAGAAGCAAAAATAGACGATACCTCAATGAGCGAGATAGGTACATAAATTCACCATAACGGATTGATACATCATTTTAGTAGTCTCCGAAACTATTTGTCCTGCCCAACCGTAATTTTACAAATCTGTTTACGTGGAGTTTCCGTGAGCGTTGAATCGGATTCCGGGTCCCCAAATGCAAAATTCCTCTCCTTTTTTACTACTTTCTTCCTCACTTTGCTTGGGATGGTATCGACTAGAGTAGGCGGTCTCTCACCCTTCAGATTCCCACCGGAGAGCGATAGATCGCGGTTGGATCCGCGCTTCCGGCCTCGACAAAGTCCGCCCAACTTCGGCAAAGTCCGTGAAAAGGCGCCCTCCAGCGAGCCTAAACCACCCACGACCCTCTCAGACCTTCAGTTCGTCACTCGATCCCAACTGGATTCGTTTCACCTCCTCCAAAAAGGTAAAAGAATCCCAAAATAAATTAAAAATTTTCCTCTCAAAACCTATAATTTTTAATGGAATCCACTCAAAAACAACCTAGAACTATATCGAAACCATACGTTACAAAAACGATGAACATCGAGTGTCATTTCACAAAATTATTCAAATTTCTTGTTGAAAATACAGTTTTCAGATTTTCTGAAAATGCAACAAGTTCCTCATACGAACACAGAATTTGCTTATTATACCTTTTTATTTGAAGCACTCTTTGTTTCGTTATAAATTTATAGTTATTAGTTATTTTTTAAAACACTCCGACTTTCCATTTATCTGGTAAAGAAAAATTCGGTCCGACCGAATTTTCCTACCTTTTAAGAATACTATGACGGGTAATTTATTTGAAAATCCTTGTCAATTTTTTAATAGTTGCATGATTTCCTGCTTTAATTTACCTCGAATCGATCTCTGTTTACTGCCGGCTTACTTCGATGTTCAAATATTTACATTTACAAGTGCTACTAGGGCATAATATCACCGTAGTCCCGTTGTTATACAATTCCTTCTCTTCATCTCCTTCAAAAAAGAATGTATTACTAAATAAGTTTACAATTTCGTTGCAACTTTATTTTGAAACTTGGGTTACGAAAGTGATATACATCAATTACCATTCCAAAAAAATAGTGAAGGATTTTCCCGAATTTCTTCTTGTGATAATCAAACATTTAGGATTAAAAAATTGCCAATTTCTGGTAACACGTTGTTCATGTACGTGCCTTCCACTTTTTGGCGAAATCTTAAATTTAGTTTCCTAATAAATGATTTAGCATCCGCTAATACATAATGAGAACTTGATGTTTATGTCGAATCATGTTTGCGCGCTCGCACTCGCTGCCGTTTGTCTGAGGTTGATGAAATTCATAGAGGACCTTCTTGAGCCTCACCTGCTTCGGACCGTGATTTCGGGTGCCCAAGACAAAGGTGTTGACCACAAACATATAGATAGATGGACAGACAAACATTGAACCAGAATTGTTAAGAAAAGCTCTGAAACCCCTAATGTGAGTAAAATAGTTACATTTGAAGGATCTCATTTTTTTCTATCTAAACACGAATATAGTTCTACCAGCGACAGTAAGGAAGCAAAGGAAAAGTAGTCCTAAATAACTCAAGTCCTAGAAACTTAATTTATAGCAATGCTATAAATTTTGTGTCAAAAGTCGTCTCATAACGCGGAGAACATGTTAGTGCTTCAATGTTCCTACACCCGAGTTAAGTATTCCTCCTTTGAAGAGAGAATTCACAATGTAAACTTCCTCTTGGGGGGTCACGTTCTACCGTATTAATGCACCTATAAAAATGAAATCTCGTTTACCTGGAGGGGAGTCGAGAGAAACTATAAATTATGCAAAGTTTGCGTCTCCATCAAGTTCTGGTAATTAACCACCTCTTCTCCCCAGGAAATGTCCTTTGGCGAGGAGGACGATTATGATTTTATATGCACACCTGACATATGCAAATTGGAAGTTTGTATGTGCTAAACTAAATTACTCACGATGTTTAGGCGAAAAATATTGCTTGGGCGGGGTTTGAGAACAAAAACGCTGCAAATCATTACACAACGGTTTATTATTTTTATATAGATCACTCGTCTACAAAATCACCAACCATCCAATATGAAGAAAAAACGCTGCAAATCATTGCTCAAAGGTTTATTATTTTATGTATAGATCATCCTTCTGTATAGATCACTGGTTCTCCATCAATAGCACCTACCACCATCTGTATTCTCCCTTTGACCTTCCCTCTCAAATTTCAGCTCCTGCGTTCAATAGGATTGAAAATGGCTTCGGAGCTCACTCAGCTGATCAGTGATCAGAAGAGTGAAGAAGATCTCCTCGAATGCTGGAGACGCCTGGAAGAGCACTTCCATTCAATAGGATTGAAAATGGCTTTCGAGCTCACTCAGCTGATCAGTGATGTGAGGAGTGAAGAAGATCTCCTCGAATGCTGGAGACGCCTGGAAGAGCACTTCCATTCAATAGGATTGAAAATGGCTTCGGAGCACACTCAGCTGATCAGTGATGTGAGGAGTGAAGAAGATCTCCTCGAATGCTGGAGACGCCTGGAAGAGCACTTCCATTCAATAGCATTGAAAATGGCTTCGGAGCTCACTCAGCTGATCAGTGATCTGATCAGTGAGCAATGATTTGCAGCGTTTTTTACCTACCAATTTTTTTTTACCTACCAACTATTGGTAGGTACTACCTACCACACTATAATGGCTTCACACCTTCACAATCAAGTTGATTAGAAAGAACTAAACGCTTCACACTCGATTCGAAAAATAGAAAGCTTGATATGGAAATTTGATTACTGGTTACGCAGAAGCCAAAACTGTATACAAATCGAAGAAATGAACAGCGATCGCATTTTAGTCAGATAAAATTTGAACGGCGATTAGACCTCTTTTGCGATTCACACTCATGATTCTGTTTTATCGAAGGAAAACCTTCAAATACTCGTAGGGACCGAACGGTTTGTCCTACAGAGCTCCGGGTGGTCTCAAAAATTTTTAAAAATTCAATACTATTTAAACTTGGTGAAAAACGCTGCAAATTATTACACAATGGTTTATTATTTTTCTATATAGATCACTCGTCTACAAAATCACCAACCATCCAATATGAAGAGAAGAAGAAAAAAAAAAAAAAAACTCGGCGCTTTGCGCCTCGGCGGGGGGCTCCGCCCCCCTGCACCCCCCGGTTTATTTATTTTTCCATACTCTGTATGAAATCATAGGAACACAGAATGTGTTTTTGCGATGCTAGTCATCCGTTAAATAAAAAACAACAATAATAAATGTGGAGTCTTTGGCAATAATAAAATAAATAATTGTTAGACATTTAATTTGGTCTAAAACCCTATAAATGTTATATAAATAAATATGTAACTACAAGAAAAATACTATATAAATTGAGAGCTTTCCAACGAATGGTGAACAATTTCTGTGCAATGAACACTGCGGGAGTTCTATTTCCTTACCAACGGCTTGGTTGCTCGTGAAAATCATTATAAAAGGCGCGTAACGGTTTTTTCTGTCGCTTTTTCGTGACGATTTTTTTTCGGTAGGTCATCGCAAAAACACATTCTGTGTTAAAAAATCAAAATCACCAACCATCGATCGCATTTTGGCCAGCTCTAATTTGAACGGAGATTAGGCCTCTTTTGCGATTAACACTCGTGTTTTGATTTATATATATATATATATAAGTATGAGAGATGTTTTCGACCGTATTCCTTATATAGAGTGATGAGTATGTGGAGTTGTTGAGGTTCGGTCAATGAAATGCGTTTTTTTCCCAACGTTTCGGCTCTTTATTTAGCCATTTTCAAGGGCTACAACAGAGAAAGAATATGACATTGTGAAGAATATGACATTGGTGGTACTATTATCTAATCTAGGTGGTACTATTATCTAATCTAGGTGGTACTTATTAAGCTAATGATTGGTACTTACAGAGTGCACGTTTCCTCCAAGGGCGAAATGTACCAATTTAACACTTACTCTTCTAACAGAAAAACACTTGTTAAATGGTTCTAGCACTTGCGGCTTTGGATTCTACATTGCAACTGAGGTCTATTTGTTCAGATATTTGGGTTAACGGTATAGGTATGTGAAACTGGCGGGGGTTGATGAAAGGGTAGCAGGTATTAAGGTGTGAATCGGCGGGTTCAAAGAGATATAGGGGTGTCAGTTCTCCCTGGGTTTTTCCTAAAATTGGTGTGAATTGTGTTGCTGTAAACCTTGCTCAAACTTTTAACATCTGATTTTTTGTTGACTGTATATTCTCTGTTTCTTTCTATTAAAATCATTTCTCTGATCTCCCTTTTGAATTCGTTTTTCTCATACCCAAGTATTTTTGTTTCTTCAAATTTGAATGTATGCCCTTCTCCTCTGGCATGTGTTCTGAGAGCTGTGGTATCTACTGAATTTGGTTGTTTTTCAAGGGTTTTGACGCTATGTTGGTGTGCATTCATTCTCGTCTTTAGATGTGAGTGGGTTTGTCCTATATAGGACTTGCCACATTGACAGGGAATTTGGTAAATTAAATCCGATTTCATGAGTTTCGGGATTGGGTCTTTAGTGTTAGAGAAATGAAGTTTGTTAAGGGTGAGATGATTTTTAAATGAAATTTTGGTTGTGTCATTGGTGGAGGATAAAATTTTGTTGATCTTTTCTGACAGGTTTTTGACGTATGGAAAGGAGAAGTATTTGCTTGGTTGTGTTGTAGAAGTTTGGACAGTTGAGTTGAAGTTGTCTATTGGTTCAGTTTTTTTGTATTTTTTGAGAAGGGAGCAGATCATATCGTGAGGGTATTTGTTTAATAAAAGAATATCTACTATTTTGTTTTCGGATTCTTGTTGATATTTTGGAGAGCTCAGGCGTTTAGATCTATTGATTAAGTTTTGGGCAAAATTAATTTTTTGGTAAGGAGGACAGGCACTATGGTAATGGATGTATCTACCCTTGTTTTGTGGTTTTTGCCACCATTTGGTGTCTATTGTACCGTCATATTTCTTTATAACTAGGAGATCTAGGAATGGAAGTGCTTGTTTACAGTTTTCCATTTCAGAAGTGAATTGTAATCGAGGGTGGAAGCTATTAAATTTTGTCAGGATGATGTGAAGGGAGTTATCTGGTACAGCAAGAAACAAGTCATCTACGAATTTAAATATGAATGGAATTTTGAATGGTAGTTTAGGTAATACAGTGTCAAGTAAGAAGTTCATGCAGATATCAGCCAAAATTGGAGCTGTTGGGGATCCCATGGGACACCCGAATTTTTGTTCATAAATTTGTCCATTATATTGAAACGCCCTTTCGTTAGTGCACAGGTTTAATAATTTAAGGAAATGTGTCTTAGGTATTTTGGTGTGAGTTGCAATATCTTCCCATCTATTGTGTATTAATTCTTTGATTAGGTCCAAAGGTAAGTTTGTGAAGAGTGAGGTTACATCTAGACTTATCAATATGTATCCTTTTGGAATTCTAATTTGTGATATTTTATTCTTGAAGTCGAAGGAGTCCTTGACATTGTATTTGAAATTACTGATATTCTTGAGGATTTGAGCTAAGTACTTGGATGTCTGGTATGTAGGGGACGAAGTATTTGAAACTATAGGCCTGATTGGGTTGTCTACTTTATGATTCTTCACGACTCCATACATTTTTGGTATCACGCTATTATATTTGTGAAGGAGTGTGGATTCGTATTTAGTAATATATTTTTGTTTGTCTAATATGTTCAAGATTTCATTCATCTCTTTCTCTACTCGTTTTGTCGGATCAAATCGTAATTTTGAATACGTATTTTCATCAGAAAGTAAAAGTTCTATTTTGTTAGTAAGTTCTAGTTTATTGATAGCAACAGTCTGGTTGGTTTTGTCTGTTTTAGTGATGATGATGTCTGGATTAGATTTGAGGAAGGTTTGTGTTTTCTTCGACAGGTTTTGTAATTCAGATGGTTTTGAGCAAAGTTTTTGTTTGTTTATGTGGTTAGTTAGTACATTTACACATTTTCCTCTGATAGGGTCTCTAACATTTTCTTCTACATTTTGGTCTAGGTAACTTTCGATATCACTTATAATTAGGTCTATGGGAATTTCATTCCCTGTAGGTGGTATAACAAACTTAGGTCCTAGGGAGAGGAATCTCTGAATATTTTCTGGTATGACTGTATCGGTAAGATTTACAAACCAATCTAAATTTCCTAAATTGTTCACATTGATCCTAGAATTATCAAATTTGGCGAATTTGGCTACATGCTTTTCTTTTTTCAGACTGTGATCATGCTTAAAATGACTATTGGTATCCGATTTAAACTTTTCCATATCTTGCTCACTTACAGTGGTGTCTAATTTTTGTAGGTTAAATTTAATGCTGGATTCTACTCTTTTTATCTTCTCGATACATGTTTTTATCTCTAAATTTAATAAAGAGCGCTTATATCTATTATTGCACCGTTCGAGTTCTTCTTTATACGTGTCACTTATAGTACATGTCATGCTAATGCGATTAAGAGAAGTAGCTATGTGTGGAGGGAAGATTCCTGAAGATCTACATCTAAGTAAAAATATGCGTTGGTTGACTGCAGAGGCTAGTTTTTCGTTCAACTTGATTGTTGCTTTCATCCTGCCGCGAATTCTGCATCCGTATTTGGTCCGTATTTCTTCAAAAAATGTCATCTTTCCGTGTAGATTTGATGCGGAACTATCTCAGTTGAATAATAAGTATGAGAGATGTTTTCGACCGTATTCCTTATATAGAGTGATGAGTATGTGGAGTTGTTGAGGTTCGGTCAATGAAATGCGTTTTTTTCCCAACGTTTCGGCTCTTTATTTAGCCATTTTCAAGGGCTACAACAGAGAAAGAATATGACATTGTGAAGAATATGACATTGGTGGTACTATTATCTAATCTAGGTGGTACTATTATCTAATCTAGGTGGTACTTATTAAGCTAATGATTGGTACTTACAGAGTGCACGTTTCCTCCAAGGGCGAAATGTACCAATTTAACACTTACTCTTCTAACAGAAAAACACTTGTTAAATGGTTCTAGCACTTGCGGCTTTGGATTCTACATTGCAACTGAGGTCTATTTGTTCAGATATTTGGGTTAACGGTATAGGTATGTGAAACTGGCGGGGGTTGATGAAAGGGTAGCAGGTATTAAGGTGTGAATCGGCGGGTTCAAAGAGATATAGGGGTGTCAGTTCTCCCTGGGTTTTTCCTAAAATTGGTGTGAATTGTGTTGCTGTAAACCTTGCTCAAACTTTTAACATCTGATTTTTTGTTGACTGTATATTCTCTGTTTCTTTCTATTAAAATCATTTCTCTGATCTCCCTTTTGAATTCGTTTTTCTCATACCCAAGTATTTTTGTTTCTTCAAATTTGAATGTATGCCCTTCTCCTCTGGCATGTGTTCTGAGAGCTGTGGTATCTACTGAATTTGGTTGTTTTTCAAGGGTTTTGACGCTATGTTGGTGTGCATTCATTCTCGTCTTTAGATGTGAGTGGGTTTGTCCTATATAGGACTTGCCACATTGACAGGGAATTTGGTAAATTAAATCCGATTTCATGAGTTTCGGGATTGGGTCTTTAGTGTTAGAGAAATGAAGTTTGTTAAGGGTGAGATGATTTTTAAATGAAATTTTGGTTGTGTCATTGGTGGAGGATAAAATTTTGTTGATCTTTTCTGACAGGTTTTTGACGTATGGAAAGGAGAAGTATTTGCTTGGTTGTGTTGTAGAAGTTTGGACAGTTGAGTTGAAGTTGTCTATTGGTTCAGTTTTTTTGTATTTTTTGAGAAGGGAGCAGATCATATCGTGAGGGTATTTGTTTAATAAAAGAATATCTACTATTTTGTTTTCGGATTCTTGTTGATATTTTGGAGAGCTCAGGCGTTTAGATCTATTGATTAAGTTTTGGGCAAAATTAATTTTTTGGTAAGGAGGACAGGCACTATGGTAATGGATGTATCTACCCTTGTTTTGTGGTTTTTGCCACCATTTGGTGTCTATTGTACCGTCATATTTCCTTATAACTAGGAGATCTAGGAATGGAAGTGCTTGTTTACAGTTTTCCATTTCAGAAGTGAATTGTAATCGAGGGTGGAAGCTATTAAATTTTGTCAGGATGATGTGAAGGGAGTTATCTGGTACAGCAAGAAACAAGTCATCTACGAATTTAAATATAAATGGAATTTTGAATGGTAGTTTAGGTAATACAGTGTCAAGTAAGAAGTTCATGCAGATATCAGCCAAAATTGGAGCTGTTGGGGATCCCATGGGACACCCGAATTTTTGTTCATAAATTTGTCCATTATATTGAAACGCCCTTTCGTTAGTGCACAGGTTTAATAATTTAAGGAAATGTGTCTTAGGTATTTTGGTGTGAGTTGCAATATCTTCCCATCTATTGTGTATTAATTCTTTGATTAGGTCCAAAGGTAAGTTTGTGAAGAGTGAGGTTACATCTAGACTTATCAATATGTATCCTTTTGGAATTCTAATTTGTGATATTTTATTCTTGAAGTCGAAGGAGTCCTTGACATTGTATTTGAAATTACTGATATTCTTGAGGATTTGAGCTAAGTACTTGGATGTCTGGTATGTAGGGGACGAAGTATTAGAAACTATAGGCCTGATTGGGTTGTCTACTTTATGATTCTTCACGACTCCATACATTTTTGGTATCACGCTATTATATTTGTGAAGGAGTGTGGATTCGTATTTAGTAATATATTTTTGTTTGTCTAATATGTTCAAGATTTCATTCATCTCTTTCTCTACTCGTTTTGTCGGATCAAATCGTAATTTTGAATACGTATTTTCATCAGAAAGTAAAAGTTCTATTTTGTTAGTAAGTTCTAGTTTATTGATAGCAACAGTCTGGTTGGTTTTGTCTGTTTTAGTGATGATGATGTCTGGATTAGATTTGAGGAAGGTTTGTGTTTTCTTCGACAGGTTTTGTAATTCAGATGGTTTTGAGCAAAGTTTTTGTTTGTTTATGTGGTTAGTTAGTACATTTACACATTTTCCTCTGATAGGGTCTCTAACATTTTCTTCTACATTTTGGTCTAGGTAACTTTCGATATCACTTATAATTAGGTCTATGGGAATTTCATTCCCTGTAGGTGGTATAACAAACTTAGGTCCTAGGGAGAGGAATCTCTGAATATTTTCTGGTATGACTGTATCGGTAAGATTTACAAACCAATCTAAATTTCCTAAATTGTTCACATTGATCCTAGAATTATCAAATTTGGCGAATTTGGCTACATGCTTTTCTTTTTTCAGACTGTGATCATGCTTAAAATGACTATTGGTATCCGATTTAAACTTTTCCATATCTTGCTCACTTACAGTGGTGTCTAATTTTTGTAGGTTAAATTTAATGCTGGATTCTACTCTTTTTATCTTCTCGATACATGTTTTTATCTCTAAATTTAATAAAGAGCGCTTATATCTATTATTGCACCGTTCGAGTTCTTCTTTATACGTGTCACTTATAGTACATGTCATGCTAATGCGATTAAGAGAAGTAGCTATGTGTGGAGGGAAGATTCCTGAAGATCTACATCTAAGTAAAAATATGCGTTGGTTGACTGCAGAGGCTAGTTTTTCGTTCAACTTGATTGTTGCTTTCATCCTGCCGCGAATTCTGCATCCGTATTTGGTCCGTATTTCTTCAAAAAATGTCATCTTTCCGTGTAGATTTGATGCGGAACTATCTCAGTTGAATAATAAGTATGAGGAGATGTTTTCGACCGTATTCCTTATATAGAGTGATGAGTATGTGGAGTTGTTGAGGTTCGGTCAATGAAATGCGTTTTTTTCCCAACGTTTCGGCTCTTTATTTAGCCATTTTCAAGGGCTACAACAGAGAAAGAATATGACATTGTGAAGAATATGACATTGGTGGTACTATTATCTAATCTAGGTGGTACTATTATCTAATCTAGGTGGTACTTATTAAGCTAATGATTGGTACTTACAGAGTGCACGTTTCCTCCAAGGGCGAAATGTACCAATTTAACACTTACTCTTCTAACAGAAAAACACTTGTTAAATGGTTCTAGCACTTGCGGCTTTGGATTCTACATTGCAACTGAGGTCTATTTGTTCAGATATTTGGGTTAACGGTATAGGTATGTGAAACTGGCGGGGGTTGATGAAAGGGTAGCAGGTATTAAGGTGTGAATCGGCGGGTTCAAAGAGATATAGGGGTGTCAGTTCTCCCTGGGTTTTTCCTAAAATTGGTGTGAATTGTGTTGCTGTAAACCTTGCTCAAACTTTTAACATCTGATTTTTTGTTGACTGTATATTCTCTGTTTCTTTCTATTAAAATCATTTCTCTGATCTCTCTTTTGAATTCGTTTTTCTCATACCCAAGTATTTTTGTTTCTTCAAATTTGAATGTATGCCCTTCTCCTCTGGCATGTGTTCTGAGAGCTGTGGTATCTACTGAATTTGGTTGTTTTTCAAGGGTTTTGACGCTATGTTGGTGTGCATTCATTCTCGTCTTTAGATGTGAGTGGGTTTGTCCTATATAGGACTTGCCACATTGACAGGGAATTTGGTAAATTAAATCCGATTTCATGAGTTTCGGGATTGGGTCTTTAGTGTTAGAGAAATGAAGTTTGTTAAGGGTGAGATGATTTTTAAATGAAATTTTGGTTGTGTCATTGGTGGAGGATAAAATTTTGTTGATCTTTTCTGACAGGTTTTTGACGTATGGAAAGGAGAAGTATTTGCTTGGTTGTGTTGTAGAAGTTTGGACAGTTGAGTTGAAGTTGTCTATTGGTTCAGTTTTTTTGTATTTTTTGAGAAGGGAGCAGATCATATCGTGAGGGTATTTGTTTAATAAAAGAATATCTACTATTTTGTTTTCGGATTCTTGTTGATATTTTGGAGAGCTCAGGCGTTTAGATCTATTGATTAAGTTTTGGGCAAAATTAATTTTTTGGTAAGGAGGACAGGCACTATGGTAATGGATGTATCTACCCTTGTTTTGTGGTTTTTGCCACCATTTGGTGTCTATTGTACCGTCATATTTCCTTATAACTAGGAGATCTAGGAATGGAAGTGCTTGTTTACAGTTTTCCATTTCAGAAGTGAATTGTAATCGAGGGTGGAAGCTATTAAATTTTGTCAGGATGATGTGAAGGGAGTTATCTGGTACAGCAAGAAACAAGTCATCTACGAATTTAAATATGAATGGAATTTTGAATGGTAGTTTAGGTAATACAGTGTCAAGTAAGAAGTTCATGCAGATATCAGCCAAAATTGGAGCTGTTGGGGATCCCATGGGACACCCGAATTTTTGTTCATAAATTTGTCCATTATATTGAAACGCCCTTTCGTTAGTGCACAGGTTTAATAATTTAAGGAAATGTGTCTTAGGTATTTTGGTGTGAGTTGCAATATCTTCCCATCTATTGTGTATTAATTCTTTGATTAGGTCCAAAGGTAAGTTTGTGAAGAGTGAGGTTACATCTAGACTTATCAATATGTATCCTTTTGGAATTCTAATTTGTGATATTTTATTCTTGAAGTCGAAGGAGTCCTTGACATTGTATTTGAAATTACTGATATTCTTGAGGATTTGAGCTAAGTACTTGGATGTCTGGTATGTAGGGGACGAAGTATTAGAAACTATAGGCCTGATTGGGTTGTCTACTTTATGATTCTTCACGACTCCATACATTTTTGGTATCACGCTATTATATTTGTGAAGGAGTGTGGATTCGTATTTAGTAATATATTTTTGTTTGTCTAATATGTTCAAGATTTCATTCATCTCTTTCTCTACTCGTTTTGTCGGATCAAATCGTAATTTTGAATACGTATTTTCATCAGAAAGTAAAAGTTCTATTTTGTTAGTAAGTTCTAGTTTATTGATAGCAACAGTCTGGTTGGTTTTGTCTGTTTTAGTGATGATGATGTCTGGATTAGATTTGAGGAAGGTTTGTGTTTTCTTCGACAGGTTTTGTAATTCAGATGGTTTTGAGCAAAGTTTTTGTTTGTTTATGTGGTTAGTTAGTACATTTACACATTTTCCTCTGATAGGGTCTCTAACATTTTCTTCTACATTTTGGTCTAGGTAACTTTCGATATCACTTATAATTAGGTCTATGGGAATTTCATTCCCTGTAGGTGGTATAACAAACTTAGGTCCTAGGGAGAGGAATCTCTGAATATTTTCTGGTATGACTGTATCGGTAAGATTTACAAACCAATCTAAATTTCCTAAATTGTTCACATTGATCCTAGAATTATCAAATTTGGCGAATTTGGCTACATGCTTTTCTTTTTTCAGACTGTGATCATGCTTAAAATGACTATTGGTATCCGATTTAAACTTTTCCATATCTTGCTCACTTACAGTGGTGTCTAATTTTTGTAGGTTAAATTTAATGCTGGATTCTACTCTTTTTATCTTCTCGATACATGTTTTTATCTCTAAATTTAATAAAGAGCGCTTATATCTATTATTGCACCGTTCGAGTTCTTCTTTATACGTGTCACTTATAGTACATGTCATGCTAATGCGATTAAGAGAAGTAGCTATGTGTGGAGGGAAGATTCCTGAAGATCTACATCTAAGTAAAAATATGCGTTGGTTGACTGCAGAGGCTAGTTTTTCGTTCAACTTGATTGTTGCTTTCATCCTGCCGCGAATTCTGCATCCGTATTTGGTCCGTATTTCTTCAAAAAATGTCATCTTTCCGTGTAGATTTGATGCGGAACTATCTCAGTTGAATAATAAGTATGAGAGATGTTTTCGACCGTATTCCTTATATAGAGTGATGAGTATGTGGAGTTGTTGAGGTTCGGTCAATGAAATGCGTTTTTTTCCCAACGTTTCGGCTCTTTATTTAGCCATTTTCAAGGGCTACAACAGAGAAAGAATATGACATTGTGAAGAATATGACATTGGTGGTACTATTATCTAATCTAGGTGGTACTATTATCTAATCTAGGTGGTACTTATTAAGCTAATGATTGGTACTTACAGAGTGCACGTTTCCTCCAAGGGCGAAATGTACCAATTTAACACTTACTCTTCTAACAGAAAAACACTTGTTAAATGGTTCTAGCACTTGCGGCTTTGGATTCTACATTGCAACTGAGGTCTATTTGTTCAGATATTTGGGTTAACGGTATAGGTATGTGAAACTGGCGGGGGTTGATGAAAATGTATGGAGTCGTGAAGAATCATAAAGTAGACAACCCAATCAGGCCTATAGTTTCAAATACTTCGTCCCCTACATACCAGACATCCAAGTACTTAGCTCAAATCCTCAAGAATATCAGTAATTTCAAATACAATGTCAAGGACTCCTTCGACTTCAAGAATAAAATATCACAAATTAGAATTCCAAAAGGATACATATTGATAAGTCTAGATGTAACCTCACTCTTCACAAACTTACCTTTGGACCTAATCAAAGAATTAATACACAATAGATGGGAAGATATTGCAACTCACACCAAAATACCTAAGACACATTTCCTTAAATTATTAAACCTGTGCACTAACGAAAGGGCGTTTCAATATAATGGACAAATTTATGAACAAAAATTCGGGTGTCCCATGGGATCCCCAACAGCTCCAATTTTGGCTGATATCTGCATGAACTTCTTACTTGACACTGTATTACCTAAACTACCATTCAAAATTCCATTTATATTTAAATTCGTAGATGACTTGTTTCTTGCTGTACCAGATAACTCCCTTCACATCATCCTGACAAAATTTAATAGCTTCCACCCTCGATTACAATTCACTTCTGAAATGGAAAACTGTAAACAAGCACTTCCATTCCTAGATCTCCTAGTTATAAGGAAATATGACGGTACAATAGACACCAAATGGTGGCAAAAACCACAAAACAAGGGTAGATACATCCATTACCATAGTGCCTGTCCTCCTTACCAAAAAATTAATTTTGCCCAAAACTTAATCAATAGATCTAAACGCCTGAGCTCTCCAAAATATCAACAAGAATCCGAAAACAAAATAGTAGATATTCTTTTATTAAACAAATACCCTCACGATATGATCTGCTCCCTTCTCAAAAAATACAAAAAAACTGAACCAATAGACAACTTCAACTCAACTGTCCAAACTTCTACAACACAACCAAGCAAATACTTCTCCTTTCCATACGTCAAAAACCTGTCAGAAAAGATCAACAAAATTTTATCCTCCACCAATGACACAACCAAAATTTCATTTAAAAATCATCTCACCCTTAACAAACTTCATTTCTCCAACACTAAAGACCCAATCCCGAAACTCATGAAATCGGATTTAATTTACCAAATTCCCTGTCAATGTGGCAAGTCCTATATAGGACAAACCCACTCACATCTAAAGACGAGAATGAATGCACACCAACATAGCGTCAAAACCCTTGAAAAACAACCAAATTCAGTAGATACCACAGCTCTCAGAACACATGCCAGAGGAGAAGGGCATACATTCAAATTTGAAGAAACAAAAATACTTGGGTATGAGAAAAACGAATTCAAAAGAGAGATCAGAGAAATGATTTTAATAGAAAGAAACAGAGAATATACAGTCAACAAAAAATCAGATGTTAAAAGTTTGAGCAAGGTTTACAGCAACACAATTCACACCAATTTTAGGAAAAACCCAGGGAGAACTGACACCCCTATATCTCTTTGAACCCGCCGATTCACACCTTAATACCTGCTACCCTTTCATCAACCCCCGCCAGTTTCACATACCTATACCGTTAACCCAAATATCTGAACAAATAGACCTCAGTTGCAATGTAGAATCCAAAGCCGCAAGTGCTAGAACCGTTTAACAAGTGTTTTTCTGTTAGAAGAGTAAGTGTTAAATTGGTACATTTCGCCCTTGGAGGAAACGTGCACTCTGTAAGTACCAATCATTAGCTTAATAAGTACCACCTAGATTAGATAATAGTACCACCTAGATTAGATAATAGTACCACCAATGTCATATTCTTCACAATGTCATATTCTTTCTCTGTTGTAGCCCTTGAAAATGGCTAAATAAAGAGCCGAAACGTTGGGAAAAAAACGCATTTCATTGACCGAACCTCAACAACTCCACATACTCATCACTCTATATATATATATGTATGTATTTAAATCTAAACCCTTAAATTTTCGTAGGGAGGGAACGGATTGTCCTACAGAGCTCCACGTGGTCTCAAAAAGTTCTTAAAATTCTATAGAATCTTAAATTGAAGGAAAAACAATACCTTTATATCAAAATTTCTTGAGTTAGGGGCGTTTTTCAAAATTTCAAAATTGATTTTGGAACCCTTAGAAGTGACCTACCTCAACCAAAAGCTTCGGGG